>CM073203.1:0-1200000 GCA_037042915.1 Auricularia sp. M13 | reverse complement strand
GCGCCATCTCAGGCATTGGACTAACCCCGCCGCGGTTGAGCACCGAGTTCGGCACGCCAATGCGCGGGAGCTGGTCGGTGAGCATCTCCTTCACCGTCTCCGGGCGGAGGATTGGCCCGCCATTGTCGTCGAGGAGAGTGGCAAATAGCTTGAGAAGGGAATGCAGGCTCCCAAAGGCGCCTGCTCCCCCCGATTCGAAGAAGGGTCCGCTTCCCGGGTTGGCACGGGAGTCGTGTTCTTCCAAGGCAGAGTGTGAGATCAGATGCGCGTTCGCGAAAACAGGGAATAGACATACCGCGGACTGAGATCGTCCCGTCCTTAAGGCTGCGCGTGTGCATTCCCGCGAGGCGCGCCCTGTTCTCATCCGAGATTCCGAGATGCGCCAGGTGATGTCGGTGATCTAAAAACGCGGTCCATTAAAGGGTATCGGGAACCAGGAGGCAACGAACTCCGAGCGGCTTAAAGATATTCTCCGTACAATACTCGGTCAGGGTCTGGCCCGTGACGCGCATGACTGCCTCTCCTGCCCAGTCAATGCCTTTTCTCATAGAGAAATGATTAGCAAAGTAGAACTCGCTCATGAGATGACGAGTGTACGCACTGACTCCGTACATCCAATCCGTCCCTGGCTTTCGTTCGCGAACGTATGAGTTGAGCTTCATACTGGCAAGATCATATGACCTACTTCGAAGATCAGAGGAATATCGAGGGTGCCCTCCTTCCCGATCACAACAGCCGGTTTGGGTTTATCTGCCTGTGCCGTAAACCATTTGAGTATAGATGGAGTTGATGCTGGATAGCTACACCTTGTCAAGGGACGCCCCCTGAGAACATGATGCGAACACATACGAGAATCCAGCGGTATGGGTGAGTAGCATGCGCAGAGTGACCTTATTCTTCGGTTTTGAGAGGCTGCCATCCTCAGCCAAGAGCGGTATGTCCGCCATTTCGGGCCTGCGTAGAGGAAAGGGGTGTCAAAGCTCGGTCACTTGACGGAATGAGTATACCCACAGGACCTTTTCAATCGGCTCGTCGAGGTGCAACTTCTTGCGCTCGACGAGCTGCATTGCACTGGAAAATGCGTATCAGGGCATATCCTCCCAGTGAGAGACAAGGGACACGTACGCAATCGCTGTGATGAACTTGGTCACGGAGTAGATGGCGAATTGAGTGTCCGTCGTCATCTAAAGGACAGATAAATCGGATTATGGATGACTGAACGACGTAAATGCGTAGCGCCATACCGGTTTGTCGCCGTTCACAGAGATCTTGCCGGCTGCCTCTGCAACCAGGACATCGCCGTTGCGATTCACGGCGCCGAACACAAGGCCCGGTGGACCGTTAGGTGCATTGACTGCATCAGTGAGTATTTTATTAATTTCGGCACTGAGAGATAACATGGATGTAGTGGTTGAAGCTCAAGTAGAGCCAGGCGCTCGCTCGTATTTTGTACCCGCGACTCACATTCTGAGTCAGCGTACCGACCCGCAGAATAGCATTAGTATCACGTGTTCAGCCGTTCGGGCTAAAAATCCAGGTTAATTCACTACGCATGGAACGTCTACAACGCGCGGCTCAGTTAGACTGTCAGAGACCAGGAAAGGTGGCATCCAAGGCGATAGGCGTCGAAACCATGAAGGTGCACGCTGCAAGAGGAGTTTAAGTAGTTATGATCAGTGCGAGGTTGTGCACCACACAGCGTACACCTCCGGCCACAACCACACATCCATCCATATAGTGTCTGCCCTCTCCTCGCGTACCCAGCTGTTGTGCGACTCGTTTTAGAGGAGGGGTCGAGGTCGCCTGCACGCTAACTCAGCGATTTCCGATTGAGGCGAGGCAGAGTGGAGGATGAGGTCGGGCTGGATCGCTGTCAATGAGTGCAGCAGTCGTAAGTCGGCCACTGCTAAGCAGGATCTCGGCAGCGACTAGATCTAGGTTGGCCACCTCCCTTGCATTGACTGCCCAGTCATGGAGCATTGTCCATTCTTGACCAGTACATAAGTCGTACAGAGTGCCTGTTGGGTCGCCCGTGCGAAAGACACAACAACCCAATGCCGTGAAGATTGCGAAGACGTGAGCCGCCTCGTCGAGATAGATTGTCTGCTTGCCGTCGAGTAGTCGTTCTACGAGCGCGTTCCACAGGCACATCGATTTGCCCACGCCAGTCTGGCCGAAAATGACGGACGAGCCATAGGACCAGGTATCGAACGGGGCAACAGACCGATCTTTCGCATGGCTGATCGCGGCAAGGACGACGTTTTTCTCTGCGCGCACGAGTTGTGTGAAGTACCGTATGCCGCTGACACGTATGAACTTGGCCGTACACTCTTCGGACGGGCTGCTGAACGACGCTGGCACTGCAACCACAACCTCCTCGTAAAATCTGCTCTCTTCATCGCGCTTGCCCCACGCCACTTCATACGCATTACGAAGCGCCTGCGCCGTAGCTGCGTTGTATGCGTCCCTGTTGCTCGACATGGTGGGAGATCAAGGAGCGGCGTTTGCCGAATCACGGTGCTTCGCCGCGGAAGCGCCGCGACGATCAAAACAGCGCCGTGCAGTAAGCGATCAGCTTCCTTGCTGTGTCCTGGCCAAGTTTAAGCCCCGATTCCCCATGTGCAAGCTCCCCCACTTGCGCAAAATATCGCCCTAGATGACGTCTTGCCAAAGCAGACGACGCGCCCGGTGCCGTCTCCGCATCTTTCTCCGAACCCGCAGCTCATCGTCCTTGTCTAAGCTGTCGGTGCAAATTCATGATCAAAAAATCGCGCGCGCCTGAACGCTAACATGCAAAGGAAACTCACAATAGATTCACGGCGACTTCAATACCACGAGGCTGCAGAGCTTCGCGCAGAATGTACGATATGACCCGGTAGAGCGGGAGCTGGGTCAGCAGGGCAATGTCCCAGAGCTGGATCGAACGTAGCGCCGGAGACGTCCACGGCGCGCTGTGCACGAGGCACCACGTCTCCTTGAGCATCATCCTGCGCCACTGACCATTGTTGGTGAACTGCTCAGACGAATGGTACGGCGCCTGGGTGACGATCAGCTCGGCAAGCGCGTGCGGCGTCGCGCGCATCCGGGGAAGCAACCACGCGCTGATCGTCAGCCGGTGCAATGCAGCAAAGGCGTCCAGGCCGCGGAGCAGCAAGGCCGTGTGGCGCGGAGACTCCAGGTGGTCGACGGCGACATACTCGGTCAGTGAAGGCGCAAGGAGCTCAGGTAATGCGGGAGCGTCGGTGCTGTAATCGTGCGCTAAGGTGTTCTCCCGCCAGGAGAACGCGAGCAGGTTGGGTAGATGCGTAAGGAGCGTACGGAAGGACGCAAGTGGCAGGAAGCATATTTCCAAGTGCAGGCTGCGAAGTGTGTGCGCGGGGAAGTGGACGGTGGCCGGCGCATCTATCCGATGATTTCGCAGCGTCAGGGACTGCAAATTGGGAAATTGCTGGAGAGAATCCGCCCCGAAGTCCAGAGCAAAGTGCCGGATGCCGATCTCGAAGAAAAACAGAAGTGCCAGATGCGTGACACGCACCGCACATAGGTTGAAACCAGGCACGTCCTCCAACGCGCTGGAATCCGAGTTTCGGAAGAACGTCACGTCCATGGCGTTGAGGCACTGACCGACGATTTGGTCGATGAGAGCCTTGAGATTACGGATGCTGGGTTCCGTGTTGACCTCATTGACTCTTCGAGAGTCTTCAGGAAAGACGATACGCCTGACCATAGGGGCTACCTGTGGTCTACGTGCAAGCAGATCAGCAAACGCCGCGCAGGCCCGCGCAGTGACGAGCGTCGCATCCGCATACAGCGCCTCCGTCGCAGCGCCGTGCCAGGCGCGACACACTAGCCGCGCAGCAGCCAGGTCCCTGCACGCGCTGAAGCCGCCGGGCCTGTGCGGCGTCGAGCCCGTGACGTCCATCACGTGCTGCGTCCGCCCGAACTTCGCGCGCGCACGCAGCAGGGCGAAAATGTACAGCTGAGTTTCGACGGGCAGCTGAGTCGCGCGGTTCTGCCAGTGTGAGCCATCCTTGCGTCCCGAAGAGTGCTCCTGCCTGCGCCGCGTTTCGGATATGAAATCTTGGAGCCTGCAGAGCCAGTCGAAGCACAAAGCGCACAGATGTCTCGCAAGAATTATCGGCGAGCCAAGAACGAAGATTGCACCCCAGGATACGCAGGAGAAGACTCCGCGCCAGTCTATCATAGCAAACACAGCGCAGCGACAAGAATCGAGGAGGACCAGGTCAAGTGGGAAAACCAATTCGGAGTCGACCGACTCGGACTCGCGACTCGCAACTTCAACAGACGTTTGCGGGTACCGTAGCCTTCGCGCGCACACACCTACGCCAAATCGACAGCAAAAACGATGGTTACAGTCTCAAATTCCCATTGAAAAAACATAACTTAGAAACAAAAGGTATCAAAGAAGAACAGAAAGTAGAATGAAGCCAGCCTTTCACGCCTTGGATTCAGGGAGGCATGTAAGCATATGCCCAAGCTTAGCCTTCACCACAGCATATGACTCAATATCCGCGGTCGACTTGGAGTCTTTGTCGAGCACGGAGACGCTAGCATAGCACCCCGCCTCAATGACGGCGCCCTCGTCCGGCAGACGGTCGGAGCCGCAGGTGAAGATGTCCTTGCCCGAGAAGATGGTCGCAGCGTTGACGCGCGAGAGCACGTACTGCGGCGCGGTGCACCCGCCCTCGACCTTGGGGTAGTTGACGCTGACGATCACATCCTTGGGCGCGTACGGCGTGCTGGCCGTCATGACGAGCAGGAAGCGCGCCTGCAGGCGCGCGTAGACGTCCGACCACGCCGTCGGCAGCGCCTCGTACCCGATCTGCTCGCCCGACGCGCCGCTGAAGGCGATGGCCGGGATGCCGCGCAGGACGGCAACGCGCGCGGAGCCGCTGTGTGGTATCGCGTGAGCGCCGTTATACTGGGACATGAGGCGCGACGACGCACATGGTCCCGCTGATCTGGTTGACGAGGCCAAGGTTGCCTGGGCCGAGGGAGAATCAACATGAGCATTCGCAGCGCACGTCCAGCTATGCGACGCACTGCCGATGTTCACGCCTGTGACGACCAAGTCTGGTGGGCCACCGAAGAACTTGGGCGCGAGCGTCTCGATACCGTACTTCGCCGCGGAGGCGCTGCGACGATCGTAAGATTTCTCCACAGCGGGGATGGAATCATAATCATCATTGCTCACGGGAACGAGTTGACATAGTTCAGGTGCGCTGTTCCGCATGCAATCAGCAGCTGCAAACGAGGCTTGGCTTGAATGAACGTACGGTCAGACGCGTTGAAGCCTTCGGCGGGCGAAAGCGCAGGGCACGAGTCCCACTGGCAGCCCATAAGCACAGGAATGGCCGGGAGGTCGAGGGATCCTGCGCCTGATTTGCCCTGAGCCGGCGACGAAAGTACAACCTATGATTTAGAGCAGCAAAATTCAGCATCAAGCACAAAGAATCAACGGACATAGGGCGCACGTTAAACCCAGCACGCGTCAGCTCGGCGTACGACGCGCGGATGTTGCAGGACGCCCATCCGTCGTCGTTGGACATGATGACGTTGATGGCCGCGGCGCGCGCGGCGAGGAAGGCGCCGAGGACTGCGAGCGAGGCGGAGCGCATGGCGAAGGGCAAAAGGCCAGGGGAACAGGAAAAGAAAAAGGGGACGAGGTCGAAAGGGAAATGGGGACGAAGGCGTGGATCATCTGTGACCAGGCGTTCAAGTAATCTTGAGCAAGAAGCTGTGCGCGGCTGATATGGCAACAAGTTGCGATCCCAGATCCTGGATTCATGGCGGTGTGCATCTTCTTGGCGCGGGAGTCTTCGGGCAGGCACGTGCGTTATCTGGAGTTCGCCGGGAACAGCATGGACGAGAAGAGCATGGTTGAGGGACTACAAAAGGCGCACTGCTCGCCGAATGCCTGCAATAAGTCTGAGAATATGTCAATATCAGATAGAGGCGAGCCATTATGACACCGGGAATGTGCACTGTAGTAATGTGAACAACTTGAGAACTGACAGAAGGTGACTTGTGTCAAGCAACGCGGAGCGGACCTCGAAAGTCGCGTAGCGGAACAACAGCCGCCGCGATCGGCCCGCCAAACCGGCGTCCTTGCCCGATTCCCATGTCGCAGCCAAAGCCCAACCCGTACCCCGGCGGTCCTGACAAGACGCGCGACTCCCTGTACGTGCTCCTTCTTTGAATGCCGCGAATCCTCATCACATTAAATCGGCAGACTTCCAAAGCTCGTGCCAAAGCCATGGATCCGCAAGCCTCCCAAGGGCATGATCCTCACCAACGTCCTTGTCGTCATGCCAGAGTCTGGGAGCATATACTCCCCGGAAGGCGCCGCCGCTGATGAGGATACCCCGGTTTCCATCTGCATCGTCGACGGCAAAATTGACGCGATTCTGCCGCACGTCGTGAAGCTCAGCGGACTGCAGGCTGACGCAAAATGGAAGGGCGAGGACTTGCCTGTTTATGATATGGGCAAGATCTACGTGTGCCCGTAAGCTTTCCATTGCCGACGCTCGCAATGGTCGTGACGCCGGCTTTCTCACTGGCAGAGGCCTCATTGACTGCCATGTGCATGTTACCGTCACCCCAGGTGTCAAGGTGCCATTTCATTTCGGTTCTCTCAGACTCTGGATGTGGCTTAATATGACCTTCTGGCACGCTAAGGACATCGGCGACCTGGCCAACTCGACCGAAGAAACTGTCGCGCTGCGCTCTACATATGTTCCTCAAAGGTCTGCATGAACATATCTCAATTCGTTCCCAACAACTCAGCGCTCCACCTGTTTGTTCCGCGACCATTCTGCAGAGATGCTGTCCAGGGGGTTTACGACGGTGCGCGACACAGGTCAGTCCCCCGCGGGCAATTAGTTGAATCCCCGCTGCTGACCGCAACAAAACCTCCCTTCCTCCGCCCGTTTATGTCGCCACGTGCAGGTGGCGCGTCTAAGGCGCTAGCGACTGCCATTGCGGAGGGCCTCATCGACGGCCCGCGCCTATTCCAGTGCGGCAAAGCGCTTTCGCAGACAGGTATGCAGGATGCATGCACAGTTCGCTCTGAGACGATGCCCCACGTCAGGAGGACACGGAGACTTCTCCAGCGGGCGCACGGTAGGACACGGGTGTTGCGGCGGCGGCGAGGGCGCAGGATATTCGCTCGGGCGTGTGGTAGACGGCGTCGATGCCGTCCTCAAGGCGACGCGCGAGGAGATCAAGCTCGGCGCGGACTTCATCAAGGTGAGCACTGCGCTCTTGAGAGTGCTTTAAATCGATGATTTTTTGCGATAGATCATGGCTGGAGGGGGTGTGGCGAGTCCGACCGACGCAATAGAGACTGTGCAGTTCCTCGCGGAGGAGATCCAGGCTATTACGCGGACGTGCAAGCAGATGGGGAATGTGCACGGTGAGTAGGAATGTGCAGGCGAGCGTGAGTGCTGATGAGGTTGGACGTGCTTTTCTGAAATCCAGTTACGGCGCACGCGTACACGGTCGAGTCGATCAACCACGCCATCGACAACGGCGTGCGGGGGATCGAGCATGGCAACCTCATCGACGAGGCGACTGCTAAGCGGTATGCAGTTCTGCATGGTCATTCTCTTTATAGTTGCCCGGGAGGCTGAAGACGCATAGGATGGCGAAAGAGGGCGTGTTCCTCACGCCGACGCTGTCATGCTACGGCATCATGGTCCGCCCGCCGTTCGAGGTAAGCACACATATGTGCCATGTCTGAGAGTTCCTGACCAAATTCTCCTTTTTTGAAAGAATTTCCTCCCGGAGCAAAGCAAACGCAAGAACGAGGAAGTGATGAAGCATGGCCTGCGCGCGCTGGAGATCGCCGAAAAGGCGGGCGTGTGCGTGTGCTTTGGGACGGACCTTCTCATCTCTATGCACGCACTGCAGACTGAAGAGGTGAGTACGCCTTGTACGTATCGCCTTCGCAGGCTTCCCAGGATGATCTGCCGTAGTTCCGAGTGCGCTCCGCCGTCCTGTCGTCGCCAGCCATCCTGAAGCATGCCACGACGAATGCCGGTATGTCTAGCAAATGAAATTGAACTTGAAGCCTCAGGAGGTGCTCATGCGGTCACGTAGCCAAGCTGCTGAGGCGTGGGGGGCAAATCGGCGTCATTGCGCCGGGGGCGTTCGCAGACCTCATTATACTCGACAAGAACCCGCTGGGGATATCACGGTGCTAGACCGGCCTGAAGACCATCTCATGGCGGTGATCAAGGAGGGAAGAGTCGTCCGGAGCCGTCTCGGCGAGCGGTTGCCTCTCACACCGTCAGAGTAAACGCGGAGAGACGGAGAAACGCACTTCAGGAGACAGCTAGCAGTTTTCTGAGTCGTTGTATGCTTTGAAATCGAGGGGATAAGGCAAGGACGGAACCAGGCGCGGGGGCGGACCGTCGGGACACGCCTCGAATGCGGCCGAATCTTCGATAAATCGGAGTTCCAAGCACGCCTCTGCTCAAAAATTTCGCTCGGTGCAGCGGCCGTCTGTGTCTTTATTCTTCCCTTCCTCCCGCCCACCATGTACGCCGCCCGTCGTATGCTCGTGCAGCCTGCGCTGCGCACTGGCGCTTACTCCGTGCGTCGCCCCCGTCACCGAAAATGCTGCAGAATGCTGATTTTTTTCGTCAGGCGCTGCCGCGGTCAGCCATTGCGCGGTCAATGAACACGAAGGTGTCCGGTACGCGGCATACACTGGCACGCTGGGCGCCCAGCCAGGCTCACCACCGTCCTGTTGCGCAGGCCCGGTCGTCGGTATCGACCTGGGAACGACCAACTCGTGTGTTGCGATTATGGAGGGCCAGACGGCCAAGGTGCTCGAGAACGCCGAGGGCAACCGGACAACGCCCTCCGTCGTCGCCTTCGCCAAGCACGGCGAGCGCCTCGTCGGCCTGCCCGCCAAGCGCCAGGCAGTCGTCAACTCGAAAAACACCGTGTTCGCGTTCAAGCGTCTGATTGGCCGCATGTACAAGGACAAGGAGGTCCAGGAGGACGCTAAGCACTGGTATGGAGCTGTTTGTATGCTCTACGGTCACCTTGCTGACTTTTTTATGCAGGCCGTTCAAGATTGTGCCCAAGCCTGACGGCCGGCCAGCGGTCGAGGTTGAGGTTGACGGCAAGCCCCAACAATTTGTACGTCCAGCTTTCTCGTTTGGGCCCTTCAGATAGCTTGCAAATGCGAGCAGTAATGCGAGCCGCAACTAGTCACTTGCAACACTATCATTGCTGCTCGCATTTTTTGCATATTTGATATGCTCCTTTTTATTCAAAATTGTGTGGCTGATCGTCGCTCGCAGTCTGCGGAAGAACTTTCGTCTATGGTCTTGACGAAGATGAAGCAGACGGCTGAACAATATCTTGGCAAGCCCGTGCAGTGAGTAATTCGGTCCGCACATTGACCCCGGTGGCTTACGGATACACTGCGCAGGCGTGCTGTCGTCACCGTCCCGGCATACTTCAACGACGCACAACGACAAGCTACGAAGGACGCCGGCGCCATCGCCGGCCTCGACGTCCTGCGTGTCATTCCCGAGCCGACGGCGGCGGCGCTCGCATACGGTCTTGACCGCACGAACTCGTCCGTCGTCGCCGTCTACGATCTCGGCGGCGGTACCTTCGATATCTCCATCCTGGAAATGCAGAAGGGCGTGTTCGAGGTCAAGTCGACGAACGGCGACACGCATCTCGGTGGCGAGGACTTCGACGTCCTGCTCGTCAACCACATCATGAACGAGTTCAAGAAGGAGAGCGGCGTCGACCTGCACGAGGACCGCATGGCCATCCAGCGCATCCGCGAGGCCGCGGAGAAGGCCAAGATCGAGCTGTCGAGCAGCATGCAGACCGAGATCAACCTGCCCTTCATCTCGGCGGACGCGAGCGGCGCGAAGCACATCAACATGCGTCTCCTGCGCTCGCAGTTCGAGGGCCTCGTCCAGCCGCTCGTCCAGCGCACCGTCCAGCCGTGCAAGAAGGCGCTGCAGGATGCCGGCCTCAAGCCCAGCGAGGTCGACGAGGTCATCCTGGTCGGCGGCATGACCCGCATGCCCAAGGTCGTCGAGACCGTCAAGGAGGTCTTCGGCCGTGAGCCGTCCAAGGGCGTCAACCCCGACGAGGCCGTCGCCATCGGCGCGTCCATCCAGGCCGGTGTCCTCGCGGGCAACGTCACCGACGTCCTGCTCCTCGACGTCACCCCGCTCTCGCTCGGTATCGAGACCCTCGGTGGCATCATGACCAAGCTCATCATGCGCAACACGACCATCCCGACCAAGAAGAGCCAGGTCTTCTCGACGGCTGCTGACGGCCAGACCGCCATTGAGGTCAAGATCTACCAGGGCGAGCGTGAGCTCGTCCGCGACAACAAGCTCCTCGGCAACTTCAACCTCGTTGGTATCCCGCCCGCCCCCAAGGGTGTGCCTCAGATTGAGATCACCTTCGACATCGACGCCGGTGAGTTTTCGACCCTTTCGGTGCTGTTTCAGATGCTGAGTTTATGCAGATGGTATCGTGAACGTCTCCGCCAAGGACAAGGCGACGAACAAGGACCAGTCGATGACCATCGCCTCCTCATCCGGCCTCTCGGACAAGGAGATCGAGCGCATGATCGAGGAGTCGGAGATGTACAGCGAGGCGGACAAGGCGCGCAAGCAGGTCATCGAGGAGTCGAACCGCGCGGAGAGCGTGTGCGTCGACACCGAGAAGGCGATGGCCGAGTTCAAGGACCAGCTCGAGGCCGACGAGCGCGAGAAGGTCCAGAAGCTCATTACCGAGCTGCGCGAGATCGCGTCGAAGGGCCAGAGCGGCGACCCGTCCGTCACGCCCGACAGCATCCGCGAGGCCATCAACGCGACTCAGCAGGCGTCGCTCGGCCTCTTCCAGAAGGTGTACGAGAAGAAGCAGGCCGCGAACGAGGGTCCCAAGGAGGAGGCCAAGCCCGAGGAGAACGCGGAGAAGAAGGATTAAGCGTCTTTCTTTTCCCCTTTCTTGCCTCCCCCTCCCCTCCCCGCCCTCACCAGCACTCGCCCTCTTCATTGCATTGCACGCTTGCATCCCATCCTATCCCATCACCGCATAGACTACGCCGCACAAAAGTACGACCCCGCTTGTTTTATTTCGTAGTTGCTGCCCCCTCTGCTTTCCAAACCCCCCACTCACTCCCTTGCCCGCGTGCGCCGCCCTTCGCTGGGTCGTCGTCGTACACGGGCTCGCTTGATGTATTTGGCCTCTCTTGACATAAATGTGAAGGAACTTGCATCGGACTGCGTTCTGGGAGCCTTGCAATCTGACCAATATGATCGAAGAGATCATCAACCAGAAAAATGTTGCCGCCGTTATCATGTTGCCCGGACATGTCCGCAGCAGTCGCATCCCTTTCTCCCACTGCGAATCTTGAAGATGTCTACAAAACAAACTGTCCTCATTACAGGGTGCGTGCGCCGTCTTGACGCGTGCTTGGCTGAGCATGATGCATGCTGCAGCTGCACGCCGGGCGGTATTGGACACGCACTAGCGCTGGAGTTTCATGAACGCGGTATGTCGCAGCATAGGCTCACGGCGGATATTCAACGAGTATGCAGGCCTACGCGTCTTTGCGAGCGCGCGGCGCGTCGAGACGCTCGAGGACCTGCGCGCTAAAGGGCTGGAGACGCTCGCGCTGGACGTGACGAGCGACGAGTCCGTGCGCGCCGCTGCGGAGCGTGTTAAGGAGCTCACGGGCGGCTCCCTCGACATTCTCGTCAACAACGCGTGAGTAGATCTCCCCGCTATGTCCTGGATGCTGCTCCTGATGCTTTCTCACTGTTCAGCGGTATCTGTGAGCGAGCACCTGCCTTCGTGGCCGCCGGATGAATGAGCGTTGACCACGGCTGCAGCATACGGCGCCCCGGCGACGGACGTCGACATCGAGCAGGCCAAGCAGATGTTCGACGCGAACGTGTTCGGCGTCATGCGCATGGTCAAGGCCTTCGCCCACCTCGTCATCGCCGCGCGCGGCAAGATCGTCAACGTCGGCAGCATCTCCGGCGTCATACCCTACGCGTTCGGCAGCGTCTATAATGCCAGCAAGGCCGCACTGCATTCGTACGGCGATACGCTGCGTCTGGAGTTGAAGCCGTTCGAGTGAGTTCAGCACATCTGAGAGTTTCTGTCAGCGGCTGAGTCTGCGCAGCGTCGACGTTATTACGGTCAGTCTTGAGTCCGCAGAGTTTCTTAGCTGACGCAAAGCCTGCAGCTCATCACAGGCGGCGTCTCCAGCAATATCGCAAAGAATAACGCTGGCCAGCCTCTTGCGCCCGAATCGCTTTATGCGCCGATTTCAGAGGAGATCATGGAAAGACGCATCGCCGATCTAAGCGTACGTCTCATGCCATTCCTGACTCTTGGATCATCTTTGTATGACATGCTGACGGCAACGGGCAGGAGGTGCTATGCCCGCCGCGACATATGCGCGGAGAGTGGTCTCCACAGTCCTCGGGAGGCGCTTCCCCGCGTGGTACTGGATCGGCAACTGGGCGTGGACTGCGTGGTTCATCTCCACGTTCCTTCCGCGTAGAGCATTTGTAAGTTCGACTGTTGTTGGAGCGACTTTCCGTCCTCATCCTCTGCAGGACTACTTTATCAGCGACGCGGTCGGGTTGAACATCCTTGCCAAGATGCTGAAACAACAGCGCAAGAGCCAGTGAAACTCTGGCGACTGTCACGGTATTTATGGGAGTATCTGTGGATTGATTGTTGTATGGCGATCGTGAATAATTTAACCGGCCAGGGCCTCAGTTGTGTCCCGTCAACCCCCCATCGCCTTGCTCGTCAGCATTTCATGTGCTGCAGAGCTCTCATCTTCATTGTGCATTAACCCGGGGGGTGTTGTCAAACTCGGGTCAAACTCGGACTCGGCTTCACTGACACGCGGGCTCCTCCAACTTCACACGCTAGCTGCGTTTCTTTGACGAGTTTGCAGTATTTCGGTCCATATACAGTATCTAGCGATGCCTTCTTATGAGGTTCTAGCGGTCTATTCCAGCGCACGATCTCGGACAAAGACGCAGTTTTCAGACCCGTGGACGACTTCATTCCTGATATGCGCGTCTCTGTCCAATCATCGGCTAATAGGTTGACCGTTTCCTGACGAACCCTGGTCCCATGTGCCCCAGGCGCTTTTCGAATATGGGAACCAAGCAATGCCAACATACACCGATGCCGGATGCACTGCCAGTCAGAAATCTCTTCCATACTCCGCCTAACACTTCGGGCGCTGGCCAATTGCAGTCGCCACATGTCGGTATTTCGGCCCTCCGCAGCACAAGTGACTGGCAAGGGCACTGTTTTGTGTACGTATTCCATGGATCCTCGCATAGCATTCGCTCATCCGGCCGCTTCGCGATGCCAGACGTGCCGGCGGGATCCTCAACCTTAAAACTCATGGAGAAGCATGCTGAGGAGCAGGATGCCCACTTCCAACATGTCTCCCTTCTTAGCGTCCATCTCTGTGCTCCTTGCGCCATTGTGTGCATTTGGACAGCATGTCTCAGCCAGACAAGCGGCAGCAGACCCGTCGCTGTTCGACTGGTATAAGGTCAGCTTTATGTCTCTTGAAACACGCTCTCCTAAACCACTGCTGCAGCTTGCTCCCGCAGACGATATCCAGTGGACTCCCTGCTTCGATGTACAGCTTTGCGCGCGTCTGAACCTCCCGCTGGACTACTCCAAGCCGGAAGGTCCTACGACGCAGATTGCTTTGCAAATGATCCCTGCCACCGACAAGGCGAACTACCAGGGTATGCGAAACTCCGGCATTCTATTTGCGTTTCTCACTCTGTGATAGGTACGATACTCGTAAACCCCGGCGGGCCAGGCGGTGCTGGCACGCTGTTCATGCTCACGGACGGCGCAAAGCTCTCGGGCATCTTCGGCCCTACGTTCGACATCCTCGGGTTCGACCCGCGCGGGACGGGCGCGACGACCCCTCTGGCGGCGTGCTTCGATACCGCTGACGATGCAAACATGTGGCAGGCGACGAGCCCGGGCGTGCTTAAGGTCGAAGACGGGACTCTTCAGCTGACGCGCGCGAAGGTAAAGCTACTCCGCCAGCTTTGTGCTGAGAAGCTCGGCGGGAATGGCAAGGAAGAGATTGGCGCCAACGCGACCGACTGGGGCGCGGGGCGATTCATGGGCACTGCCAGCGTCGCGCACGACATGCTGAGCATCACACAGAAGCTCGGGCAGGAGAAGTTACATTACTATGGCGTCGTGAGATTCTGGATTTACTCTTACGTCGTGCCTTTACTGATCGATGTCTCTGTGAAGAGCTACGGTACGGTTCTTGGCCAGTACTTCGCTGCCTTATTCCCGGACAAGATTGGGCGCATGATCATCGACGGCGTTGTCGATGGCGAAGGGTGGCTCAGCGCGCGAAACTACAACATCATCAAGGATGTTGGGCTCGTCATCAACGAGTTCTACAAGGACTGCGTTGCCGCAGGACCTTCAAAGTGCCCAGTATGGGAGAAGACCGCATCCGCCGTTGAAAAGCGCATGGAAAACGTGCTTGACAGCCTCAAGAAGGAGCCCATCCCCGTGCCGCACACTCTCCTCACTGGCCCGCTCGTGCTGACCGAGGACGTCTTTCTCAGTCTGGTCTTCTCGAGCCTGTACAGCCCTCTCACAGGCTTTCCCGACATCGCCGAGCTCGCCCGCGCCGTTGAGACGAAGAACCAAACCCGGCTCTCTCAGATCAACTACCTGTCCTCCGACGTCAGCGACCTTCCGCCATGGTTCCAGCCCAACCAGGCTTTGTACGCCGTCGAATGTTCAGACTGGCCTCCTGTCACGGACTCGCTCAAAGACGAGATTGCGACGCTGAATGCTGCCAGCAAGCTGGTACCGCGCCTCGGGTCGTTTGGTGGTAGCTCTGTTGCCCGCGTTCGTATGTCCTGCGCGGATTGGCCTGTGAAGCAGAAGGGGAGATACGCCGGTCCTTTGTCTGGGCGGCTGCCCACACCCGTCTTGGTCGCGTCGAGCCGATACGACCCCGCTACGCCGCTCGAGGCCGCGCGTAATGTAACGGCGCGGTATCCAGGAATGAGTCTTCTGGTGCAGAACAGCGCAGGGCACACGACCTATTCCGCCATGTCCAATTGCACTGCGTCTATCATGAGGGCATACATGACGCGGGGAGAGTTGCCGAAGGAAGGCACCGTGTGCGAGCAGGACACCATACCATTTATTGGTCGCCTTGAACCGCCCGCTGCTGCATCGCGCCTCAGGTTGACTCGTCCTCTCCCGCACATGATCTAGATATTTCGTGCTTAATGAACTTTTACATTCTTTTACACTATCCCTGCTCATGTTCTACATATCACTTTTCAAAATATCGATATCAAGTCCTTAATCCCGATTTTACCCCCAGCTCAGGAAGCAGAGAACAAATGTTCCCGATACGCGACTTTCGAAGTCCGAAAAACAAAACAAGCGCGTTCCCTGTCTCTGCCCGCCACAATTTGAGAAACCCAATGCCGCGTGCCCGCTGCGCCAATCCCGTCTTTGTGCAATGGCTGGAGGAGCTTCGCGATGCTGAAGACAAGGTAAGCAGCTGGTATGAGGATTGCAGGGCATTGACGTCGCGTAGGACTCGAACCGATATTGGACGTATGCTAAGGCTGCGAAAGCAATGAAGCAGCATCCAGAGGTTTTGCGCATCCCAGTAAAGCCATTGAAATTAAAGGGATAGGACCGAAAATTGTCCAGGCTCTTACAACGCGACATATTGATGCGAATGGCGGCGTCGACGTCGGTGGTGACGGTAAGTCTCCATATCCACCAGCTTCGGAATATTCATCTGCCTTTCGTTTCTCCCAGGCACGACAGTTGTCAAATCTAGCAGGAAAAGCACGGCCGGACAAGGCAGCTCCTCCAGCAGTAGTAGTCAGACGAAGAAACGCGCAAAGAAACAGCAGCCGCCATCGTCATCCGATGCAGAACCCGCTCCAGAGCCAGCACCAGCTCCGCGTAAAGTCGGTGGTGTCGCCTTCGTCAATCATACAGTAGTCGCTGGCGGCCTTGTGGTGGTCAATCGCACTGCGGCAGCTGCTCCTGCTGTCGTACCAGCGCCTGCACCGAAGCGCAATGCCCGTCAGGCTCTCCCACGTGACGAGGATATGTATGAAAATCTATTCGCAAACCGCGAGCCAGTTGCCGCTGTGCATTATCCGCCGCCAGTCCTAATGCCCGCGCCGCCATCCCGCCCGGTCAAAGCGGCTTTCCCATTCTTCTATCTTGGTTTGTACTTTCTTGGGCAACCACTCAGACGTATGCTCATTAGTATGTGTAGATGAAAACGGCAACCACACACGGTCGCGGGATATCGCTGTGAAAGATATTCTGCAAAACGGGCTCTACCATAAGATTGAATATCCCGCCCACGCTCACTCGCACGCCCTCGTGATGGCTGGCATGGTTATCCAAGCGACTGCGAAACCTGAACGTGGCACATTCTGGGCATTTATCGCGGACGAAGCCAGTGAGGAGTACGAGTCGTCTCCCGGATTCGAACAGCAAGCCCCGGCGGCGGCAGCGCCGCGCGCGGGGCCCTCAAGACAGCCAAGCATGTCGAATCTTGCGGCTGACGCTGCGCTTCGCCGTATCTCTCGCACACACCTCCCGTCTTCACCGGCCCAACCTGTCACCTCGTCCTCCCGCACCGCTGTCCCAGCGCGTACACAGACTCTGTCAGCCGTACCCGTAGCCTCGTCCTCTGTTTCCCGCATTGACGGTGTAGCCGCACCACTCGCCCTCACTCAGACTATGCCCGCCGCAGCCCCAACTGCAGTTCGCGCTCAAGCTGCTGGTTCTAAGAACCGGCGCCCGCGCCTCTCCGCGCAAATGCCCATTCCGCGCTTCGACGGCGACGGTCTGCGGATTGACGCGTCGTGCATTGGGCTGGACGGTATGGACGCCCTCGCGCGCGAGTTCCCAAACTTCAGCCCGCTTGTGTTGCCCGCCGAGACTTATGAGATCGTGCTACTGCTCGACATGCGCGAAGACCGCGCGGGTGGGGATCGCATGCTGGAAGGCCTGAAGGAGCTGCGCGTGAGGTGCGAGCGCAAGACTCTTGAACTTGGCGACGTGTTGTGGATTGCAAGGCGTATTCATCGGAGGGGCGATGACTACGACGAGATTGCGCTTGATTTCATCGTTGAGAGGAAGCGAATGGACGATCTTATCCAGAGTCTCAAGGACTCCAGGTATCATGACCAGAAGGTGCGTCCTACGACTACACCTGCACTTTTCAAGAGTGTGCGGCTGACTGGGTGCAGTTCCGTTTGCATGGCAGCGCTATGTCCCATATTTATTACGTGGTCGAGGGTTACAATGCAGAACGCCACATGCGGGATTACGGCCAACAGATTGCGACCGTCGTGTCCAGTACGCAAGTGGTCGATGGGTTCATGGTCAAGGAGACATCCGCTCTGAAGGACACCATCTCGTACCTCGCCAACTTGCACGAAGCGATTCTGGACTTTTACAAGGTGAGCAAGCTCATGGCTAGGCACCCTCTCCCTCATTCGTCGTCTGAACTACAAGTAGAACCAAACCATTCACGTGATCCCGAGCGCACATGTGAAGCCATACTCCTACGTCGCATTGCAAAAGCACTTGCGCGAGATCCGGCACCCGGGGACGCCCATGCACGTCTCGCTGCCCGCGTTCCAGCAAACGCAGAGCAAGCGCGGCCACGTGACGGTGAGCGAGGCGTGGGCGCGCATGCTGCTCGGCGTAAACCAGATGAGCGCGGCGAAGGTCGCGGCGGTGCGCGCCGAGTACGAGGGTCCCGCGCAGCTGTGGCGCGCCTTTCGGGCTGCTGAGGCGCAGGAGGCTGCAGCCCTGCAGGGGGCGGGTGCCACGCAGAAGGGCAAGGGGAGGGGCAGGCCGAAGATTCCGAAGGCCGAGCACATGCTCACGACGCTGGGGGGCAAGGGGCGCGAGGCCATCGGCCCTGCGCTCAGTAGACGCATTTACCGCGTCATGCGTGCGTCGCGGTATGATGCGCTCGTTGAACGAGGACAGCAGTGACGAAGATTGACAGACAGAGGTCTATTCTTTGCGATTGAACATTTTGCACCCTGCTTGCGCATTTCATTATCTATATCTTTGAATAACCATGGTGCGCTCAGCTCCGTTTAATTTCTACCGTTCAACTCCTTTCCGCGTCGGTCCATGTGCTTGCTTCGCTTCAGTACCCATCGCTTCCCTATCGAAACGAAAGCTGAAGGATCACAGTGTGTAGGGGAGGACATCGCTGGCCTGGCTGTCTCAAGGCGTCGCGGATGCAAGTATCTTTCCATATCATGCAGTCAAAATCCTGCTGCCTTTCTTCGCAGCACGCAGAAAAACTTGATTCAATCCACTCCATATGATAGTCCATAATGTTATGATATTGCGACCGTGGTATTGGTATCGGCGGAGGGACGGCATGTTTCTGCGCCATCACAACTCCAGAGCTTATTGACATCCCTTCGTTTTCAGAAGGGTGAGAACGGTCCAGCAAAAACGTACAAGTACCGAAGTGAGATGCCCGTCAGCATCCAGGATGGGAATTTCCCTGGCAATTCGCAGAATGACTCGACCTGTTTGTGTTATCCCGCTGGTCGGCCGTTCTTCGGACGCAATAACGACGGCAACTTCAAGGCGCCCCCTGCAGTGGCGTGTGTTTTCGGCACACACTATCAAGTTTCTCCCCGAACGAACCCCATACGTGCCACAGCCTGTATGCAGTCTCCCGTGGGTGTTCCACCCGCCAGCATGCCGCGGGTATCAGGATCGAACTCCCTTCAAGGGAGACCATTCAACAGCCGTCTCATCGGGGGACTGCTCCAGCACCATCCGTGAGGGAGTTCTCGCGCGTTCTATGTGGCCATCGCCTACCTAGAATGTTAAGAGAGGTCATCGGTACGTACATCTAGCGCCCTCCGTGTAAACCCGGACACGTGTACTGGTATGTAGCCAGTCCTCCCGCAACATGTCATGGTCTGTGTACTGTTCCCAATGCATTTACTGCGCCGCTAGTAGACCACTTGACACAGCTGACCAGCGGTTCGATGGAAGTCTCGAGCTGAAATGAGTGAATCGGGTGGCTTACTAGTATTTGGCTCTATCATCGAGAAATTGCTATCTCACTGGTGAGCTCGTTGTCAAATGTTCGTCTCACAGCAAGCAAAGCAGGTCTCAATGCCTGAACCTCGAACCTCGAGCTTCCAAGCAGCACTGGCACTACGGCTGGAATTTTGCGACATCACCTGCGTCTCCTGAAGAATTGGGCAGATCGGTTCAGAAGAGGTTGGCTCGCAGTCCACTCACTGCCCATTTCAGATCAGCTTTGTTGGGATTTGCGTGTTGTCTCACTGACAAGGTGCTCGCGCAAGCCACCGAGAGTCTATGTAAAGTTTTGGTCCGCCAGAGAACAGTTTGTCACACTCGCACAAGTTCTATAACGTTGTCGCACATCCTGACAGCGGTGCTGGTTCCTCGCGCCAGGGACTGAACTCCTAGTAACAGCTCAGTAGCCACCAAGAGACACGCCGTCTTGACCACGAGCTGTTCGAATGAAATGGTACCGCAAGGCTCTGTCAGACGCTCTGCTCGGCCATATACCCTATGAGCAATGCTATGAAATCAAGGCAGGTTTGAAATTATATAAGTATGTTTACGCTGTTACAGCCCCCAATAGTCCTTGTGTGCGCCTAAATACAATGTTGCAAGTTCGTGTCCAAAAGGTAGATCGCGTACTGGCGCTGCCTGTGAAGAGAACCTCAGACAGCGCCTTCTAAAGATCGGAGCGGTCGTCAGGGATGCGTAGCCTAATAGCCGTTGTTGCTGGGGTAGCGGCCGTGCGGGCCTCCCGGCCCTGGAGGTTGTTGGCGCAGTTGGTCGTACGAAGGCTGCCTCTGCGGTTGTTGGCGCAACTGGTCGTAGGAAGGCTGTCTCTGGGAGCGCGGGCTGAACCCGCTCTGTTGCTGTGGTGCCCCGTACTGGGGCTGCGGGGACCGCGAGACGGGTGATCCCCGAGCGTCATACGGCATCATGGGGGCATCTGGGCGCGCCGACGCAGGACTGCTGAAGTAATCCCCGGGGCGCGCGGTATACGTGGTTATTGGTTGATTATAGGAGCCTGAGGACGACTGTTGACTGTGGTACCCACGCTGGTCCGGATGGGGTGTTTGCAGCAGCGGGACCTGCTGTTGGGGCGGCTGGAATATCTGTCCAGGTTGGACGCTCTGCTGTGGCGGCGTGAAGATCTGGCCCGGCTGTACGCTCGGCGAGAAGGAGCGCGAGGGCTGTTGTTGTTGCGGCGTCAGCGGTCGTTGCTGCAGCGGCGTGCCTGCACGATCATAAGGCATTGCTGTTGTTGGGGGGTACTGGTGCAAAGACTGCGTCGACACGGAACCGCCATACTGGCTGTTTGCGTACGGCACACCCAGGCCACCTGGCGTCGCATCGGAATAGGCTCCAGGTGTTGGGTCACCGGGTTGAAGCAGGGGCCAGGCATCAGACCTGGAATCGAGGCGAGCCAGCTCGATGTGCTCCGGATGCGCTCTACCAGAAAGAGATGCTGAAGGGCCATGTTGAAGGTACCCCTGAATGCGGTTGACGGGGATGTGCATCTTATTCTGTGCAAACTGAGCAGCGTCGCTGAGCAGGTGCGTCGAAGAACGCCGATCCCACTCTGCCTCGCCTCGGTCGCGCCCATACAAGGCAGGGTCGTATTCCAGATCGCGCTGACGAAAAGGTCAGAAAGGCCGAAGATCAAGGTACAGTAACGGCGATAGGTAATGCCACAAACCTGCTCGATAGCAGCGATCTTAATGCCGCCTGGAAGAATTTGGGCTTCCATCTGCTTCCCATCGTATTCGTCCAGCTTAGCCGTATCGTGTCCCAGGTTCCCAGAATACACTAAAGAGCGCGCAGTCAGTAATGGATCTGTCGAGTGCGCTGTCTTTGCGGGCCCGTATTAACGCCACGACTTGCCTTGCGGTAACAGGTGCACCATCTTCGCGTGCACCATGGGCGTGAACAGATCGGCGTACAGCGCCGGATGCCCGAACCGCTTCTCAAGGCGATGGCCTTGGTTATCCGCGTTGGCCGAGTGCACCTGGCTCTTGCGGATCGCCTCCTCCGTCGGAATGTAGTAGCGGAATCGCGAATCAAACGACCTGGTCAGGTACATCTTGAAGAGCGGGAGGGCCAGCAGGGGCGGCAGCGTCGCGACCCATGTCCAGTTCTTGAACCCGATGCGGAGGCCAATGGCTGCCGCGACACCCCCCACATCAGTCGACGCTGCGCGAGTCTAGGTACGGCGCGACGCACTCAGAGTCATGAGGAGGTGCATCAGGACCATCGAAGCCAACAGGCGGTTAATGACGACGTTCCACAGACGCTGCATAGAAGATTAGCCTCATCGACTTCGTACCAACGCAATGTCAAACCCACCCCTCCAGATTCCTGGCGCACACAGACAGCTGTGAGCTGAAACCGAAACCAACAGATGACTAGGTCTATACTCACGATTTTCGTCACGAAAACGAACATCAGCTATATTAGTAGTAATGATGGGTCAGCACCCCGCAGTAACCAAGCAAGTGAGCCACAGACGCACCTGGTACTTGTAGACGATGCTGCTAACCCAGAACACAACTGCAGCGCCAACTGCCACGAGCGGCGCCAGAGGAGCAAAGGCGAAACCGACGGCAGCCATGAACAGCTGTAACCGCGTCAACCCCGAGTATTCTAGCTTGTCGTACACATACCAAGTTAGAGCTGCGCGTGCCATGTAAGCAAGGGTAGTAGCGGAGAAATGGAGGCGACGACGCACTAGTAAATGGCATACTCGAAGTCCGGAGGCTTCGTCCACTCGCGGATGTCACGCGGAGTGCGTCCGAAGACGCTTGATGGAGAACGTCAGTTAACTCGACAGGCCGAGTGAAGAGGACGCCAAAAAATCACGCACTGCGTCCTGAACGAGGTCCAGACGAGCTTGAGCACCTGCGCGAGATCGAAGACGGCCAAGAAACCTATAAGCGGGGTGAATCAATTAAATTCGACGGAATGATACCCCGCGCAGCAGCAGGGAGTACGCACCTCGCAGCGGGAAGAATGTCAGCCAGTAATTGCTCTGGGCAATGTACGTCCGATGGATAGTATCGGGCAGCGCTAGAGTAAAATAACGCAACCATCCGTCATCAGCACACCCCACTCCACCTCAAAGCGCCGAGCGGACGCACTGTCCAATTTCTTGAGAATTTGCTTGAAACAAGCGGCTCCCCGACGTTGCGTACGATCTCCGTGACGGACGAGAAGATGACGCCGATGAGCGAGAAGACGACGAGCTGCGAGAGCACGAGGAACGCAAAATAGCGCGCGACGACGGCGCGGTCCAGCCGCGTGCGCGTCGTCGCGCCCTGGTAGCGCGAGAGCCAGCGCATGATGATGGGCAGGAAGTAGCCGAAGATCGCGCCAATGGTTGGAGGGAGCACCGCGGACGCCAGCGAGTACGTGAACGGACTGGCTTCGCCCCATTTGTTCAAGACGGGCACGTAGGCGGAGAGCGCCGTCCTGAAAGGGAAGGCATTAGACATCGTATGGGTGACACACATTAGACGGAAACGTACAAGTTGGCGAAGAAGGAAACGATGAGTAGCGGGATGGTGTTGAGGAAGGACACGACGGCGAGCCAGACGAAGCCGAGCGTGCGCTTGCTCGCGCGTTCGGCGGGAGACATGTTTAGGTTGGACCAGATCTAGAGAAATGGACGTTGGTTTGGATACTTTCTTTCCAGAGCTGGACACATACAATGTCCTTCGGATTCGGGGCAAGCGTGATAGTGGTTCCCTTAGGATGCTTGCCCATCATCAACCGCGCGACGATGTGAGCATACGGAACAGCAGCGAGCGACGCGAAGCCTGAACAAATATTTAGATAAGGTGCTGGTTCGGCTAGAATCCTGAACCAACCATAGTTCTCAGCTTGACGCAGGTCAATGTCGTTCCTCCACTGTTCAATGGCCGCCTCGGTCTTCTTCAGCTTTGCGGTGTAAAAATCGATAGCGTCCTGCGCGCCAGCTTCAGCTCTCGTTCTAGCATAGACAAACTATTCGATTATGACCGACCTTCTTCTCGCCACCGCATCCCATACAACCGCCCTTGGTGATCGTAGGTCGCTTCTTGCCAATCTTTCCGCCCTTGAGGTATCGCACGAGGTACGTCTCGAGCTCACGGACGGCATCGTTGTGGTATTCGACGAGCTCGGGCAGCTTGCCGACGCGGCGGCCAATATGGACGGACGACGTCGGGTAGGGCATCTGCATCTCCTGCAGCAGCGACATGAGGCCGTCGTCGGTCTGGATCTTGCGGGGGACGTCCATGATCATGAGCGTGCGCGCGTAGAAACTGCAGAGCGGAATTGCGGAATTGCCGCAAACATGTCAGAAAATGGCTGTTGACCGGAAGTGCCGATGGGGTATGGGAGGATCCTCGCCTTTTCTGGTACTCGTCGCTCTCGAACCAAGAAATGCGTAGCCGGACCATTTCTTTCCAATGCCACCAGACGGCGCCGAACGTGATGATCGCTGCGTGATTGAGCTTGCTCAGCACCGCGACATAAACATGGAAACAACGTCGGCGTACTGATGAGGTAGACAGAGGCGACATGGATGTAGAGAAGATGTCCGCCGACGTCGCGCAGAGTGAGAATGCTGAGGACGTCGCGCTGCTTCGACGGAACGTGCTGCAAGTTGAAAACGATGTTGACGGGCAACACCATGGCACATAACAGCAGGCTGATCCCTAGGAAGAGCCACCGCATGAGGCGCAGAAAGCGTAAAAAGGTCGTAGCGTCGAGGCCTGCAGTGAGCTATTAGCTCTGAGGATGGTGGCAGCGTATGGACCGAGCACACCGATCTTGTCGAGCAGTTCGGGCTCCTTGGTATGTATGAGCGGGGAGAGCCATGAGAAGAAGCCGTCGGATATCTGTAGGATACATGAATAGGGGTGGTCGACGCGGAATAACGGTCGCGGTCCTACCTTGGGCGGCTTTTGTTTCTCGCCCACGTGGTATTTGACCTGGCCGCGCACGGTCAACACGCGAATTATTGCGACCGGCAAGCTGGGGCTACGCACTTTGGGCTCATAGATGACCTGGAGCGGCGAAAATGGCTTGAGAGGTGTTCAGGGTGACGAGTTGAAAGGGCTTTACCTTGTTCTGCGATAGCATATTGAGCACCAGCTTTCAATTCTCTTTGGAACGCTGAATTACGCACTCTAGGTCTAAGGATATTGAATCCTATGATAGTCACGAAGGCGACGACGGCCCATATAATACAATTTGAGCCGACAGCGGACGGGACGACCTGCGCCAGGGACTGAGCACGCCGATTGCGGTCAGCGGCGGGCCTACGCACCTTGTTGAGCTTGTCGGTGTTTTCTTTGATAATATTGTCAAAGATACTGCCGTCGTCGTCCTTGGCCATCGCGACTGGCAGCAATTAAGAAGGAATGTGTAGCAGGCGTGCGGATAACGGTCAGTACAGTGGGTGCTGCGTCGGGGCGGCGGTGTGGCGGATGCAGAACGGCGAGCGCCGGGTCCGGTGTCTGACTTTCCCAAAGAACAATTGGCATTGCACACCGCTTGGACCCAGAAACAACAGCGCCTGCCGCCTCACCCGCCCGCTCCGTGCTCATTCGCGTGCTATTCACCTCTGCCAGCTGCTGCCCAGGCTTTCGCGTGTACACTGGCAATCCTGCGGCCTGCACTCCACTCTGATTGTCGCACGCCACCGCTTGCTGGAGCACCCATCGCTTCTTGCGCGTGTTGCTCCACAACCATTGCGTGCAAATTGACAAGTGTCTGTGCTGCAAGGCACGCCCAGAACCTCTTGCTGGCCAGTTGGCAATCGCTCCGCTTCCTGACAGCGTCCATTCTGGCTTGTTTCCTGGGGCTCTGGCGCACAATTGGCAATAGGGCTCTGACTCTTCCACTGCTACCGTATCTGCCAGCTATCCTTCCATATTGGCTCGTCCAGCATTGTTCTGCGCTTTCCGTCCGGGGGACTCCGTTTGTTCTCGTGCTGCTGCCGAACCGAGGGAAACTGCGCACAATAGCGGCATGGCGACGGAAAAGGACTTTGCCCGGATACCTACTCATGACTGAAGCGCGTACCGTCCGAATGTGCCTCTCGTGCCCCGTCTCGTGCTTTCATTTACAATTACAATCGGCGCGCGCGCACTGCCCGTCCTGGCAAATGTCCAGGCTTTAGCTCGCGAGTCACTCGTCACTTGTCCATGAGGAGTGCACAATGGGGCCTGCCAACTATGCTCCGACTCCATACCGTACTGCCAGTGATACATGCTCCGCCACAGCCGCACGGGCGGACTTGCCACACTCCTTCCCTTTCCCCGCTGTCAGCGTCGGACGACATCCGCGGACCATATCCGCGGAGCATCCAGAGCCCGCGGCCCGGCACACAATCGGCCGAGCTTACTGTTCCTGTGCTCTATTTGCCTCCATCCACGCTGCAGCGCGACTCACTGGCCAGGCGATCCCAGGTCGCCTGCACCGAATCACCCACATTGCCTATCGAGTTCTTCGTCAGCTGACCCGGCGAAGCACGAGAAGCCAGGTCCCGCTGAGCACAATACCTGTTGTCCATATCGGGCCAAATCGTTTGTTGCCTCGACCCTCGGCGCGCGCCTGGCGCCTTTACAGCGCACAACAGTCGCACTGGTCGGATTCCTCATTCGGACAAAGTGACGCAAGAGTCTTCCGAGTCGACGTCAACTACCCGCGAGATTCTCTTGCTACAGCTCGTAATGACGACATCCTGTACAGGCTCCTCGGTGCAAGCAAGCGACTCTCAACTACAGTAACTTGTCGAATGTGCTAGTAGTTTGAACTTGAAGTCGCAGACCCTTGCACTGCTGCCTGAGAATTCGAATTTTGCTATGGGCCGATATCGGCCATCAAACGAGTGTCCTGTCCAGCGCAGCGCCCATATCGGTTCTCTCGGTTTCGATTTCGATGGCACGCACTGTATGTACTTGGGAATGTCGGAAAAGCGTGTCCGACGTCGACGTCCAAGTCCTGGCCTAACGCATAACCGGTGATATCGTCTGAATCCACGTTCCCGCGCGCGCGCCCATCCAACTTCTAGCACACACAACAAAAGCCTACCGCGAGATGTCCACTAGTACTACTGCCACGCACGCGACTTCCGATACGCCTCGAGGAGATCCCGTTGTTTCCTGGGCGCAACGCTCGCCAAAGGTTACCCGCTCCTGTAATATTCGCAGTCGCCTCCCCCGCACGTGCCGCTTCCGCCTGCAAATCCCCGGGCTAGCAAACCCCTCAGATTCAGAATCAGAGCTTCTGCCTCCAAAACCACGCTGTGGCAAGCAAGCCTGCGCCCGCTTCGATTCGACGTCTGATATTTTACATACGTCTGAGATAGGCATGGCACAGGCACGTGCGCGTGCGCGTGCCGGGCACCCGCTGCCACTTGACCGCCGCTGCCGTGGTCCTTCCTAATCGTTCCTTCACGGTGATATTATATGCTGTATTTCACCTGCGGACCGCATTTCCCTTGGACTGTTTCATTTCCTTGAGCCTTATCCCCGTTTCCGTTCCTTCACCCCAGCCTCAGCGCGTTGCATGAAATCCCGATGCTACGGACTCGCTTAGATCTGTCAGTCGCCAATGGCCAGTGCGGGGAAAGTGATCCGTCGATTGCTGAATCGTTCCGTTCGCGGGTTCGCAGTCGCAGTTCGCAGTTCGTTCGCCACACGCGCGTCATCGGAGTCTTCTGAGTTCTCACCTCCCGCATCTCAACTTGAAATTCTGCGCGGGCCCGGCGGGGGTGTACAAGATAAAGTGAACTAAATAAGTTACTTAGTAAGGAGCAAGAAGTACAGCCATAACTAATCTAATGACGACGGTCAATCCCCCGGTGGTCGCAGCAAGAGGCGATGTCGCCGTCAATAATCTTGCCCTCTTCCAGCGCGATTATCACGCCTACTATCTATCAGCTCGTTTCAGATTCAGATGCCAGATGCACAGTGCTGTCAGTGCACATTGTTGAAATCAGCCAGCGCATGATTCCATGCAAGCAGCTCATGAAAGCGAGCAGAATCGAGCTCGACGAGGAAGCTGCATGTCTCGCCACTGATGCCATGATGATTCCCGCCGAGCTGACATCCTCAGTTGGCAATGGTAAGTATGCTTGAGATTGGATTGAGAAGTTGTGCCAGTGTCGCGTGTCGATATGACGGCGACGCGTGGTGAATGAGCCTGAGGGCGCCCGACCAAATGTCAATTAGCGTTGTCACCTCGCCGCCACCCTGGCCGAGCCCGCTTGCTTGCTTGTACAGTGCGGGTTGCGATGCATACAATTACATCTACTGTACATTCTGAATTTTCCCGCGTGAGCTGAGCCCAATCACCACCGGCGTCGACGGGGATATCGTACGGTGGCCAGGGTCAACACCGCACTGCAGAGTCAGCGAAAGACCAAGCAAACACCCGCCACAGTCAAAGCAAGTAAGTTAGTGTAGACAGCATAGATCATATTGCTTTGCCAAGTCCTTTGGTAGGTACAAACAATGGTACAAGAGTCGGTTCGGTTCGGTTCAGACGGACATTTCTAAGTGGGCGATTCATTGCGCCCTCCAAATAGGAAAGCAAGACGAGAGGCAGAGGAGGTGGAGGGGGAGGGAGGGGAGGGAGGAGTCCGGGCGAGGATGGCACTACGAGATACAGGGGTATTTAAAGAAGAGGGCAGGGGAGGGGAGGAAAGGAAGGGAGCGCAGGCGAACGTGTAGATATCTACAACGAACGGGGTAAAAGAAGGCCGAGAACGAGAACGAGAACGAGAAGAAAACAAGGGATATTTACAGGAGGAAAAGGAAGGGGTGCCCAGTGGCGTTTGCGTTTGTGTTTGTGTGTTGGCGAGGAGACAGACGGGAAGACGATAGCGACGGAACGAGAATGAGCACGGAGGCCGGGAAACTGAAAGCGAGCACAGTCCCATGGGAGAATACGCGATTGGAGAACGAGACACCAGACGAGACACGGGCGGAGCGGAGGAGGAGGAAAAAAAGGCGGCGGCAAGGAGGCAGGTAAAATGAATATATTACACAGCGAAAGGGGAATAACGGGGGGACGAGGCGGAGGAGGGAGGAGAAAGGGAGACGAGCCGACGCGAGCGCGCCTCATATAATTTTGCCTGCGAGAGGTCGACGGACAAGCCCAGTAGACGGCGAGTACGAGTAAGCGAGCATGAGCATCATCGTGCGCGGGGTGGGTCGGCAGGGGGGCCCGGGCGTGCGGTGCGAGTCGATGTCGATTCCTGCTGGTGCACGCACGAGGGCCTCGATGGCGCCCGCCCCCGCTGCGGACACACCGCGGGGCGAGGGGCAAGTGGACACGGATCGCGCAAGGGGCACCGAGATGCCTATCCCACGTCCGCGCACTGCCTGTGTGGTTGAAGTGAAGTGAAGGACCCAGCGGAAGCCGGTTCCCGGGTGGCGAGCTGCAAGCGCGTCAAACATCGAACATCGCGAGCCTATGTACGCACAAGGCAGTTCCGCCGCACCGATGCACATCGAAACGTTGAAGCTTGAAGCTGAAGCCGGAGGCGCGGATGCCGGACATCAAGATCCAGACGAAGAGGCGCGGCTGCGCGACCGCGGGGGCAGTGCGCGCGGGCATGCGTCGCCACCTCCGCGCCAATGGCAGCGCGGCGGGTGCGTCGCGTTCGCGGAACCGCACGTCGCGGCCCACCGTCAAGCAGATCGACGCGCCCGCGTATTATGACGCGCTGCCCGGCGTTGCATCAGAAGTCGCCCGTCGCGCCGAGCGTGGTCCAGCGGTGGTTCTCCCGCGAGGTACTGTAATGTTGACCATCACGATCAGGTTCGAGCTTCGAATCGTTTCGATTGGGGACGGGCACGCGCGCCGGCCCACCAACAACCCAACCCGATCACGCCAACGCGATTAGGGCGGGCCTTAGGCTCAGCACGTGCGCCGTTCCTCGCGCGCTCGCGCTCCGAGTCGCGCTGCTCATCGTCGGACTGGGGACCCGGAGACTGGGCAGCAGCAACCCTATGCACGTTTGCGATCGTATTGACAGTCTAAGGGCGGAGAGAACGAAAGAGTATAAGTAACGAATACACGGAGGCATTATGTACCAGGGGGGCCCAACGCACCTCTTGACGAGATGCTGCAGAACGAGACGAGACGATGCAAAAAGTACACAGGGGGGAGCGCGATGGCGGACATGGCGTGGATAGGCAGGTAAGGGGGAGGGTCGTGGCGGCGTGACTTGATTTCTTCCATGAAAAATTGTTGACGATATGAGATGGTCGTTCCGAGCGGAAAGAAGAGCGATGCAAAGGTAGGTGTGCGCGGATTGGGAATATAGAGTCTGAAGGTGAATGCAGTTGCCAAGAAGGGTATGAAGTGAAGATATGAACAGCAAAAAAGCGTTGGGTCTCGCGCCGAGAGCCGCGTGTCGCGCCGCGTCGACGAGAGCGCCGCCCGTCCTCCAGAATGCAACCAGGGCCCAAGAAGCCCGGTCGCGCGATAGCGTGCCACTACCACACCGACCGAGAAGCGAAAGCGAAGCCAGGCTCGCCGGTTTTGCCGGCTTGCGATGCGCCGTGTCCGCTGGCCGACGAGGCGAGAGAAGTCGCGCCGGTGGATGCGCTGGCGGACGAGAACATCGACGAGGCCGTCTTCGAGCTCGGCGATCGACGTCGTGTCGTCGCTTGACGGCGGGGTGACGATGACTGGCAGACTGAGGCGAGGCCGTCGACGAATGAGAAGAAGCAGGGCGTGTTGGGCGAATCAGGCGGCGACGGAAGCGAGCCGCGACCGTGCTGCTGGCCGTGCTGCTGGCCGTGGTGCCCGTGAGGCTGCGAATGCGAGTGCGAGTGCGAGTGCGACGAGGAAGAAGAAGGAGGAAGCCGAGCCAGTCCCGTGAGACGCGGTGACGATCGGGGGAACGACGGGTGCGCGACGCGGGTTGTATTCTCGCCGCACCTTGACCTCGAATTCCGCGAGCTCGGACGGGACGAAATTCAGCTTCCACTCCAGATAGGAACACATCTCGCGTTCCATCTGGTTGATCTCCTTCAAGGAGAACATGCCCTGGCCGACGACACACCAGGACTTGTTCGAGTAGGTGTCGTCGCAGACGACCTTGGACGCGATCATAAAGGCGGAGATAAATAAACGATGCCCTGATGAACCTCGAGCAGCGGGAAAGCGCGTTTTAAGGCGCTGGAGCAAGAAGAGCGCCGTAAACGTGACGCAGGAGTGGAGGCGTGTCCGGTGCAACGCATAAGCAATGAAGTTGGCCAATGGAGGCGCCGTGGGCGGCGGGGCCTGTGCGCCTCCGGGGGTGGTAGCAGGCGGCGGGGCGACGACCGCAGAGTCCGGACAGTGGAAGAGGGCGGAGATGAACCCTGCGGCCATCTTCGCCGTCTCTTCGTGGCCGTAAAACGGATCCGCGGACTGCTGCTGCAGCAAACGACGACGATCAGGGCGCCATGCAGCGGGATGTTTGGCGGGACTGTGCGCACCGAAGAAGCAGTCCCGGAGCCTGATGCTGGTGCAGGAGCAGGCGGCGCCGTTTGTTGGGGTTTTGGAGCCCTCGCGGGTCTGCGGACTTGCTCGCCTGGGCCATTCATGGAAAAATGGGTATCTGAGCCGGGAGTGAGCGGGCGGGGGACGGCCTTATATACGGGCGAGGAGGGCGCGGGGCGTGGCGGCGGGGTGGTCGGTCGGGGGCTCCGACGGACCGCCTCGCCGCAGGGAACCCACGCACTGGCCCCAATGTATGCCGCGTAGAGACAGAGAGAAAACACACCTGCGCAAAATGCGTGCTGGACGTTCGTCCGGAGGGGGAGGGGCAGCGTCCAATAAAGGAACCGGTGGGGGTTTGATGGACGGTCGACACGATGCAGTTTATACAGCCCGACCTGCACCGCATGCTCGCCGGTTGGCTCCCAGCCCGGCGACAGCCGACACCTGCCGTGACTGTGACCGGAACCTATCACAAATCGTCCTCCCCCGGCCGCTAACACGCGGACGGATATGCCATCGCCTGCACCTGCCACCCTCTCACCACCACCCATCCCCCGCGCCCAGGGCCCTCAGTCCCGCCCTCGCCCGGCGTTGGCTGGATGCGAGGGGACGTCGGCGCCGTGGGGCCCGTCCGCCGCAGCGCTACCAGTGCTCCCAGCCCCGGCTCTCGGCCGATCCAACTCCCACGCGTCGACGGCCAGTAACATGTGTTGCACCGGCCGAGGTCCTGCAGGCGCCAACTCCCACTCATAGCCTTGCGGCTCCTGCCCCTCCCGCTGCGTTTCGAACGCCAACATCCATATCTTGTGCAATGTGCATGATCCTGTACATAATCCGGCCCGACGCGTGCTATTGCAGTAACCACTCTTTGTTCATTCATCCTCCTCAACGAATAACAAAGTATAGACTCGCAACAACAAAAACGCAACGAACGATTGACTCCTGCTCCTTGTTCTCCGCGCGACAATAGACAGACAAAGGAGCGTTCTGCCAAAAGTTTCCAACCAGTGAACCCTCCAAATGACTCAGTTCCCGTTGACCCTCGCACTGGCAGCGTTACAGTTACAAGCCCCAGCGTGAAATGAAATCCGGCAGGCTGAGCTGATCCAAGGGCTAGCACAAGGACCTTTAGGGCATGCCCGATAATTTGATAGCGGCATCGTAATCGCATGCTCGCGCACAAGCACAGGCGCCTGCCACTCGTCTCACGGTCTGACTACCGGTAGCAGCCAAGTAGCACTGGCGCCAAAACGGCCCACGCGCGCGCTAGGCAGCTCGGTCAGGAGACGCGCGACGAGGATCTCGGTGCACGCCAGCGCCAGCGCCAGCGAGGTGCGCGTCCGTGTCACTGTGTCTGAGCCACCGAGCTACATCGTAAGCGCCGTACAGCCCGAGCCTGCGCGATCTAATGGCAAAGGCAATAGCGATGCAGCGGAGGGCTCGGGCGTCGTGTTGCACGGCTCAAGAGTCAAACGGTTACGAAATAAGCTTTTCCATGTTTCTTTGCGTCCGAACACGCGGCTGCGGCAGGACCCTGCGAACTGAGCCGCCGCCTCATCGCGGCCGCAATCCCATTTCATCTCTGCGTTCAGCGGATTCATCTACATATGTACATATTCCCACCGGTGCGAGGGAAGTCAGGCAGGTTCGGCACCACCGGCCTGATCGCCGTGCGATGCGATTTGCCCTGACCTGGCATCTGCTCCTAGGAGCAAGAAAGAAGAACACTCGGAACCTGAATTGAACTGAATTGAATTCGCTGCACACGGGAATGCTCCCGGGGGCCGGACGTCGTTCGAGGTTGCCTATCAACATCAGCTTTAATCTCTCCCGCACGCCTCGTGTTCTGTGCGTGGTGCAACTGTGGATGGCAGCTGCATCGCACCAGGACATAGGATCAGTCGTAGGTAAGGCATCAACATAAGTGCCGCGGCGATTCAGGATGCCAATGAAGCTGAATCACCGCGGTCAGATATATACATATACTGACTGCGATGGGTTCAATGAAGCCCAGCGTCCGAAGCTGCTCCGTCTGAGTCTGAAACGCGTCATCTGCGGGGTACCCGCGCGCAGGAAGCCCGAACCGGCGAGAACGCTTCTCAGCTTTCAGACCGAGACTTCGACGCGTGGTTCTTCCTCCCAGGCAGCTCTTGCACGAACACATAATAATGAACGGGCTGTCCATCACGAATCACGAATCGTCGAACCCACAGGCGTCGGCCGCGTGTCCCGTTAACGTTGTCGACGGCGCGTCACCTGATCATGACCAGCTGCCAGTATTACAACGAGTGTCGGAATCTTCACCCATAAGTACCACTGTAGATTGCACAAGATAAACCTCGAGATGAGATGAGATGAGACGGCATCCGGATCGCACGTGCAGATTGAATTTCGACAGGCGCGGGCGATTGCAGATTCAATTGGGGTGCCGGTGAGCCAGCCCTTGTGCAAGTGCAAAAAAGGCACTGGCGGGAATCGCAAATCGCAAAAGAACACCCCGGAATTCGAAATGCAGTTCGATGCGACCTTCTCGCTCGATTTGTTTGGCAATGCTCAAAACGAGTCAGCTGAAACACAAGAACGTGGGGTTGCCGCTCGCGCTCACTGCTCAGATGAAAACCACCATCAATGTTCTTCGGCCGTCGCCACCGGGCATACGTCGGGATATCCCACTGCCGATTTCCCACAGTTAGTCTCATTTCGTCCGCCCCGGGCTCGGGCTGGCGTCATTCATCTCTTCCGAATCCATGGCCACAATCTTATATCTCAGATCTGCCCTCTTGGGATCTCGGCCGAGTCGCCCTTCAAGTGCTTGAAATTCCTTCTACTTAGAGTCTTTCACCCAGAGGACGACGGATGTATTGCGATACGAGTATATCGGTTCAGATGCGCGTTCCTGACTGGACTCGCCAGCCCAGCGTGGCGATGCCATGGCGACCGCAGCGACTAGTGACATTACGCCTGGCGACTGCAACACTGTTACAATTGGGCCTTGGCCTGGGAAAGTCGGTGCCCATCCGCCCTGCCTTGTACTTCAATGGCAAAGTCGGGGGTACTACTACAACGGAAGGCGGATACTCCTGATCGCGCTCAGCCAACACAGTACTAGGAGCTCGACACTCGTCGCACGGGGTCGCAGGTGTACATACCCCGACACTGGACAGGACAGGACAGGAGAAACAGGAGCCCGGCGACTACTTTGGCAATGGTTGCAAGCTGTGGTCACTCGGAGCCACCGCCGGTGGTGGCTAACATGATGAGCCCAATTAAAACGATCCGGGCATCATTGCCTAGTGCGGGCTTGGCCAGCGTGCGGCGGTAAGTGCTGTAATATTTGGAACGCGAATACAGTAACATATGGCGAACGGCGGGTGTGGGCGGCGTGCGGCGCAGACGCGCAGGGAGGATTGGAGGAATCGAAATGGATTTGCAACGGTAACATCACCGCCGCTTCTCGTGCGCTTTTGGCGTTTTGGCGTTGTCTTCGACGTGGTAGTAGGATTCACACGGCGGGATTAAAGTATCGCCAATCCATGTCCAGCTTGGCGGTGGGAACTCGGATGTGCTCAGGGAATACGAAAACTGGGCGCTCTGATCAGGCTTTCGGTGCGGAGATAGGAGTGGGAAGAGATCGTGTGCCACTGCCAGTGCGCGATAATCGCTAGCGCGGCTCACCGGTCAGCTGAGCGTGGTCATCACTTCGCAACGACTACGACGCCAACAGTACCAGCTCAATGATCTAATGCAGGGGCGGCACTGCTTCGAGGGGAGGCATTAGAGTATGCACGCGGCAGTCTCGGAGACGGGGAACAGCAGGCATGCAGTTCCAGATGTCCAGTCAGACATGCTGTACTGTACTGAGCCACCCCCGCAGACCATGACACTGATAGTGGCCAGCCGGACGGACGCGACACCCGATCCGCTTCTCATTCACTGTTCGCAGTCCGGGTGCCCGGGAGCGAGGGTCCAACAGCAGATGGATAAGATAGGGGCTTCTGTCGTCAATGTCATCTTTGGGTGAAACTGCAACTGGAAGGTCGCTGGTGATGGACGCCCGGAACGTCCAGTGACAACTTGTACTGCCTTCGCCGCTGAGCATCACTCCGGTAATGCGCACGCATGTAGAACAGGATGCAACATGGCTTTGGTCGCTTTCGGGCCTCTGATTACTCGCGAGAGGCTTGAAATGGGCGGGAAATCCGTTGTCGGATAGAAGGCCGCATGCAACCAGCAACTCGGCGCCGCGCTTCGTGTTTTGTGGCCGGGGCCGAACACTCGGGCCCTGCATGCTCCCGGCCATTTTGGGACGTTTGCGCGAATCAGGAGACTCTTGTGAAGCGGACAGCTCCGGATGACGCGTTGTACAAGCGGGATGGTCGGGAAGCTTGCGAGCTGGGTACCGTAGTCATCCTCGACCCGGCCTGCAACTCTTAACGCAGCGAGCGGCCATGGCGATCCATGCCCTGAACATCGAACATTGCCAGGCCCAGGGAATGGCGACGAACTCGTCGGGGCAATCGTGGATTACCAAGTCACACGTGGTTCTGGATGGTGAAAACTCGATGGCGACGATAGATCTGAGTCCCACTGGTGACTCTGAGCGTCAAGTCGTTGTAAGCAATGGCGATACCCCAACATTACAGTCCTGCCAAATTTTCCTTGGACCGAATGCATGGCGAGAGTGTGCACTTTCTTCATCTATAGTTGATCCTCCGTTGAAGAAAATTGTCGATCCATGTGTTGAGACTCAAGGATGATTGACATCCCAGCACATCGGTCTACTGACCGTGGTCTTTGCCACACCTACTACCTTCTCAAGTTAACAGCATTGCTAAGCCCAGACATACCGGTCCGAGTCGTCAGAGCCGTTCCCCACGGGATTTCCGGCGATGAGAAGCTGTGAGGTGTGCCGAGCGCTGCCTAGCGGTAGTTTGTGCAATTTGCCACAGATGCAACCCGGACCCATGTGCCAAGCACGTTTCGCCTCAATTGAACCTACATCGCAATGAAATGGTGAAGATTCTTATTATGCTGTGACGCTGCTCGGAATTGTCGCGTGCGCGTACAATACAAGCGGTGCGAGGGGCGATGAGACCGCAGCTGCGTCGGAATACATGAGATATACAAGCGAGCGGGAACATGTAATCAGCCGAGCTCTCAGGTGTTAGAGGAGTACCTGAAGAGTTACTGCGACACGAGTTACTTGACGGCGGGCGCGCGGAAGATCGGCAGCCCGCGCTGTGCTCTCTCAGACCGGTGATACTGACGAAAATCTCATATGTCCTCCAGAGATGTACTATGAGATATGTACCTCCTTTGGGAATAGTCATCAAATCACCGTCATAGACCAGTGTAGGAAGTTGAGAAAGGGAATATGTGCCCGATTCCCGCGATGACACGAACTACCTCCGTCGGGCAGTACCCTCAAAGATTACGGCTACATGCTCATTAATGCTCCAATTAAGGAGATCTAGTTAGACATGCTGCAATGGGCACGACTTCCAGACGATCCTCAGAGGACCAAAGAATGTGTCTACCCCACAGCAGACATACCAGGGTCGACATGTTTGGGACACTCTTCTGTCCAACAGCATGAGATAGCAAGCACTGGAGCAGATGTACTCGGCGAAGGACAGTGCAACCTGGACGCTCCTAGGCACATCGAGGCAGGAGCTTCAATTGGGTGGCTGCCGGGAAATCCCCATGCGGAAGAAAAGAAGCGTAACCGCGACCGGCGCTTGTTTGTGTTGATCGTCGAGGCTGTGCGCGGTAACTGTGCCTCTCCGCTGGAATGCGTCGATACTGCCTGGCTGCTGTACAGCGCCTGCCACGACTGCAGCGTCCGGACGCACGATGGCTGCACGCGACGCGCCCCATTCTCAATGACAAGCACCCTGAAACGCGTCCTCCAGCAGAGCAGCCGCACCAGCGCGCCCCGGTCGACCTGCCTGTGAACGCGCCGGGGCCAGGCGGCGCGGACCCAGCGCCGTCGTCAGGGCGGAGGGGGCTCGCTGCCCAGCCCGCTGCAGTTCCCGCCTGGCACGCCCTGGGACGCGGCATTCACCACTCTGGTTGGACTCGGGATTGGTACTGTAGCTTCTGTGCCGCGGTTCAGCGTCCCGGCGAAGCTCATGCGCTTACAGTCTTTCTTGGGGGCATTGGCTACATCGCCTGGTATAAACGTCACGTGCTTAACAAAGTGCGTCCGCTGCTCACTTGACAGTGGTCCGCCCGTAACACATGCACGCTTCTAGATAGAAGTGGCCTTCAAGGGCGGCTACGACCCCGCACTCGAACTAGCTACCTTCGGGGGTAAAGGCGCAGTCGACGAAGTCGAACATCTTCGCAGGCGAGAGCAGGATTTAATCGACAAAATTATTGCGGGCAAGACCCACGGTCATTACTATGTTCTACTCGGCCCAAAGGTAAGATATCTTCCGCGCGCTCCCGGAACCCCTCTCATCAACACCTTCTGTTACTTAGGGCACAGGGAAAGGCACCATGATTCTTGACGCTATGCGTCTCATTGAGGCCGAGGGTTCGTGCGACACCGCTCAACGCGGCTCGTATCATCATGTCTGAACACGGCCGTCCTCATAGGAGTTGCCATTTTGGACTGCCACCCAGACCTCGAGGTCTTCAGACAGAGGATAGGAAAAGCCATCAACTTCGAATACTACGAGGACTCGCAAACCGGCCTCTTCCAGCGGCGCGATCCTCGCGAAGGAGGTCCCGCGCTTGACATAGAGAGAGGTCCGTCCGACAGCGCCTTCCCCATCCTTGAAACATCCTGACGATATCTGTGCGTAGCATTAAATAAGCTCGAAAAGGTTGCTCTTCGCTATGCTAGAAGGAACGAACGGCCGCTCGTCCTGATCTTCAACAACATTCACCTGATCGGAAACACTGACGATGGGCGCAATATGCTGCTGCAACTGCAGCAGAAAGCAGAGTCATGGGCTGAATCTGGTGAGTTCCACCTCAGAGGGCCCCACCCTGACCATCAGGATGCGTTTCGCTCAATCCCCGTTGCTCGCGTCCGCACAGGCGTCTGCACAGTCGTGTTCTCCTCGTGAGGCATCTTTGGCAGAACAGATTCATGAATGCTTGATTGATGTCGTCGCAGCGACGACTTCTGGCCGTGGTTCGCAATGCGGCGGACAGCAAACCGCATGAGCGTAAGTCGTTGATTGCAGTTTGGCAGTAACACCTGAGAGCTGACGTGACGCGAGCAGATCATCTCTGTACACGACCTGACCACGCGGGAAGCGCATCAAGCGCTCCAGCGGTTACGACGCACGAAGGTCAAGGTCTCGGAAGTAAAGGACCACGACGTCTCGGTCTACCGCCAAGTGCTAGACTATACAGGCGGGCGCCTCGCGCTCCTCAACAAGGTCGCCCGCGCGTATGATATGGTGCACGCCGCAGAGGACATGCTGCACGTGGAGCGGGAGTGGCTGCAATCCCGCATTGGCCTCATCGAAGATTGCGACGACGATGTGCGTGGCAACCGCTTTACCTGTCAATCCTTCATGCCAATGCTGACTGAATTGATATTGTTCTTCTCCTGAACTTTCGCTCGCGTGTACAGGTCATGGACGAGGTACGCGCCGTTCGCAATCGCCGCACGATGATGCGGATCTTCACACGACGCGAGCGCAGCAAAAATGGTCGAGCTGTTCCTGGCTACTGCTCAGGGAGTTAGTGCGCATGCGAAAGGAGCAGGAGGCCGAGTTCGAGCGCGCAAAGGCCGCGGGAGAAATCGACGACCCCGAGTTCCATCACCTGCCGCTCCCTCAGATACCCTTCGTGCGTGTGCCATTCGCACGCGGATGACAAAGAGTCTGACTTTGCTATGCAGCACCAAGCGCGCCAGATCATGACTCGAGCGGACTTCATCGAAGGTCGGCCAAGTTTCAGTCTTCGCGCGCGCCTAACAAAAGCGCTCATGTTACATTATCCACTCGCAGAACTGGACACGCTCAATATCGTCGCGATCGATGCAAGTACAATTTGTCTATGTATGGGGAATCCATACTCACCAGCCTGTTGCTGACGCAGATGCACCACAACGTCAAGCCTGACTCGATGCTTATTCTACAGGCCGCGCGTCAGGTTGTCGAGGAGGAGGGGTTCGACGACAAGCTCGACCGCGTGCGCGATCGTATCGACGAGATCGAGGGGTTACATCGTCAACGAGAGCTTGTGGTGTGTATCCGCCCCTCCGGCCCTCGCAGTGCAAGGGATATTTCATTGACCAACATCCTGCTGCGCGCTCACACTCGTAGCTCAAGAAAAGCAAGGCCTCCGGCTCTACCTGGCTGTGGCCGTGGATTTGAAGTTGGGAATCACGCCAGAAGTGCGGGAGCGGCGGTCGGCGCTGAGTCTACAGCGCCTTGCAATGTTAGTATGTATTGCTCGGGTGCGGGACGCTCGAGCAGGAGTGGTGCCAACCGCTGTGGTGCTAGCTATCTATGTACCTATTGCTTGTTCATGACAAATGGAGCGGGCGAAGGGATTTGCAGAGTAGACAGACAGACGGACAGAGAACAAGAGATGGGAAGAAAAAAAACACGGCGTAAACATGCTTGGGGCAACCATTCATTCTGGGTCCATAAGAAAATCTCGAAGCTTTTACGCCGCGACAGATGGAGCCTGCTTCTCCTCCGTCTTGGGCGTTGCCGCGCCGTCGGCCGCGTGGGAGCTTTGGGCACGAACTCCTTGGCCTTCGGGTCGGGCTTGAAGCTCACCGACTTGTGCGGGCTGTTGGTGTTGTGGAATGTCGGCGTCGGTACAGAAACAATCGGTGTGGTAGTGGACAAGCCGCGGTGGAAGGTGCTGGGCAGTACGCGGTCGGGCGGGTGCTGGAAAGTGCAGTCCGCGCGAGTGCACCCGGATCCAAAGCGACAGGCTTTGCTAGCAGCGGGCGCAGGGTGCTGGAACGTACAACCGGCGCGAGTGCAGGCGGCACCAAACTTGCAGGGAATCCGCGACGGAGTAACGGCTGGCGCCACAGGTCTCGCCGGCTTGTGCACAAATGCTAACGGGGAAGCGACAAGCATAAGCACAGAGATCTACAAGAGAAGACGGGATTCTTACCGGTCGACGGGTTCGCCACCGCGGGACTGGTGTGCGACTTGATGCAGTCCTTGTCCTTGCAGTCCTTCCCGAGCTCGCATGCCTCCGCGCTGAGCACGACACCGGATTCCGCGGTAGCAACGGGAGAAGGATGCGAATAACGGCAGCTGGCGTTGGTGCACTTGACGCCGAACTTGCAGATACTCGGAGACTGCGGCCGTTCAGGAGGGGTGAACGCGGGAGCTTGAGGCTTTGCAGCCGGGGTCGCGGGCTGTGGGGCAGCGACCGGAGCCGTCGCGATAGTTGCAGTGGTAGTCGACAAAGCAACAGGGTCTTGAGGATGATTCGGCGCATTGTGACCAGCAGTCATAGCACCTCCTCGACCACGCCCACGACCTCGAGTAACAGGTCCTGCACCACGACCGCGTTGCACAGGCCCGCCTTGAGGGAAGCCACCCTGCTGCGGGGGGAACCCCTGACCATTCATAGCTTGACCAGGCTGGAGGAACTGGCCACCAGGACCGACGAGCCCCATGTTCATGGCGACATGCGTCATCAAGGCCATTTGCGCTGCCATCATTTCCTGCATTGCAACTGGATTCATGTTCGGGCCCATCATGCCTGGGTTCATCCCCGGGTTCATGCCCGGGTTCATGCCAGGGTGCATCGGGGGGCGCAGTGCGTCACCTGTTACGGCGTTGATACGGGCTTGGACAGGGTCTGCTTGTGGCGGACCCAGTCGGTCGGCAAGACTGCGCGGACGGTCTTCGCGCATGGCACGGGGGCCAGTAGGCAAATCCGTTCGGCGAGTCTTTTGCGGCGGACCTCCAGTGGGGGAAGGCGAACGCATCGACGAGGTACGTTTCTGAGCTGTACCGGGGATTCCGTTGACAGCTTGCTGAAAGAGTGCGCCTGGGCGGCCGGGGCCACGCGACCGGGAGTCATCGAAGTGCGTCTGAATCGTCTGTACCTCCTGCGGAGCGTCCTGGGCCTCGCTGCGCTCTGCAGAAGGAGCATCTGAGCTCGCAGCAGGCGCTTCGGATCCGGATACTTTGGCGTATTCGTCGAATAGCCAAGTGGTGAACGCAGGGTCTGAGTTGAATGTCAGTTATCGGATTGCCAACTTGCATTCTTGCTCGAACCGTATTCTGCGCCAATCACTTTGGCCAAGGTCAGTCAGCGGATAGTGGGTGATGGAGGTTCAGGATGCGCACAGTCAGTCAATTCGGTCGTGATTTGCTCTGAGCCAGCATATGAGCACAAGAATTCTTCCAACGAGCGAGCGCAAGCGTACCAGGAGTCTTGTTGTTGATGAGCATGATTGTAATGTATTCGGCCATTACAGGGTCATCCTCTGCACGAGTCATTAGTTCACAAACGCCTGAAACAGAAGCCAGAACCACTAACCGCTCTCGCTGTACTGCAGACGCGCCAGCTCCTTCTGGATGGACAACTACAGGCCACGTAAGCACGCAATAGCAGCGCAGGGTCATCTCCAGCTCACCTGGAGCGCGCGCGACGCGTCGGTGTTCATCGTGATGGCCGGCATGGTCAAAGTCGTGAGCAGAAGCGACGCTGTTTGGCTCTGTTTATGTCCGCTCGGCTTGTATTGGATTCTCAGTTTTCAGATGCTGCTGCTCAACTTACACTTAGGCCTGAGATACAGAAAAATAAATGAAGATTATCCTTTCTTCTGCTACTGCGGCATCCTATTCGAACAGTGGAAACCTCCGAAGTCGAGGTGCCACTCCAAGCACCGGGACAAAATCAATCTTGATTACACGACGTCGATTCTGCTAGCTATGTTCAACGCATTATCGTCCATATATAAGCCTATGATGCGTATAAATATGTGAAACCTTGAAGGGCAGAGTTAGGCAACCTGATCGCAGTACAGGCCGCTCCGTACTACGCAGCCTACGCTGCGATCGAAATCGCAGACACAGGTCGAACACAGCACCAGCAAGAAGCACCCATAGCCATAGGACGTTCCACCTAATTGGTGGGCAGGGATCTTGAAGATAGAAACACCCGATCGGCATCACGGCGTGCCGCTCTTGTTCACACCCCTGCTTCGAGGACCGGCCGACCATACTAAATCGATGCTGGAAATCTCGCCGTGAGAACCTCATATAGATGTCTTCTATCTACATAATTGAGAGCCGAGAGTTTTTTTCCCTTTGGCACGGCTTGTTAATCCCCGGGGAAAGAGAATCCCGATGCACTTGCATTCCGCACACCCGACTCTGGCACAACGCAAGACTAATCCTCAGGTCCCTGCGGTAGCTGTTATCCAGCTTCCTAGATTGGTCTTTCTCCGGTCCTCCAGGCAGTAGTGCTGGAGAATCAATGCTCCCGACTGACCGGAGGCACGATAACCGTCCCATCACTTCATCGAACTCCTCTGGTCGCAGCGACAAAGATTTACACAATACTTATGCCTGTAATTATTCAGAGGGTTTTTTCCATTCTACCAGCCAGTCACTGTATTGGCGCCAGAGAACGTCCATTACGTGTATGAGTTCTGCATCCGGGTCACTTGACAATTCTGAAACCCCTTTCAGCCATGCTCATGGGATAACAACATGTCAGCTCTATTAGAGTATGAGGAAATGTGTCCCTGCACATGACTTTAAGCTTCTTATCATCTCTCATCGGCCGGGCATGGTGTACCTCATCGGACATCCTCGGAGGAGATCCAAGCAACTGGCAATGCTAAATGTTTTCAGTAACTGAGACATAGCCTAAGTACCAAGCTCGGCAGGACTCATATCTGATACTGACACCCCTGCACCCTTGACGTGCAGTGCTGCAAACGATTCTCTGATGAAACATTGCTCAGGTGCGGCATTCTCACGTCTGTCGAGTTCTTTCGACCACTGGCCACTGAAGGCTTTATTGACTTCCGCCCCAACACACGAGCTGCAACAGATCACTGAATCGTGAAATGTCGTGGATGTGTATCTAGTGCGATGGCTCATGACGCCGCAGAGCCCCTGGGTAAGTTTCCACACAGATCCTCATGTTTCTCAATCGTGTCACCCGTCACGGCAAAGATCGTACCACACCGCAAAAACAGCTACGTATACACCTCGGATATATCTCAACTGCAGACGTGGGAAGCAGTATGGAGTTCCCCGCGAAGTCCCTTCGCACACGTACTATTGAGTCGGGTTCGCAACGTGCCCTTGGGACGTAAGCGGCTTCCCCACTCGATGGTCCGTGCGTTACGGAACTCGCCTCTTTCTCTCTTCGTCGATCCACTCCGCACCGACATCCCGTGCGCGTCCAAGCATCGATATCCGGCACCGAAATGTCACTCACGGATCGCGTGCTGATATGTTTGTTCAGAAGTTCAGACACAACTACAACTGGATATGGGCGCCGCTGAGCGCTGCTGTCCGTCATTATCGGAGTACGATGCCAGAGGCTGGACTGTATGCATGGGCGCGGGAGACCAGTATACACAGAGCGCCGGTGTCTCTCAGGCTCATTCGGCCGATGATACCGTGGTCCAAGATGGCACTGCTCAGGGTCTGAGATTGGTCAACGATGATGGAAGCCCCGCAAGCATTTTGCATAGAAATGACCGTTAAAAGGGTGGGTGATCGTTTGCCATTTTCCCCATCTGTCATGGAGCACAGGCAGCATCACAAGAACCATTCTCACGGCCTTGAGTTTCAGGAATCAATCACATTGCATACAGAGGAAATTCAACAGTGCAGGATCAGGGAATCACAGAACCCAAGAAATACAGGAACAGGGTGTACAGCCTACGTCATCGTTACAATTGCTCCTTGACGCACGCTCCGTGGCATGCTCAGATTCAGGGTTCTGCCTCAAAATGCTCCGGTGAAATGCGGTCCACACACCGATTGCGTGCTCCAAGTTGGGGGCGCCAATTCAAAATGACGATTACCGCGCCCCCGGTGCCGGAGTGACGCACATAGGGACTGAGCATTTTGCGAGGAGAGAGCGTCGAGGACCGGAGACCTTGCAGGGAATGTCACCTGAGGATCGCAACCAAAGTTCATCTTCAAGTTAATGTTCCTAGCATCGCCTCGCCGACAGAGTCTGGTGCGCCCTTTGTGAATTTTGGGGTCGTCCGTGAGAATGGATGCTCGTGAAGGCCCGGGTTTGCTGCCATGCACGAGAGGCTTTGCGATCGAAAAAGGCAATCTTGTCGTTGATCACCGGTGGTCAGGTGAGCGAGGCTGAGGTTGACATTTCCCCCATGAAGACGTGCCGGTGCGCAGAGATACGTCTTGTCAGCAAGCTTTCACCGAATCATCGTCCCCACACTAGGCCACCGCAGGAAATGCGGATTCAATCTATGGGATGCACGACATCTCAGCTGAAGTTTGGGGAACACTCTAAAACTTGGGCGTCAGGGCCAGACAATTCAGTCACCTAAATCGCGATGCAAATCTGGCGCGCGCTCGGGACAATCGTGAAAGTTTCATGGGGCCGGACGCGTATCGCCCTTGGGCGCCAGCGGAAATGAGCGCGCGTGGCGGATGGTTGGCAGCTCTCCCTTGAAGTAGTTTTAGAAATGGAGATCTGCGAATCAAGATATCACGAGCTAGTTGCCACACGTCCCTTAATGGCCGACAAGGGCACGCACCGGCAGTCTATCAGACATTCCACTACCAGGTCCAGGATAATGCAACTGATGATTCGGACAAAACGCTGATTTGCGGTCCCGTGACGTGCTGTCATGTGCTCTGAAGCCGAAGGCGTCCAGGTTGGTTTCACCAGCAACAGGATCAAGAATTAGCTTGGCGTGAAAATATGGAGGCGGTTCGTGTGGTTGGTGAACAAGAATACGTTCCGCGGAAAGCCGATCCAGCTCAGATCGACTCATCGATGTCTGCGTACGGAGCCATCACCCGCGCAGGCGCACCTGCAGTGCAGCTACCGACGTTGACCCTACCGCTCAAGTCGGATCCGACACAGCTGCTCTCTATCCATCATGTGACGCTTAGCCAGACTCCTCACGAACTGCTTCAGCTCCTGCACGAAGCATTCAATGATGAACTCGAGCGCGGCCGAACGTATCCGCAAGAAGGACCTATGGATTTGACGACCTTCTGTGGATACTTCTTCGCGGCAGACGTCTTTATCGGTGTTCTAGTCCCAGCGGATGCTGGGCAGTCCGTCTCGACCCTGGATGCCGCTCGCGGTGATCGTTCGTGGGGGTCATGTGTGGCAGGGTGCTACTACGCAAGTGAAAACGACACTCGCTTCACATGGTCTGACCTGGTCCGTAGGTTAAACCGAATTATCCAGGGCGGTCATCCCACGTAAGGCGTCGGATGTACCGAACACACCGAGTCTTGACGCCGCAGTACTAGGCATGCAACGGAGGATTTTTCGTCCTCCCAGTATCGCGAGGGAAAGGCTGCGGAATTCTCCTCGGGGAGTCGTATCTGGTTAACGCACCTTTGCTCGGATACAAGGCAAGCGTGTTCAACCTCGTGTACACCAACAACGTTGCATCCGTACGGTGCGTACAAACAGCGATTTGTGAGGGCTGAATTTTCTTGACCGATCTGATGCAGGATCTGGGAGCGCCTGGGGTTCGAGAAGATCGGCAAAATCCCCGCGTGGGTCGCTTGAAGAAAGCAGATGGGACTGGGGAAGAATATGTGGACGCTTGGGTTGTATGGAAAGAATTTGGCTCGAGTTCAGCGAGCTGAATCCTGTTGGTGGCGTAAAATCATTGTTGCAAGGCAGGTTTGCTTTAGTGTGCGGGTTTATGACTTCGTGCCGGTGAGAGGTTCCTTCAAGAGCTCTTCATGGAGCTGGAAGTCACTATGTTAAAAGGATCAGGCACAACCGCAACGGCAGAGAGGACGTAAAAATACCTAACAACGTTTCCAGCTGCTTGACAGCGACCGATCCCATGTTTCTCCCAACGAACGACCCAACGTCCTAGTACGCGACCAGTGGCGTCTGTGGTCTGAGCAACAGTTTCCTCAGTCCCCTCTGGTCCATTCCCGTTGACATGCTCGGCCAGCGCGAGCTTCGCGCCTGGGCGTTCAGAAGGCACGATGAACGAGTCGTCATAGATAGTTGTCAGCCGCGGACGCAGCAGGAGTGTCGACGTCGAGATAACCAGCTCGCGTGTCTCGGGGTTTCGACGGATGGAGGACACATATCCAGAAAAATACCGCGCGACGAACGCCGTCGTCGAACCAGTGCCGAAGGTCGCAAACCCGATGGCGGCTAGCCGCGCGACGGTCGGTAACGTCGAGTCAATGAGCATCAGCAAAGGCGCGGCGGCAAAAGTGACTGCTGTTCCAGACACGCAGAAGATTTTGAGCAAGCGGACAGGCTTTTCCGTAGGGCTGGTATAGATGATGTTTGCAGAGTCTGAGGACGACAGCCACCGACGCGCCAGGACAGGAACAAGCAGTCTACGCGTCGGGACAGACGACGTGTGGCGAGGAAGTGCGCGTGCTAGTCCCAGGAGGCGGCTCATGTTGCAAAACGACGCGTTTTTAGAGTGTTAAGGGTGTACAGTCGGACAATGAAAACTCCTGTCCTCCTGAACCTTTACACCATCATCGTCACGAGACCGCTCGGATAAATCTGCTGCCTACGTTGTTACTCTCTTCATACGCGCTGTGCGGATGCGTACAATGGCGGCGCTCGGCACAGCAACGCGCTGTTCTCTGTGGTCTGCGGAACTGGCCCTGCTTTTCAGCCGTTTTAGACCTGACTGAGTAGGGCAGTCTGTCGTGCGTTGCCTTCAGGCTTCTATGTTGCAAAAGAACCACGGTAGACAAGATACGCGTCTATATTATTCATAGGTGGCCACTTCGTCCGGTCCGCTGGTTCCCCAACTGTGGTAATGGCAACCGGAATAACCGCTCGCACATCTCAAGTACTGCCCCAATCGCTGACGCATCCTCACTTGGCTGGCTTATATCCACGTGCTGGCGATGCGCGACGTTCCTCTGACTTCACACCTCGACACTCATTATCGCCTTCACGCCCGCCGCATCATTGCCTCCACTATCGTCCTCTCCAAATGCGACACGCTTTTGCTGGCTTCCGGACCGGCTCCCTGATCACTGCGGCCCACTTGGAATGAACTAATATCGCACGAGATGAATCATTCTCGAGGCTGAGCTTTAAACGTCCCCCCATCTGCTCGCTGCTGGTGCACGTGTATTATTTTCTCAAGATTGGCGGTAGACTGCGCATCCCCCTCCCCTCTTTTCCTGGGAGTAGATCCAGCTATTGTGCCCAATCCAGTGCTATCGGGGGGACATTATAAGCAGTGACATTGGCAATACTCTGGCACGCTCCATCATCTCATTCTCATGATCCCGCGATTGTTGAACTTTCTTCTCGCAGCTGTGAGCTGCCCCTATGACGCACAAAGGGACCTTGCGGCACGCCCAGTCCATCGTGCCTGTCCGAATCAGCTCAGAAAACTACGATCTGCGCCGCGATCCCTCACTTTCCACGCGGATGCCCCTCTCCGACACGTTTGACATCGCCATGAACATTTACGAGCCCACCTCCGAATCACGAAATTCGTCGCGGGCGGAGACCCTTCTCCTGCTTCTACATGGCGCAACGTATAACAGCGTCTACTGGGACTTCCCATACCAGCCCGAGCGGTACAGCTTCGTCCGGCATGCAGCTTCTCACGGGTACGCCGCGCTGAGCATCGATCGGCTAGGTACGCGTACACCACGCACCTCGGGTGTCTCGCGCTGATACGTAGATTTTCGACACTTGCAGGGACTGGCTTGAGTAGTCGTCCGGATCCTGTGAACGTCGTGCAGTTCCCCGCGGAGGTGGAGATCGTGAAGAATATCATCGCCCTCACGCGTTCCGGTCGGCTCCAGACGGGGCCGCACGGCCTGAGGCGTGCGTTCAGCAGGGTCGTATTGGTCGGCCACTCCATGGGCAGCGTGCTCGCGAACTGCGTCATCAACGCCGCGCCCGAGCTCGTCTCGGGAGTGATTTTCACTGGAGTGCGTATCGCTACTACCCATCTCATTGCGGGACGTTGCTCTCCTCATTAACCCAGCTGCCCGTGGCAGTTTTCCCACTTCCCCCTATCGAAGGAGACGGACGACGCAGCGGACATGGTGCCCGCCCCGCAAGCCTCTCCCGCTTCGCAGCGTACGACCCGCGGTATCTGAGCACACACACCGCCGCCTCGCGCGCCGCGGTGTTCTTCGGGCCGCCGGGGACCTATGACCCTCAGGTCGCCGCGGTCGACGAGCGTCTGAAGGACGTCGTCGCCTCCGGGGTCACCGCAACGCTGGGCACCTGCATCCGCCCCGCGCCCAGTAGTTTTGCGGGCGACGTCCTCGTCATCACGGGCGACCGCGATCGCATATTCTGCGACCCCGAGTCGAAGGAGCGCTGCGGGAACGTGCGGGAGGAGGGGACGTATTATCCCCGGCGAGGACGTTCGAGGCGGGTGCGCAGATGTCTCTTAGCTTCGGCCACATCAAGCCCGAGACTGACACGAAATGTAGTGATTGTGCCAGACACAGCGCACAACCTCAACTTGCATCTCAACGCTCCGCACACGTACGACACAATCATGGACTGGCTGGCCCGGCATGGTTACTAGAGTACTGAACGCCAGTGCAAATCCCACTTCGTTTTCTCCGAGTCGCCACGCCCTCGCTTTTTTCGGCTTCAACTTCAATTGCAATTGAACTTGATACGACCAGGATAATCCTACTCGCTCTTACCCGTCGTGCCTCTGCCACCATACTTATCTTCTTCCTGGAACCTACATAGAATACCATACTATACAGCAGTAATATTTGCCCGCATAGACTCTAGAGCCGTTTAAAGGTTGTACGATCCCGCCACGGCGGCTCAGCCAACACTGGCCATAGTGAGCTCTGATCAAGAGTAGACCTGCTAAGCCAGCACTGGCAGGCTTCCGATTCGACGGCTCAAACTCATCTGCCAGGACAATCTGGGTGCCACAAACAACAGACCGTTGCCACACAACATTAACTTAGATGAAGTAAATCGTTCACGTCGGTATTCGTTCTTCGTCGCCCACCACTGCCAATGGTCGCATTGCAAACTTAAACGCGCCGGCATGGCAGCGGGATGCGACAGGCTGTTGCGCAAAAAATAAGACGCTAAGATGGGAATTCGAGGCGACGACCAGGGCAACATTTTCCCCTGCTACAGAGCGCAGCTAGGAATATACAGTACTGTAGAATGCAGCGAGATCGTTCAGTACTCAGTCCGCGGATCCAGAAGTATGTGTACAAATACAAGTCGGCGCTCACGCACGAGCGCAGGCAGGCTCAAGCTAATCGCCGTCAAACGTATCATTCTCGACCATGCGCACGCCCATGCTCGTCTTGATGTCCATGCCCAGGACCTTCATCTTGCCCAGCTGCACGCGCTCGTTCTGCACGCGCCGCAGCTCCTGCAGCTCCTCGCGCGAGTAGCTCGCGCCGGCCTCGCTCTCTCTGTCCCGGACGGTGCGCTTGATGGCGCTCGCGTGCGCCGCGACGTCCGCGCCGAAGTCGTAGCCCGCGTCGTCCGCCGGGAGTGCCTCGCCGGAGCGCACGAGCGACATGCGCGCCTCGTAGCGCGCGAGGTTGTAGTACTTTTCGTGCGGGAGGGTGCCTGTGTGCGTGCGAGCGGAGCGAGCGCGTGTGGTGAGCGGGGCGAGTGCGAGTGGTGAGCGGGGCGAGTGCGAGTGCGAAGGGAGAATGGGAGAAGGGGCAAGGAGGGCGAGAGAGGAGGAGAGGGAGGACGGGACGCACCGGTGTTGAAGTCCTCGACGAACTTGGCGAACTGCTTGCGCGTCTGGTCCTTGGAGATCGTCTCCGGGTTGATCTTGCGCTCCTCCAGCAGCCACGTCCGGAATTCCTGTCAGTCAGTCAGTCAGTCAGTCGGGCTGCAGTGAACGCGGGACAGCGGACGCACCGGGTCTTTAGTGTACAAACTGCATTCACATCGACGTCAGTCATTAAAGGCGCACTGACATGAATATCGCAAGACTGAAACTCGGACGCACTCGGACTCGTTGATAATGCCAAACTTGCCCCATTCAGACGCGACGGTGCCCTTCTTCTTGGACTTGGACTTGGACTTCTTCTTGTCCTTGTCCTTGTCGCGATGCTTGCGCTTCTTGTCTTTATCTTTGCGTTCCCGACTTCGGCTCCTGCTGCGTTTGCGGTGTCGTCGACGTCCGCGGTCGCTGTCGCCGTCGCTGCTGGAGGACGACGAGCGCGAGCGCGAGCGGCGCCGCTTCTTCGTCTTCTCGCGCGCGGGAGACCGGGAGCGCGACCTTGACGTTCTGCGTGCCGGCGAGCGTGACCGTCTGCGCGTCGGCGAGCGGGAGCGCGACCTTCCACGAGCCGGCGAGCGTGACCGTCTGCGCGTCGGCGACCTCTTGCGCGGTGGAGAGCGTGAGCGCGGCCTGCGTTCGCGTTCGCGCGACCGCGATCTGTCCCTTCCAGTGCGCCGCCGCTCAGCACTCCGGCTACGGCTTCTGGACCTCCGCCTATCTGGACTGCGGCTGCGACGCGAGCGCTCGCGGTTCATAGCGCGTGCAAGGGACAAGGACAAGCCGCGTACGCGATGAGTCGGAAACTGCCTTCGACCTCACGCGCACGTGCTATGAGTGAAGTAATTTCCAAGAAATTCGAGCCTGAATCGGCTGGTTGCAATTCGCTGTGTTCTGGATATATATGCTACAGGTATCTATACACGGACGTCGTAGGATAAGAAATGCGTCAGTACGGTTCCCTCTTCATGCGTTTGCGCAACGGCGGCTTGGAGTCGCGATCGTGCTCAAAGGCATACGACTCGCTCTTGACGCGCTTACTGCTTGACAATGAGTGTGTCCGACTCGTCTTGAGGCGACGCGACGCTGCAGTGAAAGGAAAGGGACAAATAAGGATCAAGAGATAGGGGTAAGGAAGATGACCGGACGCACGACTGCGCGACCAGTCCTCGCGCTCACGCTTGAGGAGCGGCTTGCGGTCCTCTTCCTCGCCCTGCGACTCGGTCTTGATCCAGAAGTGCTCGTCCTCCACCTCCTCCACCTTCGGCTTCACGTCCTTCTCCTCCTCCTCCTCCTCCTCCAATTTCGGCTTGACGTCCTCCTCCAATTTGGGCTTGACGTCGTCGTCCGGCGGCTCCATTTTGGGCTTCACATCCTCCTCGTCCTCGTCCTGCGAGTCGCTGCGCTCGCGTTTTACGCGTACACGCGGTTTGCGCTCCTCCCCCTCCTCCTCCTCCTTCTCGCTGTCGTCCTGCTCCGCTTTAGGTTCGAGCTTGATGTCCACGGCCTCCCGCTTGACGCGCACATTGGGCTTCACGTCCTGCTCCTCGTCTTCTTGGCCTGAATCCTCTTCCTTCTTCACGCCGCGGTGTGATTGTGATTCTTCCCTCTTCACTCTGCCGCTCTTCACGTCCCCGTATTCTGTCTTCACGTCGAGGCCGTCTGCCAGTTCGCGCCGAGCAGCCTTGGACGCGGCCTCTGCAAAGAGCACACACATTCACCCATGCATATTGCATGAAATGGGAAATGGATGCAAGAACGCACCTTCCTCGTCCGGGTCCATCTTGAACTTGGCAAACGGCTTGACGTCTTCACTGGGCTCTCGCTTGATGTGAACGGGGATCGGGAGGGCGGCATCGCGCGGCTCGGTCTTGACGCGGGAGCCACTCGGCTCAGGCGACGGTTGCCTCGGAGCGTCTGCAGGCGAACGAGGAGGAGACACAAGCGGCGCTGGAACAAGCAGTTACAGTAAGCCGATCGAGCTCGCCCATCGCAGGTACGCACGAGCGGGCGGTTTGGGAATGGGCAGCTCGATGCGCGGCGCGCGCTGCGGGACGGCGCACCAGTGCGCGGCGGGGTAGGTCTCCCAGTGGACGAGCGGCGCGGTGCGGTCCGTCGCGCGGTCGTACTTGTGCAGCACCGTCGGCGCGAGCACCTCCGTCGTGTAGCCTGCGACAGCGTCAGCGTCAGCGCATGTGGGAGGGAAAGCTTAAGGGCAGCTGCTGACACTCACCGAAGTTGTTGACGTGCAGCCGCCGGCCGGTGAACAGCGCGCGGTCGAAGGCGAAGACGAGCGAGCTGAGGCCGGGCTGCGGCGTGCGCGCGATCTCGCGCCAGCGGTGCTCGCCCAGGAAGCGCTGCAGGCGCTGCGCGTGCGCGGGCGCGTCCCAGTCGATGTCGCCCGAGAGCTGCACGATCACCCGGCCGTCGTACTGCGCTCGTCTCGTCAGATACTGCGGCCGCCCACAAGCTCACTCACCGAGTTCGCTTTGAGATGCACAGAATCGACGGCGGCGCGCGGGCTGCCGGGCGGGCGCAGGAAGTGGTCGAGCCAGTAGCAGACGAAGCGCTCGATGCTGGACTTGTCCGGCCTGCCGCCCTGCATCTGCAGCCCGAACGGGTTGTGCACCACCAGCAGCGTGTCCTCCGCGCTCATTGCTGTCTGGCCAGTGTTGAGAGCAGAGCCTAAGGAAGAGGAAGCAAGCCGCGGAAGTTGCCGCCGATCGCGTCACTGGCAGGCTGAGGCTGATCATGAGTCTGACTTTGATTCTCAATTTGAACGCGCTCACCGGTCGGCGCTTCTGCTGACTTCAACGGTGAGAGGCCGGGGACGCTGGCATGCGGCTGTGTGGGTGGAATGCTTGTTCTGCACGCTTTCGAAGGATTTCTTTCACTTCGCCGATGTCTGACTCTTCGACAGTCCTTTCACTCCTTTCACCATTCCGCTTCTCCGCGTCAGTCCACGTGAGAATTGAAGCTCATGTTCCACGTGCTCAATGAGACGCGCCTACGGAATCGTCGACAAAAACACGAGACCGTAAGTCTGTTGAGAGCCCGCGTCGCAGACGTCACACAGCAATCGATTCAAGTCCTTATGTACTGTACAGAGAATTTCTCTGCTAGCGCTCCGTCTGGAGCGTCTCCGCGGCCAGTTCAGTATGAATGTACGCAGACTTCCCAGAAATGAGGAGGGACGGGGGAAGGGACCGGCCGGCCGTCCGGCCGCCCGGCCACGCCAAGAATAGTCCCCAGCAGCGACTGCTGGAGGATTATCTTATTATACTTAGCGCGTTCTGAGTGCTTGTGCACACTGCTATCGCGGATGAGAATTGTGATACATATGTCAGTCATTTGTAGATGTTTTGTATAATTTAAGTCTCTGTTACGGCTCATTCGCTTTTCGCTCCTATCGCCGTTGGGCTTATCGGACCTTACTCGCGCCGACGTCATACGGACCGAGTCATCAGACCGAGACCCGCCGGCGCATGCGTGGCCCCGGCCTGCGGTCAGCGGTCCGGCCGGATCCGGACCCCCTTTATATACCGTGTGCTGTCCGCTCTTTGTATGCTAGATTCGAGCTGGTTTGCCCACCGCTGATACATCTCGTCCTTTTTCCCCCACCCGCAGAGCGTCCGTTCGGCGAGTATCCTCGGTCACCGTAACATAAGCTCGAATCTACCCCTCCCTTACCGACGCTCCGCGTATCCCCCGTTCCTTCCCCCGCCTTCACCCCGCGCCCTCGGTCAAGCTGTCGCACACCACCCCCGACGTCCAGGCCGACGGCGAAGAACTCGCCTCCCATCTCCAGCGCCTTTCGCTTTCCCCCGACACCACCGTCAAGATGCCGATGACGACCGAGGAGTTCGCTACCTCCATCGAAACGTCGTTGGTCAACGCCATCAAATCGCTCGGACTCAAACCGGGCAACCCACCCACCAAAAACTACGTCCAGGCCCCGGAGGATTACGATGGGTCCCGCGCCAACTACGAGACCTTCCGTCGGACCTTGGAGCTCCACGTCAAAGGAATCCCCGGCGACCGCAACAAGATACTCGCCGCGCTCGGCTTCCTGACCAAAGGTGACGCCGACGCTTGGGCACAGAACTGGGGTCAGCTCCACGACCTGGACTCGCCGGACCTCAAGTGGAGCGACTTCCTTCGCGACCTCGACGAGAAGTTCCTCGACCCGCGCATCGCCGAGCACGCCCGCGAAGCGATCTCCAAGCTCACTCAAGGCCGAGGCGACGCCGACACCTTCTTCCTCAAGTTCGACGAGCTCCGCATCAAGGCCGGATTTACCAACCCGGAGTATCACGACATCGTTCTCGTCGACTACCTTCGGCGCAACCTCAAGCCGGCGCTCGTCCTCGCCGTGATGCAGTCGCACGAAATCTTCCGGACCACCAGTCTCGCCACGGTCGAAGGACTTCGCAAGGCCGAGGTCGCCACCGAGGACAAGCTCGTCAAGATGGAGGCCGACGCCGAGAAACCGCTCGGATACTTTCAATTCCGCAAGTACGCCCTTGAGCAGGACCCGATTATCCGCCGCCACGGTGACCACGCCCGGCCACCAGCTCTACGCCGCGCCCGGCGGCCAAGCCCTTCGTTCACCATTACACCGAGAGGGTGACTCAACCGGTGATTGTACCTGCCGCGGCGCCCGCCGGCGATCACCGCCCCAGCCACCACCGGTCCTGCGCACGACCCGGACCCCATGGACGTGGACCGTCACCGCGCTCGGACCCTAGGACTCTGCTACCGCTGCAAGAAACCCGGCCATCTCGCTCGGGACTGCCAGGAGAGGAACTTCAAGGACGTCATCCGAGGCCTTTCCACCAAGGACATGGAGGAGATCGCTCGGATGGTCGAAGGAAAATCCACGCTCCTGGAGGAACACGCCGAGGAGACCGAGGACAAGGATTTTCCGCCCCGCAGTGATTTCCGCGCGATCCCTGTGGGAAGACGACGGTGTGCCCTCCGTACCGAATACAGATGAACGTCTTGTCGATACGCACACCGAGCGTGAACACCTAAGACTCGCCGAGGTCCGACCCTCGGCCCTAAGGCAAATGAACATACCTCTCACCCTCACCTCCCTCGACACCGGAGAACGGATCCCGGCCAAAGCTCTTTTGGATAGCGGATGCACGACCTCAAGTGTGGACCAGGCGTTTGTCAAACGCCGGCAGCTTACAACCCAAGCCGCAGCCGTCGTTCGGACCGTCTACAACGCCGACGGCTCGGTCAACGGATTTATCAAGGAGTACGTCGAACTCCTTGTGGTCGTGCGCGACGCACGCGGCCGCGAACACCGCGAACGGCGCGACTTTCCGGTAGCCAACCTTGGTGGAAAACACGACCTCTTCCTAGGATACGACTGGTTGGTGGAGCACAACCCGGAAGTTGACTGGCCGAAGGGGGCGCTCACGTTCACCCGCTGCCCGCCTCGCTGTGGTATGCCGAACCCGGCGCCGAGCTCGGCCCGCTACCTCGCCGAGGACTTCGCCTCACTCGCCGATGCTATGGAGTTCACGGCCGACGACGAAGAAGAGTACGTTCGGGCTTTCGAGTCTATCTCAACCCGCATTGAGCAGGCCGCCAAACCCGCCGTCGTCGCCGACATCCCCGAATACTACCGCGAGTACGCCGACGTGTTCGAAAAGAAGGAATTCGACAAGCTACCCCCCCATCGTCGGTGGGTCCACGAAATCAACCTCCGGCCCGGATGGGAGAACGACCGCAAGCTCCGCGGAAAGGTTTACGCCTTGTCGCCGAAAGAGACACAGGCGATGAACGAGTTCTTGGACGAGAACCTCGCGACGGGTCGTATTCGGCCGTCCAACTCGCCCATTGCATCGCCGCTTTTCTTCGTCGGCAAGAAGGATGGAGGACTCCGACCGACTATGGATTACAGGAGGCTCAACGACCACACCGTGCGGGACTCCTACCCCCTCCCGCTGGTCGCCGACGTCATGACCAAGATCAAGGACGCCCGTTATTTCTCTAAGTTCAACGTCCGATGGGGGTACAACAACGTCCGAATCCGACCTGGAGACGAATTCAAGGCCGCGTTCATCACGAGCCGAGGTCTGTTCGAACCCACCGTCATGTTCTTCGGCATGACCAACAGCCCGGCCACCTTCCAACGCATGGTGGACGACATATTCGGCGACCTTATTCGGCGGATCGTCCTTATCGTCTATATGGACGACCTTTTGGTTTTTACCCGCACCTTGGAGGACCATCGGACCGCGGTTCGGGCCGTACTTGTCACGGTGTGCTGCATACACCACCGACCTGGAGGCGTAGCCGACCAGGAAGGGTACTCAGGAGGGGAAGGTCGAACACATAATAGACCAGATCCAACCTAGGGTACATCTGAGGGCAATCGCCGGTACATATAGTCCGATCGGAGGCAAACCGGATCCGAACGCTCCGGACAACAAAGGAAGCCAACCAACACCAAAGAGAGGTCCGGAAGCGATGGGAAAGGCATCGGGGAAGTCACCGAGGGTAATCTGGAGCCAGTGGAAGCAATGGGGGGTAAAGGGAGTCAAGGGAGGGTCAAGAAAGAGTGAAGCGTCGCGCCGAAGGCGCAGAACGACTCCGGACGAAGGGGATAAAGGATGTCCGTGCCTATGGAGGGTATTGGGCGGGTATCCGAGACAGACCGAGGTGTCCTTGCATGTATGCACGCACTGACACCGGGGGCGAAAGGCGCCGATGCAATGGCGAGCGTAGCGGCGAGCGCAACGCGTCGGCGAGCGAGGTACGAGCGTACCACCCAACAATCAACACTCCCACTCCATCCGGACAGCCTCCGGACCATGGACCATGCCGCGTGCGGACCGAGGAGAGTGTGGCGGCCGAGGTCCGAGGTGCCGGAGCGGTCGAGCATCCAGGGGACAGAGGGTGAAGGATGTACGTCGGCACGATCGTTGCAGCTTCACCTGTACTCCCAGCGCACACCGGCCATGCAGGGCAATACCCGAGGTGTGGTGTGCGGCATCTCCAAAGGTGTAGGCCGTAATGTGACACCGAGAAGACGGACCGACGAACAGATACACGCCGGGTGGAAACCAGCGCAGCGGTGATCGACAACAATGGCAATAGCGCGTCGCATCCAAGGACCGAGGTTGACAGGGGTCCGGTGACGCCGAGAGAAGGTAGCCGAGGTGCCAGCGGTCCGGAGAGGCATGCGGAACGGGTATATCGGTCCGACGGAGCGGGTGAAGCGGCGAAAGAGATCCAACGGAAGCGGCGTATGGGCAAGATCGCCGCGCACCGTAACATAACCCCCCTTCCAGCCGCGAGCCCGCAAAAAGCGACCGAGCATGGTGGAGGCCATTGGGGGTGGCCGAAGTCGTTAAATTCATGACGAATCGAAATAGAAGTGTACCCTCGCATCGGGCGAGACCCAAAGCACGGAGGTCGTCTCCCCCGCTCGGACCGAAGTGGTCCACGGCGAAAGCGAGGCCCATTGGGGGTGAGGACTGATGGGCTATTACGGCACGGCGATCAATCCTCACCGATCCAAGGTGCAACACCAGCGTCGGAAACATTGCAGGTCCAAGGGAAAGAGTCGGTCCGAGCTCCAAGCGAGAAGGACACCTACTCGGGATGTCCCCACACCACATCTCAATATGCGGCGGCCACTGGGAGTCCTACCGTCCGGGAGGGAACACGGGAAAGGTCGTTACTGCCGAGCGAAACGCAGGAGCAGTCGAGGTCGTAATGGAAAAGAGAGCGGGACGCGCTGCGCCCATGAACGGACTCCTACCATCTCCGGCTGGGGTACAAGGGTGGGGGAAGGCCCGAGTACACCGAGATAGCGCCCAAGGCACAGGACCGAAGGTATAGGAGGTGTCGGAGTGCTGGTCCGCGACCAACAACGCTGAGCACTGCGCATCCCCGTGGATCGCAACCTCAACCCCGGTGAAGGGCACGACGAGAGTTTGAAGCGAAGTCATGACGGTCGTCAGCATAAGCCAGTGCGTTCGGAATCGGGGTGGCAGCCCGGGAGGAGGGGTGGAGTGTAGGGGAGGATGTCCGATGCGACGGCGAGTCCGAGGGCAAACAGCGGCTATCCCGAATTGAGCTCATGCAGTGCGCAAGCAGAGCCGGACTTCATCAGTGACATCGCCGGTGGGTCCGAAACGCGGGTCCGTCCCGGGGGGGGGTTCCAGATGCGCCAGAGAGGTCCACAGGTCCAACAGGATGCGATGTCAGGGCGGCCGACGTACGCGACCGGTGCACTGAACATCGGATGCACATATCTTGCCGAGGACCTCTTCGTTTGGCAAGGTCCGACCGCGGATAGAAGGCCAGGAGTTGGGAGAGGACACGGGCACCTCGCGCGGGATTCGGAAAGACGCCTGACGGCGAAATAAACGGCGGAGCGGACAGGGGGTTGACAGTCGGCAGCATCGCTGGGGGCGCGTTGTATCGAACGGGCGGCGGGTCATGCGGCTGCGGAGACCTTGCCAAAACACCTGGGCGATGGACGGAAAGCCTGTGAGACCATTGGGTCCGTGTCCGGTTCGTGTACTCCATCCTGTAACGCCGAAGAGGGGGTGCGCGCGTGAACACCGATATTCCGAGCAAACCAATGCGATCCAGCGAGGCTCCGGCCTCGGTCCATGTCAGGGAGCACCTCCAGGGTCCAGCGGCGAGGTAGGTCAGCGTTGGCTCACGCGTCCGACACCGGAAGATCCAGGTCGGTGGAGGGTGCGAAACACCAGATGTCCAGCAGCTCGGCCGAGCGCACGGCGACCTGTACTGTTGCCAGCGTTGCATAACTGACAGCGGCCGACATCGGTAGGTGTGGAATGGTCCGAGGTGAACTTGGAGCACAAGGACCGAGGGTAGATGGGTGCCGAGGGTCGCGCTGCGAAGGACCGAGGTGTGCAAGTGTGTGGGACGCTCAAACGCTCGATTGGCAGCCAGGACAGCGTGCGCGGGGCATCGGTCAAGCACGCATGGGTGGGGGACGTTGATACGCGTTGACCAAGCCTTGGGGCAGGCGGAACGCAGCAGGGGCCGGCGAGGGGGAGCGGAAATGGTCCGGCCGAGGCAGTGCATGGCAACGGCGGCATCGGCGAGCGTAGCGCCTCGTAACTTCGCATGGGACTCCGGAGGGGTGGTGCAAGGGTGTCGGCAAAGTTTGGAAGCCATCGGCCTATAGGGTGTTCGTCGGCGAAGCGATTCGTGCGGACTGCGGCGGGATTTGCCGGACGTCGTTGCGAGGGGCGACCAAAGGGAAAACTACAACTCCAGAAGGGTCCGGAACTTGAGGGTAAGGTTTGGGAAGCGTGCCTAAGGGCGGTATGGGGTTAAAGGAAGGCCGAGAGGCGGCCAGGGGGTCCGGGAGGGTTCGGGTCCAAGGGGCGGCCACCAGAAGCTTGAGACCGAGGCCAGGGAATTCCGTGGGCGAGATCGGTCCTATATCCAAGGTCCAGGTGGTATAAGCGAAGGGGATATCGTGGAGACCGCCGGGGCGGGCACTCGCAGCTCCGCTGGGGGTAGGAGGAAGTAGAGAGCGGATAGAAGAGGATAGAGGGGGAGGAACTGAGTACCCGGAGGGACGGGGTAGGTTGGATCTTATGTCACGGTGTGCTGCATACACCACCGACCTGGAGGCGTAGCCGACCAGGAAGGGTACTCAGGAGGGGAAGGTCGAACACATAATAGACCAGATCCAACCTAGGGTACATCTGAGGGCAATCGCCGGTACATATAGTCCGATCGGAGGCAAACCGGATCCGAACGCTCCGGACAACAAAGGAAGCCAACCAACACCAAAGAGAGGTCCGGAAGCGATGGGAAAGGCATCGGGGAAGTCACCGAGGGTAATCTGGAGCCAGTGGAAGCAATGGGGGGTAAAGGGAGTCAAGGGAGGGTCAAGAAAGAGTGAAGCGTCGCGCCGAAGGCGCAGAACGACTCCGGACGAAGGGGATAAAGGATGTCCGTGCCTATGGAGGGTATTGGGCGGGTATCCGAGACAGACCGAGGTGTCCTTGCATGTATGCACGCACTGACACCGGGGCGAAAGGCGCCGATGCAATGGCGAGCGTAGCGGCGAGCGCAACGCGTCGGCGAGCGAGGTACGGCGTACCACCCAACAATCAACACTCCCACTCCATCCGGACAGCCTCCGGACCATGGACCATGCCGCGCGCGGACCGAGGAGAGTGTGGCGGCCGAGGTCCGAGGTGCCGGAGCGGTCGAGCATCCAGGGGACAGAGGGTGAAGGATGTACGTCGGCACGATCGTTGCAGCTTCACCTGTACTCCCAGCGCACACCGGCCATGCAGGGCAATACCCGAGGTGTGGTGTGCGGCATCTCCAAAGGTGTAGGCCGTAATGTGACACCGAGAAGACGGACCGACGAACAGATACACGCCGGGTGGAAACCAGCGCAGCGGTGATCGACAACAATGGCAATAGCGCGTCGCATCCAAGGACCGAGGTTGACAGGGGTCCGGTGACGCCGAGAGAAGGTAGCCGAGGTGCCAGCGGTCCGGAGAGGCATGCGGAACGGGTATATCGGTCCGACGGAGCGGGTGAAGCGGCGAAAGAGATCCAACGGAAGCGGCGTATGGGCAAGATCGCCGCGCACCGTAACAGTACTGGAACTGTGTCGGCAGACAGGCCTATACCTCAAACTGGAGAAATGCGAGTTCGAGCAAGCCCAAGTCAAGTTCCTCGGCCTGGTTGTAGGAAACGGGCAGGTATCCATGGACCCAGTCAAGGTGGAGGCCATACGCCGTTGGAACCCCCCGCGCAACCTGCGGGAGGTCCGGTCGTTCATGCAGTTCTGTAACTTCTACCGGAACTTCATCCCCCACTTCGCGCACATCACGAAACCCTTCAACCGTCTAACGGAAAAGGGGGTCATATTCGAATGGGGCCCGGAGCAGCAGCAGGCTTTCGAGGACCTTCGCGACGCCGTGTGCAACGACGTTACTCTTCTTCTCCCCCAGGACCGGGCCCCGTTCAGGTTGGAGACCGACGCATCGGACTACGCGGCAGGAGGAGTCCTCCACCAGGTCATCGACGGGAAGCTACGCCCACTCGGGTTCTTTAGCAAGAGCTTCAGTCCCGCCGAGCGTAATTACGAGATCTACGACAAGGAGATGCTCGCGATGATGCTTTGCCTCGAACATTGGCGCCACTTCCTCAAAGGGGCCCCGCAGTTCCAGATATGGACCGACCATCGGAATCTGCAGTACTTCCGCGAGCCGCAAAGCTCAACCGTCAGCAAGCTCGTTGGCTCACCGAGCTCTCCGAGTATGATTTTACATTGCACCACCGGCCGGGCAAGACGAACGTCATCGCCGACGAGCTGAGCCGGAACATGCCTAATGAGGGGCAGAAGACAACGCCGACGTTGTCCTCCTGCAACCGGACCGTTTTCGTCAACTCGCCGAGGAGCACAACGGACCGTTGGACGTGATCATTCGGCAACTAGGACTCCGAGACGAGGACCACATCCTGGCCGAGGTTCGCAAGTACGCCAACGAACGCGACGAAGCAGTCAAGAAGGGCCTGCTTGCGTACCCGCAGGACTTTGTGGAGACGAACGGCGTCGTCGAGTACAAAGGCCGAGTCTACATCCCGCGTAACCGCCGACTACGTGAACGCATCGTCAGCGCATTTCACGACACACCGATAGCAGGACATCCGGGCAGGTACAAGACTTTGGAGCTCCTTAACCGGTACTACTGGTTCCCCGGCATGACCGCGTATGTTGCGCGTTACGTCCGCGCATGCGACGTTTGCCAACGCTCCAAACCGAGGCACGGACCCCTGGCAGGACCCCTACACCCCAACGAGGCGCCAAGTGCTCCGTGGGAGGTCGTTTCCGCCGACCTCATCGGACCATTGCCCGAGTCGTTTGGCTTCAACGCGGTCTTCGTCGTGACCGACCGCCACAGCAAGATGGTCATCCTCTGCCCGACGCATGTTACGGTGACGTCGGAGGGTATAGCGCGCTTGTACCGCGACTTCGTCTTCAAACGGTTCGGCCTGTTCAAGAAGCTCATCAGCGACCGCGGCCCGCAGTTCGTGTCGGGATTCGCGAACGAGCTCTACAAGCTCCTCGGTATCGAGGCAAACCCGTCCACCGCGTACCACCCGCAGACCGACGGACAGACCGAGCGGGAGAACGCGGAGATCGAGAAGTACCTTCGCGCATGGACCAACGCCCGGCAGGATGACTGGGCCGACTGGCTCGCTATGGCCGAGTTCGCCATCAACAACCGCGCGTCCGAGGCGACGGGTACGTCTCCGTTCTTCCTCAATCACGGTCGCCACCCACGTATGGGCGTGGAACCGCGCCGAGCGGTCACCAACGAGTCGGCCGCCCAGTTCGCCCAGCGGATGGAAAGGACCTGGGAGGAGGCCAAATCCGCGCTCACCAAGGCCGCCGCGTCCATGAAGACACAGTACGACCGGCGCCGAGGTGCTTCGCGACAATACAAGGTCGGCGACAAAGTGTGGCTCGAAGCGACCAACCTCAAGCTTGCGGTCTCGTCCAAGAAACTGGCCGAACGGCGCTTCGGTCCTTTCAAGATCCTCGAAAGTGTGGGTCATTCCGCCTTCAAATTGGAGCTGCCGGAGGCGTGGAAAAACCTACACCCCGTCTTCCACGAGAGCCTCCTCTCGCCGTACGTTGCGCCGTACACCCTGCACCAACGCCGCCCCGCCCGCCGGCGCCGACCATCGTGGACGATCACGAGGAGTACGAAGTGGAGGAGATCCTGGATTCCAAGAAGCTCGGACGAGCGTTGTCTACCTGGTCAAATGGGCCGGCTACGGGCGCGAGCACAACTCCTGGGTCCCCAAGGAAATCTCGGCAACGCGATCGGCGCCGTCGAGGACTTCGTCCGCCGCAACCCAGGTAAACCCCAGAACATCCACTCCCTCGTCTTCGACCGTGCCATATTTCCCTCCAACTTCTTCGAGCGCCACCATACCACAGGGATCGACTTCAACATCCCCGACCCGGTCACCGCGGCCCGCAGGGCGCGGGCCCTCGGCACGACGCTCGTTCGGTCCTAGTAGGGGGTTATGTTACGGCTCATTCGCTTTTCGCTCCTATCGCCGTTGGGCTTATCGGACCTTACTCGCGCCGACGTCATACGGACCGAGTCATCAGACCGAGACCCGCCGGCGCATGCGTGGCCCCGGCCTGCGGTCAGCGGTCCGGCCGGATCCGGACCCCCTTTATATACCGTGTGCTGTCCGCTCTTTGTATGCTAGATTCGAGCTGGTTTGCCCACCGCCGATACATCTCGTCCTTTTTCCCCCACCCGCAGAGCGTCCGTTCGGCGAGTATCCTCGGTCACCGTAACAGTCTCACATATTATACGAGGTCGACGGAGCTTGCTCTTATCACCGCTTCGTCTTATGTACAGTGCTTAAATCCCTGGATAGTACATGAATGCACTAGGTAACTTACTGTGCGCCCAACAGAGCCACGGTGACGCTGTACAGCGCGTGAATTAAATGGATAGAGCACATAAAAGGTGAAATTACATATTAGTATATTAATATAGCATACGGACGGCCTCGTGAATACAGGAAATCAAGGGCGCGCATAGGGGACGGTGAAGGGAAGAACAGGGAGGGGGGGGAAGGGTGGCGGGGTCATCCAGCACGCCGGCCGGCGTGCAACGGCGAGCAAAGTCGTGCAGCCCCCGCCGCGCGCACGCCGCAGCTGCATGGCCGGCGTCGACAAGACCGTGCTCGTGGGCTCGACGTAATCGTGACGCAGCTGCGGCGCCGGCCCCAAGTCGCCAGAGGCGAGCATGCCCGCAGCACGACGCACGGCAGCCTGGCGGATCCAGTGAGCGCAGCGCTGACGCAGCGCTCAGTCGCGCATGCATGCAGCGACGCCGCCCTAGAGCGCGGCAGCGCAGGCAGCGCGCTTCGGTGGGTGGTGAGCGGGGAGACGAACGGTGCGCAGTGCGCGCTGCAGCGCGCACGGTCCGTCGACGTGGGAGGAAGAAAAGCGGAGGCGGACTTAGCACGTGTTGCATCCGCTGTTCCGATCCGGGCTTGTGATGCTCGAAAAATTGCAGTCTGCTCACAACCTCCTCTCCACATGACTGCGCAAAAAATTCAAAGTTAAATCCTATGTCCCAAATTCAAGTGTATATTTTATTAATTCGAGCGTACAAGGGCAAACGCAGTCGAGCTGTTGTCGTGACATCCCTGAAAGTGACGCTGGTCGACCGCTCGGAGTCCGCCGGGAGTGATGGTCGACCGGCCGACCGGTCGCTCGGAGTCTCCCGGGGTTTGATGGTCGACCGGCCCAGTAGTAAGCTCGGAGGTAAACCGACGCCCGGAACCCGCCGAAGATCCGACGTCATGCACCAGTTAATCACCGTCATTCGTTGACCTGTAACCATACAACTTCTGGTAGAGAGAAAATCTCATTCCCACGCATTAAGGGAGGTTTATTCAGTTGGGATCCTGAGTCCTTGCAATGTAGCAAGTCATATTGGTGTGTTTCAACACCAATTGCTTCTTTACAGGACTGCTGGACTATGCCAGTGACTCATTTGGAAGAAGGTGTCGAGATTACACTTTTGAGCCCTGAACAAACCTCTCACAGCAGCCAACGTCTAAACAGGCCACGAAGACGGGATCAATATCTATTCTCCGCGTGAATCCCCATTCCCTGCATCATCCCAAGCGCACCATGTCGTCCAGCAACATCGAGCCCCGTGACATCCTCAAGAACATGCCAATCGCTGGCCTTATCAAGCTTAAGGACGCTCTTGGTGTTGATTGTCCAGGGCACTCAAAGCGCAAGGCTACATACACGATTCCACTGGAGGCGCATCTCAGGGAGCAGAAGGACAAGCTGAGCAAGGACCCTCTCTATCAGCATCTCTACGGCAACGGAGTGGTCGAAGCTGCCAAACCCCGCACCATCAGCACTGACAAGGCCGCTCAAGACGCTGAGGCGGCTAAATTGACTTCTAATCCTACTCCGTGCGCGCTTAATGCTTATCATGCAACTACCACTCACTTTGCCACAGTGCTATGGCGGCACTTCTTAAGCGGAACATGACCAGTGATCCACCTGGGCTTGCTGTTACCAGCTCGAAGAAAGTGCACTTTGCTCAGGGTACGTCGGCACTGCGCTCTGTGCGATGGTGACAATGTTGGTTAATTAATCTTCCAGATCCGACTCAACCTCCTCCCGCTCCTCCCGCGGGTAGTAAGAGTGACAACACTCTCGGCAAGCCAAACAATCCGCTCGATGTCGAGAATCCCATTTCTACTCCAGTGGGTTCAGACAATGAGGCGGCGAACCTGCAACTTCCCCCATTGCCTGTTACTCCTTCGAAAAAAACAGGCATGCTTTAATGGCCGGTTCTTACTTTTATTTTTGACACTTACGTATTTTTACGCAGTCAATGTTCTCCTCCATGGCATTCTCAGTGGGGATAAGGTCCAGGAGATGCTCGTCCCACTTCAGGAGGGTGTCCATCCCCTCAATGCGCAGGGAAAGGCTGCTCCCGCAGCCGATGGGGAGGAGAAGCTCTTTGTGCAGCTTGACGATGTTTTCAGTGGTGTCTCAGCCCACAATGCTTCGCCGCTCAAGGGTGAGTGATGAGCGCGCTGGCAGGCAACAGAGCAGTTTCACTGAGTGCATTTTACAATCTCATGCTCCCAGGACTTCGCGGCCGCATTCAAGTCTGCAACCACGAGTCAATGCGCATGCGTGACGTAGGCTCTGTTCCAAAGCTTTTGCAGGGCGATTATACTTCGTTTTCCCATCTCGAGGCTGCGAAGCGTCACCTTGTCAGAAAGAACGGCGATAACTACGAGCTCGATCTATTTTACCATGCTGTGAGTCGCTGTGTTTTGTAATATTGTGATTGATATATCTCATCCGGCTTTGAGCCTTCCGGAGGTGACACTGCGAACGCGTCGGGGCCCACACATGCCAATCCCACCAGCACACCTCCAGCGCCCCCAGCTACCCAGGCAGGCGTGGCTAAACCCCCCACTACCCAGGTTCCACCGCAGCCTGCCTCTCACGTTGCTCCTACACCCATTGCAGCAGCGGCGAAGGCTGCGGCTGATCTGCAGAATCTCGACGGCAAACCGGAGTTCCATCGTGCGCTTGCCGCGTACTTCACCGACAATGACGTACCTGTCTGGATGAGCTCCAAGGCAGAGGTTATGAGCCAGCGCTTGGCTCGTTACCTGCATGTGCGCAAGGCATTGGACGTAATCAAGGACTGGAAGCAGAGTCTCACGAACTTTGCGTACGACATCCCATTCGATTGGCCTGGTGCGTTTCGGGATACTACCTTACGCTTAAATTCAGTTGATACCAATAATTTTAGCTGATAATGAGCGCTGGGCTGGTGGTCACTTTACCATCAAGGCGGTTCGACTTGCGCTTGGCCTCAAGCACACTACGGCCTCGGAGGATCAGCAAGCGTTTACCGCTCCTCGGAATGCACCCCCCAACATCCTCAGGCGTCTCCAGCCCATTCTCGACTGGGTGGAGTCACCTGATGACGAAAGACTTGCCGCTAAGTTTGGTCGCATGTCGCACCAGACATTTACCACCATGCGCACTGCCGTCTTGGAGAAGGGTGCTAAAATCGACGTAGATGATCTCGAGCAGACTTTTGACGGGAACGATCCCGTCAAACATGCATCATCGTCAACGTCCCACAGACGTGAAGAGCGTGGTGGACGAGGCGAAAGCAGCAGGGCCAGCAGCTCAAAAGATCGGAAGCGCAAGGACCGCAGGGATGCGTCCGACGACGACGACGACGACGACGAAATCAGCTATGTCAAGATCCCAAAGAGAAAACTCGCACGCCTAACGAAGAAGAGGTCGTTAGACTTCGAAGAGTTTGACAGCGACAGCCTTGACCTCTAGAGCTTGGTTCTGATTCCTCGCTCGCTCGCCTTGTCTCACTGTATGCCTTCTATGCCTTCTATGCCTCCTTATATGCAACACTATGCCCATGTCTTACACACCGGAAATCGTAAATTGCATAAAATATGCCGAGCTGTACACAAAGTATGCCGAGCTGTACACCGCAACATTGGCATTATGACTAGCCCACAGAGGGAACCAATTGTAAGCCACAAAAACACCACATATGAGCAGTATAGTGTCTTGCGCAATTTCTGAGACATTTATAGCATGTCCGGACGTTTGGGTGTTCAAGTTTAGCTCTCGCAATCCAATCGCCATATAGATCCGGAGATTTGGACTCCGCTCATGTGCACCGATCTCCTTCCGCAAATAACTGTAATTGAATTCTGTATTCATGCATTCTACACCACCTGAAACACATTTACATTAGGTTATTTAAGACTGTCTGAGCTATTTGTCAAGACTTCCAAAAGCGGCAATTACACCTTCTCAGACGCATTGGCGTTATGACTAGCCCACTCAGGGAGTCAATTGTAAGCTTCAAAGACACCATAGTTGAGTATTTTAGGCTATTTCCCAATTTTGAGGAAAATATCAGCATGCCCGGACATCTGGTTGTCCATGCGCTTTGCTCGCGTTGGCAGGCTGATATGCATCCGGACTTCGGAATATACCGACGTGTGATTCAGAAGAAAACAGATATCTTAGCATATCCAGGTTTAAGCTCTGAGAGCGCAAATGAATGCAACATGACGGTAATAAGTGAAGGTCATTTGGTTCAGAGTGGTTTGGAGCAGGAGCGGAAGATCGGATGATCGCGCAATAGTGTCCGCTAGCTCCTCTACCTTCGCAACGACCACTCCCAACCACTGCACAATGGCGCTCACAGTACAGCAGCTTTGCGATATCCTAGACCTCTTATTTCCACAGACATATCCTGCTCGCACTGCTCTCTACCTGCTAGGCAGCGTGCACACGTTACTGCCGCTTCTGCGCTTGCATACAAATCAAGCTGCAACTGCGCGGAGGCACAATGCCACACCTGCATGGATAACGTCGCTTCGAAGTGCACTGCGCCTTCTCCTCGGCGACGATACAGTACCCGAGGCTACCAATGCTGGCGACGCAATGCGCGAAGGCATTATCGACGATGTCGTTACAGACTTTGCACGACTTGCTGATATCCTGGACGCTGAACAGCATTCCCTTCTCTCGCCAGTGCCCTCTGTTTTATGTACTCCTCACCTTAATTGCCCGCGCTGCGCCGAACACCCTCCATTGCGTCGCCGGGACGATGCACATCTCGTCCATCTTCTCAAAGCCGACTTAACACGCACAGTTGCCATTCTTGTCAGCGCATATTGCGCAGCTTGCCGCACCATTTATTGGCCAGATCGCATTTCTGTGCGGGTTCCTAATGACATTGGTGCTGCTGGTCGTACCCTGCGACTGGAACCAGATCCGCTGTATCTTCATATCTCGAAATCGGACCAGCTCTGGGTCCAGCGCGAGGTGGCGCTAATGCAGGAGTCTGCTTTCCTCCACTTGCATACTGGGTGGTCGAGCTTTGCCACATACTTGAATGACTGCCGTCCGACCGGTGCTCCAGTCATTACGATTCGCCAAGTTCAGCGCATGTTTGCGGAACACTTTGCTCGGCGTCTACTGTTAGCGCATGGCAAGCTGGAGGACTTCGAGTGCAAAATGGATCCGAACACAAAGCAGCTTATGTCTGATGTGGTGGACGCCATCGGAAGAGATGGTGGAACTGCTCCTGGCGCATTCGAACATCACTGCGATGAATGCACCCATCCGAAGCGCTACCGCGATGCAAACCAGCCGCAAGCAGTGCTCGGTGATGGAAACCTGGTCGTTGGTGCAGACGAAGATCAGGAAGTGGTACGTGTTTCGTGTTTCAGCCTACAGGTGCTGAATTGTTTTCACTTCGACTGAACTGTGCCTAGCCTCCAGTCGAAGGTAACAACCACCCTCCTCAGCCCCAGCTTCGCCTGCCGGTACAGGACGCTCCTGAAGATGGTGCACAGCGCCAGATTACTATGGCAGTCATGGATGGTAAAGTCATTCAACACTCGGTACGTTACATTTTCTGTCTCTCACATCTTGCGCTTGCTGAGAGGACGTAAAATCTAGATTTGCGCTGTCAACGGCTGCAAGGGAGCTCTGAAAAATTACAGGGATGGGCGATTCTGTGCGAACCATGAGGAGCAAGGCTTCGACGACATCTGTGCGATCATACCGTGCGGTCGACCTCGCGCTGTAGATCGCGGTCGGAAGTTTCTCGTTTGCACTGTACCAGAGCATGTGGCATTCTTCAAGGCATACCAGCGACGATTTGGAAGACTCAACTTTGCTGGGGTACAGCGCGTCATCAGGCAACAAGTTCGCGCGCAGGATGAAGGCGAGCCTGGACTGCAACTGCGCCCATCTTTGCCCGACGTCGATGGTCTCGAAGGTCACAGGGTGACTCACTTGTTCCGCCCGCGCACTGTGTACTGCATTCAGACTATCCAATGGGCCTGTGGCTACCCTATAGCCTGGGATAAGTTCTACAACTCCGAGTCCTCTGGCGACGTGGCGCGCTTTCTCTTCAAGACATGGGCGCCTCATCCACAGCTGCATCCTTCATTCGTGGCTTACGATAAGGCCTGTGTCTTGCTCGCACACCTCGTTACATCATATCCGGACTCTTCTTGGCTCACCACCACTCGTTTTGTTGTTAACACATGGCACTATATCGGACATCGCGCCGACGACGAGCTCTGTCGGACTTTCTGCAATCCTGCACCACTGGATGGCTCACAGCCTGACTTGGTCATCGAGCGAACCGACAATGATGGCACTGTTCATCGTGCACGCGCATTCAATCTGGAGACAGCAGAACAGTTCAACTCATGGCTAGACCGGTACAAGGCACTGCTCGAGCAAATGTCTGCCTCATCGCACGACTTTGTCGTTCATGTGCTATTTTATCTTCACACCGAAGTTGTCAAGAAACGTCTTGCTCGAAAGGCAGCACGAGCAGCAGCAGCGGCAGCTCAAGCACACAGCAATGACGATTCCAGCTCGTCGAGTTCTTCGAGTTCTTCCTCCTCATAATAGAATTGACAGGGTCAGTATCATTGCGGCTGGTGGGTAATGTTCCATGTTCAAAGCAGCATGTATCTTCATCACAGTCGATTAATAAATAATGTCAGAGCTATGTCCAATTTGCGGTGCATGTTCTGCGCACTTTGCACTGTTCACTGCCTGACTGCCACCACCAACACAGAACTACACGTTGGAAATATGAGTGCTAATACATCGCACATGCGGCAGCTACACACCAGATAATCACTGGACTGCAGTGCAAGTACACAGGTTAGACGGCGCATTTTCAGCGCAGTGGCACTGAGAATGCGCCGGTCCACGACGAAAACACGGTGAACTTGCAGTAGCTTTCCTGTGGTAAGCCACTGTCTCTCCGGGGAATAACCAGTGCATAAACAGTGGTATACCAATGGAGGTGTGTTGAGAGATTGGTGCATGGACACCAACCATCCGACGGCAGCCAATGAAGATCCATTGAAGGCCCACTAACCATTTAGTGGGCATCCATCGCACACCCGACGTAGTTCTGCTGTAAATACACCACACAGCACCATATTCACAGTGGAACGCCGTCGTGTAACCGGTGAGAGAGCGGCACATGTTTGATGGAGTACCGTCAGCTATATGGCTCTGTTCGCTGATTTCCCACCGGATAGATGACGATTATACACCGTTCAATTGTTGCTAACCAAGCTATGTAACTGCTTTACTGTGCAGACGTTTAGGCACCGGAAGCGCGCACTCCGGCAAAGTCCGAGTCCGTGCGGCCGTCGTCGCACATAGGCCACCCCTGTCAGGGAGTCAATTGTAAGCAACCACAACGCCACAAAGCTCAAAGGGAGTGTTAACTCCATTTAATGGCAAAGTTTGGCCATGTCCGGTCATCTCCTTCCCACATAATTGACACCAATTGCTCACCCCATTCATTCCGTACAGTCAAAAATCGTGTTCTCATTCAGTTTCAAACTCGTCTTCTGAATACATATCTTCCTCATCTACATCCTCACCATCACCTAGCCAAAGCCCACGTCCAGTTGAATCGTAAACTGCATGGCGCATAGGAAGGGAGTCGAGCGGCGCAAGTGCCACATCAGCAAGTTCTGCGTCGAACTCGTCCAAAGCTTGAGCAGGAACGCTGTTCTCATCGCTGTTCTCATCGTTTATATCTAAAATGTGCGTCAACAATATGAAGAAGAGAGTTGGCAAGTTGCCTACCCTCTGCAACGGGCGCAAGTGGCGCATGATTCCCAGGGACATGAGAGACAGGATGAGCCTGAATGCGCAGGCGCGGCAGGGGGGTTTGGGAAGTCGCGGCGAGCTGGGCATCGGCATGAACACGACGCCGAGAGGAGACAGCAGTCGATGAGGATGAGGCTGGAGGCGAGGGCTGGTTTACAATCGGCTCAAGCGCACTTCGCACATTGGCCTGCTGAGAGATCTCCTGTCGAATGCGGGTAGTGACACTCGGTGGAAGCACAGACTTTGCCTTCCGTGGATTTTGGGACTCGAAGCGGCGGCGCTCTCTTGCCCGAATCTGCCTGATAATAAGGTTGTAGCGATCACTAGAGAATGCGTCGGGATCGACTGGGCATGTGCCCACGATAATACTGCAGGATGAGAATCAGTAAAGACCGCGCTTGAGGATACAATACACACCGTTTGCCATTGACAACGATTGTACCGTTTCCAAACCATTCGAGTGGTCCCACAACTACTTGCTTGGTGGTGGAAACAACGGTATCGAAGCAGGCTGCCTTCATGTCGTCTTCAGAAAGCATACTGATAGTCGTCAGCCCGGGTCATGTACATCACTAAAATGGAAAAGCGTACTGAAACGGACGAGCACGACGCGTAATCTCATGCGGCTGTGGGGGCACAAAGGACCATACCACACCACGCACAAAACGCGCCGGGTCTTCCAAAGAGGTTGCCGTGTCGATTTGAACCTCGTCTACATCATCAGCATCCAAGACAGGTTGCTTGAGTGCGGGCGCAGACTTCCGTGGGCGCTTGCAGGCAGCCAATGTTGAACTTGCTCCATGCTTGCGCTTTCGGGTGCCAGATGATGCTGGAGCGTCATCCGCCGTATCGGGAGATCTTGAGGTCTTCTTGGGCTTTGGATTGGTGGGGATACGGAACGCGTAGAGGCGAATCGGAGAGGCAACTGCGAGGCGCTGCTGTGGAAGCGCTGGCGTGTATAGCGAGTCGCACAGGTAGGTGGGCGAGTTAAGCAGTCCTAATAAATGTCAGGGATGCGCAGTCGAAAAGTTAGATAGTGGTGCGCACCTGCAGCCTCATACAACTTATATAAGGGTCCATCGTTTACGCGAGACTCGTTCAAACCGGTCAGCGGAAATAATTCCGCGCCAAAAATGAGATGTCCAAGGTGAATGTCCTTCTCAAATGCAGTCGCCATGAAGAGCGGCTCAAAAACGTCATAGCGAGCCGGGACACCCTTCCGAATGTCCTCCTAGGTATTTATCAGTCACAGTACACTGTACTGAAATGGGAGACCAAGATCTTACCAGATACATTGCCTGCAGTTGGCTCATACGCTGGGTGACGCGCGTGCGACACTTTCCAAATACAGCGAAATAGTCCGCACCCAGCCGCTTACGCTGTTTCACAGTCGGGGCAAGAATAGTGTCGTGTAGTGCCGGGCGAACGGCATCGAAGAGATTGGCCTGGCAGTCGAGGATGAACGAGTAATTGATTTCAAACAGGCGGGACGCGCGAGATGGGCACTCGAACAGCTCAAACTCAGTGATTGTAGGAGAGATTCCTGAGCAATACGTTCAGGGAGCTTAGTTACGCAGAAAATAGAAGCACGCACCTGCCCTGCCGAGGAGTTCACACGAGCTGTACACACCCTGACCAGGAAAGATGTGCTCAAACTTGCGGATGACCAAGACGGCCGGGTCGTCGCGCTTGAGTCTGCGGTTTCTGCGGCGCTCCGAAATCCAATTCGTATAAACGATTTCGTAGTCGGTTGCATGCAGCGACGGGTGACGGAATCCTTTGGTCAATCGAGGCGCAAATTCCTCGGCCGTCTGAGGTATACGAGCAGGATAAGCGGAGATGGCTGCTGGCTCGCGCTGACGCATTTCGTCCATTGACGTGTACCAATGAGGCTATACAAGGGCATCAGGACGAGCAAGGAGGGTGCACGGAATATGGTTGCGCACCTCATAGACAAGATCAGCAGATAGGAACGCAATCACAAATGTGGGGAACTCAAGCGCGAGGGCAATCTTGAACTGGCGCGCACTCTGAAAGGAATGTCATAAGCGTCTGCTTGAGTCCGTACAGAAATTGCATGGACGCACCGCAACAGCGGGAATTTCTCGAAGGGCAAGCTCCCACTTCTTCTTACGGTAGACTTGGACGGACGTGTGGTTGATTAAGCGCACCTGAAAATGGGCGACGGCAGTTCAGCATCAAGTGAGAATAAGATGAAAGATATTCATACGGTCAGGATGCGCGACCCAAAGTTGAGGACAACACAGCGCGCAGTGAAGCTCAAGCCCTGCAGGCAGAGCGAGGATAGATCGTCCAAACCCGAGGGCCAAACGAAGCTGCGACCCTTCTCGCAGCTGGACCCTCGTGTGAGCTTCGAGCCGGCGCTTAATTTGTACGGAAGGCGAGCGAGGATGCGCGAACGAAGTAACAATTCAGCAGGGGTGAGCGAAGACTCGTCGACCTCGCGTTGAGCTTTGGCCTTCACCTCCGGGTTGGTTGCATCGACCCAGAGCGAAATTAGATTCATGGCGTCGACACCAAAAGCAAGGCCGAGGCGCATGAGCAGTATATAAGTGAGCATGAGAGTCATAATGAAGAGCTCTCGAAACTCGGGCATGGCAGGCTGGCAGATGCAAAGCGTCAGTATCTATAAAATCAATCAAGGTGCTTGCGACACACCTTCAGACCAGAATATAAAACACGTGCAGAGTGTATTTTTTGGAGAGCAGGATACTGTCCCAGCAAATGAGCGGGGTATAATCAAAGGCCGAGTGAAACACACCTTTGTGCGGTGGTAGACAGTGTGCCAGGGCAGAGCTCACTTTCAGAGACTGTAAATGATATTTAGCGTGAGTCCCAAAGTCATTGGGCAGTTGCGCGCACCAGAGAGATAAGCACGCTGACTGATCCAGGGGAGTGCCAAACAACGGCGAAGGACTGGGCAAAGGTGCACTTGTACACACTGTGAGGGACATATCAACCAAATGTCACCGCCTGAAGATCTCTGGGCGTACCGAATGCGTTTCCAAAGCGGGCTGACAAAGACTGGATACGGAGGGGCGGTGGAAACAGAGGCTATATCTGGTGAACGGCGATACAAGGTCGAGCCGGCAAGAGGCAGTCGGGCCAGCAAGCGGCAGTCGGGACAGGAGCAGGCTTGCAGGGCAAGTCTGCGCCAGTGGGAACGGAAGGAAGTCAAGCTGCGCGCGCAAACAGGCGCAAATGGCGCGCAGGTTCGCGTTGCAACACGTTGCAGTAAACAACGCGTGCCAAATGACGTTCCGAGACGGGCGCTCCGACACGAGCGCTTCAATTCAAATTGAGCATCCATCCGCAAAGTCCAGTTTTGTATTGAGAGGGTGAGACGCTATAAAGAGCCCCATGCCTTTACTGAATGCAGTGCTGAGATACAGGACCCTCTTTTGCAGTTCCAAGGACAAGGATTGTATGGATATATTACTCAGAGTCCTTGAGCAGCATGAATATAATGCTCAAAGTCAGGATGGAGTGTTTGAAGACGAGGTCCAGCAGGGAACAGTATATATCAGCCATTGACCAGCAGAAACCCGCCGCACATCGGCGGGACCCGGCGGGCGTACACCGGTGTACAGTGTACGTTCAACCGGCGGGTATACAACTCGACCGGCCGGCCGTCCGGTCCCTCCACCCACTACTCCTCTATTCTCAGACTTCCTGCTGTGCGCCTTCCGCAAGAGGAAGTGGGCGGGCACAGCCCTGATGATCATTGCGATGCGCACAGATCCTCCAGCGCCGCCGCACAATCTCCCCGCGCCGCCTCTCCCTCTCCCTCTCCCCACCTCCATCTCGCTCATGAAAGTACGCCCACACCGTGTCCCGCCGCACATCTGAAAGAGGACTCACCCATTGCCCCGTGCACAGTCATCGCTCGCGCTCCTGCTCCTCGCGCCGACCCTGGCGGTCGCCGCGCTGCTGCCGTCTCCGTCGCGACACAACATCTCGGTGCGCCCAGAGGGAAAGACTCAAGAGAGACTCATACTGACTGACCTGCGAACGTGCACCAGGGCGAGCTGAACCCGCGCCAGTGCGTGTCGACGACATGCGACTGCCGGGGGGTGCCTCCGGGGCTGTTCTGCGGCGACGGCGCGTTCGGGTGCGAGCAGGGCGACGTCTACCAGTGCGGCGTTGACCCGGGCAACGTCTGCACCTACGGCCCGCGCGACAGCTGCCGCGGCTGCACCACCGTCTTCTGCAAGGAGAGCTCTTGAGTCTGAGTCTGCTGCGACTTGTATTTTCTTGACGAAGTGTGGCTGGAATTTTGGAAGATTGTAATGTAGCGCGCCCCCTCTTGTAACTCGGTCTTGAATATTAATGCACGGCTGCCCGTTCTATCATAATTGGCTAGGGTTTCTGAGTCAGTTGAATTTTCTTGAGTGTCGAGGAAAGCGTGTCAGATTCCGCGCAGCCGGCAGTGCCCGCATCATCGTTGACCGCGTCCTCCTCCCAACCCAACCCTCCGTCTTCCGCCGCCATGGGGCAAGACAGCTTCACATTCACAGTCGGCAAGCTCGGTGCGCCCAGCCCACGCCACGCCCCCTCCACGAACGCTGAATTCTTCATTCTTCGCAAATGCAGACGCCGGTATGGCGGTCAGTACTCAGCCCTCCGTTACTCACCCCGCTTCTACGCGTGCTAAACCGCGTGCTCACTGTAGATTCTCATCGGCGAGCGCGCGCACCTGATCGAGTTCCCGTCGCTGCTGCTGCCGGCGGGCGTGACGACGGGCTCGATAGTCAACATCGCCGTGCACCGCAACCACGCAGAGGAAAAGCGCCAGAGCGACGAGTTCTGGGCGCTGCAGGACGAGATCCTGCGTACCTTTGGCCAGGAGTTTCCGCAGCCGCCTAAACTCGAGGTGCGTGTGCGCTGCCAGTACGAGCGCTCAAGCTGAAGTTGTCTCGCTGTGCTTGTTCTTGTGCTCGCTACGCTTCGCTCGCTAGGTCCGCAACGTAACGCAGACGAGCGTGACGCTGGAATGGCCGCCGCTGCAGCTGGCAACGGCCAAGCTGCGCTCGCTCGACATCTACCGCAACGGCCAGCGCCTCGCCTCCATCCCGTCGCCCACGCAAAACACCTCCACGAAGCTCTCCAGCCTGGAGCTCAACACGGAATACACCTTCCAGCTGGTGCTGCGCACGACCGCGGGCACGTTCCCGTCGAACGTGCTCAAGGTGCGCACGCACACCATCCACGACACCTCGGGCATCTCCGTGTGCTTCGGCAACGTCGAGGACGGCGAGCTGCTCGAGGCCGCCAAGGAGAGCCTGGCGAACATGCGCGCAAAGTGGAGCGACAAGATCCAGATCGACACCACGCATTTCGTCTGCACGACGCCCGCGGCGGTGCCCCCGCCCGGCCGGCCCATGGGCTACCTGAACAACCCGCCGGGCGTCGAGTACCAGCGCGCGCTGCAGCTGAGCATCCCCGTCGTGCAGCCGCACTGGATCCTCGCGTGCGACTCGGAGAAAAAGTGCGTCTTCTTTGGACTCCCGTACGCGAACAGATGAGTTGACACGCAGGCAGGATGGTGCCCACCGCGGCGTACTACCTCGGCATGTCCGTCCCGCGCCCGTCGAACGTCGGCCGGCGCACGTCCATGCAGGCCGCCTCGCCCACCTCCCCGCCCTCCCCCTCGTCCGCCGGCTCCCACCAACGCGGCATGTCCACGCCGACCGAGACGCACAACCACCCGTACCCATCGCAGGTCCGCGCCTCGCAGACGATCCCCTTCGGCCGCACGCCACCCGCGCCCGTCGCCGAAGATGACGAAGAAGAGCAGGAGCAGGAGCAGCTGGACATCGCGAGCCCGCGCGAGCGGGAGCCGGGACACGCGCGCACGGGCACCATGGTGCGCGACTTCAAGTTCCCCCCCACGCCGACGACCGTTAAGGACCCGGACTCGTCGCAGGAGCCGGAGACGCCCTTGGATGGCCGGGCGCACGTCCAGCGCCAGCTGAGCGTCGTCGCCGTCGAGGTGCCGCCGCCGCCCCCTGTTGAGAAGGAGCGCGCGGTGCCGGAGGACGATGAGGATGTGGGCGAGACTGTGGAGGTGGATCTGAGTTAGGCTGGTGCGGTGGTGGCTCTTGTATACAGTATACAGCTGGAGGAGGACGTCGCTAGTTTTCGTGCGGTGCGCTTGCTTGGAGTGTGGTATGTTATGTGTATAGACGTTTTACAAATGCATAGGGTGACATTTTTGCGCATGCTGTACAGATCACACGTGAGTCTCGAACGTGACGCTCCAAGTCGATCAGGACACGCATGCTGCACGGCGCAGCTGAACTATAGCGCAATTCCGCGGCGAAGACGACATTCGGCAAAAACCGCTTCTTGCTCTCGCACAATGGCGAGCGACAGCGGTGCATACGACATAGCGACGGCTGAGGCGCTCCGCAAGGTGTATGACGCGGCGTGGGGCAAGCGCGATGAAGAGAACAAGTTCTACGAGGAGGTTGTAGTCACAGTGCTAGCGTCGTCCAGCATTGGCAGCCCGTCCGAGGAGTACAGGGCCAAATTTCTACGTGTTGACGGCGTCCAGTACTTCACCCAACTCGTGCGCGCGGAGAACGATATCGTCCTTACCGCGGTCGACCATGCGATGAGTCGGTACGCTGATTGCTCGTCGAGGACATGGTCCTATGGCTCGTCCATCATCGTCGGCCAGACCGGCGTGGGCAAATCGATGTGTCTGCGGCACGCGCTCGTAGAACGCCTGCTCGACGCTAAGCCGACTATATACCTCGACGAGGCGGCGCACGTCCTCGCCGTGTACACGGCCTCGGGTTGCCGTGTCTTTCGCACGGTCGACCCGAAAGGCACGCTGTGCGACTTGCGTACCGGGCAAGCCTGGGCGCTTCTCAGCGAATGGGTGGTCAATGAGGAGGAGGAGGATCCCGTCGCTGCGGAGGTCATGCGTGCTGACCGCCTGACGATTGCTGCACTCATCGACAGCGACCCGGCGCGGCCGTGCCCGCCGCTCTGGCTTGTCTCCATCCACGCCGGATGGGTCAAAGTGCAGGCGACGTCGACTCCGCCGCTCGATTACCAGGGGAACAACAGCTGGGCACATGAGGAGCGGGCAGACACTATATGGATGGACGTGTGGTCGTGGCCGGAGGTGTACGCTGCGTGGTGCGTGCTCGACGTCGCGCTGGATCCGATCATGACTCGACTCCCCGTGCAGCGTGCACCTATACGGTTTCGACGCCGGCCGCCTTGAACGGGCGCGTGAGGTCTTCGTCCATGCGACGCCCACACTCGAGCACTGCGTCGAATTCTCTCGGTCGCCGGACACGGTGCGCATGCTGCGCGACTGGGTGCGCGCCCGCGCCACATCCTTCGTGCCCACGCCGAACGGCCTGCGTATCTCGCACAGGCTTCTGCGCACGCACGAGCACGACCGACCCGAAGACGCCTCCGCCTTCAGTCTGGCATGCATAGACCGCTTCTCCGTGCGCGTTTCGTGGCTCTACGGCGTTCTGGATCCTGATCCAGAGTATCGCGATAACCACCGCGGTCGCGCAGCGTCCGCCGTCACGACGCGCGTCGTCCGACCGTACATCATGTTTCCGCGGCGGTGTGAACGTGTGGGGTGCGACATCGCTCTGCGCTCCGTAGCACGACTGCAGATCGCCGGCGACGACGGCCGCGAAGCTATCCGGCTCGCGCTCGCTGAAGTCGAGGCCATTCAGCACGCGCAACGGGCACCATTTTCGCCTCCTTCTTCTGCGCCGCCACCGGCAGCAGCTGCAAGTTGCGGAACTCGATGATTTGTACGATCTCCGAGTCGCTCTCCAGCCGTCCGCTAGCTATATTTGTGTCGTTGGGGTTCTTGCTATCGATACAGCCTGACCATGTGCAGCGCCGCCGTTTCAGGATCTTCGGCGGCGCGTCGGGCGAGCAGATCGGGTAATACGAGGCGCTGCTCGGACGTCTACGCGCGCGGCGCGCTTCCTGCTCGTCATGACGGCCAGCACGCCGTGCGCCCAAGGACGTGATCGTCAGCGTCAACTACCCCACGGTCGAGGACGAGTGCACCACGCCGCAGTACGTGCTCTCGCGCGTCAACGTCGCGACCATCTTCTCGGGCAAGGACATCAACACCTGCCGCGGAGTCTGCCGAACGAGGGCGCCGTCATCGCCGCGGGGTGCTACTTATGCTAGCGTCTCCGTGCTCCAAGTCGACGGCGGATGTGGAGGCGTATGCCGTGGTGAAGGCTAATCTTGGGCACATGCTTAATACCTGCCTCCCCTACTCAAGGCGTGAAAGGCTGGCTTCATTGTACTTTTTCTGCTTCTTCTTTGATACCTTTTGTTTCTAAGTTATGTTTTTTCAATGGGAATTTGAGACTTTGGCCATCATTTTGGCTGTTGATTTGGCGTAGGTGTGTGCACACGAAGGCTACGGTATACCCAAGTGTTACAAGTGGTATTGCAAATGGTCACGAGTCCGTCGACTCCGAATTGGAGAACATCCGGCGTACGGGCAGGATGTCCATGGACATGTCCATGGACATGTGGACCCACGGGGTCTCGTGCGGTTTCCAGTCGAGCGGATGTGGCACAGACATGGAGGTAGGTAGGTAGGTAGGTAGGTAGGTAGGTAGGGCGATTCGGAGCTGACGGGCCCTCCTGGACTGCCTGGTAGGTAGGTAGATCGCGGCCGCGGTATAAGAATCGGAAAACGCCGTTCCTTGCTCTCTAATCATGTCGAGCAACTGCGATGCATACGACACAGCAACGGCTCAGGCGCTACGTGAAGTGTATGACGTGGCGTGGAACAAGCGCGATGAAGAGAGCAAGTTCTACGAGGAGGTTATAGTCCCAGTGCCAGCGTCTTCCAGCAGCCCGTCCGGCGACTATATGGCCAGGTTCCTACGTGTCGGCGGCATCCAGTACTTCACACAACTCGTGCGCGCAGAGAACGGCATTGTTCTGGCGGCTGTCAACGATGCGATAGGTCGGTATGCGGCCCCGGCAGAGACATGGTCGCACGGCTCGTCCGTCATCGTCGGCCAGACTGGCGTGGGCAAATCGATGTGTCTGCGGCACGCGCTCGTAGAACGACTACTCGATTGCAAGCAGACCATCTACCTTGACGAGGCGGCCCACGTTTTCGTCGTCTACACGGCATCAGGTTGCCGTGTCTTTCGCACAATCGACCCTAAAGGCACGCTGTGCGACTTAAGTACCGGTCGATCCTGGAAGCATCTCTTTGACTGGGCGGCCACTGCAGCGGAGCCTGCCAACTCAGACCCAGTCGCTGCCGACATTCTGCATAGTGACCGCGTGACGACTACTGCACTCATCGACAGTGACCCAGCTCGGCCTCATCCTCCACTCTGGCTTGTGTCGCCCCACTCCGCATGGGTCAACGTGCAGGCGACCTCCACTCCACCTCTCGACTACCAGCTGAACAACACCTGGGCACACGAGGAGAGGGCAGACACTATCTGGATGGATGTGTGGTCGTGGCCTGAGGTGTACGCTGCGTGGTACGTACACAATTTCGCGCGAGTCATAATTAAATTCCTCCTGCAGCATGCACCTTTATGATTTCGATGCTGAGCGCCTGGACCGTGTGCATGAGGTGTTCGTCTGCGCGACGCCCACGCTCGAGCACTGTGTCGAGTTCTCGCACTCCCCGAGTGTGATTCAGATGCTTCGCGATTGGGTCCGCTTCTGCGCCAAATCCTTCGTCGCCTCGCCGAACGGTGTTATTTCGCGTGTGCTATTGCGCATGCACGACCTACCCGAAGAACCCCCCCTCTCCTGCTTGGCATCGGTCGACTGCCTCACCGCACACTCTTCTTGGTTATTCGGTGTTCTCGATCCAAAGGATTGCGATAGTCACCACCGCGGCCGCGCAATGTCCACCTCCACAACACGTGTCACCCGACCGTACATCATGTGTCCGCGTCGATGTGATCCTGTTCAGGGCAACGTCGCTCTGCGCTCCGTAGCCTGTGTGCAGATTGCTAGCGTAGGCGCACACGAAGCCATCCGTCTCGCACTTGTTGACGAGGATATGCGTGTACGGCGGTCGAAATTGATCCCCCAGTATAAGATGTTACTATATCAGGATACGGTGTAGGGGACTATTTACCTTTCCACTATATAGGTCATACTCGAAGTGGCTGCTTGGAGATGGTTCGCTGCACTGGTTTATAACGGCAATTCAAGCCAACAAGAAAAAGAAAAATGATGTGTTGTGTACTGATAGAATTACTCTCCCAAATCGAAGCGACGTCTCAGACGTTATTTTGTTGCATCAACGCGTCCAGCAACGGGGCGAGACCAGCGACCTCCTGGACTGTGGCCATTCTACCGGCAGAGTACAATAAGCTGAGGGGAACATAATGCGATCTGCTCACAGGGAAGAGTCAGTTGGAGTGATCAGTCGACGGATGACGAAGAGCCGGGTGCAGGGAGAGTATAGGCGGACGACGAGTGTTGACCAGCGCGGGAACCGAGTTGTGGCAGACGGTGGACGTGAGTTAGACTATGGTGTCCGAACTGTGCATTTAATCCGGCGCCCCCTGTCGGCTTATTTTTGTGCCCGTGGTAATACGCCGGGCTCCCGCCGATCCCGTCGTAAAATTGTGCCCCCTCCATGTAACAAATTCCTTCCACGTAATAAAATTTCCTTCCACGTAATAAAAATTCCTTCCACGTAACTCAAACTCCTTCCACGTAAGTTTGGCCTTTTGTAAATGTGACTCCCGCCGTAAATGTGCCTCCCGTCGTAACTTCCCGGCGTAACTCCCGTCGTAACTTGCTCCCTGCGTAACTTCCCTCCGAAAACTGGACTCCCGGTGTAACTTTGTCCTGTTGTAACTTCCTCCCGTTGTAACTTGCTCCCGCCGTAAACCTGAGTCCCGGCGTAACTTGCTCCCAGCGTAACTTCCTCCTTGCATAACTCCCTGCGTAACTCCCTGCACAAGTTCCGCCCGTCTTAACTTGTACGTTTGTAGGCTCCCATTGTGATATGCCAAGGCAGAGTCAGTGACTCAAATTCTCTATCATTAAGTGAGATAATGCACACAAAGGATAGCAGATTAGTTGAAACAGATGCATGTTGAGCAGGTCAGAAGTGCGAGGAAGCTGGAAAATCAAAGCAGATGGACATCAGTGATGGATACTGAGCATAGTGAATGCGATTGTGATTAAATTGGAGACGAACAGAGATGTGTACAGCGAGTGGCAAATGGATAACAGATCGAAATGATGGATTGGGCAAGACAACACATGAGAGCTGAGGTTGTGTACATCTCAGTGTTGCTGCTGCACCCCAGGCAGTCACGACGGAACTTAAAATACATCCGAAGGGGGGTTTCCCAGTATCAGAACAACCCCCCTTAAATTTGTCCGGCGGCCAGGCTGCGTCGGCCGCTGGCGACGTTGGCCGGCGGTGCCGTCGTTTAAGCGGCCACCGCCGCGCGCTCGTCGGCCGCCGCCCTCCGCTCATCGGCCATCACAGCCTGCTCACTGGCGGCCGCCCCCTGCTCGACGGCGGCCACCAGCGCTTCCGGCAACTCCCGGAGCTGGCGCTACTGGCCTCGGGACCGGTCGGAAAGATCCTAAAATTGATCGTTGGGCTGTCCAATGCTTCGTCGGCCATCATGACCACCGGCGCTTAATTTATTGTTCGCCGGCCAGCCTGGGAACTGGCGCTTCCTCGGCTTCGCCGGCGGCTGGTCGGAAATGACCGATACTGGTCGGCAAACATTTTCCACGTTCGGTGGCGAGTGTGCACACCGGCGCTTAATTTCTGTTCGTCAGCTGGCCTGGGAACCGGCGCTTCCTCGGCTTCGCCGGCGGCTGGTCGGAAATGGCCAATACTGGTCGGCGAACATTCTTTTCCTTCAGTGGCGAGCGTGCACACCGGCGCTTAATTTCTGTTCGTCGGCAGGATGCTCACTGGCACTTAATCAGTTTAGCCAGCAGCTGGTCATCAATGGGCAATGGCCTCAATCCTTCAGCATTAGCTGTGCATATCAGTGTTTAATTTATTTTTGTTGGTGGAATGGTCATTGGCATTCAATTGGCTTTGCCAGCAGCAGCTCAGAAATGGCTGCTGATCTTTTCAAGCCATTGTCAGCAGCCATGCAAACTCGCCCTTAACGAATCAATCAATGATGAAGCAGGAAATGGCACTTAAGGCAATACTTGGCCACCAGCAAAGGAATGCTTGGCCGCCGGCGAAGTAGGCCGGCGAAAGAGTATTTGGCAGCTACACCACTTTTTCCAGCTGTCCAATGCAACAGAAAAGCCCTCAAAGTGTCTATCAGCATCGTCTTCAGTGCCTGGCAAAGGAACACTCAGCTGCTTGTGAAGAAAGGCTTGGCTGCCGGCGAAGGAACGTTCTGCCGGCGAACGAACGTTCTGCCGCTGGCAAAGTGTTCAGTGGCAGAGGGAGGCCAGATGCTGCTGAAATGAATCTCTTTGAAACTTTGACTGTATGAACCCATATATACTCACATGGTCCCAGCAAATTATCAGCCTCCAAGATGGTCCTAATAGAGAGCTATTCATGCATGAAGTGAGGAATCAGAACAGGTCGACCATCTTCTGTAAAATTCCAGGTGTTCATGAACACAGGGTTTGTTTTCGCTTGTGCACACGTTTCCGTGCTCACAGACTGCTCACGAGCAGTTCAGTGGTGTTCATGAACGCGAGAACAAGAGAGCGTGAGACTGCTCTCATCCATTCTGGATCATGTGTTCACGCTGTTCTCCTGCACTGTACAGTGCAGTCAAGGCTTGCTGCTTTGACTCCGGCTATGTCGTTGAATGTGCTGTGCGCTGGTGTGCATTACGGTCATTTGGCGGATAATATATAGTTACAAGAACGACTGAGCACAACTATTCTACAGAAGTGATCGATACATTGGCTTATCATGATAATGGTTCACCCAGAAGTCCCCATCCCATTCCTCCAGAACGTTGTCGGATGTCAAGTGACGGGGGATTCTCTTGACATTGCGTGGCAGGCGAGGAACTAGTTGGCAGCTCCGCCGAATGTCGAGAGCTGAAATGACGGCAATATCGCGCTCGCGGGTTGCGCCTGCGCCAGGAACAAAGCGCATGTCGCGTGCAACTTTGAACATGTCGGTGTCTGCGTCACGATTTCGAAGTTTCGAGAACCACTGGACGAATGCCAGCTTTCCCGGATCCTCGAGGCCTATCTTTTCCAGGCGCGCGATAACCGAGGATGGTAGCTCGAATATTACACGCAGATGAGCAGCGCGGACACCTGGGGATACCGAGTCAATTGCAAGCCAACATGCGCATGCACGGGGAGCACGCACCACTAGCTCCACCGGCGCCTGCGACCTCGTCTTTCTTGACAAGAACCGGCGAGAAGCGCGCTTCGAGAACGTCGTCGGGGTCCTCGGCATTCCTGTGCTTCCGGGCTGGCCTGGCATAGGCAACATCACGTGTCGCGGCAGCACTGACGGTCTGGATATCGGGCGTATAGAATTTCATGCACTCCCAGACAGGGAACTTCATGTTGAGGTTGAGCGTGGGGAAGTCGGGCGGGTCACGGTTTGGGTAGCGATCCTGCCATTGTTCACGGCAGTCCTGTTCAAAGAACTCCTCAAGTTCGGCGAAAATTCCCGAAGCATGATGCGTCCTCGAAAGCTCAGCCAGCGTATGGTATCCGCCGGTGGGCTTGTCCGCAAATTCAATCGCGTCGTGGTCACGGCTGTCCGGAGCGCGCTTTCTTGCGTCGTAAACAGTGCCGTTTCGGTGTGCATGCCATTCGTTGGCAGTGCGCATAAGCTCGCCGCAGTGGACCCAGCCACACATCTGCTGCAAGAACAGATCCTTTTTCTTGCTCGTGGCAGCATATGCGTCCTTCGAGAAATCGATGTGCAGGCGCTCGCCAATCTCGGTGTTGTACTGGTTTGCCTCGCCGAACAGCTTGATTGGGCCGATGTAGTGCTGTAAACTATGAATCTTGGGAAGGTCGAGAGCTATACACAGTCAGATCAAGGCTTGGAAATAGACCGTTGTACTCACATTCACAAATTTTCAGGTCTATAAAGACGTGCATGTTGTCGAGGAACATATTGATAGCGCTTCGGAGGTCGATGTCGAGCGAGTCATCGGACTGGCAGGTGAACTGGGAAACATAGAGGACATCGAGGAGACCACGCGTCGCCCGAATGATGCTCTTGTTCTCGGTTACAGAAGCGATGGTCGCGAGAAGCTGCGCTGCGATGGCCTTGTGCTCTTTTCCCGACACGCGCTGCAAGCATGATATACCTTTGTCAAAATGTCGAAGGCCAAAGCATCGCATCAGACGTGAAAACCGGGCATCGATTTCCTTGGCACCGAGGTGCTTTGTAAGCCACGCAACGACGTGTTTGAGGACGCCTTGGAGCAGCTGGTGGAGAACGTCTGGAGCGATTGATTCATGGATGTTTACATGCGCCCATCCTTGCCAATAAGGCCGCAGACACCAGTTCAGGCCATAAGGCTTCAGGAACTCCTGCTTCGCAGCAAGCCCTTCCAGCTCTGCGGCAATCGCAAGTAGACGCAGTGTTTCCTCCTGGTCGCGTGGATCGCAGGGCTGGTTCGCGCTGAAGCCGGCCTTCGCGGTGTTGCCCTTTGGACAAGCGGTACCGCTGCGCGTAAGTGTGTGCTGGCACTGTTCCGGGTAGTCAAGCGCGCTGATGGCCAGGATGGGAAAGCAATTGCGGACAGCGCCATCGGCGCTCGTGAGCTCCATGCCGGTGTGCGACGCCTGGCGCAAAGACTCGAACATGACGCCCATGCCTTCATGAAATATCTGGAGGCGAAGACTGCGCGCAATGTTGTCTGCGAGATCACAATCATCGAAGGTCAGAACCGGCAGATAGCCAACAAGAATGTGAGCGCCGCTGGACGTGTTGCGCCTGATCTCGGGATCGATATTTGCCAGCGTCATGTAGACGGGATAAGCCTTGGCGTCGCCCACAATGTTGCATAGCTGGGTCTTGTCCACAAAAATGATGATGGACGCAACCGTTCCGCCGACGGGAATCTCCATCTGGCACATTATGAGACAAGGCGGTCCAAGCTGAATAGCGAACAGAACGGACCTGACAACGCCACATGTGATTGGCGGTATAGTACGCGCTGTACTTGCGCGTTGTCTCCGATGCGTCCGTAAAGTGCTGCTCCGGCGCAAACTTGATTTTGCCCAGTAACCCGAGCCGGCCCCATAGAATGCGCAGGCAGGCGGCAGCGTCGCGATGAAGGACATAGGCAGCGTGGGGCAGTCCGAGCACATTGAGCTTCGTTTTCTTGAAAGGAGCCTGGCTTGGAATGCTCTCCAGCGTTTGCTGGAGCTGGCGCGCGTTCTTGAACGACAAACCAAGTCTATCGCTGATCTGAAGCCCGTCAGCTGGGAGCAGATGCTAATAAAACCATGCACACCTCGTCAATAGCAAGAAGACGATCCAATGCAGCCTTCGAGAGCGACTCGGACATGACCCATTGGGCGAACTTGTAGTCGTGAGCCGATTTGAATGGCCAGTTATCGAGCTTGGATGCCTTGGCAGCTTCGTCGAAAAGGGTGTGCGGAGGAGGGTCATGCCGTATGACCTTGGCTGCTCCTTCAAAGAGTTTTATAAAAGCTTCGCCGTCGAGTTCGTCGGCGCGCTGCGCGCGAGCGTCGTCCCCGCCAAGTTCTTCAGCAACCTCGTCCGCTGTCCAATCACCGAGGCCCATGTCGTCAAACTGTTCAGAAAGAGTAGGAATGTTCATAGGCTGCTCATGATCCGGCTCTGCAATAGCTGCTGCAGCCTCGGCTGGTGTCCCTTCGGTATGGCCAGCAGCGAGCATTTTGTGGCGCCGAAGATTGGCTTCAGTCGTGAAACGACCGGTACACTGGTCGCATTCGAAGTCCTTGTCGCCTTTGGCTCGTTTCCGGGCAGCAGGGGTCATTTTCTGAGTCTTCTTGGCCTTGGGCATGGTAGCAAGAGAACAAGTTTCGAAGCGTCGTGTCACGGTGTGCTGCATACACCACCGACCAGGAGGCGTAGCCGACCAGGAAGGGTACTCAGGAGGGGAAGGTCGAACACATAATAGACCAGATCCAACCTAGGGTACATCGGAGGGCAATCGCCGGTACATATAGTCCGATCGGAGGCAAATCGGATCCGAACGCTCCGGACAACAAAGGAAGCCAACCAACACCAAAGAGAGGTCCGGAAGCAATGGGAAAGGCATCGGGGAAGTCACCGAGGGTAATCGGGAGCCAGTGGAAGCAATGGGGGGTAAAGGGAATCAAGGGAGGGTCAAGAAAGAGTGAAGTGTCGCGCCGAAGGCGCAGAACGACTCCGGACGAAGGGGATAAAGGATGTCCGTGCCTATGGAGGGTATCGGGCGGGTATCCGAGACAGACCGAGGTGTCCTTGCATGTATGCACGCACCGACACCAGGGGTGAAAGGTGCCGACGCAATGGCGAGCGCAGCAGCGAGCGCAACGCGTCAGCGAGCGAGGTACGAGCGCACCACCCAACAATCAACACTCCCACTCCATCCGGACAGCCTCCGGACCATGGACCATGCCGCACGCGGACCGAGGAGAGTGTGGCGGCCGAGGTCCGAGGTGCCGGAGCGGTTGAGCATCCAGGGGACAGAGGGGGAAGGATGTATGTCGGCACGATCGTTGCAGCTTCACCTGTACTCCCAGCGCACACCAGCCATGCAGGGCAATACCCGAGGTGTGGTGTGCGGCATCTCCGAAGGTGTAGGCCGTAATGTGACGCCGAGGAGTCGGACCGACGAACGGCTACACGCTGGTTGGAAACCAACACAGCGGTGATCGACAACAATGGCAATAGCGCGTCGCATCCAAGGACCGAGGTTGACAGGGGTCCGGTGACGCCGAGAGAAGGTAGCCGAGGTGCCAGCGGTCCGGAGAGGCATGCGGAACGGGTATATCGGTCCGACGGAGCGGGTGAAGCGGCGAAAGAGATCCAACGGAAGCGGCGTATGGGCAAGATCGCCGCGCACCGTAACATAACCCCCCTTCCAGCCGCGAGCCCGCAGAAAGCGACCGAGCATGGTGGAGGCCATTGGGGGTGGCCGAGGTCGTTAAATTCATGACGAATCGAAATAGAAGTGTACCCTCGCATCGGGCGAGACCCAAAGCACGGAGGTCGTCTCCCCTGCTCGGACCGAAGTGGTCCACGGCGAAAGCGAGGCCCATTGGGGGTGAGGACTGACGGGCTATTACGGCACGGCGATCAATCCTCACCGATCCAAGGTGCAACACCAGCGTCGGAAACATTGCAGGTCCAAGGGAAAGAGTCGGTCCGAGCTCCAAGCGAGAAGGACACCTACTCGGGATGTCCCCACACCACATCTCAATATGCGGCGGCCACCGGGAGTCCTACCATCCGGGAGGGAACACGGGAAAGGTCGTTACTGCCGAGCGAAACGCGGGAGCGGTCAAGGTCGTAATGGAAAAGAGAGCAGGACGCGCTGCGCCCAAGAACGGACTCCTACCATCTCCGGCTGGGGTACAAGGGTGGGGGAAGGTCCGAGTACACCGAGATAGCGCCCGAGGCACAGGACCGAAGGTCTAGGAGGTGTCGGAGTGTTGGTCCGCGACCAACAACGCTGAGCACTGCGCATCCCAGTGGATCGCAACCTCAACCCCGGTGAAGGGCACGACGAGAGTTTGAAGCGAAATCATGGCGGTCGTAAGCGTAAGCCAGTGCGGTCGGCATCGGGGTGGCAGCCCGGGAGGAGGGGTGGAGTGTAGGGGAGGATGTCCGAGGCGACGGCGAGTCCGAGGGTAAACAGCAGCTATCCCGAATTGAGCTCGTGCAGTGCGCAAGCAGAGCCGGACTTCATCAGTGACATTGCCGGTGGGTCCGAAGTGCGGGTCCGTCCCGGGAGGGGGTTCCAGATGCACCAGAGAAGTCCACAGGTCCAACAGGATGCGATGTCAGGGCGGCCGACGTACACGACCGATGCACTGAACATCAGATGCACATATCTTGCCGAGGACCTCTTCGTTTGGCAAGGTCCGACCGCGGATAGAAGGCCAGGAATTGGGAGAGGACACGGGCACCTCGCGCGGGATTCGGAAAGACGCCCGACGGCGAAATAAACGGCGGAGCGGACAGGGGGTTGACAGTCGGCAGCATCGCCGAGGGCGCGTTGTATCGAACGGGCGGCGGGTCATGCGGCCGCGGAGACCTTGCCAAAAACACCTGTGCGATGGACAAAAAGCCTGTGAGACCATTGGGTCCGTGTCCGGTTCGTGTACTCCATCCTGTAACGCCGAAGAGGGGGTGCGCGCGTGAGCACCGATATTCCGAGCAAACCAATGCGATCCAGCGGGGCTCCGGCCTCGGTCCATGTCAGGGAGCACCTCCAAGGTCCAGCGGCGGGGTAGGTCAGCGTTGGCTCACGCGTCCGACACCGGAAGATCCAGGTCGGCGGAGGGTGCGAAACACCAGATGTCCAGCAGCTCGGCGGAGCGCACGGCGACCTGTACTGTTGCCGGCGTTGCATAACTGACAGCGGCCGACATCGGTAGGTGTGGAATGGTCCGAGGTGAACTTGGAGCACAAGGACCGAGGGTAGATGGGTGCCGAGGGTCGCGCTGCGAAGGACCGAGGTGTGCAAGTGCGTGGGACGCCCAAACGCTCGATTGGCAGCCAGGACAGCGTGCGCGGGGTATCGGTCAAGCACGCATGGGTGGGAGACGTTGATACGCGTTGACCGAGCCTTGGGGCAGGCGGAACGCAGCAGGGGCCGGCGAGGGGGAGCGGAAATGGTCCGGCCGAGGCGGTGCATGGCAACGGCGGCATCGGCGAGCGTAGCGCCTCGTAACTTCGCATGGGACTCCGGAGGGGTGGTGCAAGGGTGTCGGCAAAGTTTGGAAGCCATCGGCCTATAGGGTGTTCGTCGGCGAAGCGATTCGTGCGGACTGCGAGCGGGATTTGCCGGACGTCGTTGCGAGGGCGACCAAAGGGAAAACTACAACTCCAGAAGGGTCCGGAACTTGAGGGTAAGGTTTGGGAAGCGTGCCTAAGGGCGGTATGGGGTTAAAGGAAGGCCGAGAGGCGGCCAGGGGGTCAGGGAGGGTTCGGGTCCAAGGGGGCGGCCACCAGAAGCTTGAGACCGAGGCCAGGGGATTCTGTGGGCGAGATCGGTCCTATATCCAAGGTCCAGGTGGTATAAGCGAAGGGGATATCGTGGAGACCGCAGGGGCGGGCACTCGCAGCTCCGCTGGGGGTAGGAGGAAGTAGAGAGCGGATAGAAGAGGATAGAGGGGGGGAGGAACTGAGTACCCGGAGTGGACGGGGTAGGTTGGATCTTGTGTCACGGTGTGCTGCATACACCACCGACCAGGAGGCGTAGCCGACCAGGAAGGGTACTCAGGAGGGGAAGGTCGAACACATAATAGACCAGATCCAACCTAGGGTACATCGGAGGGCAATCGCCGGTACATATAGTCCGATCGGAGGCAAATCGGATCCGAACGCTCCGGACAACAAAGGAAGCCAACCAACACCAAAGAGAGGTCCGGAAGCGATGGGAAAGGCATCGGGGAAGTCACCGAGGGTAATCGGGAGCCAGTGGAAGCAATGGGGGGTAAAGGGAATCAAGGGAGGGTCAAGAAAGAGTGAAGTGTCGCGCCGAAGGCGCAGAACGACTCCGGACGAAGGGGATAAAGGATGTCCGTGCCTATGGAGGGTATCGGGCGGGTATCCGAGACAGACCGAGGTGTCCTTGCATGTATGCACGCACCGACACCAGGGGTGAAAGGTGCCGACGCAATGGCGAGCGCAGCAGCGAGCGCAACGCGTCAGCGAGCGAGGTACGAGCGCACCACCCAACAATCAACACTCCCACTCCATCCGGACAGCCTCCGGACCATGGACCATGCCGCACGCGGACCGAGGAGAGTGTGGCGGCCGAGGTCCGAGGTGCCGGAGCGGTTGAGCATCCAGGGGACAGAGGGGGAAGGATGTATGTCGGCACGATCGTTGCAGCTTCACCTGTACTCCCAGCGCACACCAGCCATGCAGGGCAATACCCGAGGTGTGGTGTGCGGCATCTCCGAAGGTGTAGGCCGTAATGTGACGCCGAGGAGTCGGACCGACGAACGGCTACACGCTGGTTGGAAACCAACACAGCGGTGATCGACAACAATGGCAATAGCGCGTCGCATCCAAGGACCGAGGTTGACAGGGGTCCGGTGACGCCGAGAGAAGGTAGCCGAGGTGCCAGCGGTCCGGAGAGGCATGCGGAACGGGTATATCGGTCCGACGGAGCGGGTGAAGCGGCGAAAGAGATCCAACGGAAGCGGCGTATGGGCAAGATCGCCGCGCACCGTAACACGTCGGCACCACGCACCACCGGCTCTTTGGCACCACAAGATTTCAACCCCGAAGCTCACACCTCTGGCTCATGTTGTGCCTACTTGCCGTCTTCAGGCGCGGATTCTGCGTCCCTGCTCTTCGCCAGGTGCCCGACGATGACGGTATCATGCAAGAGCGCCCACAGCTTAATCTTCGCCGCATCTTTCACCTCGTTGACGCCAAACGCCCCGAGCATGACCTCGTAATCCACATCGTCCAGAAGCCTGCGTTTCAGGCACTGACAAATGGAACGGTAACCGAGGAGGATGTGATTCTGGAATGCAGCGAAATGTTCGACAACTGCGAGGTATGCATGATCCCCGCCGAGACACGCAGTACTGTAGCTGACTGACCGCAGGGGAAAATTATAACGGAATTTCGGTTCCTGCTCCCCAAGCGTCACTGCAGCCACCCAGTGGTTAGCCCAGCGTACGAGATTCAGAGTCGACGAGCTGGAGAAGAAAATCGGTCATTTCGATGCAAGACCATACGCTATGCCATTATAACCCTCGAAGAACTCGAGGACGCTCTATTGGCAGATAGCGGAAAGGCCAGTACCGTGCAAGTTGAAGTATAGCCATGCTGATGCACTGCAGATGGCAGACGAAATGTTGGACTGGATCTGGGAGCGTCGCTCACCAGGGACCGAATGCAGCTACACGGCAGGTGTCGATAGACGGAGGATGAAGCGAACGCACGACATGGACAATATCCTGTATTGAACGGCATCGAACGGAATAGCATCATCCATGTTCAGGAGTTCACGAGCACGGCTCGGTTCTGGGCATAGAGTGCCAACATTGCGAGCATCTTAAGCATCAGAATGTCGCAAATCGGTAGACAGAGCCAGGCCACATTGAGGAGCCACAGACGGCAGTGGCAGTGAGCTAAAGCATAAGAGGTCGACGCGCAAAGTTGCGCGGAGTAAAAGTCCACGTCGCGCGGAGTAAAAGTCCAGACCGACTTTTACTCCGCGCTTCGCAGACCGCCGTGTCGTAGCATGCCGCTCGTTCATCCAGGCGCCATGAATCTTACACTAGCATTGCTGTGTGACTGCCATGGGCGTGGATATACATAATAGCAGCTTGCTCGTGCAAGTGGACGCAGCTGCAGCGCTCCCAGCTACGCGAGCGTCTTGATTCACACAACGTCGACATCGGTGCAACGGTCCACACGATTCTGGAGCTACACCGCAAGCACCGTCCTCAAGGGTCACAGAGTAATGAAGATGTGGATGTCATGCAGGTCGAGCGCAAGCGGCCTGCGTGCAGTAGAAGAAGCAGCGGCGCGGTGCGTCTTGCGTCTTGCCTCTCGTGTCTTGTCTTATTTCAATTGTGCTGACGCTCATCGACCCCGCTAGCCGCCCATGATATCCTCGCGGCTCAACATAACAAGGCCGCGCACGGGCTCGGACCCGCGGGCTGCTGTCGGGGCGCTCCAGTCCCACCTGCCGCACACAAGGTGTGGTGTTGCAAGATCAGCTTCGACGTGCCTAGCACGAGCAGTGCAGAGGCTGCGGCGGTTGCAGCCGTCCCGCCGGCGACAATGTTCCCTGTTGCAATGAAACCGGGTGTCATACCGCCCGATGTGCAGGCGCATGTTGGCGAGTTTCTTGCTCAGTACGTTCATGTTCACGTTGCGGTCCGACTGACTGAGGGGCTGAACACTTTGCTTCGATAGCAGCTTCTTTGGCTACTTCGACAACTCGCGCGTGGTGCTCGCGGCGATCTACGACGTGCACGCAATGTTCTCGTACAGCGTGAGCACAGCAATCCCGCGCGCGCCAAGGTCCAGGTGCAGAGACAGCCAGCGGAGGGTGGGCCAGTACATGTTCTGTGCGCAGGACGAAGTGCTGGTCGACAACCCCATGCTCATCTTGCGCCGCACGGTGGCTGACCGCCAGGGCACGAGCGGTCGCGCTGTCGGCGTTGCTGGACAAGATGGCTCAGCAGCACCTCCACCAGCAGCCGGCGAACAGCGCGAGCGATGCGGTGCTCGCAGAGGACCACAAGGCGCAGGTAGGAGGCGGCCGGGGCAGGATGCCAGCACCGCGTCGCTCGACGCGTGAGGCGAGCTGTGCAGACGAGCCGCGAAGATGAGCGCGCTCGGAGCACGGTGTCGATCTCATACTGCAGAACCGCACGATGCTGCGCAACTCGCGGCTTGACGCAGGCGTCGTGGTTCCCACAATGTGCTTCTGCATCCCGCTCTAGCCTTGACTTGGTGCACATGATCTACGATGCGTGGTGAGCCACGCATCGCACAACATGGGCGGAGTTTACTGTCGTGTGGTTCTTCACATCCTTTCCTTGTTCCACCGCCATGGCTGCTTCACGAGCGAAGAAACAGGCAGAGCAGCGAGCAGAGCCGGCGTCCAAAAGGCATCAGAAAAACAAGACATCGACCAAGTCGGCCAGCAAAGCGAAAACAAAGGGTGCGCGACAAGATTGAATTTTGCTTGTTGCTCATACTGCCTAGGATCAACCACCCTGACCGACGCCCAAATCCTCGCGCGCGTCAAAGCCAATGCTGCTACCCTGAAGCAGTGGGAGCGAGAGGCAGAAGAGCAGGAGGCTAGGCGGATGCGCGGGAAGAACGGACGGCCTCGTGCATTTACACCAACTGTCGAGGCCGAGCAAGATGATGATGAGGAGGACGACGAGGACGACGAGGAAGAAGATGAAGATTGGCGCCGCACTCCCGCTAGCGGCGATGAGTACCAGAGTTCGTCTGAGGACGAGGACGGTAACGGTGATGGCAGCGACATCGAGTCTGAGTCCGAGGTCGCCGCGAAGAAACGACGTGGGAAACGGGTACACAGTGGTAAGTTTTGTGTTCTCTCACTGTCTGTATACACGCTCATGTTTCCTGCAGATAGTGAGTCGGAGGCCGAGACGCCAGCGCCAAAGAAACGCAAGCGTACGGGCGCCAATGTCCCTACGGTAAGCATTGTGCTCTCGTTTGCAGGTTCTGACGTTGCCGCAGGTCACCGTTGCTGAAAGTACTGCACTGTCGCGCCCACTACCCAAACCTCGTGGTTCAGATTCTCGCCATGCAGCACCACCGACGATGACCGTTCAGCCCACGACTCCGAACCACCCAGCGACTTCCTCAACTCCCGCAACGCAGCAAGCAGTCACGACGCAGTCTTCAGCCGCGACGCAGGGAGCGGCCGCGACGCAGTCTTCAGCCCAGACGCAGCCTGCAGCCACATCCAGTGGCAATGTTGTGCAGCCCGTGTGCACGCCCTATGCTCGTCGCGCAAATCCGAGTCGCAAACACGAAACTCTCGAATCACTACTCTCGCCAGCCACACGGTCCATCTTCGAGAAGGTCAAGCCAAAGTACTTGGTGTTTATTTTAACGCAGAACGGATTTGCCACGCTCACAGAAACCATCGCATTCCTCAAACCCGAGATAGAGGCGGCTTCCAAGGACGGTCTAGCCAAGGACAAGAAGCGGTTTCTTCGCATGGACGACGATATGTTCATTCGTGACATCGCGAAACTCGTACGTAGCTGTGCTTTGCTCCTGTCTGACAAACTGAATCTTTTGCGAGGCCTTCCACCGCGCTTCAGCACTGCGTAACCACCTGCTGGTGGTTGCCAAGAATGTCGTCAATGAATATTACAAACCGAAGGAGTGCGAAACTGCGAAGGCTCGGCGTGCTCTTGTGAAGAATCTTCTTCGCAAGCATGCCTACATTTACGAGGACCCGACCAAAGTGCGTACCAGGTGCTCCTTCTATTCTGCATCGCTAAGCCCAGCTAGCTCTCGTCTGGTATCTTCGAGCATCGGGCCCTTCGGGCTCTCATTGTGCAGGCTATCTTCTTGTCATCGAAGGCCGCTTACAACCTCGGACGCGACGAGTCTTACACAGCAATGTTCGATCCGATACCTATGCGCCTCCTTGCGCTTTCAGCGGTTACTGTGAGTCTTCGAGTCTACTCGAACGCTGCTGACCTGCCGAAAGTTGCAGTGTGCCCTAGAGCAATGGAAGACCGGCAAGGAGACGACGATTGCGTTCAGCGCCGAAGCGTATCGCGACAAATACAACAAGTTATTCGATAAGCTGTCCGAATTCCTTGGTGACGACGAGGAGCTCGTCTCAAGCTTCGCGGAAGACCGCTCGCAATGGTACAGGGCAGCCATGTGAGTGATTCGATTCATTTCTCGTCTTTCTGACTCGCGGATAGGGAATCTTGCGGCGCCTACGACTCGGACGACGCTGAGCAGAGTGACGATGAAGACGACGAGGAGCTATTATTGCAGAATCAGGCCGCTTTCAAAGCAGCCAAGCGTGCACAGGCAGCGGAAAAGGCGGCGGCGGCAGCGGCGGCAGCGGCGGCAGCGGCGGGGGCAGCAGCTAGTTCCAGTGGCAGGGGCAATGCAGGGCAGGCCTAATCAATAGCTGTGCAGGGTGTGCGCGCATGTATCGTATCCATGAGAACCCAAATTGTATTTTTTTTTTTGTACAAACTTGTTTTCTGTGAGAGCGAGAACACGAGAGCAAATACAATCCCAGGCCAGTCGAGCTGTTCAGCAGCCGTCTCTGTGCGCTCAGTGAACACGATAGGGTGCTTGTGAGCAGTCCGTGAACACGGAGAACAAATGGGCTTGTTCAGGCTTGTTCATAAGCAGGGGGGGTTGTATTCTTGTTCACGTGCTCGTGAACACCGTGACCGCTCACGAGCACCATGAAATTTTACAGAAGATTGCTCCAATCGTCAAGCTCAAATGGTAAAAGTGTGCTGTTTGTCATCTCTGAAGATGGTCCAGGCTGTGAATTGTGAGTACATGCATTGGTCGGTGCTCGGTGAAAATGGCCACTTTTTGCTCAACAATGATCAGTTCGCCCAGAGAGGGTTTGTTAATTATATCCTTAGCAAATATCGCTGCGGGTTGAAGGACAACATAAAAGATTTTCGAGATATTGTGCAGGTCTGTATATTTTGAAATGATGGTGCAGTGCTCATTTTCGCCGGCCGGCCTCCCAAGGCCAATAGACCTCAGACTTTGAGGTCAGACATTGCTCCACGCATGCTGATCTATTTGAATGTGTCCATAACATCCAATCCTAGAGTTTAACTGCAGGGGATGCGGAATTGGTGGAGGAATTGCATTCGCAAATCCGATCCTCAGTTTCTGTCCAGAAGTACCTTCACCCAGAGCGCATTTGCTAATTATATTCTTAGAAACTTATGGTGCGTATGCCAGAACATCATACAAGATTTTGGAGACAGTTTTCAGGGCTGTATATTTTGAGGCTATGGTGGTGTGAGCGGTTTATCGCTCCAAGCCTTCCCACCCTCCTAGACCTCAGTACCCGACCTTATAACATGCTCTAAGCCCATGGGACTATTGTATAGTATGCCCACATGAACCTCCTGAAGTTTGAATGCAATTGATTAAGAACTGGTGGAGAAATGACATGCGCATGTGGTGGAACTGAGTTGCAGCCAAGTTCACCATGAATTGCACATGCAACCTACCCCACTTTCCAGGTCGAGTGTCTCAGCGCCCATATAACATGTTATCTCAAGTATAGCATTGGGTACATTGGTTCTATGAGGTTCTAGTCCCTGAGAAGCATGGACTGGAGTGTGGAGTAGGTTCCAACTGCTTATCCTGGTGAACAGACTGCAACTCACACCACACTCCAGTCCATGCTTCTCAGGGACTGAGACCGCATAAAACTAGTGTACCCAATGCCATCCTTGAGATAACGTGTTATATGGGCGCTGAGACACTCGACCTGGAAAGTGGGGTAGGTTGCATGTGCAATTCATGGTGAACTTGGCTGCAACTCAGTTCCACCACATGCGCATGTCATTTCTCCACCAGTTCTTAATCAATTGCATTCAAACTTCAGGAGGTTCATGTGGGCATACTATACAATAGTCCCATGGGCTTAGAGCATGTTATAAGGTCGGGTACTGAGGTCTAGGAGGGTGGGAAGGCTTGGAGCGATAAACCGCTCACACCACCATAGCCTCAAAATATACAGCCCTGAAAACTGTCTCCAAAATCTTGTATGATGTTCTGGCATACGCACCATAAGTTTCTAAGAATATAATTAGCAAATGCGCTCTGGGTGAAGGTACTTCTGGACAGAAACTGAGGATCGGATTTGCGAATGCAATTCCTCCACCAATTCCGCATCCCCTGCAGTTAAACTCTAGGATTGGATGTTATGGACACATTCAAATAGATCAGCATGCGTGGAGCAATGTCTGACCTCAAAGTCTGAGGTCTATTGGCCTTGGGAGGCCGGCCGGCGAAAATGAGCACTGCACCATCATTTCAAAATATACAGACCTGCACAATATCTCGAAAATCTTTTATGTTGTCCTTCAACCCGCAGCGATATTTGCTAAGGATATAATTAACAAACCCTCTCTGGGCGAACTGATCATTGTTGAGCAAAAAGTGGCCATTCGCACCAGAGACCAACTAACGTAACTACTGACGATGCGTAACCTGGAACACCTTCAGGGATCTCAGACAGCACAATTTTATCATTTGAGCCTGACGATTGGAGCAATGGTTTGCATGTTGTGATCCCTCACTTGAAGCATGAATAGCACTCTATCCAGACAGCCTGGGAGTCTCATAATTCGCTGGGACCATGTGAGTATATATGGGTTCATACAGTCGAAGTTTCAAAGAGATTCATTTCAGTGATATCTGGCCATCATCCGCCACTGAACACTTCGCCGGCGGCCACATATTTGTTCGCCGGCAGAGGTATGTGCATTCCTCAGCAGCCAAGCCTTTCTTCGCCAGCAGCTGAGCGTTCCTTTGCCAGGCACTGAAAAACTATGCTGATAGACACTTTGACGGCTTTTCTGTTGCATTGGACAGCTGGAAAAAGTGGTGTAGCTGCCAAATACTCTTTCGCCGGCCTACTTCGCCAGCGGCCAAGCATTCCTTTGCTGGTGGCCAAGGTTTGCCTTCAGTGTGATTCCCTGCCCTGCCATCAATACATCCATAAAGGGCTGGTCTGCATGGCTGCTGCTGAAGGCTTGACAACCTCCGCGGCCGTTTCTGAGCAGCCGCTGGCAAAGCTGATTAAGTGCTGGTCACTGGTCCACAGCTGGCTGATGAGAAATGCATTAAGTGTTTGTCTTCTCATGAAGGATTGAAAGCACCATTGGCCGTTTTGTGCCGGCCGCTGGCTAAGCTGATTAAGTGCCGGTGAGCATACTGCCGACGAACAGAAATTAAGCGCCGGTGTGCACGCTCGCCACTGAAGGAGAAGAATGTTCGCCGACCAGTATCGGTCATTTCCGACCAGCCGCCGGCGAAGCCGAGGAAGCGCCAGTTCCCAGGCTGGCCGGCGAACAATAAATTAAGCGCCGGTGGTCATGATGGCCGACGAAGCATTGGACAGCCCGACGATCAATTTTAGGATCTTTCCGACCGGTCCCGAGGCCAGTAGCGCCAGCTCCGGGAGTTGCCGGAAGCGCTGGTGGCCGCCGTCGAGCAGGGGGCGGCCGCCAGTGAGCAGGCTGTGATGGCCGATGAGCAGAGGGCGGCGGCCGACGAGCGCGCGGCGGTGGCCGCTTAAACGACGGCACCGCCGGCCAACGTCGCCAGCGGCCGACGCAGCCTGGCCGCCGGACAAATTTAAGGGGGGTTGTTCTGATACTGGGAAACCCCCCTTCGGATGTATTTTAAGTTCCGTCGTGACTGCCTGGGGTGTGCTGCTCATTATGATGCTGCTGAGGTGAGTGGGCTCTGAGCAGATCAAAGGAGAAGACAGGGGAGAGGCTGGGATTTACCGATTGATTCAGACTGTGTCACCAGCTTGAGGTTTCGCCACAAGAACATATTACACAGCTCAGATTCCCCCCTTTGTCATCTAATAGCTCCAAACAAACTTTCAATATACATTTTCAGCTCAGTTTACATCACAATACTCGATTCCGGCAATTTCCGAAACTTGCGCACGCGCGCTTAATTTTGTGCGCAACTTTCGGAATTTGCCGGTATGGGCAAAATTGGCCATTCTGTAGCTAGATAATGGAACTGTGGCTATGACTGATGGCACCTGGTGCTGTGTGACACTGCAAGCAGGTAAGCACACTTCAAGCAAAAGGGTGGAAGAAGCAGGCAAAGCCGAGATGATACCTGCATGGTTGCCTCAGTGAAAGATCCCATGTGGTTGCGCTCATTTGCCTAATGCCAAAGCCTCCCAAGCAGTGCGAATGGGATCATTGCCTAGCTTCAAAGACTGCACATTAGGTATGATGAATCACACATGTGTCAAGCAAGTCCAAGATGTTCTATTTGTGTCCTAGCGCTATATCTGTGCTGGCGAAGCAACCCAGAGTGCATGGAGCCAATGCTAGCTCTGTTGCTATCGCTGGTGCCAGATACAGTCTCCAGACCTTACTCATTTACAGAACCGGACTCTCAATAGCTAGGATACCTCAGTGACTCATAATGACTTCATTCGGAGCTGATTGCGTATATAAAAGGCGCAGGAGAGCCAGAGAATCGACATATATCCTCCAGGAATCAGATTCACGAGTGGCTAGTGAGCCACAGTATTCTCGCATTTCAGACTTTTCATCATCAGGAGTAGGGCTGTCACCCGTATCCGTACAAAACGGGTATACGGTACAGACGGTACGGGTCCGTACCCGTACCGTCAAGGCTCCAAGTCGCGTACTGCGACGGCCGTTTGCCAACGGCCGTACACCCGTGTAGACGGGTTACGGGTGCTACTCGTGGTTTTAGATGCTACCTGAGGCTGATACCGTCAGAAAAGCTGTCCTTGGTGCGTTCAGTGCGTCATATATGTGTTTTCAGGTGAACTTACGCTCAAGATACGGTCAGGAAGGGGCTTGCGGTCCTGCACGGAGGTAAATGCAGTCTTCCCACGCCGCCAAAGATGCACTGAACGAGTGTCCAGGTCTTTGCTTTACGTGTCCCAGCTACGGAGGGCTTTCAGAATGCAATACTTATCGGTATTCTCTCCGTTTCTCCGCATGCTGCCCGAGAAATTGCTTCCGGAGTGCGTGTCATCCAGTATACGGGCTCAACCTGTATACGGCCATACAGGAACCCGTCCCCGTACCGTCAGAGCTGCCCTGCAGCGAGTGTACGGTCCGTTTTTGTACGGCCGTACCCGTAACGGGTACGGGTGGCAGCCCTAATCAGGAGGTGTCTATCATCGAGTGCGAACTTGTTATACAGCAGCTGAGTGTGTGAATATCGAGCAATAGCAGTTCCTGTCTCTCAGCATACAAACTTTTGATTACTTGCAATGGAGCACACACATTAGGGACACTGGGGGAAGCAGAAAGAGGCCCTCATTCAGAGAATTTGAGCACTGGTTGTCGAGATACTGTTAAGCCTGCTGTGCCTTGGGGGTTTGGTTGCAAGGATAGTCGAACGTCCGGGCGCAGAGAACACTCGAACGAACAACTAGAGCCTTCGGTGCGTTATTGAGCACACCGGCTACGTCGAGTAGCACGACCGAGGGACCGCGAGCAACAGAGAACTCAGACGAGTAAGTCGGGCGAGGGGAGAACCCAGAGGCGAAGTCGAGAGAGAGAGATAGAGTGTGCGAGGGGCACGACTATGTCGATTTCGTAACTGGGGAGCTAGATACAAAGTCGAGGGTCTTTTATACCTGGGGAGGTGATCCGATGTACTCGGAGTGTATCCTAGAGACGAAGGAGAGGGGCCTCAGATCAATAGAGATCGTCGTCATCGGCCGATAGGATGAGTAAGAGCGAGTGGGTAAGGTATCGGGGGATCGGGCGAATGACGAGAGGCGAATGACTAAGACGAGTGGAGCGAACCGGATATGAACACTATCGATACAGTAGGGACAAGGCGAGTTAGGTGGATGTATGCGAATAAGGAGAGAAGCTAGAGAAGTGAGGGAGAGGTCTAGAGGTAGAGGACGATGAGGAGAACATATCCCGAGCATATGAACACGAGGGGAGATAAGCCGGGTATTCGGGAGCTTGACCGAGTTGACCGAGTTGGCCGAGTGACGTAGAATGACGCCGAGTGATGCCGAGAGCACGTGAGGTCCGCGGACCGGGGCACGGGCGTAACAGTATCCCCCCTTTACGTCCTGAGCCCACGAAGGACTGCAGCAACGCAAGGTGAATACGAAAAAATGAGATAGCACGCACTCGAGTCCGAATGGGGCCAAAAGATCGGGTCGGGTCGGAACGGGTCGGGCGCAGATTAAAAGTGGTTGGGTCGGGAGTTGAATCGTCGAACCACTCTTGTCTTCTGCCCGCCGCCCACCATGCCGCGATACGAATCGCTCGAGGACGTCGCCACCGCGTACGACCGCAAGACCGTCGGCGCCGTCATGAGGTCGCTCGAGGACGACCCGACGATGGAGGCGCTGATCGCAGCGCACGAGGACGCGAAGCGGACATTCGGCGGCCTACAGCAAGAGGCCGTCGACGAGGAGGACCTCGACGCGATCGAGGCGTTCAGCGCGCGCAGGCGCCAGGCGAAGGCCGAGCTGCGCCTGGCGGCGCAGCGACGCTTTGGGATGCTGGCCGAGCGCGTGGCCAAGATCGCGGCGGACGCGGGCGCCAAGGCGACGAAGAGCCAGGCGTCGCCGGCGAAGGCGCCGACCACGAGCACGAAGGCGCCGGCGAAGGACGCGAGGGAGACCGAGTCGCCGCCGAAGAGGCGGAAGGCCATGGAGGTATGGGTCGAGCTCCCGCGATTGCGGGACGTTGCTAAGGTGCGCTTATTTTGCAGGTCGAGAGCGCGAAGACGACTCAGGCGCCGCGCAAGGTCGCGCCGAAACCCGCGCCGGTCGTGGTCGCTCGCTCGCCGTCGCTCGGGGCGGGCGAGACGCTCGAGGACGACGACGAGGTCGAGGAGCTCGCGAGCCCGGTGGCGCCGGCCGCGAAGCCCAAGCCCAAGCCCAAGCCGCGCGCAGGCGGCAAGTTCACGGATAGGTGGCCGGAGGTGCCGTACGGGACGCGGTTCCCGAGCCAGGTAAGTCTTCGGTTGTTCGTGTTTTGCTCGCCGGGACTGACGACGAGTAGTGCGAGGCTTGCGTCAAGCGCGGCGGTCCGTGCGTTCGAGCACACCGCTCGAACACTTGCACCGCGTGCAACCAGAGCCGCGGCAAGTGCACGCACTCGGGCAAGCCCCTTCGTGCCGCGCGGCGAGAAGAGGGCGGCGTCGCCGAGTGCGTCGCCCCGAGCACCCCAAGAAGGTGCGGATCGTCGAGGGACGACGCTGGGGACGCGGGCGGCCGAGGATCACGCGAAGACGGCCGAGCACCGCAGGGTCGTGGAGAACCACGCCCTGTGGACGAACAATTCGGTGCACAACATCGAGCGGATGTTGTACCGGATGCTGCAGTGGCAAGCGCAGCAGTTCGGCCAGTCGATCGACGAGTCGATCGACAATCCGTTCGAGCGAGGAGGAAGAGGAGGCCGAGGAGGAGGTCGAGGAGGAGTCCGAGGAGGAGGACGAGGAAGCGGTCGAGGAAGCGACCGAGGACGCGGACGAGTAGGCGATAGGATAGAGTAGTAGCGGGTGCGACCAAAGTCGCCCAAAAATGTAATAAATGACTGTTTCTTGGAATCGGGTGAAAAGCGAGTGAGCGAAGAAATAGCGAGTGAAAAACGAGTGCTTAGATGTTTTCGAATTTCTTGAGGATCTGCTGGAATTCTTGATAACTGCCGGGAGCGCTGGGATTTGCAGCATAGAAGTCTTGAACTGCTTCTTGCGCGTGTTCGAGATTTTCGGAGCCCATCTCGGTGGTCTCGGGGTCGTCGGGAGTGCCGATGTGACCGATCCAGCGAATGCGAAAACGAAGGCGCGAGTGACGATGGCGATTGTCGATGCGTACGCTGAGTACTTCGAGCTCGTACTCTTGCTCGCCGTCGACGACGACGGGCGGAGGAGGTTCTTGACGTTGACCGGGGAACGCTTCTCGAGGGTGGGGTTCGAGTTGCGAGACGTGAAAGACCGGATGTACGCGAGCGAGGTAGTCGGGTAGGCTGAGGGTGAACGATTGCGAGCTAGGTTGATCGATGATCGGGAACGGGCCTAGGTAGCGATCGGCGAGTTTGCGAGTGGGCTGCGTCGTCTTGATGTGCTCCGAGAGGACGTAGGCCATGTCGCCGACCTTGAAGTCAGGCGGGGAGTGCGTCGAGCATTCGCAGATGCAGTGTAACGTTTCTGAGCGGCAGCGATCTGCTCCTTCAGGACGTCCTGCAGTTCGTGGATGTCGACAGCGAAGTCGCGGGCGCGAGCAGAGGCAACGTCGCGCTCGGGGTAGACGGAGATGTTCGGATGAAAACCCTTGTTGGCGAAGAAAGGCGAGACACCAGTCGAGTCGTTCGGGGTGTTGTTGTACGTGAACTCGGCGAGAGGGAGTAGCTCGGACCAGTTGTCCTGCTCGTAGTTGCAGTAGAGACGGAGGTACTGCTCGAGCGTCTGGTTCGTGCGTTTGACTTGACCGTTCGCCTCCGGGTGGTGACCCGAGGTGAAGTGCATGGTCATGTTGAGGAGCGAGCCGAGTGCGCGAAAGAAGCGGGAGACGAATTCGGAGCCGCGGTCGGTAGAGACGTGCGAGGGAGCGCCATGTTTGGCGAAGACGTGGATGAGGAAGAGACGCGCGAGTTCTTCGGAGGTGATCTTGCCCTTGGTCGGGACGAAGATACCCTGCTTCGAGAGGCGATCAATAATGACGAGGATCGCGGTGTAACCGTTGGACTCAGGGAGTTGTTCGATGAAGTCCATCGAGATCGAGTCCCAGTTGCGAAGCGGAATCGGGAGCGGTTGAAGTCGACCGTACGGCTTGTGTCGTCGAGGTTTGCTGCGCCCACAGGTGACGCAGGCCTGGACGTAGGTACGAATCGAGTCGCGCAGGTCGGGCCAGTAGTACTCGCGGGCGACCATCTTGAGTGTCTTGTTCTGACCCGGATGGCCAGCGAGCGGGTGATCGTGCTTTCGCGAAGGATACGAAGGCGACAATCGAGAGCGTTCGGTACGTAGATCCTGCCCTTGAACAGCAAGAATCCATCGTCCGAGGCCGACCAGTTGATCGCGTCATCGGTGCCGAGTTTCGAGCGAATGTCGAGAGCGAGTTCGTCTGAGTCGTACGAGGCGCGAATGTCATCCCGAATGGACTGAGTGTCCATGATCGTGGCTGCGCGAAGGAAAGTCTCTTCAGCATACGTCGCGCGAAGGGAAGCGGCGAACTGTTCCGAAGTAAAAACGGGTCGGAAGTTCTGCGGGTTTGCGCTGGCGTAGCCACCATCCCCCTTTTGAGATAGACGTCGTGGCGGCGAGTGAGAGCATCGGGTTTGCCGCCGAGTCGACCGGGTCGAAAGCGAATGAGGAGGTTGAAGGTAGAAAGGTACTCGGACCAGCGAGCTTGCCGACGAGTGAGCATCTTCGTGGTAGAGAAATACTCGAGGTTCTTGTGGTCCGTGACGACGTCTATTGGGGTCTCGGCCCCTTCGAGGTAGTGTCGCCATAGTTCGAACGCCTCGAATATCGCGAGTAGCTCCTTGTCGTGCGTGTCGTAGTTGAGCTCGGTGGGAGTGAGCGTGCGCGAATGGAAAGCGACGGGGTGAATAGAGCCGTCCGGGAGGACGTGCGAGAAGATCGCCGCGATCGCGTAGTCGGAAGCGTCAGTCTCGACGACGCGAGGGAGAGCGGGATCGAAGTGGTGAAGGATGGGAGCGCAAGTGAACGCCTTCTTGAGCTCGTTGAACGCAGCGAGGCATTGCGGAGTGAAGTTCCACGTTGCGGTCTTTCGAGTGAGACGAGTGAGCGGGACGACGATATCGGAGTAGTCGTAGATGAATCGTCGATAGAAGTTCGCGAAGCCGAGGAACGACTGGATGTCGCGAACGTTGCGAGGAACGGGCCACTCGAGGAGGGTGGCAATCTTCTTCGGGTCCATGCTGATGCCCTCGGGGCTGATGATGTACCCGAGGTACTCGATGGTGTCAGCATGGAACTCGCACTTCTCGGGCTTACAGAAGAGGTCATTCTCCCGTAGCCGTCGAAGGACCTCTCGAACGTGTTCCTCATGCTTCGAGGGATCGTCCGAGTAGATGAGGATGTCGTCGAGGTAGACGGTGACCGTGACGTCGAGGAGGTCGGAGAAGATGTCGTTCATGAAGCGCTGGAAAGCGGCTGGAGCGTTCGTGAGACCGAAAGGCATGACGAGATACTCGTAGGTGCCGTAGCGCGTTCGAAAGGCAGTCTTCCACTCGTCGCCGGCCGCGATGCGAACGTTGCTGTATCCGACACGAAGATCGAGCTTGGTGAACTTCTTGGCGGTGCGAAGGCGGTCGAGCGTGGACGAGATGAGCGGAAGCGGGTACTTGTCCTTCTGAGTGATCTTGTTGAGCCCACGATAATCGACGCATAGGCGAAGAGAACCGTCGGCCTTCTTGACGAAGAGAACCGGGGCGCCACCCGGGGACGACGAAGAGCGAATGTGTCCTTTGCTGAGGTTATCCTGAATGTACTCCCGAAGCGCGAGTTGCTCGGGCTCGGAGAGCGAGTAGATCGGACCGGATGGGAGAGGCTTGCCTTCTTCCATGTCGATCTTGAGATCGTACGGCCGATGTTCAGGGAGTCGATTTGAGGCCTCCTTTGAGAAGACGTCGAGGAACTCGTGATAACACTCGGGGATGCCTTCGCCGGTTTCCGAGGCCGGGTTGGCAGACGCAGAGCGAGCGGGCACCGATGGATCTCGAATGTAGATGGCCGAGACCATCGAGCCGCGAAGTCGACGAGAGGTGTCGAAGGCTGCGGCGCCGATGATTTTGATGTCGACGCGAGCAGCGGCCGCGCGAAGGGCGGTTTCGTCCATCGGCGGTTCGGGAGGCAGAGTACGTGGCGCGGGAGGAGGTGACGACGGAGTCGGAGGATCCGAGTCGAGCGAGAACCCAGGGACGAAACCCGAGGGATCCGAGGGCGAGACACGAGTGGGGAAAGAGATGCGGTGATGGAACCAGTCAATCCTAGGATTGTAGCGGGCCAACCAGCGGTATCCCAGCACTGCAGAGCAAGTCGGATCTAGAGTGGTGAGGAGGAAGTTGATGATCATCGAAGTTCCGCAAGGGAAGCGGACGGGAAGCGACACGTATTTGGAGATAACACCGCGATAGGAGCCGTCGAAGAGCCGAAGGCGTAGCGGTTGATCGAGAGACTTTTGAGGGAGTCGAAGACTCTCGGCGAACTGAGTATCGAGGAACTGATCTTCGGAGCCGGAGTCGACGAGTGTGCGAAAGGATGGGACAGCGTCGGAGGAAAGGACGACGATGAGAGCGTCTTGATCGGTGAGCGCGGCAGCGTTCAACCGAGTGTAAGGCATCTTGGGCTTGACGCAGTTGGCCCTAGATGCCCGTGGGGAACTGCCCGTTAGTTTTTTGCTTCCGCCGGGGCAGAAGCGGCGGCGCCCGAGGGAGCGGGAGCCGGCGTCGAGGAAGTCGCGGGTTGAGCCTTAGCGGCGCGACCCTTCGACTCGCGATTGTGAGCGGCCTTGCGGCACTCGGACGCGGTGTGGCCGGCATGGCCACAGTAGAGACAGAGGTTGTTATCGAGGCGACGGCGTCGTTCGGCGTCGTTGAGCTTGCCGTTCGAGTTGAGGTTCTTCGCGACGTCGTCCTTCGACTTGGTCGTGGTCTTCGAAGACGAGCGGGCCGAGGTCGAGGACTGACCCCTCGAGTTCGAGTGGTTGTTCGAGTTGCCGTTGTTGCCGTTGTTGCCGTTGTTGGAGCGCGCGTTGGTCTTGGTGTTCGATCGGGAGCCCGATTGAGGCGTCGCGGTCGAGGTGGTCTTCTGCGCTTTGCGGGGTTCGTTCGCGTGCTCGAGAGCTTGCTCGTCCTTATCGATCCAGTAGTTGGCGTCGATGCTAAGAGCGAGCGCAGCGAGTGGCGTCAGGGAAGCCGGGCGTTGAGCTACTTGAGCAGCGAAGACAGATTTGATGCGGCGAGGGAGTCCGCGATAGAATTGCGAGGCGAGTGCAGCGTCGTCCCAGCCGAGCAGTTTGGCGTATTCGTCGAACTGGAGCTTGTAGCGGGCGACCTTGCCGTTGTCGGCCATTTGCAGTCGTCGAATCTTGACTTCGGCGCGTTCGCGTTCGTTCGTGACGCCGAAGGTGATCGTGAGTTCGTTCTTGAATTCGTTCCAGTCTTCGAGGAACTCGTAACCGGGAGGCGGATTCGGGACGAGAGGAACGTAGCCGCCCCACCATTCCTTCGCCCGACCCGAGAGATAGGTCGCGGTGAAGAGAATCTTCTCGCGGGACGTCTGGTACTTCCGAGGGTTGGCGAGGAAGTAGGTTTCGCAGTCGAGGGCTATGTTAAGTGTTCATTATCTGGTATAATGGTCCCAAGTTGCTCAGTATAGAAACCTGGGACCCCAAGTCCCAGGTTTCCAGAGTCCCAAGATTCACACATGTGCTAGGGTGCCACAGCTAAAGGTCCCAGATTCTGGTCAGTCCCAAGTCTGTTAGCAGGTCCCGAGTTTACTACCAATACCATATGATATTCAAGTTTGGCACACGAGAAACCAAAACAGAAATACAGATGGATAAACAAGGACTTGAACCCTCAACCCACTATTCTACCACCAGGACCTTAACCACTAAGCCAGGATACCAATGACGATCAGGCTGTTGTTGTTCATTACATAGAATTACAGTGAGCGAGGATTGGTTGAATAAATTGTGAATAAAGTCAAATGTGAATTACATAAAGGTGTATATATAATTCTGGAAGCTCTCTTTAGGCTCTATAATGTAGTATATTTCTCTAGAGGCACAGATGCAGCTCGAGGTGACAGGAAGGATGTGATGGAGAGTGTAAAAATAAATACTCTGTTGCAGTCATCCCAGTTATTGCAGGCTCTGCTACACACCTTTAGTGTGCTGGCTCGTATTCTCTGCACCTCAGCAATGTCCTTTTGCCCTTGGGCATCGTCTTTCCCCTTGGTATTCACCTTTGGTGGGTATAGCGAATCTCGGCACTACAGTGGGGAAACTTGAGAATGCTGGTCCATAAATTGCATATACCACGTAATTTACTGCAGGGAGAACTACAGTGCATATATGGGACTTGTAGCTCTCAAAGAGCTCTATCAGGTGGTATATAGGTACTGGCAAAGAGGTGCAATCCGGGGGTGAGAGAGAGGATCCGATGATGAGGTGGAAATCACATCGCCAGAATCAGGTCCTCCGGATCATTTGAGGTTTCCCTCTCAATCTATACGTAATTCTGAGGTGAGTTTACTATTTGAGCCAAAGTGGTTGGATGTCCCATTCTGGAGCAATTTCTCAATTAACCTGGATTCCATGCTTTCCATATCCGGGAATTGAATGACCTTGGGGGCCAACCAAGGGTCAGAAAATCCGTCTCAGAGCATAAAACTACATATAATGTACTCTAGACTATGTCTCAGTCCAGGGGTATGCAGTTAGGTAGGCCATTGCCTCGTTGAGAGGTTGAGCAAGCAGAAATTGTGGGTCCACTGGCTCCAGAATTGGACATCCAACCACTTTGGCTCAAACAGTAAACTCACCTCAGAATTACGTATAGATTGAGAGGGAAACCTCAAATGATCCGGAGGACCTGATTCTGGCGATGTGATTTTCCACCTCATCATCGGATCCTCTCTCTCACCCCCGGATTGCCCCCTTTTGCCAGTACTTATATACCACCTGATAGAACTCTTTGAGAGCTACAAGTCCCATATATACACCGTAGTTCTCCCTGCAGTAAATTACGTGGTATACGCAATTCATGGACCAGCATTCTCAAGTTTCCCCACTGTATCTCCCTGCCTCAGACCATGTGCCAGGGGTGCATCCTGGGCTGGTCAGCTCTCAATATGATTTAATTGCTGTCCTCTATCCGACTACGGGGTGGTAGTGTCACGGCAGAGTGCTCATCACTTGCTGAGACTGATGCCTGAGAGAGGAGAGAGGGACAAGGAAGAAGAGACAAGCGTGTTAGGCCTGCTGTGCCTTGGGGTTTTGGTTGCAAGGATAGTCGAACGTCTGGGCGCAGAGAACACTCGAACGAACAACTAGAGCCTTCGGTGCGTTATTGAGCACACCGGCTACGTCGAGTAGCACGACCGAGGGACCGCGAGCAACAGAGAACTCAGACGAGTAAATTGGGCGAGGGAAGAACCCAGAGGCGAAGTCGAGAGAGCGAGATAGAGTGTGCGAGGGGCACGACTATGTCGATTTCGTAACTGGGGAGCTAGATACAAAGTCGAGGGTCTTTGATACCTGGGGAGGTGATCCAATGTAATCGGAGTGTATCTTAGAGACGAAGTAGAGGGAGCCTCAGATCAATGGAGATCTTCATCATCGGCCGATAGGATGAGTAAGAGCGAGTGAGTAAGGTATCGGGCGATCGGGCGAATGACGAGAGGCGAATGACTCAGACGAGTGGAGCGAACCGGATATGAACACTATCGATACAGTAGTGACAAGGCGAGTTAGGAGGATGTATGCGAGTAGGGAGAGAGGCTAGAGATGAGAGAGAGAGGTCTAGAGGTTGAGGACGATGAGGAGAACATATCCCGAGCGTATGAACACGAGGGGAGATAAGCCGGGTATTCGGGAGCTTGGCCGAGTTGACCGAGTTGGCCGAGTGACATAGAGTGACACCAAGTGATGCCGAGAGCATGTGGAATCCGCGGACCGGGCACGGGCGTAACACAGCGGTACAATTGACCAGACTGTTATGGTGCGCGGTGATCGCGCCCCATACACCGCTTCCGTTGGATCTCTTTTGCTGCTTCACCCCCTCCGTCTGACCGATATACCCATCCCGCATGCATCTCTGGACTGATGGCACCTCAGATACCTTCTCTCAGCGTCACCAGACCCTTGTCAACCTCGGTCCTTGGATGCGATGCGCCATTACCATTGTCGTCGACCACCGCTGCGTTGGTTTTCAACCAGCATGTAGCCGCTCGTCAGTCCGTCTCCTTGGTGTCACATTATGGCCTACACCTTCGGATATGCAGCACATCACACCTCGGGCATTGCCCTGCATTGCCGGTGCGCGCTGGGAGTACAGGCAAAGCTGCAACGATCTTGCCAACTGTTACGACCCATGCTCGTCCGACCCTTCTCTACCCTTCGGTTCTCTCGCCTTGCCCTTCCTTCAGTTTGAGTATATCCATTCGTCACTCGCTTTCACTCGCTTACTTTCGCTTCCCTTTCCTTTTGCCTTGCTTCCCTTCGATCCTATCAGTCTCGCCTCGCCTCCGCATCGCTCCGCTCGACCCGGATCACCTTCTAACACATTCTAGTATATTTCTAATCATCTTCCGTCATTCCCTTTCACTTCCTAAGCACTCTGTCATCATCCTGACTCACTCCGCTCCATCACTCTGACTGCGATCACTGCGCATTCCTGTGTTTCGTACTTCTATTGTTGATCCGACCAGTCTAGCAGTTACCTGAGTGTCTCCCATGTGATTCTGTGCTTTCCTATTTGTATCCTTGCCTCGCTTTGATGTACTCTAGTTCGAAAACCGAAATAGCAACAGCCTAGCTTCGTCTCACCTCACTAGAGCCGCGCCACTCAATCCGGCCGCTCTCCTCGCTCTCCTCGCTTTCTATCGGCACCTTCGGCTCACTCTTCCTTCTATCAACGCTCGAGTACCTCGATTACCTCTCGAGCACCCCCGTTCGCCTACTACGGGCTCTGGGGGCCATAGGTCATCTGTCGGGCCACCCGTCAAGGTTCCCCATCCGCGCCTGGCTCCCCGTCTTAGACATCGGTCTATCGGTCGATCCGAGGTGTCCTAGTCGGTTCGGTCACGCGCTTAACACCGACGTCCATCCTTCACCCTCTGTCCCTGTAAGTGACTGTGCCCCCCAATTCCAGGTGGATTCCAGGTGGAAAAATGCAACTATGCAAAAAAAAGTGTTAGAATGTCAAATCCATCATATTTTGATGGTATACCCCCTAAGGTGGAATTTGGGTGGAATTCCACTGGACTGTTGGATCGGATGGGCCAGAATGGCCGAATGCCGGTGGAATTCCACTGGAAACGATGTGGAAATTCATCAAAAACCATGATTAAGTGTTAGGTTAGGTTAGGTTAGGTTAGGTTAGGTTAGGAGTTAGGTTAGGTTAGGTTAGGTTAGGGGTTAGGTTAGGTTAGGTTAGGTTAGGTTACTAGAACGTTTTCATGTTTCCTGAGGCGGCTATGCATCTCTGAACCTTATTTTTGATGTCTAACATAATTTTTTACCCCTTAGAAAATATTTTGTCTGGAGCAGGTTTTCCACTGGAATTCCACCTGGCATCCTCCTGGAACCAGGGGGCAGTGTCAGGTTCTCCTCTGTCCCATGGATGCTCGACCGCTCCGGTACCTCAGACCTCGGCCGCCACACTCTCCTCGGTCCGCGCTCAGCACTGTTTATGGTCTGGAGGACGTCTGGACACATTGGGAGTCTCGATTGTTGGGTGGTGCGCTTGTACCGCGCTTGCCAACGCGTTGTGCTCACTGCTGCGCTCGCCATTGCGTCGGCCCCCTTTCTCCCCCTGTGTCGGTGTGTGCATACATGCAAAGACACCTCGGTCTGTCTCAGATACCCACCCGATACCCTCCATAGGCACGGACATCCTTTATCACCTTCGTCCGGAGTCGTTCTGCGCTTTTGGCGCAATGCTTCACTCTTTCTTGACCCTCCCTTGACTCCCTTTACCCCCCATTGCTTTCACTGGCTTCCCCAATGTCTTTCCCCATTGCTTCTGGACCTCCCTTTGGTGTTGGTTGGCTTCCTCTGTCGTCCGGAGCGCTCGGATCCGGTCGGCCTCTGATCGGACTATATGTACCGGCGATTGCCCTTGGATGTACCCTAGGTTGGATCTGGTCTATTATGTGTTTGACCTTCCCCTCCTGAGTACCCTTCCTGGTCGACTATACCTCCTGGTCGGTCCTGTATGCAGCACACTGTGACAAACAGCCTGAGGCGTGCAACCCTGGCCAAGTCTCAGTCCAAGGGAAAACAGTGCGCCAACCTCCTCTCTTGGGTGTCAGTCTTCGTGAGTGACGAGCACTCTGCCATGACAAGAAGAAGCGTTCACAGTGGCAAAACAGATCCAGTGGGAGCATATGAGCATGATCGCCATGTACTGTGACATGTATCTGCTTGGAATTGTGTTCAGTGTACTTAATTTGATATAATCAGTTGTACTGCTCATATTTTCCATCCAGAATCCTGCTGAACCTGTCTGAGCACGAGTGAAGTGCTTTGCTGTGACAGTTTCATACCAAATCATGTTTGGGCATCCAGTATTCCCCTCTAGCTTGGATATATTATCTCCACTAAGACATAATATTATAGAGACCATTGAGAGCTACAATAACCATATATACTTCATAACTTTTGGCCTCTTAGTTTCAATGTTATTTGCATTCTTTTGAACAGAGGTGCTTGAGTCTTACAATATATTGCCATCAATGGAGCCCACCATCATCTCCTCCCTGGTCTAGTGGTTAAAGCATGGATGGGTTTGGCACTGGCAGCTGGTTGAGGGTTCAAATCTCGTGCAGGTCAGAATTCATTTTGACTTGTGCATTGAGATGAATCCACTCCTAAGTCGCATGTGAGCCCCCTGAAAGTTGGGACTACTGAATCTGGGACACTGGAACTTGGGACCTCCAGAGGTTGGGACCTCCAGTAGAAGTTGGGACCTATGTCCCAATGAAAGCTGGGATTCGGGTCCCAACTCTCAGTACTGGAGGACTTGGGACCAGTATACCAGAGGAAGGGAGGCTTACATATGTGGCAGTCGATGAGGAATCCGCGAAGTTTGTTGGCGTTTTCGCCGTCGAATTTGTCGGGTTTGGCGGCGTCGATGCGAGAGCCGCTGTCGCGGTCGACGAAGTAGACACGAGGGACGTTGTCGTGTTGATCGTGGAATTGTCGTTCGCGATCGACGTCCGAGTCGTAGCCGTCCGACGGAGGGTCGAAGGGAGGTCCCGGGGGACCAGGAGGATCGTTACCGCCACCACCGCCCCCACCGCCGCCACCTCCGGGAGGAGGGTTCGGAGGATGCGAGCCGTGCGAGTGGTGCGAGTGGTGCGAGTGGTGCGAGTGGTGCGACGAGGGCGAGGGAGCACCTCGACGACCACCACCGCCACCGCCGCCTCCGCCGCCTCCGCCTCCACCGCCGCCACCTCTGCCGCCTCCTCCGCCACCCCCGCCGCCACGCCGAGGCGTGTTAGGGGTGCCGGATGGGAAGAAGCCGCGGAACGACGAGGAGTGCTGCGAAAGACGAGGAGTCGAGCGAGAGCCGGTGTACGGAACGAGCGCAAGAGGGTGTCGAGAGCCGAGCGAGTGAGTCGAGGGATGCGAAGGCGATCGCGTCGTGTGACTTGAGGGAGGGTAGGAACCGCTCGGGTCCGCGCGTAGTGTGGACTGGGCCGGCGAGAAAGGCGAGGTGTGAAGCGAGCCGGAGAGAGTGTGTTGCGAGAGGATTTCGTCATCATCGTTCGGCGGTTGCGAGTGCCGAGATGATCCAAAGCGGCTAGTGCCCGACATCGAGACTGATGGCGAAGGCGTAGCCGGCTGAGGAGGTTGTTGGTCGCGAAGACGAGCCTGACGACGGGCTTCGCGAAGGATAGCGTCGGGGGAGTCGAGTAGAGGATGAGGTTCTTCCTGGTTTCTTCTGAGATTCTGTCGAGTCCCAAAGGCCATACAACTCGAGCGGAGCTCGAGTTACGAAATACTGTTAAGCCTGCTGTGCCTTGGGGGTTTGGTTGCAAGGATAGTCGAACGTCCGGGCGCAGAGAACACTCGAACGAACAACTAGAGCCTTCGGTGCGTTATTGAGCACACCGGCTACGTCGAGTAGCACGACCGAAGGGACCGCGAGCAGCAGAGGACTCAGACGAGTAAGTCGGGCGAGGGGAGAACCCAGAGGCGAAGTCGAGAGAGAGAGATAGAGTGTGCGAGGGGCACGACTATGTCGATTTCGTAACTGGGGAGCTAGATACAAAGTCGAGGGTCTTTTATACCTGGGGAGGTGATCCGATGTACTCGGAGTGTATCCTAGAGACGAAGGAGAGGGGCCTCAGATCAATAGAGATCGTCGTCATCGGCCGATAGGATGAGTAAGAGCGAGTGGGTAAGGTATCGGGGGATCGGGCGAATGACGAGAGGCGAATGACTAAGACGAGTGGAGCGAACCGGATATGAACACTATCGATACAGTAGGGACAAGGCGAGTTAGGTGGATGTATGCGAATAAGGAGAGAAGCTAGAGAAGTGAGGGAGAGGTCTAGAGGTAGAGGACGATGAGGAGAACATATCCCGAGCATATGAACACGAGGGGAGATAAGCCGGGTATTCGGGAGCTTGACCGAGTTGACCGAGTTGGCCGAGTGACGTAGAATGACGCCGAGTGATGCCGAGAGCACGTGAGGTCCGCGGACCGGGGCACGGGCGTAACAGATACGGGGCAAAGATTGGTTGTGGTTTCAATTCAGCCTCACATGGACATTATGGAGGCCATGGACACAGATTGCAGAATATATTTAGCTCTTAGACTCGGTTATGTAAGTTCTATTTCTCAATGTTGTCTGATTCAGTCAGGAATTGCCAATTTTGCCCATACCGGCAAATTCCGAAAGTTGCGCACAAAATTAAGCGCGCGTGCGCAAGTTTCGGAAATTGCCGGAATCGAGTATTGTGATGTAAACTGAGCTGAAAATGTATATTGAAAGTTTGTTTGGAGCTATTAGATGACACAGGGGGGAATCTGAGCTGTGTAATATGTTCTTGTGGCGAAACCTCAAGCTGGTGACACAGTCTGAATCAATCGGTAAATCCCAGCCTCTCCCCTGTCTTCTCCTTTGATCTGCTCAGAGCCCACTCACCTCAGCAGCATCATAATGAGCAGCAACACTGAGATGTACACAACCTCAGCTCTCATGCGTTGTCTTGCCCAATCCATCATTTCGATCTGTTATCCATTTGCCACTCGCTGTACACATCTCTGTTTGTCTCCAATTTAATCACAATCGCATTCACTATGCTCAGTATCCATCACTGATGTCCATCTGCTTTGATTTTCCAGCTTCCTCGCACTTCTGACCTGCTCAACATGCATCTGTTTCAACTAATCTGCTATCCTTTGTGTGCATTATCTCACTTAATGATAGAGAATTTGAGTCACTGACTCTGCCTTGGCATATCACAATGGGAGCCTACAAACGTACAAGTTAAGACGGGCGGAACTTGTGCAGGGAGTTACGCAGGGAGTTATGCAAGGAGGAAGTTACGCTGGGAGCAAGTTACGCCGGGACTCAGGTTTACGGCGGGAGCAAGTTACAACGGGAGGAAGTTACAACAGGACAAAGTTACACCGGGAGTCCAGTTTTCGGAGGGAAGTTACGCAGGGAGCAAGTTACGACGGGAGTTACGCCGGGAAGTTACGACGGGAGGCACATTTACGGCGGGAGTCACATTTACAAAAGGCCAAACTTACGTGGAAGGAGTTTGAGTTACGTGGAAGGAATTTTTATTACGTGGAAGGAAATTTTATTACGTGGAAGGAATTTGTTACATGGAGGGGGCACAATCTTACGACGGGATCGGCGGGAGCCCGGCGTATTACCACGGGCACAAAAATAAGCCGACGGGGGGCGCCGGATTAAATGCACAGTTCGGACACCATATGAGACGCTGGTCCGGCGATGTCCCGCGACACGAGCAGTGGTAGGCGGCGAGAACCTGAGGTAGAGTATGGTCATGAGCGGGGCAGTTACCGTGTGGACGCTGCACGGGTTTTGGCTTATCGGGGCAAGAATTGTCATCTGGCTTGCCGCTGCTGCCCGTCATTATCCCGTCCGTGGATGCGCTCGACAGCGGACGCGCGGTACACTGGCGAGCTCCGATCAGCCAGAGAGGTCGTGGGCGCGGAAACGGCACCATCGCGCGGCAGGATCTTCGAGGACAAATTGTTGAGCAGTGATACAGTACAGTACTTTGACGGGCAGGGAGGGACGACAAGTGATGCATTGATGGCTGTGCGACGAGAGCACGGTGACCGTGAATGCAGAGGGTATCGATGTCAGGATGAGTGTGTGTGGTGCGACGGGAGATGCCAAATTACAGCGATGGGGGCCGATACGTTTACCCGAGCATCGTCGAACTTGACCAAGTGAAGCACCTTGGCCGTCAGCACGTACGCATCCGGCGTGTCGACAGCGATGTCGTCCAGGAACTCTATCGTACCCGCAAAGCCCTTTTCCAAGATATCCGTGTTCAGCTTGCCCTTCTCGAGGACACGGGCGAACAGGCTGCCCGCAAGGGTCGCCTCCGCGTCCTTGCCCTCTAGCGCCTTGGTGAATACCGCGTACCAACCGGTGCCGCTGATCTTCGTCGGGGAGCGACTCGAAGTTCTGCTCGCCCTGCTGCTCGCTCTCGTCAAGCTTCTTGATCACAAAGAACTCCTTTGTATTCTCCTCGATCTGATCTGGGCCTCGGACACCTCCGATGTCGCCGTCGCCTTGGGCGTCACGCTGACTCCCTGTAGCGGCTTTAAGCGTGGCAGCAACTAGAGCTCCTTGTGTCGACTGCCATCGCTCATGCCAAACTGGATCCAGTTGACGCTAGGTTGTGACTCCGCGACATGCTGGGCGTGTTGGTGGTATTCTCGCCCGGGCTTTGCGTTAGCGCGGCGAACGGATTAATGCTGGTTGAGTGCGAGAGTGATGCAGTGTGCTCGCGCTTGGAACCCGAGCCGCACTTCCTGCCGACAAACCCAGACGACGAGCCAAGGATGACCCCACCTGGCGGAGCCTTGCTGATCTTGCCGAACTGCGACAAGTCGCTGGCCTTGGACACCTGTGCACGAGAAGTTTCTTTCGCCATCTATCCAACGATTAACCAAACTGCAGACACAAAGTTACACCCCACAGACCTTCGGCGGGACTGTGATGGCATTATGCTGTATCCACTTGCGTTCGCGCAGTGCAATGACATCCTACAAAGCCATCAATGCCCGCGAAAACCAAACCAAACCAAAAACAAACCTGGAGCATGGATCGCATACGAGAATCAATATTCGGATTGTCGGAAATGTCGCGCATGCGCTTGAAGTATATGTCCATATGCGAGCGCGCCTTGACCGTGTCGAGCGCCTGGCCAACAGTCGATAGCAGCTTGCAGAGCGACTCGATATTCTCCTCGCCGGGGTTATCGACATTGTTGAACAGCTTCTTAATGCACTCGTGCATAATGCGCTCCGTGAGCATCTGCAGCTTGAACAGCTCGCCGAGGAAGCAGACGAGACCGAGCCCACGGCCCTTGGCCTTCTGCGCGGCGTAGTACTCGTCGGAGTACAGCTCCTCCTCGCCTGCCTGCGGGGGAACCAGATTTTGGTGCGTACTGGTGCGCACTGGTGCGCAGGCCATATCTCCCTCAAAACTGCATATTCTTTCTTGATCTAAAGTGATTCTAGATGGTCTTAGTAATGCCTATTAGACCCCATATTCTTATCTGGATTATTGTCTATAATGGTGGTGACAGAGCTCAGGTGCGCATATTCCCGCGCACCAGTTTACGCACCAGTGCGCACCAGGCGCACCAGTGTCTCATAGGTTGAGAAATGACTGGATTATAACTGATATAGTGTATTTGGCTCAATATATGTGTTACAGGAGATATTGGAACTCTGGGTTAACCAAAAGGTGTATGGTGCATAGTTCGGTGTAATGATTCACTCGACTCGAACCAATGGGCCAGGATGGAGGTAAACTCATGCTCCATGAGCGTCTACTCTATGGATGTGGTTGGTGAGGTCAATCTCACATCAATTCCTCAGTGGGCACACACTAGTTTTCAGTCGGAGTGCGAATTTCATTTCAAACCCAGAAATGAGTCAATCTAACTGAGCAGTGTAGACATTCAACAGATATTTAGAGTGTTTACAGTACCTATTCAGGGGTTTCCCTCAGGATAATAATGCAGCTGAGCCCACAGACTATGCTACACATCACCTGTATCTAGGTTCCATGCTGGTGCGCACTGGTGGTGCGCACCAGCGCTCATCTGCACACAAGACAGTGTGTACCCATATTTCAGCCAAAATGAGGCAGAGTATAATTGATTACTGGAAATATACTAGTCAAAAACCACAAAGGGAACAGTAAACCCGTCTGATTCAGCTATTCCTTCAAGTTCATCCCTCCATCTCTTGTGCAAATTACGTCTGACACGTGAGTGCATGGCTATCTCCTCCCTGTCCTCGTCAGGATGGTTCTTGAGTCCAAACTCCTCGGAAGCCTCTAATATTTCCTCAGCCTCCTGGTGATCACAATGTTGATCATCCATAATGAGCTGTAAGGTGAGTGCACGTGCAAAGACCAGTTCTGTGAAGTCAGCAATGCACATTGGGGCAATGCGCTTGCGCTGATCTTCGTCAAGAGGGTGCTGTTGCAGATAGTCGGCTGCCAAAAGTGTAATGATGGCCTTTCCTTGAGGTCCATAGCTATTTGTAAGTTATATTAGTCCTGGAATGATTGTGGATTGGAAGAGGACATACTAGCCACTTTGAAGCAAATCAAGACTCTCCAGAGGCAAGCGATGATTGGGGCGGGCTTTGTTCCTGAGCAGATCACAGTATTTGCTGTTCACTGCACTCTCAACCAAGGTGGACATCTTGCTTGAGCGTGCATCTAGCCGAAGAACAACATCTTCCCACTTGATGGTCTTGGGCCAGCGTCGCTCGTCCAGAAGAGGTAGGTCTAGCTGGTCCTGATGTAGAAGGGGATGTATGTCTTCTGCAGCAGGCTGGGACACATCGAGAGGAGGTTTGGCCTGGTACTCCTGAGATGTCCTGTCACAATCCACCCAAGTGCACCTGGAAATATCCAGAGGCTCGAAGAAAGGGTTGAGAAGGCGAGATTGAAGGTCGTCAAGACATGGAGGTTGCCGAGGATCATTTGGCATCCGCACCACCACCTGATAGGTCTCATAGAGTCTGCATAATTGGTGGTGCGTTATATCCTTGTGGGCAGAGTAGCCACCATCCAGAATATAGACCAAAGTATGCGCATGGTGATTGCTGTCCTCCAAGCCTTCATTGACGTGTTGCATAGAAAGTTTCATAGCCATTCGTTGGGCCACACCAGCATTCAAGTCGTCATACTCGTATAGCACCTTGCCATCAGGCGAGAACTGAGCCGTATAGTGCTGACTGCCTGGTTTGTAAAAGGCTGTACCGAGGTATCGATAAGTTCCACCCTTGATGGTACTGTTCCGAAGAGGGTTGAATGAAATTGGAGCCTTCCATGCCACACGCTGACGTTGCTCAGGGACAGAGATGAAGAGAACGCAAGGCAAAGAGACATAGAAGTGGCGCCGTGTAGATCGACCATGACAGTAACGTGTACCTGTCTCTCCACTGTGGCGATAACAGGTGGAAACCTTCGCAGAGACAGAATTGATGGTGAACATGTCCTGGAAGTACCGTGCAATGTTGTTCATTGTCGCAGTTGCCGCAGGGAGATGAAAGTCGAAGGTATAAGATGTTGGAGGACTCAGACGCATGTGAGCAGGACTTGAATTGTCACCAGGGCACTCGTCAAAGCGAAGATAAATGCCCTGGAAGTAATTGTACGCATTGTACCGTGGGTACGAGGATTGAGTTCCATCGGGCTGCAGGTTGTATAGGATTGAAAACCATGCCTGTACGCATTTAGCATTGATAAATAAATATTAAGGAAAGAACTCACCCAGAGGGTAGTCTGATCTGTCTCAAAGTTCGCAGTAATGCCTCCTTGCTCAGTCTGGCGTCGAGTCTGTATAACATGCCGAAGAGACTCCCTGGATAATTGAAGAGCATCCTCAGCACTGGGATAATCAGGATCGAAAATGTTGGTGTGCTCTTGTTGCAGAGAGAAGTGCAGAATCCTGAGGCCATGCTCCTGATGTGCCACAGCCAACGAGCTGAAGAACAGGTCGAAACTATTCCTGTCGCGCTGGATGGCAGCAAGGAGAAGCATCTTGCTCAAGTCCCAGGCACAGGAGTTTTTGTCCCATTTGAAGCATTGCAACTTCATGGGCCATGTTTTAGCCAGCTTCACTGGCACAGTGGAAGGCACATCCATGAGAGCAGAATCTGGCGCAGATGGCAGGAGTTTAGAGCGTTTTGGCTGTGGCAAACTCGAATCGGCGGAGGAGGTTGGCTTTAGTTTTGCTTCCACAGGCGCCTGGGGTAGTTGAGAATGCTGCACAGCAAGGCGTCGAGATGGTTGGCGCAAAGGTGCCGCAGACTGGGATCTAGGCTGAGAATGCTTGGAGTCACAAGAAGAAGAAGTTTCCTCTGCTTCAGACTCTGAAGCCGATGACTCCTCATGAGGACGCTTCCTAGTTGTGAGTGTTCTACCTCTAGAGGCAAGCGATTGTTTACGCGAAGATGAGCTTGTCGTTCGTTTGGCTTTGGAAAGACGAGCTGCTGTATCAGGTGATCGACCATCATTCTCAAAGCGCACACGCTTGGTAGGTGTACGGCGTTCTGGAGACTGAGACTCGAGTTGCTTTGCCTTCCGCTTTGTTGACTTTGCCTTGGACAGGTGGTCTTTACCATAGCGTAAGGGATGCCCAGCTTAAAGGCCTGTAAGTGCTGAACTCTGAAACGATACAATTTGAGCTTACCAATTGCTGCAGTATTTTTACGATCAAAGCTCCTCAGCCAGGCAGCAAGGCGCTCCAAGCCATCAATAATGGATAGACGGCGAGCAGTGGCAAGGTACAAACGAGCGTGCATGGACTCCTCTGCATTGTTCGTCGCAGGGAGTCTAGCCCATGCTTCATCGCCCATGGTCTGGCAGGCAGGAAATATCTTTGGAGCGATGCTGTCCCTGAGCCACCAAGACAGCCAACTGTAGGCACCTGGGAAATTGGTCTCGAGGAAGGTGACCTTATCGACAAATTTATCTGCATCTTGAATGGTCGCAAGGGCAAAGGCTGCTTTTTTGAACTCGTCACGTTGATCCCCAGGAACAGCAATAGCGGTCTTGGAGATATTTTCCACACCATTACAGTAGTGGTACTTGCAGCCCTTGAGAAGGTTTTCCTCGCAGTACTTGATCAGCTCCTCTGTGCTGGCTTCGTCTCCCTTAGAGCGCCAAAAGCGAGCAAAGGATGCACAGTATGCTGCATGCTGGGAGCCTGAGAAATCCATGGTCTGAGTAATAAATCAGTATGATTACACAAAATTAGAGGTATGAACAAACCATGGGGCAGTCCTCCTTCCTGAAGGATAAACCCTGGTTCTGGGCCTCCTTGAACACAGAGTTCAAAAGAGCATCGTAAAACTCCTCCCACGCCTCTTGAGTGTTCGAATTGCTGTAAGCAGCCAGTATAGGAACCCACATCTTGAACTCCATGGAGTAGACAGTCACCATAAAGAGCAAGTCTCCAGAGGCAAAGTATTTGTGCGCTGCATCAGAAGCAAAGCCATTGACAGGGTCTGACTTGATACGCATCACATTCAGGGCCTGTGCAGCCATAAATGGAGACTGAAGAATCAGGAGACCCCGACGTTGAAAATGCGAGCTGAGGATGATGTCCTCATTCACAGTATGGAAATGGGACCAGGCATCTGGAAAGGAATCTCCACCTCGAGGTCGCACTGACTGAAGCACTTGACGGCGCTGGTGGGCAACACGATCATTACTTGAGTAGTAGTCGTCGATAGTGGACACAGAAGGACCAATCCCTCCAAGCTCAGGAAGTCCTGTGAGCAACTGGGAAGGGCGAGCGTCAGGATGCTGATTAACGACTTTGAAGAATTGAGCTTGAGCCACATGGCCAGGGCGAATATTGGGGGGACGAGGATGAGCGTGATGGCCGTTGTTGTCGTAGCGTGCACCACCTTTCCAGATAGTGATGGTGGAGATGATCGGACACTCAACATGAGTGAACGTTCCTTTGCACTTGAAGCAGCGCTCTGATCGTAGCTGTTCAGCCAGAGGATCATTTTTCTTCTGAGGTTTTTTCCGCCGAAGAACAACTGGGCAGCCCTCAGTGCTGCAAGAAAGAACACCGAGGCATCGACAGCGAATAACGTGACCACCAGCAAAAGTTTCAGAGTCCTTGCTCCGGTTCTTGTATCCACCAAGGGCTTGGGTGGCCCAGTGCACTTCGAATCCCTTGGTCGCCTCGTATTCAGCATGTGTTGCTTCGCAGTACAGCTCGCCTTGAGGATAGTGTGTCCATTTCGAGGGCAGGATGCATGGAACTCCAGAGGCATTAGGGTGCACAGGAATGTTGGGGTTGGGCACAGAGATGGTGGTAGGAGGCACAGGCCCTGGGAGCTGTGTGGCTGGCACATTCGGTGGGGCAGAAGCCACCAGAGTGCAGGAAGCTGGAGCTGTGGAAGGAGCGCTCGCAAGTTCTCCAGAATGTGGAGCCGAAATGGATATTGAGGGCAAGTCTGGCCCTGCCGGTGGGGAGCGACCCATGACCACAGATATGTTGTTGGTGACAGGCACTTGGTACTGTTGGCGATGCGAATGGGAAGATGTAGATGTGTCCAAGGTCGGAGTTTGAGACGAATCCACAACCTGTGAAAGCACGAAGTGTTGCAGCTTCTCCACTGTTGCGCAGTTAGACACGAAATAAATTTGGTGTTCAACATACCATCTGCAAAGGACAGTATGGCTAGCGAATGACCTTTAACCAAAGATAAGCTAAGGCCGTGGATCTACATATCTTGATAAAGTGACATACCAAGAGCATTGACACAGGTTGCGAAGCCAGGTTCTGGCAGGACAGCCACCGCTAAATTACAGGATCAAACAACATAAATTTCTCAGTAACAAGAACTTACATGACGTCAGTGTGGCGGCCACAAGACTTTTGGTTTTGAGAAAATCAATTACTGAGGCCACGTAAACAGACTTGAATATAGATAGTGACGAAGAATACCATATTGCTCAGGGTGGAAAGCTATTAAATCGCCTGGAGCCTGTTAATTTTCAATAGATATAGTAATCAGGCTAACCTACCATTGGAATTCAAGATATTGACAAAATGGTCAGGAGCTGGCCTGATCACAGCTATAGAAATTATGAGCAAATCATATGGGACTATGAAAGCACATACTGCGAGGTGTTGATTGTTTCTGGAATATTTTACGAAAGAGAAACATTGGGGAGCCTACAACATTATTAGTACTGTGCAACACATATTCTAGTCCATTTACCTGGTACAAGAATGTAACTGTTATATTTCAGAAGCAGACGTAAAGCCACGAGAGAGTATGTTCTTGGGCCTAGGTTAAATATTGGGATAAACTCAGCAGTTGTACATGTTGCCAATTAAAACTCGTACTCACAATATATGAGCCAAGCAAGCACGAGCAACAGAAGATTAGAGCCAAGCAAGCACAAGCAACAGAAAATTAGACTCTGGCTGTCCAAACACACTCAACAAATTGGGAGTGAGTTTGAAGCCAGCCAACACAAAGTCAGCCAACGCACCTGCACAAGATCAATGCTAGCTACGATAGGCACAATAACTGTGCGGATATCTGGGCTATTCCATGACGTGGCACAATAACTGTGCGAGACGACACAAGAGGGGGCGGAGGATATGTGGTGAGGATGGAGTAGAAAAAGACTTACTCAGAAAAGGCGCTATGGAGGTTGCCCCCAGTCCCCAGCCCGGAGAAACAGGCCAAGTAATGAGGAATATAGCGCTCAATCGCCAAAGTCTGGGATGAGCACAGAGCACCACAAATTGGAAGCCGGTCCACAAGGTGTAGGATCAACCGCTCCCAAATGAGAACAGTCAGATTTTTTAATCGTTCTCAAATGAGAGCAACTAAGGATAAACCACAGAAAGTGATTTTACCCTGAGGGGTGACGAGGTTGAGGTGGAGTGGAAGCAGGGAAACGATGGTGGTGGTAGGAGAACAAGAGGCAAAACGCTGAGTTTGAAATTCCAACTCAATTCAAGGTCACCCAAATGCAAGCACATCCATCCTCAACACCAGAAGCCTACCTCATGGCCTTGCCACTATGTACATAGCTCCAATCATGCAATAGATGGACAAGAGCACGCATGATGAACATGTATTGACGCAGTTCCATGCGCAAACACCGAATGGAAGCTCTCACCAATTCCATGACTGAAGAACCTCTGCCATGGCTCAGAGAGCTCATATCCAAGCATAATACAAGTAAATAAGATGAATTGAACTTATAGCAGCAGTGGTGCGTACTGGTGCGTACTGGTGCGCACTGGTGCGTATTGGTGCGCACCAGCTGGTGCGCTGGTGCGCAAGTGGTGTATGCTTGCTTGCATCAGCATGAATGAATACAAGCAATAAAATAGTAATATTTCGCATCATGTAGTCTCTGTTTTACCATATTACTCCCCCAATGCCCTGAGGTGCAAGCCTCAGCTGGGTTTAAAATTCACTAATATACATCGGCTGACCTTACACATGATACCCTGGTTCCACTCCAGTTCTATGCATTTGAACATGTCTCATATATGTTGAATCATCCTTTGGAAACCCTCCATGGCCTGTAAATAGGCTAGTAAAGTCGCATTCTGTGGTAGTCCAGTTACTCGTACTGTAAAGCTAATAATTATTACCGCGTCACGCGTCACGGTGGCCTCATGGCCCGGTAATAAACGCGTTTTGTAGCATGTCACGGGCCCCTCATGGTAATAGCGTGTCACGGTGTTCGAATACTGAATTTCTCACCGGTAACCGTCCGGAGCGGCGCGCCTTCGGCGCGCATATTTTAGAAGTTACATAACAACAAAATCTCACAGAATCTCTGCAGAAACACAGTGTTCGGCATCCCGATGGTCGATGTATTGCACAGATAAAGTGTTTGAGGGCCTGAGGAGGCCCCAGAAGCAGCCTAGAAATGAGATAACTGTAGTAAATACTCTTTCTCACTGTCCAGTTGTGCCTTGTTCTGCTGAGAAGCACTGATTGAGCCAAAATTTCTCTTGTATGTCTGGCAATGTCACGTGTCACGGGTGCCCCAAGGTAATGTCTCCGACATGTCACGGTCCAACGTCCATGGTAATAATTATTAGCTCTACAGTAATATAAGTTGTGGGCCCAGTTGAACATGGTTCCAAGAACTTTTAAGCCTCAGATGTGAGTGTAATAGTGTCCTGAAAATTTATAAAGGTGTTTGCACCATGATATCCATGTAGAATGCACTGGTGCGTACTGGTGCGCACTGGTGCGCAACGACTATTACTGTTTGAGTGAAGTAGACTTCTATCTGGCCTAACCCTGGCATATCTGAGCTCTATACACTATAATACACCTAAATCCATCCCATAGACTCACTTTAGTGTCTATTCATAGCAGGAGGATGTATTTTACGGTTTGCGCACCAGACGCACCAGTGCGCACCAATATCCAGCTACACCTGCCTGCGCCGTGTCGTTGCTCTTCTTCTTCGCCGCATCGTCCTTGGCCTTGGCCTTCGCGGCCGCGGCAGTCTGCGCCTGCACGCTCCACCCGCGCTCGAAGTCCTCCTGACACCGGTTGAGCAGGTACTTGCGGAACAGCAGGCCGCCCTTGATGGGGATGCCCTCGGTGTTGCGGATGCCCTCGTCCATGACGCCGTCCGATATCTGCACCATCATCTTCCGACACAGGCACACATACAGAGGCGACCGCGACTCGTCGTCCGTTGCAGTCTTGAAAATAAGTCGGACGACGGCGACGGACGAGAGTTCTGGCATTCCTTTCGTCCTCGGATTCGTTCGCCCGCTCAATGATGAGGTCCGAGATCGCATCGAAGCGCTCCATCGTGAGCTCATTGAGCAGGTGCTTGACCATCTGCTCGACATCAGCGACCGCGTCGTCTGTGAGGTCTCCGTGCGAGCGCGTTGGCAACAGATCCTCGGAGCCCTGCAGGGCCTGCACGGTCTCGCTCTCTAGCACTGGTCTGGGAGCAGTTGGAGCGGTGTGTCCAAGCGTCTTGTCGCGCTGACGAGCCGCATCTATGGCGGCATCGCGCACACCGTTGAACGCGACTCACGCATATCCTCGGACTCGGCACAGCCACTGCCGATCCGTCGATCCTGCGCTCGCACTTGCATCCTCGCCGCCGCAGACACGCCACAAACTCTGCCACGTCTGGGATGCGTTCCCAGACGACGCTTGCTCTATCTCCGGCTGTGAGAACGTGTGTGAAGAAGGTTCTAGGCCATCTCCACAGCCGCCTCCTATCACGGCAGTTCCCCCGTTCCTTGCTCAATTCCTCGTCGCTGACTATCCACCTCCGCTCTCTCACTACGCTGTACAGCACACTGTTCGACTCGCAGCACTCTGGATCTTTCAGATCTCGAGCTGCCCTGACAGTGGAGTATGGGGGACCAACTCTCCTACTCGGCCTTATCATCTTGCTACTGCCACTGTTCCGCTCAGTATCGCGCGCGCGCTCAGTCAGCCGATTCAGTCAGCTATCTCCACGCGGGAGACGCTGCGCCGCACGCGACATCTTGCTATCTCCGGGTATATGCTCTTTCCAGCTCATGTTCTCATCTCTTGCCAGCTCACTCTGTAGCGACCCAGAACTCCTAGGACTCATGCATAGCCTCGTCTCACCTGTATATAAGCCCTATCTCATGTCCAGAGTCTCTAGCAATTGAGTAGCTCATCTCTCAGCTTGAGTTTGAGATTCTCAGCAAGAACTCGGACTCTCCCTCACCTTCTTCACTCTCTCTGAGTCAGATTGGCGGCCAACCAACTCTGAACTCTCGTCTCATCCTCTCTCACTCTACTCCGACGCATTTGGGGATTATCACTCTCTATTACGGCGCTGCGGACTAGTACTCCTACGGTCCCCGACCTCAGCTTCTAGCTCTCCTACGGAACCTGCGCGTCATTGTGGTGACCACCGCAGGGACCAAGTAGGTAGGTCCGCGCGCAATAAACGCTCACTGCGAGCATAGAACCTGGCTCCCAAGAAAGATCCGAAGCCAGTAACAAAAGGAACTCGCGTTTTATATTCTCACGACACCTCGAATACGTCCAAGCGCCCGCGACTTTCTCAAGCGGCGTCGACGTCGAACGAAGGAGCATCGACCTCTGCGACCTCGCAAGCATCAGCACCCAAGCCACCGTCTTCGCTTGCCGTTCCGTTTCGGCACGCACCATCTCCAACTGAACGCGCGCTTGCCAAACGCCGCGCCGCGCTCTCCCAGCCTCCGTCTCCGCGAATCGCGCCATCTGCACCGCGATCTCGATCACAATCGCCGCGTGAAGGATCTCAGCAGCCTGAGCCACGCTCGCTCTCGCGCTCGCCGACCCCTACTTGGTATTCGATCCGAACGCCCTCGCCAATCCGTTCGCGCCGTTCCAGTGGCCCAGCTGCGCCGACTGACGCCGAACAAGTTCCTGATCAGCCAGAACAGATTGAACAAGTCCACTCACCGGTTCGGTCGATAGCGGACATCCTTGCCGCTGCTGCTGCTCGTCTCCGAAGAACCGCATCGCCTCCAAGTCCTCCTTTACCCCCACAGCCTCCATCCGCACCCTCTCAGCTAGCATCGCGATATCAGCCGCTCAGAATGGCCGACCCGATCCCAATGCCAACACCTGCGGAGCGCCACGCTCCAAAGTTCGAGGGTGACGGCCGCACACTCATTCAGTTTCTGCGCGATTACAAGCGCTGCGCTGATGCTGCCCAGTTAACGGATCAAGAAGCCATAGAACAAATTGTCACTTACGTCTCCACCTCGGTGCGCGCGGATATTGAGCAGTTCGACGAATACGAAGATGCCGCGAAGACCTCGTGGGACGAATTCAAAACTCGACTCCTCAAGGACTATCCGAACGCGGTAGCACCCAAGGAATATACGAAGGATGAGTATGCGAAGTTCGTCGAAGGATGCGCAGCACGCACCGTGACAACTGAAGATCAACTCGCGGAATTTACGCGCGAGTTTCGTCGCCACAGCAGCAAGCTGGTCAAGAATGGCCGTATTACTGCTGAGGACAGTCAGCGCGACTATTACCTAGTCCTAGCGCGCAATCTCGGTCAGCGTCTCGAGCTGAAACTAATGATGAAGGACAAAGACAAGCGTACCGATCAGTTCACCATCGACGAGATCTTCAACGAGTCCCAGACTATTATCAAGAACAATCGTCTGGATAAAGCATCGATTGCAACCTCGCCTGCGGCGCAGGCTCAGGATACGTCGGTTAAAAAGGAAGATGCAATGCTGCTGTTGCTCACCCAAATCAAGGACGAGCTCGCGCGTCGTCAGGTGTCTCCTGTGCCGCAGAATCGATCTGGCATGCAGGGTCAGTCGTCTGGAGGTGCTACGAATACAGCAGCAGCAACGTACTCGATGGACGGTTGCTACTACGATGGTGGCGCGCATAGCATGCGCGACTGTCCAGCTCTCAAGGCCGATCTCGAAGCAGGGCGTTGCATCCGCAACGAGCGTGGAAAAATTGTCTACCCTAGCGGCGAGACGATCAGAGGCGGGCCGGGGGTCAAGCTCAAGGATCGCATTGACGAGTTCCACAAGCAGAACCCCGACTTCTTGAAGAAATCCGCGAAGCCTGCCGCCTCGGCCATGCTGGTCGAGATCGGAGAATCGTATTTCGATGCTGCAACGGTACAAGCACCGCAATTCGAGACGAAGGACGCCGAGGACGCGTGGTACGCCGTCATGAGCCAGACGTTGACGGCAATCGATCAGCGCCGCGCGGGCCTTGACGGGGTTGCGTACGCAGTTACGTCGGGCGAGCGCAAGCAGTACGGCCTCCGTAGCAAAGGTCCAGTACCTGGGAACCTAGGAAAAGTGGATCAGATCGCTAAGGACCAGCCGCCGCACCTTGAGAAAGGAATCGTCGACAAGATGCCGCCGCGGGCACCGACTCCGGCACCCGCGCCCGCCGCAAAACCAGCCATTCACCCGTCAGCTACGATTGAGGAAGTGCGAGATGTAGACGCACCTCTAGCTGTGCCGATTCCGCGTGCTCCAGTACCGGGAGTGCCTGCTGTTGCAGCGCGTCCGCAGTTCAGACTGCAGTCCCAACTCGAGAATGACGGACTCACCAAAATTATTCACGATCGAATCCTCGAGTCAAAAGTCGTTATGACGGTCGAAGAGCTGCTCGCAATCAGTCCCAACCTGCGCAGGTACTGGAAAGACCAGGCGGCAACGAAACGGGTGACGGTGGGATTTGCAGGCACCGGAGCGGAGCTCGATCCGGCATCCGGCGCGGAGATTTTCACCTACCGCGCCACTACAGACGTGGCACTCTCGCGGGATCTAATTGCCGCTGAACACGCGCTGCCCCTGCGCTACTTGGACTGCGACATCGGCAAATATACTGTCGAGGGTGTCGTAGACAGTGGTGCTATGCTCGTTATTATCAGCCGACAGCTCTGGGAAGACTTGGGCAAGCCGATTGACGTCTCACGCCGCATGTCCCTAGAAGCTGCGAACAACACCACCGCACGCACGCTCGGCCTCTGCGCGAACCTTGAGGTCAAGGTCGCCGGCCTGACCTTCTATCTCCAGGCGCATGTCGTTGAAGATGCACCTTTCTCTTTGCTGCTCGGCCGGCCGTTCCTTTCGCTTGCGCAAGCGTGCGAGGAGCACCGTGACGACGGGATGTCGATCATCACCCTCCATGACCCGAACTCGAACCGCGCTGCACGCATTCCAACCAAAACACGCTCGCGCCGTGCTGAGCAAGCTCAGGATTTTTGATTCGGGAAGGACGACTTGCTACGCACGCTGCATACCCCGATACCGCACCGTCTCGCCTTCCCGCCCAAAACCTCTCCGTTTCCGCTCGCTCCACATACCCACATGCCTCCCCTGACTTGTTCAAATTTACACTTGCTATCTGCCTCGGATTCTCGGCCTGCCTGTGCTACTTGCTGCTGCCAGTTAAATACCATGCCCCGCTCCTGCTCGTCTCGTTCCTCCTCTCTGTTCTCTATGTCACTCTACCCGAATTTCTCGAACTCTCGCCTCGTCTGCGCAGTTGTCTACTAAATAGTTTTACAGATCGTCGCGCTATGCAATCCAAAACCGACTTCTCTCTGTACGAGTATCGCGCGCTTTCCGCGCGCGCGCCGAATGTCTTCACAAACCGAATACAAGTCTCAACTGCCCCGGATACGTCTCGCGGTCCCTCTGCACTGCGCTCTGCTCCTCACAACCCTGCTCTACCGTCGCTCGATTTCTCTGGCCCATCCGCGCCGCTGCTGTTTCCGACCAGCCCATCCGCGCCCCTGCTTTCTCTCTCTGGCCCATCCGCGCCGAAACATCACAATCGCGACCACGTGCAGTCGCGGACTGGTTCTGCCGCACCAGTACCAACTTTCTTCTATGCTGTGTACTACGGTCCGCCGCAAGCTCGACCTCCCGACTGGCCGGATGTCCCCGACCGCGAGAATGAAGTCGTCGTACCCGTTGAAGGTGACGACTACCTGTTCTTCGTGCAGCACTACGACGGTGTCACGGATATGCACGCCGCGAGCGCGTATACGGAGATTGCGATCGAGTACGCCGAGAACGGCGCTCGACGCGTTCCTCACGGCCCAAAGCCTGAGACTGGCCGCCCGAAGAAGAAATACAAGCCGGTCGCAAAGAAAGTGCGCCCACTGCAGGAGCAGCTGCCACAGGAGTACCGTATCGAGCGGAATCGTCCAGCGGACTGCATGGAGACATTACCAAAGCTACCAACACTTCCGCCAACCTGGGAGCCGACTACAGCGCATCTCACGCGAGAACGAATGGACGGTTTCAATCTCGGACGCGATGGGTTTCTCTGGGCCGAGGAGATCAAGCTTTTTCAGTTTCTCATTGAACATCATCAAGCGGTCTTCGCGTGGACCGAGACAGAGCGCCGCCGCTTCAAAGAATCATACTTTCCGCCGATTCGCTATCCCGTCGTCCCTCACGAGCCGTGGGCGGACAGGAATATTCCTGTTCCGCACGCGGTGCGCACGCGGCTAATCGAGCTGCTAAAAGAGAAAATCGCCGCGGGAGTCTATGAGCCTTCGAATTCGGCATACCGTTCGGGCTGGTTCTGTGTCGTCAAGAAGGACGGGACCTCGCTACGACGGGACCTCGCTACGCATCGTACACGATTTGCAGCGTCTGAACAGCGTTACTATACGCGATGCTGGAACCCTCCCATCCCCGGACGACTTCTCGGAACGTTGCGCTGGTCGCGCCTGCATTGGCGCGCTCGATCAGTTCAGTTCGGGTCACGAGAAAACCGTGCGCACGTGCGCGAGGTCCGTGCGCAGCAGTAATCCTGCCCTAGAAGACTGTTCAGACATCCTAGAATGATTGTTGAAGGTCATTCCAGTAGCTTACACCTACCCGCACATGTCTGTGTGCACAAACCTATCAAACCTTAAAAACTGGCCAAGATATTGTCAAATTACTGGTTTCAAGTTCCGCGCGCATGTTGCGCACGTTGCGCACGGATGCGCACGGACTGCGCACGGATTTTTCACACTGCGCACGAAAGTTGAAATCATGCGCACGGATTGTAAGTCTGTGCGCACGGATGAAGGAGGACTGCGCACGGATTGTGATTTTGTGCGCACGACATTTTGGACCCTGCGCACGGATGTTAGAATCATGCGCACGGACATGGTAGACATGCGCACGGACATGCTTACACTGCGCACGGATTTTGTGTGTTGCGCACGGATTCTGTATAAAGCACAACTGCATTATTTTTTTCACTTTGGCACATTTAGGCGACTTGATTGAACTCATTGAAGTTCATTAACAAACACCAACAATTTCCATAAGTCTTGTTGCAATTGACTGCTCAAGTACAGTTTGTTAATACACTACAGAATGTAGTAAACACGGGTAGAGTGCCACAAAATGGATGTCTATGACTGGATTTGAACTGAGGGTGTTTCGAATCCATTAAGAACATGTACATGTTAACCACTAGTCCAAACTACAGAAAATACATCTTAGCAACTTGAGTATAATATGGTGTGGGCGTGCAAGTCCCTCTGTGAGATGGCATGGTGAGGATGAGGTTGGAACCCATCTAATCAACAAGAAGATCTGAAGGGACGGGATGTTGGTGTGATGCAGGAAAGTGAGCACCTCTGTGGTACAGAGGTGGTGGAGCAGACACAGCAAACTTTGGCTTGTTCCAGGTCCACTCCACAGCCCAAAACACGTGTCTCGTCTCTCCTTGACCCAGACAATTCATTTGAGATTTTTTGACCAAACTGGGATCAGGGCTTAGAATCTATTAGTAGATGAGTGAATCATGGTTACTCAGGCTGCAAAGGATATTACTCCTGAATTCATGAACCAAAATAACATAAGTTCTGACCTTCGCAAGCTTAATCTAACCTAACATAACATAACTGTATGAGGGTAACATCTTTTGAGTTATGAGTACCTACTTAGAGCCTCTTCAGGAAATCAGCTTAGAACACAAACCAACATGCTCGCTGAATATTTCTGATCCTGTACTAACGTGGAAGTGAAATTTCGAACAAATCATGTAGCACAGTAGTTTATCTAAAATAGTTGACACTAGAGATGTGCACCTCTATTAATGCACACAGTGCCATAAATACATCTATGATATACATCTTCAAAAGATTTTTGATGTTTTTCACACTGCGCACGGATTTTGTACTTTGCGCACGGATTGTGAAAACTGCGCACGGATATCAGGAGCCTGCGCACGGATTGTGAAAATTGCGCACGAAAGCACATTTCATGCGCACGGATGACCAGGACCCTGCACACGGATTTTGAAAAGTGCGCACGGACATTTGGACCCTGCGCACAAAAGTTAAACTCATGCGCACGAAAGTTCTAACCCTGCGCACGGTTTTCTAGGGGTCCGTTCAGTTCTTATGACTTACAGCTCGTGCACCCGGACTCGCGCAACATTACAACGTTTCAGTCTGATGTCGGGCCACTTCGCATTGTCTCGCTCCCTCAAGGATGGACGAACTCAGTAGCTATCCAACATGGAAACCTCGTGTTCATTCTGGCTCCTGAAATGCCAGAGCATGTTGACGCGTTCGTGGATGACGTGCACCCGCTCGGGCCCCGTTCGTTCTATTTCAATGCCGATGGCAGCTACGAGACTATCCCGGGCAACGCTGGGATACGCCGCTTCATCTGGGAATACGCCCAGGTTCTCAACCGCGTACTGCAACGACTGAATCATTCCGGCGCGTCCATTTCCGGGAAGAAGGCAGTAATATGCGCGCCGTCTGTGACGGTCGTGGGCTACGAAGTCTCATTTGCTGGCCGACGCCCGATGCAGGATCGCATACAGCGCGTGGTCGATTGGCCCGCGTGTGAATCCGTCAGCGATGTCCGTGCATTCATGGGGACCGCGGGCTTGGTCCGCATGTGGATACGAAACTTCTCGCTGATCGCACGCCCGCTTACCAACCTCGTCAAGAAGGACGTCCCATTCAACTTCGACGATGCGTGCCATGAGGCGATGATCAAGCTCAAAGAAGCGGTCGCAACGGTTCCCTGTCTAAAACCGATCGACTACGTCTGCGGCCGCGACGTTATTGACGCGCAGGTTCCGTAGGAGGAGGAGGAGCTAGCTGAGGTCGGGGACCGTAGGAGTACTAGTCCGCAGCGCCGTAACAGAGACTTAATCCCCTTGATAATGTCAGAATCGAGTGAGAGAGATGGGAAAGGGAGTGCAGAGTTGGTTGGCCGCCAATCTGACTCAGAGAGAGCGAGGGAAATGAGGGAGAACTTGAGATTCTTGCTGAGAACCTCAAACTCGAACTGAGAACTGAGCTGCTTGATTGCCCTCATCCTGAACCTCTGAGAGACCTTATATACACGAAAGAGACGAGGCTATGCAAGAGTTCAAATGACTAGGGTAACTGAGGAATGAGCTGGCAGAGGATGGGAACATGAGCTGGAGGCTGCATATCTCCAGAACGGGGCTCCCGCAGCATGCAGCGCAGCGTCTCCCGCATGGAGATAGCTGACATAGCAAGCTGACTGACCAGGTACGAGCTTCGAGACGGAACAGTGACGAGAGGAGAGTGACGAGGCCAGGTGAGAGAGTTCATCCCCCATTCTCTACCTCCAGGGCGGCCCGAGATCTGGCCGATCCTACGTCGCGCGAGTCGAATGGTGTGCAATACGGCGTGGTAAGAGCGGGAGGATGGAGAGGTAGCAGTGAGAAGTCGAGCGAGGGACGGAGCAGCGGACCCTGATAGGAGGCGGCTGTGGTGACGGCCTAGAACCTCCATCAGACCGTACTGCTGGCCGGAGATAGCGAAGGCGTCGTCTGGGAATGTATCCCAGACGTGGCAGAGTGCGACAGACGCGCACGGCGTCGAGGATGCAAGTGCGCGGCGGTGGGATCGACGGATTGGCGGTGGCTGTGCGTCTCCGAGGATGTGCGCGAGTCGAGTTTGACGGTGCGCGCGATGCCGCCATGAATGCGGCTCGTCATATCCGGGGTAGTTGAAATGATGGCCGTCCTCGGCCATCGCGCTCTATAAATTCCGTCGTCGGGAACTCGAGGTAAGCCATTCACTTCGCCCACAGCCCAGTTTTGCCCGCTTCCTATTCCATTCTCGACTTCTGTACCATGTCGACCTTCGAGACTACTGCCACCGATGCCGACAGCACAACCGTGGACCCTTGGGGCAATGGGCGCCGCTCTCTGTCCGCCGCTGCGGAGTGCGGTTCGTGCACACCGCATCCATTCGCTGGCTGCGCCGTTTTCGCTGGACGCACCCCCGGCCCGTCCATCTCGGCCAAGCACTTTGCGGAGCCCGACGGAGTCATGTACGGCATCAACTCCATTGCGCAGTCGCCATATTCGCCCAGTTCCAGTGTGACAGGTTTGTGCATTTCTCCATTTGAGTCCCTGTGCAACCGTTTGATACTCAGCTCAGATCGCATGGACGACGACAAGACAGCCTGGTCGACGGCTGACACGATCGGCGACAGCGAAGTCGTGGAGATCCCCCGACCGCTCAGTTGTTTCTTCTGTCCAGCCGAAATGAGAGGTCATGCGAGGTGCCCGTATCCGTGTGTCTATTGCCGCATCCGCTGCTCCGATTCTGACACATCGTAGGCGAAACGTGCGATGGCTGGAAGACCACGAGGAGGGCCAGCAATGCGACGACTTGATCCTGATCGTGGCATACCTGCGCGACCTCGTCGAGCGCAAGGGCTTCCGAAACGCCGATACACTGCTACTGCTGTCGATTGCAGAGGCTCCCGCGTTCTGGGCCGAGCTGGTGTTCATTGCCGAGGCATTCCTCCGCTCCGAGCCTGACGGCGTCATCGAGGGCCAGCTCCTGTACAACTTCTACCAGGACATCGGAACCATGATGGTAAGTACACATTAGTTCATAATTGGAGAGAGAAAACTGAAATTTTGCGGCAGCGCTGTCTTCGTGTGCTAACAGAGTGTGCGGTCATCGGACCGCGCGCACGGCAGCTCTTCCGACGCGTCTCCAGCTCATACAACCGAATCGAGAGACGGTTTGAGGCCAAAGAGTATTATGATCACGCCGTAGCGTGTGTGGCGAAGTATTATGACCTATCTGAAGAGATGATCGGTGCAGTCGAAGTCAAACCCTTGTACGACGCCCTCGCGAACGCTGGCGCGGCGATCCAAGCAGCAATTGATGGCCTGAGAGCAGCCGTGGATCGTCGCACGGTGTATCGGTAGCGCAGAGTTGCTAGTTCTGTGCTTCGTCCATCGACCCATCGTCCTCGCCATCATCTTGTAACTTATTTTCGAGTTTATCTATTAGCTCAAGTTGAGCCTTCGCCGTTTCGAGAATGTCCGTGATGTCGTAAGTTTGACGAGAGCGAGGGAAGAAAGGAATGACGCGAAACGCGCGCAGCGGGATGGAGACTGAGCCGTCGAGCTCCGCAAGCACATACGAGCCGCGCGCGCCACGCTGAACCACAACCATTGGCCCGTAATAGCGGTCATCGACTTTCTTGAGGCCGAGGTCTTTCTCAATGCGCGTGTTGCGTACGAGAACTAATTCTCCGGGCTGGAAGTTGAAATCTCGAACAGAGTGACCGTGGCGGCGCATGAAATCCGCAATCGCAGCGTAGCGCGCATCGCGGACTGCATCGCGGACCCTCTCTAGATCGTCCTCACGACGCTGCAGTTGACGAGCTCGAAGGACAATCAGATCCTCGGTGGTGAGACGCGGTTGTTGCGGCGAAACGAGATAGGTAGCGTGCGCGAAGTCCAACGGCATTACTGGTGCTAGAATGAAGACCAAGTTTCCATGCTGTATCGCGACTGAGTTGGTCCATCCTTGGGGCAGTGAGACAATGCGCAGTGGTCCCACGTCAGACTGGAAGGTCGTAATGTCGCGCGAGTCCGGGTGTACAAGCTGCAAGTCGTAAGAGCTGAACTGGTCGAGAGCTCCAATGCAAGCGCGACCAGCGCAACGTTCTGAGAAGTCGTCCGGGGATGGGAGAGTTCCAGCGTCGCGTATAGTAACGCTGTTGAAACGTTGTAAGTCGTGAACAATGCGCAGCGACGTCCCGTCTTTCTTGACGACGCAGAACCACCCCGAGCGGTAAGCCGAGTTGGATGGTTCATAGACACCAGCTGAGATCTTCTCTTTTAGCAACTCGATCAAGCGCGTGCGCACACCGCGTGAGAACCGGAATATTCCTGTCCGCCCACGGTTCGTGTGGCACGACTGGATATCGAATTGGAGGGAAATAAGACTCCTTGAACCGACGGCGCTCCGTCTCAGTCCAGGCGAATACTGCCTGGTGATGGTCAATGAGGAATTGAAACAGCTTGATTTCCTCGGGCAAAAGAAAGTCATCGCGCCCGAGGTTGAATCCGTCCATGCGTTCGCGCGTGAGATGCGCAGTAGTCGGCTCCCACGTCGGAGGTAGCACTGGCAGGTCGGGTAAAGAGTCCATGCAGTCCGCGGGGCGATTTCGCTCAATGCGAAACTCCTGCGGCAGTTGTTCTTGTAGCGGGCGCACTTTCTTCGCAACGGGCTTGTACTTTTTCTTCGGGCGGCCGTTATCAGGCTTTGGACCGTGAGGGACGCGTCGAGCGCCGTTCTCAGCATACTCGATCGCAATCTCTGTGTACGCGCTCGCGGCGTGCGCGTCCGTCACACCATCGTCGGGCTGTATGAAGAACAAGTAGTCGTCACCCTCGATGGGTGAGACGACTTCATTCTCACGATCCGGAACGTGCGGCCAGTCCGGTGGGCGAGCCTGCGGTGGCCCGAAGTAAACAGCATAGAACAGAGCGGACACAGGTGCAGCAGAACCAGTCCGTGATTGCGCGTAGTCGTGAATAAGGTGATTTGGCGCAGATGAGCCAGAGGGAGACAGTGGAGGCGCAGATGAGCCGGAGGAGAACAGCGGCGGCGCGGATGGGCCGTAGGAATCGAGGGAGGGCGCGGATGGGCCGGTGAAAACAGGCGACAGCGCGGCATGGCTGTGGCGAGCAGAGCGCGGTGCAGAGGGACCGCGAGACATATCCGGGGCAGTTGAGATTCGTTTGCGGGTCGTAGTTTCGTGCAGAGTTGCCGCCGAAGTAGCGCGATACGAGTACAGAGGGATGCCGGTCATAGATTGCGTAGCGGTGTAACGATCTGTAAAACTATTTAGTAGACAAGCGCAAGAGATTCGAGACAGAGTCCGATGGTAAGATTCTGGGAGAGTGGCATAGAGTAGAGAGGAGAGAGTGAAGACGAGTAGGAGCGGGGCATGATATTCAACGGGCAGCAGAAAGTAGCAGAGACAGGCCGAGAACCCGAGGCAGACGGCAAGCGTATATTGGAACAAGTTGGGGGAGGCATGTGGGTATGTGGAGCTAGCGGAAACGGAGAGGTTTTGAGCGGGAAGGCGAAACGGCACGGTATCGGGGTATGCAGCGTGCGTAGCAAGTCGTCCTTCCCGAATCAAAAATCCTGAGCTTGCTCAGCGCGACGCGAGCGTGTTTTAGTTGGGATGCGAGCGGCGCGGTTTGAGTTGGGGTCATGGAGCGTAATAATGGACATGCCATCGTCACGATGCTCCTCACAGGCCTGTGCGAGCGAAAGGAACGGCCGACCGAGTAGCAGCGAGAACGGCGCGTCTTCGACGACGTGCGCCTGCAGGTAGAAGGTCAGGCCGGCGACCTTGACCTCGAGATTTGCGCAGAGACCAAGCGTGCGCGCGGTCGTGTTATTCGCGGCTTCCAGAGACATACGGCGCGAGACGTCAATCGGCTTGCCCAAATCTTCCCAGAGCTGGCGGCTGATAATGACGAGCATGGCACCGCTATCGACGACGCCCTCGACCGTGTATTGCGCGATGTCGCAGTCCAAGTAGCGCAGTGGCAGCGCGTGCTCGGCCGCAATTAGATCCCGCGAAGGAGAGAGACTGCCAGTGGCGCGGTACTGGAAAATCTCCGCACCGGATGCCGGATCAATCTCCGCTCCGGTGCCTGTAAATCCCACCGTCACCCGCTTTGTTGCGGACTGCTCCTTCCAGTATTTGCGCAGGCTGGGGCTAATTGCAAGGAGCTCTTCGACGGTCATCACAACCTTGGACTCAAGGATTCGGTCGTGGATGATTTTGGTGAGTCCGTCATTTTCGAGTTGGGACTGCAGTCTGAACTGCGGGCGCGTCGCAACAGCAGGCACATGCGGGAGTGGAACTCGCGGAATCAGCGCAGCAGCAGGTGCGTCCTGGTCTTGGACTTCCTCGATAGTGGCTGACGGGCGAGTGGCTGGTTTTGCGGCCGGTGCTGGTGCCGGAGTCGCTGCCCGCGGTGGCATCTTGTCGACAATCCCCTTCTCGAGGTGCGGTGGTTGATCTTTAGCGGTTGGATTCACTTTTCCTAGGTTCCCAGGTACTGGACCTTTGCTACGGAGGCCGTATTGCCTGCGTTCGCCCTGTACAACTGAGTACGCATCCCCGTCAAGGCCGGCGCGGGCGCTGATCGATCGCCGTCAGCGTCTGGCTCATGACCGCATACCATGCGTTCTCGGCGTCCTCAGTCTCAAATTGCGGCACGTTTACAGTCGCCTTGTCGAAGTAAGACTCGCCGATCTCAACCAGCATCGCCGATGCAGCTGGTTTCGCAGCTTTCTTCAAGAAGTCGGGATTTTGCTTGTGGAACTCGTCGATACGATCCTTCAGCTTGACTCCCGGGCCGCCTCTGATCATCTCCCCATTCGGGTAGACGATCTTGCCCCGGTCATTCCGAACGCAGCGCCCAGACTCGAGGTCTGCCTTCAGCGCGGGGCAGTAGCGCATAGGATGCGCGCCAGCATCATAGTAGCAGCCCTCCATCGAGTACGTCGCCGCCGGATTCGCAGCACCCCCAGTGGACTGACCCTGCGCACCAGATCGATTCTGCTGCACGGGAGGAGCTTGGCGGCGGGCGAGCTCGTCTTTGATTTGGGTGAGTAGCACGAGCATTGCGTCTTCTTTCTTGACTGATGACTCTTGTGCCTGCGTTGCAGGCGACGTCGCAATGGACGCCTTGTCCAGACGATTGTTCTTGATAATCGTCTGCGACTCGCCGAAGATCTCGTCAATTGTAAACTGATCGGTGCGTTTGTCTTTGTCCTTCATCATCAGCTTCAACTCGAGCCGCTGTCCGAGATTGCGCGACAGGACGAGATAGTAATCGCGCTGGCTGTCCTCGGCCGTAATGCGACCGTTCTTGACGAGCTTGCTGCTGTGGCGGCGAAACTCGCGCGTGAATTCGGCGAGCTGATCCTCGGTTGTGACGGTGCGTGTCGCGCATCCCTCGACGAATTTCGCATACTCATCTTTCGTGTACTCTTTTGGCGCGACGGCATTGGGATAGTCTTTCAGCAAACGCTTCTTGAAGTTGTCCCATGTCGTCTTCGCAGCATCTTCGTACTCATCAAACTGCTCGATGTCCGCGCGTACTGCCTTCGAAACGTAAGTCACGACCTGTTCTATTGCTTCTTGATCGGTTAACTTGGCCGCGTCGGCGCAGCGCTTGTAATCGCGCAGGAATTGGATGAGGGTGCGACCGTCGCCCTCGAACTTCGGGGCGCGGCGCTCCGCGGGCGTTGGCATTGGGATTGGATCGGCCATTCTGGGTTGTGGTTGAGGTGGCGCTTGAGGCGGTGGTTGAGACGGAGGCGGAGGCGACGGAGGACTCGGCGGAGGCGAGGTTCTTCTGAGGCGGGCAGCAGCGGCAGCGAGGATGTCCGCTATAGACCGAACCGGTGAGTGGGCTCGTTCTGCTTGCAGAGGTCGCGCTAAAGGCTCGATTGGTTGCTCGGGAAGTTGTTCGGCGTCAGCTGGCGCGGATGGGCCACTAGATCGGCGCGAACGAGACGGCGAGGGGTTCCGGATCGAATTCCAGGTAGGTGTCGGCGAACGCGAGCGCGAGTTTGGCGCTGGATGCTGAGATCCTTCAGAAGACGAGCGGGAGCGTGGACGTGGTACAGAAGGCGCGACTCGCGGGGAGGGAGGCTGTGAGACGGTTGCGCGACGTTTCGCAAGCGCGCGCTCGGTTGGAGTTGGCGCGTGCCGAAACGGAAGTGCTCGCGACGACGGTGGCTTTGGGGCTGACGCTGGAACGGCCGCAGAGGTTGACGCTCCTTCGTTAGATGTTGATGCGGCCTGCGACAATCGCGGACGCTTGATTGTATTTGAAGTATCACGAGAATATAAAGTACGCGTTCCTTTCGCCGGCGGTGCTTTCGGATCCCACTTGGGCGCCAGAGTCTATGCTCGCTGTGAGCGCTGATTGCGTGCGGACCTACCTACTAGGTCCCTGCGGTGGTCACCACAATGACGCGCAGGTTCCGTAGGAGGAGGAGGAGCTAGCTGAGGTCGGGGACCGTAGGAGTACTAGTCCGCAGCGCCGTAACAGAGACTTAATCCCCTTGATAATGTCAGAATCGAGTGAGAGAGATGGGAAAGGGAGTGCAGAGTTGGTTGGCCGCCAATCTGACTCAGAGAGAGCGAGGGAAATGAGGGAGAACTTGAGATTCTTGCTGAGAACCTCAAACTCGAACTGAGAACTGAGCTGCTTGATTGCCCTCATCCTGAACCTCTGAGAGACCTTATATACACGAAAGAGACGAGGCTATGCAAGAGTTCAAATGACTAGGGTAACTGAGGAATGAGCTGGCAGAGGATGGGAACATGAGCTGGAGGCTGCATATCTCCAGAACGGGCTCCCGCAGCATGCAGCGCAGCGTCTCCCGCATGGAGATAGCTGACATAGCAAGCTGACTGACCAGGTACGAGCTTCGAGACGGAACAGTGACGAGAGGAGAGTGACGAGGCCAGGTGAGAGAGTTCATCCCCCATTCTCTACCTCCAGGGCGGCCCGAGATCTGGCCGATCCTACGTCGCGCGAGTCGAATGGTGTGCAATACGGCGTGGTAAGAGCGGGAGGATGGAGAGGTAGCAGTGAGAAGTCGAGCGAGGGACGGAGCAGCGGACCCTGATAGGAGGCGGCTGTGGTGACGGCCTAGAACCTCCATCAGACCGTACTGCTGGCCGGAGATAGCGAAGGCGTCGTCTGGGAATGTATCCCAGACGTGGCAGAGTGCGACAGACGCGCACGGCGTCGAGGATGCAAGTGCGCGGCGGTGGGATCGACGGATTGGCGGTGGCTGTGCGTCTCCGAGGATGTGCGCGAGTCGAGTTTGACGGTGCGCGCGATGCCGCCATGAATGCGGCTCGTCATTATACTGGCGGTCGACTCATCTATTTACGGGGTGGGTTTTGTCCTCATACAGCTCGGCGAGAAAGGCGAGCGCTGCCCGTCTCGGTTCGGCAGTATTACCTGGAACGAAGTTGAATCACGGTACTCTCAGCCGAAAATCGAGCTCTATGGTCTCTGGCGCGCACTGCGAAATATGCGGCTTTATATCTTCGGTCTACCGGTCTTGCTAGTCGAGGTCGATGCAAAATACATCAAGGGTATGTTGAATAACCCTGACACACAGCCAAATGCGACCATAAACCGCTGGATCGCAGGGGTCCTGCTATTCAATATCAAGCTGGTGCATGTACCCGCGGACCGACACACTGCTGCAGACGGTCTCTCACGCCGTAAAGCCTCTCCAGACGACCCTCAGGAGGAGGATGACGCCGAGGAATGGCTTGACTCTGCCCTCGGACTCTGGCTCTCCATCGTGTTGCCGCGCCCACCGCGTTCTCTTCCGCCCGTCGGCAGTCTCGGTCATCAGATCGAATACCGCGCTGCGACTGCGAGAGACCGCAGGTATCTCATGCCGCCCCCGGATGGACCGTTTGAGACCGCGTCACTGGCAGCAATAGTCTCTCAGCCCCAGTCGCTGCCCACGCCCGCGTTACCGGCAAATCAACTGGAGGATGGTACTATCATTGTGCCACCGCGTTCGCCGGCGTTACTGCGAAAGGATGAACATGTCTTACAAGTTGACCACTACCTGCAGACTCTCGAGCTGCCGAACATCGAAAAGAAGCATATTCCTTGGTTTATCCGACAATGCGGTCGATTCTTTCGCCACGACGACCGTCTCTGGCGTCGAAGCGATGACAGAAGGCACAAGATCGTTGTCACCAGCGCTGAGACGCGCGTCTCAGTCTTGGAATCTGCGCACGATGGCACAGGACACAAAGGCGCATTTCCGACAGAGGCGCTCATCCGCGACCGGTTCTGGTGGCCAGGACTCGCTGAGGATGTTCGCTGGTACTGCGCGACATGCGAGGACTGTCAGCGCCGTCAAACATTCAAGCTGCACATTCCGCCGACAGTGGCGCGCATTGCCACACTGTTTCAGCGCACTCACATCGACACCATGCACCTCCCCGCTTCGAAAGGGAAGAAGTACTTGCTTCACATGCGGTGCGCTCTCATTTCATTCCCGGAGGCCGCCGCACTCGCTCGAGAAACTGGCAAAGCCATCGGCGAAGCGATTTTCCGTCTTGTCCTCTGTCGCTGGGGATATTGCGGCGAGATTATCTCGGACAATGGCCCCCCGATGATTCTGGGTATCGAGTACCTCGCGGAGAAGTATGGAATACGGCACATTCGAATCTCAGGTTACAACTCGCAAGCAAACGGTGCGATCGAGCGGAAACATTATGATGTGCGCGAAGCGCTGGTCAAAACTTGCGACGGCGATATCTCGCGCTGGACGGACGCGTTGGATTTCGTACTTTGGGCGGAGCGCGTCACAATCCGCAGGACCACTGGCATGTCACCATATTTCATGGCGCATGGTGTTGAACCCGTGATGCCGCTCGATTTTGCGCACGCTACGTACCTGGTTCCACCTCAACAACCACGTCTCACCACTGAGGACTTGATTGTACTACGCGCTCGGCAGCTGCAGCGCCGTGAGGAGGACTTGGAAAAGGTGCGGGAAGCAGTCCGTTCTGCTCGCAATGCCGCGGTCACGGACTTCATGCGCCGCCACGGGCATTCTGTCCGCGATTTCAACTTCCAACCTGGGGAACTGGTCCTCGTGCGCAATACGCGTATTGAGAAAGATCTGGGACTCAAGAAAGTGGATGACCGGTATTACGGTCCAATGCTCGTGGTTCAGCGCAGCGCCCGCGGTTCGTATGTTCTCGCAGAATTGGACGGCTCCGTCTCGATCCGCCGCTGCGCCGCCTTTCGCGTAATTCCCTTCTTTCCTCGCTCCCGTCAAGTTTACAACATCGACGACATCCTCGAAACATCGAAAGCTCAGCTTGAGCTAATAGATAAACTCGAAAATAAATTACAAGATGACGACGACGATGCAGAGCCGACGGGCGAGGCACGATACTAGTGGTGCTCCTCTAGCGGTATACTGTGCGACGATCCACAGCTGCTCGAAGTCCATCGAGCGCCGTCTCGATCGCCGCCTTGGCGTTCACAAGAGGCTCATATAGCACCCTGACTTCGACTCCACCTATAATCTCCTCGGACACTTCGTAGAATTTGGCCACACAGGCGACTGCGTGGTCATAATACTCTTTCTCCTCGAACCGTCGCTCAACGCGGTCGTACGAGCTGACAACGCGTCGGAAGAGCTGCCGCGCGCGTGGTCCAATCACAGCGCATTCTGTCAAGACACGAAGACTGCGCTGCGCGTATTTCCGTTTTCACATCAGTTTCCTTCCTTGGTTTATTTGAAAAGAATGGCTTACCATCATGACACCGATATCCTGGTAGTAGTTGAACAGTAGCTGCCCTTCGACGATGCCCTCTGGTTCAGAACGGACGAGCTGGTCGGCGATATACGCAAGTTCCGCCCAAAACGCGGCGGGATCAGCGAGCGACAGCAGCAGCAGCGGGTCCGCCGTACGAAAGCCCTTGCGCTCAATGAGGTCGCGCACGTACGCCACAATAAGGGTGAGATCGTCGCACTGTAGGCCTTCCTCGTGGTCTTCGAGCCACCGTACATTTCGCCTAGACCACGTCAACCTCGGTATCAAGACATCGACTGGATGCGCTCACTGATATGGACACCGCGCATGGCCTCGCATCTCGGCCGGACAAAAGAAGCAGCTCGGTGGGCGGGGAATTTCGACGACGTCAGGATCACCCTTGCCATGTACAACCGGCCATGCGGGCTTCACGTCGTTCATACGATCTGCGACCAGGGTTCAAGGCGCTGAGAGCACAATGATACAGCTGCTGGCACTTACCATAATCGGGCGAATACGGCGACTTGACGTTGGCCTCACCGTCGTACATGACCCCGTCAGGCTCCGCGAAATGCATGGCGGAGATGGAGGGTCCGGGGGTGCGCCCTGCAAAAACGGTGCAACCAGCAAATGTGTGCGGCGTGCATGATCCGCACTCCGCGGCAGCGGACAGAGAACGACGCCCATTGCGCCACGGGTCCACGGTTGCGCTGTCAGCGTCGGCGGCAGTGGTCTCTAAGGTCGACATGGTGCAGAAGATGAGAATGCAGTGACAAGCAGGGAAAAGCAGAGCTGGGGGCGAAGTGAATGCCTTACCTCGAGTTCCCAACGGCGGATTTTATAGAGCGCGATGGCCGAGGACGGCCATCATTTCAACTACCCCGGATATGACGAGCCGCATCTATGGCGGCATCGCGCACACCGTTGAACGCGACTCACGCATATCCTCGGACTCGGCACAGCCACTGCCGATCCGTTGATCCTGCGCTCGCACTTGCATCCTCGCCGCCGCAGACACGCCACAAACTCTGCCACGTCTGGGATGCGTTCCCAGACGACGCTTGCTCTATCTCCGGCTGTGAGAACGTGTGTGAAGAAGGTTCTAGGCCATCTCCACAGCCGCCTCCTATCACGGCAGTTCCCCCGTTCCTTGCTCAATTCCTCGTCGCTGACTATCCACCTCCGCTCTCTCACTACGCTGTACAGCACACTGTTCGACTCGCAGCACTCTGGATCTTTCAGATCTCGAGCTGCCCTGACAGTGGAGTATGGGGGACCAACTCTCCTACTCGGCCTTATCATCTTGCTACTGCCACTGTTCCGCTCAGTATCGCGCGCGCGCTCAGTCAGCCGATTCAGTCAGCTATCTCCACGCGGGAGACGCTGCGCCGCACGCGACATCTTGCTATCTCCGGGTATATGCTCTTTCCAGCTCATGTTCTCATCTCTTGCCAGCTCACTCTGTAGCGACCCAGAACTCCTAGGACTCATGCATAGCCTCGTCTCACCTGTATATAAGCCCTATCTCATGTCCAGAGTCTCTAGCAATTGAGTAGCTCATCTCTCAGCTTGAGTTTGAGATTCTCAGCAAGAACTCGGACTCTCCCTCACCTTCTTCACTCTCTCTGAGTCAGATTGGCGGCCAACCAACTCTGAACTCTCGTCTCATCCTCTCTCACTCTACTCCGACGCATTTGGGGATTATCACTCTCTATTACGGCGCTGCGGACTAGTACTCCTACGGTCCCCGACCTCAGCTTCTAGCTCTCCTACGGAACCTGCGCGTCAGCGCACACCCCCCTGGCTGCGCGTCCGACCTGACTTGCTCTCTAATGGACTTTGTGTAATGATGAAGCTGGCCATGGGGTTCTTGAACCGACTGCCCAACGACGAGAAGCCGAGGCCATGCGCAGATTCTGGCACGATACGGGCGGCGGGATGTTGCTCGCCCTCAGCCCCGAGCGATTTGGGGCGCCAATGGGCTCAAGGCCAAGTGCTTCCGCGGCTAGGAGTTGGTCGGGCCTCTCGTGGCACACCTCCATGAACTGCATCAGGAACTCGCGGTCGTACCTGTAGTCCATGATAAGCACAAATGCTCAAAGAAAAGATGCAACGGCAAATATGGAGGCGAACACAGACCTGAACTTCCCATCTTTGGCGTGTTGAGCTCGATCCTCGGAGGCCTGATGTTCTCGGGGTACTGGATCTGGTTGATGTCCGTGATGATGCGCGCAGTGGTCAGCGCTGACATCGCGAGAGGACTCGGAGGTGCGTATGGAGTGACAGGGCATGGCTGCCGCCTGGGATCGGATATAACTGCCTCGAGCACAGTCGGAGGAGCGGACGAAGGCAAGGGTGAGTGTGAGTGCTCGAGCTTCGCGTCGTCGTCTGTCTTCTCGTTCTCCTCCATTATAATCTTCCTGCTGACGTCCTGCTGGCCCCCTAACCCGGTCGTCACGAGAATATCACGGGCTGGTGGCGTCAGCTCAGCAAGTCCGGGACTTGCTGACCTTGCTGGCAGTGGACGCCTCTGCGCCGAGTGCACGCTCTGACTCGACGACACCAATATGAGAATTGTAGTCAGCGCCCGTTCGCTCCACCAACACTCTGCAAAAACAAGAAACGACCTGGAGCAGTTTGCCAGATTCCGAATATCGCAGATCCAGATCGCGAGACTAGATGGCGACAATTTCGGTGGCTGTGCGGTCAACATCGGATAGGTAATGCAGGCCATCCAGAAACACCCTGAGTTTCACATTGTACGACGGAGCTTCGGCCTTGTGTGCGTCTGAGGTGGCATATTGGCTTCGAGTTACTTGAGTATACAACAGAACACAGCAATAACTGGCTCGCACTTGGTAACAGCCATTACGCGCAATTCAGTATGTCTAAGGACGAGAGCCAGCACCCCAACAAAGCCTCGAGGCAGCCTTCAGGCCGAGCACATAGCAGCCGACCTGGAGGCCCCTGACCAGGACCGGGCTGACGGACTTCTTGCACATATATTGTAGTACCGCAGGCATAGTAGTCGAAGTACTAGGTTCGTATTAGTAACAGTACCATGGTGCATGAGTTGCAAGCTGCACTGGCGGCACAATTGAGATTTTTGTAACTTGCAGAGGAGAACAGGTCACAGCGTCGCAGTACCTGACGGTAAGTCCATATTCCAAGTGAAGTGCGCCATCATAAGCCATCATTGGAGTCATTGTGGCTTGTTGCGAACGCGCTGAAGGAGCGAGGAGTAGAGCTTACATGATCAAGGAGTTTACACGCTCGAAACTCCGACATCAGTCCTGTCCGCATCCTGCTCTCGCAAGCTTCGAAGGTGAGACCGGCAGACAGAGGGCTAGCAAGATCGTGAAGACATGATACTATATGTGTGCCTAAATTTTGAAATAATTACCTCGCGTATCAGGGCAGACCAGGGCGTATTATATGATGTAAATATCCTACTAGTACTTACTTCCCAAGTTCTCGGTCGACGCAATGGCAAGCGCAAAATTGGGTTCAGCCACTTGTGGAAGGAAAATCGGTCGAACTAAATCGTACATGTTGAAAACATCCTGCGCTATTTCTACATAGAGTACACGGCTGACAGTACATGGCTATCTGAGATTCGGGGTTGTGTTTGTCTGGTTCTGCAAACTCAGCGCACGATTCATGTTGAAGAGCGAGCGCACATCCATCTTGGGCGGCGTGACTGTGCACAGCGCGGCAGTCCCGGGCATAGAAAGGGCGGGCATCGTGGCATCACCAGTCTGAAGGAGTCTCTTGAATGCTGAAAGTAACTTGTCCTTCGGCGCTATGAGTGGATCGCCGTTTACAGCAATCTTCTCCCCTAACCGTTGTACCCGGGCCTCGTCGAACTTGGACAAGTGAAGCACCTTGGCGGTCAGCACGTACGCAGCCGGTGCATCGACAGCGATGTCATCCAGGAACTCCGTCGTACCCGCAAAGCCCTTCTCCAAGATATCCGTGTTCAGCTTGCCCTTTTCGAGAACACGGGTGAACAGGCTGCCCGCAAGAGTCGCCTCTGCGTCCTTGCCCTCGAGCGCCTTGCTAAATACCGCATCGACCAACCGGTGCCGCTGATCCTTGGGGAGCGACTCGAAGTACTGATGAATTAGTACCGGTCCGAGCGCATGTACATACACCGTGCCGGACTCCGATATGATAACTCTCCCTTTCCCCGCTCCATCCCCTGCCTCTTCCAACAAGTACTGCTCGCCCTCGTCCAGCTTCTTGATCGCAAAGAACTCCTTGGTGTCCTCCTCGACCTGCTTCTTGATCTGGGCCTCGGACAGCTCCAATGTCTCTGTCGCGTTGGGCGTCACACTGACTCCCTGCAGCGGCTTTAAACGTGGCAGCAAGTTGAGCTCCTTGCGTCGACCGCCTTCGCTCATGCCCGACTGGCTAAACTCGACGCAAGGCTTGCGACTCCGCGACATACTGGGCGTGTTGGTTTGCGTGAGCGCAGCGAATGGATTCATGCTCGTCGGCAAGGGGCTGTCAGGATTTTTGGTTAGTATATCATGCCGAAATATTTTGCAAGCCACACTCGGGACAACTAACTAACTACGAATTACATAATATATCCCAAAACGGCAATTTACCGGTTGATCCGGACCACGCACTGCCACAGACCACTGCCTGGCTCGCCGCCCTACGCGCGACGTCTCCTTTTTTCCCGCCCATTGCCACCGCAGGCATCGCAGGTCCAATTCCTCAACCAGTAGTCACAGTCCGTACATTCAAGATGATACTGTATCGGTTTGATGGGCCAGCAGCATGCAGTGAGCACTGTACGTACCCATTTTGTCTCGCACGACCCTTGCTTACAGCTTATAGAAGCAGACGTGTCTTCCTGCTGCTCGGCCGTTACTGGAAGACCGCAGACGCAGTGTGCAAGAAGTTCTGCATATTCGCGCACACGCCGTGTTCGGTGACCGCGCGTTGTTGCCATTGACTTGAATAGCGGCTCCACGACAGAATCGTCGCCAGTGCCGCGTCGCTTCCTCTTTCCTGCGCGAGGTTCCTGAGCACGAGCTTTGGTCAGTACGCAAAATTGGCCCGAAGTTATCGGTACTGACCTGGCTGGTAGCCGATGGTGGTGCAGTCGGCGTCTCTGCATCCATAGCAGCTTCGCTATCGTCGAGCAGGGCGCCGTCTTCTTCGTTCTCGAAGCTCGAACCAGCATGCTCATCTTCACTTGCACCCAGCGCTGTTTCCTCACCTCGGTCGTCAAATCGCGTGGAGGACAACTCCAATTCGTCGACACTGGACACGTCCGAATCCGAATGCTCGCTTTCTTGACTGTCATTGCTGAGCCTCTGTGAGCCGCTGCCCTCGCTTTCGCTGCCTTTGTCTGTTTCATGAGCTGAGCCTTCGTCATCGCAGTCCATCTCGTCGTGCTGGTCGGCAGCATCTTCGTCAGGCTCCGAGTCGTCTGCGCTACAAATTCGACAACCATGTCAGTCCCACGTACAGGGCGTAGTTGAACTCGACTTACTCAGCTATGAATGCATTGCGTGTGCTGTGCGCTTCGGACACGGTGAGCACTGTTGCCTTCTTCTTGGATTTTCGGCTCTTCTTAACGATGTGTCGGCCGCGCCACAGATTCTTAAGGAGCCGCTTCTCATTCGAACCAATGTGAGCCAGGTGCTCGAGATCTGCGACACGACGGTCAGGGTGGAGCCTTCTGGCATGCGCCAGAAGGTTATACTTCCAGACCGTGGGTGCTTCAGGTGGGCACCAAGGGCAAATGAGTGGCACATTTGATGAAGGACTAGATTCTGTCGATTCAGCGGCGACGGCGTAACTCATCGTGAGTTTGCCGATGGCACAGCTCGATTTCGAGTAGTTAATTTGCAGGTTTCCCTGATGCTTTCGCAGGAAGAACCAGCAGGCCGGTGCTGGACGAAGACACAAGCCGCAGGGTTCGGAAACCGCCTGGATGCTCTCGTCATGGAGGATGTGGGTAGCATTATGAGCCAGCAACTTTTGGATCGCCGCTGGCAGCTGAACGGGGGGCGAGCAATATGGGCAAGAGCCGAACTTCGTTACGCAGCGCTCGCTGTCCGCGTCTTCGCACAGAAAGCATGCCTTGCCTGCGCGGAATATGTAAGTATGAACCACACCCATTGTAAATTGACGAACCAGTTGGTTCGCGGTACGGGAATCTTGCCGTGTCACAAGCAGTGGTGACGTTGGGAATATGCGCTAGATCGCTTTGTGCCAGGTGCCCGTAGATCACGGCGCCGAGTGCCATGATGGCAGAGCTCTCGAAGAGCAAGAGCTGCTTGTCCAGACCGCGAACAGCAATGTCGGCATTTATGCACTCAATAAGTCGTCCTGGGACCGTATACGTCGGACCGCGGCCCTTCTCCCAGCACCAGTCGTGCTTCATGTCCGGGTCGTCGTCTCCCGTCGCGGGCTTGAGGTACAACAGCTGGTAAGAGACACCCCAGGCAGTCACCACGGAGGTCCCGAATACATCCGAAGGGGGGTTTCCCAGTATCAGAACAACCCCCCTTAAATCTGTCCGTCGGCCAGATTATATCGGTCGCTGGCGACATCGACCGGCGGGGCTGTCCTTTCCGCGGCCGCCGCCGTCGCCTCGACGGCCGCCGCCGTCGCCTCAACTGCCGCCGCCGTCGCTCCAGCGGCCCTGGCTGCTGTCGGCGGCGACATAGGGCCTGTCCACTGACCGTCGCGGCCGTCGTCGGCAGCCATCAGCCGGCGCTAATGGGGCGCTACCGGCAATCTCCGGGGATCGTCGGGCCCGATGTGCGGGACGCCAAAAGCATCCGCTCGCCGGCGCTTATGGCAAATGCCGACCCGCATCAATCCGGGTTTGTTTGCTTCAAATGCGGCCGCCGTTGACCGGATCGTTCGCCGGCATGCAGAATATTCGTCGGCAGGCGGAATAAAAAAACATTCCTTCCCCTGCACCCTCTAATACATAGTGGCATACATGTTTGAAGTAATATTTCATGCAATAGAATCACTTGAATAGGGTGCTGCTGCTGCTGCTGTTGTTGTTGCTGCCGCTCCTGCTGTACCTTGGAAAGACAGAAATCACATTGACCTACACTACTGCTTGTCCCATTACTGGCTGAGCAGAGCCATTCCAGCGAAGACTATGTGCACGTTGTTGAACATGGGGGGGTTGATTCGATTGGTGATGAAGGCTTCAACCTTCAGACAGCAGGACTCAATTAGGGGTTGATTCGATTGGTGATGAAGGCTTCAACCTTCAGACAGCAGGACTCAATTAGGGGTTGATTCGATTGGTGATGAAGGCTTCAACCTTCAGACAGCAGGACTCAATTAGGGGTTGATTCGATTGGTGATGAAGGCTTCAACCTTCAGACAGCAGGACTCAATTATGAACTGGCTGAGCAGGGCCATGCTAGCGCCCAATATGTGCCCGTTGTTGTACAGGGTAGTGTAGGATAGCTAGAGGAGGTTGCGGTTTTTGTCTTATGAACAACACGGCAAAGTCGTCTGGCCGGCGAGGTTTGACACCAACAACAGCAGCAGCATATCACTGCCGGCGGACAGTCTTATGAGGATTTTGCCGTCGCCGTACAGTCTCGGGTTTGGCCGCCGAACAACTAATCACCAACAGCAGCAGCAACACGACGTCACTGCCGGTAAACAAACTGTAACAGTTAGCGACAAAAGTGATGGGGGGTTGGTTCGATTGGTCATTGAGCAGTCAGACCGCAGGACTCAATTCTGAAGTGGCTAATCAGAGCTATGCTAGAGACAAAGATATTCCCGCTGTTGTACAGGGTAGTAAGAGCTGCAACAGCACATTGCTGCTGGAGGACGATCTCGCGCCGGGCCGCCAAACAACGAGCAGACGGCAAACATGGCATTTTTGTCTTGTGGCCGACAAAATCTTAGGACCGTTCACCGGCAGCGAAGGCATGTTTGCGCTGCCGGTGAACGGTCCTGAGCAGTCTGGCCGGCAAGAGCAATCAGCACATCGCCGCCGGCGGAGAGTTTTGGCTGTGGTCGTCGAACAGTATGTATGGCCGGCGAACAACAGGACATCCTTGCCGTGGAGAACATCGCCGCCGGCGGACGATGTGGCGTCTGGCCGCCGAACAACAAAGCAGCCGGCGAACATGGCATCGCCGCCAACGAGTCTTGCCGGCAAGAGCAATCACCACCTCGCCGCTGAAAACGTCTTGGGTCTGGCCGGTGAACGACAGCAGCAGCAGCAACAACAGGGCGTTGCTGCAGCCGAAGAGTTCTGGAGAGCTTTGGCAGACGATAGATGCTGTTTGTATCTTGATGAGGCTCTAGATAGTGTTTCTGTGCTGTGGCCGACGAAATACCACATTGCCGCTGAAAACGTCTTGAGTCTGGCTGGCGAACGACCGCAGCAGCAGCAACAACAGGGCATTGCTGCATCCGAATGATGGTGGAAAATCTTGGCAGGCTATAGATGCTGTTTGTATCTTGATGATGCTCTAGATAATGTTTGTCTTGTGGCCGACGAAATCTTACAGTACAAGGCCGCAGCCGGCAAACAGCTCACCGGCAGCAGCAACAACATAGGCAGGTGAAAGTGTAGTTGGACGATTCCTTACCGGTGGCGAGTAACTACATCGGAGCTACATCTTATCTGGACGAACGAGGAGGGAGTAAAGAAAACGCCTGAGGTAGATAATATCCTCTTCTCCAATACCTGTGGACCGCCATGATCTCAATACTGCGGCATATGCAGCCAAACACCAAACACCACAGTCGTTGGCCTTTCCAATTGAAGCAGGCTGTTATTAAGAGTTCAGCTGAGGCTAGGAAAGAGGATAGATGGACCTTACAACAAGGGGCATTGCAGACCATCCCGACGGCGGCCGGCGAGCATCGTATTGACCCTGACGACTGGCCTCAATGAGCAGCAATGAGATAAACTGAGAAATAAGCTGCATCAACCATCAGACAACATTTTTCCAGAGTTAAAAGCAAGGCCTCACATTAATCTGCCGGCGGAAGGTCTCCGGACAAGCATGGCTATCAAAGAGCTCGATGCGGCCGGTTTCAAGATAGATGAACGCCATAATCCAGCGCTTTTCATCCTGAAGAGGAAGAACAAGAATGGGGCGGGTAGAAAAGGGAATACCACGCAGAGATCGGACGATTTGAGGAATAGATGTTCCATCACACCATGCAGTGTACGAATATGGAGTTAAAACGGCCATCTTGTGCATCCGAGAGGGAAATGTTGCAGCCAGCAATGCCAGGCAAGCATAAAGTGCCTGTTCGGGGAGAGGGTAGCCTTCACAAAGCCGGATAGCAGTCTGCTGGGGAACATCCAGCCGCTTAAATCCCTCGCCGGCCGGCCGGCAAAGATGCCGGGGTGGCTGTTGTCCTGGGGACTGGTTGCGCAGTAATGCAGAAAAGGACTTGTCCAGCGCAGAGTCATCAATCTACAGCAGTAAGCATTCTGGTCGAAATGGACGGTAAGAGTTCCACACCTTGTGATCAACCTCCCGTACGGTACATTGAATAACGGGGTCTTCAGCGTCCTCTTCGACAGCCTCATGAAAAAAGTTGCCTGGCGCCAATGAAAGACTCGTCGTCGTCGTCTGTGTTTTCGTCATCACTCTCATCGACCATTTGCATTGTCAGTTGGTACGGCAGAGGATGATGGGGTGTGGTAGGTGGTGTTGGAAGCCCTTGTTCGATGGCCGGCAGAACGAATGGATCAGTAGCCGGCGAGGAGGGGACTGGTGACGATGCAAGGGAGTTGGCCGGCGAGGGAAGAACAGCGGCTGCCGTCGAAGGACTGTCTGCAGTTCCGGCGGCGGCCAGCGAAGGGTTCAGCGGCTGCCGGATTAATGACATCCATTGAGCAAATGGTATGGTCAGTTCGCTGCATCCAGACAGCATATCCTCGAGATGGGCACGCTCATTAAGAAGCAAAGGCCGTAGGGCTGCATCTGTCAAGTTATCAGACGAGCAACTCGGTGGGAGGCTGCTGGCTCACTGGCTTCGTCGGCGAACGCAATCTGAAGGGCCTTGCTCTCCCAGGTGGCCCAGGCAAAGAGCTGCTGTTCTTCACGGGCGAGACGTCGCTCCTCCTCCTTGCAACGATCTATGCAGAGCTGAGCGCGAATGCCAGCGCGAACTGTGGCATCCATTAACCAAGGTGCATTGCCCTGCGGGATCTCTGCCAGCCAGACATCCTCAAGCAGCGCTGGGTCATTGCGAAGGTCGGTAATGTCAACTGTAAGAGGCTCGGGGAGCGGGAACTGACGGCCAGCAGGGAGCAGGTCCTTGAGATCTTCACAATACTTGTTGTAGCGCGCAATTGCCGCTTTGATCGCTGGAGTACGCTTCGAGATGGATCGGACGGTCTTCTGATGAGTTTTCGTGCCTGTAGAATATAGAAATCAGTATATATGCACCATGTTGGAGGATGAGCGGCTGCCGACCAAGAGCGGAATGCTGGCCGCCAACGGCCTGGTCAATTCGCTCCCATTCAAAGAAGCGGCCGGTGAGTTTCTGGCGGGCGATGCACTTGGCATCATAGGCCATGACCAGGGTTTTTGCAAAGTCCCATCCGTAATCGGCAATTTCGGGGAACGAAGAGCGAACATTGAGGGAGCCATAAAGCTCCTCGGCCTGCTTGTTCAGCTCGCCCTGTGTAACACGTAGAGCATTGAGCTGCTGCCTTGCGGATGCAGCATCTGGCCCTCGAACAGCAGTCAAGACAGGCTCGAGTGCATGGATGGCAGTCTCGACACCATCAATCTGCTCTTGAAGGGCCATCACCGACTCCAGCTCCTTCTTCAGACGAGGCGCAGGATCTAACAGCAGTTAGCACATTGCGAAGGTTTTGGCTGCCCAAAACATACGACGTCGGATAGAAAGTTGGGCTTCCTTTTGCAAAATCCATTGGCCGGCGAGGAACTCTGGCGAATGACCACAGGCATGGAGAATGCGGAGCGCATGCCACTGCTTGTCCGCAGCAGCCTTTTTTCGCCTCGCCAGCCACCGGCCGAGGTCGTCCCTCAGCTGGCGAACAATCCAGTCGATTTGCCGCTCAAGGATGCTGAGCCGCCGTTTACGCTGCACAGCCAAGTAAGCTCGCCGCCGAACGATAGCTTTGCCGGCTGGCTTACTGATACATGTCGAAGGATGGCAATGACATCGCAAAGACGTGACCAAAGCCGTTCCACACCCTCGCCGTCGGCCAGACCGGTTCCCTCCTGCAGCCGGGGGTTAAATGCTAGCTGGCACTCCCATTGGTGAGCATAGGCATGCATTGCTGATGTAACAAAACTCGTTCTGTCGAGCCAGCTCTGAGGCACAATGTCATACTGTATGCAACTTCAGAACAGATCGGAATGTGCAATGGTCACTCACCGCCATGAGCATTCGCCATCCAACACAGTTGATGTCGTAGGCATCGCCGTAAGTCGCGTTGTCTGGTGTGTGCAGGTAAAGATAAATACTGAGAGCAACCTTGAACTTCTGTTGCTCGCCAGGCGTGTCGATGTTGCAGAATGCAATGGGGATATCGTGGCGGCAGACCATAGCCATGAGTCCCGGTCGTCGTATATCTCGCCGGCTGTCTTCTGCTTGGAGCCGTCGCCGGCCGTGTGCGAATTCTCGCACTGCTTGAACGCGGCCTCGGGCACAATGCCAGTGTAGGGCTTGGCGGGACGCTTGCGGCACATGTCAATGCAGGCACCAACGGCGTCGACAAACTCCTTTGGGAGAAAATGCACAAACTGAAATTCGAACGGGGGACAGTCGCCGGCGGTCTTCAGGTGACGGTGCATGAAGTTACCGTCAGATGCGACTTGATAATCCGGCTCGCTGCAGGGCAGAGTGTTAGCTTGGAAGTTGTAAGCGTGATCACGACTGAACCCACGATTTCACCGGCCGGCCATTCTCAGTGGTGAAGAAGCAACTGGGGCAGCGCATGAGGAGCTCAGGGGCCACCGTTTTGCGACCATGAAGCTTCCACCCAAGGTCCAGTGCAACCTGCATCCACAGCCGCTGCGCTGGCGTTGCCTCAGCCAGCGGATCTGTGGCGGTCACTTCACCGGCAGGGTCTTCGTCGGCGACATCGGCCGCCTGAGACTGCGCAAGTGGTCTCGCCGGTGAAAGTCTTTCGGCCGCTGAATTGCGTTGTGGGCCATGGGGTGTTGCCGGCGGCGACATTGGGAGGGAAACACGACTGGCCAGTGGCGGAGGTGCGTCAACGATAGCACGAGCGTTGTTGAGCCGTTCTTGGAGATCCAGTTCGATTTTGCGGCGTACAAGATCATACCACTTCATCGCATCGCCCAGCGGTCTCCGGTAACCCTCTTGTACGGGGACACCGCTTCTACGGCGCAGAATGAAGCCGTTTAGGCGATGGGTACTGTGTAGAGCGGCTGCAAGAGCCATTGTTGATGTGCCGGCTTGCCGTTGTAGCTCGAGGTAGAAATCCAGCATCTGAGTCGAAAATGCGTAGTCGGCAGCCACAGGCGATGAGGAAAAGAAGCCATGAGCCAGGAGAGTGGCAGGAAGTGGTGTATGCTCGCAGAATACCATGTGCTTGATTTCGAAGGCTGTTTCAACTCATCAGTACATTGCAGCTAGATTTATGGAAACGGAGCTCACAGGTCCACATGACGAAGACGACACAAGTCAGCCTTGGGCTGCACAAGTGCGGGCAAGTCAAGGTGAATTCGTCGGCAAAGTTGGGATTCGGCGGCGAGTGATGTGGCCGGCCAGCGGCAGAGAAGGCAGTCATTAAAGCAGGAAGAAGCATATTCCATCGAGCGTAGAGAGCTTCCTTCTTTACGGATATCTCAGGGTTCGTCGGCTTCTTCTTGTGCCGCAGTGGGGGCATCTGGTAGTCGAAAGAGTCCTCAAATCCGATTGCCGGGAGACCATCATCATCAGGTTGTGGCCAGAGATCCTCTGCCATTGGCGCATCTTGGACAGCAGGAGCAGTAGTGGGACGTGCAGCAGGTTTTGCGCGCGAGGCTGTAATATGTGCCGCTGGGTGTGGGATGCGCGATGCGTTGGCCAGATAATTTGCGGGCAATATGTATATCCCGGCGTCTTTGGCCTTTTTGCGCCTTTTGCGAGAGGAAGAAGGTGCAGTCAAGGCCCACTGTTTGCGTAGGTAGGCGCGCCGTATGTCGTGGCTCGTGGGCAATAGCGTAATGGCCATGAAGACGGAGAAGTGAAAAGGCGTCGCCGGGATATTCCGGACAGGCAAAGTAGGCAGCTGTCCAGACTTTCCAGGACAAGACCCTGATGCAACACAGCTTAAACATGCTCCAAGGGTCTTCCTTGACATGTTTGGGGAGTTCACACGGCTCAATTCCCTGTCAACCCTTAATGTCTTTGTCGCGACAAGAGCGATAGTGCTTATGTAAGCACCCCTGAGCAACAACATGGGACAAGTACAGGCCAATTAAAGACAGCAATACCTCTCCGCATGGGTCCAGCTCGCTTTGGCATGTTCTCCCTGTATCCTGGCCGATTTGAGGTCCCTGCCGGCGAAGGAGTTTGGACGTTTTACCGGTCAGCAGACACCGGCTGCACACCTTACTGCACTCCCAGGGTCTCAAGGTTGCCTCACAGTATGTCACTAGCTCTATTAGGCATACTTTTGCTGTGTTGTGGCTGTTTTGGCGTCCCTGCCTGCGAAGGAGTCGGCGAGCTTGGCCGTTTTACCAGCTGAGAGACTTGGGCTGCATACTTTGCTGAACTCCCTGGGTCTCCAAAAGCTCGATGAACGAGTCCATGTGTAAGATATACTAAAAAATAGCAATATCAATTGATGAGACAGCCGCAGTTCATCCGGTAGCACAAAGATACAGTGTTGCATCTCACCCGCAACTCGCTGTTGAAACAGGTAAATCGAGCCTCTAAAGCGCTTGAACCAATAGTGCCTGCATTTGTCACTCCTAATCTAATGCAAGTATCAATCCAAGGGATATAAAGCTGTGAGACAACAACCGGAGATTCAGTGAGTGCTGAACAAGCGAGTACATTGTCACCTGCAACTTTGGACAAACCACAGTAATGTTGTTCCCTCGCAAGGCAAATGCGTTCCAGTGCCAATCTGATGGTCCCAGAGTAGTCTCAGTGTTTACTCAGACCCACAAATGACATTGACATATAGGGGAGCGGCCGACTCATTGGGAAATCGATGATTTGCTGTGTTTTCGCAGGTGGCCTCATGCGCCCAAACTCTGAAATCTCGACCCCGAGAAGTTGTTTGTGACTGAAACTTTGAGAAGGTACTGGGAGCATTTAAAACTTTGATTTTACGATGCAAGATTAGCGTGGGAAGCCAAGAATCGCCGGGGTCGTTCCAGCAGCTGAACATGCAGCCGTCAAATACAGTGTTTCTAGATCTCCAGAAGGTTCTACTGTCGTTTCAAGGTCATATAAATGTTCACAAACATGCTGGGCACGTCACGGCATGAGGCATTGACATTGACAGGTTGCTCGACGCCTCTAAACGCTGTTTCTGGATTTGGACGGTGTATCCCTGACACGGATTCCAAGTCCGACGGTTGCCCTCTTACCGTCGTCTGCCGCATTGCGCACCCCCCACCAGGCCCCATCCCCCACCCCACAAGGTCCGCTGGATGATCAGCGGTCGCCTAGTGCTCTCTGACCTAGTTTCAGAACTTAGAAAATTGCGACCAATGCCGCCGAAGCGCAGGACCAAGAGGCAGCAGCGTTCGCCGACGCCCGCGCAGACGCCAGAGGACAACGGGCCTCCTGACCCCGTCGAGGTGCGTTTTTCTTACTGCCTGTTACTTCTACTGATTATTTGGGCTGTTTCTAGGACGTCGCCGACGAAGCCAGCCGCCCAGAAAAGGGACCATCGCCAATTCCTGGCGGATCCGATGATGAAGGCGCAAGCACCGCGCGACCTGGTATCGAGGACGGCGAGGGCTTGGGCGTTGATGATGCGGTAAGCATCGTGCAGCCTTGCGCAGCCGCCGCTGAACTGACAATTGGTCAGGACGATGAGGCTTTCCAGGAGGTGTTCACGCCCCAGATGGTTGCTGCCATGGACGCACTCGACCAAACCATGCCCACGCAGGAGATGCTGCTGCCGCCTGCAGCCCGCTTGGAGCCCACGACATCCGCCGGCGAACTGGGTGGCAGTCAGCTGCCAGTGGCTGCACGTGGCCGTACGAGCGAGCCAGGTCCCGCGACATCGTTCGGCGCCGCCCCAGTCTCGCCCAGTGCTGCCAGCACTCGCAGCGCTCCTTCTGGAGCTGGCGCCTTCGCGGGCTTCACGCGTCTTGCTCGTTCACCGCCGCGGATCTTCAGCAGCGAGCACGCGCCCCACAGCAACGCGCCCCACCCGCCAACGAGCAGTGCATCCGCTGCACATGAAGCCGCGTCATCCTCCGCACTGCCCGAGACGCAGTTCAAGGCGCCACATCCGCCTGACGATGCAGCGCAATACGATGAGGAGGAGGCACCGCCGCTGCCCGGCTCTGAGCTCGCCGAGCTGCTTGACCGCCTCATCGCGTCGGCAGCGGAGCACTATGCGCCAGAGGGCCTGCAGGAGCAGATGCGGGCAGCAGCGTACACCTGTGACGACAGTGAACAGGACGCGAACGACGCTCGTGAGGCAGCCAGCCAAATCGAGGCAATGCTGCGGCTGCTGGATGAGGCACCACTCTCGGTGTCTCTCCTTCCTGAGCAGGAGCTGACGGCCGTCCATTTTGCTAGCATGGTCCGCCGTATGAAGCGCATCAGGCTGCCGGCGAACCTCCTTCGCCGGCGCGGCGAGGCAGCCTGGACTTTGAGGTTCTCGCAGGATGACCTGTCTGAAGCAACACGCTCGGCCATGCGTGCGATGTATTTGGAGGAGGAGAAGAAGGTCATCAAGCAGGAGGTCCGAATGAATATCCGCAGGGCCCCCGCTGCCCCTGCCGTGCCCGCCCCGACTCCCGCCCCTGCCGTGCCCGCCCTAACTCCCGCGCCTGCATTGCGCGCGCAGACACCTGCATTGCGCGCGCAGACACCTGTCGCCGCCGTGCGTGCCCCAACTCCCGCGCCTGCTGCCCCTGCCCCGACTCCTGTCCCCGCCGCGCCTGCCCCGATTCCCGTCCCCGCCGCGCCTGCCCCGATTCCCGTCCCTGCTGCGCCTGCCCCGAGTCCTGCCCCTGCGGCACCCGCCCAGAGTCCCGGCCCCGCCGCCTCCGCCCCGACTTCCACCGTCCAGGTCAACCCAGCCGATGTCCCGCCATCGCCCAGCACGTCTGGTGACGATGACCGCGAGGCATTCGTCCGGCGCCCTCCAACGCCACGCTACTCTGCACATGCGCTGCTGAAGACGACAGGAACGACCTCGCAAACGAGAGTTTGAAGCGAAATCATGGCGGTCGTAAGCGTAAGCCAGTGCGGTCGGCATTGGCGTGGCAGCCCGGGAGGAGGGGTGGAGTGTAGGGGAGGATGTCCGATGCGACGGCGAGTCCGAGGGCAAACAGCGGCTATCCCTAATTGAGCTCGTGCAGTGCGCAAGCAGAGCCGGACTTCATCAGTGACATCGCCGGTGGGTCCGAAACGCGGGTCCGTCCTGGGAGGGGGTTCCAGATGCGCCAGAGAAGTCCACAGGTCCAACAGGATGCGATGTCAAGGCGGCCGACGTACGCGACCGGTGCACTGAACATCGGATGCACATATCTTGCCGAGGACCTCTTCGTTTGGCAAGGTCCGACCGCGGATAGAAGGCCAGGAATTGGGAGGGGACACGGGCACCTCGCGCGGGATTCGGAAAGACGCCCGACGGCGAAATAAACGGCGGAGCGGACAGGGGGTTGACAGTCGGCAGCATCGCCGAGGGCGCGTTGTATCGAACGGGCGGCGGGTCATGCGGCCGCGGAGACCTTGCCAAAAACACCTGTGCGATGGACGAAGAGCCTGTGAGACCATTGGGTCCGTGTCCGGTTCGTGTACTCCATCCTGTAACGCCGAAGAGGGGGTGCGCGCGTGAGCACCGATATTCCGAGCAAACCAATGCGATCCAGCGGGGCTCCGGCCTCTGTCCATGTCAGGGAGCACCTCCGGCGGGGTAGGTCAGCGTTGGCTCACGCGTCCGACACCGGAAGATCCAGGTCGGCGGAGGGTGCGAAACACCAGATGTCCAGCAGCTCGGCGGAGCGCACGGCGACCTGTACTGTTGCCAGCGTTGCATAACTGACAGCGGCCGACATCGGTAGGTGTGGAATGGTCCGAGGTGAACTTGGAGCACAAGGACCGAGGGTAGATGGGTGCCGAGGGTCGCGCTGCGAAGGACCGAGGTGTGCAAGTGCGTGGGACGCCCAAACGCTCGATTGGCAGCCAGGACAGCGTGCGCGGGGTATCGGTCAAGCACGCATGGGTGGGGGACGTTGATATGCGTTGACCGAGCCTTGGGGCAGGCGGAACGCAGCAGGGGCCGGCGAGGGGGAGCGGAAATGGTCCGGCCGAGGCGGTGCATGGCAACGGCGGCATCGGCGAGCGTAGCGCCTCGTAACTTCGCATGGGACTCCGGAGGGGTGGTGCAAGGGTGTCGGCAAAGTTTGGAAGCCATCGGCCTATAGGGTGTTCGTTGGCGAAGCGATTCGTGCGGACTGCGAGCGGGATTTGCCGGACGTCGTTGCGAGGGGCGACCAAAGGGAAAACTACAACTCCAGAAGGGTCCGGAACTTGAGGGTAAGGTTTGGGAAGCGTGCCTAAGGGCGGTATGGGGTTAAAGGAAGGCCGAGAGGCGGCCAGGGGGTCAGGGAGGGTTCGGGTCCAAGGGGGCGGCCACCAGAAGCTTGAGACCGAGGCCAGGGGATTCTGTGGGCGAGATCGGTCCTATATCCAAGGTCCAGGTGGTATAAGCGAAGGGGATATCGTGGAGACCGCCGGGGTGGGCACTCGCAGCTCCGCTGGGGGTAGGAGGAAGTAGAGAGCGGATAGAAGAGGATAGAGGGGGGGAGGAACTGAGTACCCGGAGTGGACGGGGTAGGTTGGATCTTATGTCACGGTGTGCTGCATACACCACCGACCAGGAGGCGTAGCCGACCAGGAAGGGTACTCAGGAGGGGGGTCGAACACATAATAGACCAGATCCAACCTAGGGTACATCCGAGGGCAATCGCCGGTACATATAGTCCGATCGGAGGCAAACCGGATCCGAACGCTCCAGACAACAAAGGAAGCCAACCAACACCAAAGAGAGGTCCGGAAGCGATGGGAAAGACATCGGGGAAGTCACCGAGGGTAATCGGGAGCCAATGGAAGCAATGGGGGGTAAAGGGAGTCAAGGGAGGGTCAAGAAAGAGTGAAGCGTCGCGCCGAAGGCACAGAACGGCTCCGGACGAAGGGGATAAAGGATGTCCGTGCCTATGGAGGGTATCGGGCGGGTATCCGAGACAGACCGAGGTGTCCTTGCATGTATGCACGCACTGACACCGGGGCGAAAGGCGCCGACGCAATGGCGAGCGCAGCAGCGAGCGCAACGCGTCGGCGAGCGAGGTACGGGCGCACCACCCAACAATCAACACTCCCACTCCATCCGGACAGCCTCCGGACCATGGACCATGCCGCGCGCGGACCGAGGAGAGTGTGGCGGCCGAGGTCCGAGGTGCCGGAGCGGTCGAGCATCCAGGGGACAGAGGGTGACGGATGTACGTCGGCACGATCGTTGCAGCTTCACCTGTACTCCCAGCGCACACCGGCCATGCAGGGCAATACCCGAGGTGTGGTGTGCGGCATCTCCGAAGGTGTAGGCCGTAATGTGATGCCGAGGAGACGGACCGACGAACGGCTACACGCTGGTTGGAAACCAACACAGCGGTGATCGACAACAATGGCAATAGCGCGTCGCATCCAAGGACCGAGGTTGACAGGGGTCCGGTGACGCCGAGAGAAGGTAGCCGAGGTGCCAGCGGTCCGGAGAGGCATGCGGAACGGGTATATCGGTCCGACGGAGCGGGTGAAGCGGCGAAAGAGATCCAACGGAAGCGGCGTATGGGCAAGATCGCCGCGCACCGTAACACTTATGGCGATTAGCATACCCAGAGCTGAGCGCGCGAGCACCATTTCGGTGCACGCAGCGTTCCTCTGGGCGTGTATGGGAGAAAGCAGGACAAGAACAGGAGCTACAGGTGTCGAGTGGGACATTCGGAAAGACACCAGCGGGCAACCTGGGCCCAATGCGCGGAGGGTGCAGTACAATCCAATTGCCAGGCTCGCGCGGGCCAGCAAGACGGCGCACATCAGCAGCGCATTCACCGACCGTCCACCAATCTCAGTGGACGTCACCTGCTTGGTGAGTCTGCTTTTATTCCGCAATAGAGGGACTTTGTGCTGAGTTGTGCTTACCCTAGAGCGAATTTCCCTCACTACTGTCACACGAGATGTTCAACCCGTTCTACTGCCTGCTCGAGCTCTTCGCGCACAGCCACAGGTAAGAAGTTTCGTTTCATTCGTATGTGGATGTTGCTTACCGGTCACCAGCAATCTGTACGACCCGCTACTGAACACCCAGCTCGGGCTCCGCGCTTGCACGGACGGCAGTCCAGGGCGTTCCGGAGAACGCGCTGAGCTGCTCGAGACCACAGCTGTGCGCGTGCGAAGCCCAGAGCCTCGTGGCTGCTCTCGGCAGCCTCGCTGGCGCCGGTGAGTGCGCGCTGGCGCAGACAGCAGGCTAGCGTCTTCGGAGAACACGCTGAGCTGCTCGAGACCACGGCTGTGCGTGTGCGAAGCCCAGAGCCTCATGGCTGCTCTCGGCAGCCTCGCTGGCCCCGGTCACGTCTGCCGCGAGTGCACACTTGTCCAGACAGCAGTCCAGCGTGTTCGGCAGACACACTGGGTTACTCGAGACCACGGCTGTGCAAGAGCGACGCCCACCGCCTCGCAATGCCGCGCAGCGGCTTCACTGGTTCCAATTCATCCACCGCGAGCCGCGTGCCCGCTCCCACAGCAGATCAGCGCGCTCAGAAAATGCGCTGGGTTGCTGGAGACCGTGGCTATGCGAGATCCTACGCCCCGCAACGCCACTCATCGGCCTCGCTCATCCACGGCCAGCCGTGCGCTCCCACAGCAGCCTAGCATGCTCGGAAAACGCGCTGGGCTGCTGGTGACCGCGGCTATGCGAGATCCTACAACCAGCCATCTCAACGCCGCCCATCGGCCTCGCCAGCGCCGGTTTCATCCACCACGAGCCGCGCGCCTGTCCCTACCGCAGCCCAGCGTGCTTGGCGGACGCGCTGTGCTGCTGGAGACCATGGCAGTGCAAGTGCAACATCCAGAGCCTCACAACGGCCCGCGGCGGCCTTGCTGGCACCAGTGACGTCCACCGCGAGTGGACGCTTGCACAGACAGCAGTCCAGTGTGTTCGGTGATTGCGCTGAGCTGCAGGAGACTGCGGCTGTGCGCACGCGAAGCCCAGAGCCTCGCAACGGCTCTCGGCAGCCTCTCTGGCGCCAGTGACGTCTGCCGCGAGTGTGTGCTTGCACAGACAGCAGTCCAGCATGTTCGGCGAACACGTTGGGCTGCTCAAAACTTTAGCTGCACAATTTTGAAGCACAAAGCGTCGAAATGTGGCCCAGCGCTGGCGCCGCAGACATTCTATCCCTGGCATTGCAGCTAGATGTGGAGTGCGACGTCCGACTACAGCAAGGCAGAGAGGAGCTCGTGGCTGGTGTCGCTGGTCCCGACGTTGACATGTGCGTGCGCGACACCATGCGGTTCTGTACCAGTGCTCACTGCGCGCAGACCTCTGCTATGGGCGGTGGGGCAGGGTTGCGCAACACCGTCGCGGAACCACTCAAGTCGCCAAAGGCTCGACATCGACGAACTTACAGCTGTACGACAGGGCGTTGTGGGTGCGCCCCCGTCCTTCATTCTGCCATGGGTACATTTCTACTTTAAGTTTTCTTCAGGTACGCCTCGAGAGGAGCATGACAGCCGTTCTTAACCCTTCATCCAGAATTTCTCTGCTCCTGTCACTTGGTTTCCGCCGCATAGTCCATAATTACTGCGTTGTATGCATACACAGCTTATGCTGTCTCAGTCAGGATGACGCCGAGTTCGCTAATTTCCCGTCGCTTAATTCGGCAAAAAATCCACCTCTCTTGTCTTACCATGTCGATCTTCGAGCCCGCCTTCATTCGCAGTGTCCTCTGCGCAGCAGAGCCTCCCGGGAAACAAGTCGAGTTCCTTGCCAAGTGGGATGCAGCGGTACGCCCCATCAATACAGCGTTGACCGCCTATTAAATCTGTGAAAGATTGAGAAGCGCTGCAATGCCTGGTTAAAGGCTGAAGCAAAGCGGACCGCGAAGCTGAAAGCCCCAGTGAAAGACTCTGGCGCAGAAGACGACGACTCCCCAAATATGCTGCCCGAGGCGCAACTACGATGGGCCGCTGCCGTCGTCGAATATGTCAACAATGTGCACCAGCGTGTTCGTGTCCATGGCAATTCGAAGAGCCTGAAACAGCCTGTATTGTGCGAAACCATTCCGCTCATTGGCCCGCGTTTTGTGCCACCACCACCAGCTCTGATTCAGAGCTGTCGCGCCGTCTCTGAGCTCAATCCGGACAGTTGGAACCTGCGGCCGCTCAACATCGTGCACGAGCTCTTCGACCCCAGCCTCAGAAACTGTCGCGTATGCGGAGCCGACCAGAGCAAAACATCGTTTGAGGGATGGGCTTGCATGGTGCCGCGTCGCGTGCACGGAATTAGTCTGGAAGAGCTTGCGATAGGGCAACAGCTCAGATGCCAGCGCTGTAGAGAGCTGGGGAATAAGCCTTCAAGCTATGCGCTCACAAGCAGCACTTTCTGGAAGCTAGTTTCGTACGATGATATACCTGGTATGTGACACGGCATCTGAACACTTTCTGATACTCATTCCTTAACAGCAGGCATTCCAATCTTCACCAGACGATGTGCGCTGACCCGCGAACTTTTCGATCTTGTTGTGGAGCTGCGGCCTGGGTCAACGGTGTCAGGATTTGCCCAAACGATTCGTCGTAAGTGTTCAGTTACCCGTCGACCTTGCACTGCTAATTTCATTACAGAGCTGCATCTACTGCGATACCTGCAGGATAAACGCGAGTACATGACCCTTCTGCGAGCAAAGCTCAGCACTCCAACACTGGATGCCTTTGTACGAGCGTCACAGTCACTGCCGAGGGCATTCTCTGAGCCATACGACAATGCGGGATATGCACTCGCCCACATTTCCGGAGACGTTCTCACTGAGATTTACCTCGACTTCGTTAAGCGGACACGCAGGCCTGAATCGGAGATGTACCTCAAGTCCTTGACAGGCGCGTTGTTCTCCGTCGCAATGATTAATCGAATTGAAATTTTGTTCTTTAGGAATCAGCCTATCGATTGACACGACGTTCAAAATTACTAACAAGGCGACGGTTGTGCAATCAGGGACATCGCAACGTGAGAAGCTACTGAAGGGTGGCTTGTTCAGCGGCGTCAACGAGAACAACGAGATTGTATTCTGGGTGCGTTGCAGCGATATCATTAACTCTTGAAACACTAATTTAGCTTTCCCTAGCGTTTATGCCAAACGCAGTCCAACAAAGAAATTGAAGAAACCCTGGGCGGCTTTGAGCAACGCCGCAAACTGCTGAACGCGCCACCGGTCGAACTATGCGCGTCCGACAATTGCTGCAAGGTCCGGTCAGCCATCGTCAGTCAGCTACCAGATGCACACGCGACATTGGATATTTTCCACGTTGTGCAAAGGTGAGAGGCTGCGCGAAAACAGCACATGATTGACTCATCGACATCTACCGCAGATACACAGCGAAGCTTGTTGGTTCTAAGGCTACGCTCTATCGCCAAGCTGTTGCACGAGATGTTACAGATGCGCTACTCAAGATTCGTGCGAACAAGCAGGACGGCGTTACAACGGAATATTGGTCACAGCTTGAGCAGGAACAGCGCTTGGCGGCTGTCTGGGAGAAATGGTCCAAATACGATATCTGGCAGTCTGGCACCGCTCAGGTATGTCCTCGTATCTGCCATCTCACACGGGTGATTGATCTTTTGTTAGATGCACGAAGAGCAGATGGGCCACGTCAGGAAAGGCTGCCTCGCGCGCACACGGAGCGACATCTCTACAGACGGAAGCCGCATCGAAAGTTCACATAAAGGCTGGAATTCACTCATGCGCTCGCATGCGAGCGGACTTGAGGTTCTCGAGGCTCTCGGGCACGACTTCGTGATGCGTCGCAATCTCCGAGTTGCAGTGAGCAACGGCTCTGGTTCTGACTTCGCGGCTTCGACGTACGGCTCGCATCATATCACACTTGTTAGCTCCATTGCGATGCAGTGGAACCGGATTGTCGAATTACTTGGTTCTCCTTCAACACTTGCCCTCGCCCCGATTTTACGGTTTGCCAACAGTCAGGAGAAGTTCGGGCTTGTCTGGCCTGAGTACATCAGCCTCGCACCGGCTGTCAAGCTGGAGATCGCAGAGTCATTTGAAGTCGAGCTTTGCGAGGAGGATATCGACCTTGGCCATCCGGGAACTGATCGTCTGACTACGGTATGTTTGAATGGTCTGTAATGCATCTTTCCTGACGTTTTTCTGCCCCCAGCTGCCAGCAAGTCTCGCCACGTCCCTCGTTATGGCGCCAGGGTCGTTTGGGTTCATAGACCTTACTCAAGATACCGAAGTGGAGGCCATGGAACTGCCTAGGACAGAGTCCGTGCACCAGGAACAGGTAAACCGCACACATCCTGGTTGACCACACAGCTCACCACCTGCGCAGCCTTCGCGAGACGGGGGTGGAGCGCCTGTCGAACCAGTCACTGCACCGGAAGTACTGGCATCGGCCAGCGCCACGCCCTCGCTGCGTACCTCGGCAGCGCTATGCGACACCTCGGCGGGCGTATCCATGTGTTCCGATCCTCAACTCCAATCCATAGCGCGCGATACTCCTGCCGCAATAATGGCCACTGCCGCATGCGCAACAACTAGCTCTTTAACGAGCAGTTTCGGCACGAAGCGTCCCGCTCTGGATCCCCTTGCTGGACCAGCCGCAAAGCGCGTACATACCGACAGCATCGGAGCTAGCAAGGCAAGTCATCTTTTTCTCTGATGTTATGGTTGACTGACTCAGGACTGAAGCAGGCTGTCGCTCTTGCACCAATTTTTAGGTCAAGATCAGTCGCGCGTGGTCTCAGCAGCCATCAACCCTTGCAGACCAACCAGGCCGCTTCATCGTCAGCGCCAGCGATGCCTGCGGTCAAGGCAGGACATCAGCAGCAGAATCTGACCCGCTCAGCGGCGCTGTTCAGGGCTGCAACAGGAGTTCATCCCGACGCACTTCACATCGCCGGCGAGGAATGGTTCTTGTTTGCCGAATTTCGCGTTGAGCACGAGCTGCGGACCTACGAGATGACACCAGTGCGGATAGGCGACGTTACGAAGCGCTTTAATGACAAGCTCGTCGCAAAGTATGGCAATGCGGTTGTACCGAAGGATCCGCGTGCCGTCATGTCCACGTTGGCAGCTCTCGAAGCACGAGTTATCGCGCGGCTGGAAGCCAAAGATTTCACAGGTTTGTCCGTCTCAACATTGTTTAATTGACTAACCTGTCCCAGCCAAGAGCGGGTCGGAGACCTTCTGGAGACGCCAATGTGAGAGCTTTGAGGTTGGAAAGCGCGGGCAGGGCAAATCGGTAAGTGTAGATTGAGCCAGACTTGCGCTTATTGATCGGTTTTTGCAGCGCAAAGCCAACGCCTGCAAACGCTGCCTCAAGCTTATGTATCCGTTCGGGGTTGTCGATCCTCGGAACCACGCGCGCGACAGTTGCACTGATGGTGTAGCTGTCAAGCACAAGGATTCGGTGCCATACCCACAACCTCATGGTGTGTTCGTGGCAGGCAAGAGGTTCAAAATCGGTGCTTTCATGCAGTCGCTGTCCATTCTGCATGGGCTCATGGAGGATAAGCGTGAGCTACCGCTTGAGTATCAGCGCTTCCGTGACTTGCTCGGGAATCGCGTTCAGATTTCCAATGCGGTCGCCTACTTCAGGCTTTTCAATGATCTGGAGCCTGAGCACGCCCAAGGACTGGTTGAGGAAGTGGACGGGGTGCAGATGCTGCGCCTGGGTCCTGTGGGCGATACGTGACCAATCTCGCACTCTCATGGACAACTCTTTTTATTTATTTATTTCATAGCTTTATCTGTGTCTATACATCGAATCATAATCATTTCATGCACCCCATAATCAAACGAGGTTCAGTCTCAACATACCATGTTCATGAGTACCCATTGTGTCCAGTGTACTTGACACGAGCGGGCTGAGCGCAACAAATGTCAGGGACAGCACCCTATAGAGACAGACGACGCACAAGCTGCATACAGCAACTGATCTTGAGTCGCGGGCTGTGAAACGGCATAAGCTGCAATAGAGCTAAAGATCGTCGGTTTCAAGCTCATAAGCAATGCGACGAGTGGCGTACCGCGAAAATCACCAACCCAGTGAATCTGGCACTCAATGGTAGCGGCAGGACAATTTTGCCGCATGGTGGCAGCGGTTGGGCAGCATGACAACGAATCAGCTATGCCAGACGGTCAGCTGGGCTCTCACAACTGGCGAATATATTATGAGCTGCACTCACCAAACGTCAGCACAGGTCGCGCTTCCATCGATCGGCCACTCATGGGATATGCGAGTGCAGGGATGAAACGACGCAGTGTCTGATACCAGCGCAATGTGCGCTTCCATCGATTACACAACGCGACGAGATATAGCAAGCGTTCGCCATGGATAAGGTCGCGCCAGGGAGTAGTCGTTCGCCTGGAGCGTGAGTGCGATAGCGAGAGTGGAAATGCGACGTGACGGTTGCTCGCACGACGCAAACGTGGTGTTAGACGCCGAAACACGTCGCCGCAGATCCGGACACAGGCTGCTTAAGTGCGGTCTTCGTCCGCTGCGCTTTACGTCCGTTTGCAGCGCTGAGAATGGAAGACACTGCGCTTTGCAGGCCAGGTTGCAGCTTCCCATAGTTTCCTCTTTGGGAAACCCCAGGTTGGGTTTTTGGTCCCATTTGCCTCAGTGAAACCCCAGGACATGACCAATTTTCCTTCGGCCGGGCCTATCTTACCCGTGCTGGATGGGATATTGTTTGTCTGTGTGCTAGTCCCAGGAAGTGCTGTCAAGACGCGACTGGGAGACGGAGCCGGGCCGAGGCATTACCAGAGTCTGCACAATGTATTGTAGACCGAAAGCCTGTTACGAAGTGCGATTCGTCAAGTTAGCATTCGGTGTAACTAGACACAGCATACCGCACTTCATAAAAATTATGCTCCATCGGTAAAAAATCCGCTTCCTAAACCGAATGCACGTCTCTTGTGACTGCGACGCCGCTCGAAGTGGGAGATGTGGCTGAGAGTCGACACTTTGAATCGGAGCCGAAAGCGCGTCACGGCTTTTCCTCCGGGTCTGTGCTCAGCTTTCACTGGTCAAAAATATGCCGCGAGTCATAGACCTCACGCAGTCGAGCGACGATGGTGCGCCTGCCGACAACAACAACCTCCAGATCCTCGAGCATGCCATTCTGCTCTGCCCGACGAACGTGCTCGTTGAAACCGTCCTCCGCCTTGTTCGCGCCGACAACACAGTCCAGCGCGCGTTCGCCAAGGAGCTCGTGGGAGTCAGCAACAAGCAGCAGCCTGCGCAAAACAAGGCGCCCGTCGCAAAGTGGCATACCTGCGGCCAGTGCGGGGAGCAGTACGACGCGACGGACGACGACCAGACCTGCCTTCATCACAACGGCCGTCTGGTTGTCGATTAAGAATGCTTCCCGGATCACGACGAAGGCAGGTCTCGTTCAAACTCAAGGCCCGTCAGCTCATCACGCTTGCAGACTGCCACGGCCCAATGGACACGCCCGAGAACAGGCGCGACTTCCCCGACAGCTTCAAGTGGACTTGCTGCGACGAGACAACCGATGCCGAAGGATGCTGCGAGGGCGAGCATGTTCCCAAGGATGCCAAGCGACGACGCGTTCGGTGATGCGGGAAATTAGAGCCAGGAAAGCAATCTAGACGTCCCGATTTCAAGTACTCATTCATTACTTCTACTCTAATAGCGATAATAACTGTAGCATAAGCGGCCCAGTGTCCAATGTCATGCGCGTAAAGCCCAATGGTGCAAGATGTCGTGAGTAACGAATGCAAGTTGTAAAGAGTGCTGCTCATCCATGAAATCATAATATCCGAGCTCAAAGTTTGGCCGTCATGCGTGACGCGAGAAATGGCAGGCCCATCAGTAGCACATGCCGCCATAGACGGTGCAGCAGACGAAACGTAATTCCTATCCACACGGTGTCAACTTTATGGCTTCAAGAGGCTGCGTCGACTCACAATGTTCTTCTTGAACGTTCCTGTGCAATCCCCATAGCTTTGGTCAGGGTCTGTCGACCATCTGAAGTATACGTTGCGTCAGTAGCCTGCGTCATTGATGCTGGACGACATGGAAGCCGCACCTGAGCCGTCCACCGCATGTAAACGGCTTCAACACTTGCGCTAGATGGCAGAGAAAAATGATAACGTGCGATAGCAGACGGTGGGAAGAACACATACATTGTTGTACGGGCGCGGTCGCGCCCTGCACCCACGTCAGAGTGATGCGGTTGTAATTCTGCGAGTCGATGTGAAACTGCGAGCGCAGTGAGAAAACGGAAATAATGCGGGCGCGGGCAAATGAGGGCCTCACAACGTGCTGCTCAGCGGGCTCCGTGTGATTCGGGTACTGCGTGTTCGTGTGCATGTTGGTCGGGTATGAGCCCGCTTCGCCTGCAGGCAAAGTTGCTGTCAGCGCCAAAGGTAGACCCGGCGATGCAGAACGCACTCCAGTCATATGTTTCGCCCGGGTACGCGTAGCTTGAGTGCCAGTCAGAAAAATACAGCGAACGAGAAATCAGGACGCACTTGAGCAGGTTGTTCTGATCCTTGTACAATATGTCGCCGTATTCGAGCGGCCTCGCGTTTGGCCCCGTCTTAGGCTTCAGGTCGGCATCGTTCGACCTGACGACCCAGTTGCGGTACGAATGCGAGACGTATGTAATCCCTGCGCCATCGCTAGCCGTGAGCAGAAGGCCGTTTGCTTACGAGAAACGGGTTGACGCGCTCACCGACGTTCGGCGTGTCGGCCGCGTCGAACTGGAAGATGCCGCCGTCGGAGAAGACGGGCGGGTTGGATGACTCGACGATGTTCGTGTAGGCGATGTAGCCGTGCACGTTGTCGTTCTTGACCACCTGTATGACGCCCTGGTTGTATGACAGGTCGCTGTGTAAGTGTGGTCAGCAGTGTGGTAACAGGCCAGGCCAGATGAGATGCATACCAGCTGAAACCCGACGGGACAGCGCGCGCGACTGTAGAGGTACCGTCAGCCTGCGAAGAATGCGCAAACGCGTCGGCAAGACAAACCTCGCGAGGGCCTGAACGCGCGTGACGGCGCGCGAGGGGGCAAACCGCACTGAAAGCGCTCCGCGTTTGTCTCCTGTCGTGTCTTCGTCGCCGCCATCACCGTCGCCGCCGCGCCCATCGTAACTAACAGCGTTGCGAATCGCATTTTGAGGTCGAGAGGGATGACGAGGGGAATAGGCGAAGGGGAGGACCAGGCGAAGGCGCATTTTAAATAACGCAATAAGAACTCAAACGCGTTGTCGCACTAGAGGAGAGTCTTGCGCCAGGTTTGGTCTAACGCACCGACGCGCTAACGCGTCGAAAACTAGAGCGGCCTATCCTCAGCCTGTTTCCTATACAGAAAATGCAGATCGTCAGGCACTGTCGATCGGCGTCGAGCAAATGCCGGACCGGGAGCGAGCATCTGTGCCGCACTGGGCGTCGGGACGTCGGTGCTGGCGACAACAACGAGGAGGACATTACCCCGACGATGACGCCTGGAGCTCCACTCAAGGGACGTACGACGCCTGGCGGTGATGCGAGCAAGCGAGGAAGCGAACAGCGCCAGCAGCGCGCCTAGACTCATCATACGGGTAAGGTTGGTCATTCGCTGGTTGATGCACCATTATGGGCTGCGAAAGATCCAGCCTGGATTCGCATTTACGAATGTGCGCGCCCTAGACAGTCATCTGCATCCCCGCTTGCAGCTTAAGGAAGAAGATGCGTGCCGGTCCGGGTGTACGCTGTGTATCGTGCTCAGGACGTACGATGAGCATCGTCAAATGTCGCAGCAACGTCAATTACGTGGAGCTGCATTCCGCATTAGCTTGGAATTCACAGAAACGGGGTGCGTACATCACGCGAGCCAAGGTCGAAGGTGAGCCGTCAGCAGGCCGATAATAGGAGATAAAGTCGCACGAACTGGCGTTGTCACCGCCAGACGGGGACGACGATGGACTATACGTTTGTAAGACGCATGCCCCACATCCTTCATGCTGACATATGAATGTCCGCGCGTGTGGTGCCAACACAGTAAACTCGGTGAGGTTCCAGGTGATGGCCATAGCATAAGGAGAGCTTGACGCTAGTAAGGACCAGCTTTCAGCTGACGAGCAGCTCGCCAAACGATCTTGAAGGAAGGAATGCCTGTCCGCAATGTTTTGCCTTGTTCACGTCGTAGTACTCTCTCGAGAAACGTGGCTTGGTGTGCCCAAAATCTTTCGCATGCGAGCAAACAGAGCAGAGCAGACCAAAGTCCGTGATATGATCAAACGTCTGCACGCATACCAGAAAGGAGGTCGATGGCGGCGTTGAAGCTGTCACCGACCTGGGTCCTGAGGTCGTTCGGATGGAGGAAGAACACGCTTTGAACTCCGCCGTGTCTGCTGTCAAGTTTTCAATCGCACTGCTTCATCACAAACATACGACTTTCACAACACTTGTACAGTCCCACATGGTACCAATGACGAATATGGATCTTATGCCGCAGCCTGGGATCCCTCAGTTGCTTCTCCTACCCACAGGACGTTTTTTCGGGAGCCACCACTGGCTCAGTCTGTGCCTCCGCGTCTACGTAGTTGCGCCGGTCCGGCTTCGTCTTCATTGTCTTGGGCTTCTTGCGCCTCCTTTCCGCTTTTATGTCTTCTCTGGCCCTGTCCGCCTTCACAGGTCGCGTCTGCGGCTTCTTGCTGGGAAGCTGAATCGGGTCGCCTGTGGACGGATTCACGATGCGAATGGGCGTCGAACAAGCTCGTGGCACTGCGCTTGGAACAAATGGCAGCGCTTGCGGTGACAAGGTAGGGGGCCTTGGCGCGGCCTCGGGACTTGCACTGTGGGCAGACTGTTGCTCAACCTCGCTACAAGATGCGGCGGTCGACACGAACGGTGGCCATGGTGGAGCCAATGTGGACGAATTACTACGCAGCAGGGCGACATCTGCGCGATGCCATGCATGTTGCGGCTGAATTCTTATCAGCTATTCTCCTTTCGCTCGCATACACAGGCAAATAAGCTGGAGACAGACATACCATTATATCTCCTTGCCAAGGTTCCTGCATCGTTTCAGCGCTCTGAAACGAGGGAGGTACGCTGGAACTTCCGTGATACGACAGCGCGGTGAAGTTGCTCAATTGCGATGTATGCTCAGAATCTCGGTGCGGCGGCATGGTAGCGTTCCTGTGAGAGCTCCAGACACTCGACTCGGGCTCCGTGGAGCCCAAAATTGACCTTTCGCGTGGCCAAATGCTCGACATGCTTCCCGGGGATGTAGGCGGCGTTGACACAGATGGGGCCGACGGGTTTGAACCAATTCCGAACGAGCCCGCGTCTCGCGACCGATCGCTGCCAGTCCGAGTGCTACTATAGTTATTGACGCTCGGCATGGCTGGCGAGTCGCACTGGCCAGCTAGCAGCGGTTCTGGTACGATCGATGATAACAGTGCCTCGTGGTTCACGCGTGCAAGTTCATTTCTGCCGACTCGCTCCGAGGCTCCGCATCGAAACAAGCGCTGAATAGCCCTTCAGCTATATGGAAAGATTAACCTCAGTATCTCGCATTTAAGCATTGTTCTTGCTGTGGGTGTGGTTGCGTTCGCCACTATTGTAAGCGACCGTTCACGCGGGTTATAATCGATTCTCGCAGGCATGCCGCCCATAGTAATAGCTCACTCCTGCTCGAACTGTACCACCCACGCATCCTAAAAAGAGAGTTTGAAGCGGGCGGTCGAGGATGCGACTCGCGTGTATTCAATTTCCATTGAGGCAGGCCGCAGCGCCGAAGCACGCCAGAAGACCAATAGTCCGATCGTTCCGCAAGTTCAGCAACATGAGACGGTATTGCGCGGGGGAATGGTTTCTGGCAGAAAACGACGAGCACGCCTTCTCCGCAGAGTCCACAGCACTCTTCCAACTTGTACAATAACGTTCGACACGCTCCACTAATCTACGATTGTCCTGGGCCCAAAGCAGTCTTGTTTATACAGCACACTGGCACACGGAACAGAGACAGAGAGAGATAGGCTACTCAAGGTAAAAAAAAGTAAGAGAAGAGACGAAGAACAGATATCGGAATGAGGGTCGTGGGTCGGGACGGACGCGCACATCTGAATCGTGCGCGCGTGGGGGGGGGCGGGGTAGATAGTAGCGACGAGGTGGCAATACTTGGACAAGAAGGCCGAAGAGACGGGGGTGCGGGATGGTGGCGGCGGAAAATGAAGCAGAAGCAGATGAATAAAGACATAGAGTAAAAGCGCGAGGCGGGATGAGGAGCGACGACAGCAAATGACCATAGAGAAGCTACCATTGCGAGACGACTATAGGGTACGTGCACGTGCCGGGAGGTGGAGACTATATACGGGCGGGCGGATGCGAGGCGGCATGCATGCAAGATCAATGTGAGTAATGCGAGTGTAAGCGAGGTCGGGCCGGTAGAGAGCGTGGTGACCGTGAATGCAGAGGGTGTCAATGCCAGGATGAGTGTATGGTGCGGGTGCGGTGCGACGGAAGATGCCAGAATACAGCGATGGGGGCCGATACCGGATGCGAGGGCGACGACATGCGAGGGCTAAGAAGACAACTTCTTGAACTCTGTCAAGAGCTTGTCCTTTGGCGCTACGAGCGGGTCGCCGTCTACAGCAATCTTCTCCCCTAACCGTTGTACCCGGGCCTCGTCGAACTTGGACAAGTGAAGCACCTTGGCGGTCAGCGCGTACGCAGCCGGCGCGTCGACGGCGATGTCGTCCAGGAACTCTATCGTACCCGCAAAGCCCTTCTCCAAGATGTCCGCGTTCAGCTTGCCCTTCTCGAGGACACGGGCGAACAGGCTGCCCGCAAGAGTCGCCTCTGCGTCCTTGCCCTCGAGCGCCTTGCTGAATACCGCGTCGACCAACCTGTGCCGCTGATCCTCGGGGAGCGACTCGAAGTACTGCTCGCTCTCGTCCAGCTTCTTGATCGCAAAGAACTCCTTGGTGTCCTCCTCGATCTGCTTCTTGATCTGGGCCTCGGACAGCACCTTCTTCGGCGGCTCGTCCTCCTCCGGCGTCGGCGCAGCGTTCTCGTCCTCAGACTCCTCCGGCGTCTCCGTCTTCTCGGGCGTCGCGCTGACCTCCTCCAGCGGCTTCGAGCGCGGCAGCAGGTTGAGCTTCCGGCGTCCACCGCCTTCGCTCATGCCCGACTGGCTGAAATCAACGCTAGGCTTGCGACTGCGCGACGTGCTGGGCGCGTCGGCGGCATTCTCGCTCGGGTTCTGCGTGAGCGCGGCGAACGGGTTGCTACTCGTCGAGCGCGATAGCGACGCAGGGTGCTCGCGCTTGTCCGCGCCGCCCTTCTTGCCGGCAAACACAGACGACGGGCCAAGGGTGACGACACCAGGCGCAGTCTTGCTGATCTTGCCGAACTGCGACAAGTCGCCCGCCTTGGACGCCTGCGCGCGCGACGCGGGCGTCGACCAGCCGTCGGCGCCAGTGTGCGAGCCGTAGTCGCTGCGGTTGTCTCCTCTTCTCGAGCCGCCACGGGACATGGTGCTCACGCGAGCCGCAGACTCCTTCTCGGCCGCTGCCCTCTCCTTTGCCGCCTGCCAGAGGATTAACACGATAGTCACAACACAACGCCACAGTCCCACAAACCTGGTCGTGAACCGCAGACAGCGTAGTCGGTGCCGCCGTAGCATTGCGCGGTATCCACTTGCGCTCACGCAGTTCGATAACATCCTACCGAATTGTCAGACGCATTCATCACACACGACGGATATCGAAGCATACCTGGAGCATGAACCGCATACGAGAATCGATATTCGGGCTATCCGAAAGGTCGCGCATGCGCTTGAAGTAAATGTCCATATGCGACCGCGCCTTGGTCGTATCGAGCGCTTGGCCGACGGTCGACAGCAGCTTGCAGATCGACTCGATCTCCTCCTCGCCGGGGTTGTCGACATTGCTGAGCAGCTTCTTGATGCACTCGTGCATAATGCGCTCCGTGAGCATCTGCAGCTTGAACAGCTCGCCAATAAAGCGGACGAGACCAAGTCCACGGCGCTTGGCCTTCTGCGCGGCGTAGTACTCGTCGGAGTACAGCTCCTCCTCGCCTGCCTGCGCCGTGTCGTTGCTCTTCTTCTTCGCCGCATCGTCCTCGGCCTTGGCCTTCGCGGCCGCGGCAGTCTGCGCCTGCACGCTCCACCCGCGCTCGAAGTCCTCCTGACACCGGTTGAGCAGGTACTTGCGGAACAGCAGGCCGCCCTTGATGGGGTTGCCCTCGGCGTTGCGGATGCCCTCGTCCATGACGCCGTCCGAGATCTGCTCCATCATCTTCCGGCACAGACGCGCGTACATGTGCGACCACGTTGCCTCGTCCGTCGCCTTCTCGAACACGAGCCGGATGACCTGGATGAGCGTCCGCCCGTCCTTCTCCTTCTCGCTCTTGTTCGCCCACTCGATGATCTGGTCCGAGATCGTGTCGAAGCGCTCCATGGTCAGCTTGTTCAGCAGCGCCTTGACTTTGCGCTCCACGAGCTCCGCCGAGTCGCCCGTCGGGTTGCCGCCGCGCGCGCGCGTCGACCACGCGTTCTCCGAGTGCTGCAGCGCCTGCACGGGCTCGAACTGGCTCTGCAGCACGGGCGCCAGAGCAGGCGGCGCAGCGTTGCTGAGCGTCTTGTCCCGCACCTTGCCGCGCTGGCTGCGCGTCCGGCCAGAGTTGCTCCCCGACTGACTCGGCGTGCGCGCCATGGGCGCTCCACGCGGGAAGTTGACCGATCCACCAGCGCCACCCGAGATGGACGACGGACGGCTGCTGCCACCCGTGTTGAAGCTGCCCATGGGGTTCTTGAACCCACTGCCAGAGCCGGATGACATGAAGCCGAGGCCATGCGTAGAGTTCTGGCGCGACATGGGCGGCGGCATGTTGCTCGACCTCCGTCCCGAGCGGTCGGGTGCGCCGATGGGCTCGAGGCCAAGTGCCTCGGCGGGCGGGAGCTGGTCGGGCTTCTCCTTGCACACCTCCATGAACTGCATGAGGAAGTCGCGGTCGTACCTGCAGCGCATGGTGAGCACAAAGGAACAAAGACAAACGGAGGTAAAACACTAACCTGAACTTGCCCTCCTTCGCGTTCACGTTGAGTTCGATCCTCGGAGATTTGATGTTCTCGGGGTACTGGATCTGATTGATGTCCGTAATAATGCGCGCCGTGGCAAGCGCCGACATCGGGCCAGGCGTCATGGGCGCGCGGGCGGCATCGATGTTGATAGGGCCGGGTCTCCGCCTGGTGTCGGGCGCGGAGGGCTTGAGGACGATAGCCGGCGCGGGCGTCGGCGAGTCAGTGATCTTCGACTCCTCGTCCTTCTTCTCGTCCTCCTTCGCCGCAGCGGCGGCGGCAGACGCAGCCTCCTCGGCCTTCTCGACCTTGTCGGCCTCCTCCTTGTCGCGCGCCTCCTTCTCCTCGGAGGCAGCAGCAGCGGCCTTCTTGCGCTCCTCTTCGGCAGCGCGAGCCTTCTCCGCCTCCTCTTCCTCCTTGCGCTTGGCCTCGGCGGCAGCAGCGGCGGCGGCTTCCTCCTCGGCCTTCTTCTTGCGCGCAGCCTCGGCCTCCTCCGCCTCCTTCTTCTTGCGGTCCTCCTCGGCCTTACGCTTAGCCGCTTCCTCCTCCTCGGCCTTGCGCTTGCGCTCCTCCTCCTCCTTCCGCTTCGCCTCCTCGGCCTCCTTCTTCTTCTTCTCCTCGGCCTCCTTGCGCGCCTTCTCCTCGGCCTCCTTCGCGCGCCGCTCCTCCTCAACCTTCTTCTTAGCCTCGTCCTCTTTGCGCTTCTTCTCGCGCTCCTCCTCCTCGCGCTTCGCCTTGTCAGCCGGAGACTCGATCCGGATGATGGACCGTCTATTCTCCGTCTTGTCAGGCAGCGCGGGGGCGGTGGTCTGGACGGGCGTCGAAGACGGCGTGCCGTTCTCCTTGTTCGGGAGCTGTACAGGCGCGCCAGACGACGGGTTCACAATGCGAATGGAGCTTCCCGAGCGCGGAGTCGCACGGGGCACAAAGGATGGCGCCTGTGGCGACATAGGCGTCGGTGCAGGCCGCATATTCTGCTGGGACGGTTGTTGGGCGGTCGTGACAGGCGGGGTGGAGGAAGTCGGGGGAGGGACGGGGGGAACGGCAAGCGGTGGCGGCTGTGTCCGCGGGGAAGCAACAGCATGTGGGGGCGGCGGCGCACCCATGTGGGGCGGCGGTTGCGGCGCCCCGCCCATCCAGTGTGGATGCGGCTGGGGTTGGCCATCGGGCCCAGGCTGCTGCGGTGGTGGCGGCATGTAACCATAGTACGGGGTGTACTGTACAGAAAATGATTAGCTTTTCGTGTTTCATGCAAAAGCCAAAAGGCTTACCGCGTAGTATCCCTGTTGCGGGACCCACATGGGCTGTTGCGGCATACCCGGCTGCTGGGGCGGCATGCCCTGCGGCGGGATTTGCTGGGGCGCAAGACGTGGGCTGCCCATCGCTGGCGGAGCGCCAGGCGGGCCTCCCAGAGGCGGGCGCGGCATGCCATTTGGCACGGCGCGGTTGAACTGCGGCGAGCGCGGCGGGCCGGAGCTGCCGGGGCGCATGTGCGGCGGGAAGTTCGCGAACTGCGGCCCCCGCCCTGGGCGCCCGGGTGCGGCGGGGGCGCGTGCGCGGACGGATGTCGCGGCGCCGGCGCCGAGACTTCGGGCACGGCTTTTGGCGTGGGCGAGGCGGGCGACGGCGCGCTCGTCTTCATGAAGAGCGAGCGCACGTCCACCTTGGGCAGCGTTTTGGCACCGGCCGCAGGCGTGCCGGGCGTGGACGGCGCGGGCGTCGAGGCGGCCGTGCTGACCGTCGATGCCGATGCCGACGCTTTTCCGTTCGTCGTCGCCGCCGCCGCTGCGCCGTTCGGTTTGGAGGGTGTCGAGAGCCCGGACGGCGGGAGCGACGGCGCGGTCGAGGACGGCGTCGCGGGGGTGACGGGTATGGACCCGAACGACTGGACCTTTGTCGCGGTCGAGATGGGCGGTGCTGGGGGAGCCGGCGAGGACGAGATGGTGGCGGAGGGATCGTCTAACGATCCGAACACGACCTGGGAGGCTGGGACAGGCAGAGTCAGCGGGCTCGGTGCCGGGGGGACGATGAATCACGCACCAGGCCGAGAGGCAGAAGCGCCGGCGCCGGCGCCAGGGCGCACTGCGACGCCGTCCTTGAGCGCTGCTGCGGCACTGGCATTGCTGTTGAAGCCGCTGGGCTTGCGCTGGTGCTGCGGGGTCTGGGGCGATTGCGGGCGGGGCGAGCTGGACGAGGCCGCGGCGTTCGGGGGCCCTCGAGCCCAGGCGGATACGGTAGGCACAGTGGTCTTTGGGGTCGTGGCAGAAGCAGGCTTGCTCATTCTGTGGGGGTGGCCGGGGTCGTCGTCGTCGTCGTCGTTGTTGTCAGCGGCAGTGGCGAGGGACAGTAAGTAGGGAATAGACTGACGATTTGCGGGATCTAAGGCGCTGATATGAAAAAGATATAGACCTGCCAGCAGGGGGCGAGATCTGGGCAGTAACGCGCGACGGTGAGCGGGCGCGCCGGCTGGGTCAGCGACGGCGGCGGCGGGGGACGACGACGGGGTCGTTCGAGGCAGAGGCTCGGGAAACGAAAATCTCATCCCCGCTCTCGCTTGGCCCGCCCGCCCGCAACTTTGCAACTCCGATCCCTCCTCCTGCCCCACCCCCTGCTCTGCTCGACGCCCTTGATTGGCTGCGTAAATGCCTGGTTTATTTTCTATTTTATTTTCCGCCACTGCCAGCGCCGTCTGGGCACCGCAACCTTGCCCGCACCGCAAGCTCCGACCCCCCGAGTTTCTCCGACCGCATGCTGCCCGCTTCACACGCTGCAGCATACGTCATCGGCCACCTACCCGCGTACCTGGCGGGCGGTTGCCTTCATGACTCCGAGTTGTCTTCAACTTTTCTAGTCCGAGCCCCCCGGTCTTGCATCCTTCGCACAATGGCCGCCAATGCAATGCAGTATGATGATGCAAGAACAGAACCTAAACATGCCCTGTGTCAAGCACCGCTGCATACTCGGCAGCACACTCTGTAGGCTAACTGCCCCCACAAAAGAACACAGGCTCGTCTACAGCCAACCGAAGGTCGCAGCTCACTTGGTGTCAGCTTTAAGTATTCCTTGCTTTGTTCACGACAAATTCAACAAGCTCGCCGGAAATACATCCGTAAAAGCCGCCATGCCATTGGTCGAACCCGCAAGGGAAGCACTTTTCAGCTGAACTCGAGTAGGCACTCAGCGCCTACAGTGAAAGACTCAACTCGCAGATCCTCGGTCCACGCACAGAAGGCGCGCTCAAACACGCCCCTCCGGCCCTCCAGTGCGCGCTGAGGGGACTGCGATGAGACCCAAGCGCCGTCTGCCATCGACAGCGGGCGCCACAGTCAGAACGGCAACGAAGCCCCGATCGCCAGCTATGCTCAGGATGCCCCCCCCCCCGCAAGCCATCCCAGCCCGCACACTGCAGTCGGGACGAGTTCGCGAGCATGCGGGGCGCAGGCTCAGGGTCCTGTGAAAGCACCCTTTCGTGTCTCCAAGTCTGCCGGTGCACGGGTACGCTCGACTCTCGATTATGGACATGCCCGGGCTTTCCCCTTCATTGCTGAATTAACAGGTTTGGGACATCCTCCTGCTTGCCTCAGTCCCAAGCTGGTCCGAGTTTGCTGTACATCTGAGGCTGCCGGGAACAAACTCCGGACTACACGACGACTCATCCATAATCTTCCCTGCACGACGGGCATCTGACAGCTGTGCGTTGCCCATTCCGACTCCAGACTCACGAGCTATCCGGCGCTCAGACATCGTGCGGAGCTGATGTGTGATAGTGAGTTCATTACGAGTACAAATACAAATATTAACGATGTTTCAGCGCGCGCAACAAGAAAGATGTCGCGGGGGCTACATACAAACTCAAGCCGTTGAATCGACATTGCAGTCGCGGTTGCCAAACCCGACGACCTCGCCGCGCAGGAATGCGTCCATCCCCTCTCTGAACTCCTCCTGCTCCACCTCGTCGAACACATAGTTGCGCCGGACAGGCTGAAGGAGCGCATCAGCGTCCATTCCGCGTCTGATCGCGCGAAACTGGTCGAAAGCGGCGCGCATCGTCGGTCTGTCCTCTGGGAGGAGTGCAAGCATGGTCATCCGGAACCTGTGCCTGCGACAGACGGAACTCACTGGCAGGTAAGCAAACAGCTACTCAGGGCATGTGCGTCGCGGAGTAGTAATACTTACCGCAAAATGATTGAAATACAGTGACGAGCCCAAGTTGCCACACGTCCGCGGTGCGGGGTGTCACCAACTTCAGGCGCAAGACGATGAGATGCAAACCCCTTAATCGGTGGGCCTACCACCGTCCTCCTCCCGGGCGTGCTTGCCGGCGAGAATCGTAGGGCGAGCTCGAAATTGATGTCACATTATGTAGCGGACGGGGAAGCGGCTCAGAAATCCGACGTCGCGGCTCCCGATATGGTTGAATACGTTGTTTTCCAGGGTCACCGGTCACCTGTCAGGACTCGAACCCTTATCATTAATATGGCTACAGCTACACATTGAATGAACGGCGCCGACAGTTCTTCGGATGTCCGGAAGAGGATCATATAGGAGCAACATTTCCCGCCTGTTGTCTTTCGGGCGGGTTATCCCAAGGGATGAGGTTGGCATCGACGCAGGCCACCTGAGAGCACCGCACTTACAGCGATCCCGTTATCCGGAAAGGGGTTCGCTTTACAGCGCGTCAACCGGTGACAATGACACGACCATGGACCCTCACAAAGATGCACTTGGCTCAGAATGCAAGGGAAAACTAATTGCTATCAGGTGGCGGAATTTTAATCTCTTCGCGGTCGCGGTTGACGAACTCGACATCCTCGCCGCGAACGAACGCATTCATCGTGCGCTTGAAATCGTCCGAGGGCATGTTGTCGAACAGATAGTTGCGCCGCACAGCCGCACCAAGCGCGTCGGCGTCCATCCCGCCTTTCATCTCGCGAAACCTCTCCAAAGCGGCCCGCATCGTCGGTCTGTCGCCCGGGTCAGGCGCGAGCATGGTCCTCACGATGTCGCACAGGCCCGGAATTTGAGTCTGCCAGACGGGGAGGAGGGTTTAGCGAGCTGGCGCGGGCCTGAGGGCGGGGACGCACCGAGAAGTGAGTGAAATACAGGAGCCCGAGTTGCCAGACATCCGCAGCGAACGGGCAGTGCGGACGGTCGCCCATCTCCGGTGGAACGCGGTGAAGTGTGAAACCCTCGACCGGCGGCCCGAGCACCTTCCGCTCGCTGGGCTCGCTATTCGGCGAGAATTGGACGGCGTGCTCGAAGTCGATGACATAGTAGCGGACGGGAAATTGACTCAGGAATCCAAAGTCGTAGTCCCCGATATGGTTGAACACGATGTTTTTCTGCCAGATATCCTGTTTCACAGTGGTCAGCTGTCAGAATGATCATAACCGGCGTATCGTACTTGATGGGCAATGAGATGATCATGTAGAAAGGCGAATGCCTGTGAAGTGTAGAGTCAGTCGCGGACACAGCCCCTGAAGTGACGAACCTCGAGAGTCTGCTCGACGAACGTTAGTAGTTCGCCAGCAGTGGTGAACCAATCGCCCGGGAACATGCCGATGAAACTGATAGTCGTAGTGCTGTATCGAGGCATAGCGACGAATGTCCAGTCCTTGTACGTCAACTCCTTTTCCACTGGAATGGCGTGGTTTTCCGGATGAGATCGCTGAGGATCCTCGGATAGGTAACGGAGAATGCGAAGTTGCTGCGAAGCGTCGGGACCCTTGGATACTACCTTGATGAATGCATCACTGCCGTCGGCAAGAACAGCAGGATAGATAGACGCAGACTAGATATGCCTTCAGCGGAATGACAGGTCTGAGCACGAAACCCACTATCTGTGACATATCACGTCCGTAAGTGCCTGGCTTCGTCTCATAGGCGCCCTTGGGTAAGACAAGCTGGTCGGGGTTGGGAGGTACCCTCCAGAATACGGCGGGAGCATCGAGTTCTGGAGTATATGGTATGACGCCCTGCTCTGTAAACGCAGGGATCATCTCCTTCCAGAGGTAGACATTCCACATGTTTCTCATCGTAGCATCAGGCGGGTAGCATCGCCACTCGTGTAGCTCGTTTGGCCATTGCTGGGCAATTAAATTGGATTGACTCGTTGGGACGAAGCGGGCTACTCACGGCGACACCATCGTCAGGTATAAGGTGCTCCATTGCGATATGTGTCCTTTCGGTCGTTCGTTGCGGGTGTTGCGGAACTTGAGCGATGAGACTGGGATCAAGCAGAGGACAACACTGACGAGGCCGAGCTCTCGGCGATCACGGGGACAGACGACAGAAAATACAAAAGTTTGGACTCCACCTATTCTTCTGCGCCAAGCCTCAAGAGATTTTGATTCATCCGAGTCCCTTGAGGACATATGTGCTTGTAGCGTATGTGAGTAAAAAATTTAGTGTCGTGTCGGATTTGAATAAAGGTGCCAAATAGTACTTCATAAACGCGTTGCGGTGCAAAACCCTCGACCGGCGGTCCAGTCGAGACTCTAGACGAGCTATCTGGCGCTCCAAGTGCACTACATCGTGCCAGCGGGAGCTGGTATGATATGGGAAGTTCACTGCGAATACAAGTACAAATAATGACCATGTTCCAACACGCGCATATCGCGGGGGCAACTTTGAACTTGAACTCAAGACGGTAGATCGGTGCTGCCGTCGCGATTGACAAACTCGACCTCCTCTCCGCGGAGGAACGCCTCCATCACCTCTCTGACCTCCTCCTGCTCCATGTTGTCGAACAGATAATTGCGCGACACAGGCCGATTGAGCTCGCCCGCCATCGCGCGCTTCATCTCGCGGAACAGGCCAAGAGCGGAGCGCATCGTCGGTCTGTCCTCCGCGCGTGGTGCGAGCATGGTCCGGACGATGTCGCACAGCGCGGGCACCTGCGTCTGCACCAGAAAGCGGTTCGCAAGTTAGCAGGGAGCGGGGTCAGCTTCAAGGAGGGTTTGAACTTAAAGGTCGCACCGAGAAGTGCGTGAAATACATGAGCCCAAGCTGCCATACGTCGGCCGCAAACGGACAGTGCGGGGTATCTCCCATCTCTGGCGGGATGCGGTGTGGTGCGAAACCCTCGACAGGCGTCCCAACAACTCTCCGTTCCTCGGGCGTGCTGGTCGCAGCGAACTGGACGGCGTGTTCGAAGTCGATGATATAGTAGCGGACGGGGAACCGACTCAGAAACCCTGAGTCCCAACTCCCTATATGGTTGTGCACGATATTGCCCTGATAAATGTCCTGCGGCGATTCACAGGGCTGTCAGCCTCAGTGAGTACTTGAAAGCACTCATTTTGCGGACCTGATGGGCAATGAGGTGATCGTGGAGAAATGCGAAAGCCTGCGAGGCGCATCAAATCATTACAGTACATAGAGAGGGTAATGTTCAACTCGTGAATACACGAACCTCAAGAGTCTGCTCGACGAACTCGAGGAGTTCGCCGGCAGTAGTGAACCATTCACTGGCGAACATGCTGAAATGGTTTAGAATGGCAGGCGTGTACCGAGGCATGGCAATGAACGTCCAGTCCTTGTACGTCAACTCCTTCAGCAATGGAAGGGAATGGTTCTCTGGATGCGATCGCTGTGGTTCGCTGGCTAAATAGCGAAGGATTCGCAACTGCTGTGAAGGTTCTGGCCCCTTGGAAACCACCCTCACGAACACATCGCTCCCATCGGGAAGAATAGCCGGGTAGATAGATGCAGACTGAACCTGGCGTCAGCGCAAGCGGCGGGTGGCATGACTGAGCGTGATACTCGCTGTCTGCGCCATGTGACGTTCGACACGGGTGTCGGGTCGAGTCTGGTATGCGCCTTCCGGCAGGACGAACTCGTTGGGGTTGGGGGGAACGCGGCAGAAGACCATGTACGAGTCGAGCTCCGGGGTGTACGGCACGACGCCCTGCTCTGTGAAGGCGGAAATCATCTCCCTCCACAGGTAGACATTGAACTTGTTTCTCAACGTCGCGTTTGGAGGGTACAATCTCCACTCGTGCAGCTCGTGTCCCAAAAAGTGCAAGTTGGCTATGAGGATTGACCAAGTGTGATGAGTCCTGATAACAGGGTCAGCCGACCCCCTACCTGATCAAACAGCTTCAGGGGGTATACTCGCTTATAGGCCTATTATACGGCTGACAAGGCCGATACAAGTTTATAATGCGGACAAGGCGGATAAGAGCTGATCAGCTGCCCAGCCCGATATTACGAAAACTCCCCCAGCTACCGCTCCTATGCGGCAGCTGGGTCTTACTTTCTGTATTTACAGTTGTACATTTACTACTTACTGGTATTACTAACTAGGGTACATTTTCTAGACTTACTCCAGGTTGTACATGACTTGTATATTTTCTAACTTAGCCTGGATTTGAACCAACGGCTTGCCTGTTGGCCACACGCGCCCTCGCGCGAGCTGCCAGCTAGACTATTACGCCAATTGTCTGTAAGGGTGGAGCAAAGTATACATGCCCGCTCCACCGCTCCACCGGACCTCCGCTCCATTGAACCGCGGCTCCCCTTCCTCCTGGAGGCCCCCCAAGCACCATCTCATGACTGGCCTGAGCTCTCAGTAGCTGGGACTTGAGTGAACAGGTACTGGGGGTACTTGTTGCTGGTGAGGGTTGATCACCTCTGATGAGGCCTTATCCCAGGCCGCAGAGCTCTGATCAGGCCTTGATCAGCGCCGGTCACCGCTTATCACTCCACATTGACGAGTTATCAGTACTTACCAGGTCTTATAGGCGCTTAAGGCATCTCATAGGTGCATATAGGCATGTATCACGATACATAGAGCTCTGATAAGAGCATAATCGCTGATCACCGATTTGCGATTTTTGGGACACGTTTGGCCATTGCTGCAGAGGGTGGAGCAGAGGATCCGTTTTAAAGTAAGGAACGACTTACGGGCACATCGTCGTCCGGTATAAGGTGTTCAAACACGATTTCTGTGTTCTCCGCCATGCGTGGCCGCAATAACGATGTCTGGGTGATTGAAATATAGGTCGGGGAACTTGCAAAATGCCAGCCAGACGTGTACAACGAAGCCCGACGGTATCGCGTGACGCGTGTGATGGAAGGACAAGAACAAGGCACCAAGCAGAGCACAACAAACAGCCCAGGCCCCTATATGAAACCGTCGGAGCTTCAGCTCCCCCACCACGCTTCTCTTCAGAGACCCATAGGCATGGCTTCAACGGCCCCAGCATACAGTGGGGAAACTTGAGAATGCCGGTCGATAAATTCGCATATACCACGGAATCTACTGAATGGAGGACTATGGTGTATATATGAGACTTGTAGCTCTCGAGGAGCTTTATCAGGTGGTATATGATTACTGGCAAAAGGGTGCAATCCGGGGGTGAGAGAGAGGATCCGATGAAGAGGTCGAAAATCACATCGCCAGAAACGCGTCCTCCAGATCATTTGAGGTTGGCCTCTTATTCTATACGTAATTCTGAGGTGGGTTTACCATTTGAGTCAAAGTGGTTGGATATCCAATTCTGGAGCTAGTGCACTTGCAATTTCTGCTTGCTCAACCTCTCAAACAGCCAATGGCCTACCTAACTGCATTTCCCTGAACCAAGACATGCTCTAGAGTACATTATATGTAGTTTTAGGCTGTGAGAAGGAGTTTCTGACCCTTGGTTGGCCATCAAGGTCATTCAATTCCCGGATATAGAAATCATGGAATCCAGGTTAATTGAGGAATTGCTCCAGAATGGGATATCCAACCACCTTGACCCAAATAATAAACCCACCTCAGAATTACGTATAGAATAAGAGGCCAACCTCAAATGATCTGGAGGACGCGTTTCTGGCGATGTGATTTTCGACCTCTTCATCGGATACTCTCTCTCACCCCCGGATTGCACCCTTTGGCCAGTAATCATATACCACCTGATAGAGCTCCTCGAGAGCTACAAGTCTCATATATGCACCATAGTCATCCATTCAGTAGATTCCGTGGTATATGCGATTTTATCGACCGGCATTCTCAAGTTTCCCCACTGTACACAGTGCGTCCGTGAACCCAGAAAAATGACACATCTCATTCCCGCGATATCAGATTGGCGACCGAGTGGCGTTCGAGTGGCCTGATCATGGCACATATGTCGGCATCGTGAGCCAGCTCGTCGACGCCCGCACCTATCTCGTAAGTACTACCCATTCTCACTACGCCCCCGTCCTCACCAACCCGCCAAAGACTGTGCAAGGCTCAAAAACCTACCTCGTTGGCGTGAGATTTACCAACACTCCCGCGGATAAGAGCGATCACTGCTACACTATTTACATCAGGTTCGCTCTCATCCTCCCTCTCGAATTGCATTGCCATACTGAAGGAATGCAGGAAGGCGGGCCCGCATGAGGTATTGACGAAGGCTCCTCCCCAGTTCCGTAAATGATTAGGGCACTCGGAGTAACCCATGCAATATGCCTTCCCGAAGTCTTTTTTCAGAGCCCTCTGTTTACCAATACAGTGCATACACGTGTCCTTGGTTTCTCCGGATGGCCGTCTGGGCTAGCCTCAACTAAGCCGCCGGCCCCCCTCCGGAGGGCTTATCCAGGCTGCTGGCAGAGCGGTTCGATATGATCATGCATCATGTGCCACATTCCAAAGAATGATCGATGTCGATGAGCGCCCAGGAACGCCTTTTGTTCTTCTCCGTATCATTGTGCGAATTGCGCAGCTGAGACATAGTACATACAAAAGTCTGAGGAAGTCGGCGAGCCTCAGCATTTACCGCATCACAAGAAATTTATGACCTACTCGATATGTCCCACGCTGTTTCCGACAGAAGCTATCGCATATATGCTTCCTTGCACCCCGCATTACTGCTGCAAATCCATGCCGAGTTTCCTAACATGAGACTGTATGCTTGGACACCGAATGACCTCTGCTAGTTTACAACTGACCCCAACGACGGTCACGGCCACGGAGTGCAAAGCTTAGGTCATGAGTTTGTGTCTGATTGTTGAAGTTACACCATAGTCGCACATCAAACAGTCTACGAACGGCCCGGAATGCGCAGATGCTTCGGATATCCAGGCACCATTGCACATCCCAGAAGCAGGCACTCCGCCACCTGCTGAGGGGAGATGTGCAAGTACGGCATGCTAGCGTGATATTTCTCTTCCGTGTTCACCAAGCTGGAGGCCAGTGATCTCAGAGCCGTCTCAGAGACATTTCATGAACCTGACAGTAGCGTGTTCGTCTGAACACAACGAAGAGAATTTATTCATCGTACGGGCATGACCGGACGTCTATCGCGCCACCCTTGAGGAATGTCTCAAGCTCGAGGGGAACGCGGTCCTCCACGATGCGGTCGAAGACGAAATTTCGACAGACAGGCGAGGCGAGCTCTTCATGGGACAGAGTCCTCTTGACATCGCAGATGTCATCATGGGCCTCGCACATTGAAGGGCGCGCATCGGGTTCCGGGGAAAGCATGCGACGCGCAACACGAGCAACGTGTTCTGATTGAGTCTGGGAAGCGTTTCAGAGAACAATAGATATTCGTGTGCATGAGAAGAACATACTGGAAACGCCCTGAAAAGCAACATGCCAAGCTGCCAGACATCAGCAAGGAATGGACAATGGCCCTGTGATCCGATTTCGGGGGCGAGTCGCGAGAGGGTGAAGTTCTCAATGGGTGGCCCGACCACCTTGCGCTCGGGAGGCTTGGAATCCCGTGGGAATTGGATCGCGACCTCGAAGTCAATAATGTAGTACCGGCAGGGAAAGCGGCTCAAGAAGCCAAGTTCGTGATCGCCCAGGTGATTGACCACAATGTTAGTAGCTGCGATGTCCTGGATTGACTCGATTAGGTCCGGCACGCGCGATGACATGGAAAGCGAACCTGATGCGCGATCAAGTGGTCGTGTAAGAACGCAAAACCCTGATATCATGAGATGCGGAAGTACAGTTGGCTAGGATCGTAGACTCACTTCTAGGATCTGAACCACGCAATTAAGGATCTCGGACAGGGTAGTAAACCAGTGCCTCTTCGTGAGAGTAGATGTGTCGCTGATAGCTGCGGGGCTGAGCCGGGGCATGACGACGAAGACCCAGTCTTGAAAGACGAGCTCTTGGATGACAGTAATGGCATGGTTGCGCGGATCCGAGCGTAACTCCTCTTGAGAGAGACATCGCAGAATATCGAGTTGACGCGAGGCCAGAGAACCCTTGGAGACGACCCGCACAATCACATCGTTACCGTTTGCGAGCACGGCTGGATAAACTGACGCAGACTGCAACGCAATGAGGAGGGAATTTGATATATGTTCGAGAAAAGGTACGCACTGGCTGTTGCATGTTGCGTAAAGATGCATGGCTTCCGGGCACCGTTTCGTAGACATCAGGAGGCACTGGCTGACCATTGTCGTCCGGAGGGATGCGTAAGAGCGGCAGTCCTGTTTCAAAGTCTGGCTTATACAGTCTAACACCTTGACCTGCAAATTCCGCTTCCATTTGAGTCCAAAACTGAAGATTATACTCTGTTTCAGGCGTTTCAAAGGCCGGATATCGCCTCCACTGTTGCAAGGAGGTTGGCCACACCTTGGGAGGATGTCAGGAAATACAGTTTAGACAGGAGTTAACCCTACCATGAGATCAGGCGCATCAAATGTCGCGTCTGTCATATCGGACGCGTTAGCAATTGGTCGTGTGGAGGTGCAAAGTCAAGATGCGACTGAGCCGGGCATTGCCGGACTGTTCATCGACGTTATTGTGAAGTAGTCCTCATGGAGCAATGAATGCTATACTCGCCAAATTTTCCCTGAATAATTGTTTGGGTCGTGATGAGTGAAAAAATGATCAGGGGATGAATTAGTATGTAACAACTTAAATGTTTACTTATCCGCGGTAGGATGTGACAGTGGAGTCTGCGTGCTGCGCTTGCGGGGCTGCAGTTTGCGATCCGCATTGAAAGTCAAAAGCGCGACAGCTCTCTGCAAGACTGGAACCATCCGATCAAGAAAAGTCAACGGATGCCGCGACATATCGGCCAGTTAACTGTACACGAGTATATCCAGATTTTCTTCCATAGCGGCCACTGTACCGGAGCGTCCAGCGGAACCCAATGACCGTCTAAACGAGGCGGCTGGGACGCCGGCGAAGACATAAATGTTTCGCGGCGTGCCTTGGAGGCCGACTGGTGTGTAAGCGACCAAGTCGTTCTAACTCAGTTAACTCACTTATAATCCACCTTTAGGCTTGTACAACGGCTCCGCCGTGTCTAGCACCATGCGGACGCCAGTTGGTGCTGCGCCGCAGAGAGAGTCTGAGTCCGTCCTCCGCGCTGTAAGCCTCTCGTATATCTTTCGGCCTGATCATTCCCTGCAACTGTACATGTTGTTGAGATGCGAAGATCCTTTTCTGGGATTCTTTTCAAGTATCCAGACGTGAATGATTTTTCCGGCCCAGTTTGTTCTAGTTGGACCGGTAGTTGCGAGGAGCCGTCACTGGCCGCCGCACATGACCGAAATTCACACTCACCGCTCAACCACCTCGACATGGCGGACGGACAGGCTATCGGCGACGTACGGGCTGCCATACCAGTTGATCAGCTGAACCAGTATCTGGCTAAGAGCGTGCCGGAGATACGCACCCCGGTCGCCGTTAAGCAGTTCAAGGCATGCTCTGTGTTTTGCCCCGCTATGTGCGTTACTTACCTGTGAACGCAGTATGGACAGGTACGGGCTTCATCCGAGACCAATTCTTCGTCTTGTAGCTGACCGCCGGCCAGTCAAATCCCACATATTTTCTGACGGACGCTGGGTGCGTTGCCTGCGGTGTCCGCGTGTCTCCGTTTCGCTGAATGGCTTCGCAGTGGCACGCGCTATGTACTCCGCAAGAAGCCTGCGGGCGCTCTGCTATCCAAGACGGCCCACCAGGTCGAGCGCGAGTACCAGATGTTGCGCGCTCTTCAGACGCACAACGAACGCACCCAGGACGCAGCATCGCGTGTGCCGATTCCAAAGCCCTATGTTCTTTGCGAGGACGACGCTGTAATTGGCACGCCGTTCTATGTCATGGAGTTCCTCGAAGGCCGCATATTCAGCGACCAGCGCATGCCAGACTTGTCGCCTGAGCAGCGACAGCAATGGTATGCGCAGCCATCCGGTCGTAACCCGACTCATCAGGCTGACCATTATAAGCTGGCTATCTGCCGTTCGTTCTTTGGCGCTATTGCACTCACTCGACCCTGACAAGATCGGACTCGGCGAGTTTGCGTCGCGCAAACCGTACTTCCCGCGGCAAATTCGCTCGCTGTCACAAGTATCCATCGCACAGTCCAAGGCGGTCGACGTGGATACGAAGGAGCAGACAGGTCGGCGCAACTCGCTCTCGTTCTCACCTCCACTTACGGACTTTATACAGGCGAAATCCCGCATTTCCGCGAGCTCGTCGAATGGTACACTGCAAACGCACCGGACGAAGCCAAGATCGGCCGCCGCATCGTCCACGGCGACTACAAGATTGATAACCTCATCTTCCACCCCACAGAGCCGCGCGTCATCGGCATCCTCGACTGGGAGTTGTGCTCTCTTGGCAGCCCCGTTCGTCCTTCAAAATCCAATACTTAATCCATGCTGACCCTTTGTCGCGTAGCTCCCTGACCTGGCGAACCTGACGCTGTCATTCTTCCTGTCCGACGACATGTTCCCCGGCGTCCACCGCGAATCACCCGTGCTGACTACGTTCCGCGGCAAGCCGCGCAGCGAGGTGCCCGTGGCGTACGAGGACCTGGAGCGCGAGTACTGTAAGATTATGAAACTCGATTATCCCATTCGTGAAATGAGGTTCGCCTCGAGTTGGATGATCTTCCGGGTGCGCTACTTGGTCTCTGCAGACTTTGCGCTGACGCCGCTGTGCAGCTGGCGGTTATCACGCAGGGCATTGCGGCGCGGTACGCTCGGCGACAGGCGAGCTCGGAGAAGGCTTCGACATACGCGGCCATGTTCCCGATACTCGGGCATGTCGCAAAGTTGCTCATCGAGCAAGGCAGCCAGCCGAAGCCAAAGTTGTAATCCACAAGCAGTATTTCGTGTTTGTACGTGCAGTATCACAGGATATTATATCTGTATTTCGCGCCTGCTCTTCCTCACTGTCCAAGGATCACGCGCTCAAGTTGCCAGACCTGGTGCTCATCGTCGCCCGCCGCAAGAGGGAGGAGCATGACCTATAGCGCCTCCCATGAGCTCCCATAACATGGTCATGCCAATAAGGGCATACGTGAGCCGGCCCACTGCTCGATGGGAAGACGGTGAGTGCTAAAGAACCATCGGCGGTTAATATCTGTGAATGCACCAGTGACCGTCAATTCCCACTCATCCTCGGCAAAGGTGCGCTACCGACCTTGTACGCATGCTCGCTATCTCTGACGCCCCGAAATGTCAGCCATAACGCATCGCGTCTCTCCTGCGACGTCTTGAGCAATTCTCCCTGGTGGGGACTGTCAACAGCTGCCACAACTGTGTTGAAGGTCTGACCTGGACAGGACCGTTCATGGTGGACAGGTACTGCCCAGTGACGTCCGATTTGAGGAGGTAGAACAGTCCGCTGTTGGTGCGAATGCGCACGACCTCCCACTACCATGAGCACTAATGGATCAGCCTTCCCGCGCAGAAGCCGACTTTTCCCAGCCCTTACATGCCTATCCACGGTCACGACGTATTCCTGCGAACCGACGGCAATGTGACTCGACGGCCCAGTGGGTAGTAGCGGTGAATCGTCGCGCCAATGGATGCTGACGGACGAGTAGGTCTCTGGAAGCGACATGATGCTATGCATGCAGACCTCCTGGAACACCCTCGCGCCGTTAAGTACTTCAACTCTCTTGTCCCAGGGCCAGTGGCGGACAAAACGCGCACTGTGAGAGACTAAAGGTTCACCGCAGAGGCGCTGAGTCGATCGACAGCTAAACTTCCCAGTTCCTAGAATTCATCTGCGAGGGTCTCTTTCTAGATTGACGAGCACTTTCCTCCACCTCGCCAGGGCAGACTGGCGCGATTACCGCGCACTGTGTGTGCGCGGCCGGGATCGGCGACTAGCTCTTCGGCTCACATGAACATTCGCGCAACCCAGTTGATGATGGGAAATTTTCATTCGCACTTTCTTCTCAGGTCGAGAATGCGTTGTTGACGACTCAGTGCAGGCCTGTCGCCGTGCGAGACGACTAGTGTGTCGGTGGCCGACGTAGGCGACACAGCATCCTCGCGCAACATGAATGCGAGCCTGAGGCGGGCAGAAGCTTCGTGTGTGGGATACATCAGTGGTTGTAGATCATGCCCTAGCTTAAGTGCGTCGAAGCGGATATTGAGCGCCTCTGCCGGGCGATTCGCGATGATGAATGAAGATGGTGTGGCTGAAGATACGCGGAGAGGTCAGACATACTGCCTCATCGCGAATGAATACTCGATTCAGTATCCTGTTTGTCCGCTATAATTCCACGCCTCGGAGAATCTAATCCCGGCCTCGGCTCGGTTGTCTTCATCAACATTGAAGGTATTGATAACACGTCAACATTCCGGCAGGTCGTCTGAGACGCCGTTCGCGCGCCGTTGAAACCTTGGATGAGGCGGACGCCTGAGCAAAATAATATTGCGGTGCCTTCCATTCAACGCGTTCAGTGGCTCTGGCGAAACATGACCACGACGGCTGACAGCTAGGCATAATGCAAACTGCAATAATATCCCTGTATCAATGATTCTGCGCTGTACCCATGCGAAGGGGCTGTAGGTTTCTCTTGAGAGAGAGACAGAGACTGAGGTTCTGAACCGCCTGAACCGGGTCATGAGCTACAGTAGACAAGCTACCGCGAGTGCCATGCCTCGCCAGGACTAACGTGATTCTCCCCCAAATTCTGAACCATCGCTGACATGACGGTGCGAATGAAGAAGACCAATCGCTGCGGCTGGGAAATTTTGACAATGGGCAGAAATCCGGGGGGATGGTCAGTTGGACGTAGGCAAAAAAAAAAAACAGAGGAGAGGGAAGTACGGCTGGCCTCCCGCGGGCGCATTGTAACCACGTGGTGGCGGACAAAAGGGCTGAAGTTCAAAGTGGTTGAATGTAGGCAGTGCCGGATGTATATATGTGGCTCCGCTCTCAACTCTTCCTTCAACCACGACTTGCCCTCCCTCTCGACGATGAGCCAGCAGAGCAGCAGAAAGAGCAAGCGCGCGCGCAGGCCGACGAAGAAGGCGAACACACCAATCGACAGCGACACATTGAATTCACCTGCAATCGTAAGTCGTCCAGGAGTCGAGCACCCTAGTCCCGCTGACAACCAGCACCAGCCCCGTACCCCGCATCGGAGCGAGGCAGATAGGCCGGCTCCCTATTACCAGGCGAGAGACCTGCCACCTGTAGCAGGTCCCTCGCGCGCCCCTTGGATCGCGGCGCCTCAGCCCGCAGCCTTCATGGACAGTGCCAACAGTTTCGGCGAGACATGGTTTGACGAGGCGGCCGTCAACCACTACTGGAACCAGGGCGGCCCATTCTTGGTGAGGGCGCTGAGATCGTGGTGCGGCAGCCGGAAACTGACGACGACTCAGGATCTCTGTGACAGCGTCCAAGAGCTGCCGCCGATTGCTGGGACATCGCGACTGCCCGCTGGCAGAGACCTGGGTCAGCTCAATATGCCTGTCGAGGGGGCGCTGGGAACGTTCGGATATCCCGACGACGTGAGTTAATGCGCCGTAAAGCTCTGCAAAAACTGATTAGTCTTCGACATTGCTCAGGTATTGCAACTGACAGGCATCCACCAGGGTGGCATGCGGCAGAGGTCATTGCCAAACTCACTGTTCTACGGGTTGGAGAACGACGTCCTGGCGTCGTACCCATCGATCGACGGTAATCGCATGCCATCGATGGACCCGCTGTCGTTCGGGCTGCCCCAGTACTGGGATTTCCCAGCGACTCCAATGGCAAACCCTGCGCTGGGCGACCAGTTCGGCCAGACGGACTATACGAGCGTGAGTGGCTCGTCGACGCAGGCAGGCTGGTCATCGAGCAAGCCGGGCCGCACTTCGGGCGACCTGGACGACGCCCTTCCGTCCGCCAGCAGCATGCAATTCGCGCCCCAAGGCAGCATCCACCTGCCCTCGCTCCAAGGCGACGGCGTTGTCTTCGGCTCGTTTCCGCCTGGCTGGGAGACGTCCCCGCTACTGACGGACAGCTCACTGGCGAGCAACAATGGCACCCGAGTTCAGCACGGCGTGTTATTCGGTGCGTACCTCGAGTTCTTCACCAGCAGGCATCCCTGACGATATTTCGAACAGACACGCCGCTGCAGGCGGAGGGATATCCCCCCGTCGCGTTTGGACACCGCGTCCAAGCAAACAATACCTTAATACCACAAGCACAGTCGCAGCCATCGGGTTCTAACGCACGATCGCGGCCGTCGGGCTCGCAGGCACCGTCGCAGCCTTCGCGTTCGCCGGCGCAATCGCAGGCACCGACCGCGACGCTTGGGAAACGCAAGAGGGGGCCGCACACGGAAAAAACGTGCGACACCATCAGCGCGACTCACGCGGCCAAGCGTCAGTGCCAGCAGGACGCCGACTACGTGTGCGAGTGCGGATCCCGGCACAAGGAGAAAAGCGCTCTCCGGCGGCACAAGGAGCGCGATCACAACGCGTTCGCCGAGAACTTCGGTCCTCGATTCCCGTGCTTTCTGTGCAACGGGAAAAGGCCAAAGACGTGCCCGGAGTTCTACCAGCGCCACATAACTGGGCGGAACGCGGCGCGGTGCCCGGTGACGCGCGACTTCGGCAAGGAGGATTTCTACCGCCGGCTCATGAAGTTTCTCATCGAGCGCGAGCTGGCGAAGAAAGAGAAGGGAACAGGGCTCGAATGCCTCAACCACTGGCAATTCGGAGGGGCCAAAGGCACGTGTATGACGTCGCTGTGCGAGGAGTGGGTGGCGGAGCGGGCATCGCAAGGTCCTTTGTGGCTCGCTGTAAACAAGGAGGGTTGGAGCGACCGGATCCCAAAGATGGTGCTCGTCGTCAACGAGGAGCGAGTCAAGGGAGCGCCCCTCAAAAAATGGGAGAAGGTTCACAAGAACGGCGAATATGAACCGGGCGAGGAGCCAAAGAGGGCGACGAAGAAGAGGGAAAGGGACGAAGACGCGGAGGATGACGATGAATAATATGTATCATATGGTTTCGACGGTGGATATTTCAGGATGCAGGCTGCAGGCTACGACTGTGCGAGGTACGAAGGTATTGTGCACTTGAAGCCGGCGCCAGTGTCTGGTCATAATGCAAGTTGCAATCAGCCATACCATCCCCCACAATGTGATAGGACTCACAAAGACGTGTGTCAGAGTTAATTGAGAGAGAGAGGTACAGACTAGAGCTGAGATGGAAAGGGGTGCACGGGAGACGGTCCCATTTTATATCGTCAGCACAAAATCCGCCGGCAAGGCAACGAGAAATGAAATCTCAGCTGGAGAACCCATAGCACTGTCACATGCATGCATAATCCATCGATTGGGGTGCCAAGACTGCGAGGAGGATGCCGTATGAACGTAACACTGTGTGCGATCTGACTGTGGTCTCGGGCCTGGAAACTCATGTTGGCCACGCCAGCGCGCGTCACACGCTTGCATACGCGACGCTAAATATATCACGGTAGGTGGACAATAGGCAGCACGCGGCGAGATGAATGCTGAGCAAAACCGCTGTGACGCGTCACTGTGTGGGATATCGATAGTGAGCTGCGCACCAAGTCATGTGCATTGATTTCTTCGCCGTGCTTCCAGTGAAATGCAGGCTGCTCAGCGGTGGTCGACGCTCCCGAGGCGATATCACGCGATGACCACGGCGCCGTGGTCAAATGACAAAGAGAGGGCAACTTCAGGGGCGGTCTCCTCAAATCTTCGGACGTGCGGCCCGACGATTGAACGTCTGTAGACCTTTATCCTCTCAAAGACTCAAATGCTCCATAGACTGTACTTAGTACCTTTATGACATTGCGTTCGTTATTCTAGCGTTACGACGGATTCATAATGAAAGCCATTCAACAATCTTGGTAGAATCTTAAAAAGGCGCATTCGAAGGTGTGCCATGTCTTTGCAAGCAGTAGGCATTCACGGTGTCCGGAGACGAGCGGAAACGGAGTCGGGCTCGGGAGGGGACGGATGAGAAGCGATTGCGTTTAGGGAGTGCGAGAATGTCAAATCCCGGCGCTTGCAGAGACGTATAAAGTGGGACAACATGCATTCTTCAGGACCATCCACGGGAAGCATGTCGAACGCTGTGAACGAGCGCTTTCTGTTCCAAGCTGCCCCCAACCCGGGTGAGTGATCATATGCCTGCATACTACCTGACCCTGACGCTCCTGAATCTGGCAGGACTTCCGATTCCTGGAGTGACGACGCGAGTAGACACCTCAAGCACCATCGACTTGGATAATGTCCCTCTGCACGGAGGATTCCTTCGCGAGCTGGTCGCGTTTGGCCTCGAGGCGCATATCAGGCTTCGCATGCAATCGTCTGCTACTGCGATTTCAGGCGTCTCCACTGTGCGTGCTGCGTAATACAGACCCCTTTGATCACAGAAACTAACACGGCGCAGGTTCCTCTACAACCCGGCGAGCCGTGAGTATGGTGCGCGAGGAAGTAGAGTACAGCAACACAAATCCCTTCCAGTCTCGTGAGCCAGGCCGTGTGCAAGGTGCTGCGATCAGAGGACGCCGAGTATCCAGCGGGCACTTACGTCCGCCACGATGCGACAGGTGAGCTAGTAGCTCAATCTCCACGGTGGCAATGCATTGAAGGGTAAACAAGCACTCGAGAAGTTCGCTGTCGTGGCGCATTCGGACGTGGTCGAGTGGGAGAAACTGAGCAACCCCAGCAATCTTCCGTGGTCGAGGTTCATGGGAGGAGCAGGAATGCCTGGTAAGAGCGCTTTCCTCATATGCCAGCGTCCTCTTCTGACCCGACTGAAGGGAAAACCGCGTACTTTGGGTATCGCCTGCTCACCGACCCTACGAATCTCGTACCAGCAAGAAAGGCAAGTCGTTTTTTTCATAAGAGGCTCGCAGTGTCGAGTTAATGGATGGCAGGGCGAAACGATCTTCATCTCGACTGCAGCTGGTCCTCATGGCTCGTGCGTGACCCGCCTACTCTTCGAGCATTTGGGGCTGATATCAAAGCAGATTACTTGTTCAGCTATTCCATCAGCTCGGGTTGAAGGTTATCGGAAGCGCAGGCTCACAGGAGAAGATCGATTATCTTGTATCCCTTGGATGCGATGTCGCCTTCAACTATAAGGAGGAGGACGTCCGAAACGTGCTAAAACGCGAGGGACCGATTGATATGTACGTTCTGTTCCTGCGCTGGTTAGCGAGGACTGAGAAAAATTTGCACCGTGACACCTAGTTACTGGGATAATGCTGGAGGCGAGACGTTGGAGGCCGCCATTGCCCACATGAACAAGTTCGGCCGCGTCATTGTGCGTACCCATAGATTTGAGTAAGCCCTATCAACTAACCATTATGATCCATTCTCGTAGATCTGTGGATGGACTTCAACCTACAGTACAGACACGAAGCCGACTTTGCACGTACGTTCTTCTGAATCACTGCTCGAGCAAAATACTCAGTGTGCATGAAATGAACAGAGCCTCGGGCTCGTAATGTACAAGTCCCTTACAGTGCGAGGCTTCTACTACGACCACTTCAGTAAATGGTACCAGGAGGACTTTCAGCACCTGTTTATGCCTCGCATCGCAAGCGGAGAACTGCAGTATAAGGAGCGAATTGTGCACGGCATGCAGAACGCCGAGCTAGCCCTGGTAGACGTGCTCAGTGGGGCGAATTTTGGGAAGACTGTCGTTGTAATGTAGATTTTTGACGTCGCGTCTGATTGAGGTCGTCCCAAGGGGACCCAGCCGGCAAAATCCGGAGCATCAGGTTAGGATGGATGGGTCGCCCGACCTTCCGCTACAGAGGTTCGGGACCCCGGCCCATTTGGCTCCGGAGAGCACCAAATGAACCCATTTCAACTTGAGATTGACTGAGAAAATGGGTTCTGCAGCATTTCAAGTAGTTTCAGGCCCTCTGAGCCACCCTGAATGACTACAAAGGTACTGATCCAGGAAGCTTCGGATGTATATTGTCTGCTGATGTAATGCATCAATGTTCTGAGATGGGACCCTTGGGCAACCTGCTGCATGCACACGGAGTCCGGGACCCCATGTGGCCAATTAAATATAATTTTCGGAGTAAAAAGCTGTCATATACCAGAAAAATTGGTAGGTTGCGCATTTCCGGAAGCAAACCGGAGGTATATCCGCGGAAATAGGATGGATGGGTCGGACCTCGGTGGCTTGCAGAGGTTACCAACCCGGTGCCGTTCAATTTGCTTCCGGTGTCCCCTTGGGTCGTCCCGACGTCGCGTGCGCTCGCAGAGCTTTCAATTCTGGAGCGAGCCGGGCCGCACGGAGGGGGAAGGGGAGGAGGAGGGCGAGGACGGGATGGGAGGCCTTGGAGGCGGGCTTTGGGGGAAATTTTTCTATGAGAATTATGTGGAGGATACGAGTTGTCATTGAGCCGAACAGAGCGCCGGAAGTAAACTGATTGACTCCCGGGCCGTTACCATTGTTGACAAGTTACAACGTGCCCGTGCACACGCGCTCGCCGTCAACGCTGTCCCACAATGCTATGCGCCATTGCAACCGTATCTTTTCCTTTGCTCCTCTTCTTCGCGTAAGGGCTGCGGAAGCTTTTCTAAATCGCTTCTTTAATCCTGCGATCGACTTCGTTCGACTGTGGCTGTTTTCCTCGACCACTGTGGCGGGGCGAATACCGCGACTAGATTTTGTTTTCGTTGCAGCTTAAATCGCCGGCGCGAAGACCACTTGGGCTACACTATGTCTGACGCTACTCTGGTCGTACCCAATGCTCATGTGCGCCCACAACCGAGCTCGCAGAGCGTCGCCATAACTGTGGCGAGCACGGCAGTCGGCCCCGGAACTAGCACTCAGAGTCTGCGCGCGTCGGTTCGCGGACGAGGGACACGATTCTGGCTTGCTTTCGTCGCGATTACTGTGTCAATGTTTCTCTCGGCCATTGATACTGTACGCTCCGTGATGATGCTAGTGCTGCTGTCTCTGCTGAGCTTTCTGCCTTCTGTTCCAGACATCCGTATCGACTGCTCTGCCCACCATAACACACAGCCTTGGGCAGACGCGCCCGAGTAGGAGCAACGAAACAGATATCGCAGACCCGTTACTCTCCTGGGTCGGATCGTCGTTCGCACTCGGCGCGACAGCGGTGATGCCGCTCAGCGGGCGGCTTGCAGAGATATTCGGACGGCGTCCCGTGCTGCTCGGTGCGCTGATCGTTTTCGCTGCTGGCTCTGCGCTCTGCGGCTCCGCCCAGGATGCTGTGATGCTCATCGTTGGGCGAGGTGAGCTGCTGTGTTCAGTCAGGACCTTTGACTGACTTAGCACAGTCGTACAAGGCGCAGGGAGCGCCGCAATCCAAGTTCTATCCTCCATCGTGATCTCTGATCTTGTTAGTCTTCGTGAACGTGGATTCTTCCAAGGCATAATCGGCGCGTCCGTTCTGAAGTCTTGCGTCTATCAGTCGGTCTCGGCTGAATTCATTTCTAGGACATGGAGTCTTGCAGCTGCGGTTGGCCCTCTATTAGGAGGGGTATTCTCGCAGGATGCCAGCTGGCGGTGGCTATTTTGTACGCGCGTCTCCTGACTCGGTCGCTATACTCAACTGATATGCGATGGCAGATCTCAACCTGCCTTTGAGCGGCATCGCAATAGCTCTGGTGTTTGGATTCCTAGATTTACGCCGCCCAACGGGCTCGTTACGATCAAAGCTTCTACGATTGGATTGGACGTGCGTCCATGTTCAACTTTTGGAGGGGACGATCTGGATTGACTGACCGCGTGTTAGAGGAAATTTCATACTAATTGCAAGCTCGACTTCCTGTATGATCGCCCTCAGTTGGGCCGGATCTCTATACGCATGGCAGAGCTATCGCGTATTGGTGCCGCTTTGCCTTGGTAGCGCCGGACTCATTGGAGCAATATTGTACGAGAAATATTATGCAAAGGAACCTACGGTGAGCGTTTCCTCTTATTCCGCGCATCTTGTGTATATACTCAGCTTCCGATACCAGATTCCTTTCGATATTCTATCCAATCCGACCAGCTTCGCGGCTTATTTCAGTGCATTTATTCACTATATCGTACTCATTAATGCGGCCTGTGAGTCCAGTATGCACGCAGTTTTTCAGTTACAGCTTACATGCGATGTCCATTAGATTTCATGTGCGCAGTCCCCTTTGCTCAGTGACGAGTGTTGCTCACGTTTCTCTGCCAGTCCGGTTTATCTTCAAGCCGTTAAGCTTAGACCGCCACTAATAGCAGGGCTGGAAATACTGCCTCTGGCCGTCTGCATTTCTCCCGCAGGCATCCTGACCGGCATTCATATCAGCAAAACGGGAAAATACGTATCCTACAACATCCTCGGGTTTGCCCTGATAGTCGCTGGGACAGGCTCGTTCAGTTCTTTGAACCAGGGCTCCGCTAGAGGACTGCTGTATCTCTTCGAGATTATCTCAGCGGTCGGATATGGCGTTGTCGAGTCTGCTGGCATCTTTGCCGTCCTCGCGCCCTTGCGCGTAGAGCGTCACCCCCCAGCCCAGGCTTTGCTGCTATTCATTCGCACCTTGGCGCAGGTAAACCCACCTTCCCTAACACTATTCTCCGCGATTACTAACAGCATTTCAGACATGGGGCCTCACGATAGGCTCAGCCATCCTTCAGAACCAACTCCATCGCTTTGCCCGACCTGGCCTTCCGCATTTTGGGCCCTCCACAATACCGGACATGTCCTCCTTCCCCGTGGTGGACCAGCAGGAGATGCAGCTCGCCTACGCACGCAGCCTGCAGATGCTCTGGCGTGTGCTCACCGGTATCTCCGGCCTGGGTTTGCTGGCGATTGGGCTCATGAGCAACATTCCTCTGCACGCGACCGTCAACGACAACTGGGGACTCGCCGACCGGCCCAGTGGAGACTGTGAGGCGCGGCGTCGACCTGACACTGCAACAAGTTATTACGGGAGCGCACTCAACACCCCGAGCACGCGGCCACTTGCGTTGCCTGAGGTCACCGTGGAGCGCCTCCAGATGCCATCACCAGCTGCCACGCCCATTAAGCGGACGATTATCTTGCCGCCGGATAGCGTCGAGATGGTGGAACTTGAGCATGGTCCCACTAGCCTGACACTACATTCATGAACCCTATTCCTGCTCCTCCCTATATTTGGTAATTTACCCTACTTACTATCGCATAATATCTATGGTTGCATGGGCCACGGTGGTAGTCACGCGCATTGGTAAGGCGTCAAATTACGGGCTGGGGTGCGGGCGCTCGGACTCATGGCTGCCCTGTTTCTCCCGCGCCGTTCCCGCTCGTGACCGGCTTAATGGATGGGCGACAGCTCGCCGGTTCAGAGGAGAACGCCAAGCGAAATGACTCAGAGCCTGAGAAATCCTGTACTATATAAATTTTCGATATGGGAGATAGCCTTTCGTTGACCGTAGCCACATGCCGCCGCAAACCAATGAACGATTCGTCTTCCAAGCTACTCCTCACGGTACGCCTCACTCAAAAAAAAAATAGTATCCGCTCAGAAATGTGCTAATAAAAGATTGTAGGACTTCCCGTCCCGGGGGAGACGACGTGCATTGACATCTCCAGCAAGATCGACCCGGAGACCGTGCGCCTCAGTGGTGGATTTCTCAGGCAACTCGTCGTGTTTGGACTGGAGGCGCATATGAGGCTTTATATGAAGCCCAACGATGTACGTGAGCCCGTTCGCGTCGAAGCGTTCATCGGTTCTCGTCGACTTCTCGGCTCACTACTAGCAGAGCCAGAACTCATTCGGTCTGAAGCCGGGAGACGCGTGGGTCTGCATGAACGTGAAGACTGATGGGTGCGCTGACACTTCTAATAGGTTCATTGGACAGGTGGTCTGTAAAGTTTTGCGGTCTGAGGATCCCGAATATCCCGAGGGAACATTCGTCCGACACGACAAAGCCAGTACGTGCCTATGAGCAACCATGGCATCCCGTCGCTCAGAGCTCATCGCGCTCTTGAATCCAGCGCTGGAGAAGTACGCGGTCGTCGAAGGATCGGCTGTCGGTGGATGGGAGAAGCTGGACAACGTCTACGGTATGCCCTGGTCTATGTTCCTCGGCGGCGCTGGGATGCCTGGTGCGTTCTTCAAGTGCAGCGCGCAGTGCCAATGGAGGGTTCTGACGAGACTTGATAAATGAAAGGACGAACGGCGTACTACGGCTACCGCCTGCTCACCGATCCTACGCGCCTCATGCCGGCGCAGAAGGTTCGTGCACGCGCTGCCCATAAGGTCCTGCGGAGGGATATCTCCTGAATGCGACACACTGGCAGGGCGAGACCATCTTCATCTCGACGGCCGCAGGCCCGCACGGCTCGTGAGCACCTTCATATTCCGCCCATTTATACCGTCGAGATATTGACGCGCCGCACCCCATGCAGACTGCTAGTGCAGCTCTTCCACGAGCTCGGGCTGAAGGTGATCGGCAGCGCCGGGTCGCAGGAGAAGGTGGACTACCTCAAGACGCTCGGATGCGACGTCGTGTTCAATTACAAGGATACAAAGGTCGAGGATGTCCTGCGGCGCGAGGGGCCCATTGATATGTGTGTTTGACGAGGAAATGGCTGCGGAGTGGGGGAGTTGGCTGCTGACCCTGCTCGCGAAGATACTGGGACAATGTGGGCGGGGCGACGTTGGAGGTTGCTGTGGCGCATATGAACAAGTTCGGGCGAATTCTAGTATGACCAGCATCAACGTGTTACATCCTCACTGACACGGACGGCGGCAGAGCTGCGGATGGACGGCGGGGTACAACAGCGACAGCGCGCCTTCACTTCAGGTCCGTCCAGAATTTCTGCAGTGGCTCAATCCGCACACTCACTGCATTGTCGCCAGAGCCTCGGACTCGTGATGTACAAGTCCCTCACGCTGCAAGGCTTCTTCAACTACGATTTCAAGCCGCGGTATGAGGCGGACTTCCAGCGCGATTTCGTGCCGCGCGTCGCGCGCGGGGAGCTGCGGTACAAGGAGCACATTGTGCAAGGGATGCAGGGTGCCGAGCGGGCACTTGTAGATGTCCTGTCCGGCGCGAACTTCGGGAAGACGGTCGTTGTAATGGAGGATTAGGTACTAGGATGAGTGAGGGCCCAAGAATAGGGTTACTGGTCTATTCGAAGACGGCTGCGGGAAGAATGCCGGTGCGATGGACGACAACCGTTACGGTATAGGTCGCGTGGAGGACCTTGTAGGTTTGTAGCCAATTGCAGAGTGGACAAGACAGTTTGTACTGTCAGGGTTGCCAAGATGGTGATAGTCAGATGAGGAGTCCAGCGGCCAGGAAGCAGAAGAGCGGTGAGATAGCCAACAGATATCCAGGGATAAGTGCGAATCGTAGATGTCCCGAAGAAATGTGAGCCAAGGAAGGTTGGAAGAGCCACGTCATTGGTTACGCCTGGCGGTCTCCCGCAGCGTATAAGAACAGGGCGAGCTGTAGGCCACGGTAGAGGGCGTATGAGACGAGATATCCAAGGATAATAGGCAAAATGTGTAGGCTGTCAAATTTTTTGGACGACGTCAGAAAGGTTTTGTGAACCCGGAGTCTGAACTGAACACGTCGCTCTGCACGCCCTCCGCGCCGACGGTGTAGAACCTGCTGTAATATCGTGCCCAGTGGCGCCGGCCTGCCCCTCATGAATCTCTTTCGTCTCTTCGGTGCGTGCCTGGATTTTTGCTCTGGCTGCGGTCAACCCAACCCAACTCAATCCCGCGCCGGCAGGCGACCTGTCGCATCTGGCGTCCATATTCATCCTGCTGCACAAGATACAAACAACACGCTCATGTCGAGGCGCGTACATGCTCCTGGGTGTTCTGACCCGCCATTGGCTGACGGCGCGGACTCTGCAGGTATATCGTTCAAGACGCAGGCGCTCTACGTCGCGGTGTTCGTGTCGCGGTACCTGGACCTGCTCACGTTCGAGTTTGTGTCGTTCTACAACGTGATTATGAAGCTGTTCTTCATTGGGAGCTCCGTCTACATCCTCTACCTTATGCGCGTGCGCTTTAGGTGAGCTCGCCGTCTGCCGCGACGCCGCCGCGTGTTCTGAGCCACGTGCAGACCGACGAACGACCCCTCCATCGACACCTTCCGCATCGAGTACCTGCTGGGCCCTTCAGCGCTGCTGGCGCTGGTGTTCAACTACAAGTTCACGCTGATCGAGGTGCTCTGGGCGTTCTCCATATACCTCGAAAGCGTCGCCATCCTGCCGCAGCTCTTCATGCTGCAGCGCACCGGCGAGGCAGAGACAATTACCACCCACTACCTGGCGGCGCTCGGCGCCTACCGCGCGCTTTACATCCCCAACTGGATCTACCGCTACTTTACCGAGGGCAACGTCGACCCCATTGCCGTCATCTCCGGCCTCGTCCAGACGGGGCTCTACCTCGACTTTTTCTACGTGTACTTCACAAAGTGAGTGATAGGTTTTGCTGGAGGGTTCGAACTGACAACAACATTAGAGTGATGAAAGGACAAAAGTTCGAGCTGCCTGCATAATGCCGTCTTGTGTCTCGCGGAGCAAAATGAACCCTTGTAGTAGACGACTTTTATTTTTTGTTACCCTCTCTTGTTGACGTCGCGAGCGAGTACCCTTCAAGGCGATGACAAAGGAGCGGTGCCACCAACCGTGGCTATAATGAAGCGGAAGCGGTGGTAAGGCTTGTAGTTTGGCTTCATAACCCTCCGCGTCAATAACCCATCTTGTGGCTCTTGTGTGATGAGGAAAGAGGATAAAAAGAACAAAATGGAAGGACGTCGGGGGCAAAATATTTTGTAAGCCGAGGGTGGCTGCCGCAACAAGTGCAAATCCAACGATCTCACCCCGTCCGTCGACGCCCCGGACGCCCTCTATACTCGCCTCGCCGCCGCCGCCGACGCCCCGCACGCTATTCACGAGCCCGCGCACGAGATAATGGCGACGTGGACCCCCCAGCCCGCCGGGCTGCAGGAGATCCTGCAGACGGTGCACGAGTCGACGAACCCGGACAAGAAGATCCAGGCGACGATAACCCTGGTGCGCTCGCTGCGTCCGACGACGAGCTCGCTGGCTGACGCGTGCTGCCGCTGCAGCGCCTGAACAACTTCCAAAAGGTGCCCGACTATCCCGCGTACCTGGCCCACATCTTCGCGCGCATGCCCGACCAGACGGAGCGCCTGCGCACGCTGGCCGGCTACATCCTCAAGAACAACTCCAAGATGCTGCTGCGCGCCCCGCCCGACGTCGCCCAGTTCGTCAAGGAGTCCATCCTGCTCGCCTTCAACGACCCCTCGCCCATGGTCCGCACCTCCGCCTCCCACAACATCATCGCCTACCTCGAGATCCTCGAGCCCGGCAACTGGCCAGAGTGTCTGTCCATGCTCATCGCCCTGCTCGACTCTCCCGACGGCGAGCGACAGGAGGTGCGTATCTGATTATTAGCGCGATTTTTTAGCCCATTTTTTTCTGATTTATTTTCTTTCTTTCTTTCATGAATCTCATCGCAAAATTCCAGGCGGCCATGTACGTGTTCGAAAAGTCGTGCATGGACTATCCCCGCAAGTTCGACATCGACATCAACGGCAACCGCCCGCTGGACTACATGATCCCCAAGTTCCTCGCTCTCGCCGAGCACCCGCGCGCCAACGTCCGCGCCCACGCGCTCGCCGCCCTCGACCAGTTCGTGCCCATCGGCTCCCAGTCGCTCTACGCGCACATCGACCAGTACATGAGCACGCTCTTCCAGCGCGCGTCGGACGAGGACGCGAGCGTGCGCCGCAACGTGTGCCTCGGCCTCGTCATGCTGCTCGGCTCGCGCCCGGACAAGCTCATGCCCGAGATCCACAACGTCGCAGAGTACATGCTCTACTCGGCCCAGGACAAGAACGAGACGCTCGCGCTCGAGGCGTGCGAGTTCTGGCTCACCTTCGCCGAGGACCTCGATCTCGCGCCGTACCTCCAGCCGCTCGTGCCCAAGGTCGCGCCCGTCCTGCTGCAGTGCATGATCTTCTCCGAGGACGAGCTCATCTGGCTCGACGCGGACAAAGAGGACTCGGCCGTGCCCGATCGCGACCAGGACATCAAGCCGCGCCATTACTCTGGCAAGTCGCACGGCCTCGAGCGCGCCGAGGACGCGGACAAGCAGCAGCGCCCTCCAGGAGGGGACGATGATGATGATGATTACGATGACGATGAAGACTATGACGACGACGACCTCTCGACCGACTGGAACCTGCGCAAGTGCGCAGCCGCCGCGCTCGACGTGCTCGCCCTTCGCTTCGGCGGTGACTTGCTTTCCATTCTCCTCCCGGTCCTCAAGGAGAAGCTCTGGAGCCAGAACTGGTTGCAGAGGGAGAGCGGCATCCTCGCGCTGGGTGCGATTGCGGAAGGTGCGTTGTCGTCCCGGCGACCCTTGCGCTTTCTTTCCTATCCTGATGCCCGTTTTCCTTCTTTCCTTTCCTCCTATCCGCAGGCTGCATCGAGGCGATCGAGCCCCACTTGAGCGTGCTCATTCCGTATCTGGTCTCCGTGCTGAATGACTCAAAGGTGCGTCAGCTCACAGCTCACCCAGGGCCACGTCGCGTTTCTGTGACTCTGACACACGGCCACAGCCTCTGCTCCGATGCATTGCATGCTGGACGCTCGGCCGCTACGCGAGCTGGTGCACGCACTCCACGGCGCCGGACCACGTCGAGCGCTTCTTCGTGCCCACCATGGAAGCGGTGCGTTCAGCCTTCTGCCATGTCATCCCTAGGACCCTGCATGCTCATTCATCTTCGCCCCTCGCCAGCTGCTGCGCATGGTGCTTGACAACAACAAGCGCGTACAGGAGGCGGGCTGCAGCGCGTTCGCGACGCTCGAGGAGGACGCGGGCGCGCTGCTCGTGCCGTACCTTGAGCCGATCCTGCGCAACCTCGTGCTGGCGTTCGAGAAGTACCAGCAGAAGAACATGCTCATCCTGTACGACGCCGTCGGCACGCTCGCCGACGCCGTGGGGAACGCGCTGCAGAACCCGATGTACGTGCAGATCCTCATGCCGCCGCTCATTGCGCGCTGGGAGCGTCTGCGCGACGACGACTTCGACCTCGTGCCGCTCCTCGAGTGTCTGTCGTCTGTCACCATCGCCATCGGCCCTGGATTTATCCCCTATGCGGCCCCGGTGTTCGACCGCTGCCATGGCCTCATCTCGCGCTCGCTTGTGCAGTTCCAGCAGTATGAGGCTAATAAGGAGGCCTACGACGAGCCCGACAAGCAGTACATTATTGTCGCGCTTGACTTGCTCAGCGGCTTGGTGCAGGGCATGGGTACGGAAATCGCGCGCTTTATGGACAGCTGCCAGCCGCCGTTCATGTCGATGTTGCCGTTCTGCTTGAGGGTATGTCACTTCACATTGACGTCGTCATTTCGATACTAACGCTGTGCAATAGTACCCCGAGCCGCCAGTGCGCCAGTCCGCGTACGCGCTTGTCGGCGATATGGCCGTCTCGTGCTTCGACCTCCTGCGGCCGTATCTCCCGCAAATCCTCCCTGAGGTGGTCAACCAACTGACGCCTGAGCCCATATTTGAGATGGTCAGCGCGACGAACAACGCCGCGTGGTCCGTCGGCGAGATCGCGTTGCGGCACGGACCCGAGTTCACGCCATGGGTGCAGCCGCTGATCCAGCGGCTGGTGCCCATCCTGCTCAACGCCAAGTGCCCGCGCAGCCTGCACGAGAACGCCGCGGTGACGATCGGCCGGATTGGGCTCGTGCACGCGGACATCGTCGCGCCGCATCTCGAGATGTTCGCGCAGCACTGGTGCCAGGCGCTGTGGGAGATCAAGGACAACGACGAGAAGGACTCAGCCTTCCGCGGCTTCTGCGCGCTCGTGCAGCGCAACCCGAGCGGCATCGCGAAAAGCTTCATCTGGTTCTGCAACGCCGTCGTCAGGTGGAACACGCCCAGCCCGGAGCTCAACGAGATGTTCGCGAGCATCTTCCGCGGCTTCAAGGAGATGGACCCCGCGGGGTGGGCGTCGCAGATGAGCCAGTTCCCGCAGGTCATCCAGGAGCGCCTGCGCGAGCGCTACAATGTCTGATACCCCTCGCCGTTGCTCTCTGCCGTTGCATGCTCTCCGTCTCGTATTCCCAGTCTCTCTCTCCCCCTCTCTCTAGTAGCAGTAGTTAGTCTCTTTCGCCACGGCATCGGTTCCCTCAATGACAAGTAGAGTAGGTAGTTAGTCAATCTCAGTAGGTAGCATCTCAATTAGGTACAAGTCTCGCAGTAGGTAGCATCTTCCCAACAGTAGGTTACACGCATCAAATTCCCTTCCGTCCGCCTTCTTCCTTCCTCGCCCCTTATCCCACTTTGCATATTTCCGTCCCCTTTTGCATTGTCGTGCGCGATAACTTTGCGCCTCCCCTAACCCCCCACCCCTCCTCCCCTCTCCTCGATCTCCTCCCGGTGCCGCGGCTTCGTTCAAGCTCTCGTACGCTTCCTTGCATTTACGCCCTTGCATAGCTAGATATCAATGACTCGTTTTCGTGCTCCGTCCTCGAGGCGTATTGCCCAAGACCACATTATAGTGCTTGTTCAACGTCCAGCAGGCAAAGGGAGATGGGGTCCGTCAATTTGTCGTGAAAAAGCATTGCCAAATGCCAATGCGGACTTCGAAGCGGGAGTGTCATGTTGCTCCTCGACGCGCACGACCCCCAACTGCAAGCGCTGCGTGCCGGCATCACTGTCAACTTCGAGGCACTTTCACATGGCATTAAAGAGTATATTGACCACAAGATACATTCCCCAGCGCGCAGGCTGACAATATTATAGGGCAGCGCAAATCAGGCAAATTTTCGACAACCTCGCAAACGCCGCCGCTAGCATTCTGCTCGAGCTTGTAAGCACGTGGAGCGAAGCCCACGACGCGCTACGTCATCTTCCACGCGAAGTTGTCGCATTATGCTTCACGTTTCTGCCATTTCGAGACCGGATCGCCATTTCGCACGTCTCGCGACATTGGCGCGATATCACCCTCGTGCACCGCGCGATTTGGAGAGACATCGATACTTCAGACAACTTTCGCAATAAGCCCGAGCTCATTCGCATGGCTTTATCTCGCAGTGGGCAGCATCCAGTTGACCTCCGTGGGGTTCCCGTCGATTTCTCTCCCTCGGTGGGATTAACTCTTGCCCAACATATGCATCATATCAGAACGATAGAATACTCTTCGCGTGGGCACCCTGTTTCCTTCTCACTTCCCGCACCACTGCTCGAGACTTTGTCTGGTCTTCAGGGTCACGCGGATATACCCCAAGATTTCCTAGGTGGACGGGCCGCCAGACTGCGGAATCTACGCATCAACAGTGTCAGCCTTCCCGCGATATGTCCCGCTCTCTCTACCGTCACGCATCTCCTTATAAAAGAATCATCGACCGCGGCGCACGCTCCGTCATTCGCATCACTTTTCGACCTCTGTCCTGTGTTGCAATCACTCACTTTGGGCCAACTAAAGCCCGCGTTCGCCGACTTTCTTCCTCGCGGTCCCTGCCCTGCATCGCTCGCTCACATTCGCCTGGATACCAGTGATTATGGTTATGATCTCGCAGTTCACTATGTGAAATGGCGACCTGCGAACGTCACTCACTTGGAGCTCGACCAGGTCGACGCTCCAACGTCGGAGCGTCTGCAACTTCTCGTCAATGGCGCTGTCGAGCTCACCATTGGGCGAGAGTACAGCTTCGGCCCGGGGAGGTCGTACATCATTGCATCCGGTCCTGGTCGGCGTCGGCGTACGGTTAATTATGTGGACCACGACGAGGACGGCGCGGCCGTTGCGGAGATGGTCCAGGGCGCGAAAACGGCTCTGGCTCACGTTCACACCATGGAAATCCCGTCCACCTCGCTCATTAGTTTTCTCCGCGTTCTGGCGGCGTTGCCCAAACTCGCTCATCTGGCGGTGTTCATAAAAGCCGATTTCATCAAATTAGGGTGGGTCGAGCTCCGGCCCTTGGCGAACTTGCACCATCATCGCCCAGGACTGCATTCGCTTACACTGAACGTGGTATGCTGGGGCGAACAATGCCCGCCAACTGCTCAAGATGCATCGGACCTCTTGGCGCAGCTGAAGGCACTCGAAAATTGCGAGCTGCCTCTGGTGATTGTCAAAGGATTCCCGGAGGTCCAGCTACGCGACTTCGAGATTCCTGCGTTTGAAACATTTGATGTTGAGTTCGATCTCTCTGTGACCTCCTGATGCAGTAAGTGTGTAATTATAGCGCAACACCTTCAGAGTACGATCTTACACCCTGGAAGCAGCATTGTCGGGATCTGGTCTCGTCGCCTTTGGGCAGCCGGGCTCCCTCGGGGCAGTCGACGTGGAATTCACCTTCAAGTTTAGATCGGGAAGCATAGACGGTAGCTCCCTGGACGTCGCGGTCGGGGAAAGTATGCTTGCGCCTACACCAGTCCCCTGTACATATAACTGTCAAAGGAGAATAAATCTCTGTGACTGTAGGTGAAGGATGATTGCGGACCTTGAATTGGGATGACATGTTGCTCGTCGACGCACGCAGCCACCAGTTGCAAGCGTTGCGTACGGGACTCACGGCCAGCTTCGAGTCACTTTCACATAGCGTCACAGAGTAATGTCAATGTCGCGAGGCCGTCACCGGGCTGACAACACCACAGGCTAGCGCAAGTTGAGCAAATTTCCGACGACCTCGCAAAGGCTGCGGTGCAGATTTTGAGCGAGCTTGTACGAGAATGGAGTGTCTCCAAGGACCTTCTGCGTCATCTTCCGCCCGAAGTTGCTGCCTTGTGCTTCGCGTTTCTGCCGTTTCGAGACCGGATCGCCGTTTCGCACGTGTCGCGGCACTGGCGCGATATCACCCTCATGCAGCCCGCGGTCTGGGAGGACATCGATCTCTCAGACAATTATCGCAATAGACCTGAGCTTCTCTATATGGCCTTGTCTCGCAGTCGGCAGCATCCTGTCGATCTCCATGGTTGTCCCCCTCCCGACGCCTCCGGATTGGTGGCATTATCTCTGGTCGAACACATGCACCATCTGAGGACTATAGAATGTTCTCCGCGCGGACACGCTCTCCGTCTGTGGCTTCCTGCACCCCTCCTCAGGACGTTGACAGGTATTCACAACCACGTGGACATACCCGACGGTTTTCTTGGTGGACAGGTGGCGAGCCTGCGCACGCTACACATGGGCAGTGTCAGCTTACCTAGAACATGCCCTGCGCTTTCTACTGTCACGCATCTCTCTTTGACGGGGCCGTCGAGCGCAGCGTCTGCTCCCTCCTTCGCCAATCTTTTCCGCCTCTGTCCGGTCTTACAGTCACTCAAACTCAACTCGCTGCGCGCTGCATTTGCGGGCTATATTCCAACTGGCCCCGCCCCCGCATCGCTCATGCGAGTGCGGTTACAGACGTTGGATCGACTGTATGATCTCGGACGCCACTACGTTGATTGGCGTCTTTCACGACTATCCGACGTGGATCTTGACCAGATCGTGCCCACGACACCGCGGCATCTAGAGCTTCTCCTCACTGGTACAGTCAGGCTCAGTATTATGCGAAGTGTCGGGAGGACGTGCATCCGCGCCTTCGTTCCTGGTCCACGCATGTTCATCTTTAACGACGACGATAACCACTCTGCGTGCATCGCGATGATCTTGGGTATACAAAAGAGTCTTGCCTCTGTGCACACCGTGGAGATTCCGTCCATCGCCCTTGACAACTTCCTCTGCGTTTTAACGGTGCTGCCAGAGCTTACACATCTACACTTGGCCATCATAGCCGACGCGACGAACTCGCCGAAGCACCAGTTCGGGTGGCACGCGCTCAGGTCCCTGGCCGGTGTTCAGCAGCACTGCCAGAGTCTGCGAGCGCTCAGGCTGGAAGTGGTATGCATTGACGAACAGTGCCCCCCGGAGGCCCAGGACGCATTGGATCTCCTAGCGCAACTCAAGGCTCTCGGGAGGAGCTTGAAGCTACAGTTGATTCTGGTGTACGGATTTCCAGAGGCTCAACTACGCGATATCAACATCCCTGCGTTTGACACCTTCCGTGTCGAGTTCACGTAACTTTCAACTTTCGCGCGGCCGAGCTTGTTCTGGCGACCTCCAAGGCTCGATCACCGGACGCGGCCAAAGCGTGCAGCCGCTGCTCTTCAAGCGCCTGGGTCCAATATATGGAACAGATGCGACATTCGTGTGCAGCGCTTCAGTAATCTTTTCTTCTTCTCTCCCTTGTGTAGTCCGAGTCCGACAATAAGTACCTTAAAGTTATCATCAATCTTCTCGAGTGAACAGGAGTTGTTTGGACCCCCGGCCCCGGCGCTCTTGAGACCCGCAAGCCCAAGACCAAGACAGCTTAAATCTGCTGAGGAAATCCAACAAGACGCCGTTGCAGAGCATGCACTGTGACGACAACCTAGCTGCACTAGTCTCATTTCCCCTCCCACTCGCTCGCGCCCATCTCCCGTCTCAAAAGAGGCCGCGTATCCGGCGGCGCAGGCGGCGGGCTCCACGGCCTCACGAACCTGCGCACCTCCTCCTCCCACCCCCTCAGCGCCCTGATACCCACGCCGACCTCGACGTCCGGCAGCCCGGCTACCCGCCGCGCGAGACGCAGCCAGCCTGCCTCGGCCAACCGCAGCAGTCGCGCATCGCGCGCGTCCCAGGGCTCGACGAGTACCGCTAATGTAGATGAAGAGGAGGGCGAGGAGAGGGAGGAGGAGGAGGATAGGCGGTGGGCGAGCACGACGTCCGTGAAGAGCCGGTCGCCGATGACCACCGTCTTCCCCGAGGTCGGCTTTTCCGAGTTATTCGACGGAGTGGTGGTGTTGAGGTGGAGGTGGAGATGGCGCTGGACGTCGCGCACGCACGCCCAGCCCGGCTTCTTCGTTCTGTGCGGCAGGACGGGCGCGCCGAGTTTGTGCGCGACGCTTTCGGCCTATCGTTCGCGTTCGCATTACGGTAATTGCGAATAATCATCAATGAGAATGTTGAAAGGTGCAGGAGATATGCATGCTCGAGACGCACCTGTATCCCACCCGGATCGTCCGGCGTGCCGGCGCTATTGGACACGACGAGCACGCGGCCCGGCCCAAACGCGCTCTTGCACGCCGCCCACGCGTCCTATACACACACACCCCAGGCTCGCACATCGAATTTCATAGGGATAGAGGTGTTCTGGGCTGGCGCACCGCGAGGTCGGGTATGAGCGCGTCTTGCAGCGGCAGCGTCTGCAGCTTCGCATGAACTCGCGGTTCGTAAGGCAGCAGCGACAGGCGCGACGCACGAGGCAGTTGTCTTTGTCGAACACGGCGCTGTCGTACCCCGCCTTCCGCAGGGCCGCAAAGTCCAGCTGGCGGATGTCTGAATGTGTTGACACAGGCCACGCAGATGAGCAGGCGCGGGTGAGTACTACTAGTCAGCGCTGACCTCGTATGGACACATGGGGCACGATTAATCGCGGCTTGACGGAGACGCTGGCGAGGAGCGCGATGGTCGCGGGCCAGTTGAGCGACATGGCGAGAGCTGAGCAACTTCCTGAGCAGTCAGGCGTGCCAACTCCGCGCCGAGGCCTCACAGCAGAGCACATTCTCTCAAATGACCAAGTCCATTTTTCTCAGCATAGAGTAGAAAAGCAGCCATAACCTTTCTAGAATGAGAATGAACGGGCTCGAGAAGAGAAAAACTAGCCGACAAGAAAGTATGTAACTGGGGCTCGTTCAGTGCTCAGTGCTCAGTAGCCAGCGGCACCGGGCGCGTGGTCGCCCTCCCTCCTGAGCCTTAGCAGGACCTCCTTGTAACGCGTGAGGTCGGTCGTGCCGGGCCCAGCGCGGGCGAGGGTCTTGGACTGCGAGTTCTGCAGCTCGATGATGTCGCAGATGCGGGTCCAGGTCGTGCCCTGCGAGAGCGAGTCGGTGAGCGCCTCCAGGAAGTGTTTTTCTTCGATTCTGTGATGCGCAGTTAGTCACTGAGCCTGGGATTATAATGAACGAGCACTGACTTGTTGGACGCAATCTGCTTGGCCTTCTTCTCGTTGTAGTCGCGGTAAAAGTCGTCGATGGCCTGCTCGGCCTTGGCCACCGTCTCCTCGCGCTTGCGCCGCGCGGCCTCCTCGCGCTCCGCAATACGCGCCTGCTGCTGCTCGCGCCATTGCCTGTCAATGGCGGTCAGCGGTCGGCCGGCGACAACGAATGGGACACGACAACGCACTTGATGACCTCGGGCTCCTCCTCCTCGAGCGCCGGCGGCTGGTACGGCGCGCTCGGCTGGGGCGTGTACGGCTGCTGCGTGCCCGCCGGCCGGAACGACGGCACCTGGCTCACCGGCGGCGGGGGCGACGCCTACGCGTGCATCAGCCTCCACGTCCCACTCGAAGTCCAGTACGCACCGGCACGCCAATATCAGGGAACTCGCTCTCGAAGCGCTCAATCTCGTCGTCTCCGGTGACCTTGACGTTGCTCTGCACCGGCACGGGCGCAGGGTCGTCGAACGCAAAGTTCACGACGGGCGGCGCGCCCGCGGGGCCGGCGCGCGGGGCAGCGACGGGGATGGGCGCGTCGTCGCCCAGCGCGTCGAGGTCGGGGAACTGGCTGGCCGCCGCGTCAAAGTCGATGTCGTCGTTGCCGCCGCCGAGGAGGTCTGCCATTGCGACTGCGTGCGTGGATGATGGGATGTTTGTGCGGACAAACAATAACGCACTCTCTGGCCTCTGGGCCTGAGTCTTTGCTCATTCCTCCTTCACTCCCTGCGTCAACATACTTCTAGGGTCGTCTATGTATGCTTCTGTCAGCTTTTTCTTCCTACACGGCGACCGACCCAACTCAAGAGGGCTTTATTCGGACGTATGCCCTTGGTTTTGCCTTGTTGTCGACGGCTGTGGTTGCATAGACGCACATAGGCGTACAGTAGTGGTGCCTCCAGTCCTGGATGTTATGAGGCGCCAGTGTGTCTGATGCTGAGGTTGGGCACGGCCAGGCGCAGCCAGGTATTGAATCGATGGATCCTACGAGGACGACTACGCACTACAGTCTACTCTACTCCTGCCCTCTTTTCGCCTCCTATCACGATCTCTAGTATGAAGCACAGGGTACTGGTCCTCGACTTGAGCTTTTCCGACTCTCCCTGGCTCACGTCACCGCGGCCTGCGAAACTTTTCCTACGAACCTGCGCGCCTTCCTACCGACCTGAGTACACTTTCTGTTAGGTTCTCATGCTCGCGCTGCTCTCTGCGGGCTGTCTTCCGCGGTGCGGTAATGCAGTGGATATCACGCACCTACAGTATCTGCCTTGCGTCTTTCTTCGCATTCCCATCCGTATGTGTGCAAGCGAACTGTTGAGAGCAACTTCGACGAACATTCTCCTCGCTTTAGGTACCGCTGCATCATGCTCGCGCCAGAAGCTTCACGTTACGAAGACAGAAAAGATCCTACTGAACCTGTCGCTTTGTTCTCGCAGTTTACGACTCGCCCGAGGGTCATCCTGCTGACGCACAGGAGCTGCCAGAAGCTAGTAAGTATTTCGACCAGAGAATCATGCACTCCGGGTCGGAGACCAAGAGCAGCTGCAGCTGTTGAGCAAGTCTCGTAATTCTGCCTACGAACGCGCTCTCAGCATTACCAAGCACAGTTCAAATACCGTATACAGCAGTCCTAACTCCGGCGGCGATCACCGTGGGACTCCTACTAGTACTAATATACACCTACATAAATCGCCAACAGCTGCAGAGTTCCGCCTCAAGTTTAAAATGGTCGCGAACCTCCCCCCGCAGCCCTCCGCGCAACTGCAGCCGGTGCTCGACTGGCTCGTCGGGTGCGAGCAGCTCTCCGCGGACCGCATCGGGCGCGCGCTCAGCGACGTCGGGTATTGGCATGCCATCCTGCCCGCCTCGCTCGGCATCCCGCCCGCGACCTCCAAGCAGGCATGGCTCGACTGGTTCAGCGGCGGGCTGGCCGCGAAGCTGTTTGATCCCGGCATGGTCGCTGTAAGTTCTTCTCGCCGTTCGCTGGCAGTCGAGTGCCTGCTCAGTGCTGAGGACTTACTGACTACGCGGTACACTTCTGATCAGTTGACTCTGGAGGAGGTGTTCGAGGCGCCGGGACAGATCACCATTCACGTGCGTTCACTGATCATGAGCACTCCATCTCATTTGCCGCATTCTGGATCTGAGTGCCCCGGGGCGGCTCACACGGCATACACACAGTACAGCTCGAAGGGCACGACGAAGCGTGGCGAGGCGTACGCGAACGAGTACCTCGCCGTGTTCCAGGTGCGGCAGGACACGCCGGGCGGCGAGTTCGTGATCTGGCGCATCAAGGAGTTCATGGACAGCGCGGCTGCTGCAAAGTTTGCCGCGCAGATCGCCGAGTAGGCTCAGGCTTGAACAGGGAGGTGAGTCGAGTTGTTTTATTGGAAAGCCCTTTGTCGTGTCATGGTGTACTCATCTGTCTTTCTCTCAGTCTACCTGCGTCTTTGAAATTGACTGAGATTAAATTAATACCATAATTTTGACAGCCAGCGATTGTCGGTACTCATTTTCATGATTGACTGCTTCTGGGGTCAGGTCTTTTTGATTCCTGCCGGATTTGCCAATATTGAATGCGACATAAGGACATGAGGATGACGCAAACGGTGTATGAGATTTGACTTGGTTAGCTGCATAGTCTTTCAGAAGTCGTCCACGCTCGCGATCGGAGTGCTTTTACCTGGATGTCAGAAACCGACTCTCAGATCTCATTCCCCACGGCGAGAGTACGGACGCTTTTTCTCCCGCTATTTCCCAGCCCTCGTAAGTTATTGTTAAGCCTACTACTGCCAGTCAACGTAGCTGCCGGGCCCAGAGCCTGATAGATGCTTGAGATTGCGTTAACACTGCTTGCTACGAGACTTCTTCTATGGTGAGATCTCGTCTGCCCAGTGCACTGTGCCTTGCGTCTTCTCGGCGCACGCGATCACCAGATGCTGACTAACATCCGGCATGAGCGTCGCTGACTCACGCCTCCGCGCCACATGTGTTAGTAAAGGGTATAAAAGCAGCATCGTCCTGCCGCGCACATGCACGGCAAACCCAGGCCCTCAGAGCCACCGTTTCCAAATTCACACATAACCATCCCGATCCAATGGTCGCCGGCCTGCCGTCCCAGCCGTCCGCGCAACTGCAGCCGGTGCTCGACTGGCTCGTCGGGTGCGAGGAGATTTCCGTGGAGCGGCTCAGCGGCGCGCTCAGCGACGTCTCCTACGAGCACGTCATCCTGCCCGCCTCGCTCAACCTCCCGCCCAGCACCTCGAAGGAGGCGTGGCTCAACTGGTTCCGCGGCGGGTTCGCGAAGCTGTTTGATCGCGGCATGGTCACTGTACGTCAGGTTTCGAGCTATTCATGATCAAGTCGAGTTGCAGGCTAAGAACTTTGTAACTTAGTTGAGCCTGCATGAAGTCTTCGAGGCGCCGGGGGAGATTACTGCTCACGTGCGTCCTTCTCAATATCTACTGCGCGGATTGAGCACGCCAACTTACATGGCGGTATCCGTATTCGGATTCGGCGCATTAGTTCAGCTCAAAGGGCACGACGAAGCGGGGCGAGGCGTTCACGAACGAGTACCTAGGAGTGTTCCAGGTGCGGCAGGACACGCCTGGCGGCAAGTTCGTCATCTGGCGCGTCAAGGAATTCGTGGACAGCGCGACCATAGTGCGTTTCAGGTCGCAATTGCCTGTGGACCATTGATCACCGGATTGAGACGTTCCGATGACATTAACCCCTGTACTACGAGTCTGCCATGTACTAGTGCTTCCTGACATAACATCGAGCAAGCGTCACAACGAAAAATATCCCCTGGCGTCGTGTCGAAGATGGCAGGAGTGAGAATTCCTATGAGCCCCGCAGCGGCTGAAGCTTTCAGCTGAGTTGTCAGCCGCTGTGAGAATGCGGCAGCTGCAGTGAAGTTGAAGGCTGCAGCTGAGCGGGCGGCAAAACTTGAAGGACGTACTGTGACGGGGCTGGATTCTTGACCGTTTCATATTATCCATTATGCGGGCGAGGTGGACCACGGCTGGTTGGAGGCGGCTGTGTGCGCATGACAACCACGTGGCATGGGACAAAAGAGCCGGACGTTCAATGGAAGCAGCGGCCGGAAGTATATATTCCGCTCACCACCTTTCCTCTCACCGCAACTTTTCCCTCCTCGCGACGATGAGCAAACGGAATAGCAAGCTGAGCAAGAACACCCACAACGCAAAGACGAAGGCCACAGCACGCGAGCAGGCGATGAGTGCGGTGCCACCTTCAAGCCATCCCACCACCGAGGCCGACTGCCCCGCCGACGAACGCCGCCACAAGCGCCCCCGCCTCACGATATCGGAGTACGCCGTCGACGACCAGGCCGCTGACCGGCCACGCGCGTGGAACGCGGGCGACGGCCTCGGGCCAGTGGCGCAAGAGGTTGGCGACAGTGCCGGTGATGACTGCTGGCAACAGTGGATCAACCTCGAGGCCTACCCCCAGGATCTGAGCGAGATCGGTATGGGCAAGGTGAGATGGCATGACCCCCAGATTGGTATCAGAGCTCCGCTGACGACAAAGCAGGCCTTTGTCCACCACACGCAAGAACCGTCGCCAATCGCGGGCCCATCGCGGCTGCCGTGTTGCAGCGACCTTGGCAAGGAAGTCCTCCCTCTGCCTGAGGGGACGATATCCTTCGACAATCCCAGCATGGTGAGTTCATACACAGTGGATGAAGCAAGAAACTGATCGGTCGTGCCACGCAGAATGAGAGCGTCTTCGGGGGCGTGCCCGCACAAAAGATGTTCCAGACAGCGCCTGAGAACCGTTTCGTCGGCGCTGCTAACGGAAGCATGGGGCTGCACCAGACGATGAGCCACGATCCCATTCTCGCGACCGACCCGTCAACGTCCGCCCATTGGTCCTTGAACGAGCACGGCCAGACATGGAGTGGGCTGGATGGCAGCTGCACCTCCGCCGGCCCCGACCTGTACGCGCCGCAAACTTCTAACCCGCTTCTGGCGGTTGGTGACGAGTTTGATGGGAGTATGTCGAGCGCGGCGTTGGGTGACTTCGCGACGATGTCGCGATATGCGAGCATGGACAACTCGTCGATGTGGGCCGGTGCCGAGTCCGTTTTCGCGGGAGAAGGCCTTGATGGCAGTGGTTCGCTCGCTGGCTTCGAGAGCGCCCCACACGAGAGCGACGACCTCCCTTCCCTCGCCGACGATGAATATGCCTGGGAAATGGGAATGCTCGCGCTCCCAAGCGGCATTCTAGCTGAGGACGACGAAGAAGCACAGCAGGACGCGTCTTCAGGTACGTACCTTGCAGCCCAGACCTCTATCCGCCACTCACGGAACAATGAGCAGAGGCGTCACTGGATTCAGCGGGACAGGCACCCGCTGCACTTGGACACGTCGTCCAAGAAGACAATATCTACATACCACCAGCACAGTCGCAGCCTTCGGGATCGGCTTCACCGTCTATTGCCTCAGCGACAAGGCGGGCATCCACGGTCAAAAGACGCCAGACTATCTCGGCAGGGCACAACAAGAAGAGGGAGGACGACCCGCTAGGCGACCTGTCCTGCGACCAGTGCGACAAGACGGACCTGTCGGGGGAAGCGCTCAGACGGCACAAAGAGCGCTATCACAACAGGTTCCTCAAGAACTATGGCGAGCAATACCCGTGCTTCCTCTGCGGCGACGACACCCTCACGACTTCGCCGGAGTATTACGGGCGCCACCGGAAGGGGGACGGGGTGCCGCAGTGCACCGTGATACGCAACTTCAAAGGGGACTTCCGAAAGCTCCTGAAGTTCCTCATCGAGCGCGAGCTGGCGCGGGGGAAGGACGGGAAAGGCCTGGAGTGCCTGAACCACTGGCAGTTCAGCGCTGGCAGAGGCAAGTACATGCCTGCGCTGTGCAAGGAGTGGGCGGCGGAGCGCGCGAGGCGGGGTCCATTGTGGAAGGCGCTGCGGCCCACTGCGTCTGCGCATCGCGACGACGACTGGGACAAGATTCCGAAGATGGGCCTCGTTCTTGACACTGAGGCAGCAGCGGGCGAGCCCCCGATGAAATGGGTCAAGGAGGGGGTGTACCAGCCCGGCGAGGAACCCAAGGTGAAACCCCCGAGGGAGACGAAGAAAGGGAAGGGCCCGAAGCCAGCGAAGGGGACGAAGCGCAAGAGGGGAGTAGAATAAGAATCGAGTGTGGAGGCAGTGGAGATATGTGGGTAAATATCGAAGGGAGACACTGTGGGCAACGACTGTGCGGAGTACGAGGATATTGTGAACTTGAAACGGCGGCCAATGACTAGAAATTACAGAAATTTTGGTAAGCAATACCGCATGTCATCAGTCAGATAGTACTCACAGCGAAGAGCCGAGGGATACTGCGAGAGCGAGCCAGAAAGAGCAGGAGGAGAGATCAAAGAAAGGCGTGGGTGAGCCCGATTTATATTGTCGGAAAAAGTCCTGCCGACAAAGTAATGGATAATGAAGTCTCGGCAAGAGAACGAATGGCAGGGCCTCATATATGCATGGTCCATCTATCTGCATGCTGAGACTGCGAGGAAGGCGACGAGTGAACGTAAAATTGCGTGCAACTTGAAGCGTCGGGCTCAAAGATCATGCTACTTGGAAGGCACGTGCCTTCCAGCGCTGCTTTTCGACGCACGAGGCCTGCAGCACAACAAGATGTAAGCTACGAGAACCGAGGACTCGCGGCCCTCTCAGGCTGTAACGCTTCAAACGTACGAAAAATGGGCGATTGTGAACTGCGCGCGGGTCAGCTAACTTCAGATTCTGGTCTCGGGGACTCTGTATGGAGGGGATAGCCAGTCGACGAAGCCTGCTGAGCGAAGTCGGCGCTGCACGAGCCGTCACGGTCGTGGTGCAGAAACCACGTCGTCGGACCGCGTTGGCCGATGATTCGACGACCAGCCCTGAAGTCATTCCGAGCAAAGACTCGTAGCCATGTTGTCTTGTTCTCTCAAACCTTCGCTGTCCCATAAACGCAGACCGCTGCCGTGATTTAATCGTTCTGCAATCAATCTCACGACGGAAACGACGGTCAGCTGAACTTGCCAAGCTGGAAGCGTTTCCCGTCAGTAAATTGAATCATCCTCTGAATCGATGTCCGGACAAGCCTATTACTGCGGCATCCGGCATAACGTGGTGGTGGGTTCATCCTCACGTACTGAATAGCAATGACAATACCGTCGGGGAACAGATCTCATTCCATCAATTTCGCCTTACATCGCGACTGATTTGAAGGATCTGAACGCCCACTGCTATGTGGCAAATGAGCCAGTCGCATAGCGGGACTGCACGAAAGCCTGCATCCAGCCGTCAACTCAAAGCTTCAGCACCTGAACCGCGGGATTATTTTGAAATCCGTGGCAAGATGCAATGGGTAAGTCGTGACGATCCATAATGACTAGCCGCGTGTTGGAACGGTGCGTGAACGAGTGTCTGATAGGGAGCGGATGCGAGTAGCGACTGGAGATACAAATTGAATGTAGGGTGGTATTAGATCGTCCAAAAGATCAGGTGATATAGTAGTCAGCGAGAGGACGCGACGGCAGAGGGGAAAGCCAATGTCCGTAGCAGATCGGATGAGGATGGGGTTGATGATGAGAATGGTTCGTGCACTGTTAAGAAATAGCACGGAAAGTTGTTGTCCTTTGCCCGGTTGTGAGCTCACTTGAGCGCAGCGAAGCCCACGCGCTTATTCCCGATGTCGAACTCTGTGGGAAGATGCTTAGTCATGACATGAAAGGCAGACAATGATCACGAGTGACTGACGCGTGTAAGTGTTCTGCATGAAGACGTCGCCGAGGATCCAGAAGTTCGAGTCGCCGATGACAATGCCGCCGACGCAATCCTTCGAGCCATCATAGACGGCACCGAGGTTAAATGTGCGCGGAGAAATCGGGATGGTCATGTTGCCAATGGTGAACGAAACGGTTGGAATCGACTTGCAAGGAACTGTGAAATAACGAGTGAGACTGACTTTATCGGTCGAGGGAAAGCCTGACGTGGTACTCACCAGTAAACGCGCCCGGTGAGACGGTCTCGCTGGCATCCTTGGAGCCCGGGATAGCCTTGTACAACGCACGCACGGATTTTTCGTCTCCAAAGATGACAGTGGTACCGGTGTCAACGACGGCCTGGAAGCCCTTGGCGTAACCCTTTCCCTTGTAGTTCATGGAGCCGACCTTGATCTGCCAGAATCCCTTTATTCCACGGTCAGCTTGAACCCGTCGTATAGAAAGGAAGTCAAGACGAACAACAGGATTGACCGGTGCCCATGTGAACGCGCCCTTGAACTTGTTGGAATTGGCACCGCCGAGGACGAGTTCGCTCTTGTCGGGACCGAGCTGGACGCTGAAGACAGGCTTGATCTGCTTCTGTTGAATGAGATTGTGCATCACCGGGTTACGGCCGAAAGTTGACAGCTGTGGGAACGCCAGACCCATGAGGCCGTCAGGAGGGAACTCATCGAGCGCGAATCCATCGCTGTAGACGCTTGCTGCTCCCACAGCGGCGCCTTGAGCAGTAATCTTAGTCGTCGTCGTCTTCTTGTTGGCGCCGGTGCCAGTGGTGATGGTCTGCGAGAAAGAAACAGTGTCGTTGTAGATGTCGCCCTGCACTTGAGAGCCATCAAGGTAGTTGAGCGTGAACTTCTTGGTAGTCTTCTTGGCGGTTTTGCTGGGACAAAAGGTAAGAATGCAAAAGCAGGTAGAAATGCGAACACACCTGCTTCCGACGTTGTAACTTACGATTAACACACGGTGAGCCCGATACAAACAGGTACAAGGAGCGAGCATACCGGGTGTGGCCCGCGCAATTGACCTTACACGCGCTCGAGGGGAGGAAAAAGTCGGAGCTGCCTGATGCGCGAGAGCAAATAAGCGCCGAGCGTCAGGAACTAGCATTAGCGCGCACCAGTGTCGAAGTCGACCTTGAACCTGAAGTGCAACATAAATGTTAATTCCAATACGACCTTGACTTTTGCATAAACGCACTTGGTTCCCGGGTTCCCAACGCTGCGCAAGAAGATGCTTAGTTTTTGGCATTACGCGACTGAGACCCGGCCCAGACGCACGTTACGACACCATGCCAGAGGATTTCGTCGTCGTCAGTGAGCGGAACGCCGACAGTGGCCAGGGCGCGCTTTGCATATCTGCCCGGCTTGGAGAAGAACGGGTGCAGGAGGCCGGTGTTGCGGTTGTACGCTGCAAAGCCGCGCTGGACCTTACTACAGTAGAATTAGCCACGAAGGCACCAGGGCCTGAGCTACTGACGCGTGAACGCGAGCCAGGTGAATGCCAATGCCGCGGATGTTGGCGACGCCATTTTTATGCACTACACCGCGTCTTTCGAGCGTGATGGCATGGCCAGCTTCAACGACCGCGGCAGGCGGCTGGATGGAGGCTGCCACCGCCAGGAGCGGGGCCAGGAAAAGGAGCGTGAGGAGGGCTTGCATTGCCCTGAGTGGAAAATCCGGGACGAGAAGGACAAGGGCAATGCCGCTTAAATCCGGACTTGCGCTTGAGCTACATTCACGCTGTTTGCGGCATGCTATCGCCGGTACCCGCGCAAATTCCTGTCCATCTTTGCGCACGATCGCGCACCAATTGTCACGCGGGCCTGAGTGCTGCTCAGTACATTGAACAGAATTTAATTGCCGTTTCCTCGAACTCAGAGTGTACGCTCAGTGCTCAACTTGAAGGCGAGCGCCGAGCCCAGGCCGGCAGCAGCCGGTCGAGACCTCTTCTTCCAGTTTCATTGTGTCCACCACGATGACATCTGACGTTCACGGTGCTTCTTGCGCAACCGACGCGGCTAGCGCAACCGTGAACCGTATGCCCAGCGGCCTTGCCCAGCTCCCCATCGAAATTGTAGTGGAAACCATGAAGTACTTATACATCGAGGACCTCAGACGGCTTTCCGCCACATGTCGCACATTCAAGCTTGCCGCATACCATGGTGGTGGACTCGCCATACAAAAGACCGTCTACATCACGTTCATTGACCTGGACCACTGCTCGCGACGTCTAAAGGCGCTCTCTGATTTGACAACACACGCCCTGCAGCACGACCTGCGCATCGATCTTACTCTCCATTGCAACGTTTGTGACCGCGTCGGCAGAGCACAGCATACATACGATGAGCTTCACCCTCTGATTGAGGACGTGTTCGCTGCGGTTCAAAGAGCTTTGCCGTTGCTGGTGGGCCTCAGCATCACAGCCCCAGACGTCTTTCGCGCCAAGTTATACCCCTTCCTCAGCTCCCCGGCTCCTCATTTGAGACAACTGTCTATCTGGAGAGGATTAATGGACAAAAGGAGGCCCTACGCGTCACCTGTGCCTGCGAGACTATTCGCAGGTGCCGCACCGAAACTGTCCGACATCGACCTTCATTATGTTGTCCCGAGCGAGCAGCCCATTTCAGCCTTTTCCGGCGTTCGTCGCGCTATACTCGTGTACAATCGCCCGACTCCGCCGATACGGCTCGCCGCGCACTTCCCTTCGCTCACCAATCTCAAAATCGGATTCCTGCCAGGTGATGACGACTCGGAGCCGCGCATCGACTTTCGTGGACTTGCGCTTAAACGGCTCACAGTCTATGATCAGGACGACCCGAATTCCACTCTCTTTACGACGATAGAATCCATGCTGGCTGTGCACACGATCCCTTTCGTACGGCAATACAGCGACTCACCGGACTGGAGAGAGTCAGTCTGGGAAGCTATTCCTGGGCCTCTAAGACTGCACGTCAAGGACAACGGCGGCGGGAACGACGATGCCACGCTCGTAACTATCGCCCCGGAGGACGGCAGCGGGCGCGTCCGCAAGTACGAATTTGCGTACTGGGACCGTGCCGATGGAACACCTCTGAACGATCTGCGCATCCTCGCCGCGCGGTTTACTTATATCCGGCTGGAGAACGAGTTCATCAGCGACCTGCTGCGCTTCAACTGCCCGCTACCTGCTCTGCGTAGGCTCTGGATCGACCTTCCGACGGAGTCGTGGGTGCGCGGGGTCATCATGCCCGCTGCACCCCTGGTCGACGATCCCGACTCTGACTCGGACACGGATTACGAGCTGGACCCAGACGTGCTTGACTCCGAAATAATTTCTGCCGGTGCGAACCGCGGTATACCGTGCACCGCCTTGGAGAACGTGACAGTCTTTGCGTTGGACGAAGCCATGGAGATCCTTCCTCTGCAGGCCTTGCTTCTTGGTCAGGCTCTAGGGCAGGACTCTCGTGCCCTCGAAGAGCGTGCGAGCCTGACTCTTGTGGGCGTCAAATTCGCGCCGCTGGAGGCTCCTCATAGCCCGCCGGAGCTCGTTCCGCTCGTCTTCTCGAGCCTCGACTATCGTGAATTTACAGCTACTGACTCTAAGGAAGCTCGGGAACTGGGATTGTGGGATGCTTGAGGTTCTTTCAGGGCTGGCATACTATGCGCTGACTTCGGCTCTGCCCCTTCGTGGACGATTATGCTGCTGCTATCCGGAGATTGAACTATTCCATGCTCATGTATAGTATTCGCGCTTCCACTTTCGGCATTGTTCCCTCTCTGCCATCACAGAACCAACGCGTGGGGCTGGTTGAAGGCAAAACTGACATCGGATAGTCGTTTGTCCCGAGTTCGATGAACGGCTCTCAACTGGCACCTTTTGACGACAGTGACCGGGATTCCGGAGGGTAAATGGCTTCGCGTCGCGAGGGGTGAGCACGAGGACATGGTATGGAATGCTTAATGGTCCGTTTGGATAGCAAGGTCTCTTCCGCGATCCTATTTACGAGAAAGCACGGTCAACTTGAGATGGATACCCCCTCTCTCACATGCACCACGTGCACTGACCGTCTTTGATGTGGCGTTTCAGTGTCTCAGCCACCCGGACTCTAGAGCAGAATGGATTTCCGGACCGGCCGCCTATGATGCAACGTAAAGAAAGTAGCGAATATCCGAGTCACGACGTGAGACTCGCCGGAGCACTCTTCGTGTCGATAAATCTGCCCGAGGATCGCCTGTAATCCAATATTTCAGCTGGGGATACGGTACCAGGAATAGGGAAAGCAATCCACGATGCTTGGATCCACAGGTTGGCAAACCTACCCCTTCAGGTGTACGGATCTTGCACAGGCACGTGCAGCCCTCTCGTAACACTTGAACCATGGAAGACTGGCCCTCTTCTCTTTTTGATCAACGCGTCTAATGCATATAGGCGTATCCATGAAAACTATGTAAGTGAGAGCTGTCTCGTGAGGACCTCGCAAGTTGCATTGGCTCATCCACGGTGTCGAACGCAGTTGCGGCCTGTTCCGCATCACATGGCGTTCTCACCTGCCGTTCAATCCCGCACCATAACGTATAAGATGTCCTCTCCCAGTATGCGAGGTGGGTAGAGCTCTCCACGATGGTTATGGTCCAGCAGCAGCAAGACGCTGAGCTGACGGCGGCGCGCATCTCCATCGCGAAACTCCGCCGCTATCGCCGCTACTTCTTTGGCGCCACTCCGTTAGACGAGTCTGTGACTCGACCGCCGGCCACCCCGATGGCCACCGCGACAACGCTCGAGTACTCGTCCGACGCGCCGCGGCCACTGAGCGCGCCGAACGGTGCCTACTCGCGCCTGTCGCCGCACCACATCTTGCCCAATGGCGCGCCGGACTACTTGCGGCTTATTCTCACCGCCAAGGTCTACGATGTCGTGCGCGAGACGCCGCTGGTCGCCGCGCCCAACCTGAGCGCCAGGCTTGGGAACAAGATATTTCTCAAGCGCGAGGACCTGCAGGACGTCTTCAGCTTCAAAATTCGTGGCGCGTACAATTTCATGGCCAGCCTCAGCGACGACGAGCGCTGGAAAGGCGTGGTCACTTGCAGCGCCGGTGCATTCAGCCTGTTCTCTAGTCTTTGAATATTTTGAGCTGAGATACGCGTAGGGAACCACGCGCAGGGCGTCGCGTTGTCCGGAAAGCAGCTCAAAATTCCGTGCACGATCGTCATGCCCAAAGGCACGCCGGAAATAAAAATTCGCAACGTCGCCAGGCTCGGTGCCAAAGTCGTGCTGCACGGCGACGACTTTGACGAAGCGAAAGCAGAATGCGCGCGGTTAGCGCGCACGCATGGCCTCGTGTTCGTCCCGCCATACGACGACCCGCTCGTCATTGCGGGTCAGGGAACGGTCGGGTTGGAAATACTACGCCAGTCGCGCGACGACATCGACGCGATATTCGCTGCTGTGGGCGGCGGTGGCCTGGTTAGCGGCATCGCGGAGTACGTCAAGCGTATCGGTGCGCCCATGACGCGTGTTATGGGCGTGGAAACCGTAGACGGCGATGCCATGGCGCGCAGCTTAGAGAAGGGCGAGCGCGTAACGCTGTCGGAGGTTGGTCCGTTCAGCGACGGCACCGCGGTCAAGATCGTGGGCGAGGAGCCGTTCCGGATATGCAAGGAACTCATTGACGGCATCGTCAAGACCAACAACGACGAGATTTGCGCTGCCATCCGCGATATTTTCGAGGGTATAATTATTCTTGCGAACGCAAACTGGCAAGCTGACCCACTTCAGAAACGCGTTCGATAACTGAGCCCGCCGGCGCGCTCGCCCTTGCCGGCCTGAAGAGCTACATCATCAACAATGGTCTGGTTGGCGCCAACAAGACCTTCGTCGCGGTCGTCAGCGGGGCCAACATGAACTTCGGTCGCCTCCGTTTCGTCGCCGAGCGCGCCGAGCTGGGTGAAGGGCGCGAGACGCTCCTGAGCGTGGAGATCCCCGAGCGGCCTGGCAGGTCTGCCGTCCCCGTCTGCCCGTTAACGCTCGCCCTCACGCGCCGCCGCGCAGCTTCGTCGCGCTGCACAACACTATCTTCCCCCGCGCGGTCACCGAGTTCGCGTACCGCTACGAGGGCCCAGCGCGCGCGCACATCTACATGTCGTTCATCACCGAAAGCGCAAACCGTGTCGACGAGGTGCGCGGGCTGATTGAGAAGCTCGCGGCCCTCGGCATGCGCGCTATCGATATTAGCGACAACGAAATGGCCAAGAGCCATGCGCGATACCTCGTAGGCGGACGACAGCGCGTCCCGGATGAGCGCGTCTTTCGATTCGGTGCGTGGCTTATCGAGGTTCTATCTGCCTTCATGTTAATGAGCGCTTACTTCACCTCGCAGAGTTCCCCGAGCGACCAGGAGCACTCCGCAAATTCTTGCAGACGCTCCCTGCAACCTGGAACATCTCCTTGTTCCACTACAGGAATCACGGTGCAGGTATGCAAACATCTATTCTCACTGCACATTGTGCTGTGGTTGACAGCTTTCAGACCTGGGCAAGGTGCTTGCCGGCATCCAAGTCCCCGCCGGCGCGACGCAGGAGTTCGAGGGCTTCCTGTCGCAGCTTGGGTATCCTTACGTCGAGGAAACTGAAAATGAGGTGTATCTGCGCTATCTTAGAGGCGTCGAGCAATAGGGTACGCATAGATCTACGTAATGGGATTTTGGATTGGATGAGATAGGAATTCATATTCGGGGTCGAGTAATGATACTGCACGCCAAAAGGAGCATGTTCCCACTTTCCAGAGCCTAAAGCGTGCGATTCGTCCAAGAAGGCGTTGCCATTCTGACGAGAATAAATCTAACGCATAAAGCCGTGAAAGCGCCCGCCTAGCGCAGGGCAAAGGGAATACCCAGCGTTGTGAGTATATTATCGTATAGTTACCAAAACTTGCCTTAGCTGTCAAAACCGGATGCAATCTCTTTAGAGACGGGGAAATCGCATCACGCTCCTCTGGCTTTTATACCTGCAGCTTTGCCCGTGTCATAGCGATGACGCTGAAAAACCCAGGCTTTATGACTTGCTTTTCTGCTCGCCCTTTTCCTGCGCAATGACGTATTTCCCCTGACGCGGGAGAGCTCACGCAGAAGGTCGGATTTACCGTTATGACGCTGGAGTTATGCCTCACAGCTCCGCGTCATTACCGTGACATCACTGTCAAGTCCGCATCATTGCCGCTTTGTCCGCATCCTCGCTGTTGATTTTGACATAGACTCAACAAAGCCCGCTCGGCCGCGGCCGAGCGCCCTCGCAGAGTCGCCGGAGGGTTTGGTTCCGAATCTAATTTTGACATCTGAGCAGGTAAATTTTACTTGATTGGCCATTTGGGCCATTCTCTTGCTGTCGGCGCTGCGTATGACGACGGTCTGTGACGTCATTTTTGTTAAAGGTACTTAAGCCGGAGGTTTCTGCCCTGCTGCCTGCCTTTTGTTACTGGCTGCGTGTTGTGTATTCGATGGGCCTGGCCATGCCGAATCATCCACGACTGTGGCTGCCGCTGTCTCAAGTTAGTGGGTCTGTGTTTGTCGGTTTGCCTCTGCGTCTGGTCATGTCAAGTGCCTGCGCTATTTCTTGGGTTTTGTGCTGGCATTATGCGTCAGTCAATGGGCCTCACGTGCCGTATCTCGACTCCTTTGGTTAGAATCTCAGCAGAGCAGTGCTATACGGCGCCACCAGGACTTAAGGGGCGCTGGCTCCGACATTTCAATCCGCGTGAGCGAAACTTTAGCGCAAGCACCCAGTGTCACGGTTTGCAAGAAGAATGCAGATGCATTGCACCGTTCTGCTTGCTAAATCAGAGGTAGTCGTTCACTGCCGTTGCCGTAGTGTAAAGTGCGACCGTGACACTCGCCGCTCTTTTGTATTTGCGGGGATAGACAGAGCGGTAGAGGAGCCAGGCTCTCTCGCAGCATTAAGTACCTCAGAAGAAGGATTCGTGTTGACCATGCACTGTGGGGAGTAAGAAGATTGGAAGGCAGGAAGATCTTCCTTGCATGCCGTAGCGTTGAGCTAAATGGATCATGAGTTTGCCTAAGGAAGGGGTGACTGGGGAGGGCAAATGGGACCGGAGCATCGCGGAGGTATGCCTTGTTTTAGGAAAAGGAACGAACGACGTCGGAGTTTCAAGCGCGTTGCACGAACTTGACCACGACCTTGTTGCTCCATCCGAGTCCGATTCATCGGCACTAGCTCAACGACACCCGCTGCAGTCGACGTAAAATAATTGGCTTCTGGTGGGCCTTCAAAGGTTTTGTTTCGATTTATTCTATACTGCAATGGTACGGCATGCTTTGCCCGTAACTCTGCAGTCATGTGGAGTCCGGACGATCGTGTGCCGCTAGCAATTGCGCGCCCTACGTCACCAGCGTATATTCTGGAGTCGGCCTTGATTAAGCCGCGGGATTTGAATGGTGAATGGCAAGAAGGCAGTCAGCTTAGCTGCGGGCAGGGGAGTTGAGGTCGGCTGCAATGTTCCCAGCCTCGACCCTGCCATGAGGTTCTGTTTGGTCACTGGCTTTCCTTCCTGGTCATACGCTGCTTTGCGAAATGGCCACTACCGGGTCCGTACGACCCCGTACTAATGCGCCATCGTATTGGAACACTGACTTGCATTTCAGAAAGCTCGAGAGCTCGAGCTCAAGCGCATTCGACGCGTCTGTTCCGTCGTACGAAACCGGTCTGAGGGCCGTCCTGAATGGATTGCATGCCCCGTCTGACGTTGGCCGTAAGGCTCACGAGCTCGTCGCCGTCGTGGCTCGTAGTCTGGATGTCCGACCTACGGATACGCTACGCCAGGTCATCTCCAGCATTCGTACCGTGCTGCTTGAGCGAACCACCAGAGAAGACTATCTGCGGCTTGCACGCCTGCATGGCGCAGTGTGTACGGGGCTTCTGTCGGCAACGCCATCCTACATTCGCGACCCAGCCATTTGCACCTCGGTCGGAAATACGTTGACCAGTCGCCAACTTGTTCGTTACCAGGTCCTCGAAGTTATGCGCGATACCTGGCGCGAGGAACGCGGGAAACGCATCGGTACCGGTCAGGAAACGCCGTTAGCAGTGATGGACACATCGCTGCGTAGAGTGACGCTCTGTGCTTTCGTCGACGAGCTTTGGTGCTTGCAGGCTGTGACAGATCGCATACTATACGACTACATGGATCTTCTTTGCGTCACAACGGGGGGTGGCCTCGATCTCGAAGCGACATGCCTGTGTCGCATCCTTCTGCGGCGGGGTCGACGACTCTGGCAGCAGGTTAAGAGCCGCGAACTGCTGACGGCGCTCTACACGAGACTGTCCGGGTTGAAGGAGCACCCAGGCACTTCGGCGACCCTTCTTCAAATGCTGACGGTGTGCAGATAATCACATATCTAGCTCAGCGCCGCGACTGACTGTCTTTCAGAAGCTTGAGGATCTACAGCGCCGGGGCTGGAAGGACGTTTCTGAACCTCTGCCGACCGCGTTGGCTGGCTGGAAGACCGACCCAATTTTCCGAGATGTTAGATCAAGACTGGGTCAGATAGCCAGGGAGCACGTCGCCGCGCGCTGGCGTGCTCTTGGTCGGTCTCCTGCATTCAGCGAAACGTCAACCCAAGAACCTCCGGTCATTCAGCAACTGGACGGTCAGCTTTCTGCCGCTGTGTCGCTTCCCGCATTGGACAGCAAAGTGGATGTGCGGCGGTCTCTAAAAGCTGTTCTCCTGCAGCTATCGTGGGAAGAGCTCGATCCAGTCCTGGTCGATCTGATGCGCTGGGGAAGCCGTTGTGACGGCAAAGAATTCCCTGTGCATCGATTCATTGCTGCACTGTACGAGGACGCGAAATCCAGTCCATTTTGGGAGCCGCTATACGGCGCGGTTACCAGTCAGCTCCAGCGCGTCTTTGTGCATCACGCAGATACCTGGACATGCATCGCAGCTCTACAAGTCGACATCGACGCCAGCGATTACGACGGCAATAGTGACTACGACGGCATCGCCGGCGCAGATGCCGCGCAGATCAAGCGAGTCATTGGCGCTCTCACGGGCAAGAACTTTAACTTGATCTCTGACTTCATCATCGAGTGGGCGAACGAGTCCGAGGATGAAAGGGATGCCAGAACTCTCGCCGCCGTCGTCCGTATTATTTTCGAGACTGCAACCAGCGACGAGTCACGCTCGTTTTTATACGCGCGCCTGTGTCGGAAGATGATGGAGCAGATCTCGGACGGCGTCATGGACGAGGGCATCCGCAACCGCGAGGGCAACCCCGTCAAGGGCGGCTTGCTGTTCCGCAAATACCTGCTCAACCGGTGCCAGGAGGACTTCGAGCGCGGGTGGAGCGTGCAGGCGCAGACTGCCGCCGCGGCGAAGGCCAAGGCCGGGGACGATGCGGCGAAGAAGAAGAGCAACGACACGGCGCGGGCGGATGAGGAGATGTACTCGGATGAGTACTATGCCGCGCAGAAAGCCAGGCGCCGTGGGCTCGGTCTCGTCCGCTTCCTCGGCGAGCTGTTTAAGCTGCAGTTGCTGACGGAGCGCATTATGCACGAGTGCATCAAGAAGCTAACCAGTAATATCGACAACCCTGGCGAGGAGGAGATCGAGTCCATCTGCAAGCTGCTGTCGACGGTCGGCCAAGCGCTCGATACGACCAAGGCGCGGTCGCATATGGACATTTACTTCAAGCGCATGCGCGACCTTTTGGACAGCCCGGATATCGATTCTCGATTGAGGTCCCTGCTTCAGGCTCGTTTCTGGGTTTATTTGATTTCCGTGGGCTCCTCTGATGGCCCTGTAGGATGTCATTGAACTTCGCGAGCGCAAGTGGATCCCTCGTAAGGCCACCACGGCCTCGTCGACGTTGTTTGCTGTGCACGACCAGGTTTGTGGCATAGTAGAACTTCTTTCAGCATTTTACTAAGTAGTGGACAGGCAGCAAAGGAGTCCGCGCGCCGGTCGTCTGTGTTTGCCGGCAAAAAGGTCGGCGCGGACGAGCGCGAGCACACTGCGGCCCTGTTACGCCCGACGAGCATGAATCCATTCGCTGCGCTCACGCAAAACTCGGGCGAGGATATCACCAACACGCCCAGCATTTCGCGGAGTCGCAAGCCTGGCGTCGACTTTAGCCAGTCTGGCATGAGCGACGGCGGTCGACGCAAGGAGCTCGAGATGCTGCCACGCTTAAAGCCGCCGCATGGGGTCAGCGTGATGCCCAAGGCGACGGCGACCTCGGAGCTGTCCGAGGCCCAGATCAAGAAGCAGATCGAGGAGGACACCAAGGAGTTCTTTGCGATCAGGAAGCTGGACGAGAGCGAGCAGTACTTCGAGTCGCTCCCCGAGGATCAGCGGTACAGGTTGGTCGACGCAGTATTCAGCAAGGCGCTCGAGGGCAAGGACGCAGAGGCGACTCTTGCGGGCAGCCTGTTCGCCCGTGTCCTCGAGAAGGGCAAGCTGAACGCGCACATCTTGGAGAAGGGTTTTGCGGGCACGATAGAGTTCCTGGACGACATCGCCGTCGACGCGCCGGCTGCGTACGCGCTGACGGCCAAGGTGCTGCACTTATCCAAGTTCGACGAGGCTCGGGTACAACGGCTAGGGGAGAAGATTGCTGTAGACGGCGACCCACTCGTAGCGCCGAAGGACAGGTTACTTTCAGCATTCAACAGACTCCTTCGGACTGGTGATGTCACGATGCCCGCCCTGTCTATGCCCCGGACACCTGCGCTGTGCACAGAAACACTGCCCAGGATGGATGTACGCTCGCTCTTCATCATGAATCGTGCGCTCAGTGCGCAGAACCAGACCAACACAACCCCAAATCTCAGATAGCCTATGCTATGTAGAAATAGCGCAGGATGTTTGCAACATGTACGATTCATTTGGACCGATTTTCCTGTCACGAATCTTGCTGAACTCAATTTTTGCGCTTGTCATGACTCAGTACCATCCGACACCGGGAAGTGAAAGACCCCCTGGGAAGTGAAATATTCCGCACTTTTCCGTCTTCAGCGCGCCACACACACGTCGTGGACACTTGAGCTGTTATAGACGCATGCAGAAATGGGTAGGCTACCTAACATTGAAGTGTCCGATGGGAAAACGGCTTTGCAGCGGTGACCAGAGCCGTTGCCGTCGTGTGGATGGTGGTGTACGCCGTCTGCCATTTGCAACCCACGCCTCCCCCTACGCCCTGACCCCTCCCACCTCTTCAATATGGTTTATAATGTGTATTTACAACCTACAAGAGGCTGGATTTGCGTGTATGTGGCTCAAACGCAGTTGGATGCTCAACGGGGTAGCCAGCTCGATGTTCGGAAGCTCGGAACAGAGCTCGGTACCTTTTATAGCCTCGAAGTTCGCGCCCGGAAGTGCATTGAAGACTTCAGGTATTTCATGGTAGCTGTTGAGGATACAATATTGACGCCTTTGTCGTTTTCTTGAAGACTCCTAGTGGGGACGAAATGACTTCCGAGCGGCCGAGCGTCGATTGCTGATGCATCAGATGCTTCCGAAATGTTTCACTTCCTGGTGTATTGCTTTGCTCGCCGTCCTCTGCACATTTCCCCTCCGGAAAAACGTCTACCCCCCTGTATTTTATGCCTGGGAATGCGATGCAAAAAGTCCGGAGGGAAGGGTAAGTCTCAGTAGCGAGATATCAGAAAGTATCTCACTTCCCGGTGTCGGATGGTATACGCCCTGGTACGCGAGGTAATTATTTCCAAATTCATACACATATAGTATGGTATCTTTACGCCCTTGCTAGCCCTCTGTCGGCCGGTCTCATCTACGAAGCTTGCGAGAGTAGGAAGCAAAGGACTGATGTCGGAGTCCGCGGAAGAGCATGTTCGGGCCGGAGCCGGACGTTGTTGGACAGCTTCCGCCAAGCGAGGAACGTAGATTCGGAACCAAACCCTCCGGCTGGTGGCCGGAGGGGTTTGTGACAAAGTCCGCCAAACGGGGGACCCAGGTTCATAGCTCTAGCGCTCCAGCGAAAACTTGTATCCGGTCGTATAATAGAAATAAAATATACCCAAGACCTTTTCCAATAGATCTGCATAATTTTTAAGTGGGTCGGTGCAACTGAACGGGGTCCTGACGCGACGGAAGTTGGCTCTGATTCCGCGCCACACTCTCCCTGCACTCGACGTATTGCTAATTTCAGAGCTCTTTAATCGCCATTTTCGCGCTCGCTTTACGCGCCTAGGACCTCTGCCAGGCGCTAGCCTTCGTCTTTTCTGCGCATTCGGGCTTTCTGCGGTGCGGGTGCTGGTCGCGCGCGCTGCGGATGACGCCCAATGCACCCGACTCGCCCGCCGCACCTGGTGCAGCTCGTACTCCGCCACAACCCGCTCGCCGCACAAGGCGAAGGCCTGTTGACGGTGTCTACCAGTCGCCGCGCTTCACCCTGGCCGAAATACAGCACAGGCTGCAGCGCGACTTGTCGCTGTCCTTCTCCGTTAGCGATGAACAGGCCACAATGATACAGCGCATTGACCAGCGCTTCGATGGCATTTATATCGCTGGAACTGGCTACGGAAAAAGTCTTATAATTGAGGGCACCGCTTGCCTGAATCCTCGGGGCGTCGTCGTCGTAATCTGTCCGCTGAAGGCACTTGAGTATGATCAGGTGTGTATATGCTCTCCCGACAGTCAATTACAGCTCTCATTTCTGTATAGGTTGCGCAGGCAAAGGCCAAGGGACTCTCAGCATGCACAATCAACGAGGACTTGACTACAGCAGAAGCCGACGCAGAATTTGCCGCTGTTGCGCGAGGACAGCGGCAATTGGTATACATTTCTCCTGAGCTGTCGCTCACGCAGCGCATCACAGACCTCCTCAGTAATCCGCGATTTCGCAAGTTTCTTGCGGCTGTCTTCGTCGATGAAGCCCATGTCGTAGCTGAATGGGCTAAGTCATTCCGCGAAGCGTACGGTTTTCTCGATCGGCTGCGCTCGTTCACCGGTCAGGATATCCCCTTCGTCTCGCTGTCGGCTACTCTCAACACAGCGAGCTTTTCTATCCTCTGGAGCACATTCCGGTATGGCTGCCGGCCGTTTTTTGGCATGGACCTCGGTGTTTCTCGGCGGACATTGGCTTATATCGTGGCCCACAGGCCGAAGGTCTCTTCGGATGTCATGGCAGCTCTTTCTCTCATCCCTGACACTCTGCATTCCGAGACCCCGAGATCAGCTATTCCAAAGTCTCTGTTCTATTTCTACCAGATCGGTGACTGCATTGGGGGATGTCGGACAATTGACCGCTGCCTCCCGTCCAACATGCGTGCTTCTGCTGCACTGCCGTACTCGTCGGTAGCGTCCACGAACATGAAGGCAACTACATGGGATGCATTCGCGTCTGGGAACACCCGCATTCTATGTGCAACGGATGCTGCTGGCATGGGGTGTAACATCGGAGATATTGAATACTGTGCCGTCTTCGACGTCAAGGGCCGACACCAGAAGGCTGACGGTGCTGTTCTCACCATGCCAAACCTCTCTCAGCGGTGGGGTCGCACCGGCAGAGACCCCGCCACGCAGGGAGTCTGCATATTATTTGCTCCTGACTACGCCTTTGTGCCTCCGCCACCGCCACCTATTCCTGCCGCTGTTCCGGCCGTCGCTCGCCTTCGCGGGCGTCCACCAAAGAAGAAGAAACTCGAGCCTGCAAAATGGACAAAGCTGCGCGAGAAGCTGTCCAAGTCCTTGGTGGCATTTATCAATCTGGGCTGGTCTGGACATGCTGAGCGGCTTTGCGCACACCGTTTCGTCGAGCAGGAATTCCGCCCCGATACCGGGTTGACGGTCTACACAACTCTCGACATGTCCGATACCCCTGTCACTGGCCGGAGAGCGCAGAAGTTGCGCTTTGACGCCATCTGGCTTGTACTCAATGTCCGCCCCGTGCCACCGCCCGGAGAGAAGTGCGGGAAATGCTGGGTCTGCAATCCCGAGCTGCTAAATCTCATTCACTCTGTACCTGAGGACGACACACGCTTTGGAAAGTTCAAGAACGACTTTCTGCGACCGCTACGTTCATCACAGCCTTCGGAACCTGTAGACGTCGCCGACGACGCTGCGTCCAATGCGAGCGCGCAATCGGACTCTGACAGGTCCGCCGATTCGGTTTCTATTGTTGGCCAATCCCAACCGTCTGCTCCGTCCACACCGTCTCGTCGTGTCGCGCGCAACATGCAACGCTCCGTCTTGCAGGAACATGTGGACGACCTGTATGACCGACTACTGGCCTGGAGGTCACGGTATGCAGAGACGGAATGTGGCTTGTTGACCAGTGCTCAGTCCGTCATGCCTGACGCCGTTGTCAACCAGCTCTGCAAGAACTCAGAGCATTTCGCCAATCTTGCCACCATTACCGTGGCCGATATTCGTCGAAAAATAACATGGGATCTCGCGAGGCCCGCAGAGATTGACGGTGCAGTCGCCGTTCTCACAGCGTGGGTCACAACTGTACCGCACCTGCACAGTCCGCGCGCCACGCCTGCCTCTGCTCGACGAGCCACGAAGCGCACCCGTCTGGATGCCGCTGCAGTCCAACCCGGTAATTAAATGGTCTCATCAACGTATTTTACATTCACTAATTGTTCCCCGTGTTATCTAGTTCGCAGCAACACGCCACATCCTCGCAACAATGCGCCGCTTCAGATGCGTGCTGCCGCAGCCTCTGGACCTGATCCTCTTACACCCTCGCGCAATGCAACAGGAGGGGACGTTTCCGTGCATGACACAGGTCCGGCGCAACCGTCAACACCTTCGCGCGCTCGGTACGACTCGCAAGGCAGGGCAGGCGGGACGCCCGCTCCTGCTATGCTCATGGACACTCCTCGCGGCTCTGAGATACCGGACTCACCAAGCCTTGGACCGCGCCAGCTGCGATTTGCAGATAGTCCGGTGCTTGATCACGCGCGTCGTCTGCATGTCGCGTCGGACGACCCCTTTGCATCAGCACCACCCCAACTCCCAGCACCCGGCGTGTCCAGCTACGCGTTCAGTATTACTCCGCAGATGCTGGAGTCCCGTCCTGCATCCATTGCTGGGATTAATCACCACGCGTCGCCGATGATGCACGTGGGGTCCGGAGCCGCACGTTCGCCATTCCCTCAAGCCCCGCCGCCGCATTGGCATGCGTATGTCAGGGGCACCTTTCCACCGCCCAATCCTGGGCTCAACTTTCTCGGCCACCAGAATGGCACTGGCAATGTGATGGACTACGCGCAGCCACTGCCGATCTCACCGCAGGACTCTCCATTCGTACAGCAGCACCTATCCCAGCGTCCGTTGACCATGACCAGATCGTATAATCCCTACTCCACTCCATATAATTCCTACCTCCCCACACCACCGTCTAGTCAGCAATACTTGCTGCACGTGGATAACAGCGGTCGTCAGCCACCCCCGCCGCCGTACCTCTACAGTACTCCCCACAATCATTTCCAGTCAAACACTCATCCACCAAACTATCCAATGTATGATAACACTCGCGATAATGCACAATGAATAGCTTCATCTCTCAGTACAGCACTGTCTACTTGATGCAACGAGCCATGATTAACCTGAAGGGCGTATGAATGCAAACAAAAGTAAGTACACAATCTAATTCAGAGTACATCATGCAATGCATATTGGCCTAAACTATGAGTCGTTCTGTTCGTTAGCCGTTGGCCCGCCATCGAACTCATTCAGACCTCCAACTCCCCCAAACCCATCGCAAACGGGATCGGAACTGCCAGCGTACCCGTGAGCTTCGATTGCTAGGTCTTCTGCGCCCAGTTGAGATGGTTCAGCCTGGTTGCGCATCTGGTCAGACGCCGGACCCAGCGCGGGATCCCAGGTAGTCTCGTCGAGGAATTCCTCGAACTTCCCGTTCCAACTTTCCATCCCTTTGTTGAATAGGCTGTTGATTGTAGACTTGGGCCGCTGAGGGACCTGTAGGCCCTTAGGGGGCTTCGACGATCGGGGTTTCTCTTGCAGAGGCAATGATCGATGGGATTCTCGGGTGAGCGTGTGTAGAGCAGCGTTCTGCATGTTGAGCACAAGCACCTCGAGATCGCGATTGAATTGTGCTTCCTTGTGCTTACGGTGGGCTTGCTCAACGCCAACGAATTGAGAGACTGCCTCTGAGAGTGCGCTGAGCGCCTCAACGCACGACGACCCCTTGGCGATGATGTTCTGGATGTTGGCGCCGCTTCCGTCGGCCAGATGAACAACCTATTCAGACAGCATTTATTAACCTGTCAAAGAACTGTTGGCTGCTCACCTTCACATAGTAGTTGAGTTGTTCGAGGTACAAATCGCTCGCAATAAAGCGACCTGCTTTTCCCCAGCGATTCACGAACCACGATGCTGCCCACATCTTCCGCATGTCATCATTAAGCTCATGTCGCCATCGTAAAAGAATCTCCACGCATTCTCGCGCATAGTTGTGGCTGCGAGCGCCTCGAAAGTCGAATGCCCAGTACTTGAGCACAACAAGGATTCGGCCAGCGTCACCATGAGAAACCGCAGATTCAAACTCGCAAAAGCGCAATGAGTCGATGATGAAGTAGATTGTGTGTGCGAGAACATCGTCGCCAGCGTCTTGGGCCTTTTCGGCCGCACGGACCGTTGCGTACTGGCGAACAACAGTCTTAGCAGTTGAATGGAGATCCTCGTAGTCTGGGCGCCATTTGCTGAGAGCAGACCAGGATTTGAATCCTTTGAGAACCATAACGCAGTGCAGAATACGAGCAATGAGAGAATGTCGTATCAGCGCCTTCGCATTCGCGTAGTCCACCTTGTTGACGTCGTAGGTGCGGTGTAGCAGGTCCTTCTGTCGCGAGAGAGAGCCTGGATCATTGACTGAGTCACCCAGGTGCTCAGAATGAATGACGTCGGCAGCACGCATGGCGAAATGGAAGAGCTGTGATTGCGGAAGAATAGTGTCGAGTCGTTCAGACGAGCTCTGCTCGTACTGGCGCAGATACTGAGCTCCACGGATGTTTCGTGATGTGAGATAGTCTCCAGCCCCTACGCGAAGGTGCTTAGCCCAGTCGTCGTCGGACAAATGCAAGCGCTTCCTGAGACGCTCGATTGCGTCGATGATTCCTTTGTACGACCCTTCGTTAGCGTCAAGCACACCAGTAGGATAGGTGACGGTGACTTCGGGTGGCAGAGGGTCGACAGATGGCATGGTTGCTGCAGCTCGTGTCTTGAGAGTCGTCCGATCGCTCCACCGGTCGGAACCGGGACAGTAAGCAACGAGAAACTGTTCTACAACGGCCTCAAACGCCGAGAGCATATGAGAATCGTCCTCTGAAGTCGGACGGATGTCGTTCTGCACAGCAGAGGTACGCTTGCCATGTAGCTTGAGGAAGTCGTCAACACTGAGCGCAGCGAGGGGAATGTGACTTGGGAGAAAGATTACCGCCGAGTTTGTCGCATGGATCATGTAGTTCATCTTGTTGATTCGCTGAGCTGCTCGTCGAATGTATAGATTAATGTTGTCGATGATCCAGAACCAGAGCGGACACGCCTTTATTGCATGTATGGCGCGCGCAACTGCATCCTTCGAGATGCGAACGCGAAACCGGTCTAGACTGCGTGCTGAGACGACGGCACCGAGGCAGCTGAACGTTGACATTATGCGTGCGCTAGCACCGTGGGTAACCATGACCACTCCGAGAAGAAATGGTAGCGCATTGGTGGCACGGTTTCGGACAAAGAGCAGGACCGAAAGAGCAAAGATTACGGCCTACTCGAATGTGAGCTTTGAGCCAATACACAATCAAAACAGGGATCAGTGTACCATGAATGGGTTGCGACTGAAACCCGGATACTCAGCATGCCAGCTCAAGCCCTCTTCGATAAACTCGGGGCCCTCCTCATCAGCAAGCTGGGGACCGTCACCGTCGGGCGCAGCATGGTCCTCGGTAGTGGCAGGCAACCCATTGTCGCCCTCAGAAGTAGCGGATGTGCGACGGCGTAGTTTGCGCCTGTATGAGTTGTCTGCCGACGTCGCATATAGAAGCCAAGAGACCGAGCGCGGCATAAGCATACAGATACGAGATGAGATGCTCTCAGTGCCGTTCCCGACCCTAGCCAGGAGGTTTGACAGGGTCATGTCTTCGGGAAGGATGCTGAGGTCTTTGCACTGGATAGCTGCAGTGCTTTCGCGGAGTAGAACGGCCTTTACAAAGGGATCGATGGCATTTTCGATCGCAGCGGCGCCGCCGTCGAAACGGTCTCCGATGTTTTGTAGCCAGACCGTCAGCGGAGATATGCCGCCCGTGGGACTTAGACATTGCCCAGCGCGCTTCTTCACGGGGGCGTGCTCCGTCGCAAAGAACCAATCGAGGAATCTGCGCGGAGTGTAGTCCAAGTAAGACATGAGCGAGAGAATGGCGCAAGCCTTGAAGAAGGCAGAAGGGTGCTGAGTCTTTGGGAAGAGCGTCTCCCACTTGATCTGCTTGGATGCATTATAATCTGTGTCATCGTCTGCAGGTGTACGGCGCGGTGGCATTGCCGACCGCGGTGACGGCGACTGTTATCGATAAGATCACGGAAGGGAATGCTTCCGGGCACCTCGCCTTCCGGACATGCAGCTACGGTACAAGTGAACGAGCAGTCCTACACCCGGAAACGTCATCAAATATGTTTTATGTTGATTAAACATGAATTATTGGGGCCTAGAAAGTCGTTTTGGGGACGCAGGTAAAAGCAGGAGTACTGCCCTTTGAATATCCAACGCACTACTCTTACCCTCTCGATCTCTATAATCGCCAGGGTTATCAAGAATATAAGTATATATGCTGGTTATATAGCTTCTTGGCTTCAACTTTTGTATTTTCATTGAGCACTCAAATGTGACGGGGAGTGAATTATTCTATAATCCTGGGTCCCCGATTTGGCGGACTTTGTCATAAGCCCCTCTGCGAGGGCGCTCGGCCGCGGCCGAGCGGGCTTTGTTGAGTCTACGAGGAACGTGCATCTCGACCAGAACCGTGGGGACGTGAAATCCCCGCCAGGTCATTTACTTCCGGCCGGCTTCCTCCGTATGAGGCGACTGTCCAGGGCCTATGATAACTCCTACAGCGCGAAATAAATTCAAATTGATGCCTGATAATTACGGGTGTAAATGGTACTTGAGATGCTAGGTGTTAAATCACAGCCGTAAGTCTTGGTTTACCTCCTGCATCGTATTCCCACATGAGGAACAGACGAGAAATGCTGTTATGGCCTAGGAAATCAAGATCCATATCCCAAATAGTGTCTCAGAAAGTTGCAGAATAAATTGTGCTGCGGATACGGAGGAATAAGAATTTCATGATTCGGAATGAACTTGACGGTGCACGTGCCTTACATAAGCTGCTCGGTCTCAATTTCCTCTCCGCTCTCCACGCACCGCCGATCCGTACCGCCGAATCCTGACGCCTGGGCACCGCAAACATTGTGCATGGGTCGTGTTAAGCGATCCAAGCAGGCCCGGCGCGAAAATGGACGTCTATCGGCCTCTAATAAGGAGAACATTCCACCGGTACCACGCGTCAGTCCGAGGCGTGCAGAGTTCACAGCGGCCAAGCTAGTTCTTGCAGAGAAGCGCATTGTTCAGCAGCAAGCACAGCTTGAGCAGCTGTCAACGGAGCGGTCATCGTTCCAGCGGTCCGCAAACCGGTGGAAGCAGGAAGCGCGGACAGCACGTGCAACGGTGGCAGATCTCGATCCTCAGATTGCTACCACCTTGGACGAGATGTCCCGCGCGGCCGATCAGTACAAACGGTCCCTCAATGCTTCCCGCAAGGAACGGAACCGTCTCCAGGCTGCGCTTACTCGGCAGCTCAAGTGGAGGACTGGCGGTCATCTTATAAGCCCTGCTAGACTGGCCAAACGTTTGCTTGAATCCCGGACTGCTCGAATGAAGGTCAATGGAGTTGTCCCTGATAACATCCGTGACCTGATTCGCGATCTCTACTGCCACGGCAACGTTGCGATGGCCAATATCTTCTACACCGTCAAGCGTGTCTGCGAGGCTTTTGGATTTACCGTTGAAGGGTCCTTCACTCGCTGGACCGTTGCTCTCTGTGTCAAGGAAGGGCTTATTGCTGCTAAGCTCCAAGTGGTTGATTCTCTCCAGACTGCTAAAGGTGTGTATCAGTCCTGACTGGTCGCCCGGTTGCCAGCTAAATCCGGTACTTTTCAGGGTTCTCCATCATGTCTGACGGCACTACAGACCGCAATCAGCACTACCAGGCCAGCCATCTATCTGTGAAAGACCAGAACGGGCAGTGCAAGACGTCTTTTATTGGCATGGACAAGCAGCACTCTCATACTGCCGATAAACAAGTTGACGACCTGGAGGCCAAGCTCGAAGATTTCCGCACCGTCTGGAACCAATCCCCACTGGCAATACGGAAGCTCGTGTCAATGAATGACATTCTCTCGCTTGCTGTGGGCACCAACTCGGACCATGCTTCGGAGATGAAGTTGACCGGCCGGAAGCTCAGGGCTCTCAAACAGCGCGTGGACCGCCTTGCCCGAGGCACTGCTGCACTTTCCGAGCTGCCTCAGGACCATTACCAGGCGCTAACAGCTCGTGTGGCCACCGAGGTGATTCGCCGCGCAGGTGGAAAGGCTGCCTGGGACGCCCTGTCGGATGCGGAGCGGGAACGACTACACCAGCACGGGCTCGACGACGTTGCGATCCAGATCGGCTGTGACTGTTTTGCCGCACTCCCACCCGAGCAGCAGGCTTCTATCGACCTCTGGCTATGGTTTGGGTGCGCCATGCACAAGGAACTCAATATGGTTGTTGCTGGCAACGAGCGGATGATGGCTTACTGGGATTTGGCGGGAGTCCAAGGACCGCTCCTCATGCCGAACAAGGACAACGCTGCTGCTATTGCAGCGGGTCCTTCTGCGGCTCAGGAGCGCGCTGAAAGCATCTCCAAACGCGGTGGTGCTAAGCTTGGTGCGATGCTTGGTGCTCTGGTTAACGCCTCGGAGTTGAAGCAGGGCTACCAGCGGACGTTCAACAACTTTATGCGCGAGCAGCTCGATCAGACCGTCCAATTCCCGAACACCAACCGGAATCGATTCCAGGCGACCTGCCATGCTGGCGGATTCATCATTCTCCACAACGACTACCTGCTTGACTTCATGAACCTGATTTATTGGAAGAAGAAGGTTGCTGGCTTCACAAACTTCGAGCAGAACATCTGGGACGCATTGCAGGACGGCCCTACACTTACTGAGTGTGCAGCACTTGCTCTACTTGGGCAGTGTGCCACGCAGCCATACGTTGCAATCGCGCGCACGTCGGGAACAAACGCGATCGATCTTGGCCCGCTGCATCACGAGCTCAAGGCTCACCTACGAAAGTTGGCCGCCAACCCTTCCCTCGTCACCCAGGCATCGCCAGATTACTCCCACAAAGACGCTGTCTTGCGGGGCTGCCCCTTCGAGGACAAGGACATCATCTACGCCATTCTTTGCATGTTCCAGGCAGATCGGCTGCCCTGTCTGAACGAAGTCTTCTCAGCACTTGTTACTGGCGCTGTCGACAAGCTGGAGGAGTCCTTTATGACGGAGTTTGCCTCTGATGGTGCGCTTGCCTCTGTTTCTGAGCTGGACCTGGACCGGCTGTTCTTCCCCTCGACAAACGACCGTAACGAAGGAATTCTGGGCTACATGCGACAGGCCCATCGCACGGCACCCAACATGAGTGATGATATTCTCAACGCCAAAGGAATGTACCGCCAGAACGATACTGGAGACTGGATTCCTCGACAGCCGCCACCAGTTCGGGCTTTCATCCGCGCTGCAGCACGGAAGCTTGACTCCGCAGACCGCGCACGGAAATCAGCCATCGCCGAGATCGAACACATGCGGGCTGAGGCAGAGGTTCGTAAGGAAAAGGAGCGCAAGGCTCAGCTGCAGCGGGACGAGCGGGTGTGCCGTCTCGACGCATATGGGCCGAAACGCATCCGGGACCCGGAACTCATCTCTATGAAGATGAACAACGACATTCTTGAGCAGGAGCTCGAATGGCATCGTTATCGCGGGCTGGACCAGAACGATGAGCACTGCATTCCGCTCGTCAAATGTCGTCTCCCGACAAAAACGGCGAAGGTCGCACGTCTGAAGGCGGCAATTGCAGAACTCAACAGACTGGAGCAGGACGAGATGGACCTTGACGAATTCACACATCATTAGGTATCATACAACCATTTACTACTAACTTATACTCTTTAGACACCTTCTGGCCTACCATAGAGACTCCTAGATATTTCCCCAGTAGCCAACTCCCGCACTATAGTCCAGTATTCACTGTATCTGTATCCTCCCAACTTCACAGCTTATTCTACCATAGATATAAATTACACCAGCTCGCTGAATATTTTTTGGGGCGAGGAGACAGCATTTACGGCCTCGAGAATGTTTCGAGTCTGGCGGGGACTTATCCCGGCATCTTTCGGTAATCGCCGGGCTAGCGGGCATTTCACGTCCCCAAGAACCGATCTCGTCCCTGCGCTCGCCAGCACCGGCGCCAATGAGCGGGAGCGGGAGCAGCACTGGGAGCGGGCCGTCGCTGTCCATCCGACTGACCGAGGCCGTCGTCTTCCTGCGCGGCGGGATCGACCTGAACTCGACGAAATGGCACGCGGTCCCCAACGCCCCGCCGGCGCTCCTGCGCGGCCTGTTGGTGTTCCGGGTGGACAAGCCGGTCAAGGTGACGAGCATCGAGGTCGAGCTGGACGGCCGCACGCGCACAGAGTGGCCCGAAGGCGCGTACATGCGCTCTGTGCGCTGCGAGGCTCATTCTATCTATCGCAGGCATTGGCGCACGCCGCATCGACATCACCGAGGAACGCCATATCCTCTCAGCCAAGACCGTCTTCTTCGAGGCGCCCTCCAGCGCCCGCAGGAACGTCTCGCTCGGCCCAGGCGTCAAGCCAGAGGGCCACCACCATTTTGACGACTCGACCGAGACCGTGGCGAACGACGCCGACGACAGCGACAGCGACACCCAGCGGCAGCGCAGGCGCGAGCGGCGCGAGCAGCAGGACCAGGAGCAGCAGAGCGACCGCAACAGCGACGACCGCCCCGCCCCGCGCTCGCATTCGTTCGACAACGGCTACTTTGACCGCGGCCGCGCGAGCCCCGTCGCGCACGAGGACGCGCGCGCGCTGTCGCCCATGATGTCCGACGACGAGCACGACCACACCGTCCTCTCGCCGCTTATCGCGTCGGCCACCGCGTCGCCCATACTGTCGCCGACGGCCGAGCTTGATGGGTGCGTGGCCCGCTGATGTCGCCATTGTGATGCGCAACAACCCTGGCTCACATCTCCGCGTCCCCGCCAGCTCGTCCGAGGACGTCCGCAGGCGCGATGGACCCGCCCTGGCCAGTACCGGCAGATTCAGCCAACTCAGTGCGTATGCTCTTCTGCTCTGTCGAATGGTACCTGAACTGGCCTGCCAATGTTTGATCAGACGGCTCGCAGCCAAGCGTATCTTCGCGCGAGAGCTCGAGGCAGCAGCTGCCCCAGGCACAGATGCCGCCGCGCGCCGGCGAGCCCCCGCCCGCATACACCCCGCCAAGCGAGCACGAGGCGAGCACCAGCACCAACACCAGCACCAGCCGCCCCCGCCGCCCGCGCCGCGCGTCCTCGTCGCGCTCGCCCGCCCGCGCGCCGTCCGTCATCTCGTCCGCGGACACCGAGTCGATCCTGCGCCCGAACTCCTCGCGCCGCTTCAGCCTGGGCCAGATGATGCCCCTCCCGTGGAAGCGCGGCGAGCACTCGAGCGGCACGCTGCTCCAGACACAGACCAACGTCAGCGTCGAGCCCGCGCGGCCGTCTATCTCCTCGCTGCCGCCCGCCGCTGACCTCCCGACCCGCGAACGCGGCCGGACGCGCGAGAAGAAGTCTACGTGGACGAAACTCGCGCATACGCTCAAGCTCGACACCAAGGCGAAGGAGAAGGCGAAGCAAGGGCAGCAGAATGGCTGGCAGGAGTTCAAGAAGGGTAAGCAGCGCGGCAGGACTGCCAGTCGAGCCTGAACGCGCATATGCAGGCACATACACCTACCCGATATCCTTCGCGATCCCCGCGAGCACGCCGCCGACGATCCGATGCCAGTACGGCTCGACGACGTACCGCCTGAAGGCGTACGTGCACCGCCAGGGCGCGTTCACGCCCAAGATCGTCGCCGTGCGCGAGGTTGTGCTGATCGCGAGCCCGGGCGACGAGGAGCTCGGCGACGTCACCGACACCGTCGGCTCCGCGCTCGGCGTCGGCTCGCACGTGCACATCGAGCGCCAGTGGGAGACGCAGATGCGGTACCTCATCGTCGTCGGCGGCCGCGGCGCGCCCATCGGCGGGCGATTGCCTGTCTGGATGACGCTCATGCCCCTCGCGCCCATTCGAATATATCGCATTACGATTGCGCTGGAGGGTCAGTCTCCCATGCGGCTTGGCAATGTCTACGCTGACTGATTGTAATCGCGTCCTGTTTTTTGCAGAGCGGGTGGATTACTACGCGCACCGAAGACAGGTGGTGCGGCACGACCCTGTAAGGCGGTGGGAGCTGCTCTCGCTCAAGCACGACGACCGCGACCACCCGACGTGGCGCCTGCTGCCGGTGGACATCGAGGAGCACGACTCGCCGCTGGACGCGCTGGCCGCCTCGCCGCTCTTCCCGTACATCTGCTCGGACCCGTACGCCGCGACCGCCGCTGCCGCCGCCGCCGCGTCAGGCAAAAGCGCCGTCGGTAATGGGAATGGGAGCCAGCAGGAGGTGCAGCGCGACGACGCGCTCGTCAACATGCTCTCGCCCGACGGCCCGTGGATGCTGCACGCCGAGCTCACCATCCCCCAGCCGTGCGGCCGCATCCACTTCACGAACCGCCACCCGAAGAGCAATCTCGGCGTGCACCATACGCTCAAGATCATCATTCGCACCGAGCGCGGGGATGATTTGGAGATGGACGCGAAGACTGGACGCAGGAAGCAGTTCGACATCGTCGTGCAGACGCCCGTGCACATCCTCTCGGTGAGCGCCCAGCGCGTATCTGGAAACCGTTATGGCTGTGGCTGACGAGGGCGCGAACTCGCAGTGCCGCTGCAACCACGACTGGACGTCGCTCCCGACGTACAGCCGGAGCGCGCAGACGGACGACGCGGTGCACCGCCCGCTCTCGTGCGTGTGCGCGCAGAGCAAGATGCCGCCCGCGCTGTACACCTCGCACGGCGGGTCCGCGCCGCTCGCCATGCAGCCGATCCCGGCGATGCCGTACGGCCGCGGCGCGGCGTTCCTCATGCAGCAGCACCACTTCCACCACCACACGCCGCCGCCCGACCCCGAGGGCGACGCGGAGGGCCCCGTCGCGCCCGGCGACGCGGCCGCGCTGCCCGAGCACTCGCGCAAGTTCGAGCGCCTCATCTCGGGCCTGGAGAGTCCCGCGGGGGACGAGCCGCCGCGATACGACGTCCTGAACTGAACTGGAATGAAATGAACCCGCTGACCCGCTGACCCGCTGACCCGCTGACGAATCTCCCCTGGTTCTGACTCTGAGATCTGAGCATCGAGCAATCTATACCTATGGTAATTTATGGTACAGTATCGCTGTTTTGTACATGTACATGTCACACCGTCCTGTTGTGGTCTAACTGCATCATCTGCGTGGGGATATCTGTCGGTCTACTGGACTCAGACTGTGCCCCCTCTCCCGAGAGTGCGTGTTGTAAGATTTGCATGCATGCATGGCGGTACGCCATCCTTTGTAAGTACATTCGCGATTCGTTTCAGTATGCGACACTTTGTAAGTACACCGACAGATTGAGCGAGGGGCAGACAGCGAGATTCAAGTACAGTACATGTGCGACCAGGGTGGAGTGCCAGGAGGTTTAGATGGAGATGGGCGAGTCGAGTGGCTGTCGAGAGAGAAGGTTAAGCACATGAATTTATATGCAGCGTGAAGGACGCACGATGGGCCGAGAGCCGGAGAGCTGTGGTGTTTGAGCATGCTTTCGGTGTTGCTGCAGCTTTCGACTGAAACATATGTAGAATGAGCATTTTGTTCCTGGTGGGAACTGGTTAAGGAAGTACGTACCAAAGAGATTCATAGAGGTTGCGATACGTTTGTCGAGCGTCTTGCCGCACGGATTGTATGAACGCCTGTAAGTCAGAGCATGAGAGACTGTGCTTCGAGAAGAGGCCTTTTCAAAGACGGACATGGCTCATGGCGCCGCGAATTGAGCCGTCAGGCATCTTCATCTCGAACGCATCTTCACTGTCCTGGCATGCGGCCCACAGTATCTGCAAGAGGTCAGGAATGAAGTGATAGAAGGATGCAAAGAACAAGCGTACGACATCGCCATCGCTATCCTTTCGCGTATTCATGGGTCGGTCGGGTAGGTTCGTGTCCACCTTGGGCAACTCCTAGGAAGGTCAACGAGTTCCGAGAAGCGGAAGGCAGAGCGCCAAAACGCACAGTCCGGCCTGAAGTAAGCCGACGGAACGGAGGGTGGGGCCGCACGTGGCCGCGTATCTTTGTTGTCGGCGGCGTTGGGCTTGGGGACAGCGAACGCATACGGGGTGGGACGGATGTCGCGCGCACGATCTCTGGCAGGTCTGATGATCTCGGTCAGTAAACGCCCCAGTGAGGCGGTAAATGAGGGATCCTGCGCACCTAACCCCGTCCCGGAGTTGCAGCAGTCGAACACTGCCGTGAGCCGGCAGCCTTGGGGCAGGGGTTTGACTAGAATTTCGAATAGTTCCTGCACAGGTCTCAGGATCGCCTTCGACTAGGCGTGGATGGCCGACGCACGTCATCGACAATCTTGTATCCATCGCAGGTGACGATTACTGTCGTCTTCGCTCAGCTACGATAGCAGGTGGCGAAGGCAGGCTGACCTTCGTCCTGGCCATCTGTCTCGTCCCCATCCATGTCCTGAACCTGACCGCCGTGCCCAGCAACTGGAAAGAACAGGAAATCGACGCTGTTAATGTGCACAGCAAGGAAGGGAACGGGAACTCACAGTGCAGGAACAGCTGGTCAGTCGGTCGTGCGCCGTGCACTAACCTCTTCATCTCACGGATCTAGTCGCGATTGGGGGTTGTGGAGTTAAGCACTGGAAGGGGCAAGGAAGGCAGGAACCGACGAGGTTGTCCCGCGTAGGCTGCAGGCCTGGGTCGCCGCGGTCGTCCTTGAGCAGCGTAAAGTCATCTTGAGACCAGTTGAAATGATCTAATAGCACAATGGGATGAGGAATAGTGCATGGATCAAGACACGCAGAGATGACTTACCAATCAGCAATTGCTTCATGTCTTCAACGTCGCCGTATGCGCCACCGAGCACGTTATCTGGGTCTTCAGAACCCCAGTACCGTACGCCAATCTAATAACGAGGTTAGGGCTTGCCAAATGGCTCTCAAGGTGCAAACTTACGAGCAGGCCTCGCCGGCGGCCTGCTCCTGCTTGCAGTTGTTGCTCCATGCTCGCCAGTGCGGGTAACATGCTATTGAAGTCCATGTTCGTTGGACTGGTGACAACGATATTTTCTGTAAAAGTTCAGCATGAATGTGAATGCAAAAGTTAGCACTGGGGCATACCCAGCATTTGCTCGGGAAGATATTGTCTGGGATGTCCGTCAGCAACAAGACGCTGCTGGACACCATGAACTCACATGCTGGCCGAGTCGCCTTCGTCAAGGAGCCTTTGGGGGTCATGGATTGCGACCGACACTGGTTCCCACTCGGACTTCGCGTTCGTGGGCGATCGAAAGTAGACGGACGCGCAGCTCGACTCGACGCCGCTGTTGGGCGTGGCTGGCGTGCTGCATGGGCGCTCTCAGCGTCGATCAGCAGTTTCCAACCATATCAGGCATACATGATTAAATCCATGGGTGTAGTCTGTCCACCGCTCGAGAGCGCCGGGCTATGAGGGGTCGGAGACAGGTGCGTAGACGCGTTCGAGTTGCTGCGGCGCGCGCGCCACAGTGATTCGTCGAGACTAAGTCCCAGTGGTTGCGCTGCGGTTCGCATTATTAGAGGCGGCCAGCGACTGGAGTGGAGGTCAGGGGAAGAGAAACGCTCAAACGGAAGGACTTTGCCGGATGTGCAGAAGCTGTGTCGGGCCAATCGCCGAGTGTTATCTCGATCATTTGATAACTCCGAGCAGATCATGAGTTTGCACCTCAAATCCGGATTCGCTGCTGCGACTACTCAAGCATCTGAGTCTGCTGGAGGCCTCTCAGTAGCGTGCTGGTGCTTTGTATTCGTGTCAGCGCAGTTCCCTCGGAGTCTGAAGCCCCGCTCCAGTCCCGCTCCCTCAACTCAGCTGACAAAGACAGTTTGGACTGATGAAGGAATACCACGCGATGCTACACGTTTACAGCACCAAATTCAGATACGGGAAGAGATTCGCGCGCAGCCAGGGCAACGCAGGGTTGCGGACCTCTTCGCCGTTGAGGTCATACGCCACATCGTGCCCGTAGTCGAGCGGTGATGCCGCGCGTGGCACGCAGCGGGGTTCCTGCACCCCGTTCTCGTCTGCGGTCCACTTGCCTGTCTCACCATCTTGTGAAAGGAGGACGGCGTTGGCGCTTGAGAGTGAAACGTCTGAATCGTGGAAGTTTAGCGGAGACAGAACAAAGCTGGTGATGCGTGAGAATTGCGGCCTTTCTAAGGAATAGATTCTTGAGACTGACCTGGACGTTGCGGTGTTCATGCGCGTGTTTGGGATGTCCTGAACTACCCTTCAGTCCAGGCTAGGAGAACGGATCGAAGAATGAACCTCAGCTTGAGTGAGATGATGTGTGCCGACGTTGATCCATGCCACAATATCCTCTTGCTCGATGCTCTCCCTAGAGAACAATCAATGCTAGCTGGGACCCACGATAGAGCTGAAGACTACTGTACCCGTCGAAGAACAGGTCGAAATCCACGGGCGGAGCTCCAGGAAGGTGCTGATTCCAAGCGCTGCTACTGTACGGCTCCGTTTCCTTCCGCTAGAAGAGGAAGAGAAGTACTCGTTAGACTAGAAGCTTAGGAATGGGAGCTGTATGACCCGCTTACCCGGGTAACGGCCATGTTATCCTTCGCCCAATTCGCATTCTTCAGCAGCCGCTTGGAGCCCACGACTGTCTATTATAGAGAATGCATATGCCTCAGCCAACATCGTCGTAATAGCGCACGGCGAAGTGGAATTGAACTCTGCACGTACATTGTGGATGGGGGACATGCCGGGAATGATCTGGTACCCGCGAGGGACGTCCCACGCATTCTTCTCGTCCGCGTTGATGATAGCGTAGGCGCCCTGGAAGTTGGCAGGGTACCGCAGCCGGGCTTCATCCTCGTTCTTGATGACACGCTGCGCGATGAACTGCTGGCGCGTCGTCGGGCCCCAGTCGTCGTCCAGCCACGCGTGCGGCACGTCGCGCACTTGCGTCCGCTTTTCGAGCAGCGAGTTGCGCTCATTCACCAAATCGAAGTCGACCTAAGCCAGTGAGCTAGCGAGACGGCCGCGGCGGTGAGATTTCACCTTGAAGTTAATGACGTGGTCGTGCAGTGTGCCCACTGTTATACCATTTGATTCGGCACAGTGTAGGTTATGAGCATGAATGGGGACTCACTCGACCGCAAGTACAAGCGCGTTCCGTGCTGGTCTTGCTGGGGATCCCAATAGCCACCTGAATGTATTAGAGCATTGAGATCTGGCGTAGTGCGAATGCACGGACCTTGCAGGTATCCAGATGCAGACACTCGTACTTCGATGGTCCCGTCCAGCATGAAAGTATACTCAAACTAATTCGAGATCAGATCATTGCAATCCGCACGACAGAGTCGTTCGCACAGCTGGAATGCGCGGCAGCAATCTCTATCAGATAATGCTCTTGTTAAGATGAAGAACTGCTTACTGTAATCATAGCTGCGGGGCAGATCGACAACCACCGTCTCCGTGAGCACCCTCCCATTCCAGCATGACCAACACTTACTTTCCAACAGAGGCGACGCTCCGAACGACAAGCACGTAATCTTTGACGGCGCCTGTCTCCCCAGGCGCGTACCCGCGGTGCCGGCTGAGCGGGCGGCCGGTGTCCATCTCGAACACGCAAATCGCGCGCGGGTTATGCATGGAGCCTGTCGAGCCGTGCACCGTAGCGGGCAAGAACACGGCACCTTGCGGGCAGTCGTACCCGGGGATCATCTCGTGCACGGCGGCGCCCATCCCGAAGTACCTGTCGAGCCATGTTGTCGTGGCTTGGCGTGGGTCGTCTCCGCCTACGATTTGTGAGTCTTACATGTTTTCATTGATTGCGGATCTTAGGCGTACTGTATTGCGCCAGTGCTGTAGACTGCATGAGTAACGGCTTTCAAAGAAGCTTGGCCAAGAACCTTCTTGTGGCGAGAGCTCGTAAATAATGCGATCGCCCTGGAAGTTGATGTTCCACAGCGACATGCCCTTCAAGTTGTCGGTTTATTAGTCTGGCGGCGCAGAAGGTGCAGAGCTCACCATGTCGCGCTCGAAACCGAGATAAAAATCCCATCCCATCCACGAAACATATCGCTTGGCTTCATCCACACGGAAGCGCAGGCCGCTGAACGACACGGAGCGCGGGCCAGTCCTGTCGTCCAAATCGCGCGGAGCGCCCTTTCGCTTACGTGTAGTCCAGTCTGGGTCGATGTCCGGGTCGTGGACAATTTTCAGAGTACCATTGTCGAACGCTTGGATGAACTCTTCTTTTGAGTCGAAGATCTGACGGTTGTACACTATCTGCGGATAAATTCAGAGTACTGGAATAATGCACGCGCGTGTGGGGGACCTTGGTGGTCTTCCACTGCGAGACGTCCGTCCCCGAGACGTCGATGTATTGGAAGAGAGGAAGCGGGTTGAGCCATGAGCCAGGGCCGTTTCTCTTCCATTGCAACCAAGCCCTACAGCGAATATGATAAGAAGTTGCGTCGCATGAACAGAAAGGAGTGTGCACCTGCGCCAGGATCCGTCGAAGGACCACGGACCAGAGCCAGCGACGGTAATTGTGTCATTTGGCAAGCCGTGCATGACGCCGCCAAAGATCGCTTCTGTGACTCTTTCCAGGCCCTTTGTCAGTTCGGGGAACATCTTGAATAGGCTATCCTCTGCGAGCATGGAATAGTAAGCCCGAATGATCTAGACTGTAGATTGTATGTTGCACTCACGGACTGTCAGCATGCGAGCGTTATGGGGAACCACAGGACGATGGTAAATCTCCGTCAAGGGAGTCATCCGCGTCGCATTGGATGTGGGAAGAGGGCCGACGCGCACACTTTCGACAGTGGGCTCGTGACGACCGCCGAAGTTGAGCACGGCGCGCGCGAACGTCGGTGGGCGCGGACCAGTACCGGCGTAATAGGCCAATGCACTCGCTTTGGGTGGGTGCAAGGCCTCTATAATTTCGATGAAATTATTGCTGAAGCGGCGTCAGTCATCCTCCAATGACACCGGGATCATCGAGGCGTCGGACGGCTTACTTCATGACCGCATGCTCGCCTCGAGTCAGGTTCAGCCCTCGAGCAGGTTCCAGCAGCCATTCGCGTATGTCGACCACCTCGTCTACAGTCAGCCCCTGCCAAAGGTTGTCGAGCACTGGCTTCTTGGGCGCAAGGACGGTCGGTTGAGCGCATTCTGGCGGTACGGCCTCTGCGTCCTCTCCCAGCCCAACTCGCGACCAGACGCGGCCGCAAGCGAATAGCAGGCAAAATGCCACTGCGCCGACGACGAGGTGCTTGAAGCCAATCCAGCGCCGAGCTCGGTCGCCAGGAGCGCCTTCGACAGTGTTGCGCGAACCGGCGGTGCCCTTGTCGTCCTCGGACTCTTGGTTGACCAGGCGATACGTTCCGCGAGCTGGTGTCCCAGGCATGTTTCTAGTCATGGGCATGAAAACTCTGGACAGAGCCAGGCGCTCTTATCTGCAAACCTCGGCACACCGCTGACTCGAGCAGTGGAGGCATTCAGTCGTCGGGACAAGTTATTTTCCCTGAAAGGCCCGCATTCCGGCACCTCGTTGGGCATTCGTTCTTAACTTACTTTCTTACTTGCGCACAAGGATCAAGATGATTTCAAGGAACAACCGTGTCATTAATTCCTCATGAGACAAAATACAATGCGTTGCAATACATGAACATGAAGTATGCGTCGCGATCAGTTAACAGCAATGCGCTTCGCCTCCTGCTCCGGCGTCGACTTGGGGAACGTCACGGTCAGCACGCCATCGTTCAGCGACGCCGAGATGTTCTGCGGGTTGATGCCCTGCGGGAGGGGCAGGACGCGGGAGAACCGCCCGGTCCGACGCTCGCGCACGACCCAGCCGTCCTTGTTCTCCTCCGAAGAGGACTTCACCTCGCCGGAGACGGTCAGCCGGTTGTTGTGCACGTCGATTGCGATGTCCTCCTTCTTCAGGCCCGGGAGCTCGAACGTGGCGGTCACAAGGTTGTTCTCCTTGTTCTCGTGCACATTCATCCTGCGGCGACAGCGTTAGCATTCCTCGTCGCTTCCTGAAGCGGTAGCGCAGAGAGTTGCTTACCTGGGTCGGAAGCCCTGTGCCTTATCACCGTTGTCGCCAATGCGAGCAACGGTGCCGTCGTTGAACGCGTCAGTGAAGGCGCGCTCAAAGTCGGTGAACGGGAAAGTCGTCCAGAAAAGCGACATGGTTGTGAAGGTGAAGTAGTCGCGAAGAGAAGAGAAGATGAGAACGCTTTTTGAGATCTAGCTGTATCTGGGTATATGTCTGAGGAACTCGAGGAGCAGTCTTGCGCCCTTATATACCCAGAGGTCGGAAGTTCCGCGGAAGCTTCCGAATATTCGCGAATGGTCTGCTCATCAGGAATCTCATAAGCTTGCGTCATAGCCCAGGATCATGATGCCTTGAGAATGTTCTAGAGCAGACTGCGGGCTGATACAGTCATACTGATGCATCTATTCATCGAACATTTTCAATGAGGGCGAGGAGATAGGTACATACTCCGCATGATGGTATGTTACTGTAGCTGAGATAATACAGTATCACGTTGTCAAGTCAAAGGTGAGTTCAACCATGCGAGCTGGCATACATAAGCAGCTACACGGCACTCAGGATGTGACCCATTCCGAGGCCAATGCTTCGCATAGTACAGTACATAATGCCCTGTGGCACGGTCTTGGCGATCCTCCCACCTTTGTGAGATTGAATACAGTATGTGACAATAGCGATAAATTACTATAAGCATACAGGAGTAGCCGCTAGTGTTCATGGCATACAAAGGGCTGTAATGCAAATCGCAAACTCAGGTCCAGGATTGCAGGGGGATCGACAGAGGCTGTGCAAGCTGTGCCAAAAGATTCGCTGTAATTTTCTGGGCCACAGCATACACGGTCTCATAGCGAGCAAGCTTTCCAATACTAGGTACTGATCCTCAGAACTGCCACATTGAATAATAAAACCTCAGACACTCCTCGGGAACAGCGGATGTATTGGCGATGTCAGGTTGTTGACCACGGCGACGATCCGCGGGCTCTGCTGGCCTTTGTACGGCGGCTCGCTCGAATGAGCCTAATTGCCGAAGAGCAGCGGAAAATGCGTTTCGTTGTGGTACAGCTACCAGCTTGAGGCACGTCGACGCACGCTGTTGGAGTAACTCTCGTCGTGATACATCAGCAAAGTTGGTTTTTGCTCGAGCTGGCTCGGGCTGGCTTTCCCGTGCTCAAGGCATTTGAGCAAGTTTGAGCTCCTCCGTCGAGTAAGAGCTCCTTGGGAAACGGTAAGAAGCAAGTCGGAGCTCAGCGATCCTCGCCGAGCTTCGTCGAGCTCCACCAAGCACGATCAAGCTCGCCAAACGGCTCAAGCCGGTCAAGCTCCTCAAGCAGCTCAAGCACCTGGTCTCGCTGTGGAAGGTCGTACGATTTTTTGGCCTCGAAAGGTCGCTGGCGGGTGATTCCTGCAGCGCGGTGTGCGGTCGCCGAAATTCACCAAGTCTCTTCCTTCTCCCAACGTCTGCTGCCCGGTTCTTTGCACTGGCGCCGCGCTGGACTCCCCTCTCCCGCAGTACTTATATGGGACTTGAACACTGGCTCTAGAATATGGCTGTACGGGACTTGCTCTACTCTGGGGACTCTGTCTTAGGCTCTTACCTGCAGTCCCTGTTCTCTGTGGTCTACTCCGTGCTCGGTGGTCTGCTGTGTCGTCTGCTATCTGTCCCGGCTTCTGCGCTGTGTTCTAGATCTGCTCCGCTGGTGCTTTACTAACCCTTCCGTCGTCTATAGGTGTCACAACTCACGATGCAAAGGTGTGTGCGCTCAGCTGCGTAGTTTGCACGTCACTGACTCTAGTGCTTATTTAGGCTGTGCACGCCGTCGTACACACGCGTCGGTTCCAAGACCGCTTGTAGGTCCAGCTTCTCACCTTTCCAGCGTCCTTGCCTTGCCAGCTTGTATATACTATACTCATGAAGCATAATCTGAACCACTGAATTCTAAACTATGATTTCTACTGCATTATGGCCTGGAGAACAAATAACGGGGCCCAATGAATCAGGAATGACCGTGAGAGAGGACTAGAATCCCGTCCGTGCGGCCTCGCACGGCGGAGGATCTCGCAACTGGTGGTGAGAGTACCTCACCCTCGGCTCACGTCTCACCACAGACTCGCTCACCAGCGAAAATGAATGACGGGGAGTCATCTCCCTTGGCCGTACACAGGCCCCCACGCGACCATACACAGGACGACCACCCGTTCGCCCCACCTCCTCCGTCAGGCCACTCACAGCCAGCGGCGGAACGTATCCTCACCCCGGAAGGGTGGAGAGTCAACACACAGACCATCAGCGCACACTCCGCGACATCTGCGCACTCGAGCTCAAGCCGTTCATCGAGTGCGTCTGCTCTAGACGAGCAACAACGGCCGGTACCACCAACGAGCCGGAAAAAGACCAAGGCATACCTTAGGGTGGCAACAGAAAACATACGAGGCCGAGGCGCGCTGACCATCAGAAACAGCATAAAATGGCGACGGCTAGCAGACGACATCAGGGCACAAAAGATAGGTGTCATTGCCATACAGGAAACTCATATGACACGGGAACACGTCGAGCAGGCGGAAAATATGTACCGGAACCTCCGAGTCTTCAATACTGAGCAACCGGATAACCCGACAGGGGCAGGGGGAGTAGCAATAGTGCTGAACAAGCTGCTAACGAACACACAGACGGCACGCTATGAGGTGCTGATCGAGGGCCGCGCGATCGCAGTGGACTTCGAATGGCACCGGGGAAAACGCTTGAACATCCTTGCCGTGTACGCCCCGACGAATAAAGAAGAAAATAAGGCATTCTGGAAGAGATTGCGAAAGAAGTTACGAGCGCAGTCCTTCACCCTTGGACGGCCAGACATAGTTCTCGGCGATTTTAACACTGTGGAGGACCCTATTGACCGTTTTCCCGCAAAATTGTCCCCGATTGATAATCCCGAGTCACTGACAGCACTAAAAAGATTCCTGCGCGTCCAAGACGGATGGCGAGAGTCCTTCCCCGACACAATAGAGTGGTCGTGGCGAAATCCTGCGCGCTCGGCAATGTCACGCCTGGACAGAATATACATGACACAGACGCTGAACTCGTCAGCAAGAAACTGGTCAATAGACATCACGGGCCTGACTGCTGGGGATCACAGCCGGGTCTCAGTCCAGATAGCACACCTAGATGCGCCAGAGATTGGCGCAGGTAGATGGGCCATGACGGCGGGGAGGATCAAGGACAAAAAGTTTATGGCGCTGGTGGACGACATCGGCAGGAAAGCACACCAGCTCATTACCGGAGCGGTCGGAGGCAATCGTTCAGCAGAAGTGAACCCCCAGCGAATCTGGCAGCAATTCAAATCGGATATCACGGCAGCAGCGAAAGTGCGATCTAGGGAAATTAACTGCGCAAGACAGTCCAAGACCAGGGCTGCAGAAAAGAGGCGCAAGGAAACCTTGGACAGTTTGGCCACAGTGGCCTCGAACCAGCGTCGCGAAGAACTGCAGTCTGAACTGCGAGCTACGGAGAGGGAACTGGAGAGTTTACGCGACAAAGACTTCGATAGCAGGTTTGCGCGGAGGTCCGCGAAAAGCTGGATGGATGCGGAGATGATGAGTAAAGCGTGGTTCCGCTGGCACAAGGATCCAGCGCCACGGGACACTATTGCGGTCCTCCGAGGCCCGGACGGAGACGCCCAGGGCTTCACGACAAATTCGAAAAAGATGGCGCAGCTCGCGCGGGATTACCATGAACGGGTCCAGTCAGCAGACCTGGACGTAGACGCAGAAGCCCGAGGTGCAGCGATCGACGCGGCAGTCCGCCACATCCTGATGCCCGCGTCCCGAGCGACGGTGGAGGATCTGGGTCGCCGGATATCACGTGACGACGTGGAGGAGTCCCTGAGAGCGTCCAAGAATGACTCAGCGCCGGGCCTGGACGGGTTAATATACGAGCTTTGGAAGGAGCTCATGCGAAAGTTCGCGTGGGCCCAGAAAAATGGCCAGCCGGCATTCGACGTGCTGAGCACGCTGCAGCTAGTGTTCGACGACATCGAAGAGCATGGCGTCGACAGCAACACAAATTTCACAGAAGGCTGGCTGTGCCCACTATACAAGAAGGGAGAGCGAAGTGAGATAGCGAACTACAGGCCAATCACCCTACTTAACTCAGATTACAAGATATACACCAAGGCATTGGCCCTCCGACTTGCACGTGCAGCTCCTGCGATGATCCATAAATCACAGGCGGGATTCGTCAGGGGCCGAAGCATAACAGATCAAACCAAGCTCACAACACTGGTAATTGAGTACGCCGAGGCGAAGGCCAAGGACGGTGTGATAATTGCACTGGACCAAGAAAAAGCGTACGATCGCATCCGCCATGACTATCTGCTGACAATTCTGCGGGGATACGGCTTCCCCGAACGCCTGGTCCGCGTAATCGGCTCCCTGTACGAGCACGCCAAAACTGCGGTCATCGTAAACGGCTGCGTGAGTGAGAAATACACGGTGACACGTGGTGTGAGACAGGGGGACCCGCTCTCATGCCTGCTGTTTAACCTGGCCATTGAGCCACTCTCGGCAATGCTAAGAACGTCGGATCTGCAGGGTATCAACATCGAAGGTCTGGAGGAGAAGCTGATTGCCTCACTTTACGCTGACGATACGACAGTCTACTTATCCGCGGAGGACTCGTATCTGACTCTCAGTGGGATCCTACAGACGTGGTGTCTGGCGTCAGGGGCGAAATTCAACACAAGTAAAACGGAAGTCATACCGATAGGCACACCGCTCTACCGAGCGCGACTTCTGCAGGAGCGAAGACTGAACGAGGCCGACACGTGCTTCCCGGATCAGGTACGCATCGCGCGCGATGGCGAACCCACTAGGATCCTCGGAGCGTGGCCAGGCAATGGAGTCGGCGTGGTGAACACCTGGTCCACGATTTTGGACAAACTGGATGCGACTCTCAAACGCTGGTCAAAAACCAAGCCGTCGCTGAACGGGAAGGGCATTGTGTCCCGGGTAATAATCGGAGGCCATACACAATACTTGACGGCAGCGCAGGGCATGCCGCAAAGTGTAGAACGTAAGCTGGACAAAATGACGTTAGACTTCTTCTGGGGAGGAGGAGGACGGCACCCAATTAATATGTCCACCCTGCGGCTGCAGAGAATCAACGGCGGTATGAACGTGTTTCACGCGGAGGAAAGAAACGAGGCGCAATACCTCTCGTGGGTAAGCGCTTATATGGCCCCAGCGGCCACCAGGCCAGCATGGGCCAAGGTGGCGGATGGTATCTTTGCCGCAGCCATACTAGTGGAGCAGGGCGGCCGCGTCCCACAGGAACAACGCGTGAATCCATTCTGCCAGGACTGGAGACCGAACCTCAACAAACTCCCGTTCATTCTTAAACAGATGGTGAGAACAGCAAGGAAATATGGCGTGACGGTTGACGCACCAGTCTTGCCGCTTGCAACGAGGGAGCAGGCTCTGATATGGTCCCATCCGGCAATGTTGGGAGTTGACACCCTGCACAAGAAAAGGGGACCATTACGGTGTCTCAGAACGAACCACGCAGTAGCAACTGTCGAAGACCTTGAGGAAATAGCAGAGCTGGACTGTCCGGACCATGTCAAGAGGCGCACCTGCCGATGTGAAAACTGCACGTCAGACCGCTCCGAAGGATGCAAGAACCCGCCGCGCTGCCAGGAACTAGCCACGGACGTCCTTAGCATGATAGCGGAGAAATGGAACACGGCGACGGCTGACGTTCAGCCGGCCTCAGAAGACTGGCTGACCTTGCTACCGACGCGGGAACATGCTATAGCGGCGGGCGAGAAGATTGCGTTTGACCCGTCCACCACCACTGCGACTCGCCTAGAAGATCTTGGGCGAGTTTTCGTAGACACGCTGGCCCTGCGCAAGCGCCCGGTGGCTCAGGTCCTGCGAGACGATGCAGGGACGCGTGGGCAAGCCCGTACCGGCGCAGAACCAGTAGCCGCGATTATATGCGGGGCCATGCACCAGGCGGACACGGACGATGCACAGTGCGGCTTCTCCGTGCATTTTCCAGGCGGGGAATATGAGGATATGCATCACAAATGCTCAGGCCCGACGCAAACGTATATCCATGCGACGGCAGCCGCAGTATGCGCCACCCTGAGCAGAGTAAGCAGGGACCGGCCAGTGCACATCACCGTGCCATGCAAACTGGTCGTGACGGTGCTCACGCACACGCGCCGCCGGCACGAGGATCATGGCTGGCTGGAGCTACACGAGGATGGCGCGGCGCTTAGGGCAGCTGCTGCGGGTCTGCGGTGCCGTTCGGCGATTACGACCTTCACGCACGTCAGCAAGAAGAGGCTGGCGGCGAATACGGCCGTCCGAGACAACATGCAACGAGCGGCCACAGCGGCGCTCTGGGGAGCGCCATACCGCATAGAGGTCGGCGACATGGCAGCGTTTGATCTTCCGGGCCTGAGTATACAGAAGATGCGCCAGCGTACAGCGCATCAGGCGATCAAGTTGGCGAAGAAGTCGCGTTACAAGACAAGGCGAGCCACGGCGGCAGTCCTCGCGCAGGTCAAGACAGACATCAGGCGGGCATCTGGCATAGCGCCCACGACCAAGCAGCTCTGGACGGACGTTCAGAATACGGACATATCCAAGGGTGCGAGGATCTTCCTCTGGAAGGGCCTCCATGACGCGCATAAGGTGGGCAAGTATTTCAGCAGTATGCCAGAGCCGTGGAAGAGCCGCGAAAAGTGCCCGACGTGCCACGTGCTCGAATCGATGGAGCACATCCTCCTTGAGTGCCCGGACTCAGGACAAGCGGTGGTCTGGCGACTGGTGGCCGCGTTCATGTACCACAAGCAGATTGAGATCAAACCGACCGTTGGTGTGATATGGGGCTGCGCGAGCGTGCATCCGGCGGGCACGTGGGGACAACGAACCAGCGGCTTGGCGCGCGCATTTAGGATAGTAATGTCCGAATCGGCGTTCCTTATATGGAAGATGCGCTGCACCCGACGGATAGAGCATGGAGAGGACCCGGACTGGCATTGGACTCCGCAACAGATACAAGATAAATGGAAGCGCATGATAAAGACCCGCGTGCTATTAGACAACAGACTGACGGACAGGAGTGTTTTTGGGAACAGAGCACTGGATCCCGGTCTGAAATGGATGACGTGGCGGAACAACAGGGCCGCGCCCTTCCTGACAGCTTACAAAGAAACTCAGCCCGGGGTTTTAGTGGGTATAGGAGAGCAAATTGCGAGCGGCGTTGGTTAATTCGCCCAACTCCGAGCCCCACACTGCCCCAAAAAGGCGTGCTAAGTGCGATTTCCCCGGGCGGACGCGTCTGTTTTTCCTGGCGACGTAAGGTTGCCATCCTAGCTCTGAAGACAACAGTTAACAGATAGACCAGCCTCTGGACCACTATGTGGCCTCAGGGCGAGTCGACGCTCCACAAAAAAAAAAAAAAAAAGGAATGACCGTGAGGAGAGGCCGGAGACGCGCGAGCTCACGAAGCTTTGATTGTTTGTCAAGCTCGGCCGAGCTCGGCTGAGCTCGTCAAGCTGCTCAAGCACTCAAGCTCGTCAAGCTCGGCAAAGCTTGAGACGCTTGACGAGCTCGCCCGAACAAAATTAGGCGGACCTTTTGTGTACGAGCTTGAGTCGCTTGAGTGCTCACGAGGCTCGACGAGGCTTGACGAGCCTCGTGAGCAAAAACCAACTTTGCTGATGTAGCAATCGAGTTGACATTTCAGCATCGCGAACTAGCAGCATTTCCCGCGGACGCAGTCCTCAATTGAAGAGCGCACAGCAAAGGAAGTCCTCCAAAAGATCCGTCCCAGCCGTCGTTAATGGCGACAGTAGCCGCAAGACCAAAGCAAGGGTACAGTGTGAGCCCACAGCACACCATTTGTAGGGGGCGGGCGTCAGTGCTGGTTCTAATGCAGCTGAGAGTTGCAATGGCCGGAAAGCGGCCGTATTTACGGGCGAGGATCCCGACGCTGCACCTGCCAGCAACAGGTGATCAATCGCTTATCTTCCTTTGTCTCTTCATCTTAGAGTCATCGTCGAGATTGCTGAGAACGGGTTACCTGCTCTCGGGGCCAAAGCTAGACTGAGACCTGCTGGAGGCCTATATATGCAGTGGCCACGGCTGCGGCCCGCGATTGGACAGGATGACCTTGGAGGACTGGCGCGCGCCAGACATCCGGCAGCGATTACCCAAAAACGGCATGCCCGACGTGTTCCCGGGTGGATTGACGGGCGCCAGAAAATTGAAAGATCGCGGTGGCTGTATACCTCGAGGTCATCACGGCGCCAATGCATTCGCTTCCCCCCGTCCCAGCTCCTTTGTTCGGACCTACACGTTCTGGCCTTCAAATAATTCGTTCTCACTTTGCCTCTTTCCCTTTGACGGGATGGCCTCCCTCACGGACCGCTTGAGCGCGCTGGACCCCGCGACGGCCGCACGCGTCCATGCCGAGCTCGAGTCCCTCTGGCTCACCAAGTTCAATAATGTGCGTATGCGTGGCACCGCCTGCTGTTCTGCGGGGTATCATTCGCTCCTGACACTCTCTGTGTTTTCGATGTCTTTCATCGCGTGCAACATCTTGCGCAACCTGAGCAGTACGCATCCAGTAAGTCCTCACCGGCGCTACATTGTCGACGCCGACACGGAAGGCTGACTTCATGGCCAGTCGGCTTCCTCATGGTTCTCCTCTGGGACATGGCCATCACGATGTGGGCAGAGGTCTGTAACGCCCGCACCGGGGCCCTCGACGCGCACTCATGAGTGCTTGCGGCGCAGATTGAGTACATATGGATGCAGCCCGGGTGGAGCTTGGTGAGATTTACATGAGACTCGACGCGTAGCAACGGTCCATGCTAAATGTGTCTCACAGGGGAAATGTCTCTTCTTTCTTGTTCGTGGACCGTCGCTGCCGTCGGAGACGACGTTTTGATACCGCGGCTTTAGAACCGTTACATCCCTCCCATCGACCTCGTTATCCTCATCAACAGTCCGTCCTCCCTTCTTTCGTCGGCATTGCGTTGGCTGATCACTATGCAGCATACGCGAACCCGAGCTTGGATCAGAGAGTGCGTGGCCCATGCGCTGAGCCGATCGCCGGCAACTGACAGTCTCCTTTGTACAGTTGTTAGCGGATCGCCGTCGCAACTGGGACGCACGGCTGACAGCGGTTTCACTTTCAGATGCAAACCATGGTTCACAATCGACAACTGGCTCTCCGTCTTCAACCTCGCCGTCGTTGACCGTACGTCGCGCGCCGAAGCTCGCGACTCCGTCCTGACGCCTCCCCAGTCATTCTGCTCCTCCGTACATACGCGCTCTGGAACCGCAGCCGCAGAGTCCTCGTCCTCCTGCTCACGGTGTTTATTGTCAGTCCCATCCACGCCGACCGCCCCGGGCGCTTGCTCATGGCGTTTGCAGCTCTGCACTTTGGCGACGTCCGGCGCAATTACCTACTTTACGCTAGCTGCATTCAGTGCGTTCAGACCGGAGCCATGTGTCCTGCTGTCAGTGGCTGATGCCATTGTGCAGCTGTTACGATACCGCAAGAAATCCGGCCGTGCGCCACGGCGTTCAAAGAGGTCAACGTCGTGGAAGCAGTATGGGGCAGCACCATCCTCTTTGATTCAAGTGAGTGAATTATTACGAAGGCCTCAGATAACTCAAGTTTGCGTTGCTAGCTGTCGTTATACTCACACTGGCCAAACTCATTCCATACTGTGAGCCTGCTGCATCGGCTGCACGTCGTATACCTGTCTGACCTTCTCGCAGTCCAAGAGAACGTTACCACGGATTTGTTTCGCATCATGTACCAGGATGGTACGTGTCGCCACGCTTAGCAGCCGCAGAATACTGATAAGTCGCGTAGGATTCATGTACTTCGGCGTTCTTTTCTGCGTATCCGTCGCCAACCTTTTCGTATTCGCGCTCGCCCCTCCTGACCTCAAGCTGACCTTGGTGACGTGAGTTTTCTTCTATCTGAACCGAGGCAATGGCTGATCATATACTGTTGTATACGCAGTCTGCAGCGCTCCATGTTCAGCCTGCTCGCTTCGCGTCTTGCGCTCAACCTGCGCGGCGTCCTCACCCGACGCACGATTGTCGCGACCTCGCTCGACGTCGGCCCGAGTGTGTTCGAGGCCGAGCTCTCCACGATGCGCGCCGCGGCGGCCTCCCCCAGTGGGCCCACGCTGAACATGGGAACGCCCCCCAAGCGCCGCCGCACGATGTCGTCCACGCCGTCCCCGAAGCGCGCAGCGCTCGACTCGCTCGGCTACCCGCAGCCGTACGACTTCGACGACTACGACCTCACCACCGTCGACTTCGAGGACAGCCCGGCGGACGAGAGCCCGCAGACACCATGGAGCGCGCCGTGGAACCCGTTCCGGCTCGACGAGGCACCCAAGAAGGACGAGGATGACGCCAACGCCGCGCGGCCCGACCGCGATGGTGAATTGTACATCGCGAGCGAGCATGACGTCGATTTGGGCGATTTGGAGTTGGGTAAAATACGCTGAAGCGTTACAACTCGACCTCGAACGCGCCCGGTGGTGCATTTCTTCTTTTCGCGACGTCACGCCACTCTTGCTTGGCCCACGACTTCGTTCTCCGGGCGTGACGGCACTGTTGGAATTACTGAACCCACAGATACCACCATCGTGAATGGGGCTGTTGCTGTTGTACAGTTGAAGGACACGGATGCCCTGAAACTGCCCGCGCCCTTGCTGCGGGCGGCAGGCCGTGACTAGAATAATGCTACTCTACAGAATGATCTTCGTTTTCTCTATTTGACGAGAGTTTCGTCGCCCGACTTGCGCCCAGAGGTCAGCCGCGCGCCCGCTCGGGCGTCGGGGCTCTACATTCTTTGCCACCCCGTGCCATATCCCCGACTATCATGATCAGCGCTCAGTGCTCAGCGCTGAACAGAAACGCAGCCGCGCGCCCCGTCTTTCGATCGCATCGAAACTTGGACGCTGATACTTCGCTCTTGTAATTCAGCCTTCATGATTGTGTTGGCCGAGGTTTCGGGGAAGAGAAATTACTGAACTGCGTCGAATCGGATAGGAGATTAGTATGTCGGATTGCGCTGCTGCAGGGCCTGCCGCGCGCGAAGCCGCAGAACGCCGAGTCCTTCTTTCTTTCTCTTCGATCTTCCACAGCGCCTGCATATTAAGCACCGTGCCAGAGCTACGCTCAAGACGCGATCATCCCAGGGCCAGTCATCACGCCGGCGCTCTCGTGCAGGGTCGTGTGGTGCTCGCCCTCCTGCTCAGGACCTCGGCTGGTTGAGCTCACCGCGGCGGACAGCGTCCCTCCGAGATGCGCGAGACTCATCGCACTTGACCTCGCCACAGGGCATGCACAGATCTCCAATAGTCATATTGCCTGCACTCAGGGATCATGGTGCTGAAGGGCGCAGTCAACACTAACTAGAAAGCGATGGTCGGACGCCCTGCCGTACCCCACGTTACTAGCATAGCAATGCGGCACCCGACGGCGCCAAGCGCTGCTCGACAGGAGGAATATGCCCAGACCTCACCAGTGACCGGCGACCACTGCTAATCTTGGAACGAGCCAGTATACTTTCACCAGCCTAAATGGTATTCTGCGCGGCTCGAACGTGGTTGTGTCAAATCTTCAGTGTTCAGGTCTTCAGGAACGATACGCTTGCATTCGCAACGCCTGCTGTTCAGCATTTATACAGGCCTTCGCTATACGACTTGAAGGCACTTTTTGTCTGCAGATCTTGTTGCGTCGAACTTGGCTCTGCAATTTGGTTCCATCAGACCGAGATGGTATAGCCCCTCTTAATGGTCCCCCGGCCCCCACGCGGCAGTGAAATTGCGCCGCTTTTACCGCCGCTTTTACGGGCCGCATCGCGAGATAACCGTACTCGCTCGCCTGACAACGATGGCTCGAGCGCTCATCTATATCTTGTCGAGGCCCGAACTACGGTCAATCACAACCTGGCCAACTCACCAACTTGCGTATTCACAGAGATTCACAGGCATATAGCGGCCGTATCGCAGGTTCCAAGACGACATGGACGGTACTCGCTGGAGTGGCCGAGGCACAACATCTGTGTACATGCGATGCTTATGGCCCTAGGACTTTCACTGATGGGATCCTGACGTTCTAGCGCGGAAAATGGCAATACGCTATTTACCTTTAAAGTCAATTTCGGCGCTAAGGCTCGCCGCTGCATCAGTTCGTTATAAGGTGCAGCCTCGCAGGTCGCATGCTGGACAGACCAACTACTCCCTCTCTCCAGGACTGACCCCAGGATGTCCATGAAACTCACTCCCCAGGTACTACTGCACATGGGCATCTTCGGTGTTCCGCTAGCTCATTTCCTGCAGGTTGGCATGCGGCTCATGAGCGTATGCATATTCGCATACGACTGGATCATCACCCTGCCCAGGTGAGTTCGTTGTCTTCCGTTGTCAGGTCAAAAGCTGACTTTGTCTGCAGCGAATACCGGCTGTATCGCCGTCAAAGCTGGCCGCGTATATCGGTTGCTTGCGGTCTCTTCATCGCGGCGCGGTGCGTTCCTTCGTTTGGTCATTCCCGCCGCGCACAGTCTCATGAAAGTCGCACAGTTACCTCGGCGTCGCGTACATGATCTCCACTACCGTAGTGTTCTTCGGCAAGAACTTTACGCCAGCGTCATGCAGATCTATCGTGGCTCTGTAAGTACCTGAGCCGCCTCCATGTCACACGAACTTACCAGTCCCCGGCTTTAGCGCTCCATTCTTCCGTGCGACTGTTGCAACCGCGTCGGCGCTCACCTTCCTGTGGCGTACTTGGGCTATCTGGCACAGGAATCGGGTACGCATTACAGCGTCTTTCCGTTGCGGGGGCTCGCAGTGCTCACTCGGTTTTCAGACCGTTCTAATCATCATGAGCATCGCCCTGATTCCCCTTGTCATCTTCTCCTACCCGTCGGCGTTCATGCAAGTCCCCGTATACAACAATGGTGGCTGCCTGGGAGCATCAGGAACGGACAACGTATTCGCACTCAAGTGGCCTTTCGCCGTTGTCAACATGGTTCGTGCGGTCTATCCTAACGATGAGTAGCCCAGCTAATTTAACAGCAGCTTTACGATATTCTTGCTTGTGGCCTGGGAACGTACAAGCTCATACTGAATATCAAGGCGGGCATTAACGGCATTTCCTTCATCTTACTGTCAGAGTGCGCCGATTCTTTGTGCTTGTGACGAAGCTAAAGGGCTGACATTTCTTCCAGCGGTCTCGGCTTCTTCTTCCTCATGGTCGTCATCCATATTCTTAACCTGATATTCCTGCTCATGCCAGTAAGTTATGCAGTCGAGGTCGCCGAGTTAGAAACTCAGTAGTTCCAGGACCTAAACGTGCAGGCCATCATGGTCGTCTTCTACGGTGCCATGACGTCCATTCTGTCTCAGCGCATTAGTACGCTTTCTTATTAGGGAGCTCTTCAATGGGCGGATACTGACTTTTACATAGTCACGTCGCTTGGTGAACGCATTGAAGCCATCCACTCATCCGACCACGGTTCGTCCCACACACGGGACAGATCGAGGTCTGGCTCCCGCACTCGCGTCGGGATCTTTTCCAAGATGCCTCGCCCACCGGCGTCGACTTACATGACTCGCTCAATCAACGGCACGGAAGGACAGGCCAAGTCGGACGTGGAGATGGTCAAGATCCAGATCCAGGTGGATCAACAGGTCCATCGCGACGACCGCTCGAGCGTGGACATCAAGGAGGAAAGAGGCAGGACGCACAACGTCAGCTTTGCCTAGCTGTGCTGGTGGACGAGACTAAGGGCTCGGTCCATTGTGGCAAGATATCTGGGACTCTGGAGCGTGCGGAATGATGCAACTAAAGCTGTTCATACAACCGGGAAGGACTTGTCTACGCATATACCAATTTGCATGAGCAATACAAATATCGCCGACGGTACTACCAATGGCGCATGAATGCATGGCAGCCTGAAGGCTCGATTTAGAATCCTGTTTGTCCGTCATAATTCCACACCTCCGCACTGGCAAATCTAATCGCGACCAAGGTTCGACCGCCTTTATGAATCTATCGACCTCGTGAATACGCACCACATGTCAACCCCTCTGTAGGCTGTTACAGATATCGCGCGGGGCCTTGAAGACTTAGACGGAGCGGAGGTCTCTGTATATGTCTTTTATTCAACGCGTCCAGGTGCTCTGACAAAACATGATCAACCAGTCACCGGTCATTGTGAATAGAAAAGCGAATGACGGGCCATCTGACTCCGAAGAATCAAAGAGCCTCAAGTGAACTCGGCGAAGTCGTAGCACTACCAGGCGCAACAGAATGTCGCTTTCCCTCAGGATTATTGTATTGCCTTCGTGCTTTCTTCACTGTGCCTGATGTGTTTCTTGTAGGTCGAGCCGCTGCCCGATAGAATCCTACGGACCAGCGCTCCCTGTTCTCCCTCGGCTGAAAGGCATTGCACCCAGCTCGGGGAATCTGTCATCGAAGCGGAACCGTGGCTACACCCTGAGACCTGAACAGTCCCCGGGTCCAGTAATGCTTGAGCGACTATCTTGGTGGCCGCTCCACCTCGAACAGTGAATGTTGTGCACATATGAGTCCCCGCCGGATGGTGCTTAGACAACGTGGTCAGTGTTTTCCGCGGAGTCCAGCAAGGAAAAATATCCTAGCTCATGTCCCTCCGCTTAGCGATTTACACCGTGCGTCCACTTCTCACGGCTCCGAAAACCTGTGAGCAGGTATCAGTATAGCAATAGGTACCACCCGCCGGCACAGATGCCTAACACCTCAATCGGTTCCCCTTCGCTCCCTTCATGGGTCGTCGCCCTACCAGTGCGAGAAAACCAGCGCCATGGCGGATCCTGCAGCTCACATTCCTTTGTTCGTTCCCTGCCCATCGCAGTTGCCGTATGATACTGACTGGAAGCTGTCAGGCTATTGTATTGCTCTTCCCCCGCCTGCCCATGGACATGTCACCACCGTCTCGGCCAGTGATACCTCTGGAGCCATTCAATTCTCGGGGAGCTGGGTGCCTGCGAAGCTCAATGGTGATGGAAGCGGACTAGGGGGGCCCAACTCGTCGGTCTGTGCGATGGGAGACAGTTCGCGCTATACAACCTTCGAGGGCGACTCATTCAGCTTCCGTTTCCGAGGCAAGCCTTTGCAGCGCCTATTTTATAGAGCTTTCCACTAATTTTGCGACGACTCGAATGTGATTCACTCTGACAGGCATCTCAGCTCAGCTGGTGCTCACGTCCAGGCCCGATCATTCACCGTTCACCGTGGACTTTGACGGACAGACATTCTCCGGCGATACATACTCTCAGGTCGTCGGTTGCGGTGTCGCCTGGAGCAGCCCCCGCGCGTCGGTCATTGGAGAGCATACTGTTACCTGCACCAATCATCCCACGGGAGGTAGACTTTACCTGGAAATATTGAGCGTACGGTGAGCAGCTGGCATGCTCCTCGGTACGGCGATTCTTCTCTACTTGACTTAGCGGGGCGCAGGTTTGACGATGGGAGTGATCTACCGCCGCCGCCAGCGCCGCCTGCTCCCAAGCCCACAACCTCGAAAAGCATCGCTAACTCGCCAGCTGTGTCTTCACAGTCGAAGACACCTGTGTCTATAGATTCGAAGACATCTGTGTCTGCACAGTCGACGAGTGTCAGCAGTATCGCCGTGCACCCAAATGTTCCCAGCGCCGGCGGGAACGCGACGGACATCGAGAACCTGTCGGAGACGCGCGGGCCCGGCGGGAGAACTGTCACAATTTTGACTATCACGCAGATTTCCCCAACCGGTACCATCCCTCCGCCCCCGGCGTCGCAGGAGTCGTCTGCGTCCCAGCGTAGGAGCGGGCCAACCGTCGTTGCGATCGGCGTCAGCACTGCTCTGGGCATTCTTTTGCTGTTGCTGTTGCTCACAATGTGGAGGAGGCGGCAAATACGACGGCAGCGCCAGACTGCGGTGCATCCACTGACGATGCCAGCACAGTCCCTAAGCGCGTCGACGTCGATTTCCGCGGATACCGTCGCATCTCCGTGGAGGGACAAATCTGCGGCCAGTGGAAGCCCCATTCAGCCGCTTTCAGCCAGTGCCACTCATGCCTCCATGCGGTTGGCGGACGAGGATATCGACCGCATCGCGCTGCGAATGCACGACATGATCGACGTGCACGAGCGGCACCGGCGAACAGACTCCTCGAGCACATTGAACTCAGGAGGGCACACCACTACTCTACCACCGTATTTTACTACGTCTTCTGCGACTTGAAGACGTACCTAGTTTAGGCTTTAGGGATTCTTATGAGCGGGAACAGTGGTGTCTACACGTCACGAGCCAATGACGACGCTCTGTTGGTGATTGGCATTTGACATCCTCTTCCGTTGTCCCAAGTGGGAAGGTTCCTGATTCTTGATTTTTCTCTCCACTTTGTGGAGAGTGCGGAGTGCTGCAAGAATTTGGAGGCAATCGCAAAGATCGCAAGCGACTCTGCAAAGCGGCCCGACTTCCGAGGATCCGCTTGCTCCGCGGCGAGTCTGCAGCCACTGAGGTGAATCCTGTAATGAAACACGGTTAATTGACCGCTCTCAGGCTATGCAATGTCCCCTGCAACGAAACACCACTTGGACGCGTGTTTCTGCTCTGGTGCAGGTCCACCGTTGCTCCTTCCGTGGAGACTACGATCGCTCGGGAATGGAACGGACAACTCTCTCGGGCCGTTTCCTTCCAGTCTAAGCGCTGTAGCATCGACAGAATTCAGTTTACGAGTGAGACTTGCGTCATATGGACTATAGAGGCAGGAGACAGTGCCAGGGCCAGAGTTGAGCGCTGGTTAATCCCAACTGGCGACTGCAGGGTCACCCGACGAGCGAGACCTCCAAAGCTCAGAAGAACGTGTCTTCCTGAGATCTTCAGTAGCCCTCCTACTGCAGGCTACACAGGTTCGGGGAGACTCCAGCACATTCGTGTCAACGGCCTTGTCGCCGTCGGTTGGACCCGGTGCTTGCTCACCTACCCTTCCTCCTTCCGAGTGCCCTCTCGACTCGTCGGCGCGCTGTGCCTTCGGCGGCGTTGCTCCCGGCGTCCACCACGCCCTTTGACTTCACGATGGCCCAGCCAGAAAACTCGTCCGAGCTCCCCCTTCACGCCCAGAATGCGGGCAATCGCAACGGACGCCGGCGACGGCTGCAGTTTGAGCGCCCTAGCCCGCGCGAGAATTGGAAGTCTTGTAAGAACTCATTATCTTATGACAATTCGAAATACCGCTGAAGTTGGTCTTGAAATTTCTGCAGGGTTCGGGCGAATAATGCGCAGATGGGTGCAAGCGTCCACCGGCTCGCCGTCGGACGGCCTGGGCAGAGACGCCAGCGACAGCGGCGCGTCCTTCACGACTTTCCTCGCCAGCCAGGCCCAGCTTGACCGCGAGAAAGAGGACAGCGACTGGGTACTGGACGAAGTCGTCGTTACTGGCGACGAGGACGCTCACCGTTCGGGTTCCGAGAAAGGCACGACGACGCGCCAGAGCGAAAGCGAGATCGCGGGCTCCATGCATCGTATCAACGGTATGCAATGGGAGGCAGAACCTCCACCTGACACGACCGGCGTCCTGGGATTCACCCGTCACGTGCTGTGGCCCTATCTTGTGGACTTTTTCAATCCCAAGTTCGAGGATGAGGCCAAGGAGCAAGAATACCAGAAGCAGGTCTGGTATTCAAACAAGAAACTTGCTTTGTGAGTCCGTCCGTTTTGTTCAGGGCCTTCCCTGACGCCGGACTTTTGCAGCGCAGCCGCCCTCTACCTTTACATAAATTGGATCTTATATCTTATTTTCAATCACTCAGTCTCTCTTTACGAAAAGGTTCGTGTATCAATCACCTGCACAAATTTTCTTCTGACATAAAGGTATCTTCAGATTGTCTATGTGCGTATCACTTGTGCGGTCGTTGGACGACGCTGCCTGACTGCTATGTCTCAGTACGGCGGCCTAAGTTTCTTCACGCTGCCGCTTCCGTTCATGATCGTCTACAACATGCCTCGCCACCATCCAAACCTTTTTCAGATTTGGCTATGTCTGGCTACCTGGTATTGTGGTCTCACGGAGGTCATACAGATGCGCGAGTGCAATTTCTTCCGCACTCCGCTGCGCCATTGCGGTCGCAAGGTGCTTACCTTCGCATGCCACATCCATTTGTCCTGACCATTTGCTTAGGACTTCCTGGCCATGAGTACGCTCACCGCGACAGTAAAAGTCTACTACGTGCTGACCTGCCAATAGTGTACTACAATACGGCGGTCCCAACGCTGATGATGTTCGTCATCTCCCACCGCCTGTACAACGCCATCATGTCGTTCGTCATTGTCGGGCTATGGTCAGGGATAGTCTTGCCGGTGGAGGACGTCTTCGTCCGCAACGTCGTCGGCTTCGTAAGCTAGTTTTGTCCCCAAGGCACACTGCTGCTGATGCTGTTGTTGCCAGATCCTTTACTGGATCTTTATACAAGGCTTGCACTGGTCGCGCGAAAAGGTAAGCGCTTAAATCAGATATGTTCCAAACCCCACCTCTTAATATCTTTATCTGCAGACTGAGCGGCGGATGTTCATGCTAAATTCGCAACTGAAGGTTGCGTATCGCGCGCAACAGAAGGCGCAGATAGCCGAGTCCAAGGCCAGCCTTGCAAAACGACGTTTCGCGTCGTACATCTTCCACGAAGTCCGCGTGCCGCTCAATACTGCACGTGCGTATCATCGCGTGCATTACGTTGGGGATGCGTGGGTTAACTTGAGTACAGTGCTCGCCTTTCAGAACCTGCAAGAGAACAAGGCATTCACGGTTTACGAGGAACATCAAAACGTCGAGATTCATGCGCTGGAGGCAAGCTTGTACATGATGCAGCAGGTAGGCAGACGTCAACTGGCTGGTCGCTCGTAGACCGCTTATATCTTGTTTCCAGGTGCTCAATGATGTCCTGGACCTTGAGCGTATGTCGCTCCCACCGCCGCTCCGCGCGCGCTGATTTCACCAGGCATGGACTCCGGTCGTTTCGACAGCAACCCTCGGCCGTTCCCTCTACACCGCGCGATCAACAGCATCATGGGCCCCGTCAGCATTGCCTCGCACGCGAAACGGCTGGAATTGCGCCTGGAGCTTGACAAGAAGATCGACGAACTGGCAGATCCCACTGTACCTGAAGGGCTGTGGGTCGTCGGCGACGAGATACGGCTGCGCCAGGTCTTGACCAACCTGGCGAGCAATGCCGTCAAGTTCACGCCGGAAGGTGGCGGCGAGGTCGCGCTGAAGACCAAGTTGCTGGAATATCAGCTGCCACAGCAGCAAAGCTTGACCGCCAGGCCGTCTGCCAGTAACCACCCCTCTAACGAGAAGGCCAGCAAGCACTCGCACGACAACCACGACGCCAACGAGCTAAAGAACGTCGCGTCGGATCCGAGCCAGCGTGGGAGCCAGCATGCGCGCGAGGTGCAGGTCCCTACCGTGCGGTTCAGGATAGAAGTGTCGGATAGCGGACCCGGCAGTGAGTGCAGCACAATTGACTTTTCAGACACCCAGCTGACTATGATATGTGTGCACAGTCCGTCCGTCAGACCTTGTCGAGAATCGGCTGTTCCAACCGTTTGTTCAAACGGCGGTGGGCAGGACAAACGGAAAAGGCACTGGGCTGGGTTTGGCTATCATACGGCAAATCGTTACGCTTACTGGCGGTCGTTTGGTACGTGTTGAAGTGCATGGTTGTCCGCGTGCTGATTTGACCGTGTGCAGGGTGTCCAATCGCGACGAGGTCACGGCGCAACGTTCTGGGTCGAGTTGGCCTTCCCGGTGGCCAGCCCGCAAGAGATCCAGCTCGCACGCAACAGTTCGCCGCTTCCCACGCCGCCGCTGAGCAAACCCGAGGCGAAGCCTACTGCAAAGCCCATGAAGGCAGAAAAGGACACGCTGGGCATCGCGCCGTATACGGACCCTGCCAACAACCCTCTTGCGACGGCGCAACGTCCGCCTCCGCCCGAGCCGTCCTCGTCCGGGTCGGTATCCTCGTCCTACGACGTGCGACATTCACCCGCACCGATATTGACCAGTAGCCTGCAATCTAGACCGAGGCGCCAGCAGGGCAGTGGCGGCGCGGTGTGCCCACCCGATAACCCGCTAACGGTCTTGGTGGTCGACGATGACGAGTTGACGCGGTCGTTGATGAGCCGGTGAGCCCGCCGTTGCACCGTGCTGGAGAACATGCGCTTATGTCGTTTACAGGATGTTGAGCAAGCAAGGCTGCGTGGTTGAAACTGCCGTCGACGGCCAGGAGTGTCTCGACCTGCTACTAGAAAAGAAGCGACGCTACGACCTTATCACGTTAGATAACTTCATGCCTCATATGAGCGGTAAGTTCGCTTCATTGGCTTCCGTTGAGCAGCGCTAACTGCAGCACGGGTAGGCGAGGAAGCAGTGCGGCGGCTACGAGAAGCGGGTCGTGACGACCTGGTCATCGGTTGTACAGGTGGGCCTTCCTAAGTAGCAGAAATCAATTAGGGCTGACTCGCCCAGGGAATGCTTTGATGGAGGATCAGACTAGCTATCTGGATGCGGGCGCCGATAGGATATTGACGAAGCCTATCATGCTCAAGTACGAGGCTTCCTACATTTGCCACTATACTCCAGAAGCTGACGTTCGTCACTTTGTTTTGATCACAGAGACCTCAAAGACGCTCTTGGATGGGCACTCCAGCGCCGTGCCGAAGCCTCGGACTCGCAGCGGACTATTGCCCCTGGCCATTCAGACAATGCCGATTCCGGGTCAAAGAGTAGCTAATCTGGTGCTGGTCCACTGCCGTTTGTTTTCTTGCGGCTATTTCGTTCTCTGTTCATCGCGCGTCCATGCGCGAGGCCGCCAGCACAATTTTTTTCTTGAATCTCTCATTTCCTCCTCTACCAAGTTGCATTTCCTAGATGGGTCTATTGTTGACACCAGGTACTGGTTAGTATACACGCACACACCAAACCCCCACCGTCAGCGCTATAGTGCTTTACATTGTTGGCTATCGTAGGTACCACAGCATGTATGTATTTCTACCGCATATTCGGTCCTGCAATGTATAACGCCCATCTCATCGGCCTATACGTTGATACGTCGCCAGGTAGCACCGTGGCAACCATCCTGTCTTGGGGGTATTGAGTGGAAGTAGGCATGGCTAGCTTGAGCGCACCTCGGATCTGGATATTGATTGGTCACATATTAGTCACTCAGGCGCTTAGTCAGCTTACGCAGGCTGGGTATAAGATGATACATTCTGTACCGGTGCCTGAGTCACTCGTCAGCAACTCTTGACCTGTCGCGTCGAAAAGAAATGGTCCACTTTGCTCCATCCCAGCCCTCCCCTCAGCTCCAGCCCATCCTCGACTGGCTCACTGGCGCAGAGCAGGTCAACATCGAGAAAATGTCGGTGGCGATGAGCGACGATTCATACGAGCACATTGTCCTCCCTTCAGTCTTAGGCAGCGAGCCGAAAAGCAAGGAAGCTTGGTTGAAAACATTCGAGGCGGGATTTGCTACTCTTTTCCACCCCGGGAATTTTGAGGTGAGTGGTTCCCACCCCTTCAAAACTCGCGGCCTGCTGATACGGCGTGCTAGGTGACCATCCACGAAGTTTTCGAGGGACCTGGCCATGTCACTCTTCACGTCTGTCTCACAATTCCATCTCTCATGATTGGCGTAGAACTAACGGGGATGATAGATGAGTTCTGAAGGACGGATGAAGAGCGGCCAGACCTTCAGAAACGAGTACATGGCCGTTTTCCAAGTTCAAAAGGACGCTAGCGGCATTTTTAAGATTGTTCGCGTCAAGGAGTTCATGGACAGCAATGCGATGGTGAATTGGCAGAAGTCTCAGGCGTAATTGCCTTTGCGTTGTACTTATATTCTGTGTATTCGACCCAAACATACAGTGGCCGGTACTCTCCTATGCAAACTTTGCTAACAGGGAATCCTTCCAAAGGAATCCCGGTGGCAACCTTCCTGCTTCATGACTATTAGTCATAGTGTAAACTCAGCTTGATTAGTAGGCTCTGCATATTAGTCAGGTCACGACTGAGTACAAAATCGATGAGGCTTCCAAAGTCAGCGATTATCGACGAGGACAATCCATCGAACGGAAATGGTCCATTCCGCTCCATCCCAGCCTTCTCCTCAGCTTCAGCCCATCCTCGACTGGCTCAGTGGCGCAGAGCAGGGCGACATCGACAAGATGGTCGGGGCGATCAGCGACGTGTCATTCGAGCACATCATGCTCCCTTCAGTCTTGGGTAGTGCGCCGAAAGACAAGGAAGCATGGTTCAGGACTTTCAGTGCGGGCTTTGCTACCCTGTTTGATCCCGGGAAGCTGGAGGTGATCAGGTTCCACTATTCTGAATCTCGCAGCCTGCTGATGCATAAGTACTTTCAGATAACCATCCACGAAGTTTTCGAGGGTCCTGGTCACGTCACTCTGCATGTATGCCTTCAATCTAACTTCTTCATACTAATTTCGCACTTATGAGGGTGACAGATGAGCTCCAAAGGAACGACAAAGAGCGGCAAGATTTTCACAAACGAGTACATGAATGTTTTCCAAGTTCAAAAGGACGCGAGCGGCGCCTACAAGATCGTTCGCGAGAAGGAGTTTATGGATAGCAATGCCGTGGTGAATTTCATGAAGTCTCAGGCGCAGGCGTGACCGTCTCCTCAGGCGCAATGTACAGTACTTCAATCCTGTACTCGAGCCGGACACAAGGACCGCATGCTTATATACTACAAGGCGGCGGGTGACGTCAGATCCTTCGACAGTTGACGCTCTTGGAGCTTTCCCCACCACTCTATCCACAACTCTCACCATGTCCTCTAATTCTGTGTACACTGGAGGGTGCTACTGTAGCCAATTGCGCTACAAGGTCACCTTGTCTTCGCCGGAGGAAGCACGCACTAGCCTCTGCCACTGTGACAACTGCAAGGTTCTAGCGATTCACTATCATATCCTTCAGACTTGAGCTTGATCAGTAACTCACATCCTTCAGAAGTTCACTGGCGGTCCGTTCGGGGTGACTACCAAAGTCCCAATTGGATCCTTCGAGTTCACCTCCGATTCGCACGCGCTCAAACACCACGAGGCCGACAATGGCTCGGGGTCACTGCTACACCGCGAGTTCTGTAGCAATTGCGGAGGCCCTATTCTCGAATACGGCGAGGCGGCGAAGGATAAATGGCGATACATCTTCACGGGAACGTTCGATAAGGAAGGTCGAGCCGCCCTGCCTCCTAAAGGCGAATTCTTCTGCGAGAAGCGCGATAGTTGGGTACCTGAAGTCCCAAATGTCTTCCACAAAGCCGAGATTCACTGACACTCATGTACGGTGGTTCGATTTGTGGTTCGATTTGACGGCGCGCGGATTACTGGTCCAACATGATACATATATTGCATGCCTTGAAGCCTGGGAACTAGAAAAACATGACTTGAATTCGTGAAGCTGATGCATGGAAGGGGAGCCACGGTTGAGGTGACGCAGGAGGTATAGACCTATGGCGCCGGGGATGGGTGCGCCGTGTGATTCTCCTTGAACGAAGATGAGGTCGAGCTGATCTGCGACATTGACATCCGCCGCTGCTGTTCGGGAGATGCCCGTGGAGGAGCTTGATGTTGCTCGGGAGGAGCGTGCGGAGTAGGTTGAGTCTGCGGAGGACGTGGACCTTCGATGGCCCGCACGCCGTTCTCGTGAGCAGGACGTGACGCTGAGCCTTGCGAAAGATTCCTAGCGTGACCTGCTGCTGCAACCTGTGATGGTCGCCTGCCGTCATGAGGCGGCCGTGATGCAGTTGGCGAAGGCGGAGCTACCTGCGGTGGACGTGGGGAGGCACGAGGAGGGGGTGCCGGCAGAGCCAACGCCCGCGTTGCGCCATCAGGGGCGGGACCCCGTTGCAAGCTTTGACAGGCATCGACGATGAGCCATATACGCTCACCCGCGACCTCCATGTGGAAGTTCATATCAATGCGCTCTTGCATGACCAGGTTACGCGCAAAGAGCCACGTATAGAAACCCGAGTCCGCTGTCGACTCGGATTTAATGACGTCCTGGAGCACGGGCATCTAGGATCAGAAAACCAATGCTCGACAGCGTGAAAATGGGCGTATAGGTGTGACGCACCCGAGGCGCAGAGTCAGCCTTCCACACTTTCCAATCGGGCGGCGGATGGTTTCTGGCTTTGGCTTCGTGGTCTAACCAAGTACTTAGTGCCTGGGGCATTTTGAGTAGGTATTTAAAAAAACAACAGAGACGCATCTTACGCGTATCGTCGTCATCTGCATGGTTTCTTGGGGCTTGGGCATGCTGTCGTAGATGGATATCTTTGTGCCCTTAAAGTCCACGCATGCGCAGGTCCAACGACCTTTCAGGTTGACTGGAACGATGAAGCGATGCAAAGCGAACAAATTGACCTGCGCGGATTGATTAAAAATGCTCGCGCATCGATACAACACATACCCTTTCCTGCATCTTCAAGACTTTATTCCACGCTCGAGGGTCTGAGCTGTGAGAGTGGTCGCTCAACGCTTCAATGATAGCCGGGTACAGAGCCGTCGGACCGATGTGCACGCGCGGAAGAGTAGCCGTGTGAATCATCATCATGCAGTTGAGGGCGTCGAGAACAGCTGGGTTCGGGAGGTGCCCAGGCAGGAGCGAATACATATCCTTGGCCGTGAGAAGCTGTGACGAGGCGTGTAGCACTTCATTACGCTGTTCCAGCTCCTTGATGAGTCCAAGAGCGATATCAAGTTGAGCCTGCTGCGAGAAGTGTCAGTACAAAAGCGTAGACGCACGGACATAAGCCTCTTACATGATCCAATGTAGCCAGTGTAACAGGGGTGTACTGTTTTCATACCATCAGCACTTGAATCGATTATATCTTTCATCAAGCACCTTTTCAGGCGGCGGTGGCGGAGTCACAGGGCGGCCAGGCTTGTCGGCGTCCGACCAGGGTGGCGTAGGGATGCGCTTCGGAACCCAAGGCGGCGAGGGTAAGCGCACACCAGCCTTTCGCTTGGCAGCCCATGGTGGCGTCGGCTCGCGAGGCGAAGGTCGTTTGGCCACTCGCTGCGTATATCATCAGCTTTCGACCACCCGGATGATCCATGAAAATGACTTACAGACTCTGCGGCAGCCGCAGCGGCGCGAGCTTCGACTTCCTCCTTGCGCGGGCGCCCACGCTTGCGCTTCATCGGAGGTTCGCCGTTCGGTGCATCTTCTGCGTTTCGTTTGCCCAATCCAGAAGGGCCCGACGTTGCTTGAACGCCTTCCATGCCGCTGTCCGCGTCTTCGTCCATGGTAGCTGTCCCGGTACCATTGTTCTGGGTGCTCTTGCGGGGGCGCATACGCGACGGCTTCATGCTGGCGGCGACGGGATCCGGCGGCTCATCGTTTGGCAGACGAATGCAGAGGACTGGACCACCACCGTTGGCCTTCTTCAGGGCTTTGACGAGTAGGCCTTCTGCTACCATGTCCTCGACAACTCCGCAAAAGAATTCCCAATCGCTCCCATCGGCAAAGCGAACGGCGGCTTTGCTGTAACCCTGAAATGGTAACAGTCAACCACCTGGCCAAACGGGTGCGGGGACTACGTACAGCAGCCGCGAAGAGCTGGGTATACGGGGTGGCGACCTGGACATCCTTCAGCAAGGTCCTTACTCGCTCGCGCAGGAGGGCCGTAGATGTGTGCTGCTTTGGATCAAGACGCTCCGAGCCCGACTCGAAATCGGCGTCGTCCGCGCCAGAGTCGCGCGTGGCCATGCTTTGGTTGACCTCCCCCTTGTCCTTGCCGCTGCGGACGACCCAGCCTTGCGGGACGAGTTGCCTATAGTCGCGGTGGATGCAGTAGTCGACCCTCGTTAGATCGTTCTTGCGAACCTTGAAGCTGAAGAGAATAAATACGTCAGACACAGCGCAAGCACGGCCACCGGCAATGCCACAAGATGCACGCACACGATGTCAAGGGAGACAAGATGCCGAATGTGGTGGTAGCAGATCTTCTGGTCGTAACCGGTGGCAAGCGAGAGGCCGTCAGCACTCAGTCCGTTCAGTCGCGCGCGGGAGATGAACTGCAGGCACGTGTACATGCGCGGATTTGTCCTGGGCATGCTCTGTCCACGTGGATGCGTTAGTCCTCGCCCCGATCTTCAGTGCGACCCCACGGGGCAGCAGGACGTACGCGGTTAGGCATGGCTGTCAATATGTAACAAGCATACTCCGCGTCGACGGCAATTCGGAGACGGTCGCCATGGGCTGCCACCAGGTCGATAGCTGACATGTTTGGCGAGACTTGCAGTATCGAGAGCGTCTCAGCGACATCGGTAGCAGGTCCGTTGGCAATCTTCGAAGGACTTGCTTCGGTTTCCGGAGTGGCAGTGGCATCTGCGGCAGCTGGCGTCCCGGCTGAAGAAGCAGGCTTCTTGTGCTGCAGAGAGTATTTCTTCGCCTTTTCCGGGATGCCGACGACGACTTCGGTAGCTGCAGAAGGTGCGAGGCCAATCACAACATGGGGTTCCTTGGTCAGGACCTCGAATAACGCTTGAAACGATGCCCGGTCCTCGTCTGACGGTGGCGGATGGCGCTCGTAAAATTCGTTAATGAACGAGCCAACGCGCGGGATGGTGGACCCTGCAACCGGCGTCAGCGATGTTCCAAAGAAGTCATGATGCGGGAAGGAAGGCACGGCATTCGGCTAACTTCCGTTTGTGTCCAAGTGACAGCGGAAGCAAACAGCCTACTAAAACATCTTGCCAGCGACCCCATCGCCGTCCCGCCCAGTGCCCGATGGGCCTACAACAAGCCGGAACGGGAAGTAGTGGAACGCGTACCTAGATCCCCATCGTGCGCGATTTCGTTCACGCAATGCTTGACTAAAGCCTCCATGCGCGCTATCTCGCAGCTGAAAGGGTTCTTGATTCTAATTCAAGTCAACGCAGGCTGGAGCAACGTTGTGATGCATACTTTTGCTGAAGACACAATCCGGAGGGGCGAACGGACGGGTGTCCTACGTGTCGGATTGGGAGGCGCTGATGATGGTCAAGAGAGAAAGACGGAAACCCTGTATCGTCGGACTTCGCCGCCTGTCAAACTTACCAATGATTCAAATATCCCACCCCTTACCCTTGATGGTCTCGATAACTGCACAGGTCTAGCCTGTGACAATTTTTCCAAGTTGAAATTAAGAATTTCAGCCAGGTCAGAGGGGTGGATGGCCGCCGGCTGCGATCTCCGGTACATCCGAGACGGATTGCGGCATTTGTATCAGATCCGACATAATCAGATGCCAGCTTCCCAACCCAGGCCCGGTGACAGGGCATCTCGAATGACCGCAGGGCCTTGCGATACGACGAGCAACGGCAGCTGCCTGTGGTCAGCTCGGGAGGGCAGGGAACGATGACATAAGAAAATCTCCGGCCTGGTCCATAATCGGCACGTTGCACAAGCGCGTGCACGATGCTGGCAGAAGTCTCATAGCGCAAATTGCATCCGGGCCGCGGTAACCGCATGCGCCATCGTCAGGCGGCGCGAAATCTGTGCAAAAGACGCCAAGAACCAGTTGCTTCCGCGTCCAGCACACCTGCAGCCTCCCCTAGTTCGCGTCCTAGCGCAACCAAGGGGGACAATCCCTTGTTCTCGCGCCGAGTCGCGAGTTCCGCTGTTGTATCACAAAGCAAGGCAACGCTTCTTTGACACTTGGACAGCTGACAGCAAAGCCTATTGATCCCGCACAAGCAGAGAGCACCCACGCCCGGAGCTCGCCTAAGACGGCAACTGTGGCACAATACAGACATCCTTGCGGGCAGTTTCGCCTCCCCGCAGCACAAGATAGTATCCGATGAGACGGAATTGCTGCCCCCGGTCTTCAGGGTCGGCTCCCCTTTGGTAAATCGGGAGTATAAAATTCCACGAGGTCCCGCCGCACCACCCACTGATATTCTTCCGCTACACACAACACATCACCGGGACATGCGGTAGCGGTGCGTGGGTTGCGATGCTGTAATTGCTTGACAGGGTGTCCCTTTGGCGCTACCGTGCATTTCGCGCGCAGCGAGCATGCGTACGAAGGTGGGGCACAGCCCAATGACAAAGGCGTAGCAGCAGTAGTATCTTCCTTTAGGCATTGTGTTCGGTCCTGTCACCCGTGGCCGGACAGCTGTTGTCTCACACATGCGAAGTCGAAGCAGCGGCATAAACAACGTGAGCATTCTCGTGAGCGAATCATTGAGCCGCCGCTTAATCGATAGCTCCCCAGCTTGCTCCACGTCCTTAAACTCGTGCGGCCTGGTTCCGGGCAGAGCAGTCAGTAACGCGGGACGACAAAATCACCACACTTCGGGCGCCACACGCAACAGCCGCGGGGCCGTCCAACAGTAGTTGGCGGCGAGGTGATCACTGATCTGTTTCCAATGTTTCCAATGCCTCGAACGCCGATCGAGCGGCAGCACTCACCCCTGCTCCAAATAAGCCGACAGACTGAGACTGTCATTGGCGAGTCGCACTGTAACAATGCAACATGCTCGCTCTGTTCCACATCTCATTCAATTTGGCCGTATCACGTCCCGAGTAGCTATCGAGAAGTGCTTCCTTGGCTCAGAACTGAGGCTGCGGCACAGGAATAGACACGGGATCATTGGTTGACGAATTGAATCTAGGAACTCATCAGATCCTAGGCGCATGTTTGGCTCTCGAGTGCTCTGTAAATGCAAGAGGAAAGGAAACCATCTTTGATTATATACTTTTTCTGCCCCCCCCCCCTTGCCTTTTTCCTTGGTGCCCTGGGCTAATTTCATCGAAAACAGGTTCAGTTCGAACTCAGGGATGTTGCACTGCATTCTCTTGGGGATCGACGACTGCGGATCTCGCAGCCATCCTCCTCAAACACAGATACAGTAATTTCCTACGTAGTCGTTCCCCTATGCACTAGTATACAGCTCTAAAATACTGCAGACGATCTTCGACCCGCTCTGCAAAACGTCTTCTACTTATGTTCCGCTTTAATTCGCCGTGTGAAATCCGGTTGCCTTTGTGGTGTCCGCTAAGAGCTTGAGGGAGTCAAACGATCTTGTTCGTCGAAACCCCAATTTCTTTAGGAAGCTTGGCGCGGCAGACAAAGACGATCGAGTTGAACTTGAATTCCCAAAGATCTCAGTATGCATCACCTTAACTGAAAATTTAGATTGTTCCAGCCGCTCCAGCGTCGCAAATGTTTACCGCCATGCATGAAGTCTGCGACCCAGAAGCACGGTCACGGCTCAAGATCGACGTCCACGGTCCCGGATAATCAGTCGTAAGTACCTGCACCGAGCTTAGTCACTCCATAAGCCGTATGTTCTGAGCTTGAGTCGCAATTCAAGTTCAGGAGCCAACAGCGAGGGGCCACACACCGTTCAGAAGGTCCGCTAGCGCCGTTTATCAGTCGGAACTCTTCTCTCTCCGGCCTTCCATGTGACTTCCAGCGAGCCGCCTGAGCCTCAGCATGACCAACCAGCAAATATATGGGACTTGTACCGTCTGACAAGGTCGGACAGCTTGTGCCCTGACCCTGTCATGTCTTTATCTAATCTAATCGGTCCGGAGGCGAATGCTTATCTATAGGGGTACTGTGGGGAATCAGTGCTTCTTAGTCATGTGGTCCGCGTCGGGTGAGGAAAGGCCCAGGACGGAAGTGATTAACAGCCCAGAAGCTCAACTTCACGACCAGCGCCATGTCCGCCTACGAAACGCGGGAGGCCATTGCCAAGCTGAGCGACACAGAGTGAGTCCAAAACGCGTTCGTGGGCAAGGGCAGCTAACGCAGTTGCAGCCCAGAGTTGGCAGAGGTACGCAATCTGTTAATAAAGGGGCCAATTACACATGACCAAGCATCCTGTACGTTCAGTTTCTCAAAGCTGGCCAGAAAGCAGCCACGACTGGGGCAGGCGGCAGCCTGGAAGAGAGCGCTGCGATATACGCAAAGCTACCGCGCCCGAGCCCGCCAACAACTGCCACAGATGAGCCTCTGGATATCCCGATGCGCGACGGACGGCTCGCCTGGGCGCGCGTGTATCGGTCATCGCGACCCACCGCCGGGCCACACCCTCTGGTGATCCTAGTGCACGGCGGCGGATTCGTACTGGGCGACCCAACGCACGTCGCGCTGGCGGGCAAGTCGATCGCAGAGGCTACTGGCGCAGTCGTCGTCGCGCCGAGCTACCGCCTCGCGCCCGCGCACCCGTTCCCCGCGGCGCAGGAGGATGTGTGGGACGCGCTGACGTGGCTCGCGCAGCCGGAGAACGCTGCAACTCTCGGCGCAGATATCGGCGCGGGCCTAGTTGTCGGCGGGCTCAGCGCCGGTGCGTGCCTGACGGCCGCGGCGGCACAGCGCTTCGTCGCCGAGCCGGAGGGCAAGCGGCTCACGGGCGTGCTGCTCATCGTGCCCTATGTGCTCGAGCCCGAGCTTGTGCCCGAGAAGTACAAGGACGTGTTCTTCAGCCGCGAGCAGAACGCCCAGGCGCTCATCATCGACAAGAAGGCGATGGACTTCGTCGAGCGAACCGTCAAGTTCGACCACAAGTCACCGCTGTTCTCGCCATTCAACGCGCCGCAGCCGCACGTCGGCATGCCACCCGTGTACATCCAAGTCGCCGGCCAGGACCCGCTGCGCGACGACGGCCTGGTGTACGAGCGGGTGCTGCGCGACCACGGCGTCAAGACCCGGTTGGACGTCTACCCCGGCGTGCCGCACGGCCATGCGTATATGTTTCCGATGCTGAAGCAGTCGCAGAAGGCTCACATCGACCTCGTCAAAGGCGCTGCGTGGTTGTTGGGCAAGGAAGTGGGAGACGAGGACGCGGCCAAGGCTGTGACGACAGCTGCGGCGTCCATACCGCCTCGAACGGCGCCCAGTGTTAACTAAGATGACCATGATAACGATTCGACGTGTTATACTTACTGATAAGACACGGGTATATTGATTCCCCAAAACTCTGCCAGGCCGTAGACGAGTAGGATTGAAGGCTGGTGCGATAATAGGCGATAGTAGGGACAATACGCTGAGTAACGGTGCGCTATGATGGTCGCCTAGCATGATGCGCACAACTTGCATCTTTGCCTGCACCAGTGCATGCGCTAGCATGCAGGCGCTTTTGTCGATGATAGGTGTGAAGGCGAGCGGAGTGCTATTATGATATGTTTGTGTCGCGTCGTCACGTGATGGCCGTGTCTGTCCTGCAGACTCTGGAAACTCCGCCAAAAGGAAGCTACTGTACCTTTTCGACCTATTGTTCAGCGTAACGCATAACGCTGGCCAATGAACCGAACAAATACATTTTTATAACGCATAACGCGAGGGTCTGAACTTCGTGCGTTACTGATTTTTCGGGCCGCTTCGCGGCGATAAGATGACACCGGGCGATCTTATCAACTCCGCTTCCGTCGCTGTTCCGCTCCGCCCACCCTTGCCCTTATCGCGGCTCTCCTAGGCCCCATCCACTGCTGCATTTGCGCACACCAGTTGCCTACCTCAAGGGCAGCCCGGATTGTGCCAATTCATCAGCTCATAGAGGTATGTACAGTCCATTGCATGATACAGATAATTGGATAGATAACAAGGAATGCCGGGCTTTACAGTGCCCAGCGGTGGAAGTCTTTGTACCAGCCCTTGCGGTGGACAAGCCTGGACGAGGTGCGGCGCACTGGGTTGCTGTTAGCTTTGCTACCCGAGGCTGACGGCTCGAAATCAGAGTCGGTTGCATCACCGTCGCCGCCGTCGCTCGGCGCGTCCTCCATATCAATATCGCCGTCATCCTCTTCATCGGCCAGTGCTTCGGAGTCGATGCACTCCATAACCGTGTTTGGCTGCAAGGTACCGTCATCTTCAACGCGCCAATAATCGTCGTTAACGCTCTCGCCCATGACCTGTGCAGCAATCTCCGCAGAAGGCACTGCGGTATCGTCTCCGTCCTCGTCGTCATCCGTTGGATCGGGCTCGCCTGCACCTTCAGCATCGTCAGCCGCGGTGGAGCCTGTCAGCTCAGCCCAGAATTCAGGGTGCGTCGTCTCGATATTGAGCATTTCTTCTATTGACGATCGGTTTGTCAGGTCCTCTGCGGTGAAGCCTTTGCCTCGCACAACCGTGCGCTCCCAGGCCTGGATGCCTGTGAGTATTTATATCATATGGCAAGCACTAGCGCACCTTTTTTATGAGTTCCTTGTCGTTGCAGACATCCCACGCCTTCAGCATCCAGTTGACCGAGCGATCGCGAAGGGTCCCCAGCGTTGTGTCCGCCGTGACAGCTTCAGGTGCGACACCTCGTTCCAGGGCCTCTGTTGTTTCCTTAACAACGTCCAGGTGACAAGCGCGCTTCATGGCGTGCTTCAACACTCGCTGCATGCCAACGTCGCACGGCTGGTAGATTGACGTGCAGCCCGCGGGGACGAACAGCATGAAAATGCGTGGGTGATTTGCCTTCATCCACGCCCGGAATGGCTGTGACCGATGCACTGACCAGCAGTCGAGCATCCAGATCGCGCGCTGATGTGGAGGGAGGTTTAATGCGACACGCTGGCGTTCAAAGTACGGCGCCAGGATCTTATCAACATAGTCGCGCATCGTCTCCTGTGTCGACCAGTACGTATCCGTCTTGGCTGGTTGGAAAAGAAAGCCGAGCTCCTGGCAGCGTTCGTATCCCGGAGCAACGTTTCGGGGCAGCGACCTGTCTGTTTTGCCAGAGAATATCGCCTGGAAGGGTAGGAGCTCGCCGCTGAGCGAGATGCCGACATTCAAGGTGAATGCTCGCTTCTCTTCCTGGCCCAGAACGCTGACCTGCTTCGCGCCAGTCTCCGACCAAGTGCAATCAGCACCAAACGCATAGCGCATCTGTGTTTGGTCCTGGTTGACCCACAGCGCCCCCGGGATGAAATGCTTGTTCGAAAGGTATAGACCACGCATGCGCATCTTCCACCCTTGTTCATCAGCATCCGCAGGCATCTTCTGCGCCGCTCGGGTCGGGCGCCGAGGGGAGAAGCCCAGCGAGTGTACAAGATCATAGACAAACGCGTCGGAGCATGTGAACTTGTGCCCTGACTTCGACACGGTCTCGAAGACTTCCGGGGCAAGGTGCGTCAATATGCCTTGGATTATGCCACGGATGGTTGACATCGTCAAAGCAGTTCCACTGGCACGGAGGTCATGCAAGCGACGCTTGATGACCTGGACCGCATCGGGATGGGAAGACTGCAACGATGTGAGTTCTTGCTTTCATGAAGACTGTGCCTGGCTTACCAGAACACCAACGCGTGTAGACTGGCCGCCCGATCTATTACCACGTTCTACCTGCCCGAGCACCTTCGGCTTCCAGTGTGGCTGGCCAAACTTGGGACGCTCGATCCACCGGCCGACCGTCTGCTCCTTCAGCTGCGAAAAGAGTGCTGGGTCGAGCTTCCGGGCCTCGCGCACAATGTCGGCAGGCCGCATCGCAAAGCCTGCGCGGCTAGCGGCCATTTCGATCTGCCGCCAGATCATGGGGTTTTTCCAGTGTATGTACTTCGCCGGCCGCTGCTCGTGCTTGCGCTTACGGCCCTGTGGCTTTGTCTTGCCCTTGTAGACGATCTTGGCCGCCCTGAACGGCCGACTGTCCTCCGCAATGTTACGTGAAAGAACGTGCATTGGTTGGAATGGTGTGACGGGCGCTGCGGGCGTTGGCAGAACATCTGAGATGCGTGGTTCGGTGGTCGACGGTGTGCGACTGCTGGCTAGCGGCTCGGGCGTCTCGGTGTCACAGGTGGCCGCACGCTTTGGCTTTCGCGGTTTCCTCTGCCAGCTGGTCAGGTTTGGTCCGGGCAATTCAGTAGACAAGAGTGACATACGATAGCTTTACCATCCTCGGTTCGCGTCCCATTTGCAATACCCTTTGCAACCTGACGTTGGCGAAATCGTGCTGCACGCATGCGCCCGAGTTCCTGCTCTTCTGCCCGACGCTGTGCACGAGCCTGCTCATTTCGCACTTCGCGGGCCTCCCTTTCGAGCGCAATCTCTTCCTTGCGAGCCAGGGCTGATTCGCTCGCTGCCTGCCGCTTTTCTGCCTTCTCTTCCGCAGAGAGCTTCTTGAATGTGAGTGTAGACTGCGTTAGTGGACGCACAGGCTGTTGCCGTCTCAACGGAGCAGGTGGCACTGGTTTTGCTGTGGTCACAGTGGCTGCGACAGGCGATGGGTCCTGATGTGCTTCATCGGAGGCTTCAAGAACGATGTCGCCCCATAATGACAGTGGAAGCTGCGACATACAGTCCTGGGACTGCGGTAAGAAGCTGTTTGGTGAAGCAAATCATGACGCTCGTACCAGGTTGAAAATCCATTCCACGAGCTCGAGGTATTTTGCAACTCGAAAGATATCGCGCTTGTTATGGGAGAACTTTGGCGCACCAAATGCTACAACTTCAACAGTGTTCAAAGCCGCAATACCACAGGAGAATGTGTCGTCCTGTATCCCATGTGGTAAGTCGTTGAATACACCCTCCAAACGTAGACCAAGAAGTTCGATCCATGCGGTGATGGCGTCTTTGACCGCGGCAGGCATTCTCAGCTGGCTAGAATCGCCATATGAGATGGAAACCAGGTCATCGCGTCCATGTTCGATTCGCAGCACTGCCCAGTGCTTCGCGTGTGGAAGAAAATATGGGATCAACACCACTGCTGTATGTCGTGCAACGAACTTCTGCCCGATCTGACGCAGTGCGTGATAACCATGCACTGTAGGATATCTCTGCTGCTCCGCGCTTGCCGAAAGCTTCATCAAATACTGGGACATGGTCGTATGTAGGATCAGGATATCCGATGTGTTGAGTGCGGCAAGACGTCGGGAAAGGAGATTGAAGAGGCAGTCAAGGACATCGTTCCCCAGCAGACCGTCTGCGAGCAAGTGGCCGGCTTCGAATGCCACAATGCTAGCACGATCCACGGTGACATTCTCTCCCCAAGGAATTGACCTGAGGGAAGTTTGAGCCCGCTGAACCAAGTCCTGCAACTCGTCGTCATTCGGTGGGTTGCGTCTGAGAACTGTAGTAAACCATGACTCGGAGGCGGTCCAAAGCTGTTGGGCAGCACTCGCATCATGGATGAGCAGCCACCAGCTCGGGACCCATGTTGGTAGGCAGATATTGAGCTGTGGGTGACGGATTGATGGTGGGCAAGTCTTGGCAGCGAGGACCATGTTGGCGAGGGTCCTGATGTAACCCATAGGTGGGATAGGGATGGATAGCAGCCATTCTTGTGATAGCTCGACAGCAGCGGACTCAGAGAAGAGTATTTGCGGCGTCGTTGATGGTTCCTTGGTCAGGACTGGTGGCAGAGTCATGTTGTGGAGCAAAGCATAAATTGGGAGTGAAACTGGCGGGATAAGAGACTGGAAGTCGAGGGGGATGGTGTTCCAATGACGCTGCAAGCTGTTGTCGACATCAGCTAAAGTGTCGGTGTCGATAGGCTCTCCGACCGAGGAGCTCTGCATGGTGGATGGGGAAAAGATGCAACTCGAGCGGTGCTTGAAAATGTTCCATGGTGTGCTTCAACGTGGTGGGGCCATGAGCCAGAGGTGAACCACGAGTTGGATTTGGAAAAGCGCACCACGCGTGCGGCGCACAAGGGATCGCCGCGGATCCGGAATTTGCCGATGATGAACAACTTGAACATCGTAACGCCTAACGGCAGTCGATGAACGACTCTGCACTAGGGTGCTGTTAAAAACTCCCCGCGAGTTTTTAACATGTTTTAAACAAAACCTGTTATTAACACAGTGTTAAAAACACTGTTAATAACAAACTTACATAATATAACTAATGAAGCTCTGGGAGCCAATTACTGACCCTTTTTAAGTGTTCCTGTTGAGTAGTACTGCATGAAAGAGATGCCACAAGCTCTAGTGGTGTCCACACCTCGTGTAAATGGTTTGGGGAGCCTTGGCCAAGCCTGAGAGGTCTGATTAGTCATCACACACTCGTATCTGAGAGCCTTAGCCTTGATCTTCATACCTTCTGAGATTACAAAACAGGACCTTGAGCACATGTTGAAACACTCAGGTTCATGTGAGGTTATATATCTGTCCCCGAATGTGCCAGGGGCTCAGCAATTTGATGTGTTCCAGCTATGTTCATAACGATACAGTAGACCCCGTCCGAAAAAAGTGAACTACGTCGGAACAGCTGATCCGGACGCCGTAAGCGAGCCAACTCGCCACCGGATTGGCTGGCTGCTCGCTTAGGATACCTCGTATGGTAGGCACCACCTCGCCGCGTCAAACCGCAGAAATCGGCCGTGGGGTCTATCGTTATGAACATAGCTGTCAGATTTGTTTTTAACAAGGCCCTACCGGGGCCCCATGTTATTAACGTGTTAATAACACTTTGTTAATAACATTGTTATTAACAAACAGTTTTCAACAGCACCCTACTCTGCACGCCATCACTAACAATAGTACACATGTGTCCACGAACAACCGGTCGAAAAGGTACAGTATACCGAGTACCTAATGTATGACAGAACATCCTCAGATTTTTTCTCGTGCTTCAACGCTTGCTGTACGGAACGATGTCCGATTTTCCACGAATTTAAACCTTTGAATCCCACGGCGTGATGCTTAGGCACAAATACGATGATTTATTAGCACAGGAACAGTATGCCGGACCTTATCCGTCGTGCTGGAAGATGGGATAGATGCTGAATATGTAAGCTGAGACATGACAGGACAACCACCCATTGGCATTGACAGCGCGCGCGATTGGCACCTCTGCCCATGTTTGAAAGTTCTGCCAGTGTTGCTTGCGGGATATGCTGAATCAGCGCTACGAATGGTGTCGAGATAAGAGGCTGCGTGCAGAGAGTTCCAGCCTGCGAATAATCATGCCGAATTACGATACCTACGAAGAAGTCGCGAAACTCGCTGAGACCGAGTGAGTTGGCCTCTTATGGAAATTCAATACGTAGCTGACGAACGACACAGTCCAGAGGTGACGGAGGTATGGCATCCAGACTATGAAAATTTCAATGCGTTGCTTATCACCACCGAAAGCTTCTCAACTCGGGCCCGCAAGGCTGGGAACCTCGCGGCGGCCTCGGCACAGCGCTACGTCAACAGCGCCGCGCACAAGGAGGTACCGTTGACAGGCCTTCTGCTCGTCGTGCCGTACCTCCTGGAGCCCGCGCTCGTGCCGGAGAAATACAGGCCGCTGTACTTCAGCCGCGAGCAGAACGCCGACGCGCTCAGCGTCGACCGCAAGGCGATGGACTTCGTGCATCGCCAGGCCCAGATCGACATCGCGTCGCCGCTGTTCTCTCCGTTCGCCGCAGAGAGGCCGCACGTGAGTAAGCCGCCGACGTACATCCAGGTGGCGGGCCAGGATCCATTGCGCGACGACGCGCTCGTTTATGAGCGCGCGTTACGCGACCACGGCGTCAAGACGCGTCTCGACGTCTATCCTGGAGTTCCCCACCGTCACCTGTACATGATCCCGGGGCTCCAGAGCGCGACAAAGGCGCACCAGGACCTGATAAAAGGTGCTGGATGGTTACTGGGAAAGCAAATAACGGGCGAGGATGCAGCTAAGGCGCTGACCACTGCCGCTGCGGCCGTACCGCCTTCCTCGCTCCCGAGGGTCAATTGAATTGTAGTTGGTCCAGATTCTGACGCCGAGCTCGATGGTTGAAAGGAAGCGAGCGAGGCGCGGGTTCCAAGTCGGCTGAGCAGCTATATGTACTGCAGCACCCCAAATGTCCTTCACACGCTGTTGAATATTTCAATGCAGTCTAGCAGGGCGTGCCCATGAATCAAGTTCATAGCCCCTCTTGACTCTGATTTGGCTGTATAGCGATCTTGCCATGGCACGGATGCGACCAGATGCCGCGACACGCAAGCGCCACGGCAGCCGTTGGATAGAGCTCGTAGATGTGCTTGGCAGCGGCCATCATACCCGAAAAGAACCGGGTTAGGTTTATAAGCAGCCTGCGAAGGAACCCATATAAAGGCCGTAATCTGTGGCCATCGATTACTAAGTACTCGACGTTCAACTGACATGACGACCTACGAAACGCGCGAAGCCATTCTGAAGCTGGGAGAGACCGAGTGAGCTGCATTCATCGATTGTATCGTCGGGCACTCACGCCGCATGCAGCCCTGAGCTCGCTGAGGCATGTATGCATATAGACAGGGCTCCCGTGGACTGAACCCCTCGCTAGCTGATCAAATCTGGGGCCACGATCGGCTGGCCCTTGACGGGCCTGCCGGTGAACAGTCTCGAGGAAGCCGCCGTCTTTCTGGCGAAACTACCGCCGATTACGCCGCCAGACACGCCGACGGAGACGACGCTGGAGATCCCCGTGGGGGACGGCCGGACGGTGCGCGCGCGCGTCTTCAAGCCGAGCAGCGCACCCAAGGACGCGCCTCTCGTGGTGTTCTACCACGGCGGCGGCTTTGTGCTGGGCGACCCGCTGCACATCGCGCCGCAGGCACGTGCGATCGCCGCCGCGACGGGCGCGGTGGTCGTCGCGCCCACCTATCGCTTCGCGCCTGAGCACCCATTCCCTGCAGCGGCGGACGACGTATGGGACACGTTGCAGTGGCTCGCGCAGCCTGCGAATGCCGCCTCGCTCGGCGCCGACCTTGGCGCGGGCTTCGTGCTCGGCGGTATCAGCGCCGGCGCGAACCTCGCGGCCGTCGCAGCGCAGCGTCACCTCTCGCACGGCGCGGGCGCGAAGCTTACTGGCGTCGCGCTTATCGTGCCGTACGTGCTCGACGAGTCGATTGTGCCCGCCAAGTACAAGGACGCGTACCTCAGCCGCGCGCAGAACGCGAATGCGCTCGTCATCGACCAGGCCACGATGGACTACGTCGCGCGTGTCAACAAGTTCGACTTCAGGTCGCCCAAGTTCTCGCCGTTCAACGACCCGAACGCGCACGTCGGCCTGCCGCCCGTGTACTTCCATGTCGCCGGCCAGGACCCGCTGCGCGATGACGGGCTCATCTACGAACGCGTCCTGAGGGAGCACGGCGTCAAGACCCGCCTCGACGTCTACCCAGGTGTGCCGCACGGTCATTCGGGCATGATGCCCACGCTCTCCGCGTCGAAGAAGGCCGAAATCGACCTCGTGAAGGCTGCCGGGTGGCTGCTCGGCAAGGAGGTCAGCGACGAGGACGCGGCGAAGGCGGTCGCTGCTGCTGTCGCGGCTTCCGTGCCGCCCACTGCTTCTGCTGCCTGAAATGAATTCGTGGAAAGGATTCGACGTTGTATTCAATGCTTACCCAATGAGATCAGTTGCAAAATCCCGGTTCGCGGCCGTTTTCTGGCTTCCAGGAAGGAACAAGTCATGTGCCAGGCAGAAACCACAGAATAGAGCAAAGCATTTTCGCGCTGGCGGCATGGCGTGAGCAGCGGTTCAGCGGCTTGTGCGCTGTACAGGCACAGTCATGGTGCACAGGCACTTCGACGTTGTCAGAGGAGCGGGCGACGCTTTCGAAGGAGGAGCTCAGGAAGCGGACGAAGACAAAGCGGCGCGTTGTGATGGTGTGTTTGCTAGCGTCGCACTCAGCACGTGGTAACAGCTGTCCCAATCGGATACATCCGGAAACTCTGCGATTACTGGGCTCCCTGAATGCGATACGGTACATGCATGTGAGCCTACTGAATTTCTCATAGAGGTAAATATGAAATTGTGCGTATAGATTCGAAGCCGACTCACTGCTGGAAACCATGATTTTTCCGAGCTCATGGAATAGGTCAAATTTTGCAAGGCTTGGAAAACTCTGTCCAAGATTCCACATTTTGCGAAGCCACAACCATTTGGGCCCTTACTGATGGCAGAAGTTCAAATTTTCCGAAACTCGGAGAAGCCCGCGGGATTTTCCCGGCGACGGACATAACAGGATGTTTGTGTTCGCAAAATTCCGGCTCAGGCGGCTTTTACGGTTCGCAAAATCCAATGTTGTGCCTGATTCGGACAATCTGGGTCAATTCTCCGAGTTTCGGAAATTGTGAACTTTTGCCATCGGTAAGGGCCCAAATGGTTGTGGCTTCGCAAAATGTGGAATCTTGAACAGAGTTTTCCAAGCCTTGCAAAATTTGACCTATTCCATGAGCTCGGAAAAATCATGGTTCCCAGCAGTGACTGTACGTCAGGCTCACAGGCTTGTCAGCTATCCGACGCCGTCTAACAGGCTCTCTCCCATCAGCCACATATAGGCAAGGGCCTGTCTTTCTACAAGGTAAAGTGCACGCAGCTCTCTCTGCTTCATGACTCCCATTTCGTCTGCTCGTCGATTAGCGTCGCGCTTGACCGAATCGTACTGCGGGCAGGCCAACCTCGGCCAGCCCTCGCACGCCATCACAAGAGTTGGAACGGCACTCCCAGGCTCATGAGGTGGTACAGCGAATGGGTGCACCAGCAAGAGGCGTGTCTATCGCACCGATCTTCGCCTCCGCCAGCCAACTCCCCAGAAGAAACCACATACTATTAGCTTCTGTGAAAAAGGACATCGCTATAACGTGCTTTACGGACGTCAGAGTTGAGTAATCCCCTATTGCCACGGGAGCTGATAGACGTACGTACGTATTATTACAGTGACAGTCAGACTGTCAGATGCACCTTGAGTTCCGAGTCCGAATCAAGTTTTAATACGGCGGTAACTCCGTCTCAGGACTATCCGGACGCGGATTTCCAGTCCTCCAATGTCGGATGCGCTGATCGCTGAACAGCGCGTGCATCCGCGCTGCGATGCGATTTATGTCCTCCTCTGCTAAACGGGAGGTTCTGGGGGACGAGCTGTCGCGCTGCGGCGATGGATTCGCAGTGGGCTTGTCGAGCTCGGCTTCAACCATGAGCACAGGGGGAACGTCCAATGGTTTGACCATTCTGCGAGCGCGACCTGAGCCATATTGTCGCCTGAGCCAGACACACGCGCACAGCAAGATGCCAGAGCCCAGCCCCGCGCCGACAGCGATGCCAGCAATGCCGCGGGAAGTGACTGAGGATGATATGGCGCTGGGTTGAGGTGGAATGGAGCCTGTCACGGTGTCTGACGGTGAGCTTCCCGTCGCCGTCCGAGATGCCGCACCAAGCTCTCCTGAAGATGGGTCGCCGCCGCCACCTATCCTCGTCACATGCGTGGTATGACTGAGATTCGGCGCATTAGGGGCACGTCCATTCCCATCAGCAGGTTTTGTTGAGCTCGCGCGACCGCTCTGCGGCAACGGGGCTGCTGAGGTAGTAGGCTCGGACTCTGTGGTTGATGGAAGATCACTCCCGTCGTCATACCTACCAGAATGTGAGAGAGAGGCGAAAGTACGGGGCCTGCGATTTACTCACAGTATACTCAGCACCTCCAGATATACCCTTTCGTCGACTGGGTGATTGGTGCACGTTATGGTATGGTCTTCAACGGCCGATCCAACAGGACTTGTCCAAGCGGCACCGCAGCCGACCACTTGGGAATACGTATCCCCCGAGAACGTTCGACCGTCGTAGTCCACGCTGAACGCCGAATGATCAGGCCGCGAAGACAATACTAACTGCGCAGACACCCCTGTCCCCCGGGCGTCCGAGTCAGTCAGACTGAATGATACGGGCTGAAGAAGTGGCAGACCTCGAAATGAGAAGCGGAAGGATGCTCCCTCGGCAGTCGCATAGCGAGAGATGTCGCCCATGGCGCAGACCGACGAGTTTGGCCCGCCCACGCCGGGAGTGTCGGCACCCGCCATCCAGTCGAAGGTGAGCGGACCCGCCCACTGCTGGCTGTCCGAGAACTGGATGAGCGTATCGTTTGCCAGCACTTTGATTAGTCGCCCTTGTGCTCCAAGATGAAATTGCCCGAAGCCTTTCGAGGTTGTGAGTAATGCCGTGATGGGGCTTGTAGCAAAGTTGAACAAGTTATACGAACCGGATAGTAACGCAAGGAGCGTGAGGTGCGCGATGACGATTGCCGGCGAAAGACTATGAGAACGGCCAGGCGCCACTGGCATGGGTGGTAGACTTCAAAGGTGAAGGGAGAGATGGCCTAACGACCGCGGGAACGTGTAGCGCTTAAAGCTCTGTGTCGGCACCGCCGGTACATATGGTAGGAAGCTCGTCAGCGACGGGACCCGTAGGGTCCGTCGGGTAAGCATGGGACGTGGCAAGTTCAGTATATATCAACGAGCCCTGGCCGGAAATGCTGCGGTACGAAGACCGCGCGGTATGATAGGAAGTCGGGGACTCCGGGAAGTTGACCCACAGAACGACCGCTGAGCTACGAGCAAGCTGCGGGCGCCAATAAAGATGGAGGCGTTGCCTCAGGCCTCCTCCCTCCTGGATAACCGCCGAGCAGCGCATCTGGATCCAGAGTGTATTCCTGTCTTACCGCCCGGAGTCCAGCTTTCGATGGGAGCCCTAATTATAACAGACGCAATGGACGCCGAAAGTCCAACTGAAGCGAGCACACGAACGGCCTGAATGCGTTCGACCCATAGCGCCACAAATATTCAACATTCTGTGCGTATATGCCTGCGATTTGCGAATCAGACTAGCCCCTGAGCGCGGCGTAGCAAGTGGTAATATGCGGGTAGAGATACGGTCCGCGAAACGGCGGCAGTAAGGCTCTCGGAGGGAGGTTGACTCGGAGAAGAAAAGTCGGATCCGGCGGACCCGCCGTCAAGTCTACGGCCGGCGGCCGCGCCTTGCCCATCGAATGTCGCCGTCGTCGAATGCAGTCCCCCAGGCCAAAAGCACCTGAACGCGGGCCTGACATGGACGCGTGGCGCGCCCGGCTGCGCGCTGCTGGAGACGCGCTGCCGCCCAGCTCGCTGCCCCCTAGCTCCCCGCTCAGACCCAGCCTTGCCCGCGCCTCTAGCTCTGCTGCTCTCAAACCCCCATCTCGTGTAGCTGAGGGCCGTGACGACCCCTTTGGCTTCCTCGCCGCTGAACGGCGCCGGCGCTTGTGCCGGCAACTTGAATTCAACTCTGAAATGCGCCCTCCTGCTTCGAATTCCTCTTCAGCCGCGTCAATTGCTCAACGTGGTCCGATCCCGCGTCCTGCAAGCGTGTATTGTGACGCTGGCGATGATTATGCTGCGCGGCCTTCGTCGCGGTCGTCTTCCATTTTCCGTGCGGAGACGCCTCGTCCAGCTCGTCATCTGCCAGTGCCTTCTTCTTCTTCTTCAGCAGCTTCAGCCATCCTTCAGCAAGACAAGCCTATCGCGAGTCGTCCTGCTTCCAAGTCTGCGTCGTCCTCGCGCGCTGTGCTTCGCCAGAAAGACGCCAATATCCCCGCGGCGAACACCGAGTCCTCGTCGTCCGCCCTGCACAAGTCCAAGTCCAAGTCTAAGACAGCACGCCAGCACCGCAAGAAGCGCCCGGATTCTCCTGCTGTCGGGATGCATGTCAATGCTCCTGCGGCCGAGAGCGATGACGAAGTAGTCGTGGACCCGGAGGTTCGTCGCTCGCCTGCTTTGATCATAGTATAGTAATGGCATTCCTGAATACCGGTCGCCTTTCAGGAGGAGAAACGCAAGCGCATCGCATACTTCAAGGCCCTGGACGAATACGAGCTGCACAAGGAGGACGTGTACATCATATGAACCGACGGACCGCAGCCACTGTGCACTATAAACTGTATCCATTTTTTCAAATGTTGTACTCGTACCACCAATGTGCTTTTATCCTACGCATCGTGCTTCTCTGCATCGAGTCCAGAGTCGCACGTTCGAGTCGAACAAACCCATTCAAAGTCCGCCCGTCCCACTGAGCTTCCCGGACATCCCATTGCCAAGTCGGTGACACGTCCGTGCCATCCAACTCCAAGTTGCCGCTGCGAACCTTCTTCACGCCCACCCCGCCGCATCCTTCACGACCGACATAAAAATGATGAACGAAGAAGGCCCGTCGCTCGCGCGCGACCCGCTGGCGCAGTACACGCTGGCGAAGCGGCGGTACCAGCAGATCCTGGACCGCTGGGCGCCGCACGTCGCGCGGCGCTGGCTCGCCACCGGCGGACTTGTTGCGCTGTTCTTGTTGCGCATTGTGCTCGCGCAGGGGGTGCGTTGGCTGTTTTGCTCTTGCGCTGCGCTGCTGACGGCGAGTGTATTAGTGGTATATTGGTACGTCGTCCTTTGGCATATGGAGGGTTTGCTCACGCTTGGTTGGGGTGCTCTTAGTATGCTGTGAGTTCAGCTTCAGCTCTAGCTATGGACTGAACATGGGCGCGCGCTGATTGGGATGGCAGACGCACACGCGATATACCTGCTCAACCTGCTGCTGGCGTTCCTGCAGCCCAAGTTCGACCCGTCGCTCGAGGCGGACCTCGCTGCGGACGAGATTGAGGAGGGCGGCGGCGAGGCGGAGGAGATGCAGCTGCCCTCTTCCAAGGTGCGTTCAGGCCATCCGCTGCCATTCGTCCATTACCCCGTCTAGTGTCCCTTCCCAAGCGCCCACTCCTACTTGCTGCCCATTCGCCCGCCACCCGCTCGCTGCTTCACTTCCCCCTTGGCCGCCGCTGACGCTGACCGCCCATTTTGCCTTCGCAGGACGACGAATTCCGGCCGTTCATCCGGCGGCTGCCCGAGTGGCAGTTCTGGCTGTCGTGCACGCACGCGACGCTCATCGCGCTGGGCGCGTCGATGTTCTCCGCGTTCGACGTGCCGGTGTACTGGCCGATCCTCGTCGTCTACTTCTTCGTCCTCTTCGCGCTCACCATGCGCAGGCAGATACAGTCAGTCTTTTTGTCTGCTTCATCCGTTTTCTTATCTTCTTCCATCCTCCGGCGTCCATTCGTATTATCCCGAACATTCGCTCATCTTCCATCGCACTCACCCCCGATTCTTCCTCCACTTTCGTTCGCATTCCACTCATGCTGACGCTCCCTGCAGGCACATGATCCGGTACAAGTACGTGCCGTGGGACTTTGGCAAGGCGAGTTACGGTGCCAGCGCGAACACCCACCAGCCCAGGCACTGACCAGCACACGCACCCACCTCCTCCAGGCGCGGTACGGCGGGAAGAAATAGACCCGCCCTCGATGGTTGTTCCGAATCCCTTGCAGTCTTGACATTCTGGCACAGTAGTTACTGTACTGTTGTTGCTGTTACAATTTTTGGGTGCACTTGGGTTCTGCGCCCCCCTATTTTTCTTATATAGACAAAGCTTAAAACTACACAGTACGGGGAGGTTGAGTTGAGTAAGCGCTCGCTCTCGGTGTGGCTGGACACGCCTGGAACGCGTTTCGGGGCTAAAGTCGCTGTGCGCTGTGTGTGAGGCAGGGCCTCGCGGATTCCGAGCGCATAGGGCGCGGGAGCAGAGGCAGACTGGACGGGACTGAGGCGCGTGTGCACCGGGGCAGGGTAGGGTGCGGGGTCGGGCGGTGTTAAGTTGTCAGAAGCTGTCCTTGTCCTTGTCCTTGTACTTTCCCCTGCATCTGTACACCCTCTCGCTTATGACTATCGCCATGTCCGAGCACACCCACAGCCATAGCCGCACACCGACCCCCCAGCACTCACGGAGCACGAGCGCAGCGTCGGAGCTCGACCCGGCGGAGGCCCTGGCGGCCGCGACGCGCGAGCTGGCGGGCGCGCTGCCGGCGTACGTGCCGCCGACGGTGCGCGTGCTCGCGCCGCCGGACGTGCGCGCGGCGGGCGGCGCGCCCGAGCGCGCGCTCGTCGGCACCGCGCGCCACAAGCCCGGCCCGGCGTCGCGCGCCGCGGCGTTCGTCGAGCGCCTGCGCCCGCTCGTCGTCGCCGCGCTCGCGGAGGACGGCGACGCCGATGATGTGAGTCCCCGTCCCTGGGTGTCCGCGCATACTGTACTGTAGTGCGGCCCTCAGGGGCGGATTCGGTGACGTAGGTTCAGTCGTGCTAACTCGACGCCTTCCCGTGCAGGTCATGACCGCCGAGCCCGTCGTCGCGGCGCTCAACGCGCTCGCGCTCATCTACACCGTGCGTCCCGTCGTCCCCTTCGCTTGCTTGTCGACGCCGGCGCTAACTGCCACTACTGCAGGTGACGACGCGGCAGGACGACGCGCTGGAGCAGCTGGAGAAGATCGCGTACCAGGCGTCGCGCGCGGCGGTGCACCCGGACGTGCAGGGCGCGGCGGCGTCGCTGCTCGCCGCGGTGCTCGTCTTCCTGCGCGGGGCGCTGCGCAAGCCGGGCGTGTCCGCGCGGCGGCTGCCCGTCGGCGGCGCGCAGATGTACGCCGCGGGCAAGACGCGGCTCAACGGCGCCATCGCGCTCTACGACGCCGCGCTGCACCGCGTCGAGAGCGACGGCGACGGCGACGACGCCTGATGCCGACACCGACACTGACGACAAAAATGCGGAATGAAAGCATGATGCGATTTTTATGACTGGACCATGTCATGACGGCGCGACTACTCTGGACAGTAGATTCCCCCCACCCACCCAATTAACTAACTTGCATTGCACATCCCCTCCCCCGTTCTCGCTCTCGTATCCTGTAGCCTGCCCCGTGTTTATAGTACGCCTGCGCGCGAGTACGATAGTATTTAGTCCCCTGTATTGCAGTTGCCCCGCCGGCATGGACGGTTACAGTGTCGCGCTGTCTAGACTTAGTACATCTCGAGGCTCATCCCGTCGTGGATCTCGTAGTCGGCCAGCGTGATGTGGTCCTTGTAGATCGTGTACCTGCACCGAGTCACGTGAGATATGTTAGATAACTGGAAGGCGTTGTGTACCATTTCTTGAGCTGGATCTTGGACGCGTCGGTGCCCGTCTGGGCGGCGATGAGCTTCTTCAGGTCGCCCACTGTGTCCTCGGGCGAGCACTTGACCCGCACTGCGTGAGGAAAGGATGCAGCGGGGCGAGCAGGTGAAGTGGCGCCGGGCGAGCGTGGAGAGGTGCGCGCGGGCGAGGATGGGCATCGTAGAGGCGAAGGCGGCAGGTAGGCAGAGAAGACAAGCAGAGTCAGCGAGGACGCGGTGCAGGGCAGGACGACGCACCTTTGCGGCCCAGACGGTCGTTCGCGATGACCTGCAGGATGCACATCGCCCTCAGCCCTGGCTGCACGCGGATGGGGGGACGGGACGGACGCACTTCGATCAAGGCCATGCCAATGCGATGGAAAGCCAGAGAGCTTGCGGGCTCGGCTTCTCCCGGGTGGCTCTTGTCTCGCTGGCAGACGGGCGACGCTGTTCTCCCTCGTAGGAGCAGTCTGCGTACGCCCCGTGCTGAATCTTTTGCACAGTCCACGTCCCGCCTTCCGAGGCTGCAGCTGTCGAGGTGCACGTTGCTCAGCATTGGCCGCGCTCGAGCGGGCCCTTCTACGCGTGTGCCGCGCGTCTCACCTCCCCGGGGGTGCGCGCATCCCCAAGCCGTCTTCCGAGGCGCACCCTGAGCCTCGGCGCTGGCAGTCCGTCTGCCAGTGCCACGATACACGTTACTCCGCGCAACGACTGTATCGCCGCGCCGCCTCTCGGAGGTTCGCGCAAAGCCTGCGCAACCAATTTTCTGCACTATGCTCTCCTTTTGAACATTGCGCAGACACGGACAGTGACCTATGCGCAAACGATCACGCGAGCTTCATGATAACCGTTTGAAGGTTTCAGAACATCCACTCGGCGCTACTTTCGAGTTTTCTTGCATTCTGTTTGAGGAGGCAGCGTTGTCTCACTACTATTTTCAGGTGGCGCGCGTATGTCCGATGATCAACCTTTGGGCCTCATTGCTCCGTAGGGTTTGCACGGGAATAACATGCCTTTATGAAAATGACCGCCTGGGGACCGATCGCCGTGCATATCATGCTTGCGGCTGCTCTTCTCACTCTTCCGATATGAACAGGAGGACGTTGGTTGGGATATGTATTGAATGTGGCCATACGGCTCATGCGGGATCGCGACTGCAAGCGACGAGCAAGGGAAGGTTATGAATAGCGGCGAACCGAGAGCTTGCACTTGCAATTCGAGAAGAGTCATAGAGGAGAGAGATCGTTCCTTCAGCCCGAATTGTCCTACTAGTAGTGGCACGAAAAACTTGGCATGTGTTCTGTCATAGTGACGTGAATTCGGCACTGCATTATATCCAGGCTGGAAGGCCGTATGGAAGATTTTGTTCCTCGGAGCCGGGTGAAAGGCGAAGACAAGAGGCTTTGAAGCTCCGCTCTAATCGCTGTCCCTCTTCATCCTCATTGTCTTGATGGCACTCCTATTGGACTGAGGAACTGATGAAATTTGGCTGAACAAGCTTGGCTGCCCTTGGGCATCAAGCCTGCGGGGGTGGATAGCCACTAGTTGAACCAGAGTCTCGTCGCGACTGATGTGTTTGGTAGACTCCGTGTGCTGGTATGCCGTGTAGAAGTGAGTGGGTGGAGTGGCGCGCCCAACGATACCACACTGTTGTGTGCTGGTTTCGCTAGATATGACGTTGAGGCAAGCAGGGCTTTATTATTGTGGCAAATGTATGTCCATTGGCGGCCGTTGTAGAGTGTTGTCCCCAATTGATCGCTCTCAATGGTCCTGGGGTCCACAGAGCTCATTCTTGGATGCATGTCCAGCCAATGTTGTGGAGTTGGTGCTGCGGAGTGTGCCTGAAACGTCAGCGAGAGTGTCCAATCGAGCTTACTTACTGCGACATGAAGAAGACAGTCGAGCCTGAGAGTGACTGGCAGAGACCATACGGCGCACAGAGCGGTCGAAACTGGTCTTTCCGTCGTTCTCGAGTCAGAGGAGAGTCACGAGACAAGAGGCTGCGTGGTGTGGGCGGAGGGTTGGAGCTTCTTCGAAGGCCAAGCAACGTAACCTGCCTCGAGGCGCGCCTCTGCTCCCTGAACGTCCTATTAACCGAGCCCTGTTACGCGTCGCCTGCGTCGCCGCGGAGACTGTGGCGAACGATGAGGAGAGAGCGGGCGAAGGCCAAGGATGCCCCAACAAACAGCCGCGAGATGCCCCTCCTTATAAGAACGGCAAGCTGTGCCGCTCCCGGGGTCCACGCCGCGTCAGCTTACATTCTTCCGCCCCGCCGCCCAGGCACACCTGATCGTTGATCGAAAAAACCGGCCAACTTTGCCCCCCATTTTCTGCGCTGTCTGGGGTCTGCGCCGTCCCTGGCGAGGTATATAAACTCCACTCAATTTGTTCGTATTTATTTCCTGAGTTGCCCACCGCCCACCGCCCCCACCAATTTCATGTCAAGAGCGTTTGCCCGCCGCGGTATCCTCGGCGACAAGCATCGTCCCCGCGGTCCAGAGGCGCGTCAAATTTCGCGCGCTAGCTCCATGACATCGGACTCAACGGCGGCGGCGCCGACGCAGGCAGCCGCCGCTAGCGCGAGTTTACCGCTGTCCGATGGCGCCAGCCACATGAGTCAGGACGTGGCTGGCGTCGCCACTGCACCTCAGGGCCCTGCTGTAAAGAGAAGAATGCCCGAGGCGACAGTCCGCGGTAATGATTAACATATGTATATGTGTGTGTCAGAGCTGTGCTGACGCGATGCACAGCGGACGTAATGGAGAATCCTAAGAACAAAGAGGAAACCACGGATGAGATGAACGTCGACTCGCCAACGGAGACGACGAGCAGCGTGAGGGGCGTTCGCCGCAAGCTCTCGGAAACGGGCTGGTCCGAGCTCCTTGATCGCCACAGCGAGCAAGAAGTTGCTGCACACGGTGCGTGGTCACTGGACTGTCGTGCACGTGCTCACGAAGGTTCAAACAGCGTTTCCCGAGCTGCGCTCGGTTTTGCCACAACTGTATCAGGTTCTTTCGATGGGAACATCTGTCTCGCCGGCCGCTATCAACAGCTGGGCATCCGACTTCAACGTCCCCGCGGCGTCTATCTCCAAATGGGTCTCGTGGCGAGACAACTTCAGTTCCTCGTCGCCGCCTAAGAGGAGACGGGTGTCCCCTCCAAATTCGTTGGAAACGGCGGAGACGTTCTCGGCGGTCGATGTCTCACCATCATCTCGGCCGGCCACAGCCACATCTCTTCAAGACGACGCTAACCCTTCGGTCCGAACATCCGAACATCCGCGGACAATCGCGGAGTCCGTGGTCCAAGCTCGGCCACATGCTCTTCAGGGCACAGGGGCTCAATCGGGGGTGGCGCCCTCGCGGCGGGAGTCGTTGGTGTCGCCGACGACCTCGGTGACGTCAGGGGCGGCCTTGTTCCCGACCCCGGAGTCCTCGCCAGGCACGACCCACACCAGACCTGTCCATCGGGGACCGCAAGGCGAGCACGAGCGACGAAGGTCCAACGCTACCTCAAGCTATTCCTCGGGCCCTCTTTCTGCCCAGGAAGGGGCACGGCCGCCAGTGCCTCATCATGTTACTGCGCAGCGTCAGTTCTCCTCGAAGAAATTTCTTTCTAGACGGAAAGCTGACGGACTTCTTAGCATCTGAACAACCTGAGACCCCATATCATCCTTCAAATCGTAATGTTTCCGCTCTTTCTGGCCCAGCAGCCTACAATCCGAATGGCCAGTCTGGTGCCCATCAGCACTTTTCACCATCACAAGTCATCCCGGCTCAACAGGTAAACTTTCAGTCTAGCAGGATTTTTTCTTTCGATTTTTATGTTATTCAATAGGCCCAAGGCCCACCAGCAGTCGTTGGCTCAGGAAGCACGTTACAGAGTCTTTCCAACGTTGCTCGACAGCAGCCGCCAGGCCCGCCCGCCGCCAACGTCCATCAGCAATATCAGCCTGTCCAACAGGCTCCTGTACGCGGAACGGTCCAACTCGCAGCGCCTCCTCGTGGCTACCTCCCTCAACAAAATTTCGATGACTCGTGGGCCCAAAATCAGCAGGCCCTTGCACGGACTGTGCAGGGATGGCAACAACCAGAAGCACAACCTGCTCGCCAGGCCGTATCGACATCTCTTCCGCATCTCGTTCGCGATCGCGATTTTGTCCCTCCACCGGTTCGTCACTTTCGTATGGACCGTTATCAAGTTTTACCACTGACGGCCTCGCCAGGCTCAACCTACCCGGCCAGCCCCAAGTCACCAAGCATATCCTCCACAGAGCCAGAATGTTGTCCCGCCGTATACTCAGGAGCAGCTTGCCGCATTTTATGCACCCGCCATCCAGGTGAGTCGATGTACAACTGTCGGAAGTTGCATTCTCATGTAGTTTCGCAGTCCGGGGCACAAACGAGGGTTGCGCCCCGAATTACGGTTTCTACACAGCAAAGGGGCACCCAAGCACATGCTCCGGTTTATCAGCCTTCTCAGCAAATTGCGCAATCGCAGGTCCTTCAAGGTCCTCATCCCAACGCGATCGCATTCCAGGGTCAGCCGGTAGCTCATCGTCACCAGCTGCACCCGCAGCAGCAAGTCCCTCAGCAGCAGCAGCAGTACTTCGCTCAGCAGCGTCCCGCTTTCAACGGTCAAAGCGCCAACGGTCAAAGCGCACACGGTCACGGCCCAAGCCCGCAGCTGAATCAGCAGCTCTCGTACCAGCAACAACAGCAAATCCTGCAGCTGCGGCAATCCGTGCCTTATCCGCCCCCTGCGCCCGGTCCAAGCGGGTACGCGAGTCAGCAGACACGACCCCCCGCGGGACAAGGCGGCGCATACGCGGAGCAACACCGCGCCGCCGCCCCTCAGCAACAGCAATACGCCGCGCAGGAACGACGATTCGCAGGGGTTACGCACGTCCACCAGAATGGCCAGTATGGTCCGCGGCCTCCGAGTCAGGGACAGGGACAGGTCGCGCACGCGCAGGTCGGACGACCGTCCTCTGCGCCGCGTCCGGCTGAGCCCAGTTATTATTACGCGTCGAACGGGATTCCGCAGGCAGTCCAGCGATTGCCTGGCTCACAAGAGGTCGTGAAGCCATACCAGGGACAAGTCGCGCATGCGAACACGATGCAGCAGGCTGGACGACCGCCCTCCGCGCCTCGTCCGGCCGAGCCCAGTCATTACTCGCAGAGTGCGATTTCGCAGGCAGTCCAGAGATCGTCAGGCCCGCAAGAGCTGGCTCAGCCGTTCCAGCATTCAGTCGCGCATGCGAACGCGATGCAGCAGGCTGGACGACCGCCCTCTGCGCCGCGTCCGGCCGAGCCCAGCTACTATGCGCCGAACGGGATTCAGCAGTCAGTTCAGCGACCACCTGGCCCGCAACAGGCGGCTCAGCCGTTCCAGGGGCAAGTCGCACGTGCGCATGGGCGGCCGCCCTCTGCGCCGCGTCCGGCCCAACCCAGCTACTACGCGCCGAACGGGGTGTCGCAGGCAGCCCGACGACCGTCGGCCCCGCAAGAGGCGGCTCAGCCGTTCCAGGGACCAGTCGCACATATGCTTGCGTCCGCGCCGCAGCCGTATGCGCATCAAGCACCTCGGCCCACGCAGGCCTCGCCGAGAACGGGTCAGCCTCCGCAACATGCAGGCTACGCGCTCGCCACGCAGCAGCAGCAGGCGCCACCTGCTCAGCGCCGAGAGTCGCAGTCCGCGCAGGATATGCTGCCGGTCATGCGTTTCGCCGGTCCTGCCCTCGCTGAGCAGCAGCAACTCGCCTCTCAGGCCATCCAGCCCGTGGCGGCTTCACGAACGCAACCCGCCGTCCACGAGCAGGCCATCGCCCACCACCCCGTTGCTCGGTCACAGCAAGTCGCTCAACCGCAGCCCGTTCCATCGCAGGCGCTTGTCCCTGCTCCAGGCAATGCTGGCCCGAACCCCGAGACGATCGCTCCGCCACACGTTTGCTGGGACACACACCCGCCGGCCCAGTTTTGCACCCTGTTACGTGCACTGAACGACGAGCAGTACGCACAACTTTCGCCGGCCGAGCAGGAGAAGTATTTGCGCTGGATGATCAAGTGCTGCGCATGGCACCAGGACGAGTACACGATGCGCGGGGATCAGGCGCGGGCGCAGGGAGCGCTGAGCATCAAGAAACGCGAGCTTTCTCGGCTGCTTGCTTTCGCGCAGGCTCGGCGGCCCGCTCTGACCACCCAGCAACCCGAGGGCGAGCGCGTGCCGACGCTGAATCAAGGGCATCAGCCAGGCCAACTTGTCCTCGCTGGCGCGACGCAGCCTCCGCCGCCCTCGCCCGCGCCGCGGTTCGAGGAGCTGCCGTCGCCGCCGCAGACGGCTGGGTCGCAGCTCCCGGCCGAGGACTCCGCCGCATCCGCGCCAGCGCCAGCGCTGTCAGATACGGAGCGCACGCTTTTCCCGTTCTTCGATGCGTGTGCGGCGGGTCCGCTCGACGCTTCCACGCCCGTTCCCTTCATCGACGAGCTGGACAAGATGTCGGACGTCGCTGCGGCGAAGTGGCTCGAGCCGTACTACACTGCGTGGGCGGCGCAGCGGCAGTTGGATCCGGAGAGGCGCGGGAAGATACAGGAGAATATGATGAGGGTGCTGGAGATGTCGGGCGCGATGAGGCAGTTTGCGAGGGTCAGGATTACGTTTCGGCCTGCAGTGGCGACCATCGCGGAGGCGACGCATGACCCTGCTCAGGCGGCCGCGGCGGGCCCGTCAACATCGCATGTGCCTTCCCAGTCTTCACCGTCCTCCGCGGTAGGAGACCCCGGGCCTAGCGCTCAATCGGCGTTGCCGATGGACGAGCAGGAGGAGGAGGAAATCCGAATTCTCGACGAAGCGCCGACACCGAGAGGCATGGTCACGCCCGATCCGACACCAGAGCCTCATCAACGACAAGATCCCGCGCCCACCGCGTCCTCGAGCAAGAGCGTTGGGACCTCCCCGCCGAAAAGCAAGTTCGTCCTGGACCTGTTCAAAGAGATCGAAGATTTCGGGAGGCCAAGAGCTGCGGCCAGCACCAGCCAGCTGTCGCAGGGCCAGACGGGCTGGGGTATAGACGGAACCAGAGAGGCGCTCAATAGGTTGCTGAAACCTTAGGGTACGTCGAGTGCGCTCATGAATCAGGGTGCGTACTGACTCATATGCAGCTTCGCGTCCTGAATGCCCTGCAGCAAGGCAAGCCTATGCTTGTCTGGAATCGTTATTCCGCGCTGTTTCATAGCGCGTTACTCTTATTGTTAGTTTCGTTCTTCGTCGTAATGGTTGACTTCGGAACGTTGGACTTGGACGCCGATCTCGAAGTCTGTGGATATTGTATCGTTAGCACTCGCACATTCTCGTCACACCTATAATAATAATGCATCTTGGATTGTTCTCCTGCGAATGTTGGACTTGTTTTCACTTTCGGAATTGCTCGTCAGCGGCGAGTTAGCAAGACCAAGCCGGCGACAGACAACACTCCGCCGACAGCTCGCGAAATGGCCGACCCGCGCGCTCTTGCCCGACCGTCACTCGACGGCGACCTGCTAGACCCCCGATTCAGCGCCAGCCGTGCTACTGTCGCCAGCGCCTATCCGTTAGTGCAATAACGAGCTCGTGGCGTCGCGTGGACGCCGAGAACCGCCGCGGGCGTTGGACGACCGCACAGCCGAGTCTGTTGGACGCACCCGATGGCCAAGGGCAGCAGCAAGAAGCGCGTCAAGGCCTCTGGCATCAAGCTGCGGCTGCCAGCGCGCCCGCGCGTGCCTGAAGCGAGCATCGAGGAGCGTGTCGCGGCGCGCAAAACCGAGATGATTATGGCGCGCCAGGCCAGGCTCGAGGAAATCAAGGACTCGCACGACGATATGGTGAGTGTTTTGACCACCAGGCTACTGCAGATTGCTTACCTTTGCGCAGGTTAGAGAGCTGTTTCATCTGGAGAAATTCGTCAGCCTGGTGAACTACGATCCCAAGGTGCGTCGCCCGTCGCAGCTGGCTCGCGGATTAGGCTCAGACGGGCGCGCAGGTGGCCAAGGAGGACAACAGCCAGGTGTTCCTCGATGTGCGTGCTTTATGCGCTTGTTCTTTTCTATTGTGCCTCTGACACAATGCCCGCCGAGCAGTTCCGCGCGCGATACGATCTATTGGCAAAGTCCAATCCCACCCCTGCAACGCGCAAAACACGCAGCGCCGCTATAGAGCGCAGGGAATCGCTGTCAGCACTCATCCGCACGCCGTTGCAAACGCCAACGCCCACCCCGTCGCGCAAGTCGACTGCCCATTCTGCCAAACCTTCGCCTTCGCCGTTGGTCCTGAAGATAAAGAAGACGCCTGCACCCGCAGCTCCTACGCCCTCTCCGCCAGAGAGTGAAGATGTAGAGTCTGAGGAGGAGGACCCACCCGTGCAGCAGTCACGCGGTACGTTATCCCGGCTCACCTGCATTCCCGCGCGTGTTCAATTATTCTTGCAGCGCGCCCGTTGAAACTCGTGCTCAACAAGGGCAAAGCAAAGAACAATGCACCAGAGAAGGAGAAGGATGCAGGTGCAGATCCTCCCCTGGTGAAAACCAGCTCCCAGCGCCCATCCCTTATTCTGGAGAAGCCACCACCACCACTGAAACGCGGTCCTGGACGCCCTTCTCGCCATTTGCTGGCTACGGACGTCCCGCGGAGATCGTCTTCGAGGCTTGGGCCGTCTGCCTCGGCAGGCGATGTCGGCGAGCCGCCCCCTGCGCCTGTCGCGAACGACGTGGATGCCGAACGTCCATCCAAACGCGCTCGTCGTGCCACCTTCGCCGTGCCAGAAGTCCCGACGCCCAAGGCCACATCACCCCGAAAGCGAAAACGCTCGCCATCCCCCGAAATGGTACCCACCGCGTCAGAGCTGCCGCCACCGAAATCAACGCCATCTCGAAAGCGAAAGCGCTCCCCGTCCCCTGCAACCGCACCCGAAGCGTCCCCACCTCCGTCGCCCTTCAAGCACATCAAACGCGTGCGGCTCGTCCAGCGCGTGCCATACTCGCACCCCGCGCAGATTCCACCCTTGCCCAAGCACGGCCGTTCGCTGCGCGCTCTGTCGGAATCGTACTACGACCTCGGCGAGGACGGTCCGCCCGAGGGCCGGACGCTGGAGGAGTGGGAGCGCGAGGAGGCGGAGGTGCGCAGGAAAATCGACGCGTTTCGCAGGGCGGGGCGCTTGCCGCCGGACACCGGCGGCCGCGGGCTCGAGGCGCCGCCGGACCCGGACGTGTGGACGCCGTGGCGCGCGGTGGTCGCGGAGGTCGAGGCGCAGGGTGGGGCGAAGAGGTTGCGCGGTGGCGAGGCGCAGGCCGGCGCCGGGCGCGTTGCGAAGTTGATCACCGCGCATTTTGCGAAGCTCCTTGGGACGGACGATCAGCGCCGCCGCATTGAAGAGCGGCGGTTGAGGAAGCTGGCGAAGGATACGATTCGGGACGTTACCAATGAGTGGCGGAAAGCGGTCTTTGTGCGTGTCCTGCTTCTGCGTGGCGCATTCGAGCTGATTTTTTTGCCCCCTTAAAGCATATTCGCGAGAGGAAGAATGCAAAGTTGCTCGAGGAGGAGGCGCGCAGAGGCAAGCTCCATCTCGACGAGATCCTGGCGCAATCCGGGAGTCGGCTCGAGGCGCAGGCCGAGGACCTGGTGCACAGATCGCGGTCCGCCAGCGTCGCGGCGTCTCTCCACGGCGAAGGCGACGAGGATGAGGACACCGACGACGGAGAAGACGATGAGGACGAAGATGAGGACGAGACCCGGACCAGCAGCTCAGGTTCTACTCAACGGTCGACCGAGTTTGGTGATGAAGCTGGCGACCAGGAGGACGTTGGCCTGTCGTTTCTTGTGGGCGACTCGCATGTTTCCGACGACGGCGAGGACGATGATGACGACGACGACGAGATGGCGCTTGTTGAGGACCACGTCTCTCTGGAGCTGGTCGACGAGGATGACGATGAAGATGAGGAAGACTCCGGCCCACGGACACGCGAACCGTCTGTAGAAGAGCTATCGACTACTCGAGACGTCTCGCCGCATCCAACAAGTCCAACGCAGCCGCCTGACCACGAGATGCCCATTCGGGACGCCAGGTCACCTGCGCAACCGCCCGACGATTGCCCCTCTGTGCTGGCCCTGGACGATGCAGCCCAGCAAGATTCTGCGTGCGCTGTTCCTGAGCTTGCAACCAACGCATCGGGTTTGCCTCGAGCTTCACAGCCGGCTTCACCTCCAGTTTCTGCACTCGTTTCGCGCGACAAGTCACCAATTGCCGGCGATGCTCAAGATCTTCCAGTGGGAGAGTCTGCCGTTCCTACCGAGTCGTCGGTCCCGACCACGGAGCATTCCCGCGCGACTTCCGCCTCGTTGGCCGGCGAGCCCGTTCCTCCAGTGGAAAGTGGCAAAGAGAGCGACCTGAACGTGATCCAGGAGGCTGACACGCAGCCTTCAGCAGACCTGGGGGCGCAGGCACCATCTCAACCTGAGACGGTCGCTCCTTCTCAACTTGAGACAGTTGTCGAGGAGGTTGAAGACGACGACGACGAGCTCGATATTCCGGAGTATTTGCGCGACTTCGCGGTTGCGCCGGTCGATTGGGATCCCAACTCCAAGGTTACCGCGCCACTGCTCCTGCGGGGAAACCTGCGACCGTACCAGCAGTCTGGGCTTGAGTGGCTTGCGAGTCTCCACACACAGAATTTGAACGGCATTTTGGCTGACGAGATGGGTCTTGGGTGTGTACATTTTCTGCTTGGGTTCAATCTCACGTGACGTCGCTCACGGCTGTACAGGAAGACGATTCAGACGATTGCGCTGCTCGCGCATCTCGCGTGCGACCGGGGCATTTGGGGCCCGCATCTTGTCATCGTGCCGACGTCTGTGCTGCTCAACTGGGAGATGGAGTTCAAGAAGTTTCTCCCGGGGTTCAAGATCCTTGCGTACCACGGCAGCACGGAGCGCCGCAAGAAGCTGCGTATGGGCTGGACGAGCCCGTACTCGTTCAACGTCTGCGTCACCAGCTACGCGCTCGCCAGTCGCGATGCGCTGCTGTTTAAGCGCAAGGCGTGGTACTACATGGTGCTCGACGAGGCACATATGATCAAGAACTTCAAGAGCCAGCGGTGGAACACTTTGCTGGGGTACCGCAGTCGACGGCGACTTTTGCTCACCGGGACGCCGCTGCAGAATAACCTCACTGAGCTGTGGAGTTTGCTCCAGTTCTTGATGTCGGGCAGCAACTTTGCGAACCTGAAGGAGTTTGGAGATTGGTTTGCAAGTGCGCATAACCTCTACGCCGCGGACTGCGATCAGTGAGCTTATATCCACGCTGTATAGATCCTCTGGAAAAGGCCATCGAGCAGGGTACCGCGATGGACCAAGAAACCAAAGAGCGCGTACACAAGCTCCATACCGTCTTGCGCCCATATCTTCTACGCCGGCTGAAGGCAGACGTCGAGCGTGAGCTGCCGCAGAAGTTCGAGCACCTGGTGCTGTGTAAGCTCTCGAAGCGGCAGCGACTGCTGTACGACGAGTTCATGGCGCGCGCGCAGACTCGCGAGGCGCTCGAATCCGGCGTGTACCAGAAGATCGCGAACGTCCTCATGCAGCTCCGGAAGGTGTGCAACCATCCCGATTTGTTCGAGGTCCGGCCCATCGTCTCGCCGTTCGTCATGACGCGCTCCGCCCTCGCGGATTTTGAGATCAGTGAACTGTTGGTCAGACGGCGGTTCCTTGCTGAGCGGGACGAAAGCGAACAGCTGGACCTGGACTTGCTTGGGTTGCGGTTCGTGGGCGAGGAGCCGCTGCAGCAGTCGATTGTGGCGGTGCGTGCGCGTCGTGAGCTCGAGGCGTCGCATTTGCTCTGCGATTCCGATGACGAGCTCGACCCGGAACCCCCGCGCGATACGCGGACGATTGCAGGCTTCCGCAAGCACGAGGAATGGCGCAAACACAGCGAGCATATTGCTGCCCGCAAGCACCTGGCGTACGTCAACGGCCTGAAGTGCCAGCCGGTACCCGTCCTTGGATGCGAATTGCTGCAGACCGTCCGTCTCCCGCCGCGACTCTGGCCCCTCGAGCATATGGACGATGTGCAGACCCGCAGAAATTTCATGACGACCGGGATGATTGCTCCGGCCATGGTGCGCTCGTTCGCCCAGCGCGCACAGGACCTGGCACCGTTGGTCGAGCGGTTCACGTGCGCCGTTCCGCCTGTCGTCGCGGACAACTTCAGCCGATTCGTCTTGGGCGATTCCATCACCGTTGCCCCCGACCTGTCCTTCGACGCGCCGTTGCATGTTGCCTCGTCAGTTCGCGCGGTCGCCTTCCCCGAGCCGTCGCTGCTGCAGTATGACTGCGGGAAGCTGCAGGAACTGCATTCGCTTCTTCGCGAGCGGCACGACGGCGGGCACCGCGTGCTCATCTTCACGCAGATGACGCGCGTGCTGGACATCCTCGAGGCCTTCCTCAACTTGCATGGCTGGCGATACCTCCGGCTCGACGGTGCCACGAAGATCGAGGACAGGCAGTATATCACGGAGCGATTCAATTCGGACGCTAAGGTCTTTGCGTTCATTGCGAGCTCGCGGAGTGGCGGCGTTGGGATCAAGTATGTCTATCCACTTTTTGCGCCGTACTTGTGCTGATGTTGGGGGTCACCCAGTCTTACTGGCGCAGATACAGTCATCTTCTACGACAGCGACTTCAACCCGCAGATGGACAAGCAATGCGAGGACCGGTACGTATACCCCCCTACGTGCTGCTCATCCGTGGGCTCATCCACCTTTCCGCTAGCGCTCATCGCATTGGGCAAATCCGCGACGTGCACATCTACCGCTTCATCTCGGCGCACACGGTGGAGGAGGCGATGCTGCGCAAGGCCAACCAGAAGCGCGCGCTGGACGACCTCGTCATCCAGCAGGGCGGCTTCGACTGGCGACGCGTGCTGCTCGAGGAGGAGGGCGAGCTGAGCGGCGCCCTTGAGCGCGAGGAGGACGATGCGGACGCACGAGCGCGCAGGGTTGCGATGCAGGAGGAAATGTGGCGTGTTGGAGAGGACGAGGAGGATTTCGGGGCGGAGAAGGCGAGTGCCAGCCGCGCTAAGTCTTCTGTGGCCGCGAACACGGAGGGGAAGCCCGGTGGCCATGGGGATGGCGATGATATGCAGGAGCATGGGCAGGAGCAAGCTGGGGCTGCCGAGGATGATGAAGACGGTGGTGGGACGGTTGCAGACTACATGCTGGCAACTGTCGAGCGCGAGTGGGACTGGTTTGTGACTTGGCGCGTGTGACGCGTCGTAGATACGTTATGTATACCCTACTGTTATTTTCCTAATCTTGTGGCATACAGCAGTGATCTTTTTGCTTGCAATTGCGAGCGCTCTTGTACTGCAAATTGTACAGTAACGAGCGGCTAATTGCCGATCGCGGGTCGCGCCCTTCTTCGTCATTGCGCCATGCCACCTGCGCGACGAGCACCACTGCGGCCAACGGAGCTCCTGCATAAAGGATTGGTGGCCGGGTTGTTTGGCGTGACGGTGTATGGGCTTGCTGTGCTGTGCGTCTGCTCGCAGTGTCTGTCTTGGAATGCCGCGTGCTCACTGACTATGGCGATGACCAGGTTCTACTTCCAACCGAAGGATAAAATAGCACGCGGAAAAGGTGCGCGCCATCTCATGTATACACCATAGTTGCTGACAACGCGTACAGCGGTACGTGCTTTACAGGTCACCATGCGCGTTTGCTCACGACGACGCGCGTGAATGCAGTTGATGGAGAACACGGCTGAGCTCAACCGGAAAATTGTGCGTGACTTTTCGTTCTGTAAATGGTGTACCTGGCTCAGGCTATCGATAACGCTCGCAGGCGGAGAATGCCGCGAAGAAAGTGTGTTGAACAGTTGCTCTGTTGCTGTCAGTAGCCCATTGTCCACTCTACGACTGGCAGGAGGTCGTCCCACGCGAAGTTTTACTCGCCCGTGCTGCTCAGGCTGCTGTGCCCTCACATCACGACCGCGCCCGCTCACAATGAAGGTGAGTCGATGTGTGCGGCGGAGGATATGCTCGTGCTCATGTTCCGAGATACAGGGCGTTTGCTTTCACATAGTAACCACAACTCACTGTATAATATCTAACTATATAGGTGCCACCAGAAAGACTTGGCATGCAATTGGCGATGGACATCCTCGTTCATTCACGATCGGATTCTGGGACCCTTCCTTTAAAACTGGGACTTGTCAACCTTTTCTGTTCTACCGGCGAACTGGACCACATGTCATATGATCTGGGGCAAATGTCCAACCAGTCAAGTGCCTGGGGGTTGGTGGATTTGTTGCACTGTCAGCTTGACACGCCAAACACTGTTGCTCAAGGACGTGCATTGGATCTCAGGCATGCGGCGTCTGTGCGACACGCGCAAGGTCTTCCAACAGCGTCTCTGCATTGGAATGAGGGCACCATGTCCTACTGTACTTATATGTCGAGGCAAACGACATGACAACGCCTACTTGGATCCCGTCCTGCATCGTGAAAACAGGAAAACACTGCCACCGAAAGAAGCACGTCTTTAGCCAATCAGGTTGTGTTCGGACTGCTCACCGAGCTCTCAGACTTTTACCCCTCCCGGTAAAAGTTGACGAGCTCGCAGAGCAGTCCGAGCGCGTTCTGATTGGCCGAAAACGTGCTTCTTTCGGTGGCAGTGTTCCCCAGTTTTGCTGATGTGGCAGACGCGCAACAGTGTTCTTGCGCATCAACCGGAGATTCTCCTGGGGGAGGTAGACACACCGTGAGTCTCGCAAGCCAAATGATGGTCGACTTCCTCGTGCCTGACTTGATCGAAGTGCAAACAATGTGATAGAATCGCGGGCCCAGCGCTCGAGAACACAATAATCACTTAGACTATTCACCTGACGTTTCGAAGCGTAAGCGCATGAAGCGGACCACAGTTCGAGCGGACCCGGCCAAAAATGCTGCCACAATGAGCACGTCCCATTTGGAGGAACTCCTGGTCGACACTGGGTCCGGAATTGTGTGGTGGACGCAAATTGTTAGAGATTGCCAGCATGATTTTCTGCAAGAATGAAAGACATTCTATTGAATGTGGCACAATACAAATCTCAGTGCCACTCACTACAAAATCACGTACAATATGTCTTGAACGTGTGAATAGTATGAATGGTGGACCTGAGATTTGTCAACGACCACCCTCAAACTATTGCCTTGCATTCTTGCGGAAAGCCAAAGGAATAATTTCTAACAAATCACAACCACCACACTATTCCGGGCCCAGTGCGACCTACTTGCCGAGTTAAGCATATTGCAATGACCCTTGCCGATGAGCCTGGACGAATGCAGCCGACGTCGTTCGAACTTGATCACGATCAACTGCAAAGGCTACATAAATTGTACAGAGCTAATTCTTGGCGCTGACATTCGGCGGTGGGAGCGTGGCCTTGTCGGTCTTCTTCCCAGCACTAATGCATTCGGTTTCCTTTAGAAAGGCGAATAAAATGCTAGTCCGTCGGACTCACGAGCAGTAAATGGAATAAAGGTGACATTCCTTACCGTTGCTGAATTCAGCTGCGATGAGATAGGTGGATTGGCCGTCAACCGTCTGGGCAAGTCAGTCATATTGATGAGACGACAGTTCTTCCGCCAGCAATGCAACGTAGCACGTACAACTGTAGTGGCCGAAATGTCCCGACAGACTCTCCCGATAGACACCGGGTCTGTGGATTTCTCCTGGTATCTGACCATGTCTCCAATCTGTCAGAATTCGCGTTAACGATGCCACGGACTATCCAGCCGCTCGACGCACGCTATATGACATGATACACTGGCTCGGCGGTGGGAGGTGCAGCGACTGGTTGAAGAGAGGTTCGTATGCATTCTCTGGAAGATCTCGCGTTTTATTGCTGCGCTTCCCATGTGGATCGGTCCACCGGAGGTAGAACCGAACGTGGTGGAGGGAGGTGGTGGAGCAGTGCCTCGGCCTCGAGGCCTCACGCCTCAGGTGTGCCCCCACGTGCCAGGCTCAGTTCTCTGACAGGGCCTTCTGACGCCCAGTATCACTGGACCTGGGCTGGACCGAGGGTCTTGACAATTTGGAAGCGCAAGGTTCAGATGTCTTCAGATACCAGGGCCTTCGGGCATGCCCCTCGACCCATCCTAACTAGGCTTTCGGTCTCAACCAGCAGTACACATGTTTTGTTGTACCTCCGGGGATCGTTCGCTACTGTACAATGCGTATAGTTCGTGTTGGATTTACGTCCTAACACCGATCGTGCCTCCCTGTAAGAAGGTTTCCAGCATGGCAGGAACCTCGTCGGCCTTTGCCCACTCAACTACAAAGTTATGGCTGACGGGTGACCCAAGTTCCTCGTCCGACATAGTTCGCCTCGTACCACTCATCGTCTCATACGCGTCACGCATTGAGATACGCGCTTCCGGATCGGGGGAAAGCATGCTGCGCGCCAGGCGAGAAATGCGTTCTGATTGCGTCTATCGTCATAAATCAGCCTGATGTCTCGGGTTTAGGGACAGGCTTACTGGGAACGCCCTGAATATCATCATGCCGAATTGCCATACATCTGCGCGAAACGGGCAGTGCGGCCGCCCGTCTAACTCGAGATCGATCTCTGGAGCGCGTCGAGCTGCCGCAAAGTTGTCTATCGGTGGTCCAACCACCTTGCGCTGCGCGGGATCGGTGTCTGGTGTGAACTGAACGGCGATCTCGAAATCGATTATGTAGTAGCGGCAGGGAAAGCGGCTCAAGAAGCCATGCTCGCAGTCTCCCAAGTGGTTAATGACGATGTTAGCATCTGAGATATCCTGCGTACGTGCGGGATTTATCACGGCGCTCGAATACAGAAGATGAACACAGGCAAACCTGATGAGCGATCAAGTGGTCGTGCAGAAACGCGAATCCCTGCCGCCGAAAAATGTTAGCATGCAACGACTCAGTTCAACACGCCAGACTCACTTCAAGAAGTTGAATGATGCATTCCAGGATTTCAGATATATTTGTGAACCAGAATCTCCCAGTGGAGGATGCTCTGCTGCTGAGTGGCGAAGGACTCAGCCGAGGCATCACTACGAAGACCCAGTCCTGAAAGAAGAGTTCCTGGACAATAGGAATGACGTGGTTGCGCATGTCCGAGAGAGCCTGCTCCCGAGCGAGGTATCGCAAAATTTCCAGTTGGCGTGAGGGCGGGGAGCCCTTGGAGACGATTCGTACGATCACGTCTGTCCCATCTGCAAGAACTCCCGGATAAATCGATGCGGACTGCGTCGTAGGATGAGCAAGGCCAAGGCACGTATAAAAGGGAAATTTGCCTTTTGCTGCATGTTACGGTCTGATGCATAGCTGCCAGGCTGCGTTTCGTAAGTATCGGGCGGGAGCTTGAGGTCATCGTATGCATCCAGTGGCGGTAGGCGTAACATGGGGATGCGCAATTCAATCTTAGACCGGTACAGTCTGACGCCTTGCAAGGCAAATTCGGAAGTCATTTGTGCCCAGAATTGCACGTTGTATTCAGTTTCGGGCGACTCGCAGGGAGGATATCGCCTCCACTCCGCCAGAGAGGTCGGCCACACCTAACCACGATATAAGTAGAGTAAATAGACCGCGACAGAGTCTTACCATGAGTTGAGGCTCAACCGTAGTCTTCGCGTCCGTATCGGACATGTGTAGCAAGTGGCTAGGTCGTGGTGGAAAGTCAAGTTACGTTGAATGCCGGACGCTGCCGCGCTTCCGAGAGTTCGGCGGTCAGTTGATACTGATTACTCTCAGGTCGATAATATTTCGACAATCGTCGAGACTGCATTAAACTTCATCACCACAAAGTAGCAGCAAAATAGTCTGTCTTACTCAATGGCCACCATACGATCCCGAGATTGATACACTACGTTCAACACTTCGAAGCCAACCGCGGATCTTTCTACTAAGCTACTTGGTACACTCGTGCGGTTGATCATCTAGGTAAGGAAGAGCCTCCATCTCTGGTGGTTTCTCACCAATTTTTGTTAAAGTTTGCCATAGCTGACCAGAAGAAGGAGTTGCCCAGCACGCACACCCTACTCGGACGTCCGTACGAATCCTCCGGAGGAATACGTAGGAAGGGAAGGTGCTTCGATGTAGGACTCATGTAGCCTTACCCCTTGCAGCGCAAACTCCTCGGTCATTTGGGACCAGAATTGCAGGTTGTATTCAGTCTCGGGCGACTCGCAGGGGGGATATTGCCTCCACTGAGCTAAAGAGGTCGGCCAAACCTTACGTATTGTCAGATTGACATGACGACGCGGTCGGAGGGGAGGGTACGGGCCCTCTGCTCAGGAAGTCGCGCATCAAGTAAACGCCGTTGTCGAACAAATCACCGGGAAGAAGCAAACGTGGTGGTGAAGCTCTTATCCCCAGCACAATAGCCTCACGTGCCTGCGGGGTAGGTACTGACGCCCTTATCGATGGACCAAGGCTAGACCTTGCACAAGGCAAGCCATAAATGGCAAGATTCCTCGAAATTCCAAGATACCTCATGAATTCACTCGTCCCGGTTGTGATGACCACGTTAACAGTTAGGATTCATTAACGCTTTGTCAACGGAGATTGTTTAAGGCTTCAACGAGAATGCTATCTGAGTTGTATACATTTCTGAACCCCCAGCGGGCCACCCTGTAGAAATGTTTCCAGCAAGGCCGGGACCTTATCGTCCTCAGCCCAGTCAACGATGAAGTTATGGAAGACGGGCGACGCCAATTCCTCATCTGACATCGCGTTCTTCAAATTGCGGATGGTTTCACAGGCCTCGCGCATCGATGGACGAGCTTCGGGATCGCGAGCAAGCATGCTACGCGCGAGGCGACAAATGTGTTCCGACATTGTCTGAGAAGCATAAGGGCGGTAGGCCACGCCCGAATCAGGTGACATACCGGAAATGACCTGAACAGCACCATCCCATACTGCCATACGTCTGCGCGGAATGGGCAGTGCGCTCTGACAGAATCGACCTCGGGAGCCAATCGTGTTGGTGCGAAGTTCTCCAGCGGTGGCCCAACCACTCTGCGTTCATCGGGATCGGTTTCAGGCGCAAACTGGATTCCGAGCTCGAAGTCGATGATGTAGTAGCGGCAGGGAAAGCGGCTCAGGTAACCGTGACGCTTATCGCCCAGATGGTTGATGACAAAGTTACTGATTGCAATATCCTGAACAGCATTAGAGCCCATGCCACGTATTTGCACAACTGAGGAACACAAAGACGAACCTGATGGGCTATCAAGTGGTCATGTAGAAATTCGAATCCCTGGCATTGTTGTATATCAGCCGTTAGGCAGCATGCAGCGTTAAACTCACTTCGAGGGTCTGGGAAATACATTCCAGAGTTTCAGACACGGTAGCAAACCATTTATCCCCGGAGGTGATTGAATCATCAGCAAGAGGGCAGAGGTCCATTCGAGGCATCACGACGAACACCCAATCCTGAAAGACCAGCTCTTGGACAATCGGAATAGCATGATTGCGCGCGTCTCCGCGGGCTTTCTCCTCGCAGAGGTATCGTAGGATCTCCAACTGACGAGAAGGCGGAGATCCCTTTGAGACAACCCGAACCATCACGTCGCTACCGTCCCGAAGGACTCCTGGATAAACCGAGGGCGACTGTACCGAAATCATGAGCGGGTGCTATACGCAAGAACAAAACGGGTTGCACCTTTTGCTGCATGTTGCGCTCGGACACATAACTGCCAGGTTCCGTCTCATAGACATCAGGAGGGAGTCTGAGATCGTCGTATGCGTCCATCGGGGGAAGGCGCAGGAAGGGGAAGCGCACTTCAAGCTTTGTCCTATAGAGCCTGACGCCCTGCAACGCAAAGTCTGGGGCCATCTGCGACCAGAATTGCAGGTTGTACTCAGTTTCGGGTGTTTCGGCGGGCGGATATTGTCTCCACTGAGCCAGGGAGGTAGGCCAGACCTGAAGCATTGTCAGATCGCAAACACGATGCGGAAGACCGTATACCATGAGCTCAGAGATATTGACGGTCCTCTCTTCCGGATCGGACATGCGTAGTAAGTGGCTGAGTTCAATGTGGTGCAAGGACAAGCCGCGATGAACGTCGACGGGCGCTGCCGCAGTTCCGAGTGTTCGGCGGTCAGATGATCCTCTGCGGCGGACATTAATCGTCGTGACGCACGACTTCATTTCCTCTATATTATCTGACCATCCCTATGTACAAGTTCGACATCGATACACCACGTTCACCTCACAGAACTGCTCCATTGATAAGAACAAGTAACTGCCAGTACCTGTTTACATCGAACACATGGTAAAGCCTGCAAAGGAGCCTAGCAAATACCTGTATGCCTTGTTGCCTTACGCCGAGACGACGGAAGAGCGTCAACACGGTTATTCATAGTCTTTCCACGTCCGAACCCCGATTGATCCTCCTTGTAGGAAAGTGTCCAACATCGCAGAGACCTCATCAGCCTTGGCCGTGTCGACGACAAAGTTGTGCAAGACGGGCGACGCGAGCTCATCGTCTGAGAGACTTCCTCTGATATTGCACATCGTGTGACACGCCTCGCGCATGCTGGGACGCGCTTCAGGATCGCGCGCAAGCATCCTCCGCGCGAGGCGAGCAATGTGTTCCGAATGCGTCTGTAAGGACTTGTGAGTATTGTAGCGGATCTTCAGAGCGAAGGACTTGCAGGAAACGCCCTGAACAGCAGCAAGCCGAGCTGCCAGACGTCCGCGCGGAACGGGCAGTGGGCTCGTCCTTGCGAGTGCGTGTCGACCTCCGGAGCAAGACGAGACGGCGTGAAGTCCTTCAGGGGCGGCCCGACGACTTTGCGCTCGGAGTCGTGGGGGACCTGGACGGCGACCTCGAAATCGATGATGTAGTAGCGGCACGGAAAGCGGCTCAGGAATCCATAGTCTCGATATCCCAAGTGGTTGACGACGATGTTCGCATCTGAAATGTCCTGGACGGGTTGCATGACCGCACATCCGCGCAACCGGGGCAGGTATACCGCATACGAACCTGATGAGCGATCAAGTGGTCATGCAGAAACGCAAATCCCTTGTACGGAGCGGAGGAGTCTGTCTTCAGTTAAGCAAATGCGTTGATCAGGTGATAAACTCACTTCGAGCATCTGAACAACACATTCCAGAACTTGCGATATCGTCGTAAACCAGTTCCTGCCGGTAGTAATCGTCCTATCGCTGAGCGATGCGGCGCTCATTCGGGGCATCACCACGAAGACCCAGTCCCGAAATACGAGCTCCTGGACGATCGGAATGGCGTGATTGTGCGGCTGCGATTGCAGCCTCTCCTGCGCAAGATATCGCAAGATCTCCAGCTGGCGCGAAGACGGAGCCCCTTTGGAAACAACCCGCACGAAAACATCGCTGCCATCTCTCAGAACTCCTGGATAAACCGATGCAGACTGGATGAAGGAAGGATAAAGCACGTGAAACACGTGTTAATAGATAGCTGATACTCATACACACCTTTTGCTGCAGATTGCGACTGGATAGGTAGCTCCCAGGCTCCGTTTCGTAAGTATCGGGCGGCATGCGCAGCTGCTCGTACGAATCCTCCGGAGGGATACGCAGGAAGGGAAGACGCGCTTCGATGTAGGACTCGTATAGCCTTACCCCTTGCAGCGCAAAGTCCTCAGCCATTTGGGACCAGAATTGCAAGTTGTATTCAGTCTCGGGCGACTCGCAGGGGGGATATTGCCTCCACTGAGCTAAAGAGGTCGGCCAAACCTTACGTATTGTCAGATTGATATGACGACGCGGTCGAGCTTACCATGAGCTCAGACAAATCGGTGGACCTCTCTTCCGTCTCGGACATGTGCAGAGCAAGTGGCTGGTTGTGGTGCAAAGACAAGCCGCAATGAACGCCGGGCGCTGCCGTCGCACTTGCGAAAGGTGCCCACCGGGCAAGATGATAATTCTAGTCGCTGGCTGCAGGAGGGTTGAAGAAGTCATATCGAGCATTCTCCGCGGCATCGGTTATTTCTCTGATCGACTTCTGCCAACGCCCATTAACGGGGGTTAACTGACTTGTGAAAGGCTCGAGTGTGAACCGTCCTCCGAGTCCTCATCTCCCCGACACGCTTCGCGCTCGAGAAAAGTATGGGTGATAGCGATTGTATTGCACAGCGACGGACGAATGAGACAGAAACAATGAAGCGGGCGACTGTTCATCTGATCCAAGGCATGCAAGCGTGACGTGACGGGGAGGTGGTGTAGGTGCGGGGATGATGCTACAATGTGTACAACGGCAGACTCGACAGATACGTCATTAAAACTGAAGCCCAGACGTCTACATACAACGGCTCTCGCATTTACGAGGACGTGACGTTGTTGAAGATGAGGATGTTGGGCGTCTTGGCCGGCAGGTCCGACAGCGCGTCGCGCGTGCCCAGCGCGATGAGCGCCTTCTTCAGCTGCGCGGGCGTGATGGTCGACGGGCCGCCGGGGACGGGCGCGGTGACCGGCGCGGCAATGGGCCCGGCAATGCGGCGGAAGAGATGGAGCACGTTCGAAAGCCAGCCGGGGAGCGTCTCCTGCATGTCGCTCATGACCTTCATGCCGAAGCGCTCCGGCGAAAAGTCGGTCTCGACCTCGAGCTCGGGGTTGAAGCGCTCGTTGGGGTACAGCGACAGCAGGTAGGCGAGCAGGCCGGCGGTGTGCGGGGACGCCATGGAGGTGCCGGAGATGCTGTTGGTCGCGTCATCGGAGCCGATCCAGGTGGACAGGATGTTAAGGCCGGGCGCGAAGATGTCGACGCATTCGCCGTAGTTGCTGAAGTAGGCGCGCTCGTCAGCGACAGTGCTGGCGCCGACGGTCACGGCCTTCTCGGCGGCGGCCGGGGAGTAGCTGCACGCATCGCGGTTGTCGTTGCCGGCAGCCACAGCCATGTGGAAGCCTCCGTCGACAGCGGCGTTGACGGCATCGTCGAGCGCACGCGACTTGCCGCCACCGAGCGACATGTTGCCGACGGAACCCTTGTGGGCGGTCTTGCCGGTGCGGGCATACTCGGAACGAGCCTCCTTCATCTTCTTCGCAGCAGAGTCAGCAGCCCAGGTGACGCCAGCGACGACGTCGGACATGGAGCCGGAGCCATTGTCGCCGAGGACCTTGACGGCAATAACATTGGCAGCCTTTGCAACGCCGTATTTCCGGGAGGCGATGGTTCCGGCGCAGTGGGTGCCTGGTGCGGTCCTCGCGGGTCAATATGTGATATGACTCGGGCCAGGGCAACATACCGTGGCCGTTGTTGTCGACGTCGGAGGCGTCGCGGGGGATGGTCTTGCCCCAGGAGGCGCGGCCCTCGAACTCGACGTGCTTGATGTTGACTCTAAAGGAGGGGTTAGGGGCATGGATATAAGACGGACGGAGATAGATGGGACGGACCCGGTGTCAATGACATAGACGTCGACGCCCTGGCCGCCGTCTGTGTCGTAGGCGTACTTGTTGAAGGTGCCGAGCGACAGCTTCTTGCGGTGGGAGATGCGGGCGAGGCCCCACGGCGACGAGCGCTGCGTCTGGATCTAACGGAACGATAAGCCCGGGGCGTCGTCCCCCCCTAAAGTCGGCGGGACTCACGTCGACGGCGTAGACGCGCTGGTCCTGCTCGATGTATGCGACCTCGGGCATGGCCCTGAGCTGCTCGATGGTGTCGGTGGAAAAGGAGCCGGCGTAGCCCTTGAGGTGGCTGTCGTAGACGTGGCGGATGCCGCCGCCGCTGGCCATGGCGCTGCGGGCGTGGGCGGTCTGGACCTGGGCGACGTGGTCGTCGAGGGCGGAGCCGGGCTTGAGGATGACGATGTACGAGTCGTTGATGGCGTTGTGGGCCACCTCGGCCTGCGGGAGGAACACCGGCGCCAGCGTCAGCGTGGGCGAGCGCCGCAGCGACGGGCCCGTGGAGGACGTCGAGAGCGGGCCAGCCGCAACGCCGAGCGAGACAAGCGCGGTCGTGAGCAGTCGCGAGATCATGTTTCTGGCCACCTTTACACTGGGACTGGGGGGTTGGTCGGAAGTAAAGGTGTGAAGCTCCCCAGCTCGTCCGACTCCGCCCCTTATATACCCCCGCCTACAGGGCTTGCGCGTTCCAATCTACTGAGCACGCGACCGCAACATGCCTTATTAGGTACTCCAATCTTATCTCCCGCTGCCACACCCTCAACATGAGGTCCCAGCCTGCGCGCTTCGGCTGCTGGCAGTGGGTGCAATCCTCCACTGGAGAACTGTTTGGCCGTTGCCTCAAACGCGCTATCCATTCATCTCACACTACCAGAGCGCTTAGCCCACACGATAAGGGAAAAGGTGCAGAGCTCGGCCTGGCGACTGTATTCTACGATACGAGGAGCTGGTACTGCATCGCTAGTCTTCGACAACTTCTTCGTTCGAGACTGCCGATTCGCATGACTCTCAAAATGACTCTGTCTTGTCGGACTCCTGGTCTTTGACGCTTGCTGCTTTCTGCCAGCGTGTTCCGTTGAAAGCTCAATCTGGGGCCGAACGGTTTCGCTCTCCCGACGCTGGCGATTAAACGATGGTATTTTGCATTACCTAGAAGGACGGGACGACCTTCGGAAGGAAAGGCAGACGATTGAATCGAAGCTCAACGCGTTTCCGTTACCACGACTATTATTACGAGCTTAGGATCCGCGGCGCGTCAGGACGGTGATCACCCCCGCTCGCATCGCTGGAGACGTAAAGGCGGCAGAAGTCGGGCGACCACGCGAGGCCGGTCGGTCTGAAGCACTGCTTGGGGCACACGTCCGGGTTCCACCTGACAGCAGGTCGACGAATCTGGCCTTGCTGGTCACCGGCGCGCTCGGCTTCCATGCGCCGCTGAGGGCTTTAATGCGTCCTGGGACCGTGACGGTTTTGTATATGGGTCAGCGTCAGAGGATGGTGACACCTGGACCTTGGCTTTAACTTGGTATTGGAATCGGGGACTCGCGGTTCCACGAGCCATGGAAGGCGTCTGCGTCGCAGACGCAGGTCAGCTTGGCCTCATACTGTGGCCTGAGAGCTCACCGTATGCGTTGGAGTCTCAGGAAGGCCCGCACTTGATGTCGATCGGCGCGACGTGGGCACTGGGCAGGGAAGACGAGAACGCGCTTGATGGCGGTCTACATGAACAACGTGAGCTTGACACCTGCAATACAGCATGGACTTACGGTGCACTCAGAGTCCGTGTCGTTGAGCGTAAATCAGTCGTCGACCTTGAACAGCGGGACGAGGCTGGGCTCCCTGACGTTGTGGGCCCCGATTACTACCCGATTTCTCAGACCGATCCGACACTTAAGTGCTGTTATAGTTATTTCGGACGCTTTATTGTGTAGTGAACACTTTCCGACGCTTCAAGTCGTGGGAAACACCCTCAGTTACAGAGTCGTATTGACTCACTGGATATACTCCGATCTGATCTAATCCTGATCTAATCTTGAGAAACTCGATTGCCCGGCAAGAACCGATGGTGTGCTGCTAAAACCCAAACCATCACCACCTCCCACCACCACCCAGAAAATGACACTGACCGCCCAAAGCATCCATGCACAACAATTGCAGCAAGAAGGTAAGCGACCTGGCATCGAGCGCTTTACTAAACGCTCATGAAACTGTATGCACCAGAGAGGACGCGCAGATGGCTGAACGACCAGGTCGAGGCTGCGCGCAACACGCTCGGACGGGCGGACGCAGCGCTTGCAGAGGCCATCGAGACCCGCAAGGCCGCAAAGTCTGCTCTGGACCTCGCCCTGGCTCAGCGTGACGCCGTGTTCGAGAAGGCCTTGCCTCGGATGTCGCTCGTCCGGCGGCTGCCCTTGGACGTGCTCTCGGAAATATTCGCCCGTGTCGTGGATGGATACGGCCCAACGTCAGATGAGCCAATACTCGAGGAGGATGGCTGGCCCGAGGACACGTTCGCGCGCGCCATGGCCCCCTTCCAGCTCGCCGCGGTCTGCCGGAATTGGCGCCGCGCGGCGCTGGCGTCGCCGCGCCTGTGGACGTTCGTGGGCATATCGTTCAACATATGGGAAGCCATATGTGCAGAGGAGAACAAAGCCGAGATGGAGGCCCACGAGGCGTATATGCTACTCTTGCTAGAGCGGAGCGGCAAGCTGCCTCTCGAAGTGCAGTTCCTCGGCGTGTCCTGCAATTGGATCGACGCCTGGCCGAGCTTGCCCAAGCTGCTGGTCAAACTCGCCGCGCGCTGGCGGCGCGTCATGCTCCTTATGGATGAACCGGACGAGGAGAACACTTCATCCATCCTCGGCTGCTTCAGGTCCCACATGCCTCTGCTCGAGCATCTTCATATCCAGCTTTCCGGCGCCGTCGGCGAAATGCCTGAACTCACGCCCGTCGTAGAGGTGCCCTCGGCGCCGCTCCTGTCCAGCATCGTTCTTGTCGGCATCACGCTGCACGCCACCCCGGGCTTGACGTTCGCAAACCTGCGGAGGGCGACTATCATGTACGCGAGCTATGTGCCCGCCGACTTCTGGACCCTTCTCCGCGCCATGCCGCACGTACACCAGCTCAAGCTCAGCACGGTTTTCTCCACAGAGACCGTGCCGTTCCCCACAGGAACCATCGCCTTCGACCGCCTCTCTGACCTGTACGTCCTGGACGACTCCTGTGCCTGTGGTTTCAAATTTGGCGCCGACGTCTTCCGCATGCCCGCGCTGCGGTCGCTGACATTCGAGCTCACGCAAACCTCCGAGCTCCTCGGCTTCGTCCAGCGCGCATGCAAGTCCGCCACCGAGCTCACGCTCAAGCACCAGACCGACCCGCTGGACGAGGCAGTCGCGCAGTGCCTCAAGCATCTGCCCGGCCTCGCGAAGCTCTCGTTTGACTCGTGCACGCTCGCGGACGCGTTCTTCAGCACCCTCCAGGACGAGCGCGCGTGCCCCGCGCTCGCCGAGCTTCACCTCCACAACACCGGGTTCGTGTCGGAGACGAGCAGTCCTCTTGTCCGCTTTGTCCGCGCGCGCAATGTCTCTAATCCCGCGCCGGCGCCCACATCGCAGCAGGCAGCGCCCAGCCGATCTACCAACAACCGCGCGCTCGGTCCTTTGCGCGTCGTCACGTTCGACGAGTCTGAAGGCCCCAAAGGCGTAAGCTGTTGGGACGCTGCGGAGATCTCCCGCCTCGTCGAAGAGTTCGCGAATGTTTGAGCTCCCCCGTGGCTTTCCTCACGTATCGTTTCCTTACTTATACCTACAGTATCTTTTGCTCAAGTTGTACTCACCCGTTGTTACCGCCATACTGTACTGTTGTACCCATTGCTCACCTAAACAAAAAGAACAACGGCAATTGTAAATGGCTGCAGAAAGTCGAATCGTACGAACAACATTAGGTGCAGTGATTCAAGATGCTGTTCCTTCAGCCTCGGGCAGCGAGACAACCACAAGACGATTCTTCTTGACCGGTTTCCCACCCGCCATGTCGTTGCGGAGCTGCTCTGGAGTTGGATGAAGGATGAGTTTCGCTCGAACAGCTGCCCGAGCCTCCTTGCGCGCGCGCTTGGCGGCGCCCATATTTCGAGGCGCGGTCGTGCGGACCTGCTTGACGTGCGTAGGGATGTGCTCAACCTTTTGCGAGGGGAGAGTGGGCGCCGTGTCGACATCCATCGCTTCTGCACCGTTCTCCTGCGCGTGTACGACGAGCCAGGGTGCGCGGACGATGGGGAACGATGATGTAAGTGGCACGAGCGGGTCCATGATGTTTGGCGGCGCAGACTCCTGGATTGAGTTATCAGATACGAACAACGGTGAAAAAAGTGAGGATTGGCGCACGGCAATGGCTACGACGCTACATCGCGGCAGGCCAAATGCGCTGGCGAGCAATGCTTCGGCGCCCTTAGGCAATGATACGAGTAATGTCGTATCCTCCGTAGAGTTGGAGTTGCATCCCGCGACTAGGTGCGGAATATGTGCTACGAGCGCGGCCGGATCGATGTCACCCGTACAGACAAGCACGAATCTTAGTTTGGGCGCGGCAGTTGGAGCGTGCGATGAAGCGGGTTTGACGAGCCGTTTGGCAGCAGAAAGCGCGTCGAGCTGTCCCTCCAGACGCTTCGTCACGTGGTTCACGCCTATGACTAGATGCGAGAGGATCTCGGGCGGTGGCATAGAATCGGTGACCATGGCATCCGCGCCGCCCTCGACGACGCGTGGTCGTTTACGAGCTGGTCCTAAAGCAGCCTCTCCTGGAGCGCCGGATTCTCGTCCTTTTCCCTTGCGCTTGCGTTTGCGGGATTTCGCGTCGTCTGCTGACTCGGTAGAATCGGCCTCCTTTGGCTTGTTAGAATGGCCAGTACCACGACCAACGTGACGGCCGCGTGAGGCATTAAATTTGGCGACTTCGGCATGGGTCAAGAGCTCGATAAACTTGTCCAAGAACGCCTTAATATGCGCCGAGGGTATCGTGGGCCTTATGTACGCATCAGTTTCTGCTATAAACCCAAGAAAGATGAGATTATGCACACCAGTCGACGCGGAACGGAGTGTCCAGGGTAGACCGGAAGACGATTCTGCGATCTGAAGGTGCCTCTTTGGATTTTTGACCAGCAGGCTTGTTGCTGCTGCCTGCGTCGCCTTTGGAGGTACTGGCCGCTGTATTGGCCGCGACAGTGGACTTGGCCGCGCCGGGGTCAACATTCGCTGCAGGATTGGTTGTTGGACGGGACTTCGTTTGCTTTGGAGCGCGATTGGATACGCTTTTGTCGTACGAGCGCACAATTTTTGAGCTCGCGTTGGACATGGCAAAAGCAGTGGCCACGGCAAATGTTGCACGAGCTAGTCACGAGGAACCGGCTAAAATCCGTGGCGGAGTTGCCACGCGTTCGACTCTTCGAGATCAAACTTCACATCGTCGAAGCACAGGAACTTCGACCTCTACGACGTCAAAAAAGTCTACAAGTATTTGCGCTTATTTCCTACTTCCATTATTTCCTGATATCTTATTGAATCAGCCTCTCAAAATTAGCAACCGGCTTCTGAGAACTGTCTATCCGCCTGCCTCCTAGGCAGCGGACTCTATTTGAGAACTTTTATATCCATGATACTTGATGATTGATGACAGGGAAGCCTCTCGGAGCCGCGAGCCCTTCAAGACTACATGAATAATAGAGGGTCTTGATCCGTCCGCGATAGACGCGTTCCTCGTAGAATTCGGGTTAGACACCTTCCAGGATGCCTACCTAGCATATACGAGGCCAATGTAAAGGTCATTCAGAGCAAGCGAGGAATGCATGACGACGCTGCGTCATTGGTTCAATCCGACTTGGTGACGGAGGTGCCGATTAGCCAGGAAAGGTTGCCATCATGTAGTACACTGTGCCAAATCATGACGCTCAGTCGCAGGGTGGCTAAATCCGCGTATTCATAGGCGTCGTTAACGGGTGCATCTGCAACCGGCGCCCCTTGCGCCAACGAGTACATGGTTATTGCCCACCGTCACGAGTTGCGAGCGGCGGTGGGCCTCCCAACATGGCGTGCGGGAAGGGGTGATTGTTGATGATGCGTTTAGTGCTGCGTTCTTCGTGGCGGAGCGCGTGAGCATAACGAAGGCGCAAGAAGTGTCCATTATTGCATTCGTAAGCAATCATCGCGGTCAAACTGTGGTGGCTGAGACTGACGTTCAACTCGTTGTACCTGAATGAGGTTTCTGATATTCTGAGCCTTGCGTCTCAGGGGCCAGAAATCATGGCTGGACTGTCTCGTGAGCTGATGCAAGATCACAGTCGCGAATAGCGATCCAGTTTCCTTATCTCTCCATGCGGGCTGAGCACGGTCGCATTTTGCGCAGGCCGGGTACTAGTTCTGAAAAGGTACTGTTCCGTGGCGGTTTTGTCAACGAAACGACTTCCACGACGGCAGAAGTGCGTAGGTGTCTCGTGAGGCCTTGCCGAATCGGGGGCCGAGCGAGATCTCTGTGCGATTCGTATCGCTCAGCTATGCATTCCGTCTTGACGTCCGTCTTGGCACCGCCGCGTCATTGGTCGCAGGGCTACACAAGTCGACAGCTCCCGCCCGGCAGTAGAGCGCTCAAGCGGAGCCGGTCCCCACTGGCAGTTCTCGATAGATACCATGGTAGTAGCCACACGCATGGGTCCGTACGCTTCTTGCAGGTGCGTGCCAGCAAAGCACGGACGACAATGTGGGGTATAAAATGCCTGCGGGGGCGTAGATGAGAATGCCCAGTGCGAGATTCTCACTCGGTTCTCTCCACCATGCATGCTCTCATCTCCTTCGCTGTTACCGCCGCGCTTGCACTTGCATCGGTCGGCACGCCCGTTAAGCAGCTCGCCGTGGAGAAGTTTGCTGGGCAGGTCAAGCCCAACAGCTTCATCGTCACCCTGAAGCCCGGCGTGGACAAGAGCGTGCATCTGGAGAAGAACCCTGTGATCGCCACGGCTGTCACTCACGCGGACTGGGAGACCGACTTCCTGCATGGTTTCGCCGGAACGTTCAATGCGACGCAGCTCGAGGCCCTCCGTGCGAGTGGCGACGTTCTCAGCATCGCTGAGGATGGCATAATGTGAGCAAGGGCCTTGCGATAGTCTTCACAAAACTCACCGGACTGCGCAGGCACACAACAGCCGTCACCACACAGTATGTTCCGCTGCTGTGCAAGCTATGTGACTAATCTCGTGCTATCATTCAAAGGACAAATGCGCCATGGGGTAAGCAATGTCGGGCAATCTAGCGATGCAGAGTTGTTAAGCCGATGCTTTAGGCATTGCACGCCTGTCGGCACGAGCACCCGTTGGAGGTTCAGCCAACTCGCTGAACTTCACCTTCCGCTTTGACTCGACGGCGGGACGCGGAGTCGACGTGTTCATCGTCGGTGAGTTATGTAGCCACGCTAGGAAGCCGTTCGGCCTAACATGATCTTTGAAAGACACTGGGATAAACACTGGACACGTGAGTCCACCTCCAAAGATTGATATGTTGATTCCGAACCATAGTCTCAGCAAGACTTTGGCGGTCGCGCGAGGTTCGGAGCTGCCTTTGGGGGCCTTCCAACGGTCGATGACAACGGTACGTCGGTCATGTTGACAGAACGTGATCTTGAGCTCAGCTTGCGAAATGCAAGGCCATGGAACGCACGTCGCCGGAACTGCTGTCGGCTCTCGTTTCGGTGTTGCCAAGGCTGCGAATGTTATTGCGGTTAAGGTCCTGAACAGCGGCGGGTAGGTTGCTGAGCTCTTTGCCGAATCCATGAGAACCTGAAGCTCGCCAAGCTCGGGATCCGTTTCCGACATCGTCTCTGGTCTCAATTTTGTGCTCTCCCAGGCGCGTTCCAGCGGGCGGCCGACCATTGCCAGTATGTCACTCGGCGGTGGCGCATCCACTGCTCTCGACAACGCGGTTGCATCACTCACGTCGGCCGGCGTCCATGTGACTGTGGCTGCTGGTAATGACAATGTGAGTGCTGTCGCTATGAGCTGTGATATCTGGATTGACGCCCCCTGGAAAGGCCAATGCCGCCAATAGCTCGCCTGCCCGAGCGCCGAGCGCGATTACTGTTGGTGCCACGACGGTGAGCACCTCGAGACAAGGGCGAACAGCATCAATGAACTGGCGGTAGATTGGGGACGCACGTGCATCGTTCTCCAATTTCGGCGCAGTGGTCGACATCTTCGCCCCTGGTCAGACGGTGAGCACCCCCGTACAAGGATGACCCTGGCGCACGCGACTTAGCCGAAGAACAGGTCACGAGCGCCTGGATCGGCTCCACCACTGCAACAAACACCATCTCAGGGTAAGTTCTTCGATAGACAAAAGGCAATCTCACCCAGATCGACTTCCAGAACATCCATGGTGGGCATAATTCGCTCAGCGGCTTCCGGTTGCTGACATTCGCAGGCCACGCCCCACATCGCGGGCCTCGTCGCCTATCTTATTGGCCTGAACGGTAACGTTTCTCCAGCCACTATGAGCGCCAACATCAAGTCCCTGGCCCAGACCGGCGTACTCAGCGGTATCCGTACGTCAAGTGTGGTGCGCGAGATCCAAGCCTTGCTGACACGCAGCCAGCGTCTGGCACCACGAACGCCTTGGCTCACAACGGCCAATGAGGCACGGATCACACGCGAAGAGGTCGTGGGATGAATGTGCAGTAGCGTCGTGAATAAGCAATGAAACTCGATTTGCATGTCTGCGACTGGCCGCCGAAGCCCGAGCACAGCAAAACCTAGTCGAGTGTGGTCCCAAAGGAGGACTGCTGTGAGCTTTAGTATTGATGGACCACGGACCGGATGGAGCTCGCACCTCAGTCCTCACCTCCACCACGATGCAGCACGTGACTCGTGGTGGGGCGCGCGCCGCGCGAGTACAAGGGCCGCGCTGGGATCCAAATAGAAATCTCTGCTTCTGTTCTCGCCTGACGACCAGCTCATCCCTCGCCGCGCGACTATTTTTCCATATTCCTTTCCTATTGACGACGATGACCGTCCCAAAGACAACGATGGCGCCCCCCAAGAGACAGCCAACACAGCGACAGAACAGCCTAGTCCGCGCAGTCAACTCGCTCATGCCAGCCGTGAAGCTGAGCGCGGAAGACGTCATGCCAGATTCTGAGGGGGCGAAGGCCATTGCGGACATGACCAAGGAGCTCGAGTCGTCCGTGTCGACGTTCGGCGAGTGGGAGCGACAGCTCGGACGGTGAGTGGCCTTCAGCACAGAGAAAGCACAGGCTGAACACCAGTCCTACAGCTACTCCGGTCCAGAGGAGTGGGACCACGTTGTGCAGGGCGTCCACAGCCTGCAAGAAGATGCGGAGGCTGCGCTGCAGGCTTGTCGCCAGATGCGGACCAATCAACGCCAGTTCGCTTCGGCAATGACGACGATGCTCCAGCGCTCGCAGTATAGCACGAACCAGAGGCTGCAGGAGGGAAGTGACGAGCTTCTCCGCGTGGGAGAGGATATTGCAGGACAGTCAACCGCGCTGCAACACCACGTGGCGGCCATGCGCGACCGGGCCAAGCAGCTGGAGAAGGATATCAGCAGCGCTAAGGTGGCAGGACGAACGGCGGCTCGCTCCTGGAAGCAAAACCTGGCGAAGACGTTGAAAGCCATCTTCCAGGCCTGCAGTGCACTGTTGACGGCGTTGGCTGCTGTCCTGCCCGCTGTTCCCTCCTTTGGAGCTCCAGCGGCCGTACTTGCAAGCACAGCTGGCGCCATCTCTGGGTGAGCAATAATCATCGCTATCCCGTTGATACCATTGCTGACGTTCGACAGAGGACTCGCCGACGGAGCCGGCCAGATCGAGCGCTACTACAACAAGACGTTGAAGAAGGAGATATTATTGACCACGACAGGCCAAGAGGTGAAGATGGTCATCACAAGGCTAGGCGGTTTCCCGGCATACCAGCGCGTATTGGAGGCGGAGATGGCCTTGCAGTCGGGACGCGTTGTTCGCATGCGGAGCGGTGGGGAGCTTCGTCGTGCGACAGAGATGTGGAGAACGCACATGCTCGCGCTTGAGTAGACGCTGCCGTATTTTTCGTCGTTCTGCGACCCTTATGTATTGGAGCTGGCCTCGTTTTATGATTAATCTGTAAGAACCGTGACAAGAGAAAGAAAAGACGCGTGCGTTAAACTCCGCAGCCCTCTCAATCCATTGCTGCCACTAGTCTCGTAACCAGACGCGACGCATCGGACTTTGAAATTGGGACGGGCCGATGCGAAGCGTCTGGGAACATTGGACAACATCATAACCGAGTGATGGCGCTGATACTGACGTGACGCGGGACTTAGCCAGATTTCGCCTCTCCCCCCCGAGCACCCAACATCCTTTTGTTTTGTCCCGTCGGTTTGAGTCAATATATCCTAGTTTTGGGTACTAATACGCCGTATGGTGCAAGAATTTGAGCAAGGTGATTGCTCTACGGTTGTGTAATGGTCTGGGTCTGGTCGGCACCCTGCCTGGCGCCGCTACCTCTATAGCGCATGGCCGTGAGCATTCTTGGCTCCCCAAAGTATAGGAGACACACTTTAGGATCCAATCCGGCTGAATGGGGGTCATTCCTGGGCTTCCTTGGTGCCCAGTTACTATTTTATATTTCCAAAACTTGTAAAATTTACCCTATATAAATGTATTCAAAAACGCAAAATGACAGCTTTTGGATTATGAAGAAAAAATAGGTTTGTGACGGTACTGGCATGAGGTGCGGGAGCGCGATTTGGCTAAGTCCCGTGTCACGCTCAGTATCAAAAAGTGTGACATATGTTTGTGACGTCCGTTGTTCCCAGCCGCTTTACATCGCAGCGCAGCGGAGTTTTAAAGCGGCTGGTCACGAGCCTATGCTGCCACGTACACGTCCATGAATGGCCTCGTCAACCGCTAGCAGACCCAGCCAGCGACTCAAGCTCGCTGCTGCCCTTAGCCTGCTGCCGTTCTTTCTTTTCCTCGTCATTACATCTGGCTACAGCGATGGTCTGACACCGGCTGTCCGCGAGCTCGACCCAGAGTCACGCATCGAAAACAGCATTATCATACCATCCTACCATGAAGCTCCCAACATTAGTCCTCTCGTGACTCGCATCTTTCAGGCTGTCGAGTCTCCCGATAATACCGAAGTCATAATTGTGGACGATAACTCGCGCGACGGCACCGTAGAAGCCGTCGAAAGGCTGAAGAGCGAGGGCTACAATATCGTGCTCGTAGTCCGCACGGAGGAGTCCGGCCTTTCGAGCGCTGTATTGCGAGGCTTCCATGAGGCTCGCGGTCGTAAGTTCGTGGTCATGGATGGTACGCACTGCACCCAGTCATCTAGGCCTTCAAGCTGACAGGTAGTCTTTCAGCGGACTTGCAGCATCCTCCAGAATCAATACCAACCTTTCTTCACGCGCTCACAGACAGGACACCGTTTGCCATGGGCACGCGTTATGGACCTGGTGGTGGCGTGGACCGTGACTGGCCTCTCTACCGACGCATTATCAGTGCTGGTGCACGTAGCCTCGCTCGGCCTCTTACCTCCGCTTCCGACCCTATGTCTGGCTTCTTTGGACTGACTCGTGAGCTTGTGAGTGTTATGACCCCGCCCCCGTTCGAGTGATACTCAAAGCTCGCCGCAGTATCGTAAATCAGCGCCTGTGAATCCTGTTGGATTCAAAATTGCGCTTGAACTGTTGCAGAAGACGCACGTACCTCGAAACGCCATCGCCGAAGTGCCCTTCGGCTTCTCGAAACGCGTGGCCGGCGAGTCCAAGCTCTCGGGCAAGGTCATCGTGCGCTATGTTATGCATCTCGCCGCGCTGTATCGATGGCGCATGGGTCTATTCGGTTTGCTCCTGTTCGAGTGCGCGCTTATTGGTCTGTGCTGGCTTGCTCTTCGTGGATTGGAGTTTGGCCGGATTTATTGGCAGCGGCGGCAGCGGGGCTACCGACGCAGAGAAAAGTTCAAGCTAGACGTATAGGTTTCTGTCGGTTGCTCTGGTTGGACATGTAGCGATACATGGAGATTGTAACTTATTCCTCGCTGTTGCTGTTGAGTATTTCGAGCCTAGATCTCACGGCTGACGATGTCGCACGAGAACCACGACGAGCGTGAAAGGTCATTGGATGGATCTGACACAGCGAAGGTGGTATACAGTGCTACTAGCATTTAAGTATTTAATTGGTCCCAGAGCCCACAATCCGAGTCCATAGCTGGCCCTCTTCCCACGAATGGACGATGTTCGATGATGGCAAATGAAAGCATAAGCATGAAGGTGCTCATAAGTATCTTCACGCACATCGATTCCGTCAAATGTCAGAGTCGCAGTACCCGTCTGTGCCAGAACTTAGCCGAGCGAGGAGAAGTTTCACGACGTCGCGAAAAATGATACATCCTCTATCTGAGCCAGAGGTTCATACGGAGGGATGGGAGCATAAGTTGTCTCGAAGAGCCTAAAGAAAACGTGTATAGCCAAGCCAGCGTGGTGGTAGGCAGCGTGTGACTGGTTGCAGACGGCAGCGAGGCTTCTGAGATCCCGACTAGATAAATGATCTGGATGACAAGTTCTATCGGTAGCTGGAACGCGCGTTTGGCAGAAAGGGCAGAGACAGCAAGACTTCGACGTCGAGATCGCGGAGAGCGTGGGCAGAGCACCGGTCGCTGCCATGGTGGAAGGTTAGAAATCGGGCGGACTTGGAATGAACTTCTTTTGGTCAACACATTCACGGTCACTTCGTCGCGTCCGATCCAGCTATCTTCAATCGCACGCGGACTCAAATTGGCCATGCTATTTGGGCCGAGGAAGCGATATCAAGCCTTTAGACTGGTTTGAAGGTTTGCACGTTGGCATTTGGTCGGCATCGCACCAACATGGCACTTGGAACGCGACGCAGTCCACTGCAGCAGGAATTGCGTTCAAAAAATTAGCAGTCTCAACTGGATGCTCATTACCCTGACATGCGACTCAGTGGTAACATTGGCAGTCATTTCGATCCGAACTGGTTTCGTTGCAGACTGGCATCGTGGTGTCGGACCGAATTTTCCCTGGTTTTGATCGCAACTGCTGAGCATTTGGGAATTACAATCGCGACTGGCTTTCTCTGCTATATAAAGGCCTGTCCAGGGCTAGGTGTCGTACCATCAGCTCAACGTCGAACCCACTTCACCTCAAACACTATCTCGTACACGACCATTATGCGCTCTGGAAGCCAGCTCTACGTTACTATTCCGAGCATTTTCGAAGCCGACATCGACACCCCGGTCTTGGTGCTGTCAACCGGCCAAAAATCGCTGCAGAGCGCCAGCCCGCTCACCCCCACGGCTTTCGAGTTTGTCGACCTCAGCTGGACAGAGGACACGACGCCTGTGGTGACTCTCCCCGAATACATTCACATCGACATTCAGCCTGCGTCCGTCAACCCACGGCCGGTCACTCTCTGCCGCGCCGGATCCACGACCCAATTGTTGCACGGCCGTTCCCTCCTTGGGCTCGCAAAGCCTGTCTTCCCGGAGGACATCCAAGCCCAAGTGGAGCGTCAGGCTGCACGGCCCGCTAGCATGTTGCGACTCATCTGCGATGAGCGGCGTACGAGCGCGCTCATACGTCTCGAGCGCCGCATAGTCTACGCGGCCGATCCGGACGCATGGCATGCTCTAAAGGACGACGTTCCCGTCGCGCAGGCGCCGCGAAAAACCATTCCGCTTGCGCGTGCGCACAACACGGAGCAGCCCCTGGGGCGCTCTGTGATGAAGGATATTCACCTCCGTCGCGTCTTGGACCTCTGAAGACTCCAGCGCGGGGGCCTTGTATTATGTGTACCAATAGCCTTTGTATCCATATTGCGTCCTTTAATAGAGTGCTCCTTGTATTCAATAGTTCTCAAAGTAATAGCCCACGCAAAAAATTCCTGTTGACCACTGAGTATTGAAGCGCGGAAGCAAAGATGATCAGTGAGCATGTGGTTGACATGTTTGTACGACCAAACAACGCGGTTCACCGAGGCCGACGATGAGCGGCCGCCTTACCCGACAGCGCCAGCGCGAAGGCGCGACCAAGATACCGTTGCTGTCGCCGCTGAAGCCGACGGCGCGCAGCAAGAGACATTCGAACAACAACGACAACGAGAACACCTCCACCTCCACATCGAACAAGCGCCCGCGCTCGCCGTCACACGACGCCGACGCCGGCGCGCACGACGCCAAGCGCGTCAAGCAGGATGCCGCGCCTGTACAGCCACTGTCTCCCAAGAACGACAACGCCCATGTGCCCGCCATCGAGCTCGCCGCGGACGCCATGGCCGTCGACCCGAAGCCGCAACCACCGCCGCCCAAGACGCCCGGCAGACTGTTCGCGTCTGGCTCTCCGCAGCGCACTCTGGCGCGGACGCCGGGCACGGTGTCTCGCCTCCCGCGCCCGCTCTTCAAGTCGTCGGCGGCGCCGTCAATGAGCAAGACGCCCAGAGGCCTCTTCCACAGCGCGCTCGGCACCACGCCTGCCCGTCCCAAGGGGCCTTTGACTCGCGGCGCAAATATCAGACGGTACAAGGCGCCCATCCCTCAGCGCAAACAAGAGCCCAAGCTCGACCTAGGCAGTCCGCGCAAGGCGACGGGCATCTTTTCCAAGCGCGTCGAGGGCGAGCTCGGTGTTCCCGAGGAAACAGCGCGCGAAACGAAGGCGAGCTTGTCCAGGCTCGACGAGGCACTCAGGAAGCTTGCAGCGCCGCGACCGCCGCCTAGACGGCCTGCATCCAGCATGGGCTTTGCCTCATCTTCGTCTGCAATACCAGGATCCTCCTCCTCTGACGGTGCTTCTGCGTCTACCTCTGCAACTACCGCATCGAGCAGCAAACCGGAGTCATTGCCTGCACGCCCTGGGACGTCGCTCGGTTTTGTATCGCCGTCAAAACTGCCCGTACCATCAACCTCCTCTCGCCGCCTCGAAACAATTCAGGGTTCGCCTACACGCCCTCAGCTAGGTCCTCCTCGCCTTCCCACCTTTGCTCCGCACTCCCCGACCCGCTCCGTCTCCGCGTCCGCTACTGTAGGCAACGACCACAGGGCCAGCGCCGCCATTCGCGGCCTCAACCGAACGCTTTCCGAGCTTCTACCTACTACGACCTCACATGAAGTCGCCGGGGACAGCGGGAGCGGAACTGGGATTCGTAGCAAGAAGGAAGGCTCGTCATCCGCGGAGAGGCCGAAGCTTCGCGTGCAGCCGCCGCGTGCTCCGTCTACGCGCGTCGCAGCGCAACGCGAGGCGCATGCCGAGGTCAACTATTTGCATTCCTGCTTGATTATAGACGTTGACTGTTGCTGTACAGCCGAAACCCAGCAAGCCCAAGGAGAAGGATACCACGCCGCACCTGGATGTGCTCAAGAACTGCACCATCTTTGTCGACGTTCGCACAGACGAGGGCGATGACGCCGCCGCTCTCTTTGTGGACATGCTCAAGGGACTGGGCGCCCGTGTAGGCTGCGCATTTTCGTTTAGCAACGCAAGCTGAATGTTCGAATGCATAGATTTTGACTCGCATGAGCACGCGGTTGACGCACATCGTATTCAAGAGCGGCTTGCCGGGCACCGTCGCACGGTACAGGCAAGTGCTTTGCCATGCTCTCGCTGCCATCCAGCCTGACACATGCGTCAGGATGTTAACCGAGCCGCGCCCTCTTGTCGTCGGGATCGGATGGGTCGTCGAGTGCGTCGAGAAGCGCGCGCGGGTGGACGAATACCGCTTTTCGGTCGACCTCGAGACGGCCGAGACCAAAGTACTGCTTGCCCTATACTCTTGCTCTCCTACTCGTGCTAATCTTCTCCACGCACTGCTCAGCAGAAACGCCGGGCGACTAACGCGCCGCTCAACCCCGTGCGTACGAGGACGCTGCGCGCTATGTCCGACGACGATGGCGAGGACGGCGACGGCGAGATGAGCTTGACGGCCGCAGAGGAGAGCTTTTTGGAGTTTTCATTCGGTCTGCTCGCCCTCCTTTACTGCTTTTCTGAGCCGGCTACTCACGGTACTCGCAGAGAAATCCATTCTCGGCGTAAACGTGCCGCCTTCTGCAGGCAAGCAGAAGGAGATCCGCGACTTCTTCGCGCCGGTGGAGAAGGCGTCGTCCAGTAAGCGCGCCTTTCGACGTACGTGCGCCCGTTCCTTCGTACCTGCGCGTACTGATGATATGTCCAGCCAGAGTCGGCAGCCCGTTGAGGGAGACATTCGCGCTTCCCGACGATGAGGATGACACGGCTGGCGACATCGACATGGTGCAGGCATAAAATCTCCTTGCACGACCACTCATGGAGCAGCTGCTTATACGTTGCTTCTCCTTCACGACATTATGGCACATATGCAGTCTTTCATCTTCTCTTTGTCAGTACCTCCCTCTTCTTCACGTCCTCCTCTGCTCTGTCCTGTTTTCCTCTATATAATTTTGTCCAGTCTCGTCCCATGTATGCCATGCCTCTCCACTTCGGGACCTCCCGCCTGCAGTGGCGCGACCGTTCACAGTCTCCATTTTTCCGATCCAACCCTCTCTGGTTTTGTCCATACCCGTCTCTAGTGCGGTTCTGTCTGTCAGCCTGTTTTCTTCTCTATTTCCTCACCCTCTCGCTCTCGCTCTTCGCCCTTTTGTCGAGTTTATCATCGCGACGCCTGGATCAATGATCTCGTGTATCGGTTCCATGAAGTGCTGCTGCTGCTGCCGAGGCTTGCTGCGTTCCCTTCAGCTTAGCGTTCTGTGGGTATAAGGATGACAGTTTGCCACGCCAGATATCGGTGCCAATCGACTGTTGAGGACTCTATTACCTGCACAACAGTGAGAACACTCACAAGATATGCTATGCATATGACTATAATTACGGGTGGTGGCACAAGTAATACATCACTGGGCCGGGAGTGCAAGGATGATACGTAACCCGGGAATCGAACACGGGGGAAAGTATGTATGGGGATGCATGTAAGGGCGATGGATTTACTTACTCTTTGGAGAGTGGGCAGGCGAGCATATAGATGTGGATAACTTCAGTCTACTGTAGGTTACGAGCGCGATTGGCACGGCTGACGCGGAAGCGTGCAATAACACGAAGGCACTTGGCCAACCGGCGAAACGCGCCACTTGCTGATACTGTGATGCTGGACTCTGAGCCCTGAGAGCTGGCAGGAGAGCTCGCAAAAGAGTGTTCGTTACTCAGAGCGCTTGGCGAGATGGAGCTTTCATCGCTGGCTTCAGTGGCCGCCGAGTAGCTCATAGAGAGCGGGGAGGGACGGTAACTGGCAGGGATGAGCGGAAGATAATTGTGATCTTCCGTCGACATTTGGCTAATAGTGCGTTCCATGTGAGGCTGGGCGAGGAAAGGTGAGAATCCTTGTCGTGATGTGCGCACGTGCGGCGCTGTGCAGCGGGCTTACCAGAGCCAGCTCTGCCATAGGGAGAGAAGCGGGGATGCGCGTAGACGATGCAAAGTTCATGACGGGGTACAGAAAGGAGGATGGGCTTGGGATATGGATCTGTTGGTGAAATTTTCCGTGTGAGTGCCCCCAGTCATTTATACTGATGAGGAGAGGGGGCCCAGTCAGAAACCAAATGCAGGGGCCCAGTCCGTATCAAAATGCATCGGTGTCCTCGGCGTGCAATCCAGCATTGGACTGCCTATGATGCATAATCTCCTGTGAAGACGTGATCGATTCCGCGGCGGATTTGGGACCGGGCATTCATCCGCCTGATCATTCTGCTTAGTCAGCTACTGCAGAAATCAGGAAAATTAGGTGGGTTGGCTATATTTGCCTCCACATATGTTATAGACTCATTTTCGGAATAGCTATAATCAAGGTTTGTTGGATTGTCTCAATCGCGATTATCTCCGCGCCAAGTCCGGTTTGCGGCGGTAGCCGAAGCAATCTTTTACTGTCTTTCGTTGCTGCACCATGGCAGCGATGCCTCGCCAGACGGCTCTGACGGACTTTTTGCCCCCGCGTCCGCCACCTGCACCGTCGAAACGTCCGCCGTCGCTGCCCATGGAGCTTGTCGTTGCCACGTTGGACTATCTTTCGTTCGAGGACCTACGGCGGGCTGCAGCCGTATGTCGTCAATTCAAGGCCGTAGCGTATCAGTATGCGGGCCTTTATATCCACCGTAATATCCGTATCTCGTCGCATAAACGCGTAGCCTGTGCGCGTGCGTTGGAGAAGTTCCGCGAATTGACCCAGCACGCTATACAATGCGCACTACGTGTCAGCCTCAAAGTCTACTGTCACTTCAGCTACGGGGCTATACATGAAGATTATTACGACAAGATACGCCCCTGGATAACCAATGTCTTCATTTGCATAAAGGCAGCCCTTCCGGTCCTCGTCAGCCTCAGCATCAGGATTCCACAAATATTCTACGAGGAGATGGCAGTGGAAACCTATCTTTGCCTTCCTGCTCCGTATCTGGTTGAACTCGATTTGTCTATCGATCATGGGAAAAGTCACAGCCATCATACCCATAAGCTGTCAGGATCCATGTTCGCGGACTCCGCGCCTAAATTGGCTAAAGTCGAGCTGCGCGGTATCTTTCCGGGCGACAATCCGATTCCGGCTTTCTCTAGCGCCAGAGAAGTCTTGCTTGCGTACGGAGCTTTAGCTTCGACACCGGTTATTTCGCTTGCCTCCCACTTCCCATCTCTCAGGGTGCTTATTCTTGACGTCGATCGTGACGGTGACAAAGCGCCGACCAGACAACATCTTGACCTCAGTGGCCTTTCACTGCGGCGCCTTGTCATCAATGATGATGGAAACACTGGTATTCTCTCGACGCTATCGGCAATGGCGACTGCGGACACCGTCTTCTACAACATACCCTTTATCGAACATTGGAGCAACTCACCGATCTGGTGCCCTTCGCTCTGGGACTCAGTCAAAGGCAATCTTCATCTCCGTATATTGTCCAGCGACATCGACGAACTGGACACGCACGTCACGATTGTCACCGAGGACAATCGTCTCTTTCGCTCTTTCCGATTCGAGGGCTGGGAACCCTACAAATACGGTGGCTGGAACGGGCTCAGGTTTTTGAGCGCACGGTTCACATATATTCGACTGAATAACGAGTTTGCCGCTGGGTTCATCTGGTCTTTCATCGACGGCATGCCTGCGCTGCGGCACGTGCATATCGATTTCTGCGAGGATTCAAATGCTCCTGGTATATGTCACACAGTGCGTTCGATTATGCACTACCGAGTTTCATTGACTTTAACCACGTCGAGCAGACCTCACGCTGTGCGCGCTGTCCGGTGCTCGAGACGATAACACTCTTTGCTATGGACAAGCCTACGCATATCAGCTGCAGGCAGCTTGTTATGTTTGGTCGGGCGCTCGGACAGCAGGAGCGCGCCCCGGGAAATCGTCCGATCCTCACCCTCGTAGGTGTGACACTTTCAATGAAAGGATTGGATGCTTCGCTGCCGCTTGTGTTCCCAACGATCACCTATCGTGCTTTCGAAGGACGGGGGACTCGGGGAGATCGAAAAGCTGGAATTTGGGAACTTTAGAATCACACTCTCAAAACTTGCTCGATAGACGATGTAGACGACCTGTGCGGTGACAGTTAAGAGTACCGCCTCGCAGTTCAGGGGTTACAGGCCTGTTTAAGGCTATTGGCTTTCAGTTTGCCTTTAGAGAATCGCAGCTCGTATGAAACCTTGTCATTTCTGAGCAAGCCACCAGCGGGATTCCGGGGTGCCGCAACGGAAATAATATTGGGCGGGCGGAAGAAGGGTCTGGCAGGAGCTCCGGGCCGGAGCTTCCGGAGCCGCTTCCCCGGCGGCGTGCCGCGCGCGCACTTGCTGGTCGCCACTAACGCTCACTCACCCGGGTCGTCCTCTTCACACGTTCTACGAGAATGCTTTCCGCGCAGGAGGTCGAGAAACACGCGTCGCGTGACAGCTGCTGGATTATAATTCACGGTGAGCACCTATACTCTCTGACCGCGCAGGCCACAACTGAGCCTATCCGCCAGGCAAGGCCTACGACGTGACTGAATTTCTGGATGGTATGAACTTGCAGTTCATCTGTGCTTTGGGCACTGCGCTTATCAATGTGCTCCTCAGATCACCCTGGTTCGTGCTTGCGTATCCCGCGCTTTCTTGGTGCGCTGATTGGCCGCGCAAACAGGTGGTAGCAAGATAATCCTGAAATACGCTGGGAAGGATGCTACGTACGCCCTTGAGCCCTGTCTGTTCCTTGCGTCGCCACTGAACGCTGCGCAGAGAAGAATACGATCCCATTCACCCGCCAGACGCCATTACCACGCATTTGCCCAAGGACAAACAGTACGCTCTCTATTAAGACCGAGCATCTGCGTCTAATACGACAACAGCCTTGGTCCTGTTGATCCTGATAGTATTAGGAAGGTGGTCAAGGAAATCACAGTTGAGGAGCAAGCGCGGTTGGAACGCTTCAAGAACCGTCCTCCGCTCTCGGAATGCCTCAATCTTCACGATTTCGAGGTATTTCGGGCTCATTGTAATATTCGCACGATTTTGAAACTACTCGAAGGCGGTTGCACAAGTAGTAATGCCGGAGAAGGCCTGGGCGTATTACAGCTCGGCCGCCGACGACGAGATTACTCACAGAGAAAATCACGTCGCTTACCACCGGTACGTCTTATTTCTTCTCTCGACTGAGATGTACACTGAAAGTACCTTACCCTGACAGGATATGGTTCCGCCCACGTATTCTCGTAGACGTGACAAAGGTCGATTGGTCGACGAAAATACTCGGGCACAAGACGAGCATGCCCATCTACATCGTCAGTTGAATCGGTAGCTTTTGAGCCGCGCCTTTACTCATGCAAGTAGACCGCGACTGCGCTGGGAAAACTTGGCCACCCCGACGGCGAGCTTAATTTGACCCGCGCAGCAGCAAAGCACGGTGTCATCCAAATGGTTCGGCACATTGTGCGTGGGGTCACCTAATGCTCATGCCTTTACAGATCCCAACATTGGCATCGTGCTCATTCGACGAGATCGTGGACGCTGCCGCGCCGGGTCAAGTCCAGTTCCTCCAACTCTACGTGAACAAGGACCGCGAAATAACAAAGCGCTATGTCCAACACGCTGAGAAGCGCGGGATCAAGGGGCTCTTTATCACAGTCGACGCGCCGCAGCTTGGCCGGCGTGAGAAGGTCGACTCTCACTCAGAAACACTCGATATGTTATAGGCTAATGCGCTCGGCAGGACATGCGTATGAAGTTCGAAGACGAGGGAAGCGAAGTGCAAAGACAGGGAAGTGGCGTTATAGACCGGTCTCAGGGTGCAGCACGCGCTATCAGCGTGAGTTGTTCATGCTTATCCCGTACTTGAAGACTCATTGGCGTTTCGCAGTCGTTTATCGACCCCGGTTTGTGTTGGGACGACATTCCGTGGTTCAAATCCATTACGAAGAGTGAGCTACCATCGCCCCAGCTCGACACGCCAAACGCTCACAGTGAATCCCAGTGCCAATCATCCTCAAAGGCGTTCAAACATGGGAGGTGAGCTGATTCCTTCTTCGTATGTTCCTTAAATTAACAGCGACGATAGGATACAGTCAAAGCCATTGACTACGGCTGCCAAGGCGTCGTACTTTCCAATCATGGTGGCCGACAGCTCGATTTTGCGCGCTCCGGGATCGAGGTGCTTGTCGAGGTTGTCGACAAGTTGAAGGAGCTCAAGCGCTGGCCTGTTCCAAACTTCGAGATATACCTTGACGGCGGAGTCCGTCGCGCAACTGATGTTCTCAAAGCAATTGCACTTGGCGCCACGGCGGGTGAGTGCTCAGTCCGTGTCATGGTCATTTTGTTTGTGGCTCAATGTTCGCCCGTAGTTGGCGTCGGCCGGCCATTCTTGTACGCATTTTCTTCGTACGGACAGGAGGGTGTTGAGCGTGCGCTGGAGATCCTTCATGTGAGTCATCCCATCGTGCCTTGGAGCGAATGGACGCTCATTGGGATTGAATGCCTGGCCAGGGCGAGCTTGAGATGAACCTCCGCCTGCTCGGCGCGCGCAATCTCAAGGAGGTTACTCCCGACATGGTCGACACCTCGTCTTTGGCATCGCATCACGGCAGTGTCCCGGAGGACAGACTATACAACGTTAACTGTGAGCATTCCGCCTCGACGCTCTGCGCGTATTTTGGTGCTCATGTGCCCCATTTAGATCAGGCCCTGAAACTGGCGGAGCTGCGGAACGCGCGCGGGGGTACTTCAAGTCTCAAGTCGAAGTTGTGATCTTTCAAGTTCGCGGAGCTGAGTCTTTAGTGTACGAGAAGCGGATAGGGTACAATGCACAATTTTATCTTCCGAACAGCTGCCTGCGTCTGGGATGAACTACAGACCGATAACATCCAGCGCTCTACACGCGGAGCTCATCTAGACGGTACCGTTTGGAAGCTACATGAAATTCTACATAGCCAGCAGCAAAACTCATCCACGCGGCATGTGCCATGGGATTTGGAAACAAGATTTCGTTCACGCGGAGATAAGCTGCGGCACTTTCATCCGCAACCGTCTGGAGGGCATCCAGCTTCGAGATCTGCTTGCCCTGCGAGACCAGGGAAACGTGGTTGCCGTTCTCGCCTGCCAGCTCCTCCTTATAGAAGGATAGAATGTCGCTATATCCCTTGGTCAGTATATGAATCGAAGAGATGACAGGGGAAACTGACTTGGTGTTTCGGAGGAAGGTCATCATGTCCGGGATAGCGTGGGCATACGCCTGGAAGGGGATCTCTCGCGGGAACACGAACAGGGCGTACGCCTCGTTCGCGCCGCTGAGAACGCTGCTCCACTTGGCATACGCCTCGGCGCTCGGGGGAAGCTCGATATCGCTCATGACATTTTCGACGGGCAGCGCCGTAATGAGATTGAACGAAGAGGTGAGGATGATGGCATCCTGGATAGCGTCGAAGTGCTGTGACGTCTTTTTGAGGATCGCGGCTATGGCCTCGAGGGCTGGATGGTCCTGCCTCTGACCCAACAGCATGCGGCGGAAGAAGAACTTCACCGGAGCGACGTCCTCAGCGAAGATATCGTCGGAGGCCGTAAGGAACGTAGTGTACAGAGCGATCCACACTCTGGTGCTCGTGTCGGGCAGATGAGCATAGCCAGTGATAGCCATGTTGACGCCGATGGAGAGGTAGGGTGCGATGGCTCCCAATTGCTGAACGGGATAGCCCTCGGCTACCGCAGCGTCGTAGCAGATCTTGTAGAAGGCGTTGTCACTCCCGATATGCGCTGGGTACTCAATGTTGCAGGTTTGAAGCCAGGTCCGGACCACCTGTCGCACTCCTGAGACCCATGTCTCATTCAGGTAGGAGTTGGAGGAGGATGGCATGGTGTACAGAGGGCGATATCGCTGCAGAGCGTCTGGGGCTGATGGGGGCCAAGTTGTGGTTGCCGAGCTCCAGGAGGCTCCTTATGAACCAATTCGGGCAGCGTATAATGTACCATGTTCGGTGTGGTCTAAGAGCGGTTTCCCTTCCGTGTGAGGGGACAGGCGTCCCGATTTCACGGTCTTGCGGCGCGGGCTGACGCCTTCCAGACCACACCGGTGAAAGGATCTAGATCAGAGGGAGTAAAATTGACGACCTAGCAAGGCTATGACGGTCTGTAATGTCCCACTGTTATTCTACAAGTGTCCTTCCTCCTTAAACACGATCCTAAGTCCCGAGCAAATATAAAAGGCTAATTATATAGGGCGCTGGGTCTCACCATCCATCTCAGGATTCAGATTATAGGAATTCAAAGGCCATGTATCACGTGGGTACCTTGCACGCATTCCACGGTTGGAGGCCAAGTGAGGATCTTTCCCCGGTGCTAGAAGCATTAGGCTTCCTGGATTGAGGAATAGTCATGCAAACTGGAATACAGCTGCGCTTCTTGCAGAATCTCCTTGACGCCCTTGCACGCTGCGCCGGCTTGTCCTTTGCATCGCACCGGCGACAAGGTACACAGTCAAGGTTGACGCTTGTTCATCGCACGAAAGAGAATAAGCGCTCAATGCATATTTTGCAGCCTGTCTGCACTGGCAGCGCAGATCAAAACGGCGAATTGTTACCGACAGTCACACGTAGCGCAACATCCCCCGTTACTCTCATCTCCCAGGGGGCGTTGAGTCTCTGATTGGAAGTTGATTGTGTAGCTGAAACGGCCATTTACAGCCGACTAAGTTGCAAGCCTGAGAAAAGGTATGTCTATGATCTTATTAGATGACTTCATGACCAACCAGGGGCTGTTACTGACTCATTTTGCTTCCAGGTTTGTGTGGAAGATCACTTGACCAGTTTTGAACGCTTGAACGCTTGAAAACCGAGACTTTGGGGGTGTCGACGTGTTCGGAGTGAATTTGAAATTGTCAGAATAGTGATCGACATTGGTTACGGTCCTCACAAACTGTGCACGGACAGTGCCTTGTGCCGGTGTCGCGGTGGTGGGCGACTGAAGATATGAGCTAGAAGAATCCCATCCGCACGGGCGTGAACTTCTGCAGCGCCATGCGAATCTGGGAGCATTGAGACATGTGGTTTTTTTAGCTTTTGTTCGTGGGCAGAACGCCCAGGATAGCCGCTGTAGGCGCTGTTCGAGGGCTATCCGACTAAGTGGGAGGGTCAGTGCCGGTAGGAAATGGCCAATGTAGGCGGCTAGATGAGGACTTGGATGTTGTGGCTCGGCAAGTGGGATGAAGAAAGCCAGTCCGTCATAGTCTCCTTCGCAGATTTTGACGTTCGAAGATAATCGTTCGAAGGTCCGTCAGTGCATCATGCAGAGAACATCAAGTGAGTGGGCTATAGAAGTCCCAGATTACAGTGCAGTCATTTCACTGTAAGTAGTCTCGAGAGTGAGATTTCCAGGGACGAGGGTATAACGGACCCGTGAACAGCGAACGTTCTAAGCGCCAAGCCCCCGCCGGCAAGGGCTGCTACAGGCCAACTGCAAAGGATCCGAAGCGCCGAAGGCGTATGGCAGACGAAGTGGTCAGCTAAGATGGTATCCTGCTGACGCGCGGACGAGCGCACAGCACGCAGGGTCACGTAAGTACACGGCCGCCATTAGTTGCGGCTGAAGCACTCTGGAGCAACGGCGATGGCAGCAGTAGGGACTGAATTCGGCAGAAAATCGCAAAGAGTTGTCGAATTTCTCCCCCTGCAGGTGAGATTGACGAAGAACTCGGTATTGGCGGACTGCGCGGCGCCAATGGCAAAACTTCGCACAGAGCAAGATGGAAGCCCACGATGCCGCCGGCGAAAACGGCAAGATTGGTGAACGAGCGCACTCACGCAAGGACATAGAGAGCTCAAAGCGAAGCTAGATGACGACAAAAAAGCACTGGCGATGCGGTACAACGCAGTCGAGTTCAAGTTGGGAAGGGCAAGGGAATTGCCGCATCCGATGCCGCTTTGCTTCTTGGCTTCTGCTCACCGCGACTTTCTGTGAATTTGCAGCTTCCGACCGAGTTGCGATTGGGTGATAGCACGGAATACCCGTTCTGGACGCCCGCTGACCATGCAGGCGCCCACGATGCCGGCATACTGAGGCTCATGGACAGTGTCGGTGCAGCCTGGATCATGTTGTTCAAACGTTCACTGCCGGCATACGGTCTGGACACCCGATCCCGGCCGCACCCTTCGAGTGCGCCATGCATTAATCCAAGACTGTCTTATTGGTCAGGCCGGGGTGTTCCTCTGCTGCGCATGCATATATAAAGTAGCACGTTGGCAACCTGGAACCGGTACCACAACAGACAACCTCGAAACGACAATGCTGCACACTCCCGCACCCGTTGAGCCATCCTCGCTCGCTCCCGCGACCTGCCCTATGGCTGGAAAGACCGGGGGTTGTGGCTCGTGCCCATTCGCGAGTACTAGCGATGCTTGCGCTGCGGCCGAGGAGGCTCTGCTCCCCAACCCCGGTCCTCTCACCGAAGAGCAGCGTAACCTCGTCAAGTTGACGGTCCCCGTTCTCCTCGAGCATGGAACCACCATCACTCGCAAGTTCTACGGCAACATGATCGAGGAGAACCCTGAGCTGAAGAATATCTTCAGCCACAGCAAGCAGATGGTGCGTTCGCCGTTTCACCCATTTTCCCTGCATTGCACACTCTTCTGACTGTAATTTTCTGACTGTAATCCCCAGCAAGGGCTCCAAGCTGAAGCTCTTGCGCGCTCCGTGCTCGCCTACGCTCAAAATATCGATAATCCCGCGCCATGCCTCCCGCTTGTCGAGCGCATCGCGCATAAGCACGCGTCGCTGCACATTGCGCCCGCGCAATACGCCATAGTTGGCAAGTACCTTTTGCAGGCCATTACAGACGTCGTCGGCCCGGAGGTCTTCTCTGGCGCGCTCTACGATGCTTGGTTCGCTGCGTACTGGCAGCTTGCGCATATCTGCATCAACCGCGAGGCTGAGCTGTATGCCCAGGCGGGTTGGGTCGGCTGGCGTGAATTTGTCGTCAAGGAGCGCGTCAAGGAGACCGACGAGATCACGAGCTTCTACTTTACGCCCAAGGACGGTAAACCTCTTCCGACCTTCAAGCCAGGCCAGTACATCTCGGTGCAGAAATTTGTGGAAAAACTCGGACATTATCAGTCGCGGCAGTGAGCATTCTCTGCGGCTTGCCAGCTTTCGGGTGATCTGACTCGCATTTCTCCTAGATATTCTCTTTCTGATACACCTGCGCCCGATCACCTGCGCATCTCCGTGAAACGCGAGTTTGGCATCCGCGCGACGACGCCCTCGGGCGCGGTGGACACGGCGGCTGTTCCGCACCCGGGATGGATTTCGAATCTGCTGCACGACACGCTGCACGTAGGCGACGTCGTCGAGCTCGCGTTCCCCTTCGGCGAGTTCACCCTTGCGGACACCCCGACACCGCTAGTGCTCATCTCAGCTGGAGTCGGCTGCACGCCGCTCGTGTCGATGCTCAACACTGTCGTGCCTGCTCACCCCGAGCGCCGTGTCAGCTGGATTCAGGTTGTCCGCGACGCCGCGCGGCACCCGTTCAAGACTCACCTCACCGCTCTTGAGAAGCAGTACCCAAACCAGCTAACGCGCAAGACGTTCTACTCGGACGTCGAGCAGTCTAACGAGGCCGACTTTGTGGGTCGCATCGACCTCAGCAAGGTGCAGGACGCGTCGCTTCTCGACGATGCCTCCGCGGAATACTACATCTGCGGGCCCGAGTCGTTCATGGCCAGCATGATTCGCGACCTGAAAAGCAAGGGCGTAGCGCCCGCCAGAATCCATGCCGAGGTCTTTGGCTCTGCTGAAACGCCCCAGTAAGTTATCGCTATCTACGTTTACCTCGATGTATACCCAGTGTATGTATATCTCTGGCACATAAGAAGCTTCAGGATTCGCAATAAAAATACTGTACTCCCCCTCAGCTTGAATTTCTTCAGATTTGACTCCGAGAGCACGTGGTCCGGCTTAGGATGACGTTCGCGCCGGCGGATTGCCCGGTGGCTCTTCCCCACATCCCTTGCCGTATAAAGCGACAGCGATCTACGAACTCAGCACTCTACACAACACCTGAATTACAATTTCTGCACTATGCTGGCCACAATGTCTCCGTCGCACGCCCCGGCAGGCGAGCCTCCAGCTTACAGCAGCGTCCTGGGCGACGAGCAATCCGTCGACGAGCGGCTGCACCTCCCCGTCCTGCGCGACCAGTCTGGAGCTCGCGTGCAGCATCCGACAGCGTTTACCAAGCGAGGCAGACGTCTATCCGTTACCATACATGACCAGACGCCGGGGTGCGCGCTCCCAACGTGCGATGACGCCGCGCCTATCAGTGGAGTGGTCACACTGGACGGCGGTCACGGCGTGCTCGCCGTCGAGCTCCAGGTATGCACAGTGTTTCTATAATGAGCTACCATGTGGCATTCATTACTCACGCACGGCTGTAGATTGAGGGAGCACTCCGGTTACACGAGTACGGCGGGCTGAAGCGCACCACCAAAATCCTTAGTCACACCATCCATCTCTTCGGCGGCGCGGACGGCAGAACAGCAGGCGGGAGCGCGCCGCCGCCTAACGAGCTCCCATTTGAGTTCCAGATGCCGCGGGAGCCGAGCCTGCCGCCGAGCTTCGAGGTCAGCATCGGCGGCGGACACTTTGGTAACCGCGAGGCGAACGGCTTCTGCGCATGGGTACGCTACTCGCTCTCTGTGCGTGCGCGCACACGCGGAGGAGTCCGTACCCCGCTGCTCGATCATACTCTGACCGTCCCGCTGCTGTTCACGTCGCGGCGGCGCGCGCCACACGGCGAGTCAATCCCGGGCGTGCTCGAGCTGGTCAAAGCGCCGGCGCATGACCCGTTGGAGTTCACGCTGCGGCATTCGACGAGCCGGTTGGAGCCTGTGCTGGCAAATGTGTACCTCGTGCGGCCCACGACCTACTGCATGCGGCGGCCAATTCCCGTCTGTATCCGCCTCTCCGGCCCCAAGCTCGAGGTGTACTCCGTCAAGGCCAGCGTTATCCGCCGCAGCGTGCAGCAGATTCGCACAGACGGCGCGAACGAGAAGGCGTGGATGGAGGCCGTCGATCTCCTCGGAGACGCGCCACTCGACAAGATGGAGATCGCTGAAGATTTCGTCGCATGGGCTGGCCAGGTCACTGTCCATCCCAACATCATGGCAGGAACGTTTACCGTAGATGGGCTTGCTGTTCGGGTACGTTTTATTATTTCCCTCGCTGCGTTGAATGCTCAAATCAGGTTCTAGGATTTCTTGGTGCTGGATATCATCCCGCCCAAGAAGAAACCTGAGTTGCTACTTGTCGACTGCAGGATATCTATTCCCGTTGTTTTGACCACGGATTAAGCTGTACTTAATCATCGTGCTGGCTGCACTCTACTCGACCATGGCTTCCATGTAGCTTCAAGCGCTACCGTCTTGCCGAGCTTTGATTTCATGTTGACGGGTAGCTTCAAGAACCTCTGCTCCCAACCGAAAGCGACCATACCAGCGCTGTTATTTGGGGACGGGAAGGGCCTCCTGGAAGCAAATGCAGACATTATAGAACCATGCGCGCGTCTTTTCGTAGACACCGTAGCTCCAGTAGCAGTGGACTGTGAGCCTGACTCGTAGTGCGAATCGTATAGCGTGTTGAGTGTCAATGAGTTCGCGGCACGTCCTCAGCTCGGGCGCACAGACATCGCGCTTGATAAATGGATAAGATTATTGCGATGAATATAAAGCCCAGCATGTTGGTACGCTGCGGCCTTGAATTGCCGACATACTGCAGCTGCACTCCGTAAATCCGTCGGCGAAAGGCAGCTCAACCCCGCAACGACAAGCTCATAGGTAGCAATTTCCTGAACAGCGGTGGTGGTAGCTGCGGTGAGCACAAGTCCGTGCGAAGAGCTTGGCGGGGCGTTGCTGCCATGGTGCAGAAAACGAGCGCGAAGGGTCATTCGGCTATCGCCGGTTCTTCCAACGGATTTTGTGCGGAGTTCAGCCGTGATGCTGAGCTCCGAGTCGGAGCCTCGGAGGCACCTGAACTTCAGGTGCCTCCACACGAGCGTACCCTCAAGGCCTCAGGCCACAAGGAAAACATAGAGGTCATCCTGCTTGCCATGCTCCTTATGATTTTCCGCAAGCTGGAATATTGATCCTATACTGAGAGTACGGACTTGTTCGCAAAATAACTACGATTTTTAGCATGAACAGCGTACTGCGCGGCTTGCTATCATCACTTTATGAAGTATTTATTTATGCAGCAAGCATCAATCACCGCAATGTGATGGCTGCATTATGGATAGCGTGACTGGATGCCAGGCCTTCAGGCGCTACTAGCGATAGTACCAGTCCGGATACTAGAGAGCGCGTTCAATGATAAACTGTTCTTTTATTCAGTAAGAGACAAAACAACGAAAATGTCTACAACGACACTTCAAGTAGGAAAAATGTAATAAGTTCGACCTGTACAGTGGATGTGTAGCCTGAAGCGAACGGCACGGACCTGTGCGTAGCAAAGCGGGGGATGAGCGCTCGCTCGTAGTGGGGTCGCGCAAGGAGCGGACGGGTACTGTACTTGTCAATGAATGGATCATAATGAAGTCATCGTCACTGTATAGATGTATGCAATGTCGCTCCGTCCCACATAAATACCTCTAAAAAAGCCGATGCGGCAGCCCGTGCTACCAGAAGCGCGTCGCGTAGGGGTGGCGCTTATCTACGAGGCGTTGGTGCACGATGTTGCTCGTCAACGACGACCACTTCGTATTATTAGTACATGGACGAGCACGCGCGTAGGTCGCAGACGCACCCCGTTGCCAACGAACACTGCTGCTCGTCGGCCAATCTCCATGTCGACCGCCATGCTGACGTCCGTCTGCTCGTCATCGAGTTTGAGCTCCGCGCTGGAGACGACGGTGTCCCAGCCGTCCAGCGAGAGCATCTGCTTGAGCTCGGCGACCCACGCAGCGTCACCATTCGTCATGATGTGCATGGTGTCGAGAACAGCGCCGGTCGCGGGCGACGTGCGCAGGTACTCAGCGCGTACCGTGCGGATGCGCTCGACAATTTCCTCCTGGTTGGGGAAACAGCGCTTCCGCACGGCCTCGTACGCCTCGGGCGGTGCGTACCCGCCTCCTACACCGGGCGGCGGCACAAACTTGTCGGGGTGCGTGGGCCACAGGTTCCTGCACGCCGACAGTGCGTCAGCAATCCCGTTAGGATCCCGAGGCCGCACGTGCGAAGCTGGGCGCACCATTGGTACCAGACGTCCGGCCGGTTAGTATGGTAGCGGCACGCGCCCTTGAAGTCGCCACGACGCAGGTGGATGGCCATCATGCGTGCGAATACGTCGGGTTTCGGGGCAGCACTTCGGCGCTGCAGGTCGATGGGCACGGCGAGGGCAGGGCTGCGCGGGGCAAAGAGGTATTCGTTGCGGATGACGGCGCCCTTGACGAGCGGCGAGGCGTGCAGTAGACGCGAGGAGGGCGCGTCAAGGAAGCGCTCGGAGAGCGAGAGCGAGCGGTTGCCCGAGATGAGCCAGACATCGAACGTCGGGTCCTCGCCCACGCGGCCGACCTCGACGCAGCGCGCCGGCGCGTCGCGCACGAGGCGCACGAGGCGGTCGAAGACAGCCGCGCCCTCCGGCTTAGGCCCCAGGCCCTCGAGCGCCGTGCGTCGCGAGATATAGTAGCGGTCTGATGGCGGGCAAACCTGGTTCCAGTACTCGACCGAAACTGAGCGCGGCGCGTCGTCGTTTTCGTCCCAGGGGCCGCCGACGGTGGGCCCCGCAATGAGGGCGCTCAGGGGAGTCCGCGGGCCCCAGCTGAGGCCGCGCTGCCATGGGTAGAGGGCCCTAGAGCGCAGTCAGTGCCTATGCCGTACATGCGCAGGCTATGAAGCAACGTGCCCTATGAAAGCAAGGCTCAGCAATGGGGAACGCATTAGCAGCGCGTGTAAGACTCACATGGGTAATGTCTGGGCTGCAGAGGCCGCAGGGCAGCAATCGTCAGCCAGGAATTGGGACTGCGCAGCGTAGACGTACCAGCCAGGTAAAGTGCTCGAAGACATAGGCCCGTTTGGACTCGTGCGCGACTTCAGTGCATATCAGGCTGGGCGGGAGTCAGTGCTGGGTGCCTGGAGGCTCGCTGGGACGGACATCTCGTTGAGGACGTTATTCCAGCCCTTTTGGCGGACCTGGTTGGCGAAGCGGACATATCGCCCGTTCCTGCCTTCGGGCAGGGGCAGCTGGAGGTTGTGCTGGGGCAGGCGGCGCTCGTACTGCCATAATCGCTCGTATGTGGGCGGGTATGAGCTCGTTATCTTGCCGCTGAGGGCCATCGAGAGCCGTATGAGGAGGAAGGCCAGCACGACGGCGCCGCCAGTGTATGCGAGCAGCACCTGGGGCCGCTTCCACTGTCGGCGGGCGCGCACGGCAGCCGCCAGCGGCGTCCCTGGCCGGTCAGAGGTCGGGAGGAGGGTATAGGCGTTCATGAGCCAGGGAGGTCTGCTTCCGTCCCAAAATCAACCGCAACGCTCCGCGAAGCCCCACCGCCGCGCCACCGACGTTAATATCCGTTACCGCCGCGAGGCTGTGTGTGATCGACCCCAAAGGGAAAAGGACTTCCGTTAAATTTCTCACACTTCGACACCGTTATGAGAGTCGCGCGCGACAACTACACCGCCTATTAAAAGGCACGGCAACTGTCAAAACAGGCCAAACTTCAGCGCGGATCACGGTCACCTGACAGAATGCTTGTTCGTAGAACAATCAGAAATCACCTCAGAATGAGCACAGTGTCAGTAATAAGTATGTCATGAGGATGACTGACAGGTCGTCTCTCCGCGGGACGCTGAAACAGCATGGACTTGCGGGGGACTGTTTCTCAGGAGCAGAGCGTCGGAGATTGACCATAGGGACATGACTGGTGCGCGGAAATTCTAAACCAGTGCACACTGCTTTATCTAAATCATACAAGAACCAGACTCTACCCCTTACCTGCAATGCGACTCCGTAGTGCGCAGGCTAGCACTGATTCAGGATCTCGAGCTCTTACGCGTTGATCATGCATGCGGGCCCGCTGCCAATGCCCTGCTGACCCAGCGCGTTATCCACCACGCGCATCATCTCCAGCACCTTCTCGTCTTCCCACTTTCTCCCAGCGATCTGTCGCATAGCAAGTTCACATAGTTAAGGCATCGCGAAGTTACGGGAGGATGTAGCCAGTGTACCTGAATGCCGACGGGCAACCCCGCCATCTTCTGCGTATCGTAGAGGTTCGTGCACGCCTTCGCCAACAGTTTTGACCCAGCTCCCTCAGGCCAATATCCTTTAGGCAGTACGTCGAGGGCTGGATCAACGCGGGTGCCGGGGATAACGCCCGCGGGGCAGTCTGCCAAGTTGTAGATCATGCACATATTGGACAACGAAGCGACGTCCTTTGCAGCGCTTCCACGAAGATCAGGTAAGTAGTCGCACCACGCGAAACCCGGAGAAGAACGTACTGGTGCTGGATGCCCGGCAGAGCCATGACTGGCGAGATGATACCGTCTAAGCCCATGGCATCGAAGACCTGTGCATGAATTCAGAATCGGAGGGTCAGGCGGATCCGCTGCACCAACCTCGGAATTCAGGCGCCCCGCAAGGGCGTCGCGCCTCTCTACAAGCTTGTACAACTCGAAGACAGACTTGACGCGCCCTTCGTGGACGAAGCTGGCGAACTGCGGGTCACCGACTATGGAAAGCCGGACTGACCAGCTTCGGATCTGATGCAAGATCAAGCCCGGAGCAATCCATCGAGTGTCTTCCGAGCGACAAACCTTTGGCGCAACAATGTGAACGGAGGTAAAGCCTTACGGCCGAGAGCATGTCCGGTGGTCAGCGCGGTGCAGTTGCCTCCGGAATATCGACATCGTTGTCATTGTCAAGGGCGGGCTGCGGCTTACCAAGTGCTGGGGCTCTGGCGGCGGCTCAAGAAAGCCGAAACACACTACAGAAGAAGTATGTTGAATCACGGACGTGGATGACTTCTAACAACGTCAAGAAATAAAGCCAGAGGTGGAGAAAACCTGCGGTTTCTCCGCGCCTGCATGAGCATCTTTGAGCACATCGGAAAGCTGCTGCCACAGGCAGAGGAAGATGGTATCGGTGTAGTTATCCTGCTCAGTTCTGGGCAGCCGGTGGTGGCGGCAATCGCACAGTACAGTATTTCCTCTCCAAAGATGAGGACGATCCCAGTGCCAGCATAGATTTATCGTGCCGCAGGGCTACCAAGTTGTCCCAGTGTTGGATATGTTGCAGTGTTGCGTACTTTTTGCAAAGCAACTGCAACTGCGAGCCCGCAAGGTAGGATAGGTACACATTCTCGCGTTGTCATGGCGTCACATCCAGAGGCAGATGGCCAGCGGCAGCCGAGGCACCGTCCAGAACTGTAAAGCGGCAGTTCTGAGATTGATCGCTCCCGGTAGCGTCGACGACCGTCCGCTTTTGAAGTTTGTACGTTCCTGGCGCTGCGCCTAACTTGGCCTTGTCGAACAGTCCCTCGCGCATGCACCCAGAGGTGTTACTGTGTTAATTTTCAAGATGCCTGCCCTGGGGGCGTCGTCATGTAAGTCAGGGAGAGATGGAGAGCCATCGGGCAATCGCCGCGGTAGCGAGCTTCGCATGTCGCAGACCTTCGTGTCCAACGGAGTGCAGGACGGACTGACATGTTTCCGGACGACGCAACGGCGGCATAGTAGTGCACTGTACAGTACTCGGCCGGTGAGCGAAGGCCGCGCCTATAACTACGAGCGGCATTCTGGCGCTGCATATTCACAGCGTCAGTCAATGATGCTGCTGGCCACCGTCTGAGAATCCCTGGTGGCGGGCATACGGCTGCATACGGTCGATCGAATGTGTGTCGGGCTCCCAGGAAGTGTACGAGCTTCCGACGGCCGGCAGTGCGTTTGAGTAGTCAGAAGGAAGTCGGTAAGTCGCGACATGGAGCAAATAGAGAGATTGAATGCACTGGAGAATTCTACATAACATGGAGGTCGAAAGGAGAGTGAGGGAAGACGCCGAACATCTCCCGGTCTGGACGGAACGAGACAACGACATCTCGAAAGACTCAAAGTTTTGCCTGAATATGCCCTTTGTTATCCTAGATATATTTCTAAGAGTTCATTCCTCCCTAGAATCTCACCCTAAATCTAATACTGAATTCCGATGCAGAACCATACATTGAGGTCAGTCCGAGTTCCCAACTGGGAAAAGAGCCTGTACTAGTAGATTGAAGTAGTTCATGGAGATTCGAAGAAACGTGGCACCAGCGATGAAACGTGAAGTTGTCCCTTTGTAGTACTTGACCCGGAGCAGTGTGCCACCTCCCTGATTCTCCTTGCTGCCTACATAGAGAATTATAGCTTAATTCAGCTCAAGGCAGCGCGCCAGCGCTTGCTAGGCCGTGCCGCATGGTGTCGAGGCACGATGATGGAACCCACGGACTTGCTCGCGGCCGTAACAGATTACCTCCGCGCACATTGTTGCGCCTTTGATTCGGCTATCGGAACATGCTCGATGGATTGCTCCGCGGTCGACTGGGCATCAAATCCGAAGCTGGTCAGTCCGGCTTTCCATAACCGACGACCGAGCCGACGACCCACGCCAATGCCGAGCGCACGATCGCTGTCCCGGTATTAAATGCCGGAGTTCAGTTGTACGCGCGACTTACCAGGGAGCTTAGTTAACAGGTGCAACATGGAGAGAGAATCGTCCTACGGCGAACGGCCAATGAGACTTCGACCTGTTAGCGAGGGTGTGGGACTTACGATGGCGTCTGGGCCGACTGGGCTGAAGAGTGTACGGTATCCATCCGACGATATCAACCCCGAGAATATCTGTGCTGGTCCACTATCTGCAAGAGGTTCAACTTGAATACGACGCTGAGATCATGAGAGTGTCAGAACGCACTGAATGACCAGTCGATCTCGACACATTCGTGCCCGTTGGAGCGCAGAGCTTCAACTGCCTGATTGACCGCGCGCGCGCAGGCGGGAGAAGCCTTGACAAAACCATCTGAAATCTCACTGCATGAGAAAAATTTGTGGCACGGCGATGGTGCACAGATAACTGACCGTCAATGTAATACCCGAATTTCAGCTTCTGCGGCAAGACAACATTGCGATAGGGCACCAGTGCCACATGATGGTCGGAGCATTGCTTGCCAAACAGGACTTTTGAAAGCAGTACCAAGTCATCTACGGATCGAGCCATAGGACCGGCAACGAGTGGGACGCTCTTGAATCCGCCGAAGCATGCTGTACACTGTCATTACTTTCGTTCATTACGAAAGGACGGTCACTGCGACGTAAATTGAACACCACCATAGGGAACGCGACCATGACCTGGTTTTAGGGAGTAGACGCCGCAGAAGGCAGCCGGGAAGCGAAGACTGCCGCCGATGTCCGTGCCTAGTCCGAGGGCACTGCCATGAAGGGCGAGAAGGGCACCTTCGCCGCCAGAGCTGCCTCCTGAGGTGTAGTCCTTCGAGTAAAGGCTGGTGGTGCGTCCCCAGAGCGGATTGGAGCATTCAAATGAGAGCAGAGTTTGCCTGTGGGACTGTCAAGGCGGATGGGAAAGCTTTACTGTCATGACCGAGACGCACGGCACGTTCGTTTTTGCGAAGGGAACGGCCCCAGCTTCCAAGATGAGTTGAACAGCCTATAGAGATGCTCAACGCGTGGATACTGATCACACAGAACGACGTACGTCCGCATTCTTTGTCGGCCGTCGCCCGATCCACTGAGTGAAGCCGATCGTGGTGTCAAATCCGACCACATCGACTGCGAACTCCGTCAGCCTGCCAACCCGTCGAAATATGCGCGTAGCGCGCACATGTATCTTTTAGCGTCATGGGCACACCGTGCAGAGGGCCCGTCGGCTTGCCGGTAGCTGTGAACGCGTCATCCAGAGCACGCGCACGGTTGCGCGCCGCGTCAAACATGACTTCCGTAAGGCCATTAGTCGCAGCATGCGCCTGGGCCGCGCACGCAATGTACGCCTCGAGGACGGCGGAAGCGGTCCAGTCGCCGGCGCTGATGCGAGAAACGATCTCCGGCGCTGTCAACCGGTTGGCGCTTGTTTGCACAGGTGAGTCCGCCGACCGCTCACCTGTCGCTTGGATGAACTGCGCGTGCTCCGCGGCGTTGTACGGCTTTGCCGTGCTAAGCGCATCTGAGCGTTCCTTCAGCTTTTGAGCTATGCGCTCGTCTTAGTCTACCTGAGAGCGACGTCTATGCAGCGACCCCTCTTCCCGGCGGAGCGGGGAGGGGTCGCTGTATAGCCGCTCGTCTGGGTGTTCTGGGAATGGCCACATGTCGCGGCGGAGGAGGGTCGAAGGAAGGACCTGGAAGGTCTAGCTATGCACCTCTTTCCTTTATACCATCGGGAGTATTTACCGGCGTTTCCAGGAGAAGGCAATGGAGGTATTCAGTGCTTGCGTTCACATGAGGTGTCCGCACGGCGCACATGGTTCAGCCAGTAGGCAAATTTGTGATGATTGGAACGGTGAGATCAAGCAAACGAAGCAGGAAGATCATCTTTTCTATTGGAACATTATATGTTGTCTTAGGAGGAGTGGGCATCAGTGGTAGCCGCGATGGATAGACGCATCACCGTAAAGCGGGACAATATTGATGTCTGCATTGTCCTTGAATGCGTAACGTACTGGGTCTGGCATTAGTTACGGCAATACGGTATGCCGAGATGAGAGTATATCCACAGATGCGGTGTTCCCTGCAGTCTAAATGTGCACCATCCCAACTGGAAGTGAGGCTATAGACTTCAGAACTTCGATCTCAAATGTAGTACGTTCGTGAAGTTACTGTAACTACATGTATTGTCCGCCTCGGAGAATGGTCCGTTATAGAATCAACAACAGTAGGCCGTCAAGCGGAAGCGGCTTGGACATGAGCAACGATTTCCGCCGCGACATCCTGGGGAGATTTGCCAGTCGTATCGATGACCAGCTCGCGCGCTGAACCGAACTCGAATGGCGGTCCTGAGTCGACGATCTTGGAGACGATAGCGGTGGATTTGAGTTTTCCAACGCGGGCAGGATCCTGCACTCGGTTCATATGCTCCTCTCGATCGCAGGTCAAGATGACCGAGACAAAAGGCGACCCTCTTTCTGCAGCCGCACGCTCGAAATCGCGAGCTTTCTCCGAGACGGGATTGGTTGCAACGTGAGCGCCGGTGAAGATGAAGGTCGTCCCGCGAATCGACTCTGCCTTGGCGATAGCTCCCAACATTTCGAGGCGCTGTGATACCGTCAGCACGGCGTGCTTTAGTCGCTGACCGGCTTACCAATGTCGTTCTGAGAGCTTCATATTCTGGAGTGCCCTGCTTGAAGACCGCGGCGCACAGGTCAATGAGGAGATGATTATTGATGATTCGCGAGTCCGAAATGAGCTTCCTGAGCGTGCAAGGTTGATCTTCAGAATCAATCGCAAGTCGCGGATTCCAACACTCACAGGAGTTCGCGCGCAACGGTCTGCTTTCCGACACCAGGATATCCTCCAAGGTAGATGAAAGGAGCAGCGGGTGTCGTATCTGTCATCCTGCAAGGTAATGGTTGGTGCGCTAGACAAAGTACGAAGGAAAGATGCCGGAGCTGCTAAAATATTCTCTGTGGCACCGCCTAGGCACTGCCGCGGTCATCGCCGCAGTCATCATCCTTATCGGTCGCTGCACTGCCGAAATCGTTCTCTGCATGGCCGAGATCGACCGCAGCTCAATTGTCAGCGGTGAGCAATCCGGCGATCCCACGTGAGCGCTTGAGCGCTTGAGCACGTGCTTGCACCGCTGTCACAATTTCTGAATCCAAGTTTGTACAACTCATGTGCATCCAACCTCAGTGCTGCCAACCTTTCAGGGATTGCGAGCACGTGCAGGTGGATATTCATATTATTTATCACGGGGCTCGCGCACGGTATATCACCGGAATGGTTTCGCGAGCCGCAGGTACGGCAGGAGCGTCGTCTTTAATCGCATGATACACCTCCGGATTGGCCGCATGAAGCATGCGGCGCTGAAGGCGTCTGAGGTCGGGTCGTACCCAACGCATCAGCGATTGGCTGCTGCATGCGGTGCACCTCTTCGGGACGACACTGCAGGCTTCACGAGGACATTGAGAAAGGACGATGGGGCATCTCGCTATGCATGTTGCAATGTGACCCACCGCAGAGTTACAGGCGCCTGTTGGATGTCGAGTTACTTGTTACGGAGAGGGTTTGCGAACGTCGCGTCCAGGCCAAACTCGATGGCCGTTACCATACTAAGGTGAGCGGCCTGGCGCCCTGATCAACAAACGCAATGTCGCAAATCATGTGCTTCAAACATAGGTTCCATATGCAGAGCTGGCTGCGATCAACACGAAGGCATGCCACTTGGACTGCTCGCACCATGAAGCCAGCACAAAGCTGCGCAAACGTGGCGCAGACATTGTAGGTCGCCTTTCTGAAAGCACAACCAGGATGCAGAGTCATCTGCGCCTGACCAGAGACCTAAAAAGAGCAGAAGCGGGAGAGGGTGGTAGTGTACGCGAGAGCCTGAGGGCCTTCATGTGCAGGCTTCACGTCAATTCCAAGTCCGCCTGCATCGTCATCGATGCGAAATGGGCTTCGAGCATGCTTCCCGGGTGTTTGCTGTTGGATATGGCGCCCTACGGGTTTGATGGGTGTCCACCACGGCTGCCCATAAAGCTTGTCGTCATCATTATGAAGGGGTTGTCTCCTCATGATCTCAGAAACACGGCTGCAATGTGCCACCATTTCCACACTGCCGCGTACCACCATGATGGATGATCTATCCAGCTGTCTACGTCGTTCAAGAAGCTGAAGGATTAGCAAGAACCACCATTTGCGGAGCACCTGGCGACTTTCCGAGAGGTCGTGCAGCATGCTACCCGTCACGATCTTAGCTACGCTTGTCTTTCACGTGGTTCGATATCCGTCTCTCAAAGGATCTATATGAGGTTCATCCATTCATTTGCGCCATGTGGTCATGCATTACGAAGGCTTTGCCAGTGCTTGTCGCTCGCCGCCTCATCGTGGCCGACGAATTCCGCTCCGCAGTCGACGCATCGTTGTGTCACCCCGCGCCGCATCTGCGGCGTGCGCAGCTTCGAAATGTGCCGGAGTATGGAGATACGCCACGGTCAGCCACCAGTTCCTCTTCCTCCTATCTGTTTGGCGGTCCCGCGCCGAAGTTGCTCTCTGTCAATTTCGACGACATTTTCGCAAGCGACGTTCCCGCATTTGCAACAGCTCGTCTCGTGAAAGTAGGCCACTATTCCAGGGGGCGCCGACACGGGTCTCCGATTCGTTCCCTCTCGTATCAGACCCTACTACCTTTCGCGGCTTCCCAGCTTGCACTCGACGGATATCATTTCACTAAGCTACTGGTCTCTACCTGAAACGTCTCGCGGTCGGCAGTTATTTCCACTGTCCGGCAGTGCCGGACCGACACTTCCTCCAGTCGGGCCCGCCAGCGTCGTATACAATATTCCCTGGTGGAGGCACGATCCTCCAGACTGGCCCAGCATTCTGGGTCCATGTACCTGGTGAACTCAACCTTCACGTCGCCGACAACTCTTTCGACGAACCAGAGGTCTTAGCCCGCGTTACAATTGTCCCAGAGCGTCTGCATCGCGTGCGGATCTACTACATACAGTTCCAGTCAGACGCGCACGACGTCTTTGCCGGCGAGCCTCCCCCGCCGACTGGAATCGACTTCCCATACCCAAGACTCACGTATATTCGGCTTCAAGTCAAGCACGTCTTCTATCTCCTGCACCTCACTAGCGGCTTCCCACATCTACTCCGATTGCAGATCGATGTGCGCACACCGAGGGACTCGTCTGCGGAGGCAGAGATTTGCCCAGACCGGGTATGTCTCGTCGCCATTCATGCTCATAAGCTTTCGAAAACCCCAGAGCGGAATTCCCTCCGTGCGCTGTGCCCAGCTCTGGAGAAGGTGGCAGGAAGGTGGTAATATCTTGGTAATATCTGCCATGGACAAACCGGTTGTTATCAGTATTGATTAGATTGGCGCTCTCGCGGAAGCTCTTGTGCGGATTTACCGTACACCCCGTGTCATTCTCGCTTGTAGGAGTTACCTTGTACTAACAACACATGTATAGGGGTCGCTCTATTTCCCTCACTACCTTTATACATTGGATCACCGCAAGTGTACTTGCTACTTAGTGAAGTCGACTGCTGAACTTTGAACGTCGTCCGAGCCGTAGGCGTGACCGCCCCGCAGAATTAACATGAAAGAAACCCGCAAGAAACTGTGCGAAGGGAAATTGAAGGAGTGTTCATGAAGGTCATTTTGGGCATGAGCATGAAGCATCAGGATGGTTGGAACATACGGAGTTTGCCGGTAATGGACACCTTTTGCACATTGACCTCCTCGGTGCTCCATTCGTGGACTATATTGATTGCAGATGCCACACTGCGATAGCGTGCCTACTTGACACGCCAATCGGATGTGCCCAATCGTTGTAACAACAACCGGTGGTGTACGCACGGACGCCACGCCACCCTGTGTGCGGTATAAATACCCAGTCCCATTTGACGCTTGCTGCTTGCTGCACCTTGCGCTCTCGATGCTCGCTCTGCACTGGAAGCCCCGGCGGTGATAGCGCATCCTTAAATCCTTGCAGTACTATACGGTCGAGCCCTCCCGCCTAGACTTTTCCCACACAGTACAGCCACAGGTGGTCGCGCCCCCGTTGCCGCACTGATATAACCGAAGTCAAGCTTTCCTTTCTGCTTGCGACGCAACCCCCCAACGCAACATAGGCTGGTCCTTTGTTTTCGACGTCATATATCGACCTTTATTCACCACTCCACTCCCATTTTCTCCTCTCGCCCGGCGCGCCCCTCGACGGAGATAAATGTCTTTGAAAGCTGAGATTAAGACATGGGTTCAAGCTCTTGAAGCCTACGATGCTCAAGACTACGATAAGGCCATAGCCATATTCCAAGTGCGCGGCGTTACTCGTCTCTTCGCGTACTCACCTGTTTTGTGGTAGACTATTGGAGACTCGGCGAAAATCCTAACGAATATTGGCCTAACCCACGCCGTACTTGGAGAACATGATAAAGCTGTGGGTCCTCAGAATATCAGCCACGGAATGTGACTGATATTCTACGCAGGTCGAAAACTTCAACAGCGCCATTACTCTCGATCGTTATCTCGCGGTAGCGTCAGTCTTCGCCGCCTTGATCAGTTAAAAGTCACTTACCGTCCTACAGTTACTTCCAGTGTGGAGTGTCTAACTTCCTCCTGGGTCGCTTTGAACTCGCTGTGAAAGACTTTGACGACGCGATCGAGAATCTTCGGGGAAACCAGAGCATGTGAGATCGTCTGGCCTTACAGACAAGTTCATCCCTCATCCCGCCGGCAGTAAATATCCGCAACTCGGACTTGATTTTACGCTTCATTTGGCTGAGCTCTTGTTCAACCGGTGAGCATTCATCACCCGCCGTTCCCCGTCATTCTCAGCCATCATCTCAGAGGACTATCTCAAATCAACCTCGGACTCATTGAGGAGGGCTTGTCCGACCTTCGTCTGGCCATTCGCGCCAAAGCCACGCCGGAGCACGAGGTCATTGACGAATGCTTGCGTAGTCAAGGCGAAGGTTTTACCGTGTTCAGCATCGTGAGTTGACTATCTCCCTGCCGTGCATCGCGTCCAGCCATTGGCTGGGCCAGTCATCTCGCCATCTGGCTAGCCGGCGCTTCTCCGCATTTGTTTGTTGTTGCTATGCGATGCTGACTCAGCCGCGTCCAGCCTCTGGGCGTTTTGTTTCGTCCGTCGCAGTCGAAGGTGGCCAATCTCAGTGCCAAAGACTATCTGGGCAAGGCGGTGAGGGTTACCATCTCCGTTTCACGTCGCTCGAGCCGATCTTCTTCGTGCAGCGTCTTGTCGCAGCAGATGATGCCCGCAACGCCTACACCGGTTTCACCGGCACCGAGCTCATGAAGCGAGGCGAGGGTCCGACTGGCATTCGCATTGAGACAACAGTTGTAGATGATCGCCCTCCTGCAGCTGCTCTTGTCGACATGCCTAAGTCAGCGGACGAATGGGTTCCGCCAGCGACCCTCGCGCGGAGCACGTCTGCAGGGAGCGGATCCATTGCCCGCAGCGCCACGACACTTCGGAGGAACCATTCTGCAGGCAACCCTGTTACGCCTGCCACCGTGGCGCGCAGCATGAGCCTTGCTAGGCCCGGTATGATGCGCTCCCCGAATGCCGCGCCGTCCAAAGGTGCGGTGGGAGCTGCTGAGACTGTGTCAAACAACTGACGCGTTGCTTCGCCACAGCGTTGCCACCTGCACCGAGCCTCGCAGCGATCTACGACAACTACATGGCAGATAGTGCGCCTGCGCCACCGACTGCAGCCAGTCGCGCCTATCCGTCGTCAGGGTTGGGGCTTTCGATAGCTCGCACGCCGTCTCGCGCTACATCACGTCAAGCTCCTCGGAGGCGAGCTACGACATCCCGCCGCGGCGACGTCGTGCCTCGAAGCCGGTTTACGGTCACATCATACGATGAGGATGAAGCGTACGGCAGCGGAGAGGACGCGCTCCCCGCCGAATTGAGTAAGATACGCGTGAAGGTGAGATTGCTTTCTTCGCTGGCCCGCCAACCCGGCGATTAATAGCTTGTCCAGCTATATTTCAAGGATGACGTTCGCGGTATGGCGATCCCTCCCGACATGCCTTACAACGAATTCTCCGACCGCGTGCGGACTAAGTTTGGCATGGAGAAACCGCCGTCGATGAAGTTCGCGGACGAAGACGGCTCGAAGGTGTCGCTGCTCGACGAGATGGACTTCGACCTTGCTGTCGAGACTGCGCGAGAGGGAGCGAAAGGCAAAGCCGAGGGGAGACTGGAGATCTGGTGCTTTGCGGAGTGATGCTGTCGTACGTTCATTTTTCGCTATCCTGCATAAATTAAACTCGTGTGCTTGCTTTGACTTGTACGTTCATAATCAAGACAGCGGCTGCGCCTTGTCTTCCTACTGCGATACTATAGATGTGCAATAGAAATTCTACGAAGCATTTGGGAGCAACATCGGGATCTTTTCAGAGGTGATGCCACGGTGCGACTAAGTTAACTTAGGGGCACGAGATACGACCGCTCGATATTTCGGTAGACTGCATTCAGCATGTTACAGCTATTCCGCCAGCGGACGAACAGAGAGCTATGTATCTGAAAATAGTACACAGTCTGTTCAAACCTTGTCCTACGACGAGACCATCTCAAAGGACTGAACGAGCACGGACCCACCCAGCGCCTTCGTGGCGTAATTGAAGATACCGAAGCGATAGCCAATGAAGAACTGCCATGCAGTCGGCATCGTGAATGGATGAATGGAGTGCCGAGGACACTAAAACTCGCGCCGTCCGTGCTGTAGGAGAACACAGCACGCTGTGTGCCGGCCGGGACAATGTCGGCCGCCACCCTCAACCAGACCTTGCGCCTTCCCGATATACTGGCGCTCACCACCTCAGCGCCAGTGCTATTCGTGTTCCACGCAGAGTCCATAGTGATGCCAGTCCGCACAGCGACCTTGGTGCGGCCGCTGTCTTTGACGATGCCAGTCCACGCGGACTGGTCACGAAACAGAGCAAGGCCAGCGCGATCACCGTCGGCGATGGTCGAAAAGTCCAAGACAATAGTACCGGTGAACGCGGGTCCACGAATGCGATGCGTCAGAGTGTTGCGCGCCGCATACAGATCATTGTTCGAGGTCGAGGTCACCGTCGCGGTCTGCAACCGCAGGCCGCTGTTCAGAGCCCATTTGGTGTTGTCGGGATTGTGGTTCCACTCCCACTGGTGGCTCAGCGCCGAATCGGAGAACGTGTCTCGATACTGGTGGGGGGGGGGGGGGGGGAAACCGCCTCTGGCCGCGAAGTGAGATTGGGCGAAGGGTAGGTCTGATTCCAGACGCCGTTGACGAGCGCGACAGGCGGCAAGCCCTCCGCATCCCATGTGATCGGCGCCACGACAGGCATGCGGCGGCCAGGGTACGCATCGATGAAGGACATGTGGTACCAGTCGCTAATGGGCGTGTCAACAATGCCGCCCTGGTGAGGATGGCCCGCGCTAGAGACTGGCGCGCCGACTCTATCGAAGAGGTAACTCCCTTCATAGGGGCCGAAGGGGCCGTTGGTAGACTTCAGCACGTATTCGGCGTCCGGAGGACGCGAAGTAAAGATGTAGTAGGTCCCGTTGATATAGTAGAAGCGCGACCCCTCAATGTAGCCAGGGTCGGACGGAGACCGAAGACGACTCTCGAGGAGACTTCGCTGGTGCCGTCTGGAGACAGCTGCGCGACCTGGATGTTGGTGCTCCCGAATGCGACGTACAACATATCATCAGTGTCAACGAGCAAGCCGGCGTCATAGTAGCAATTGTCAATGACGGAGTGCTTGGACGACTGCGCAGAGACGTTGGAGGCTGCGTAAATGTGCGTCTTAAGGTCGGAGCGGATGCAGCTGCCCCAGTAGAACATCTTGTTGGACGGCCGGAAGTTGCAGAAGGACGCCCAGATGCCCTGGACGTACATAAGCCTGTCCGCCTTCGAGGTTGTCCGTTGGGCCGCAGTCTAGCACAGGAACGCTGTTACCGACATAGTCCCAGTTCTGCAGATCGTAGGAGCGCAAAATCGGCGCGCCGGGGGAGAACGCCATCGACGACGCAGAGTAGTAGAAAGCGTCCCCACTCGGAAAATATCAAGGTCAGCAAGATCCTCCCAGATCACGGGGTTCGTCAACACTGCGAGTGCGGAGCCGCTCACGAGGAGAAAAACGGCTTTGGAGAGGCCAGATTCGCGGGGGAGCATAGCTGCACTGTGCAGTGGTCGAGGGAAGAACCGAATCAGCACAATCCAGTCACAGAACGGCCGTGGCTATAGGTATCCCTTGCGGCCCAATACAGACGCTCCATGGCGGGATGGCGGGATGGATGAGCTGGATCAGGACGAAGAGAAGGACAACGCGTCACCAAAGCCAGGGAAAGCCCGGCCCGCCTTTGAATGGGGTGTTTTCACATGTGACGAGGCAGATGCGCACAGACTGCAAAGAGGCGGCGTACTCTATCCCCCATAATGAATCGAATTTGCGCGCGGGTTCATTGAACGTTCGTCCTGGAAACCTGAGGTTGTCCCCCAGCCAAGGAAACGTAAGGCCGAAAACGTTACAACCCGGTTCATTCATCGATGTAGGAGCGGCTGCAAGAGATCATAAAAGGCCACGACGTCGGCATCACTCCTGGTTGAGCTGCAGCTTCAGGCTTTTCTTACCAGAATGGTCGGGGTAGAGGTCACGCCGAGCCGCGATTCAAGCGCCGATAGACGTGCCTACTCCGCCAGAGAACTATTAACAGAAAGACAAAGGGCCCGTCGCAATGAATAAGAACGCGTGCAGACGCATTTCCAATATCTGACACCATTATATTGTGTAGTAAGACATGTTTACACGGGAGATCATCGATCTAACAGCATTAGTATCTATTCACGCGAGGTTCAAATTAGTAGTCGAGCGCGCAGGGGGTAAGCGAATGAAGAACGTCAACATCAAGCCCAGACCCAGGAATATCGTAATGGCGAGCAGAATCGCGCGCGGGAAGACGGTGACGGTCGCGGCGTAGATACCGCCGACGATCCACTGGCTGAGAACCTCCGCCCTGCAAGACCGATGAACGATGAGCGACGCGCATGCCAACCTCGCAAATACAGGCTTCCAAAAAAGGAGGGGAAGGAGAGGCTCACCCTAAGGACGTGAGCACGCCGAACGCGCCAAACAGCTTCCCGCCCTGCGCGGCGCCGCCGGGGCTGAGCGCGAGCGCGAGGCTCATGTACGCCGGCGCGAGGCCCGCGCCGAACGCCATGCCCATGGAGAACACGATGAACTGCTGCACGCTCGTCGCCGCGAGCATCGCGACGAACGTGACCGTGTCGCACGCGATCGACACGCGCGCGACGATGAGGTCGAACCACGGCGGCGTCTCGTCCGCGTCCGAGTCGGTCTGTGTGGCAGTGGGCTCCGGAGACACTCCACCATTGGCGTGGAGCTGCTCTTCGGGCCCGGGGAGCGCGACAGGCTGACGCCTGGGCCGGAAGAGCGCGTAGACGGCTGATCATGAAGCGCGGCGGCGTTGTGACTATTAGCAGAACATTAATAGCGAGATGAGACAAATTTGTACCTGGGAGGAAGAAGAGAAGGTACACGGCCCTCACGACGCCCAGCGCGCTAACCCAATATCCAATCTGTAGCAAAGTCCTCAGTATGATGCAGGCAAGAATAGGAACGGCCCCTTACGCGGATACTGTCCAAGCCAAACTCGTCGTGTACAAGCTGTACCAGATAGACGGTACCGCCCTGCCAGTGATGATGGCCTCGCTCAACAACGTGAACTATCAGCGCCCAAAGCCATCATACTCACCGTCACGATGACCAAACACAAATACGACAGCGCCGTGAACGTGAGGTTCCAATCGCGGCCCTTTCCCGGGTTACCCGGGTCCTTGAGGCGCGGAAGGCAGATGGAGAGCGGCTCGACGAGGTCGACGACAAGCCGCTGGCTGAGGACGCGGAAGACGCGCATGGACAACAACTGGAAGCCCGAGTTTGTCTGTTCAGATTCATGATCAGACGCGTCCCGTCTGCGCGCGTCCCGCCACCGTCGCTTGTTGGCGATTCGCGTGGACTTCTCGAGGCTCTCGGGCACGACGAAGGCCCACATGATGAAGAGGAAGACGTTAACTGCGAAGCTAAAGTAGTAGACACTCAGGAGGTCGTGCGTCGCTTTGAGCAGCTCGCCCGCGACGATGGGCCCGATCGCGGAGCCCGCCCATGTCACCCCGCCCCTTCGGCGCGTCAGCACACAATATGAGCTGCCCTTTACCGATGTACTGACCAGACGGAGAAGACGCTTGCTCTGAGAAAGACCGCACAGCGTATGAACACGAGTGTAAACGTGGACAAAGGATGATACGGACATTGCATCGGGCTCTGCAGCGTCGCTTAGGTATGCCTGCATGGGCGCATTGCCGGAGGCACCTGATCAACCACGTTCAGCAAGCTACAATCCTGTCGGGACGTCCGACTTGCCTCCTAGCAGGCCAAGAACGACGGCACCAGGGAGGAGCCACCAGTAGCGCACACCAGGCAGTAGATGTCCGAAGTTTGCGACAAGAATGAGGTTGGCTTCGCTGAACATAGGGATCGGAGGAGGTTCTCAGGTCGAAGCTGCAGACATACCCTGCAGCCATGGCTATGACCGCTACTGCCAGCACCCTCGTTCTCCCCCACATATCCGAGCGCTGGAAGCAATGTGAGTTGGGATAAGCTTTTCGTGAGAAAAAAAATATATACCTGACCCCACCATCCCGTGGTACACATCGTGAGCATTCCGCCTGTTGAAACGAGAACTACGGGCGCCAGGGAGTTAGCTCGATGTCAGCGCACAATATCATAGCAGGAACTTGCCTGCGACGACAGATGCGACAGCTCTGCGCACAGTTGGATCCTGAGAATATTTCTCAGCGCTGGAAACCACACCACCAGACATCCAATGCTGACCTTCCTGCATATTTCGTCCTTAGTTGGATTATCGCTCTCCTCCGTTTCTCTTCGATAGGACGATGCATAAGTAGAGCCGAATATGGCAAGCAGCGGAGAGTTGGTATTAAGAACCGAGAAAGTGCTCGCGACATCGATGTCCGGCGTGCTGAGCTCGATAGCGAGGTCAGGCCGATGCACCTGGCAAGCCATCCTGGACAATATCTCGATTTGCGGTGCGAGTTGCATGGCGATCGTGGATATCCGGAGAGCAGCCAGCGGCAGCGCCCTGCACGGTCGTTGCCCCTTTCAGCAGCGTCGCGGGATCAACCAGGCTGCAGACGCACCACCATATGGACGGCCGCTTCCACCACGGGCGCTGCGGGCGTGCGTACGGGCTGGCCGGCGGGGTGCTGGCTGCGCGAATATGGCGCTCGAAGCGCTCTGGCGCGGGGTAGTCGAGCGCGACGACGACGGCGGACGTGTCGCCGATGGCCGAGCCGCCGATGAGCCCGTCCTCGCGCTGGGGCAAGGGCGGGGGGCGCGAGGGGGACGGCGACGGCGACGGCAGCGCGTCGGTTGCTATGCGCCTGGGCATGGCGGCAGGGACAAGTCAGAGGGCGGCAGCGCGGTTGCCTCGCATTTCCGGCTCAGGCTGGCCCCCTCGGCCGATTATCTGATAGCGCGAAGCACTGGCCATTGACGTATGATTCCTTCCAGATACGTAAAACACTCGGATTCTCCACTTGAACGCCGCACTGTATACGTCTGGAGTACTGCGACCGAGCTCCAGAATTAAAAATCAAATAGGCTGCTGACCGCCGGTTCAGGCGCAACTCTCCCTCATACTGCACACTGCCTAGCCCTGAAATGCGCAACAGGGAGCGCCAGGAGTCCCGTTTCGTCGCCCATCACTGTTGCACTGGCCTGGCTTGTTATGCTTCTCGGTCTGCAGGGGTTTGATCGGGCTCTGTCTCAACTGCCAGAGGCAGCGTCGACCAACTCAGAGGCGCCTGTCACCTCTCCTTGCGCCGCCGCACCCCCGCATGCCAGTACCACGCCCAGATGACAGCGTTTTCGAGCCCAAGCTGGCGCCAGCGGGCGAGCGCATCCCCCGCGAGGTGCTAGAACACATTCTGGACCTCCTGGAGCCCTCTCTGGCCGACCTTCGAGCAATCTGCTGGCTCTCGCGCACCTGGCTTCAGCTCGGCCGCGCATTACTCTTCCGCGAGGTCAACGTGTGCCCGAACACCGTGGCCGTCGCCGAGCGCGAGGTGATGCTCTACCCGCGCTGCATGTCCATGCGCTCCTTCGGCTGGCTCGTTAACACGGCGCCGCACCTGCTGACCTTCACGCGCCGGCTCAGCTTCACCGACGTGCAGCTGCCGTATGCGCCCATGCTGGAGCAGATCACCTGCTGCACGCACAGCGTCCGTCTGCTGTGCCTGAGCGACATATTCATGGACGACGTGGGCCAGCTCGCGTGTCTGCTCGGCGCGTTCGCCGGCCTGACGGAGCTGCGCATAAACAACGTCCGCGCCCCGCCGCTGCTCGACCCGCTCTCCCTGCAGAACGACTGCGCGGCCTCCCTGACCCATCGCGAAGATTCGCTCGCCGTGCGCTTCGCGGGACGCAATTCCTCGGCGCTGTATTTATGGCTTGCACGCTCCACGGGCGTGCGCGCACTGGAGTTTTCTTTGCACAGAACGGCTTTTTACGACCGGACGAACATCGGGCGCGCACTGTTGTGTCTGCGCTCGCATGCGGACACGCTCGAAGAGATCTCCTTCGAGCCCACTTGTAACAGTGCGTCCCGTTCATCCCAATAGCAATCGATCGGCGCTGACGCGCGCTTTCTCAGATGACATCTCCGTGCACGCCTTCCTGCCGGTGCTGCAGAGCTGTACCGCGCTGTCGACTCTGCGCGTGACGTTCGACTGCGTAGAAACCCTCGGCTCCCTCAGCGAGCTCTTCTCCGTGACTCTGCCTACCATCCGTAATCTGCATATCCGCTTCACGCATTGCGTGAGCGAGAACAGCAGTGCCTACGAAGCCTTCTTGACCACTATGGACGCGGCTCTGGCGTCCTGGAAAGCCCTGCTCGAAGTCGTCTTCGTCACCCCACGATGTTGTGCAGACAAGATCCCTGCTTTGTTGCCCGACGTTGTGGCGCGCGGTTTGCTCACTGTCAAAAAGTATTGAGGCTCTAGGTCTGAATCTCTCTCGGGCACCAGTCCACATTGTATCAGTAATGCACACCGCAGACAGAGGCTGCGCCGCTCTCACCATGTTCAACGCAACATCTATAATCGGTAATATAAACTCGCACGAACTACTTAATGTCATATTACTTCAATCTGCTCTCGTACCTAGTTGGTCAGAGGGTGTCCGCGGAGAAGGATTCTTGGTGGTACGATGGCGGTGCCAATGGGATCGTCCCACTTTCACTGGCAGGTCCAATCCCAATCCCATCTCAGGTCGAACTTTCTTTCACTGACAGTCATCATCCAGACAGTGGTTCAGACTCGATGTCGGAAAAATCCAAGCCGTCCGCTCAAAGAAAGTCGAATGCTCAACTCGAGGACAGACCGAGGTCCTGGCTGATATACAGTGCCATTGCGGCCGTTCTCATTGGCTTGCTGACTTATGTCGACAATATAAAGGCAAGGACACGGTGCTCTCCGTCCCCAGTCTCCCCTGCCAGTCTGATACACGATTCTTTTGCGCAGGACAGATGGTACATGTTCGATCCCGCAGCGCTGCACGACCTCGCGAGGACGTCCGTGGACCTGCACGCGAACGACACGCGCGCGATGGTGAACCACATCGTCTCCACGCTCGCGCACACGCACGGCGCGCAGCACATCAACGTGCGCATCCTCGCCCCGCCCGAGGCCGACGGCCTGCTCCCCGCGCAAAATGACGTGCGTCCAAGTCTGACTGAGGCTCACCGCGCCCCCTCCCTTAGTCGTTCTCATCGAGCAGAACTAGTGGTTCCTCAGCAACGCGGGCGGCGCGATGGGCGCGGTGTACGTGATCCACGCGTCGCTGACGGAGTACCTCATGATCTTCGGCACGCCGCTGGGCACCGAGGGCCACACCGGGCGCTACCTCGCCGAGGACTACTTCCACATCCTCCAGGGCGAGCAGTGGGCGTTCTCCGCCGGCAGCCTTGAAAAGGAGGTGCGTTCTCCGCTGTACATGTCTCCACCCTCCCTCCGAGTCCCGGGCCGTTCTTCGTTCTCCTTGTTGCCGCAGTACTCCGTCTTCCACTCTCCGTTCTGCGTTCTCCCCCATCTTCCAGCGCGCTCAAGATCTCATCATTGCTTACTCTGTAGGTGTACAAGCCGGGAAGCGTGCACGTCCTCCCGCGCGGGGCGGTGCAGCAGTACAAGATGCACGAGGGCTGCTGGGCCTTTGAGTATGCGCGCGGCTGGATCCCGCTCATGCTGCCCTTCGGACTCGCCGGTGAGAGTACATCTCATTTCCAGCCCGAGTGACTCACGCGTCTCTCGCCGGTTAACTTACGACTCGGACAGATTCGGTCTTCAGCACGCAGGACTTCATCACGATATACAACACCGCCCGCGTCTCCGCACGCGAGATGCTTCGCAATCTGCTGGTTGGCAAGATATGATAATGATTAGAGCATTGCATGAGGCCTGAGGGAGTGTGCTCAGCGAACGGTATCGTGTTCCGTGGCAACAGATTATTGGAGTGATCATGCAAAGAGTCACATTACATCGAGCATTGGCACCACCGCGCTGAGTACTTGTGGGTATTTGTAGACTACTGATCCAATCTCTACGTTGGCGGGAGGGTATCAAATTACCTCCAGGCGACGATAATATATTTGCACAGACGGATGTATATGCCTTCGTGCGGAGAAGACCAACACTACGTCTTCTACATTGAGACCGCAGACGGGATCCAAGACCAAGACCAGAGACCAAGACAAGAGGGGAGAGACGACAGCAGCGGGGTGTAGCATACAAGAAGCGGCGATGCAAGCAGGGCGTGATTGATAAGTCGAGTGGTACAAGAAATTGACGATGACGACGAGAGAGCCGGGGAGAGAAACATGGGGAGATATAATTCTGCGCTCTATAGTGCGCACTCATCACGCATCCTCGCACCACACCTCCAGCTTGCCCTCCGGCCGGCCCTTGGCGTTCTCGCGCGCGGTCTCGATGGCGAGCTCGTAGTCCATCTCGTCCTTCATGCTGATCCGCGCGCCGTCCTCGTCCTTGAAGCGCAGGCTGAGCCCGTTGATGCTGCGCCCGAACTTGCTCGTCACGCGCTCGAGGAACTCGTCGTACGGCATCTCGGGCGACACCGCCATCCCGCGCACGTCGTCGCGGTAGTGCAGCTTGACGAGGATCTTGCTCATCTCGAACTCGTCGTAGTCGCCGCCGGACCCGTACCCCTCCTCGTCCTCGTACGTCGTCGCCCGGCTCCCGCTGCGCATCGACGGCGCCCGCCGCGCCGCGCCGCCCATGCTCGGCTTGCGCCGCATGCTCCCGCCGCCGCCCATCCCGGCGCGGACAGAGCCCGCGCGCGACGACGGGATCGACCCGGGGAACGACGACGGCGGCGCGTTCGTCGGCACCTTGCTCGCCCAGTTCGCCACCCGCTGGTTGTCCACCGGCGGCACCGGTGGCGGCGGCTCGTCGGAGAACCCGATGTAGTCGTCGTAGATCTCCGTCAGCCGCGCTGCTTGCGGCGGCGGGTTGTCTGCGGCCAAGTCAGAAATGAAACAAATGATCAACAAAGGTCTCACCCTTGCGCGGAGGCGGCGGGCCAGCTGCCTCGGGCCTGCGCACGGACAGCCCGCGCTGGGGCGTCAGAGCCGCAATGCTCGCGCCGCGCTGCAAGCCGCTGGGCGCGGGGCTTGCCGTGTCACCACGACCGCCGAGACGCGCGGCCTCGCTGGGCTGCGCGGGACGAATCTGCGTCGGCGCGCGCTCGAGCTTCGGGCTCGGTCCTCCGCGCGGCGCACGGTCGACGATGGCCTGTGCCGGGCGCGGGGTCTCCTCGACGGGCGACGGGCGGTCGTTCAGCTTCGCACCCGAGGGACCTTGGCCACGCGCGAGCAGCTCGGAGCCGGCAAAGCCGGTGAACATGTTCTGCGAGTCGCTCGCAGCGACGAGCTTCGCCTTGCCGAGGTAGTCCTTGGCCTTGCTGTTCTTGACCTTCGACTCAGACGGGCGGTAAAGTATTCCCACGGGCTGTCAACGACGTGATTAGATTATCCGTCAGGTTATCATAGCGACGCACAATGCTGAAGACGGTATAGCCCTCGCCCTGATCGCGAATGCACTCGTCAATGACGTCGTGCTCGGGCGTGACTTTCTCCTTCTGGGCGGCGCGCATGTCAGCGAGACCCTCGTCCATCCGGTTCAGGTACATCTGCGCGAGTCCACTGCGCACTATTCAGGATTGCGAACATCAAATTACTGCTGTTGTACACACCGGTTGAATAGCACTTCCGCAGAATACAGAGTGAACTGCAGCCCAAGCTGCTGGTACTTTCTGCATAGTGTCCGTCAGCGTTGCTACAATCGCTGTGGAAGATAGGGGACGCAGGGATTTCGAGAGTCGAGACGCGTCTGGACAACGGGGCGATCACCCGGCATCCTCGGCGTCGAGGATCAGTCCGCGGCCAAGCATGATAACATTGCGGACTGCAGCGCGGGACCAGGTTTAACTGCGCCCACCATTGCCGCCGGCCGCCGCAGTTGCGACTTGCGAGCGCACGTATAGCAACCGCATGAACGATCGCCCGCGGGTGCGAAGCCAAGCCGAACGCTGAGCTCAAGCTAATTGTTGAGCTGCAGAGCCGTCGCCGTCTCATTCGAGTTGCAGGACAATGAGGAAGACGGGAACGAGAAGGAGAAACCCGACGGGAAGGAGACCGGGAGCACTCACATGGACTCGTTGCCGCGCAGGTAGAGGTAGGCCTCCTCGAAATCCTTGTACGCCAGGTCGTAGCGGCCCATCAGGAAATTCGATACGCCGCATTGGAAGTATCTATGCGGGAATTCAGTTGGCGATGTAGAAGAAGCGCGCAACTCGATGGGCGTACGCGACAGCGAGGAACTGATCGAGCTGCGTGGCAGCGTTGAAATTCTCAACCTGCAGAACGGTTATCAGGGCGTGCTGCTCGGCGGTACAATGGGCAGTGACTTACAGCAAGCTCGTGCTCGCCAAGGGTAGCATGGATGAGACCGATGTTGGTCAATATCTTGGATGAGTCGGCTATGCGCTATAATGGCCGCCGGCTGTGCGTGAGCACTGAGTACAATAGCAACTGGGCGGAGACGTACGCCAAAGAGATCGAGGGCCTTGTCAAAATCCTGGTCGTCGTAAGCCTTGAGCGCTTCGACCCAGGTATCCAGTTCGGCCTTGAGCGACATTCTGGCAGTCTACGGCGACGCTGGTGCAGATAGATTGGGAGTTTCGGGTTATAGGTTGGGGGGCTGGGCGTGTGTGTGCGTGCCGGACGCGGGCTGGGTGGTCGTGATAGGGCGTCGGGAACGGGCAAGGGGCAGTGGTCGAACGAGCGGAGTTGGCTTGGAAACGGGGGAATGCAGCAGTCTCAGAGCAGTCTACAAAAAAGTAACAAACGAAAAGTAAATAATTCTGCGAGGTGACCGGCCTGCGCAGAATCGAAAGAGAAGATCGAAAGTAAGTAAGAGGGAGGAGAGAAAGAGACAGATCTGAGTTGATGTCAGCAGCCGCGCCCCCGCAACTTTATCGCCGTCACTGCCCCTTGACAGCACCGCCGCCGCCCGCCGGCACATCCCGCGCCTGCGCTCAGCTTCGATGTTGTTCTGTCCCAACTGCGCCAACCTGCTCATCATCTCTGCGCAGACGGGCGCCAACAAATGGGTCTGCAACTCATGCCCGTACGAGTTTCCCATCACGAAACAGGTGCGACACTGCCCGAAACCCGAAACCTGACGGCGCTGACTCCGTCAACAGCACACCGCCCGCACTAGGATAAAAACCAAGGAACCCGACGTCATGCTGGGCGAAGACAGCCGCACCGGCGAGACGACTGAAAGCACGTCTCCTGCTCTGCGCACTGTCATTGCAGTATTTTTTCTAACACCCGCGCAGTCCCTTGTCCGAAATGCGAGCACAACAAAGCCTTCTACAACCAATTCCAAATACGATCCGCCGATGAGCCAATGACCACCTGTGAGTCCATCCGACACCTGTACAACCGCTGACCGCTCTGTATTCACCCCTCCGGCCCGGCAGTCTACAAGTACGCACCCCTCCTGTTTACCGCCTGTCAGTGCTGGCCTTCACGGTGGCGCACAGGTGCATCGGCTGCGGCCACGTCTGGAAGACCGACTGAGCTCCCTTGTCCTTGCTCTCCGAGTCCCTGTGTACTGCTATCGCTATCTGCACCTGCCGGTGCCTGCGCCAAACTTGAATGTCAAAACGGTGCCGCACACCCCGCCACTGCTCGCTCGCGATCGTCGAAACGGCGGTCACTTTGCCCGGACCCGTCGCCCGCCACCGTCATACTGATACCGACCCCAGAATACTTCGCAATCGCTCTCATCGCCATAGCACCTCGTCCGCTGGCAAAATGTAATGTCGTCACCTGGCAACCTCTAAATCCCGTCTGTTGGCTCACCGGTTTAGCGCGACTGGATACATTTATGGCACCTCCTGGTACCTCTAGATCTTGATATCGATAAGATTGTCACTCGTTGTCGCTGTCTGCTTCGCAGCGCCACTTTGCATCCCCTTGCAGTAACTCTTGCATGACACTGACAGCCTGCTGCTTCGTATCCGGTTGGTATCCGGTATCGGTCTCCAGGGCACTGCTTAGTTAATCTTGACGACGTGTTTGCATTTTTGCCTTGCATCGTCCTCCTTGCCCCGTGTCTCTGGCAGCTCTTGACATGAATTCTGCCCCAATTTGCAACGTGCTACTGTACCTGCAGCGATCTACAACGAAAAGTGTCGTGTCTGCCTCATGGCAACGCATGGTACTGTACATGTTCCGAGTCTACAATTCGAAATACTGTACATCTCAGCCGTGGTTCACTCCGTTTACTCTGCTCTACAGGCCTGATCACGACGGCGCATTCAGCGCTCGGCCCGCACACGTATAGCACACTTTCGCACTGCTCAGCGATCACAGCGCCATTCTCAATACGCCTCTCACAACCAGCAACCTAAACCGTTCCGCACACGTCTCGGCGCAGACGCGGCACGGCACGACGATAGTGACGCTCTGCAGCCCGACCCAGCTCGCGAGCGCCGAGTCCGCGCGCCGCACGACGTCGCGCGTCCACGCATGCCGATCCTCACCGCCGTCCAACCCCCCAACGTAACTAGCACTCTGTCCTCTCCGCCGCCCTGACCTCGACCCGCAACTAGCGCTGGTGCAGATGCGCAGCCGCCGCACCTGCGCGAGCGTGCCCCACAGAATCGGCATGAGCGCGTCCTGCAGCGCCTCGGACGGCAGCCTCGAGCTGGAATTGGAATTGGAGAGGGCGTCGAGACCGACCGAGATCTTCAGCGTGTGCAGCTCGCGGCACTTGCGTAGTGCGCGGACGAGCGCTGTGGGCGGGACGGGGAGCGGCTCGTTCAGGGAGTCTGCAGATGCGTTCAGTACAGGCGCGTTGAGGGACGTTGGCACGACGCACCGGTGGCAAACAGAAGCGGGAGGTGCAGCGCGACCGTATCGACTGTCCGCGCGTGCCGGCGCACGACGCGCTCCAGCGCGTCCAGCCGCGCTGTTGAGAGGAACGCGGTGGGGCTGTGCAGCGAGAGCTCGCGCACCCGCGCGTCTGCTAAGAGCGCGTAGAGCTCCTCGGAGTTGTGCCCGACGAACCGCACCGTCATCCTCGTCCTCTTCTTATCCCTACCCTTTTCTCCCCGATGGGGGCGCAGTGGGTCTGCGTACTCGGACGGCGGCACATGCACGTTCTGCAGACGCAATTCGCGCAACCCGCTCAGCTCGTCCAGGAGACACTCCAACTCGCGCACGCCGCCGCTGTAGAACACGTCTCTTAGCCAGAGCGTCGTCACGCCCTGCAGCCGCATCTGTCCCGGCCTGAAATCTCCCCGCGTCGAGCGCAGCACGCGTGTTGCCTCGACGTCTGCGCAGATATACAGCGCGCGGATGTTGGGGAGGACGTGCGGCGCATTGCGCGCGAGCCAGGCGAGCGGGAATCCCCTATGATTGGGGAGAACGGTCGCCTCCTTGTACAGGACGCTCCGCCCAGCTTCAAGCCAGGTGTGATTGACTAGGCAGAGATTGGAGACGGCTGATAGAGGGAGAATGGGTGAGATGAAGTGAAGGATGCGCTGGATGATTTCCACTGGCAGCGACGGGCAGGTTGACACCGGCAGTGGTCGACTTCTGCGTAAGATACTCTGCCTCTGAGCTGGCCTGCCAACTATCGACTTCCTCTTTCGCGGAACAAGCGGGGCTGCCAGCTGCCCCACGTCGAATATCTTGTGCGGCATCGACGTCCGAGTCGAGCTCGGGAGACCGCAGAACTTGGGATGAGCTGAGACTCATCGGCAATGTGGCGGCGACAACAGAGGTTATAAGAACGACCGTTGAGCGCTGGGCGCTGAGCCCCTGGACGGACCCTGTCAGAATCGACAATGTTGCTACTTCCCGCCAGGAGTCGCACTGGCGAAAGGCTGAGCAGCGGGAGCCGCTGTGGATAAGCGGTTGATAGCGACCAATTGGACTTTATGTATTTTGTTGTGCTGCAACTGCCCACGAGAGGGGCGTACCACTCTTCGGACACCACTGCGAATGCATCGCCTTGAGGCTTCAAGCTTCAAACCTCAGGATTGAATTCCGTCTTCCGGCAACATTGGCATGTTGGTCACCGTTCGTGCTTAGAAAGTCGGATGCTATGGTGTTACAACCGATGCCGCTGTTTGCAGAGGCGACGGCGGGCGAACTTAACCTTGCGGGCTTGTTGAAGTTTCCTATCAACAATCAACTGAAGTCATTCTCACCCGAGAGGAAGAAAGACGCGACTTCATTGCCTCACTGGCAGCTCTTGTGCGGATGATAGATAATCGGGATTGCATAGAAATCAGCATACGCATATATGTACATCCGAGTCTAGAAGTCTACCGAAGAATGAAAAGCATATGCAGAAACCAGGATTAATCCTACTGTAATTACGAGGAGGGCGTAGGTGCCGCTGAAGCGTATCCAAAGAGCTCGCGCTCGAGATCCTGTGGCATGGAGAACGAGGGGTCTTGTCCGCCAATGAATCCGGGGCTCGGCGCTGGGGCGTCGAACCAGGACTGTCCGCTGGGAGAACTGGAGCGGCAGGGTGTTGACCAGCTTCCATAATGCTGGCTGACTGACGCGGTGTCAATCGAATGAGCACCCGCTTCGGCGTAGTACGGCTCTGGCGTGTGGCCTTCGTACGTCGATGCGTAACCGTCGTACTTGAAGCCCGAGCTAGCAGGATATACTTGCTCCATCTCGTCGTCGCCTGCCGACTTGTTACGCGTGTGTTCGCCGTTACAGTCTTCGTCGTCTTCGTAGAGCTGGATGTATTCAATGTTCTCGCGCATCTGGCTTCCAATCAGAGACACATCTTGGCCGGCGTCGCTGGATATGGAGGACCTCGGACTGGGCTCTGAGAGCTTGTGATAGTCGTGCTGCTCAAAGCTCCTGGCAAGGAGCAATGCCTGCTGCGTAGACGCTGCATCCTCGGAGTCGGTTTGGGACTGCACAAACAAGTGAGAGGAGGAGGCTGTGGGCGTGGACGTCTTGTCGGACAGGGTGCACGGTGACTGAGATTGGAGCTCGACCCCATGAGCGGGATGGAAAGGCTCTGCGACGAATTGCGTCGGATCGGCGACATATGCATCTGGTCCCTGATTGACTGACATTCCCTGCATCCCATCAAAACCAAAGAAAGCGCCAGATGCTTCTTCGTGAGACGTCGACGGAAGCGAGGGCCAAATAGGCTGGTTGGATGGGATCCCAAGGCTTGTCGATTCGAAGAGACTCGGGAAGGTGGGGAACGGGCGGGAGACGGGCGCTGAAGAAGCATGGTGGGAAGGATATTGGGCGGGGTAGGATTCCTCGGGGGTAAATAGCTGGTGCAACCGGGCATCTGAGGACATGGACAGGATCTGTTCGGCGGTCTGCTGGTGATGCTGATTGCTCGATCCGAAGTTATGTCCGTTGAACTGGGATTGAAAGTGCGCGTGACCATTCTCCCGCTGACGGTCTGGCATGGGCGTTGGCTCGAATTTCATGGTAGAGAACGTCCTTACGGTCAGCCTCCCATCAGGAGCCTGATACGTTCGCTCTGTCGTAGTCGTAGTCTTAGAGTCTACGAGGATCATGTCTTTAGTGGGCAAGGTATACTGCGCAGAGTGGCCGATCCCTGGTGCAGGTCCTCCCGATGCGGACCTGCCAAAGGGTGGAAATTGAGGTGCGCTGAACGGCGGCATTGAAGCGTTGATGGAGGGCGTGTGTGTGTACGATGGGAGGCGCGCCGACCACTGGAGAGGAGGATGATGGAGTGGACCAGTCGCAGTGCAGGCTTTTATGCGTATTGCGCATCGTCAGTAGCCACAACAGAGTTGCAAATTGCGCGCGGCCGACCCTACAATGCACAAGACCCTGCATGCGTGTTCAATGCGCAGCTCCCCGACATGATCTTCTCGCAGAAGCAGGCGCATCAAGTCAGGGCTAAAGGCCAGATTTGGGGGTGCAACCATCTCCGAGGCGCGCTTTGGGCGCGCTGTTTTCGGACGATTTTGTCATCGCGTTTCCAGAAACAACCGCGTCCTTGTGCGATTTGCAGCCGGATTTACACATTCACTGCCTTACCCGAGCGAATTGAGTTGTTCCACGCGATGAAGTAGTCTCGTTCCCAGACGATGCGCGGAGTCGGACTTTGATTCCCGGACACGTCCGACGCTTAACGTCTGGGATGCAGTTCCGCTTTTTGAAGCGCCGCCGATTTTGATACTGGGCGTGACTTTGGACTTCGCCAAATCGCGTCGACCTTCCCTACACTCAGATTCTTCCTCTCCTGGGACCAGGATATAAATGCGTTTCAGAGCGTTTGGAGACGATTTGGATAAAGTCTTTTTTACACAAAGATAAATATATAGAAATTAGCTGGGACCCTCCCTTCACCCAAAAACACTTTCAAGGGCACCCAGTATGTCTACTGGTAGATTCTAAGCAAAAATGGGAGGTAGTGATCAAGCAGGCTAATTACTACGTATTTTCCGGTGGCTCAAAATAATGAGGGATCATTCGCTTCCAAATAGTTCAAAATCCATTTTTGCCTATGCTTGTGGAGACATGAAATTTGAGTGGTGAGCGGTCGTTGCGATTTGGCTAAGTCCAATGTCACGCTCAGTATCTAAAAGTGTGACATATCCGTGTGACGGAACTGCATCCCAGCCTCTTGAGACTCCGTATCGGCGGAGTTCGAAAGAGGCTGGGGACGAGCCTAGCGATGAAGAGGAGATCAGTAGGCTGAGTTGCAAAGGCTGAGTTACAAAATCTCACTGTTCCCGATTGGTTCCCGAGCACATCGTACTCAGTGCTGATCAAGGCTTCCTAAGTGCTCACATTCTGAATTTGCAATCACTCCGAGCGAGTAGTTCCTTGTGCTTGACAGATAGACGGCCGGTGCTGGCGATCAATGTTCACGGAAGCAGTATGCGCAAAGTATGCGCGTTGAGTCTGTTGACTTCATCAACAGCTTCGCGAGAATTTGCCATGCAGAAGGCTGGTTGGTCACCAAAAGAATCTAGACTAGCAGTTCACACGGCAATTAATGTGAGGAGGAAAAACAGAGTTCGTTCAGATTTCGAGAGGGTTCTATCGTACCATGCCCGCACAGCGCATGCGACAAAGAAAGAGGGACATAGGGAAGCATGGCCGACAGCACAAGATGCTCTAATAGCGATCCGACGCGAAGTGCCGGCTTCATCAGGCGCGAGAGGGGAGACGTAACGTATGCGCTGCAAGGAGAGCGAGAGTGCATATATACTGGTACACATCGACTTGGAGCGTATTGCATCAGCGACGTTAATGGATAAAATCATGAGAAATAGAGAAATGGCGTAGCGGGGAGGATAGCAAGCGCGACGACGAAAGCTGGTGTGGTAATGTCGGATCACCGCGGACGACGGCCAGGCTGCAGTTCTGACGGAACGCTAGTTTCGACGACTTGCGCTTCCTGCTGCTTCTGCCAAACCATCTCCGCCCAAAGAGGGTTCGGCGGGATGTGCCCGACGAGGGCCTTGAGAACTTCCAGCCTGCGGAAACAATCAACTCTTCCGCACAAGACACGACGCAAAGAGCGCAAACGAACCAGTTCTCCTTGTCGGTTTCAGAATCAGCAAAGAAGCAGATCTCTTCCCTCGGCCCAAACTTGACGCGGAAGCTGCGTTCGATCTGGAACAGCGCGTCTGCAGAGTCGCGTCTCCTGTTGAGCGCGGCAGCATCTGCATCATCGTCGTGAACCGACACAGCCTGCTTCAAGTCGATCTTGGCCGTGATCTTCTTCGTCACGTCATTATAGGCAATAAGGCTTCCACCCACAACGCGGAACTGCCTTCTACGCCAGGACTACATTCCGCGGATCAGCAGATGAAACTTTCGGGAGGCAGAAACGCACCGTGCAGTCACCGCCGATTTGCGTCAGAGTACCCTCAAAGTACGTCTGCTTGTGCCAGTTCACATGGCGAAGACCACGGTGGCACTCTTCCAGGCTCTGTGGCAGGTCGGCGCTGGGAATGCCAGGCAACGCTGGTAGCCTGAAAACCTGGAGAACGAGCTCGCCCAGCACAACCGCCTCGCCGCCGGGTTTAGCGCCAACCATCTTGAAGCCGGTCTCGAAGAGCTTCGTGTCGCATCGGCTAGCAATGTCCGCAAAGCTCACAAAGACGCGCGCAAGGGTCCCATCGGACTTGAGATACTTCGCAAGACCCTCGGGCTGAGGCGGTGGCGGTGGTTGCACAGGCGCAGGTGAGGTTCCACGATCTCTGCCGACGCGGGGCTTTTTCGGCGAGCCGCCGCCAAAGAAGGCGAGCATGCCTGATACCTTGCTATGCGATGCGGTAGGAGCTGGGGGAGGTGGTGCAGCCTTGGGTTGGGGAGGGGGCTGCAGATGTGCGTCGCGCCGAACTTTGATCGTGAGGGTAAACTCGAGCTTCGAGTGTTCAATACTGCACAACGTCAGGGTAAAGCAACAGAACACCAAGTCACAGGATCACGCACAGTTCGAATTCCTGGTCGACCTTGCAGTCCTTGGCGAGCTTGCATTCAGGTGTCGTGACGAAGTGTATGCCGTTGTTGAGCGTGCATGTGAAGAACGTCGGTTGGCTCGGAACAGGCACAGCAAGACCCTTGATGCCCACGACTGCAGAACACATTCAGTATCCTGTGCAGATAAGCCGCATTCACTTACCGCGAACGAATACCTTGCCATAGGATTTGCCAGACTTGTCTGTACTCCTCATCTCGCGAATCTGGCGCGCGTATTCATTCTGAAGTAGCATTAGCATTGCCGAGGCCAGGAAGAACGTCAAGATATACCATGTCGGAAGGCCGCCTGATCGTCTTCCAGGCGCGGCCAGAGTCTACATCACCCGCAGCTCCAGCATGGACAACCTTGTCATCGGCAGCGTATACAACGCTGGTCGCCTCGCGCATCCTGTACTTGCGCCCGTCGGGGCCCACAGGCATACGCCGCCTGAGCTCATTGTCGATGGACTCGCTAAGCGGTACGTCGACCGACGACGGGCCAATAACTTCCTCGGCCGGTACGGCAGGAAGAACAGGCGACATGGGCTAGGAGTAGTCAGTGCGAGCTCGTCCTCGAGAGAAACATGCAAGACGAACCTCAAGGACCATATCGTCAGCGTCGGCAACGCTCATGCTCCTCCTCGGACGCGGCCGCCCCTCGCTCTCGCGTTTCTCGCGCTTCTTCTGCCTAATGCTCGCGGCGCGGCGCGCGATGGCACTCTCGCCACTGCGCAGACTGGACGTCTCGCTGCGGATGCTGCCGTTCGAGCTCTTGTTCGCGCGCGCGTTCTGCCCCTGCGCCATCCAGCTGGCCGGCTCGGGGATTGCGAGCATGCCGTCGTGTGTATGCAAGTGCGAGTGCGTCTCGGCGTGCATGCTGTCATCGGTGTGCGCGTGCGGGTGCGCGTGGAGGTCGGGCGTCTGCGCAAGGTCGGGCGTCTGGAGCTGCGGGGCGGACGCGAGGTCTGGCGTGTCGATCTCCATGCTGGAGCTGACGTCGCGCGAGCTGGAGAACGCGCCGTGAAGCAATCCCTGCGTCTTGTCGCCCTCGTCAGCGCAGCCACGGTCCAGGTCGGCCGGCGTTGCGGGCACGTCTGTCTCCTCGGCCTCCGTCGTGGAGTACTGCCCGTCCAGAGCAGGCGTGCCCATTCCAATGGACGACGCCACGTCTGGACTGCGCGCGCGTTCGGCATGCTGTAGATAAAATGTCAATAAGCGACGCGTGCGAATGATGCAGAAATGTTGACGCATACCTGCATCTCGCGCTCAACGCCGCGCATAAGCTCGTCGAGCGCGCTCTGGTGAATGATAGCGGACTGCGGGCCCTCCTCGTCGTGTGATATGTCCATGTTGACGTGCTGCTCCGTGCCGTGCCCCTCGTCGGACTTGGGCAGGTCGAAGTTGAGCGAGTCACTTAGGCTCACGTCGCCCTCGAAGTTCAATCCCGGCACGGAGATCATGGGCGGGCCCGGTGCGATGGGCAGCGGCTTGTCGTGGCGCCGCACGGAGCTGGGCGTTGTGGCTCGGGCAGGCGTGCCCGTTGGGGTCTGCGAGCGCTCTTGCGAGGCCGAGTCAGAGTCGCTGGCACCCGTGCGACGGGTCTGCAGGCGCCGCATGACCTCCTCACGCGAGATCCTAGGCGACCTGAAGCTACCGGTCGCATCGTTGAGCCCGTATGCACCGAGGCCAAAGTCGTGGGCCGTCGGCGCAGTGAAGGGGTCTTCGTCGAGCGAGTACGCGCGGTCCTCGGGTGCGGGCACAGGGAGCTCGACGGGAGGCAGCAAACGCTCGGAATAGTGGCTCTCGCGGAGGGTACGCCCAGGAGATGGGCTGCCCGGAAGAGCGTCGGCCTGGCGCTCTTCCTCGTGAGCCTGCCTGGCGCGGTCAGCATGGTGGCTTCGTCCATAGGGCACTCCGTTCTCGGTTTCCGTGTCCACAGATGAAAGAGACACGTCGGCCGGAGATGACTGCTGGAGAGCCAGGGCCACGGACTGGCGGTGCTGACGAACTCGCTCGGCATGGTGAGTGCGGCCATAAGGCACGCCGTCTTCAGCATCTGCTAAGAGAGCGGGAGCGGCCTCGGTGTCGGGCGTTTGCAAGTCAGGAGAGTGAGGCATTTCCTGAGCGAGAATGCTCTCGACAAAGCCGTCCAGGTCGCCGTGGGACGGGGCAAGCATGTCGTCCTGGTGGTGTTCGTGTTCGTCGGTGTCCATGTAGTCAGTGTCGTCTTCGTTATCGTCTCCGTAGTCGTCGTAATCGTCGTTGTCGTCCTCGCTCATCTCGTCTGCGCTGAACTCGACGACGTCGCATCGAGGATCGAATGTAACGGTCTTCCTCCTGCGGCGTCGCTTGGCGCTCTCGTTCGAGCTGTTGGAAATGGAGCGCGGGCCCAACAGGCGCTTTGAGACCAGGCTGGACTTGGTGGGAGAATTGGAGGGCACGGGAATGCGCGAGGCAGGAAGCTCGGGCGCCGGAGATAGCGACGGAATGGCCTTCGTGTTCTTGCCGTGCAGCGAGTCTGGAGCAGCGAGACGCGGGGGCGTTGCCGGGCGCGGGAGGTCGAGAATGGGCCCGACGTCGACGTCCATTGCGGCATTGTCCTTGTCCAGGCCGGCGCCATTGTCCGACAGCTCCGGCCCTGGGGCGTCGACAACGGGCTTCCGCTCCGCAAGCACCGGGCGCTGCTGGTGGTCCTGCTGGGCCTTTTGGTGGCCCTTGCTGGCGCGGCGGGGCGTGTGGCCTGGACGGTCGTTCTCGTAGCTCTTTGCGCGGCGCTCGGCGCTGACCCGGCGCTGGTCGCCGTTGCTGACCTTGCGGGCGGTGGCACCAGACAGCTGGCTGGGACGGCGCAGGACGTCGAGGCCCTTGTAGCTGGGGCTGGGCCGGTACCTGGCACCCATGGGCGCCGAGCCCTCGCTCTTGAACGGCGAGTTGGACACCAGATGGCTGTTGCGGACATGGTTGTACGAGCTGCTCTGCCGCCGCCCCAGGCCCTGCTTCTTTCCGCTCGTCGGCGGCGGCGCTGGGCCCGGCGCTGACGCGGGCGTTGGCGACGGCGAGTCCCGCTTGGCAATGCGCAGGGGGCTCCAACCCGTGCCCGACGCGCTCAGAATGGCGTCCTTGATCGGGTCCGGCGACGACGGCTTGGCCGTGCTGCTGCCCATCAGCGAGGTCGGCGTCGGCGAGCGTCGTGTGCGGTGGTGCGGAGACGCCATTGGCGAGAGAGAAACGGTTGAACCACGCCGGAAGCAAGAACTCCGTCAACACCGCGTCCGTCAACTGAAGCACGTGACCGTTTTCGCACGCGTCACCACGTGTCGTCCTAAACCTTCTAACCCTCTGGCTCTGGCATGCCTTCTCTTCGACGTTCTCAAGCGCTATGATGAATGGCGGACAAGAGATAGGAGCCTCTTAGGAGGTGGTTCCTAGCACCTGTCAATGATATCTCGGAACCTTGAGCCCCCGAATCGAACAGGTGGATCGACATACATGCTGCTCATAAGATGAGTTCATCTACTCAGCAGCGCCGCTTTTGATGTTTTCAGCATTTACCAAGCGTTTCCCCGGGCTTCCGCAGTCTGTTTCACCAATTCCGGCATCGCGCTGCTCTGTGTTCTCCAAACCGGCGTCCCTCACAATTGCTGTATTTGTACCACGCGTTGTTTTTTATCAAGAAACACCATGCATTATTGGTGGATAGCGCTAACAAGAAGTCTAAACTTGAGAATAGAGCAAAAGTAGGTAAAATATAGCACAGGACAAGGATAGCAAAGGCGAAAGCTCGACAGCGAGAACACCATGCCATATTTTGTGGGGCGATTAAGGCGGCGGGCAAGTGGGACTGAGAGGCGTGCCGCGATTCCTGCAGAGTGGTTACCCAACAGTGTTTAGCCACCATTGGCGAGTGTCACGCTCAAGGACAATGCAAGCCGACTCACGGGCAAATTCCCATACGGCCAACACTCAGCAAATAAAGCAGATCGATCTTCTCAAACGACTCGTCGGCATACTCGACCTTGGCGTAGCGGGTCGGGTACTGCACACGGCGTTGGCCATCGTAGACCATTTTCATCTGCAAGAAAAATGTGAGACGGGAGACGTTCACAGAGGCTGAGAGCGTGGCAACGTAGTCTCCGACTCACCTCAACAGACACCACGACGCCGACATAGGTCCTGCCGTTCCCAGCGGTCGTCCAAATGACCGTTCCTGGGGTGGGATGTGCGGCATTAGTGGGCGACATGCAAACGTTGATGTAGTGCTGGTAGGGGCTGGTCATCGTGTAGTTCATGGCTGAGGGCGTGGAGTACAGTAACTGAGCCGGAGAGGGGATGGGGAATCCTCGCCACATCGCACGGCGCGTCTTTTATATCCTTTCCACGGTGCGCCGTGTCGGTGGTCCAGCATTGCGCAGCCATGCACGGGATGGAGAATATCCTGGAAACGACCCGGAGCCTCGATCACTAGCGCTTCGCTCATATTTCCTCGATAGCCGACGCAGTCCCACTCCTCACCATCATGCGCACGCATGGTCCAGGCTCGCAGTCGTCCGCTCAGCCTCTCGGCTATCCCTCTCCCATCTACAGATCGCCTCGCGTCGTCATGCGCCACCGAGCCTGGGAATGCCCGATAATAATCGAAGCCAGCGACTGAATATACTTTTTCAGTTGTTTGAACGCGGGATTATCCAGTTGATGTTTGATCAGGGTGTTGTTTTTACCCGCGGCCAGCGTCAGACATCAAATCCAAATAGTGTAATCTCGCTTTTGGCTTTAGCACACTGAATGCATGCTTTGCAATCCACGTGAGAATGATGAATGGCCACCACGGTCCTCGGTTCTATCTGTTCCTCAGTCGTTGCCCGCTGGCTGGCGCCGCGGGACCGGCCCTGAACGCAGGGCCGTGAGAACTGGCCAGACTCGCGAGTCCGCGTCGGCACGCCGGTTCAGGCACTGTAAATTACATGGCGATTCGCATAGCATCGTGGGCGTTATACTCCGAGTCTGAAACATACAGTACCCTCCGGCGGCCGACATTGTGCAGCTTATTTTCCTCACACAATATCCCAACTGCCGCCTTTGATCGGAGGATTTTGTGAGATAGTACCGCCCCGCGACCTGACTGAGCGCAGTGCAGTGCTCAGCTAGTCCTTCCATACAGCAAGGATATCCTGCGACTTTGTAAGCACAAGAGACCCTGTACTTTGTACATGTCCGCGGCTTCGCGGACTCGGAGATTCACTCAGTGACTTACACGTTGGAGGCCGAAGATAAGGAAGACGACCATTGGGACTGAGTGCTGTCAGCATGAAAAGACAAAGCAGTGGATTACGACGTACTGGCACCATGGAAAAACTCTGCAATGGGAAATATGCGGGGATTCCGTGCGACATCGATCGCGACGCTGGTGAGGTAAATGTGAGCCTGAATCGGTATTTCTGGCTCTCACGCGTGAAACGAGCACTAACACGAAGATTGCGATGCGGTAGAGCGTAAACAGCGTCAGACGAACGAGGGAGTTCATGGGGACGTCGGTCTCCCCCCTGCCGCCCTGCAGCGGGCGAAGACGCCGGTATTGACGCCAGATCATGGCCCCGATTGCTACTATTAGACATTCAGCAAGCTTTAACAACCGCTGATAGTGTGTGGGAGACTGACTGTCGCCGAATAGCGTGATGCACGACACAGTCGCAATAAACAGTACCAAGGGCGTCTCGCTGGAAGCACCATCCAGGGCAGCGTAATCAGATGAAAGCCGCAGAGCTATGCATATGAGACGCACGTAGAAAGGAGCGGTGCAAAGGGATGGCGGGTCGACAGTTTGCAGTAAAACGCTGGGTTCATAACGTCGTAAGCCATGCTCTCCGGAGACGAAGCCACAGCTATCTGTATCTGCAGAATGTGTTTAACGCATCTGAAGCCCGCGGTTATAAGCCCAGAACAAACGAAGTACATCCCATCCCTCAAGCTGAAAACCACGAGCGGAACATAGGGCAACAAAATCAGCTGACAAGAGCCTCAGAGTCAGCTTGGATCCTACTTAAGTTTACGAGCTCAAAGACGTACGACGATGTTTAGAGAGTGTTGAAGATATGGACTAAGTTTCTTGCTTTTATCGCCGCTGGTGTAGAGTGCAAGTCCGAGCTACGCAAAATGTATGATAGGACATGAAAACATGACGCAGGATTCGGGAAGAGTCGGGAATTGTGGCATCGGTTACTGACCTGTAACACAAGTGCCAGAATGGAGACCGGCGTCCTGGGGAGTTTTAGTTCGAGCGCCCTGGCCCCTGGCGCAATAGCACCCACATCCCGAGAGCGCCGTCTACGAGCGCCGTCTGGACCATACAGAGCATCCTTGCCCTCGGCTGGACTTCGTCTTGTTGACCGACCAAAGCTCTGGAGCTCGCCGTAAGCGGCCGTGGATTGTGGATGCAAGCAAAAACTCACAGCAGTCCGAAGGATATGCCCAGAAGTGCGACACTGACCATGAAGTTGAGAAATACTGCCCCGCGGCTGACGATGCGTTTTCCGCCAAAGATAATGGTGATGAGAAATAAGGGAATGCCGACGAGACTCGGACCTAGGGAAACGACATTGAAAGCCGCCCGAGAAAGTGAGCTGGACCAGATCTGGCTCGGAGCCACTGTCATGTCGTAATATTGAAAGCCTTTAAACGCCAAGTAAAGCGGAGGAAGGGGAACAGCAACCAGGCCACAATTTGAAAAGTCGGGGCTTGCGAGAGACGGAGACGAGGTCGCCGTTTGCCTCTCAACCTATGACTGAGATCTCGCATCGCCTCGACTAGCGGCCAATTCAACAGATCCGCTGCAATGCACTAGTTCACTCGAAGCACCACTGCCCTAGAGCGCCAAACAGCAGTGTATTTGTGGCAATAGAAGTACCGAGCCCACTGTCTCAGGGTGTTCCGATAACGGGAGAAGAGGTGGCAGCGTTCGCAGCAAGGTTCTTGGTTCCGAATCCAAGACTCGCACCGACGCCACGCTGCCCGTAGTAGAACGAGATGTAAAACTGGTCGAGGAACGGCGCGCCGGTGATCCTGTCAAGATAGCAGCATCAGATAATGTGGCTAAACAACGGTCGCAAGGTTCACCAGTTCTGCACGTCGCCTGAGTCGTTCGCAAGAGGTACGCAGAAATTGGTGCCATTCACGTTGACGCTGGTATTCGGGTCGGACAGGACGACGGTGTAGTTCCTGTTAGTGCTGCCATTGAAGTTCCAGACAAGTCGCGCCGCGCATGGGAAGAGCCAATTGCCGCCAGAGTCCTGGAACGCGCCAATCAAGGATGTCAACGTCAACCAGTCGTCAGACGGGATTCCCAGGAGGCCAGGGTCGCCTACAGACACGGGAATCAGCGCGTATCCAACCAACAATTCATTGAATGGGATATTGACCGGTATCGAAGGTCATTATCTCATGATTGAATTGCAACGTCGCATCCACCGTGCCTGATGTTGTACTAACAAACCGGCGAGACCATGGTACTTGCCACATGGAGTCGGCCGTCAGCGGTATCCTGTCAATGAATATTTGATCAGCGGTGACAATGGCATCGACACTCAGAGCCGCATGTACCAGTCCATGTTTCCGGTAAACTTGTTCCTAAGGATAGCTTCAACGATGCGACATTTACACCGGTCAATAGGACATACCGGTCAACGCCTCCCACGGCAACAACGGATGAGACACCGCTTGCGGGCTGGTCATTGGGCGCGAGCTGAAAGGAACGAAAACATCTTGTTTCAAATCCGCACTCAAAATCGTGCAGATCGCTTGACATACCTGGTAGAATGAGAGGGCGGGAGCGGCGAGGAAGCCTTGCTCGAAGGAGTTCTCGACGAAGTTCGGATAGGAAACGCAGAGTTGGCCATTACAGTACCTGTCGCACTCGCGTAAGTCGTATCTTCTGCCATCAAAGGAAACATACGATTTTGCCATCCCGAAGTTACCATCGAGGCCTTCAGCGTCCAAGACGAATGCCGCACCGAAGGTGGAATCGGGGATAGTCAGGGAACCAAGTGTAACAGTGTCATTCACGCGCCAAGTCTGGATGGACCCGAAGAGTGTGTCCTGGGTTGTCAAGTTGCGGAAATGTTGGGTCGACGGGCGATAGCGATGGTGGCTTCCACCGCAATCGGGGTCGGTGCAACCGACCCAGTCCACCCACGCTGCGCTGGCACCGGTGTCAAACAACACGTCTACTGTGTTCCCAGTACCTCCATTGAGCGGGCTATCCGCGCCAAGCTATTAATGATTTGAGACGGTGAATTCCTGCACAAGATCGTGGTTTGACTCACAGCCAGGAAGACATGATAGGAGAACTCCAGTGGTCCTTCGGCAAGGTGGGTGTTGCTGGGAAAATTCGGCGGGGTCGGCCTCGGAGTTAGGATTGGTCCCGTCAGAACAAACTTCGCAACTGCAGCGTGATGAGAAAAGGAAAAAGAAAATATAAAACCAGTAACCGTTTAGTTGATCGAAGTGTCCCACTCGCGGATCCAAGAGATTCGTGATGACCACAGTGTGGACAGCATTGGACAGGTTATTGACAGAGAAGACGAGCATTGGTGGTTCATTTCCAGTCGTACCGGGGCCGAAGAAATCCGCTTGCCCGACCGTGACGCCGTCGATTGCGACAGATGCCAGCCCACCGCCCGACCGAGGATAGGCCCAAAATTGAAAGGTCTGGCTGTTATATTGCATTAGAAACGACTGCACGAAGAGGTTTGACGGCGAACACACGAGGGAGCTGCCAAAAACCGTCAGTGGTGGTCGTGAGAAGAGGAATGCATGTGGAAATACTTGGAAATCCGAATGTGACTCGTCCCTGATCTTGGTTTGAGGTGAGGAACACCGCTCCTCCACTTAGCGCCCCATTGGCATTGATTGTGGCCCATGAATTGGGCGGGGAGAGTGTGACTGAAGACGAGTCGAAAGGTGGCACATTGATGGTGAAATTCTGCGCTGCCGTGGACGAAACGAACGCCAAAAGAGAAAGGATCCCCACTCCAATAGAGCTTTGCCGCATTGTAGTAACGGCGCGGATTCTGAGGGCAGACGCTCTACGCAGCAACTTATATACCTACACCACGTGCTATAATTGCCCGGGAGGCCGCAAGCTGAAGCGCCTGTCACGGCGATCGGGCATGGCGAAATAATCACGATTTCAGACGTGCAGAACCGAGCCACAGACAAGCATCCCGCAGCATTCATCGAAGCCGAAACACGGGGGAGATGCACAATGTTGTTGTGCACCAACTACGGCATAGGGTTCAGATTCTCCTGCTACATTACAAGGGGGCGTTCTCAATATTCGGCGGAGACCATATTTGTATGAAGTCCTGTGCCTGGCCGTGTCGGGGACGCCGTACCCTGCCGTGCTACTATTCCCCGTGACAGACCAGACAGGACGACCAGAAATGCAACCCCCAGCAAAATAAGCATGCCAATTCGTCAGCATCGTGCATGGTCAGCGAATCGAGGGTGAAATCCAATGTTTGTCAACGGGGACAAACGGTCAGGGATGCGCCGGCAGTTGCGGCCCGAACTCCCCGTGCTGCCGTCAACAAGTCCAGGCCACCGTGCCAATGGCCACTTGGCTTGCTCCAGGAGCACGTCGTCCAGCTTCCAGAGCATTTTGTAGGAGCTATACTCGGATACAGAGCCTAGAGCAGCGATCATGGCCCTTCCAATCCCGCTGAACGTGCACGGCGACTTCGAGCGATTTTTCGAGTCATTCCAGCCAGCAGCCCAGCGCAAGCGGACGTCACTCCCAGTAGCTAACCCAACGAAATCATTCTGGCTTGACTCTTCCCCGGACGCCAACCCACTAGCCGCAGAAGGAAGCACTGGGTCGCTCACGACCGACGCTGACATAGTTATCGTGGGCTCCGGCATCACTGGCGTATCCGCGGCGTATCATCTGGCCAAGAAACTGCAGGGAGACTCGAAGGCGTCCAGAATTGTGGTGCTCGAAGCCCGCGACTTTTGTGAGTAGTTGCCCGGGCTGCAGATGTGCGTGATACGAGTTCAAGACAGGTTCGGGAGCAACGGGTACGTCCTTGACGATCCTGTGACATGTCAGCGATTAAAATGACATTTCCTAGGAAGAAACGGTGGTCATCTCACAAGCCACGATTTCTTCTCCTTTTCCAAAGGCGTGTCGGCGCAGCGGGGGCTTCTTGAATGTGCTCTTGAGCAGCACACCATCGATTCGGTCACCTCGCTCGTCGCTGCCCAGAGTTGGAAGGACGACATCGATCTTGTAGAAGGCGGGAGACTCGTTCTGTTCTTTTCCCCTGAAGAGGAGTCTGATGCACGAGCTCGCTACGACGCTGCTCGTGCAGCTGGTCACGACATTAGCAGCGTGCACTGGGTTTCTCGCGACGAGATGAATCGGGTCCGTCAACACGGTTTCTTACCCTGGACGAAAATATTTACCGCTTCTAGGTGTACGGCATCAACTACCCTGCTGCTCGGCTGCCCGCCCATAATGTATGGCCAATCAAATACGTTACTCGGCTCTTCAAGCTTGCTCAAGCTCTGCCTTCCACGAGCGTCAAACTCCACACCCGAACGCCTGTAACTTCGATAACCCGCTCAGGCTCAGGCTGGGCCGTTCAGACCCCGCGTGGACCAGTCCGCACGACCTACGTTCTCCATGCCACCAACGGCTATGCAGCCCACCTCCTACCACAGTTGACTGGCCCAAGCGGAATAATCCCTGTCCGCGGCCAAGTTATTGCAACTCGTGCGTCTGCTCCATTGGTCTCCAAGGAATCTTACACCGGAAACGACGGGTTCGAGTATTGGTTTCCTCGACCAACACAATCCCCCAACGAGGCGCCTCTCGTCGTGTTGGGCGGTGGGCGCGAAGTTGCGAAAAACTACGAGATGTACGTCACGGACGATGCCCACTTGGACGACACCGTTGGCGATGTTCTGCGTAAGTTCCTCCCGAGTGTCTGCCCGCGCTCGTTCGAGCGCGGCAAGCAGCCAGACATGGAATGGGTATGTAGACTTAGTGTATGCCTATTCTTCCACTGACAACTCTCACCTCAGACTGGAATCATGGGCTTTACAAGGACCGGCGATCCCTTTGTAGGTCCAACCGCAAACATTATATCTATCCTCGATTTACCTTCGCGCAGGTCGGCCCTGTTCTCACAGAGGGCGGAAGCCGCGAACAATACGCCGGGCAGTACATCTCTGCCGGCTACACTGGACATGGGATGACACGAGCCGCCTCATGGTATGGGGACTATCCGGTTTCATTTCGAGATACAGTACTCACTTTATGCACAGCGCGGAAGCAGTCTCCGGAATGATTGTTGCAGAAATTCGCAAGCAGCAATGGAATCAACCGAAATGGTTCCCTGGCGAGTACCTCACCTGGAACAAGTCGAAGTCGTAGCTCAGTCCGATTATTCACTTGTCCAAAAACAAGCATGTATACATAATGACGGTGTACATCCCTCAAGAAATTGAAGCCATATTGATCTCCATGTGAACATTCGTTTGGTTGAATCGAGTGGTGACCGCGGCGGCTTTTTCCGCGCTTTGCTCTCCGCCTCTCCGCCCTCCGCGACGTGTCAGGTCACGTGAATCTTGCGCTGCGATGAAAATTCATGTTGTGGGTCGTACGCAGCTGTCTTATTCCCCCTTGTGCCGGAATTAATGGCGTCTAGCCGGCTCGATTGGATCGCTGCTTGCTTTTCATCTGAAACGATCCACCGCGCATTCTCTCGTACTGCACCGACGCAAACCTCCACCATTTGCGCCAACTGCTACCTGTTCTATCACGATTACCCCGCCTGGCACATCTGCTCCTATCACAGAGCCTGGGTTCGAGCTTGAATGGCCACAACAGGCGGCCAGTAACGCGCGCAACAGCGATGCACCGATTGATGCGCTCATTGTCACGACCAAAGCCCAGCATGTGGTCCCGTCCCTCGAGCAACTGAAGAGCAGGCTCTCACGCGCGTCGACGCTGTTCATTCTTTGCAACGGCCTGCCTTCGGTTCTGTCTCTTGTGACGCAAGGCATGTTTCCGAGCGACAATTGCCCTTCGTTGATAGTAGGCCATACTTCCCATGGAGTGCACAAAGTCTCGCAGGCCGACGTGACGGAGTCGTGTCATGGCGCCTGGAGGCATGTTGGCGCAGGAAGAATCGTTTGCAGCGTCTGGCCACATCCAATGGTGCATGACGGTACAGCTCATTTGGCTAGTTCTCGCTAACCTTCATGGGCCCGTGTAGGCCGCGCTCGAAGGAAACCCAGGCCCACTTGACGAACTCAAGGGCGCATTGCAGGCCTGCCAACAGCTTGGAGTAACGTTTACCAGCTACCAAGAATGGTTGCATGGCGCGCTCGCCAAGCTCGCTGTCAACTGCGCTGTCAACGCAGCGACGGCACTTATTGGCGAGAAGAATAGCGCTCTTCTCGCGCCATCCGCGAGGGACTTTCTTGCTGCGGTGCTGAGCGAAGCGGCGGCGGTATTTGCTGTCGAGCTCGCCGAAGGGACCCCATCCGTCCCGCCGACCGCATTATCAACAACTCATCCCCTATCGCATCAAATGCTCCTACAGACGACGCTCGAGGTGCTTTCTGTCACGAAAGACAACACGTCGTCCACGCTCTCCGACGTTCTTCGGCTGGCGCATCGGGAACCGCCAGATATGGCTTCATCTGGGCCCTACACCGAGCTTGAACACCTGAACGGTTATGTCTCCAGTTTGGGTAGGAAGCACAGGCTACCCACGCCGCTCAACGACGCTTTGGTGGCACTGGTCGAAACGAAGTGCCAGGTCATCGCAGCAAGAAGCTGAGTGACTTCGGCGGGCGGACCGTCGGCGTCTGATGCCTCATCGAAGTCATCATCACTAACCATCATCGGGTCAAGACCAAAACGATGTGACAAGGCCCATGTGCCGTCTTGCGCGACCTTAAGTATGGTGCCCTTCAGCGGTCCAGGAGTTCGCGTGCCGTCCCGATGTTCGTCGCTTGCCTGGCCGTGCTCGTCCTCATCGCCGTTGCTATTAATTCGACGATGACCGATAAGCCACGGCAGTCCGTCTTCGGTAGACACATCGCTGCACAGACTATCTTCTGTGGTTGACTTGAAATGGCGGCTCTTCTGAATTCCTGTCCACTGGTGTGTTCCTTTTTTGCCCTCCCTTTATTGGGTTCTAACCATTCGTGCGCCAGGTGCTGGCTTGCATTGACTCCCGCGCTTTATCACGAACAGCGCAACGACGTTCGGCACGACTTTGGCGATACTTCTGTAGCACGAAACTTATGCGTTGGGTTTGCGCGTTGTGTATCATAAAAGAAAGCAATCATCAGGGCAAGCTTGGTCGCTCCTCGGTCCAGGATCGATTCAGCGCCGACTTAAACGCCTCTACTGGTGAGCCAATCCCCTCCCCAGCGCCACACAGTCCCACGGTCGCGGACATCGACGAGGATCCGGAGGTCGTCCTCGGCCGCTACCTCGGCGACGAGATGCTGCGTTTCCAGTTGTTCGATCTCGGTCATGAGCGCGACATCCACGACAAGCATCTGGAGCCTTTTCTCCTGAAGCACGGTTTTAACAGCGACTCGAAGAAACGCCAGATCGAATCCCTTTTCATTCGTGCGCCAAAGTCCGGCGTCCGTGCCTTTGCATGCATGACCAGCGCAAGGTGTGTGACGGCCGGGAGAGCAGCGAGAATGGTATGAATTCGCGTGCCGGCGGGGTGGTTATGCGAAGGCAAAAACTAGGGAAATAGGTCGAGGACATGGGTAACAGACCGAGCGACGCCCGGATCGGTTGTTCCTGACAAATCCAAGAGTTCGTCCCCGAAGTACTTACGTCTCGCGCGGCCGGAAAGAAGACGAGCTGCTGAATTGAAGGTAGCATAGAGATTGTGCGGTTATCGCGACAATGCAGCCTGGGTTAAAAGCGCGCCATAGTGGCTCGGGCATGGGGCGAAAGGCTCGATAACCGCCGATGAGGAAGAGGCGCCGCACGTCTCCATACGCCTCAACTTTACTTGTCGAGGCAGCGACTTGTTCCAGCTCGTAAGACATTTGGTTTGTGGCGATGAAGGTGTGGTAGAGGATAGGTCGTATAAAGCGGTAAACTATGGCCGTCACCAGGCAGAGCGACGCCGGCCACGCAACCTGGCCAGATTTGATGCCGCAAACAGCTGCATGCTCTAGGATTGCACATTTGAGTTCGATAGGCAAGTCGTCAAATGGGTTCTGTTTTGCCGGGGGTGTCATGAAGCAGAAGAAACCAACAGCGGAAGGCAGGACATGGAACCGGACAAGATGTGTTGAGCGGTCGAACCGCCGCCGGGCCGTGACGTCGCATCAACAGCGTGTTAGCATATTACATGCATACTACCGCTGCAAGCAACACGCGAGGCACCTGGCCAACGATAAAGTGAGCATGGCAGGACCACAGGCTCTATGCGTCCCCTTGACGCTCCTTTCTTTTCTTTTCCTTCTTTGCCTTTTTGTCAAGCTTTCGCCGCTCTTCTTCATCGCCCCCGTCCCTAGCCTCATCAACACCCGACTCATTCCGTTCCAGTTCCTTCCTCGCCTTTTTCTCCTGCTTCCGGCGCCTCTTGGCCTCGTCCTCATCTACCGCGTCCCGACTACCAGACTCCTTCCGCTCCTTCTTTTCCTTCTTCCGGCGCCGCTTCTCCTCTTGCTCGTCAGCGGCCACAGCATTATCATCTTGCACCGCTGCATCCAAAGGAGCATCCCCGGGTGAGTCGACAGCAGGAGTGGGGGTTGTACTGGCAGAACCGCCGGCTGCGCGCATCTTGGCTTCCAACTTCTCCTTGAAGTAATCCGCTACGCTTTTCGTGGACGTCTTGATTAAACCATCGTCGATCCCGGAGACGTGACTAGGTGTTGGCTCAGGCTCAGGTACAGCGGCTGGTGTCGAAGCGCCGGGCGTCGGTGTGGCAGCTTCAGAGGGCGCAATGCCGAGGATTTGAGCCATGGCGGCGGCGTCCATGTTAGCCATACGTTTGGAGGCAATGAATTTGGAACGATGCCTACAAAATATGATCAAATTTCAGTGTTCCATAGACGTAAGACAACGCACGATCTGTGTCGCGGAATTGTGACTGGTGTTGCAGAGCCAGACACGGGCGTCGGCGGCGGGGGTGTGGCAGCGGCAGACGCGGCCTCTTCTTCCTTGCGTCTCCTTTTCTCTTCCTTGCGCCTCTTCTTGTCGCTCTTGTCGGCGTCGACGCTGCTCGAGCGGGACTTGGCGCGCTTTCGCTCCGCGCGGTCGTCGTCCTCGTCGTCGCTGTCCATTTTGCGCTTCTTCGCGCTAGTACTCGCGCTCACGAAGCCAGCGGGCGCAGGAGAAGACTCCGCCGGGGTCGATGTACCGTTGAGCTTCGCGAGGACGCTCTCAAAGTCCTTGCCCTGCTTCCACGCGACGAGCGGGTCGCCGTTCATGCCAGCGCTGTCGCCGCCGATGCCGAGCAAATTGAGCTTTTGCTTGACGGTGATATGAGACGTCCTGCCCTCGCCGTCCGCGCCGAGCCCACTTCCCGACGACCAGCCAAGCTTCTCGAGGTATGCCTGACCGAAGCGTGCGGCATCTACAATTTGGGTCAGTTCTGGGGCCACCGGAAGCTAGGTTGAGCATACCATCTCCCCACGACAGATTGCGCGGGTCAGGTCCAATCCGCTGCTTCACCTTGCGCTGCGCCAGTCCCATTGCTCACTGTGCAGAGAAGCGGACGAGGAGAAATTTGACAGCCGCCGCGTTGCCGGAAAAAGCCGTCAGGCGCCCCTTGCCTCCTGCCACCAAGTTTGGACGCAGAGCGTCAGGTAAGCAGTAGGCGCTGCGTCTACATCGGATTACCTATGGCGCAGACGGCCGACAGCGGTGCCTCGTTTCATGCGCTGCCGATAGAGCTCATAATTCGAATCTTGGACCTCGTAGTCCCAGATGGACTCCAACCTGCCGCTCAAGTCGAGGAGCAAATGTTTGCTGGTCCCTCAGCCCGCCATGCGTTGGAGTTACCGCCATTTGGACTCGCTTCTGTCTGTAAGGATTGGAGGAAACGCATTCTCTCCATCGCGGCTGTCTGGCGCCGGGTCTACCTGTCTTTCGCACCGGCTTCTCAGGCATTCCAATCGCAGCTACAGTATCTTGTCTTGGTCCTCCGCCGCTCGGCTGGGGCTCCTTTACACATTTATGTTGATCAGGCTCCAGGAACTGTGACAGACCAGCAGCAAACCTTGTTGCGTGTGCTGCAGGTCATACTGCCGCGCGCCCAGCGTCTTGCGATACGGACGGACAAGACGCTCTTGGTTTCGCGCAGCTGCCTCTTCGCCCATCTAAAACAAGACGTGCCGCTTCTCCAGTATCTTAGCGTCCATGACTGCCTCAAAAATCTGGATAATCGCATCAGGACTCTGCCTCGAACACTGTTCACCGGCGCCCCGCAACTCGTTGAGGTCACCCTGGTAGACGTTTCGTTGACATGGTTCGACTGCTCGCTCTGGGATAAACTCGAATCCGTCACGCTCGTCCGCTGCATATTCTCCCACGAGGATCTGGTCGCCTTCGGGACATGGTGGCCAAACCTGCGAAGGCTGGTCATCGAGCAGGCGGAGCGGAACGACTGTTATTTTGTCCTCAATGACGAGGACGGCGCGTTCGACGGTAGAAACATGCCGACACTTCCGCATCTCCATACGCTTGCACTGCGAACGCCATTTTGGTCACCTCAAACCATCTTCTACCGCGCTCATCTACAGCTCGGTTCGCTACGGACGCTTGTGATGAGATACGATGGACTGGCGCTTTGGGGAGAATACCCTTTCCATCGTCTTAGACAGGACATGCGTATCTTCTTCCAACACGCGGCCCCTGCTCTCGAACACATCACAGTCCAGCGGTCGTGGGTGTCAGATGAGTTTGTCACTGATGTCATCGGGGCGGCGCCGAGTCTGCGCAGACTACACTTCGAGGCGACAACCATGAAGCAAGGCTTCTTTAAGGCCTGGGGTGACCGCGACGGCCGGTTATCCATCGAGGACTTGGCGTTCAACATGTGTTCTTTCCACGGCGACGCTGCAGAGACGTTTGCGCGCTTCATCGAGAACGCGTGCCTCCCACTGAAAGGAGCTTCGTCCTCGACGACGACACAGAGCATAGCGCTTAAGCGGCTGCATATATCCCAGGTTCAGCAGGCTACCAAAGCACCGTTGCTGCAGCCTATCCTGAATCGCATACGCGCTGCTGTCCCTTTTGCCGAAATTGAGGAGATTACAGACTTTAATGTTGAGAGCGTGCCTTTTTTCGTGGGACAGCATACTGCTTCCCGTCGTGGCCGCGGGACTGTGCATTTAACTTCAGTTGTTCATCGGTTCGGTCACGGTTGAAACCATAATGTAGGCTGGTGGCTTTGGGTGTCACAGAATGTACTTACAATGTATTTCGTTGCAAAATCATCAGAATCGGTGTGCATACTTGATCTCACGGACTTCATCCGCTAATGTAGCTGTCTTTTGAAACGGTTACAGTAACCAAGCGCAATCTCTACAATCGGGGGCAATGAACGCACGGCGTCTGCATTGCCGCATGAAGCAGGTCAGCGCATAGGCACGCGCGGACAACGTGTTCGGCCTGCCGCCAGCACACGCGCCGTCGATTCTCCAGGCTTCAAAACCCGCGATCGTCTGCCAGTGCCCTCTACTAGTAGTCACCCAACCCAGCCACCCCTCCCTCACAGATAATGTCTCAGTCGATTCCCGGCTCGCCGCTCTCGACCTACGGCACCGCGACGACGGTCGCCGGGCCGTCCGCCGAGCTCGAGACGGTCAACGAGCTGCTGTCGAATATGAAGAACGCGCTGCAGTCGCTTGGGGTGCGCATATACTGGTGGCAGTCTGCACGGCCGCGGTTCTCAGGTCTTAGCTCTGCGTGCGCAGATGACGTTCGATACGCTCGGAGAGCACACGTCGCGTGTGGCGGCCATCGCGCCGCAGATCGAGACGCAGGACCAGATCAAAAGGTGAGATAATCATCAGCTGAAAATTGTATCCCTTTCACTGAGTCGCATTATCAGTCTGAAGCGGCACATGCGCCAGCAGGATAAACGCTACGATGATGCTTTGGCGGAAGTCAAAGGCAAATTTTCATGCGACTGGGGATATTTGAACGCTCATTGAATTGGCGGCAGATCTCCTGAAAGACGTCCTCCAGAATCAACTGGCCGATTTTATGCGGCAAAAGGGTACGGCGTTCCATTCCTTGTGCACGCAGACAGAGTTTAATGGTGATGAAATTCCCTACGCAGTCGACGAAGCGATCGATAGCGTCTTCGCCGAAGAGGTCGAGCGCCTCGTCGCGCTGGAGCTCGAGGAGCACCTGCCGACGGCGTTGCAGGAGCAGCTGCACGAGCACCGCGCGCAGCTCGAGGAGGTGCAGCGCTCGCTGCACAACTCGTACGTCCGATTCGCGCACCCCCTTTCCCGAGTTCGCTGATATACTTGATTGGCGCTGGCAGCGAGGCGCGCCGTGCAAATGCGCTGTTGCGGTACAGCAACATGCACGAGCCGCTGCACCCACTCGTGACGAACGCGGGCCAGGTGAGCGCGCAGTTCCCACGCGACCTCGCCGAGCTGTTCGCCATGGATGGTGAGCTTTTCGCTATCCTCGAAGGCGGCCGGTGACTGACCAGTGCCGGCGTGGACTTGCTGGCCTACTTTGTAGGGGAGAGGGCAAAGCAGCTGGTCGTCGAGTACCAGCTACCCGACGTCAGCGACGCGCGGGAGCGCAACCTCAATCGTTTCATGCAATTCTGCGGGGGTGCGTTCAATCATCCCCTGCTGTCCGAATCAGAAGAGAGAGGCTGACATGTGGATGACCAGTTATGTATCAGATGGTGCGGCGTTCAGACTCGGGCTCGCGGTGAGGTGATCTGCATGCTGACAGGAAGCGCATATGTGCTTCGTGCCACTGGCAGGTGCCGACCGCGCCTCCTGCTTGAGAAAAACAAGACTGCGATTCGAGATTCGTGGAATGCATACTGTAGTTGGATACGGAACGGATACTAGAACTGTAGATTCGGCTTGGGACGTCGTCTGGACTGCGCCTGTGCGCTGGAAACTTCGACTCGGGGCGTGTACTGAATTGGATTGCAAACGGTCATGCCAGCAGAAGGACAGCCACTAGTGTACCACGAGCGCGTGATAGAAGCGATAGTGCGAGGCATCCCAGGGATAGACAGCATGGAACGAGGCCGCCGCGCTCGCACGCGACGCGCGGAACATACGAGAACGAGCGGCCCATGAGGCAGGAGCGTGTGCACACGTACAAGAATGTCGGCAAAGCAGACCCAGACCGCCGTTCGCAGAACCTGCCCACATTATTACCCCTTCGCGCGCACATACTCTACTACTCTCTCTCTCTTTGCAGCACATCCGAGCATCAATGTGCGCTTATACCGGCGAGCCAGGCGCGAATCGCTGACGTTTTGCTTTTTACAGGGACGCCAAGTCGACCACCTCGAGCTCGAGCGACGACACCGTCGTCGTCGCGCTGGACAAGTCCAAAGACGGAAACCACCTCGCGCTGTTCCAGTCTCTCAGCGCGTGCCTGCGCGACGACCCGAACCAGGTGATCGAGCGGCTAACGCGCTGGTTCGTGTCGGACGAGCACTCGCCGTTCTGGACGCCGTTCGCGCTGAGCATACGCGGGTGGGCATTCGAGGAGCTGGATGACGAGGACAGCGCTCGGGACGACTACTGCGAGGCCATGCATCTGTACCGGTACATGGCGGAGGCGCTGGGCAAGCAGGTGCTCGGGCGCTTCAAGGACAACATACGGTTCATCGAGTCCAGGCTCAAGGCGCTCCCTCCGGGTGAGTAGGGTGTGCTGAGGAGGTCGACGCGCGTGTCACGGCCTTGCTGACAAGAAGTTTCGTATGCAGGCGAGTATCATCCGCAAAAGCCAGGTAATTCATCGCAGAGCCCAGAGCTGCCACAGAGCGCTAACCAGAGCCCAGAGTATGTCCTCGTCGACGAGAGCCCGTACTGAGGCATGGCCGTGGTTGAGGTGCCCGCTGAGCGAGGCCAGGGTGAGGAGGCAGGCCGGGACTGTTGAGGATCATCCGGAGAATTAGTACACTTTTGTAATGATGTAATGTGGGCCGGCGGCCGTTGTAACAGCTTAAGCTCTCTGTCTTGTACCACCCGCACGCCCTTGCAATCGTAGCCATTGCCGCGCGCATTACGCGCCATTCGCCATGCCCTACAGGCTCACCGCCGACGTCGGCGTCAAGGTCGGCCCGGTGCTGCTGGAGACGGCGTTCAAGCATTTCCTGGCGCAGCGACACGGCTCGGACGAGTTCAAGGCCAAGGACGAGCTGCTGTACGATGAAGCTTTCCACATAGTCAAGGTCAGTAGTAACGCAAATGTATATTCTGTTTAGTAACTAATGTTCCAAAATTTGTAGACTTTCATGCAGACTTCGACGAAGCACACGGTAAGCGAGATTCTGGCACTCTGAAGCCTAACCGGCCGGTACTCAGTGGCTGCATGCACTCCCAGGTCGAAGAGCTCCAGCAATTCTCCAACGCCCGTATACCCGTGCCGCCCTGGATCCACGCCCCCCGCGTCCTCGTGCCCATGTCGTGCTGCGACGCGGCCGCAAAGTACATCATCGACGTCCTCGGCGGCCCCGAGATGGCCAAGAAGCTTGTTGGCGGCACCAAGTGGTGGCAGGTCCGTGGCGTTCAGGGCGTTGACGGCCAGTGGATTGCGGCCCGCAAGGACTGGCAGGAGGCCAAACGCAAGCGCAAGGAATACGAGGCAAAGCACCACCGCGCCCCGCCGCCAGACCCGGACGACCCGAGTACCGTGCACGAGTACACGCCAGAGATGGATCAAATGCGTTGCTTGCTGTTCGCGCACGGCGGTATGCCTCGCTGCTTTCATTCGCTATCTTTGGCTGAGACCTCGTCGCGCGCAGGCGGATATTTCTTCGGCTCGATTGACCAGGAACGTTATTGCATGCAACGTTACGCCCGCAAGATGAAGGGAAGGGTTTTCGGTATGACAGGGTCCTCCTTGCTGTTTCTTCCCTTGTGCTGATTCATTGCTTCCAGCTGTAGGTGCGTTCTTTGCTCTTCCAGGATCGTCCTGCGACATGCCATTCCGGCACTACTTGGGGATGCCGCAGGGTGCAATCCTCTGAAAAACCGTTTGCAACTCTCTCCCTTCCATCAGGACGTCGTACATCCTGGTAGCACGAAGTGTTGATGATGGTGTGACGAGTGCAGTCGGTCGTTCATAGCATTGGCACCTTGCCAGGTTGAAGGCGCAAGCCTCGTTTCCGCACAGGCCAGGATTGTTTGTGTGATACTGACTGCATTCAGGGTATCGCCTGGCGCCTCAGTACCCATTCCCCTGCGCATTGCAAGATGCTCTAGCTGCTTGTAAGCCGTTCTTGCTCATCCTGGGAGATCTACCCTCACAAATGTCTAAAAGACCTCTACCTCATCGAGCCTCCTCCCGGAGCAAAACATCTCCCAGTACCGCCGTCAATGATAATTCTCGGTGGCTCATCTGCAGGCGGCGGATTGATGCTCGCGCTCCTCCAAGTCATCAGGGATGTGGGACTGCCCCCGCCCGCTGGGGCAGTCCTGATCTCGCCCTGGTGCGACCTGACGCACTCGTTCGACAGCATCCACGAGAACACCGCGACGGATGTCATCCCCTCGACGGGCCTGAGCTTCCTCAAGCCCAGCGCACTGTGGCCGCCGCCGCCGCCGGAGACGCACGACGCCGTGCGCGCGGGGCTGAAAGACCGCATCAAGAAGCTCATCCACCGCGACTCGCACCACCATCTGCGGCACGCAGGCGACGTCCCGGTGCCAAACGCGCCTGCGGCGTCGGGGCTGGTGCGCGACCCCAGCGTGCAGGCGCGCAGCGTGCGCTCGCTGCGCCACGCGCGGAGCGAGAGCGACCTGCACATCGCACACGACGACAAGCATCGCGTGGCGGGCGACGCGCCACACCCGCTCGACGAGGACACCGACGTCACCGTCGTCCATGTCGACGGGCGCGAGATACGGATCGACACCCAGATCCACCTCTACGCGCCGAACCGCCTCATCAAGCATCCCCTTGTGTCGCCCATCATGTCCTACCTCGGCGGCCTGCCCCCGCTGTTCTTCATCGCCAGCGACAAGGAGGTACTCCGGGATGAAATAATCTATACGTGCGTTTTTCCGGCTACATGTGGCCAAGCATTGGGGGCTGAAGTCGGCTGTGACAATGCAGAGCGCACAAAGCTGCGCGGCCGGACAAGTATCCGACCAAGGATGAAGCAAGGAGGATATACCCGCATCTCGTCGACATCGAAAGCCGGTATGGCCCTACAAAAGTGCATCTGCAGGTTTACGACGGTTCGTACATACATCCACCAATCCACAATTTTATCACGAGGCTGATAGCGCTGCAGATACCTGCCATGTCCTTCCGCTCTTCTCGTTCACGACTCCTGCAAAATTCTGCTATCGTGCGGTGCGTCCATATCTGCCTATATTATTGGACGGAAGCTTACAGCAAAGCAGATCGCGACATTCTGCAAGTATGTCACGCCCGACCGATCTGCGTCGAGGTCCACCTCGACCACGGGCGTGCCAGACGAACCGCAAATTTCGCCGCCGGGCACGCCGCTCATAACGGACGGCTTTGTGCACACGCCCGAGCAGATCAGCTCGCCGGGGCCGGCATATGAGCACGCGGGCGAGGCGCCGCTACCCGCTAGTCCTACGACGCCAGAAGCCAACGGCGGCGACGCCACGCCTCCTGCATCGCCGCGCCCTTCCAGCCGCCGCATATTGTCGCTCAATGGCGGCGTGTTCCGTCGACACAGTTTGCTGGGGAAGCCGCAGGCAAGGCGGAGTGTGTCCCTTGTCGCCACTAGGAAAGGGACGTCGTTGGAGGAGGAGGGCCAGGAGCGCGAGGATTCTGGTGACGTGGCTGGGAAAAGGTTTGGCGCGTTTGGGCATAATAAGGCCTCGGGTTTGGCGGGGGATCCCAGTGTGTACTCGACTCCACCGGTCAGTCTTCCCGTAGTGTTTTGGGTGCTGACAGCTGAGCTGATGTGGCTGCAGGGAGCCTCATCGCCCTTCGTCGACAACATGATCCGCGAGCGCGTCTCGACGTTGGGTGTCATCCGCCCGCTCGAGGACCCGTCCGAGATCCCCGCGCTGTGCAAACCCCCAGAGCGCGTGGGCGTGATTTCCGAGGCGTCGGCAAAGCGCTACCTCGAGGCGCGCGTGGCGTTCGACAAGCGGTTCGGCGGGACGAGCAAGAGCGTGCAGCGCGCGCGCAGCAAGCATTTGACGAAGGCCAGCAAGGAGTCGCGCCGCGTGATGGACGCGCTCGCGCGCGCACCCGTTGAGACGTTGTCGCTTGGCACGGTATCCAGCTGGTACCTCGATGCAGACGAGAACCCGCCGCCCAGCAGCCTCGTGGCGCGCCGCGACACCGCTGAGGCACGGCGGTTGGGCATGATCGCTGATCAGAGTCTGAGCCAGGAGGAGACGCGGTTGAGCGGGAACAGTCTCTGGTCTGCGGTGGCCAACTTCTTGTCGACGTCGCCGGAGACGGAGAAGGGGAAAGCGAAAGCTGCTGTCCCGCCGTCGGAGGGCGTCCAGAAATCGCCCGTGCTCGCGACCAATGGCGTTGCTGTGGTCCACCCTGCGACTTCCAATGGCGAGGCGAGCGCCGCCGCTCCCTCGCAGCCTGCTGCTGTCAATCACGACGAGGTGGGCGACTCCGAAGCCTCGAAGTCGCATATAAAGAAGCGGCGCTCGTCCATATTCGGCGTCAAGGACTTCTTGACGCGGAAATCGACCATCCGACCGTCTGTGCCCGCGCAATCGTAGTCACAGCGTTCTTTATTGCTCTCTGGGTTGTCATGTGTACAAACTTCAGGCTGTTGTAATTTGTGATATACCATAGCTGTTGTAATTTCTGCACGGGCCAAAGTAGCGTTCATTCTGCAAGACCAAGTTGATCGGAGGCGAGGCGGACTAATCCTTCGACTGCCGAGGTTCGTGGGAAGAGGTTACATTTGAAAGGTCGTGGTGCCCTGTAGAGTGCAGTCAGCATTCAACATTCGCACTTTAGAGGCTGTAGACGGACACGAGCATTCCGACGTCCAATTCCTCGTTGGGGGGAAGCTCCATACCATTGGAGTCCTTTTCCTTCCTCATGTCGAAGCAGGCGAGCATGGTCGCAATTGCAAGCCAGACATTCGCATCGGCAAAATGGCGACCCACGCAGATCCGACGACCCCAGCCAAACGCTGCGGCAGTACGTGGGTCTGGAACTGTCACATGGAGTTTTCCTTCTTTCAGGAATCTCTCAGGCATAAACGAATGAGGTTGCTGGTAAATGTGCTCGTCACGGAGCATTGCCCTGGCCCGCCAGATCAGTGTTCGAGCTCGGGCTAGTGACCAAGTCATACCATGCATTGGGTATAACGGTGGACCCTTTCGGAACTCTCATACCTTGGAATACGTCGTCCTCCATGACACGGCGAAGCAATCCTATACAAGTTAGTGCGCAGCGGTCTCAGTACGGTATAAATACCTGTGGCGAACACAGGGTACATCCGAAATACTTCCAGCGTGAGCGCACTCACGTATGGGAGCGAGTCGCGGTCGCTGAACTCGGGAAGCCGTTCGCGTCCCACGACGCGATCGATTTCATTTTGAGCTTCCCGCTGCTTTTCGGGGTTCAGCAGCATCGCCAGAACGAAGAATTGAAGTGTTGTCGAAGTCTGCAAAGGCGTTCAAGGGGCGCTCGCAAATATAACCTCGGGCAATCACAGTTTCTGAGCCCGCTGGCATAATATGAGCGTCTGTTCAAATATTCAGCAGATGGAGTGCTCACCTGCGAACGATATCGAGGCAGAATTCATGACGACTTCTTCTGGGATCGGTTGCCCCTGGAGGCCATTTTGTAGAAGGTCCGCGGCCATGGAAGGCACCGGCTTCCCGGCAGCCTGCGTATAATGTCAGGAATGTAAGCTCAGAAGAAGGACACAATGGACCATCTGGGACTTGACCCAGTCTAGGGGAGCGTGAAGCATTCGCTCCATCTGACCGCGCCATATCAATGCCTGGCGTTTGAAGCCGGCCCCTGGAAACCACGACGGGATATACCTCACTGTCTCATATGATTGTGAGATCGAGATAGTAAAGATGAACACAGGCTGCTCACAGGCTGGAATCCAGTCTAGGAGAAACGGTGCCGAGCCGGTCGCCGACAAGTTGTCCGTCCCTTCTTCAGATATTGTGACCCAGGGGTCGTCTCCTCTTAGTCCTATCTCAATGCCATAACTCACGGCGAGGACGTTGGCCGAGGCGAGGCTATGAAAGTGATGGGATCCCAGTTGACGGTAACGAATGACACGGCCGCGCACCGACGAATGTGATGGCGGAATTCCTCAGGCTGCTCAAGCAACGAACGCAACAGCAGCACATTGTTGCGCGTTTGAAGTTCGGCATAGTTCTTCATCACGCCCTCGTGGAAGAAGTTGTGCAGGACACGGCGATGTTCTCGCCAGACCTGTCCGTAGGGCATCAAGCCGGTGTTCCATTGCCTGGAAATTGCGACAGAATCAGGAACGGCACGTTCTCCAAGCCCAAGTTACATCACAGACGCACCAACCAATGCTAGGATGCGACTCGTGTCAGCCTTATCGCTGATTGGATACCGTTTGCCTACAGATTGAGCATATGAAACACTGGTCGATCGGAGTAGATGTTGCCCCGTTTTTCGAAGAGTTCGGTTGCAACTTCCATCGTATTCAGGACGATGTAGTGATGGTTAAGAACGCGTAGATGTACGAGGGGTCCTGTTTCACGAGATTGGTCGTCAGCAGCGAAAATTATAACATGGGTAGCGGGCATTACCATATTTCTTGCCCATCTCCTGGTAGACGAGCCACGGCTTTGAGGCTGGGATATCGCTGGCATTTCCCATTAGGCCTTTGGCAGGCGGTCCGGGTGGCAAGGGCAGTCCGTTTTGATTTCCCCGGTATCTTGAGAATGCGATGCCCGTGAGGCATGCAAAGCAGAGCGCGCAGGCTAGCAGATCAATCTGTGTCAGTGTCATGGCGAAAGAGGAATACGCACTCCAGTAATATCAGCTGGTCTTTTAAGCACCCCAACGGAAAGTCGGACCGCTGTGGCACATTGGTGTGGACGCCGCTCTGCTGGGGTGGGAGACGTGCCTTCGAACACGTCGCATGTGGGGAATATGTGGATCCCACCATGCCGGAGAGCGGCACAAGTATAGCACTTTTAATGCGCCGCGATGTATAGTATTGGACCCAGCCCCGCAGAGTGCTTTCTACGGAGACATACGCTGAGCCTGGGAGTGTTATAATGGCCGAAGTCTTACCCGACCGCCGGCCTCGATCTAGACAGACTAGGAGAGCCTTCCAAACGGTTTAGACCAAGCTGCAGTAGCCATTCGCGGTGTCACATGACACGTCGGGTGAAGTATGATAGTTGTTTGGCTGTGAAGCGGGGCATGCCACGATCCTGAGCCTTGTGAGGCAGACGGGATAGCGGACCTCCGCTGACGCCAGCGGAGACACTGGTGTCACATCATCTTTGCAAGCGCCACAGCTCCAGCCCAACGACACAGTTGATCCAGGGACACAGTTAATCCAGCCAGCTTAGCGTCGTTCCCGGACCCGTTGTTCAGAAACCATTTTCCCCATTGGCCGCATTCGGGATGCTGCAGTCGCAAGTGCCCACAAACACCATATGATTAGCCATGATAACATCCGACTTCACCAGCAGGACTATTTCAGAACAGAGAGTGGCGAAATATCAAACGGCCGTCGAGACTCGAGAAGAACGGAAGGCAAGTGGCGGAGTTGGCGATCCTGGAAGAACGCGGTCAAAGATGAACTCGCGGACTACAAGCCCTGCAAACAGTATTCCTGCGTGGCCCGCTTTCTGTCACCTTGTAATGAGCTCGTGAACGCCGTCGGCGCACCAGTCGGGTATATAGCACCACCGTGACAGCCGCGCTTGAGGCACGGCACCCTCCTGCCGCACTTGAGCTCGCGGCACCTAAGCTCGGCGCACAACACTGGGCCGCGGCGTTTCTTGGAGTCCTTGTCGTCTTGCATGTCGGTGCGAGAGAAGAGCAGACTTGAACTTCTGGCTGGTGCCGTCCTCACGCGGTCTGGCTAACGTTACATAAGCTACAGTATCTGCTTACGCAATCCCAGCTTAGTCATACCAAGCTGGCTAACTTTATGGTCTTCACAGCAAACCTCTGGGACGGCCGGTAATGCGCACCGCGTATCATAGGCTGCAGGTGGTAGTTAACTTCCGCATTGGTCTGTACGCCGCAAAAAAGAATCGGTTTCATCGTTTGAGGAATCGCGTCACGGTGGCTAATACACAGGACATTCGTCCACTTCAATGTCAATGGGGATGCGGCCAGAACCAGACCACAGATCCCAGGACGATGCATAGAGCGAGCGTAGCGGACGTGACGATACCCACGCTGGACGGCTGCATGGCCCAGACATACGCGACCGTGCCCAGTGCGCCGGTGACGAAGCCGGCGAACGCGCTGACGACGGACAGCGTGTGCGCTCTCTCCAGCAAAACGACGGGCGGCTCTTTATCTGCGCGCCGTGCGGGGAGGACGCCCCAGTACTCCTGCTCGACATGCGGGCCGCGCGACCAGGTCGTCGCGCTGCTTTGCTGCGCGGCCTGCTCTGCTTCTTCTTTGGTCGCTTCTTTAAGCTTTTACCGCACAAGGACGAAGGCGCCCAAGAAGGAGACGACGGCGGAGAAGGACTCCAGAATAAGCGAGGCGGAGAGCGCGGCGTTGCTCAGCTGCTGCCGGGCGAGTCAGAGTCTGTGGGCGTTGTGATGCTGAGGAGTTGGAACTTGGGCGTTTGTTGCCGCAAAGAACGTGGTCTGAGAGGGGCGTCAGATATCGAAACTGGTAGAGAGGAACCTTTCGAGGACGATGAATATATGTAAGACTGACAATGACGGAAATGAGCTGCAGCCGGTCCATCCAGCTCTGCACCAAGTCTTCGCGTGCCTTCTAGCGCGCTTTATCGTCGTCGTGGTCCTGGTCGTGCTGCGTCCCTGTACGTCCCGTCGCGGTCATTGTACTGAATGCTTGGCTTTATGAACTGAAATACTTCTTCGCGCAGGCGGATCGCTCTTCTCGTTATGCTGTTGGTGTGGATCGTAGGGCCCGCGGGTCGGAGACCGCGCAGGCGATTCAGCAATGGCATTCTCATGGTAGCAGCTGGGCAGGGTCGGTAGGTGGCAGGCAGAACATCAGGAGCCTGGCGTCATTCCCACCTGACGAGCGCTGAACACAGGCGCCGATCTTCGGTAGCGCCCAAGATACAACGTGGCGGTGCAGCCTGGAATTTTGCTGCCAACCAATGTTAGCCGCCCTCTGCCGTACCTGCAGCTTGGGCATCGAAGTGTGTCGTCGATATTGATTGGTAGTATGGATTCCAGATGATTAAAACTAATATCTAGTACAGCAGTGTGAGTTGAGTAGTGAGGAGTGAGCATGAGGAGTGAAAGGGGGGAAAAGACGTGTGAGCATACAGTCGGGAATAGACGAGACAGCGAGCACGAGACACAGACAGACAAGTAAGGGCGAGGGCGATGGCGATGACGAGCAGGAGAAGAGCATGTACAATGGGACAACAGACAGCAATAGGTAATACCGATACGACAGACCGTTCATCAATGTGCAACAAACCAGAGGGGAGAGAGAAGTGGACGACGACTTGGGTCACAGGGGAGTTAGGAGTCGTCTATAGACCAGCGGATGCGCCCGTCCTCGTTGAGCTGCCGGAGCATCTCGGGCGCGCCCTCGCGGAACGCGACGGCGGGCGAGAGTACGCCGCGCGCGACGCGCTCGCGGCGCGTGAGCAGCTCGCGCGCGCAGAGCAGGAAGAGCACGGGCGTGGCGACGTAGCCCGGCTCGGGCCCGACCATCGTCGCGCGCACACTGATGTCCGGCTGCGGGCGCGGGCGCCCGCCGGGCGAGTTGAGTGCGGAGAAGCCCTTGATGAAGTAGGTTTGTGTGAAGCGCACGCCGCTCAGTCTAGAGTGCGATGGCGTCAGTGTTCGAGTGCGCAGGACGAGAGCTGACACATAAGCAGAGGAGGATGGCGCTTACTGTTTTGCAGTGGGCCCGGAATGGCTGACGAGCCCGCCGGTGAAGAGGCGCGGGTATGTGAGCAGCAGGCGGCGGCCAGCCTCGTACGGTACGAGCGCCTGGAAGATGGTGAAGTAGAAGGTGAGCAGGGCGAGGATGAACCAGCCGTGCAGCACGATGTACGCGGCGAAGTGCACGGGCGGCACGCTCGTGTCGAGGTACGCGTCCAGCGCTTGCGATAGCCGCACGACTGCTGGATCTGTCTCACCCGTCAGCCGAAGAACTGGCGCCAGCGATAATGCCTTTGCATACCGCTGAAGAAATATGGGATGGTAAAGCCGTCGAGCCGCGGGTCGCGCGACACGCCTAGCAGGCCTTTGTGTATTTTGACGATGGGTCCCGGCGGGCGCTGCGCGGGCTTGGAGGACCACATCTGCTGGAAGAGCTTGCGCCGTATGCGCGGTAGCTCGATGGACGCCGAGCCGAAGCCCTCAACTGCAGCGGCATAGGTGGCATAGTGCACGCCCATGCCGTGCGTCGAGGACACGGAGGCAAACATCTCGACGCTGGCCGGGATCACGTCGCGGCTGAGCAGGTATTGCTTTGCGGCGAGCACGGCAAAGTCGCAGGGGACCGAGTCGAATGCCTATGAGCACATTGTGAGCATAGTGATAGCATACAGAGGCTCATACGTACTGCTGCGTGGCATATTGTGACGCCCGCCTGGCGCGCGGCGTCAAAGTGATTGAGCACCATGCGTTCTATGAACTCGGGCTCGCCTGGTGAAACAGCGGTAGATAGCATGAGCGCTGCGCATACCAGCTAGCCAAGGAGCAGCGCACCACACAGGTCGAGATAGTCGCAACCGGCTTCGATGCAGGCGCGCACGACGGGCTCGCCGGTGCCGCGATACGGTCCCACACAGTTCAAGACGACTAAGCGCCAGCAAGAGCATGCGCTTGTCAGCACGGAGATAAGAGCAGAACGATGGGCGCACGCTGCGTAGACCGGGCCATGGCGAGCAAACTGTCGTAGTCATTGACGTCCGCGACGACGACGCGGGGCTCGGCGACGTCGGACGTCGCAGTAACGATTTTGGCGACCTGCTCGAGCGCGCGCGCGTTGCGGCCCGCGACGGCCCACGCAAAGCCATCTGGCCGCCAGGGCGCACAGCGCGTACAGAGCTCCTCGATGCAGGCCTTCGCCGTAAAGCCCGTTGCGCCGAGGACGGTGAGATGACTGCGTGTCATGCCGTTACGTGTTCGATATGGCCAAGTGCGAACGCGCCTCCAAACTCCGATCAACTTTTTTTCTGTGCAAAGTCAAACTGTGTAGGACACTGGACAGAGCCACACGCGCTCTGCTCATTCTTCGTGACATCAAACAGCAAAGGCAGTGCAAGCTCACCCTGCCTGTGCTCAATTGGGGCCGGCCAATCCAGCTGGGGCGGGTCCTGTTGGCGTTCGACGCTTATCCTGACACTTGGATTATGATGCTCCCGAGGTCTCTTGCTCTCGCGCTTTTGCGAAAGCTCTTGTACCCGTTCTCTCTGGTTCAGTCGACAGCTATCAGCGCCCAAATATGCTCCCGTTGTTCATCTGTCAGCTCTCAGTGAGCTCCGGCCGGCGGGCGTCTACGAGAAGGCCACTGGCGCGCTGGTGCTCGACGTTCGCGACTGTATCCGGCGTATGTGGTTTTACCAGGTCTGAGCTTTTCTCAGAACAATGACTCGCGAAGGAGGCGTTCCTCTGAGGGCTCTGGAATCCCGGGCTATATCAGTGCACCTACATGATCCAGCGAATGTTGAATCCGCGGAAGACGGCTTTTTTGAACTTCAACTCTGATGGCAATGTAGCGCGGACTACCAAATATATACTGATATATATTTCCGTCCTGCTCGTAGTCACGAGTGCCTGCGAAATACCGTTGAGCGGACCAGTTGACCGAGTCCTCCCTCTACACTGCAGGATTGCGCTGATTAGTCACCCCAAACACCATCCTAGGAGCTGCGCAATCCATGGCCAGGCGTGCTGACTGATTCACGTCAAAAAAGAAAGGTGTGAATCATCCTCGGACTCCCAAAATCATTACTAATCCCCCGTCCTTCCTCCGCGTCTCCGAGCAGACACCCCCGCATAAAATGCCCCGGAGAACAGAGAAGAAACAACATCTCAGCCATTTCTTTGAGATTCTGCAACTTTTCATACGGCGTAAACCAAACCTCTTGGCAGTAATCGACAATGCTCCAAGCGCAGCTCGCATCATTGGTTCTCGCAGCCAACACATGCGTCGACACGCTCGTCCCGCTGCGCCTCTCCGCGACAAACTACGATCTCAGCGACACGAGCCTCAACACGACGTACCCCGTCTCCGGCACGTTCAAGGTCGAGGTGCAGTTTTGCCCGCCGACGACTCGAAACGCGACGCATGCAGACACGCTGCTGATTTCGCTCCCCGGGTCCACGTACGGCACGGAGTACTGGAATTTCCCCTTCAAGCCCGAGACGAACAACTTTGTGCGCTATGCGAACGCGCGCGGATTTGCGGTCCTCAACGTCGCGCGGATCGGTAAGTGTTGTGACTCTCAACTTCGGAATCTCAGTGTTCTTTTCCTTTGTTTGCCACGTCGGTGTTGACACGATCCCCGGGATAGGCTCCGGACGCAGCGACCATCCCGACCCTGAGAAGGTACTTCAAGTCGGGCTGCAAGTCGCGTCCGAGGTCGAGCTCGCGAAACTCGCGCGCAAGGGCGCCATTCCCGGCTCCGCGGGGAAGCGGTACACAAAGCTCGTCGGTCTCGGCCACTCGCTCTCCAGCACCATCCTCAACGGCGTCCTCAACACGGATCCGCATGTGTTGGACGGCGCAGTCTTCACCGGTGTACGCCTCTCTCTCCTCTTCAGCCCACCCCCACAGCGACTCACCGTCTATTTCGAATTCGAACAGTTCGGCCACGTCCTCCCCCCGCCCCCCGTCTTCCCCGGCATCCCCGCGAGCGAGACGGACATCCCGCGCTTCGCGGGCCTGCCGGCGGGCTACCTGACGACGGTGGACGCCACCCGCGACGGGCGCGGCGCGTTCTACGGGCCCGACGGCACGTTCGACCCCGCGGTGCTCGCGTTCGACGAGGCGCACAAGGACCTCGTCTCGCAGGGCGAGTGGCACACCATCGCCGCGTTCGTCCAGCCCGCGCCGCGCTTCCGCGGCCACGTCCTCGCGGCGAACGGGCTCGACGACGTCTTCGCGTGCGTCCCGCCGGCGTGCGAGAGTATTCGAGAAGAGGCCAAGGCGTATCCGAATGCCCGCACCTTTGAGACGGGTGAGTACTAGTCTGATTCTCCGATAGCCCAGAAGGTTGCGTTCTTGGTTCTGACTATGGATGTGTGCAGCTGTGATCCAGAACTCGGGACACGACTTGAACCTGCACTACATTGCTCCGGAGTTCTTCAATACCGTTGTCTCTTGGCTGGAGCGCCATGGCTTCTGATTAACTGGAATCCGCCAATTGAACTCAATCAAGAAATACACTCATTACAGTCCTGCGCCTAGTCCCAAATCTTCGTTACTCAGTGTCTTTCTGAGATAATACAGTAATACATTCTTTTTTTCCGGAGATCGTGCGGACTTCCGACGCTGTCCCGCGCAGCATAACCAGAAAGCGGTCACTGCCGACGTGCGTATGATCCAAGTACATGTGCTATATTGACTGGATCTATAATGATGAGCACATCTGAGAGGTTGACTCGCAGAAGGCATTAACACGACAAGTAATACAGTGTGATAGGAGACTGTTCTGAGACTGTTCGGGAGGCAAATTAGTACTGCAACACCCACATCCGCCCGTCGCTAAGCGAGACCACCACCACGCCATACGCTTCGTTGAGCGCAAGGTCGCACGCAAGCCGCAAATCGAGGCCCTCGGGGACATGCAGCGTCCGCACGAGTTCGCGGGTGTACCACTCCGGCGCCTCCTTGCGCGCGCGCATCTCGTCCGTCGGATACGCACACGCGCGCAGGACGCAGCGCTCCTCCGCGTCGCCGGGCAGGCGCTCGATGTACAGCGCGTACTTGCTCTCGGCGATGACGAGCGCGGGCCGCAGCTCCGGCGCGCCTTCGACGCCGAGCACCTCGAACGGCGCGTAGAACGTGCGCGCCTGCGGCGGCGCGCTGGCGTCGTACGGCAGCGGGAGCATGTTGTGCGCGAGCACGACCTTGCCGTCGCGCTCGAACGTGCGGAAGTCCGACAGCGGCCGCGCGAGATGCGGCGTGCCGCCGCGGAGCGCGGTGTCCCACTTCCGGTGCGCGAGGCTCGAATGTGGCTCCCAGTTGAGGAACTGCATCCAGCATGAGTATGAAACTCGATGTGAATTTGGCCAACTCACTTGGTCGGTGTTGTTCACGAACTTCATTTCGCGCTCTGGCACAGGCGGAAGCACGACAGTGACGCCCAGCGACGAGGGGAGACTGACGAAGAGAAGGTCGTTGCTGAAGGTGTGGATGGTCGGGTGCCAGGTGTTGTCCAGGATAACATTGAACGAGTCCGGGCTGAGCAGCGTGAACAGTGGCGCGGCGAGATGCCAATCGTCGGGCTACATCGGTCACCGTCAGTGCATTGCCACCGCGATAAGATACCGGGATGGGATACTCACGATGGGGATCGAGGTTAGGCCGCTGATGAAGGATCGCGTGCGCCAGTTGAGAAAAGTGACGGAGGCCGTGCGCTCGTCGCTCACAGTGAGAATCGTGATGACATCTTCGCTGAGCGACATGTCCGCGATTTGATGGTGCGGTGCGGTGAATTTGAGCTGCGAGGAGAACCTGCCTGACACCGATTCGTCGTTGCCGACCTCAAACTGAAGGCGTAGAAGCTCGAACTGTACATTCCCGCTATGAACAGGGAGAATTAGCCACATGGCGAAGTCGTTAAGTAGGATCCATAATGGCGGGCGAGGTAGGATGCAGGCAGAGACCACCACTCCAACAACTGCGTATTTCGCCCCTCGCCACCGTATTGTATTGAATTCCGGAAATACGCACCCGGCTTCTGTTACTTGGACGATCAACATGCATGCGCTGCCCTTGTCGACGGGCCGACATTGCACGACACGATCCCATGGACCAAATGGCCAGGACGCAATGCAATCCCCCGTATGGAGATCCCAGCACGCGAGCTCGCCGTCCGGCTTGGACGTAATGACATGGCGAGCTGTAGGTAGGATGGTGAGAAGCTCAACCAACGGGCCGCCCCTGATATTGAAGCAGCGCGCCGAGCGCAGCTGTGCGCCGTCTGGGCGCGACCAATTGGCCTCGAGGTCGGCGGCACGGTTGAGGGCCTGGCGCATGTCCAGAAATGACAACCGGTCCAGCGAGTCGCTGGGCGCTATGGGCAGTGGCCGCTTGTTCAGCATGGCCTGCGCGTGCTCGAGCCATTGCGATGGCTCGTCCTTATACTGCTGAAGACTTTTACACGTCTACGAGTAATTCAGCAGGCTGCGTGCAACGGCTTGTGCAATCTGCTCACCCCGCAGAGCGCGTAATAGTCGTGCATGTCCAGATGCTGCGTTATTAGCAGGAAAATATCGACCGGTAGCCCCAGTAAGCCATGCCCTGGCGAGCTGGGCGCGGCCATTTTGGACGCGCAAGTGAGTGGTTGAGGACAAGAGTTGCGTCGCGTCATTCGGCCGCTGCCGTGCTTATTGTAGCGTTGCTTCCGAGTCTCTGCTCACCACCACGATGTTTTACATTATCGGCCTCGGATTGTCTGATGAGCGCGACATTACCGTGCGCGGCCTCCAGGTACACATTTTACTTTTGTGTAGCAGTCATAGTGGTTGATCGCGGCCGCCATGACCCAGATCGTCAAAAATTGCGCACGCGTTTATCTTGAGGCATACACGAGTATCCTAATGGTCGATAAGTCCAAGCTCGTACGCAAAGATTCTTCATCCTGTATCTGGATTGACTGAAAACGGTGGTTAAGGAAGAATTCTACGGCAAAGAGCTGATTGTGGCTGATCGCGACCTCGTCGAGACCGGCAGCGATGACATCCTCGCTGGCGCCGACACGATCGATGTCGCACTGCTCGTCGTTGGCGACCCTCTTGGGTAGGTTCGTCCCAGAGTTGAAGAGCGGTAACCCTACAACTCCATTGACATTTGGCCAGTGCGACCACGCACACAGACATGCTGCTACGTGCACGCGCATCAGGCATACGCACCCAAATCGTTCACAATGCCTCCATCATGAACGCTGCTGGCGCCTGCGGACTGCAACTCTACAACTTCGGGCAGACAGTGTCGCTTGTATTCTTCACGGAGACCTGGAAACCGGACTCGTTCTACGATCGCGTCGCAGAGAACGTCGGTCTCGGATTACACACTTTGCTGTTACTCGACATCAAAGTGAAAGAGCAGTCTGAGGAAAATCTTGCAAGGTTCGTCCTTTTAGCTCATTTACGAGCCGGAAGTTGATCAGTCTGCAGGGGGCGAAAAATCTACGAGCCGCCTCGGTACATGTCCATACCACTCGCCGTCTCTCAGCTTCTAGAGACCGAAGAGACTCGCGGACAGGGTATCCTTGTGGGCGACAAAACGCTAGCAATCGCGCTGTCGCGCGTGGGCGGTGGGCCTGACCGCGAGCGTATCGTCGCAGGTACGCTTCAACAGCTGTTAGACGCGCCAGCAGAAACGTTCGGCGAACCCTTGCATTCTCTTGTGCTTATCGGAAAGCGCCTGCATCCACTTGAGGTGGAATACGCCGAGCAGTTCGCTCTGGACACCGCGAGCTGGCGTGCTGTGGCTCAGGATGTATACAAATGTCCGCTTGACTGAATAATGCGACCGCTCTCTGGATACCTGCCATCCAGACGTCTATGCACTTACTGTTTGCCTTTCGCCGTCTCGAGGGCCCTTCTCTATCTTTGACCCGTCGCTCTCACGCGCAACGACTTCGCCCGCCTCTCGATGCGGCCATTCTCTACCGACGACGGCCGACGCAAAGCACTCCACATTCGATGCTAGCCCGGCTGCCTCACTCTTCTAGCAACTGCTCCCGAGCCTCCGTCGCAGTGCGACAGCTTTTCCGGCGCATGCAACCATGGCCAAACAGGCAGCATACCTTCGCAGCCTATTCACGAATACGCTGCGCGCCAGCGCTCTATTACCAATCCTCCATTTCTTCACCGCACTGCGAAGCTCATTGGTCAGCTCTTGCGCTGTCATTTCTGTCAGCAACATGCCTACGCAAGCGCATGCACATTTCTTTAAAAGGGCACGTACCCTTCTTGCTATCCAGTCATATCAACATGTCGCCCAACTACTCTACCAACCAACGTGCAGGCTTCATTAATCGTATTGAGAAGGTCGCCATTGTTGGTGTAAGCGCATCGTCTATGCACCGATTGACTTCCCAGACTCTGACATGATTATTCGCTGTTGTAGGCGGGCGGGAATATTGGTGGCTATTTCGTCAAAGACCTCCTCAAGACCGGCAAACACAGCATCACAGCCCTAACACGCCAGGGCAGCAGCTCCACGCTGCCCTCGGGTGTTCACTCCGTGACCGTCAACTACGACGACTTCGCCTCACTCACTGAGGCGCTGAAAGGCCAGCAATTCCTTATAATCACCCTAGGCGTAGCAGCGCCGCCAGACACGCAAAGCAAGCTCATCCGCGCGGCTGCCGCTGCGGGTGTCGCCTACGTCATGCCCAACGTATACGGGCCTGATCCGCTCAACCAAAAGCTTATGGAGGACGTTCTCGTCGGCAGAGCCGTGGCACCTGCCCTCTCGGAGATCGAGTCTCTTGGCGTGAGCAAATGGGTCCTCCTTGGATGCGGAGTCTGGTACGAGTGGTCACTGCTCGGCGGGCCTGACCGGTGCGGCATCGATGTAGAGAAGAAGGAGATGACCTTCTTCGACGAGGGCGAGGTGAAGGTCGCGATGAGCACATGGGACCAGTGCGGCCGTGCCGTTGCGCGTCTCCTTAGCCTCAAGCGTTTTCCGGACGGCGCCAACGACACGGCGCCAACGCTGGAAACCTGGGCAAACAAGTGCGTGTACGTCTCCAGCTTCGTCGTCAGCCAGAAGGACCTGTTCGCGAGTGTCCTGCGCGTTTCCGATACCGCGGAGATGGACTGGACGATCAAGCATGTCAAGTCCCAGGAGCGCTACCAGGAAGCGCGCGAGGCCATGAAGACAGGCGACATGAACGCGTTCCAGAGGATGTTCTACAGTCGTCTCTTCTTTCCTACGGGCGAAGGCGATCATAGCCGCCATGGCCTCGCTAACGAAACCCTGGGACTGCCGCAGGAGAGTATCGACGAGGGTACCAAGGAGGCGTACAAGCTTTTGCAGCAGCGCAAGTTTACCTACTAGAATACAAGAGAATTCAGGATCTGAATGTGCAAGTGCGAGGATGTATTTCTCGTCCACAATAGACTCCAGGAGGCTGTGCAGACTTTACAATCAGGTCCCAATACTCGCGCTGCTGGAGAACGAGAAAACTACAGCGTACCAGGACTCTGGCACATACACCGCCTAGAGCTCCTGGTGAGATGTCGGTCCTGCTCAGTATCTCCTGCGACTGTTTGTAGCTCGCACATCCCCGAACTCTCCCCTCGCCCTTCACCCAGACGTCAATAACCGCAGCAAAGCGCTGGGACGTCATTAACTTGAACTGTTCGTCAATCTCCCACAACGTGGCGGCGCACCCGCTCTTCGGGTTACCCTGCCGCAGGATTGTCACATGAGACACCATGTTCCGGAGCTGAGCGCTGAGCTATCTGCACAGCGAGGGTGCTGCCCGCAACTAGCAGCAGAGTGCGAGGTTGCAAAGGGCGCAACCTGAAGTCCTTGTAAGCAACGATGGAATTGCGCATTCTTTCGTAAGTCATTTGTCGGATGCGTCTCGTTATCCTGTCGCGATCCGTCGGTAGGGTGAGCATGGCGTAGAGAGACGTGTGTGCGAGTTTGGGGGATGGACTAAGACGTAGCAACGAGAGAATGATCGTGCTGTTCTCAGCAAGCAAGGAGGCGATTGCCCGCCAAATGGACGGGAAAGGCGAATTAACCTCGTCAGAGTCGATGTTAATAGCTAGACAGCTGGACACGGAGCGGGGAACAGCTCGGAAAGTGTAAGAGCCACCAAACCGCCTGTGTTAAAGCCTACTAGGTGCGCCAGCCTGCCAGGCGCATACTGCGTGATAAGCTCGCAGACCAGCTTCGCTGAACGTCGTGAAAGGCGTCTTGTGAGAATTCTCGGTGCCGGGAAGGTCGGGTACCAGGAATTGGTAATCAACCAAGAGAGAGGGTCTGTCTCCTTGCTAGGTGTTAAATGACGAGTCCTCGCCCAGGGCATGCAAGAGGACGATGGTCTCTTTACCGCCGGGATTGAGATCGGTACAATACAACATGACGGTGGAACGGTTGGACAGCCCCAGCCCCACTGCCAGCGCCTTTCTTATACAAGTCATGGGCGCTCGCTTGCGGTACCGAGCCATATTGCGGTGGGTGTCCGGAGCTAATACTGAGTAGTAGCCCGGAGCAGTAGTCCCTGATTGGGACCTCCCCGCCTGAAACCTTCCTTCCTTCCTTCCTTCCTTCCGCGTGGGCGATCGACTTGGGTTCTTTGCTAGTTATGGGCAAACAATGAGACAGTGACAAGAATGAGGCTGAAAATGGCATACATAGGTTAGCTGAGTATGGTTACTCGCTGCGGGAATGCATCTGTTACATTGCCACTTGTCATGTACCAATGGTCCATGTTAGCAAATCCTCTCGCGGAAAATGTGTGAGCGAATTGCTCTCGATCATGCGCTATCACTCTGTTTCATGCATCCAAACACACATGAAGGTATATATGTTAAGGGCACAGGAACAAGGCCCGTTGGAATGCAGAAGACACGGGCCAGAATTCGCACGCCGGCAATCGGCGGCGCTGCGGCGCAACGGCCGACCGGTCCGAATCTGCCTGTGGCGGCATATAAAAGCATCCTAGTCTAGGCTTCGGCGGTTCGAGCCTTCTCGTAATGTCTGAGCTGCAGGTAACCGTCATTGGGGCAGGTAAAACTCACGAATCTCTTCATGGCGTGAGCTCAAAAAGCGGTATACAGGTGTCGTTGGTCTTTCAACAGCGCTCAAGGCGCAGGAGAAGGGCCATAGTGTCACGATCATCGCCGACGCGCTTCCCGGCGATGTGAAAGGGCCTCATTACACGAGCCCTTGGGCCGTACGTGTCCACTGCTCCAGCAGGCTTCATCGAGACCGCTCACGGTCCCGTAGGGCGCGCATCACGTCAGTTTCGCGGCCGTGGATGACCTCCGCCAGCAGAATTTTGACAGGCAGACGTTCAAAGTGATGTGGGAAATGTCGGCACCAGGATCCGACGCCGAAGGCTGCTTCATGCGGCTGCCGCAGACCGAATACTTTGCTGAGCCGCGACCGCGACCCCATCCACTTGAAGTAATGCCCGAGGTACGCATGAATTCGTAATCCCTTTCAATCAATTGCCTCATCCACTCACGTGTCTAGTTCCGTTACCTGGATGGAGACCAGCTTGTCCAAGGGGCGCAAGATGGTGTGACATTCAGGACCGTGACGATCGACGTCCCGAAGTATCTCCCCTACCTCCTCGCCAAGTTCCTCGGGAAGGGCGGACACATCATCCGCACACGCGTGCAGCACATTGATCAGGTTCTACAAGGAGCCTTTGGCCCCACTCCAGATGCAGTATTCGTCTGTGCCGGTCTCGGAGCACGTTTCCTCGGCGGCGTCGAGGATAAAGACGTCTTCCCCATCCGGGGACAGGTCGTTCTCATTCGCGCACCGTGGGTTAAGTTCGGTCGCACTCTCAGCAGTGTCGTCTCCGGCCTCTGGACATACATTATACCTCGCCGCACCGGAGACGTAAGCTGGGATCGAGACCTGATTTTGTGTTCTGACTTTTCGTGATGCAGGTAATTTTAGGAGGCATCAAAGACGACGATGACTGGTATCCGCACCCTAAGCCAGAAGTGACGGATGATATTTTGCAACGATGCCTGGCGCTTGCTCCAGAGCTCGCGCCTCCGTCCGCGAGAGAGGGAAAAGCTCCGACCGTAGCTGACTTGAAGGCACTTGTTATTGAGCCAGGGTGCGGCTTCCGACCAGGGCGTAAGGGCGGGATCCGTCTAGAGGCCGAATGGCGTCCAACGGGGAGGCCTGAAGGGAAGACTATCCCTGTCGTGCACAATTATGGGTGAGTTTCTTGCGCGAAGATCATCTGCGTACCCGTACTGAAGTAAGGGTCAGCCATTCGGGACAGGGCTACCAATCGTCGTGGGGATCCGCCGCGGCTGCTGTCGAACTGCTGGAGAAGACCATTGCGGCTCAGAAGGAGTGATACTAGGCGTGAGCCTCGACATGTATTATGGAAGCGTGTAAGGAATGACAAAAGACGAATCGCTCCCGAAAGGATTGAAAGGAAATTGATAAGGATGTCTCGTCAGCTGAACTCGGCTGAGAGTAATGCCAGGTAGAGTCAATATAACATCAAAATCCATGACTTTCTGCCCAGTCAATAACTGTCTTGAAAAACACCGGTGCAATCAGATGAAGATTCAGATCATGCCCGGAGTCGGGAATGACAGCTGCAAAGGTTGTTATCAACTCCTGCCAGAAGAATGAATGTTCCAATGCTCACCCGTTTCGAAGGTGCGCGCGCTAGGATAGAATTGTGCCTCTTCCTTGATGACCTCGCACGAGGGAGGGAGACATCCGAAATCCTGGAGGCCGTTGACAGCGAGGACATGGCCACGGAATTGAGGGGCCGAGACTAAACTGGTGGTGAGCGTGGAGAACTCGCCGACCGAGACCGTGTCCTTGTGCGCCTCATCGAACTCGAGTACCGCGGGGTCGAACGTGCCGTCGGGACCGTAGAACTGCCCGCGCGAAGCCCTGCTGGCGTTCTGCGTTGTGAGGTAGCCATCCGGGAGATGGGCGAAACGCGGGACGTCGGCTTGGTTCGCAGGAACGATGGCAATCCCAGAGGGAGGCGAGAGGATGTGTCCGTACTGCGCGAAGCCGTCAGTGAAGACAGATTTTTCAAAAGCAGCTGAACGTACCCCTGTAAACACAGCTCCATCAAGGGAATTGGGCGCATTGACAATGACGCCGTTAAGGATGCTGCTGGATAGCGAGTGGCCAATTCCAACAAGCTTGTTGAACCGTTTGCCACGCGCCCCGGGAATGATCCCCTGGCGCGCGAGTCTTAGAAGCTGAACCTCGGCGGCGACCTGTAACGGAATCTGCAACGTCTGCGGATCGGGGTATGCGCCGCTGCCATCGCTCCTCGGCGTGCCTGCATGTTTTGGGCATCATTGATGTCAGCTATAAGAGCTCAACTTTGCGACTGGAACGACATACCGAGGCGCGCAAAGTTGAGAACAGCGAAGCCGCGAGAATTGGCGTAGCGGACAAAGCTATACGTATCGGGCTGGAAGGGGAAGTCCCAATAAATGGGGCCGTAGGTCGCACCAGGGACCGTGACGAGCAATGTGTCCGCGTGCGCACGAGCCGCCTTGGGGTCGGTGGGAGGGCAGTAGTGTACTTCGATCTCGAAGGCACCGGAGACTGGGACTGTGGTGTTGAGAGTCGGGTCGCTCAGATCGTAGTTCTGCGCGTGGAGGTATAGCGGGACGATGCTTTGCACGCAGCGCGCCGTGACGACGGCTGAGACACAAAGCAAAGTCAGGATGGACGATGAGAAGCGCATTAAGAATGATTCGCGGCTCCTTCTCGTATTGTCTGTGGATGTTTTATAGAAGCAGAGGATCTTGACTCGCGCTGACTAATTGTTACGGTGCGCTAAATGCGTCAAGGTTTACTGAATGACCAAGACTATCACACTCACACTACTCTGTGCTCAACCGCAGTCCCTATTGCGAAACCTCCTGCAACCTCCGACGCTGGCGATGGGCGTGGAACCCGTGGGAACGTGTGGGAATTTGGTGTTGCCAAAATCGACCTTTTCTGTCAGGTCAGCTCGTCAGGCTCATGTCACAAATTTACACGCATAGTATGCGAATGATGTTGAGATGAAGACCCATGACCATGACCCATGGATACTGCAGCAAGAAGACAGCACAAAACAGTGGCAATGTAACTTGCAGGACGGAATGACCCTGGGGATGCTGTGGCGAGCATAGTCGACGGGAACCATCACGTCGAGCACCATGTCCAGCTGCAGAGCCTAATGGAACGATCAGCAATCTATTGCGGGCGCCTCCAGCCAACGAGGTGGAGGTCTAGTAGAATGTGGAATGCAGCGGTCCCATGTCATCAACGGAACTAAAAATTATTGAGAGAGATCCATGCAAAGCGATATGCAACGATACAAACTAACTGGCAAGACCCTCAGGCTGTGGCTTGAGATCGTCCGGACATAAGTACACAGTAATTTTACAATAGAAACACATCCATACTCTCCATGTCCAGCACGGCATTCGTCTGCAGGCGCAGCGCATCAGCTTCCGCAGCTCCAGGTTCATGTACAACGCACCTTGAGCCCAATCACCCGCTCATGATCGCACATGACGTTCGACAGCTCGAACGCGCAGGTCGTAATCGTTTCCAGGTACGGAAACCGCGTCATGACGTCCTCGCTGAACACGGGCCCGGCGCGGACGACGTTGGGCTCGCGCACGACGCGCAGCTTGCGCGTCGCGCTGTGCGCGGGCGCCTCGAGCGGCGCGTGCGCAACGGCGGCCTGGTTGAAGTCGAGCAGCCGCACGTGCGTGCGCGGCGCGGGCGGCGGCCGCTGCTCGCCCAGCGCGCTGTCCTCGTCGTCCACGCCGCCGGCGTTCGCCGTCGTCAGCGTCATGAAGCGCGTACCCGCGAAAAAGTAGTCCCACAGCCGCAGCGGCTCGCGGATGATGCGCGTGCCCGCCGGGCCCCACGCGTCCCACGGCACGCGCGGCGGCTCCGCGCTCGCGCTCGCGCCCTCCCCCGCGTGCGTGCGCAGGAAGGTGCCCTTCTGCGCGATGAGCGTGAAGTAGTTGCCCTTCGCCTTGGCGCGGTACTCGAGCGACAGAACGACGAGCTCCATTTCGGGCGCAAGGAAGAATGGCCGATGCTCGTGCGCCCACTGCGAGCCTACTGGTGGCCTGAAGACTCCGCGCGACTTGTACCGGCTATTAGAGTTGTTCAGTAGGCACCCTTGGCTCTGCGGCGGTAGTTCGTATGTGGCCGCCAGCGTGAACCCGTCCGGACTTCGTCGGTAGGTCTCGACCGTGCTATTGCCAACGTTGGGCAAGAGGAACATGTCCTCGGATAAGAATGAAAATGATGTAACCTTGGTGTGGGTGTCCTGCAACCGCTGCAAGGAACATGTGAACACGAGTGAAGTGTCTGTGTACAAGAACGTACGTAGAGCATCTCGCCTGTGTTCCAGTTCCATATTGTCAGCGTATCCTTCTTGGAGAACGCCGCATGGTCGTAATTGAAAAGTAGGCCCAGATGCTTGCCAGTAAGGTCGATGACGACGGTGCTGTTCATTGACACCGGTTCGCATTCGGAAACTATTATTGCTGTCTCCGCCCGAGGATGTGGTTGCATAGTCTCGAAAGATCTCAACTGAATAGTGAGTGTGGTGGCACTGGCGCCGTGTTCAATTGAAGCTGTCTCAAATGTGAATGAAGAGCACTTACGCAGGAAGAAGCATCTCCACCAGGACAACAAGGTCCTGGTGCAGATCGAGAGCAAAGTCGTCAATGCTGATGTCAAGCGGGACGCTTGTCCAATCTGGCGGTTCCCCGGGCGGGTCGTATGCTGAAGGCAACGGGAGCCAACTGAGCATTCGTATTGGAAGGTTGGGGCCTGTTCTTCGTCCGACGAAGAACACACCGCCGTGAAGATCATAACACTGCCCGCCCGAGCGTCAGCGGCCTATTCAGTTTCCGTTGGCATTCGACGTACAGGTCGATAAGCACCGGGACCAATGTCTAGCGTGACGCGATCGCGGTACTCAAACGTACGCCACGATGCCTCGCGCGACTGTAGCGCGCGGAGGCGGTCGCCGTATGGTATTCGTAGCTGGCCGGCGTCCTCGAGGCCGGCTAGAACAAGCGTGACGCGATATTGCAGCGCCGATGATGCGGCCACGATGTCACGGAACCGGCGGCAGACCTGCGAGCCCAGGGTCGTCAGCACAACACGTCCCTGGCCGAGGGAAGGTGTGGGCGGGCGGGAATCATCCACTGACCGCTGAGCAGCGAAGAATCGAAGGCACGTCGGCATAATCCAGTATCTGGACTAGGAGCTCCGGCGTTAAGGTGTCTAATGTCGGCGCGGCCACCAGCGGCGGCTGGAGCTCGAGCTCGGGCGAGGGAAGGACGTGGGGAGCGGGTTCTGGGGCCGGCAGAGGCAGCTGGTCTGAGGAGCGCAATGTAAGCGCCAGCGACGAGCGCCTGCTGCTGCTTCGTCGCTTAAGACGAGCGATGCCCTTGAGCAGGGCCTTGAGCGGCGCGGCCAACGAGGACGAAGACTGAGCCATCTGAGGCGGGTGCCAGGCGAGTCAGCCATCAGCTCGAGTCTTCAGCCAGCGGCACGCACCGCCCTCTTGCTAGCTCCTCGGCTCGGATTCCACAATTCCAGGCACTCGACACAGCAGCTGATACCGGGACTTGGCTGGGGGAGCACCGCCAGCGAGCAGAAATGAACGGAACGCGCACGGAGCAGCAGAGGAGCAAAGCACGGCACCCGCCGGCGACTCGGACCAGCCCTGCCTCCCGACCACCAGCAATCTCTGCAAGAATCTGTCAACTAAACTCCATTCACATCTATTGTGGCTATATGATTGTGAACGGTGCCTAGCATGTCACTCAGTGAGCCCACGAGGAAGACGAACGGTACCGTTACCCGATCCTCTGCAACCCTGAGACCGAGCGACTCTCGTGTTCATTCTCACCGGAAGAGCAAGCAAGGGGCTGGATCAGGAAGCCCTGTGCTGCCTTTCATTCCGTACTCTTGGACGAGTTCCCATGACCAATGTTGCCGACAACGACCTCAACCATGTCAAGGAGGCAGATTTTGTCGTCACGCTGCCAGGAAACGGTGTCGGGACGACATGTCGATATATTCAACCCAAGTCACAATCATCAGGTGATAGCTTCAGGCAAGCACTATTCGGTCCGGTATCCTCGACACGACCAGGCTGGTGCTCTCGCGTAACACCGGTCGCCCACACGCGACAGAGGCTGGGGTCTCGCATAATAACGCCGCAGGCGATTATTCTTGGCGGGCGCACGGTACTCCTCAACTCGAGTCCCGCTCGAGATATGTGTCACGAAGACGACGCTCGCGAATGTCATCTCCTACCTTCCTCGCCACATTTCCGAATGGCGTCTCACGGTCAAAGTTGGCTGCTGTACTCTCAGCCCGGTAGCCAGCCACTTGTGTAATTCGTTCGGGCTCTCAGCGGAAATGGGCACAGAACTGATGATGGATGACCTCCCAGCCCATAATTCAACACCGTCGACGCCCCCAATGACCATCACATTGGCTACGGGTATCGGATTTCAGAGTGAGCGGTCTGACATAGATTGCGCGATCCACATGTTGACAAGGTCGTTTCCTAGCCCCTGCATGAGGCTAATTCCCATGAGATGGCACTCCCAGCTAGCTGGGGCCGCTTTCGAAAGCGTGTGCGACTTTGGATCAATTCGTTGTCCCGAGACCGTTCCCCTCCAAGTGCCATGTGCACGAAACATAGAAGAAACCAAGCCCCTTTTATTACTACCAAAACCCTTGAATCAACTAAACGGTCCTTTTTGGATCAGTGGCACTCGACCCCCAACCTCCGCGTTCAGTAGTTGCAGAACGGCTTGCCCGTCGCGGTGCGTCCGAATCCGCGAGCACCTGTCGTCGAAGAGTTCCTTAGTCTGACATTCCCGCACAGAAACTCATTGCTACACGCACCGTCATTGCGGTCCCAGCGCGCGGCCTTCGGCCGGCCGCACAGGCCGTCCAGGTCCTTGCTCTTCTGCTCCGGGAAGTACCAATCGTAGTAGAGGTTCTTGGGCGCCTGGCGGTTGCACACATACTGGACGGCGTTGCCCACGACGACGGCGAAGGACGACTGGTGGATGTAGCCGCCGCGGTCCGCGATGATGTTGCCCAGCGCCTTCACGGCCTCGTCCGCGCGGCTGATGCTGTACGTCGCGCTGAAGCAGTGCGTCACGGAGTTCGCGCGGCCGGAGAGCTCAGGCTCGCGCTCGACCGGCGGGAGGTCGCGCGAGATCACGACGCCGAGGGCCGAGAGCGCAGTGAACTTCGGCACGCTGCTCGTCGTGTTGTACTCGTACAGGCCTTCCGCGGCGCCCTCCGCCAACACGATGCCGGTGCTCAGGCCGTCGTTGTCTTCAAAGACGACGTCGCCGGTGTCCTCGTCGTTCTGCGGGGCAGCGGCAACGAGGGAGAGCGCGGCGAGGCAGACAGAGAGGAGCGAGAGGGTGAGACGCATGACTTCGACTGTGCGAGGGTGTGAGATGCTGCAGGTAGTGGCACCCACCGCATTTATGGTCGAGTGTGCTTCTATCCGCATCGCAAGGAGTTCCTAGCCACCTACTTACCACGCGCCGTAGCTCTGGGTCTTTACCGAGGTATAAACTCCACGCCGCGCAGTCATGCACATGGACGATTCGCCTGTCAAACGAGCGCATGGATTGCGCGTCAAGGAGGTATTTGAAGATCCGTCTGAGACATCCGACATACCTGCGAAATACAAACCCAGGCTGGACTTCGGACATACGTTCGCTGATCCTGCTGAAGCTTCAGCATAACAGATTCAGCACCAAACTGTGAACACTGAGATTCGCCAAAGAGCTCTACGGGTTCAGAACTCGCACCGCGATTAAGGATGCCGCGCGCGGACAATCCGCGGACTTCGCACGCTTAGACTTGCGGGATCAGGCAGAGCGGCCATACGATCCTGTCTCAGGCTTTCACAGCCCGCAGTCAGATCTCTAGGCAAAGATTCTGGGCCTTATTTCATAATATTTCTCATCGAAAGACTCAGTTGACTTACCAAGACGCCTGCCTATACGCTCAATCGCGCGCGCGCGGTTTGTTCCCGCGCTCCGAGGAACGAAATTTTCGACAGGTCTGTCGCGATAGTCGGAAGCTAGCTACAATAATCTTGACACGTCCCAAGATTCCTCAGAGACTGCTTCCATGACTCCCGAACGACGCATTGGACTTCGGTCCCGGCTTTGCCTGCAGTGATTCAGATTCACAGTGTGTAAGATCCCGCAGCAAGTTAATCAAAGATGTGCAGGAACGCACATGCTTGGCAAGTCCGTCGATTACGGAGCTCAATCTGATAAGCGAGGCAGGTGCAAACTGGCTTCGCGCAGCTCTGATTGCAGCGAGCGCGTGTGGCACGCGACGATAAATTATAATAATAAAAGCGCGGGGGCACTGGCTTTTTCAGTATCCCACGTCGCTTTCAACATGCGTTTCTCCCTCTCACTTCTCTCTGTCTCCCTCGCGGCGCTCTCGTTGGTCGCCGCGCAGGACACCGTCATCAACGAGGAGGACGACGGGCCCAGCAACGGCGTCGTGCTTGCCGAAGGCTCCCCCAACGGACTGTACGACTACGTCAACGGCACCGACAGCGCACCGGTGTTCACACCGCTCTCTGCCCTCGGCGTCGTAATTCCGCGCGAGGTGGAGGAGGAGGAGGTCGAGGTCGAGCAGCTGCCGGCGCTGCCCGTGCGCCACGCGAAGCGTGCGGCGGACACGTACCACTGCTTCAGCGCGAAGTACAGCGCGGCGAGCGGCGATACCGCCGTCCGCGCGCTCGCGAAGACCATCTCAGGCCGCAACGGCTACGTCAACTCGCCGACGCTCGCCGTCATCGTCAACGACGCCGTGCAATACGTGTGCAACCGCAAGGCGCCCCAGAACATCTACTTCGACAGCAGCCAGCCGGAAACTTCCAGCAAGAAGATGGACAGCACTTGCGGCCGTCCCAAGGCAGCGCGTTTTGACTCGAAGGATGGTAAGTGACTATTCTCATCAGGGATGCACTTGGTTCTCATGAGATTGCACCGTAGTTATTCACGGATACGGACGTACCAAGTCGGGCAAGCCATTCTGCAACTACTGAAGCCAGAGATTTAGGTTCAAGCTGGGTGATAATAAAAATGCGTAATTGGATTGATATAGGAAATATTGTGGTCTCGTAATAATATGATTTCGTCTCACGGAATAATGTCTATCAGCGACCAGAAAGTAGAAAGCGCTTGGCTCCGTGAGTGAGCTTCGACGTGTGCGAACAACGAGGGAGCGCTGGCGATGTTTTCATCAATGCCAACCACTCGGCAACCATTGCCATCGGGCTGGACACACTCCAGGGTAGGTATTAGGACGGCTCGTCATGAATATCGTACCAGGTCCACAATCAGAGTTATTCGGGCAAAAAACTGTGCCAAATCTTCCTCAACTCCATCACCACCTCTCGCAGTTCGAGATCTTCATCATGTTCAGGTTGGTGCTCTCGAGGCAAGTCGAATAGCTCGACATCGGTCGGGCACAGCGTCTCCTTGGCATCGGGAAGAACTCCGGACGTAAAATAATCCCTGTACGTCTTGGCAATGCACATCGAAGGACCAGAGTACCAGTTGCTATGCTGTATCAGTGGAGCAACTTCAGCGACAGCGTCCGAGGAGTCGTGTACCATTATGACAATAAAACTTACCGCAGGAGTATTCTCCGATATGACCAGGCGGGAGGAATGTCCGAAGCGGTCATTCACAGTGCGGGCGTGCAGTAGAGGTGTAATCCTGTTACGAAGACACATCTTCCTCAGATCGCAGTGACGGAAAAATGCAGGCGACCAGTACTCACGGATCCAGATCTGCACTGGCAATGAGGATGGGATTCCGCAGCGTGTGGTTGAATGGCCCAGAGAACCGCTCGGGGGCCTGGTTGACTAGAGGTGCAAGAAATTGACAGCCGCCATCGGGCTCCTGGAGCGACACACTGCACCATGATTGATCTGCTTTAGCGCCTTGTAGCATTCTCGAGTATTGAGACTTTTCGCACCTCATGCCGAATCTCGGAGACACATTCTTCAAGACGTATAGTGACTGTTCAGTCAGCTGCGCCGCTGTGGGCCACGTCTCTCGCCGGTCAGGGTCGTACGGAGGCTGGTCCATGCACGAGATCAGCTGGCGCGCTACGTCGCCTGCAATCGGCCTTGAGGGAAATTGCACGCGAGAGATTGTGAGCTTTGCCAGCTGCGTGTAGTTACCGTCCATGGCCGCGGAGATGGCTTCGTATGTGCGTGTGAGCTGCGTCGGCATGCTTGTCCTCATAAGTAACAGTGCTGAATACCGTCAGAAATATACACGTTGCACTGTGCCGGCATGTGGACAAGTACCTCTGACCATGCCAGATGTGATGATTCCCGGCCGGGGGGCGTGCGGGACAGCAACCGGGTCCTTGAATAATTTGTCGAGCAATGCATCGACCCTTGCAGCGATTGCTGAAGACGATTCGCCCTTGCTCTTAGCGAGCGCGCAGTGCTCGGGTCCCGCCTAAGGTGCGTGTCACGAAGGTGACGCCCGCGAGTAGCATCTGATACGTACCGCGCCACATTTCCCGAGGACATAGTCAAAATTAGCTTCTACGCCGTTTAACATGGTAGCTAGCCACTTGTGCGACGGCTCATCTGATTTGGTCAGCTAAGACGGGCACAGGCCAGTGGATGTGGGACGCACTGGCCCATATTTGAGCATCCACGACACCGTCAATGGCGACGCGTCCAACGCGGTCGGGAAACCTGGCATCGAAGATAATGAGCACGGAGCATTGCGTAATAGATTCTGTAGGACCGACATGTTGACAAGATAATTTCCCAGGACTGAGCCGTAGGAAGCTGAAGTCCGGTGAGACGAGTGTAAAAAACAAGCTTGTGACACAAAACTCACGTCCCCAATAGTTGCTGCGAATGCGATAGTCAGCCCAGTAACTAGAATCAGTAGTAACCGACTGACATAAGCGCATCCTCCCCGTCCAGTACGGTAGTCATATAGTCGATATCCCTCGCTACCGTGGCAGAGGACATGTACTTGATGTCTTCGCTTCCCGGAGCATCCATGCATGTCTCAAAGACCACTTCCGTGAGCGCGAGCCATTCCGCATACTGCGCCTCGATAATGGCGCGTCCTTCGGCCGAAAATGGATCCGGCGGAACATTGAAACCTTGAGAAAGCACCGTCCCAGAGCGGAGGAGCTGGTAGTCTGCCCAGGTTGGGAAGCATGCGACCGCGTGTCTGTTGGTCATGTCACGTCATTCGTATCTCCAAATGACACTGAGCCCACTGGGTCTTGCCGACGCCGCGGGAGTCAAAGCCCACAATATCATATCGTCCGTTGAAGAGGCGGGAAAACTGGTGTCGCCGTTAGCGAGAAAATGTCAGCGAAGTTACCCGGGACGTACTGGCTTCCCCATTAACAATGCGAGAGTAGACGCAGGGTTCCCCGGCCCGCCAAAATTTATGAATAGAGATCCAATACGTCTGCTGGGATCTGGTGCGGGATACCGAGCGATGTAGACTTCGGTGGTGCCTTCAGACTGATTGAAGTAATTGCGAGGTACTCTGTGGGCGGGCTTGTCAGAGAGAAGAATTTTTGTAAAGTCCAAGGTAGCTCTGCACCTTATGAAACCGCACTCAAGGTCGGTGTCCTCAGAACACGGAGCGAAGCCCTGCCTGTGCAATCCATACGGTGGCCAGTCGTTGAGTATTATCACGAATGCGAGCAGGCCAACAAAGGACACAACGATGAACACCCAGCGCGTCCGCCGCGGCCACGGTGGTGCGTCGGTGATAGAGTCGGCCTCAGCGCTGGGTACGTGTACTCTCGGTAGTAAATGAGTGCGCTCTTCTGCCTATGACACGTCAGCACCGCATTTGGTCGACTAGGGCGAGGCGCCACTGCTGCGAGAGCTGAGCAATGCATACCGTTCCAGGCGCGCCCCGGGATAGCTCCTGAGCCATGGCTACACTCTGGCTCGCGTTAGAGAATCAAGTCGTCTGTGTTCGGTCTGCTGCGGCGTCATCCGTCCAGAGTAGTGGCAGTTCGGATGATGATCGCGGATCCGCTGATGGCCAATACCGGGACCAGACGCGAAAACAGACTCCGAACACAGGCTTTGCTTTGAACCATTATCGACCCGAACAACTAGAGGCCTGGGACCAATGGAACCTATTTCCAAAACTTCAGCGCTCGCCTATGAATATCTCTGCCGTGTACCTATCTGGAAGACCCTATCGTAGAGCTCCAGATGACGTCTGCACGCCATTGGCGCCCTCCAACCTTCGACGGCTTCAGACTGGCTTCCTGCCTCCGGTTTTCATTGCTGCTATGGTTCGCGGCTGGGGACTTGGGGTCAATGCTGCAGCGATGGTGGTGGTCATGGCTACTACAAGCTCTGCTCAGCAGCAGATCCCACTCTCAGCGCCGCCGCCAAAGAGAATAGCCATCGTGGGCATGGGCGCTGGCGGTATCAGCGCGCTCAAAGCGATTATGGACTTGCCTGTTGAGCTACGTCAGGGCTGGGAGGTCGTCGCTTTCGAGAAGCGACACGCTGTCGGCGGTTTGTGTTCGTCGCTCGCCTTGCCTGTGCGTGTAAGCTGCTCACCAAGGATACAGGGCTTCCCGAGGACGGAGACGTTCCAAATCCGCCTGACATTCCAGAAACACCCTTATATCCCAGTTTGCGTACCAATGGACCCCACCCGTCACGTACGTTTCCAGAGGCATCACGAGCATTTGCTGACACCGCTTTGTGCGCAGTGACCATCCCGCATTGGCCATTACCACCAGAGACTCCACTTTTCGCACCTCACCAAGACGTACTCAGATATCACCAACTTACAGTAAATCACTTCAACCTTTCCAGCTATATTCGGTTGCGGCACCACGTGCACAAGGCTTCATGGATTGGCTCCTCTACAACGGGATACTGGGACTTGGTCGTTGAAGATCTTTCAATTGGCGTGGGTAGTCGGAAACTCTTCCACGCGCACTTCGACCATCTCATTGCTGCCCCCGGCGTGAATGTGTTCCCTTGTATACCAAGTTTCCAAGGACAAGAGGACTGGATGGCCTTGAACAAGACGATCTCGCATTCCATATATTATCGCACTCCGGATCCCTATACTGGTCGTGCAGTCGTCGTCGTCGGCCACGGCCCTAGCGGCTGGGACATCGCTCGCAATCTCGTCGGGACGGCGAATAAGGTATTTCGGAAGCTTCATCGAGCTACTTGACCAACTGAAAACCGTCCTTCTGTAGGTGTACTGGTCCGGCGAGGCAGGAAAAGGACTACCCGCCATCTCAGGTGCACTGGACGTGCCGCGCATCGCTAGCCTCACAGGCGGCATAGTCCATTTGCGTAACGGCACCGAGCTGCGCCATGTCGACGCGATAATCCTCGCAACGGGGTACGAAGTGCGCGTCCCCTTCCTATCGGCGGGCGGCGCCCTGCACGAGCTCGCACCAGGGCAGCCGCAGCCAACAGACAGGCTGACGACGAACACGTACTACATATACCCGCTGTACGAGCACACGCTCTCGCTGGACACCCGCTACCCTCTCGGCGCCCTCTACTTCAACGGCATCATCCTGTATAACCCTACCGGCATGTGCGACTACGCGCAGGGTCTCTTTACCGCGTACACCATCGCGTTTCCCGAGCTGCTCGACTCGCGTGAGGAGCTCTATGCCGCGCTGAAGCGACGCGAGGAGCTCATTCGCGCTGACGGCGCAGATCCAGCGCATTACGGACACAAGGTAGAACGAGTACCATGGCCATCTGTCGGCTGCTCATATGAAAAGCTAATGCCATACACGCAGGTGAACAAGGGATACGGCCCCCGATCCGGCCACGGCGGGGATGGCGCGTTCGAAGACCTCCTAGTCAACCTGCTTCGCGAACGTCGACCCAAGCTGGCAGGCCGCGGTGGCATCCCTCCAGCGGGCGTGAACTACACGGAGCCATGGCGCGTGTACGCCATGGAGCACGGTATAGACCTTCTCAAGGCCTGGTTGGCGGGCATTGCGGAAGGCGGTGTGGAATGGGAGCGGCGCTGGAGCCGCGGGCGTCGTACCGAGGAAGATTATGTGAATCTGATATACGAGGTCATGGCATGGTGGGCGCAACGAGGCAAACACTGAATGCACTGCATGTACGCGCTCTATCGCGGCGCGTGCAATTATCGATATTCTTGCAGTTGTACAATATGCATCAAATCGAAACGAAGATAGATAATTTAGGGCAGCACGAGAACAGTCATCCGTTCCATCGAAGGATACACATCCTCACCCGTCGCAGTTTGCGCGTCGAACCGCGCGTCGCGCACGGGGACGCTGACCAGTTCGACTTCCGGCTGCGCATTGTGAGCGGGCGAGGCAGGCCGTCCGTCACTGTAGGGATCTGCACGAGGCAGTGCACTCCGTCTATCCAGCAGCTTGATGACGGGTAACCTGAGCTCGCCACAGGCCATCGGTATCGCATTGAACAACAGTTCATCCTGCGCGCCGGCGATGAGCAGCGGGACCCGCCCGCTGCGCAATCCGGACAAGACAAAGTTTTCGTTAGGCTCGAGCTGCAGCGCCAGATCTGCTGTCCGCGAGGGATGACGGTTCTGAATCACCAAGCGCAGCGGGAAGGGGATGTGTAGTCGCGCGGTCGCTGGCGGGGCGACGAAGGCAACGAGGTCGTCGCCGGGAGGGGTGAGTTGCGGCAATGGTACCGACGTGGTGGCCGTTGATTCCTCGTTACCGACCCTTCCAGCACATGTCAGGCGTTGACGAATTTGAAGGGACCAGACTCACCTTCTCCATGTGAAGCGCATTTCGCCCGGGATAGATTCCAAACCAGCGAGAAGTTTGGATATCGAAAGGCTCAATCTTACGCTGTAGCTATCACCAGCCTCTAGCACTAATGGGACGATAAGAAGGGACTGATTGATACCAATGCATGCATACCAAGCGGGTAGTCGTCAAAAGTTGACGAACAGCTCTCCACCTTCAACCAGGGCTGATCCTGGGCATGATGAGGTTTTGTCGCGTCGCTATAATTTACAAAACCGCGCACCTTGCAATCAAGTTCTACCGACTGCAGCTCTATTGCCCACGGGCCTGGCGCGGTGCAAGTGAGCATAATATGCGCGTCCACGTCCCGCTCAAAAGCATCCTGTTCAAACGCGCTCATATCCGCAGGATCGCGCATGTCCTCTCGGGGGCGGCTGTAAGCCACAGTGTATGAGTGCTCCAAAGGTAGGACGGTCGGGACGGTCAACGTGTGTAGGACGTCGTTGGTGTCGAGGTCGGCACCATCATGCCGCTCGGTCTCTTCTGGCGCATCTGCAGGTTCCGCGTTTTCGCCATCAGAGACTCCGCGAGACTGTACAGAAATGTCGAGGACCCTGTCGCCCGCCGCCCGAGTACCGCAGAGCGTCAAGACCTTAGACACGATCTGGCCAGGTGCCAACGTCCCAAGCGCAACGCCTTTGAGGAGTGCGCTAGACCGTTGCTCGTCCAAAGCTATCAGATCTTCTGCACGAAGAATCAGCATGGCTCCCGGTTGCGGTATAAAACCGTACCAGCACCGTGCTCCATGGGCTGCAGCAGAACATCCACCATAACGGCAAACGTCCGCTCATCCTCATTCGTGACATTGATGACAATAGGGTATGCCTCGTCCAGGTACGCCGGCGCCTTGTGTTCCATGGAGACATTCAACTGGTGAGGAGGGTGCTTAACGCTGCCATGCATGAGAAGATGTTCAGAAGATGTTAAAATGAATCAACATACGTCGTGACATTGTGCTCTTGCCGATTCACGGCCACAAATGATATCGCACCCTCTTCGGACGAAAGCCAGGCTAAGGAATTTGACGCAGTGGCAAGGTCGCGGTGGTTGAGATCGATAGGAATTTCCACCTTCCAAGAGCCTTCCTGAAGACACAATGCGGCTTTCGATATCTGCAGGCGAAAAAGAAGTTCAGCACGCAGTCCAATACGACAGCACCCGAGCAGTGAACGAACTCACCTCCAATCGGCCAGGAGTTGCACTAGATACTGCGCCGCACACGACGAGACGACCAGGCGCAGCCGGCACACGCAGGTCAGCGTACACAGTGACAGGCTCCCCGGCCGCCTCCTGGAGTGGGAAGTGCCCAAGGTTCACACGCGCCACCGCAGCAGCGGGTTCATCGCCGGGCTGGTGTTGTATGACAACGCTCGGCGAGTCGTGCCCAAAAAACAAGAGAAGAGCCGACACCGGAAGAGCGGAGAATGGCACGCCTTGACGCGCTTGCAAATGTAGCTGGAAGGCCGCAGGCTCGCCAACAAAGACGGTCGGGCTCCAGAAGAGCGTTATCCAGTCGCCTGCAATGATACTGTCAGAGATATGTATGGATAACGCTGGTAAAACCTGCCAAGTGGACGTGCGTCGACAGGGTCCAAAATGAGCGGCTCGTCTTTGTCGGGGGAAGTGCTCTATAGACACCGATGTGACCTTTACGCTACGGATTTGGTGCAGATGCAAACCTTCAGGAGCTCTGACAATTCGTCGGCCGCGTTCCCACCATCTTGCTCATTAGGATTGATACCTACATTGCAGTCTTCATCAGCCAAGTAAAACAAGAATGGAGCGCATGTGCCGACAGACCATGTGCGAGCATCTCAAACAAAAGCCGCACAGCGGGCTCAATGAGGGGCATCTGCCGCGCAGACGCATACCAGGTGCGCAGGATGGGTTTCAAGAGCTCGCCCCATTGCTCGCGGCGGTATGTCTTAGCAATGCGTTCGAAGAACCTGCGGCGCGTCAGGTCAGTCGATCGGCTAAGATGACCACATGCGCACCTGACAGCCATGTCGAATTTGCCGGAGGTGTGGTAGGAGAGGGCGATGTGGTAAGCAATGTAGAGCGTGAGTCGAGTCGAGCCTGGATTGAACTTCTTGAACAAGTCGTAAGCTTTCGTGTGCAGCTGCCGACATTCGAAGCACCATCAGCACTTGTCCGAGTCCAACCTCCACCGCTCACGTACCTCCAAGATGAGCGCCTGGTGGTCGACCTTCTTCTCATTCACAAAACCAGGCGTGGCGGACAACGCGCTGGGCTGTGTCGCCTCGAGCTCCAGGGCCTGCATGAATCGGTCATACCGCATCTGGGTGTACTTGGCCGCGGCAAAGTAGTAGAAGCCGGGATGCTGCAACGCGTTGGCGGGCGCGGTGCCGAATGCTGCGCTCAAATCGACGCTCCCGCGCTGCTGCACGGCCGCCAGCTGCGCGATCAGCTCCGGGTTGGGGGCTTCGTGTGGCATGTGCACCGGCAGTCGCAGGCCGTGGCGAATGCCCAGTTCAAGTAGCTCGGCTAGGCAGCGTTGTCTGAAGAAAGGTACATCAACGCTGTTCGGAGGGTGCGGTTGGGAAGAAGGGGAACGCACTGTCGTGCGAGCCAGCTCCAGTATTCGAACGTTTCTTCGCCGATGCCCCATGCGCGCGACAGCTCAGCGAAACGTTGCACATGTCGGTTTAGGTGCGCTAATGCCCGTGCATGCTCCCCGTGATACAAATAAAGCTTGCAGATCTATAATTCGACGTAAGAGGAAGTCCAATTTCGACCGGACAGGCGTACCTTTACACTGATGCAATCAGCCAGCACCTTGGCCTCTGCCCATCGCTTGGTCCGCGGCGGGAGGACTCCTGTTGACGAAAACATGTCCACCAGTTGGAGCCAACAGTCCTCATAGTGTCTTTCCTGCTAGATTAACAACTGGTCGCGTTGTTAAATGTATCGACGTACTTGCGCGCCACTTCTTCCTCCGCTCGAAACTCTGCAAAGGTAGCGAGCTTGTAGTCGTACCGCACGGCCCACCCCGCAGGCCGTAAGGGCATAGGCTTCGGGTTGGCGGAGAGCAGCGGAGGGACGGGTGTGGATGCCGGATTAGCGTGGCGATTGCGTTTACGGCGCACACGCTTGGAATGTGCGGTATAGTATTCCATCGCAGAGTCGTAAAGGGCATCCTGTAAGCTATGTAGAGGATGAGCTTTCTTGTTAGGCTTGTATAGTAGGAGGTTGTACGAACCTCCGCACAAAGTCGGCGAGTTCACTCGCACTGACGGGACTCAGAACGAAGAGCGCAGCACGCGAGTCAAGCGCACTCTGCCGCCTGATGAATGTGAGGCGCGCATCAAGATTGGGGTCGTCTGCCAGTCGATTATTAATGCAATGGAGCACGACAAGACCGCGCGTACATACCAAGCATTCGCCTGCTCGCCATGAGAACAACAGTTAGCTTTATGCCGCGCTCCATGGCGGACTTCTTGCGTGTTGCAATCTCGTTGGCGAGGTCCATGTCGTGCCGTCGTTCTTCCTCGCGGTCCTGGTTGTCGTGGCCCTCAAGTGGCGACTTCGGTGACGGCAGCTCCCAGAGACGCAAGAAGAGCACGAAGACGGAGGGAACGAGCTCAAGATGCTTGCGCATCCATATGGGCGCTATGAGTCCGTCTGGATGCAGCGGAGAAGACGGCATAAGGGGTGACAGCGGCGACCGCGCCGTGGCGCCTGCTGCCAGGGCGTCCTCAATGCGATTGGCGGGCGTTGGTGGAAATATCTTGCGTGGTGGAAAACGGACATTCTGAGCAGAGTCTTGAGTTGTTTTATATAACTTAGAATATCATAATGAATGCACCTTTTCAACCAGGTGCACCTGGAATGTCTTGCCGCGATCTGCGAGCCAAATGGTGTTCTTGGGCACCTGTGTCAATGCGTCGCGCAAGCGTTGCTGTAATATTGCGAATGCATCCAGCTGAGCAGATGGGACGCGAATAGTCGGGGTGGCTGGCGGAGGATGGGCACTGGCTGGGGTAGCAGCCGACACTGGCGTCTGCGCTGGCGGCGGTGTGGGAGGCGGAGCATCGAGACCCGCGACGAACATGACAGGACATGGCTGAGCCAGTAGTTCTATCGGATATGAATTCATTTCTGCCGTTTAACCACAGTCTAGTGTTATACTCCCAATAACACGACTGCCGTATCGAGTTATTCAGGCCGCGCCGGTTCGTTGATAGTAATGGCAGCAGGTGAGGCGAAGCCCGGCTGACGCGTCACAAACTCCGCCACTTGCCTTCTTTCCTCTTGCCTGCGCCGCTGGAATAGCTCTTCCAAACCTTTGGTCGTTCTAGGTCTATGTTTCAAGGGACCTATAATTGACGAGATCCAGTTCGTTGCTTGCTCATAACATCTGGAAGGTCCTGCGCCGTTCTTCCCCCGAGATCAAGCTATTTCGCAATTCTTTGCAAGCTGCCAGCCTGACGTGTCCTTGGTCGCTTGCTTCTAGCATCGCGTAATTTCTATTGCAAAACCCATAATCTAAACAGGTTTGTCGATAGGCCCGCAGCCCTGGAGGAAATGTCCCTGCGTCTGGCTGAACAAACATTCGACCTTGCCGTGCTTCTTGGTTGACTAATCACGCAACTGGCGCCTTGTGATCCTACTATCCGACGTGGGAGTCTGTTGCGCCCGGGTACCTGACTCGTTTCTTCAGACAGACTGGTCACCGGTCATCGCTCGTTTGCCATGGCAGCTGCGCGATGCTCTGTCATGGACGCGTTACATAGCTTGTCGCGATATTTACCTTCCAATCCAGAGATCCCTACGCGCTGGGCGCATGCTGCTCACACGGTTGGGTCTTATCAGAGGTGGCTTTCCTCAGGACTGTGGCGCGCACTGTCTAATTCAGATCCGTCGTGCTTCTCAGTGTCATTCCGTCCGATACAATGTCTTGTGACGCTGCAACTGACTTGCTCTAAACCCTCTGAAGCCCTTTCATAGCGCTCATCGGATCTACGCTGGCTGTGGGGTGATACTTCGGCAGCATAACATTCCCACACCTAGGGCCTGTCCTCGTCAAAATGAACCAGCGCAGCTGGGTTCAATACATCGAGGTGTATAAAAGTGCTATGTTTGTGCTGCACTCCGGCTTAGCTGAAACCTTTTTTAAACGCGTTCCCACCCCAGCAGGACGCCCAATGTGCCAAAGCGGCCCGGATTTTCCGATAGCTTGGTTAAATACCAGTTCATTCGAGTGGGATGCTCAAGCGTCTCTTGACATGGCGCTTACTCAGATTGATATGCTGGCTTGCGCTCTTTGCATTGCCTGCATCGCGGGCATCGCATTCTCAAATTACCGTAGGTCTAAAAGCGTTATACCCTTGCCTCCCGGTCCGCCGGCCGCCGGGCTGGCGGGCAATGCTAAGGACATGCCAACCTCAAAGCCATGGCTCGGTTACCAGGAGATGGGCCACAAGTATGGTAAGGACTACCACCAATGACACGAATTTCGCTGCTGACGACGATTCTCATAAAACAGGACCTCTCGTCCACCTACGCGTCTTTCACAAGCATTTCATCGTGGTGAATACGATGGAGGTTGTGACCGAACTCTTCGAGAAGCGCGGCAACATCTACTCCGACAGACCAGCGTTCCACATGCTCGATCTGTAGGTAGATCTCATCTGGCACGGAGCATCCAAAACTGACGCGAGGCGCATCACAGTATGGGCTGGCGAGTCCTTGATACAAAGCGGACTTTGTCTACATCACTAATATCTGTTGCACTCGCAGGCTTTGGAACACAGGCCTGATGCCCTACGGGCAAGTGTGGCGTGAGCATCGCCGCGTTCTGCACAACTTCTTCCACGAGGGTGTGGTGAAGAACTATGCCGAAATTCAGACTCGCAACAACGTGCTGCTATTGCGGTCGTTGCTGGAGCAGCCTGAAAATTTCCGCCATCATATTCGTCGGTACGCGGTGGTGCCCCTCAGGAGTTCTCGTTGACTCAGTTTTCATATCTGCGTAGCCTCTCCTCCGCCAATGTCCTCGCCGTGAGCTACGGTATTGAGATAGGACTGAGAGACGACCCTTGGGTCGCAATAGCTGAAGAGGGCACTGATACCTTCGCGGCGATCGGCTCAGCGCCGTATCTCGTGGACTGGATTCCAGCTTGTGAGCCGCCTGCATGCTTTTTTCTGGTGGTCGCATATCTAATGGCAAAAGTGAAATACATCCCATCGTGGTTCCCAGGCGCCGGCTTCAAGCGCCAGGGATTGATTTGGCGTGGCCAGGTTGAGCGCATGCTGCACGCTCCGCTAGATTGGGTCCAGTCCCAGATGGTCCATTATTCTCCTTCTCTTGAGCATACATTTCTGACCTGTTATACGCAGATTGCCGGGAAGCCGGTGCCTTCCATGGCCGCCGACCTTCTAGAAAACGGTCTGCATGGGCAGCAAGTCCCCGAAGTGGTTGTCATGAACTCTGCCTCGATAGCGTACGCAGGTGAGCAGATCATTTATATATTGTTAAAAAAAATGCTAACGTAACGACAGCGGGCTCAGAAACGGTGCAACGCCAAGCAGCGAAGTCTATTAACGCCGTACTCAAGGCTTTTGCAGACATCAACAACAATCCAATTCTTCCTGCTAGCAATGCTGCTGAACCCCGAGAAGCAACGAGCTGCTCAGGATGAGATTGACCGTGTCGTCGGATGGGAGCGTCTCCCAGAGCTGAGCGATCGAGAATCGTTACCGTATGTGGGTGCGCTTCTGCTGGAAGTTTTTCGCATGAACCCGGTCTTCGCGATAGGCACGCATCTCCGTATTGAGTCGGCGTTGCACTAAGCTTAATTAATCCTTGGGTATTAGGCTTGCCTCGCCGTGTCATGGAGGACGACGTTTACCAAGGCATGAGAGTTCCAAAAGGGGCAACTATCATACCCAATGCATGGTACGACTTACAGTATTCACTGGTGTCCCCTTCGCCCGAATACTGATGTGCCGGGTCTAGGGCAATGCTGCGTGATGAGCGCATTTACGCACAACCGCACTCGTTTATCCCTGAAAGATTCATGAAGGAGGGAAAACTCGATGCGACAGTGCCGGATCCACGCATTCCAGTGTTCGGCTGGGGTCGTCGGTCCTGCGTAGGTCGCCCGTTTGCCGAAGCCAGCCTCTGGCTTGCTGCCACAACCATGCTCGCGTGCTTTAATATCACGAAGGAGAAGGATGCCAACGGCATGGAGATTGCGCCCAATGAAGAACTGGATGTCGGAATGCTCGTGTGCGTTTGCAGCCGCTTAGTTTGGACTTTTAACGCTCACTTTTTCTGGCAGCTCTCCACGACCTTTCAAGTGCGAAATTATCCCGCGATCCTCGGCGGTCGAAGGATTAGTTCGCCTCGCCGCCGATCAGTTTTGACTAGCAGAAATGCAAAACGAATGCTACGTTTGCCCGTATGGAAATCAAACAGACATAGTACTTGCATCACAAATTACCACAGCTTAAACTGTGTACATTGTCTTCGATGCGCACAGCGTGCTTGTCGCACTTGGTGGGTGTCGGAGGAAATGTAGAAAGCCGACGTTCCGACATGTGAGTACACCCACCTAGTACTACTCGTCGGTTCAAGGGCGGTACTGTCTGCAACAAGGTGACTATTGAGTAAAGTCTTCAGTTGATGTACGCTTCAAAACAGTACACTGACTGCACTCTTTTAACCTGGTGCCTCTTAGTATCTTCCCCTCAGGATTTCTTTTCAACTTGATGGCGAAAGCGCTACCCAGGACAAGGTTCCAGAGCAACGATCAGACATCCGAGCTGGACCGTGGGCGATGATGAACATAAGCACGTGCCGTCAGTGAGGGCGGGTCAATGAGGCCCGGGAACCTGCTTGCCAGATCGAGAAGGAACCATGTTGCAGAAACTACACGAGAAGATGGAGCAGGAAGCACGACGCTGTGCGTAAAAATACTGCTACCCTGCAACGAAGGCAAGTAAGCATTATGTCATGTCCCGGCCGCGAAGGCAGCCTGTCCGGATCCTGCGATGACCGGCCCAAGGCACCTGCCGGGTACTTAGCAGGACCGCAGTGATATGCCACCTCAAGGCCTCAGTCGTGTAAAAAGACAACGCCTAATTCAAGTTATTGCCGCTTCGCGGCAGCTCTGCCAAGCGGATTCAATCCTGAAGTCTTTGCATAGTATGAGAGATATCTAAGGATCATAGGCATCTCTCATACCATGCAACGTTCGCTTGAGCTTTCACGTCTGATTGAACGTAAAGATCCAATAGCGGTGACAACGATATTCCGCGGATATGCGCTGCGGAGATGTGATGGACGGTGTTACGGACTAACAAGTCCGGTACTCAACGCTACAAAGACCGGCATCACCGTTCCCGATCATCATTCCGCAGCGCAAGTCCATCTCTGCAAGATCTGCCAGGCTTCTGCATTCCGCTAAACCCAGGTGGGGGGACGTGATATGATATGACGGCACGCACTTCGGGACGCGCCTCGACCCGGCAGCCACTGCAAGGGTACCAGAGCCGTTGTGATGTCTATAACCTGCCAGCAAGAAGGTGCGATCGCGCTCAACCGGAGCGAAGCGTGTGTATGTGCTTTGCTAAATGTCTGATTATTTGAGCTCGAGTTCTGAGGGCCTGCGGATCATCAGTTATCGCCGGACCTGCGCCGATCATCTAGGCGCGCAGAGGATTCTCGTCGGCAGTCTAAATACGCGTTTACGGCGACAGCCGAATCGTTCCTTGTCCTCCTACCTGCACATGCAAGACGATACCAGAAAACGGCGCGGGCCAGACCCAGTGGTGTGCGCGGAATGCCGCAGGCTCAAGCTGAAGTGCGACAGACGCTTGCCGTGCTCGTCTTGCTTCAGGCGGGGCTGCGCTGCAATATGTCCGAGCGGTGTGGCGCCTGCTTGTGTAATCTGAGTGGTCCATGCTGACTTGCCTTGCTTGCGCTCTAGGAACTGTGGGCGGAGAACAGAGGTGCAGTCCACTGTCTGGCAGCATCTTCAGTGCTGACAATACTACATGCGTCCAGAACCCCATCGTCAGAAACCCAGTATCTGCAGTACAAGGTCGAGGCGGTATGTGGTGCACCGGCCCGCGCATATAGATCACCAACGATGCCTGCTCAAGATGACAAGACGAATAGCAGAGCTCGAAGACGCTCTCGCCACCGTGCAAGCCCAGTTAACGGACAAACCGCACCCATTGCTCGCAGACGAACTTTCGAGGCCAAAGGCGACGCCATCTTCGCATAATCAACCTCCCGAGAGTGCTGCGAGATGCACGAACGACACAGTCGCGGATCGCCTGGGGACGCTCACGATCGGCGAACGCGAGCACTTCTTCGGACAACATGCTGCCGCAGATGTGAGTTCTTCCTTCTACGTATGAGGGCTATGACCTTACGGGTTCTCTTAGTATCTAATCGACTCGGTTTGTCCGTTTCGCGATTCGTCGCATCACATATGATATCTGAATAGTGCTATTGAGCAGGAAGACAATGCGTCGGAAACGCCTGAGTCCGCCTCTGCGCTCCCGCTTGATATCCTACTTCTCTCTGGCGGCTTTCCCATGTCCAACATCCATCAAGCCCGCGAGTTCATGACAACAAAACTCGCTAGCTGCCTTCCCCCCGCACCAGAGGCCAGCAAGCTCGTCGACATTTACTACCGCCGTGCAACCTGGCTTTTCATGCCTATTCCTCAGGAGGAACTCAACCAAACGGTTTTCGCACGGCTTTATGGTAACGCTACTCCCTCCGTTGCGAATATCACTACGCATGAATTGGGAATGTTATACAGTACGTCGGGGATCGTTCTTGCAGAATATGACGCGCCAATGAATTCGTACGCACGCAGTGATTTTCGCTATTGCCTCCGTGGTCGACCCAGACCGTCCGCCCTACAATGCCGAGGCGGCAAGCTATTACGAACTCGGACGCGCTGCACTCGCCATCGAGTCCGTAATCGACAACCCATCGATACAGTGTATTCGAGCCGTCGTACGTTTAGTTACACTGCGTGTCGCGGATCTTAACCCATACACGCTGTTTAGTTCTTGATGGCTATGTTTTTGCAGTTGTACGAGCATCAATACAGCCCGACGATGGCTTACAGCTTAGTCGGTCTTAACACGCAGTTTGCGCAAAGCGTATGTCGGAGGGTTTACATCCTGACGAGTCTGGATCTAATGTCCGAGCATAGCTCGGCTTGCATCGCGATGATACGCCATGGAACCTGCCCGAATGCGAGCAACAAAGGAGGAGACACTTATTCGTAAGCCGTCAATCTACGTTGCTTGAAGCATACATCGATTGAAGGTCGTGTCAGTGGGAAGTCGCTACACATGATTACTGGTCGAGCTTCTCGTTCGGACGCCCTCCTTGCCTTGCGCTGGCGCACGTAGATGCGAAACATCCTGAGGATCTAGAGAAATTCCTTGGTCTCGACGGGAAATGGCAGGATTCTTGTTCGTCTTCTCTCCCCTTTCATTGTCTGCGGATAGCCTCATTGACTAGACATACAGTCCGGCACTGGAATCAGACATTCACGCACCAAGTCATGTTCAAGGTTGTGGATCAGGCTTTTGGCGTCACATCGCCCAGCTACGCCGTGGTGTTGCGATTGGACCGACTCATTCGCGAGCATCCTGTCAGCGACGGGTTGCGCATCGTCAAGGTCGAGGATACCCAGGCTGGCATTCCCGACTCGCTCATCATGCAGCGTCATCTGGTCTTTACGCTCACGCAAAGAGGTACGCGTTACGGAAATATCTATGAGGACGGTGTCAGACTGACTTCGCTGAAGTGCTACTGTTCATGCATCGCAGCTTTTTCGCGCGCGCACTGACGGACTGCCCGGAAGACCCGCTGAAGAGCAAGTACGCACAGTCCGTGCTTGCTGCATTCCGATGTGCGCTTTACATCACGACGAGCGTGCGCAAGCTGCACGCCCAGGTGCCATCCGCGCTGCGCTTCTTCGTCTTCTGGTCCCCGATATTGAGCTCCTGTTTCGTGCTGGGCTCGATCGTCATCAAGTCGCCCAGTAGTGGGCTCGCGCCGCCTGCGTGGATCGAGCTTAACAAAGCTTATGAGTGGTTGGAACAGCTCGCGCCTACGTCGCGCCGTGCTGCACGTATCATGGTGCGCACCGCCGCTGTTTTCGCTACACACACGCTTGCTCATGACCTGCTGCCGACAGCCGAAGATGCGCATACTCAAGTTGAAGGCGCAGGAAGCGTACACAGCATTCACGGCCGCCTCGGGAGGCGTGCCGCGCCCCGTGGACAGCGAGTTCGCGGAGTTGGAGAAGCAGTTTTTATGCGGCTGTTCGAAGCTCATCGACAACGCGAACAAATCGCATTCGCCGAGCCCGAGCGCGTCACAGTCGCCCCCAGCCTCTTCGACGTTACCGACCGCACAGGAGCCGGCGCCAACTAGGAGTGCAAGCACCTCTTCGCTGCAGGCGACACCATCTGGCGCCGACATGTTTTCCGACGCGGTCTCGTGGCCTCCGTCCCACCAGCTACCTCCTCACGGTCAGTCATATCAGCCCCAGCAACCGACGTACGCCTGGAATTTCGACCCAATCACGCCCGCTCCTTCACAGGGAGGTTCGCAGTTTCAGCAGAGTTCGCAGTTCCAGCACAATCCACAGTTCCAGCCCGCGCAAGGCTTTGGCATGCCTGGCGACTTCAGCATGCCGCAGGTGGACTGGAGGCAGATGGACGACTTCGCGCAGATGCCGCAGCTGCCCTCATCGACGAGCAACCTGGACATGCCGTGGCAGCTCTTTATGTCTGGTATCGGTGTCGATGACCGGCGACGGCAGCAGGAATATGATCGCAGTACTCATGGTGGCCATGGGGGCCATGGACCCGGGCCGATGTAATAATCGTTGCAATGATACCCTTATACCTCATTTCCTCGAGCTATACTCACCGAGCTATACTCACCACTACAGTATTCTGGTGGGGCCAGCGAGAATGTAGGAGCATAGCATGTCCGAGGATCGAATGTTGCAGCGCACAGGGCGTGTCATTTCAGGCAGCCCATACAGGCCTGCAGGTATAAAAGTCTATTATCCTCCCCGACAGGTCTCCATTCCTGAACATCCGCATCCCACGTCCGACTCCACAAAATCCTACAGAAGCAGAAAGTCTACTATGGCTACAGCTTTTGTTTTTTTTGTTTCCCGACAATGCCAGTGTTCGTCAGAGCCCCTATCCAGTCGTGCGATGGCGTGCGTCGTGCGCCGTCAAGCGTCGTTGCGTCGTGTATCTTGCGGCGACCGTCGCGCGCGCCCATTTCAGAACAATCGCCGACGGAGGGCGTGCATAGCGCCGAATACGCGGGGCACGCCCGCGCGATCTGTATGCGGCCGAAAGGAGGACGGGATTATATTAATAAAACTGTTTTGCACAAAGGAAAGACACACGAGTAGGATGGAGTGCGAGAGAGAGCGTGAACGAGATAAGAAGATAAGTAGGTTAAATGTTATGTCAGACTGAGAGACGACGCCATCAACGACCCAGCAGCTGCTTGCGTCGACACTCGTCCGCATCCCTCCGTCATCGGTCGTCTTGTTCAGGCACCGATGTGGACGCCAACCTCGACGTCGAGGCCGATCTTGATCGGGTTGATCGGTCTCTTGCCTGTGGGAGGACAGGGGATGGGGTGGGAAGGGGAGTGGAGGGGGAGAGGAGCAAAATAAGCATTCGATTACTCACGAGAGGCGGCAGACGGCGGGTTGCCGTTCTTGCCCGCCGACGACTTGACGTCGTCGGGGAACGTACCGAGGAGTTGCGAGCGCGCGGCGCGGATGAGCTTCGAGTCCTTCGTGTCGCCCGTCAGGTCGAACATGTTGATGCCCGCGAGGCCGTTCTTGCGCGCGAACTCGGCCTTCGCGGCGTAGCTCTCCGGGCTGCGTTTCTGTCAGCATTATGGTAACTCTGGAGCAGACGAAGCGCGCACTCGTCGTAGGCGATGAAGTCGCGCGTCTTCGGGTTGAACACTGCGAAAGAAGATAAATGAGTTGTCACGCGCTATGCCGAGCCCGTGAAGTCGACATACGGAATGGCGTCTGCGAGCACTTGTCGAAGTAGCGCTTGAAGCCTTTTCCGCCTTGGGTGCCGTTGGCGCTGAGTCTCTGTAGAAGCATCATGAGTAGCTGCACCGGTTCGAGCTGGCATAACGCACTCCGGTCTCAATGAGCTCGCGGAAGAGCCAGGATGGAGCAGGGCCAGTCTCGGCGCCGCAAGGATCAGTGCCAGGACCAGCGGAGGTGACACCGCCCTTGGGGACGTCCTGCGTGCGGTTCTGGTAGGCAAGCGACGTCGCCTTGCCCACTTTGCGCGGAACAAGAGTGCTGGATTCCGTGATGTAGGGGTACGCGTAAGCAGGCAGACCCTGTAACCGAGGGTTAGAAACCGGGCTCGAAAGCATCATAGCGCGTACAAGGAGGATCTTCTCGGCCGGGAACCCATTTTCAGTGAACACCTTGACGCCCAGAGCACCTGAGACGCCAGAGCCTTCGTCTGTTGCGCACGTGTCGTAGAGCTGACCGACGGGTCCAGTCGTCTGCGACCAGCCGAAGCCGTAGATGTCGTACGCCATCTGTCAAAGGTGAATGACACGCTTAGCGAGCATTTCGCATGTACGTACGATTGTCTGGAATGCCATGATGATCAGCCAGCGGTCTTCGACGAGAGGAGAAAGGCAAACGCACGATGTAGTCGAGGTAGACAGCGAGCCTATTAATGCGCTCGTAGATGTCGCCGCCGGCGCCGAAGATTCCAGAGACACTGACGGCTGCGGAGATGCGGGTGTTGGGGGCATAAGCGCGAATGTCCTTGAGGAAGCCGAGGAAACTGTCCGCGTCGTCGGGACGGATGGTGTTGCAACCGAGCCCCTGGACGGCGGGATACTCCCAATCGATGTCGACGCCGTCAAAGCCGTATTTCGTCAGGTAGCCGGCGATGCTCTGCGCGTAGAGAGCGCGGCCGGTTGCGTTGGCCACGAGGTCCGAGAAGTAACTGCCAGCCCGTTTAGCGCGGGCCACACGCGACGGCACACGCTTACATGGACCCCGTCCAGCCGCCGATGCTCAGGCTGACGGTGACGTTCGCCTTGTGTGCGCGGTCGATGACGGGCTTGATGAGGTCCTCGGCGCCGCCAAAGTCGAGCTCGTAGGTGGGCGTCGTGCCAGCAACGAACCAGTCCTGCACGCTCTGCTCAGCCCGCAGTATAAAAAATTTTGGGTACGGCGCATACAATATGCGTGAACTGGTTGTACTGAATGTCCTTGGGCGGTAGCAGGTCCGAGGCGTAGGACGGCCAGTAGCCAGAAATGACGGGCTTGCCGGTGAAGGCCTTGCTCGCCGCGCTGGCGACGCCGGCGACTGCGGTAACGACTGCCAACGACGAGGAGACCATGGCGAACGGGGGGAAGGCAGGATGCGGCACCACCAGGCGGAGGCGCGGCTATTTATGCAGCGGAGCGGGGCGTGCTCATCACGAGGATCTTGGATCCAGCCACGCGATTCTCCGGTGGCGCTCAATTTCTGTCAACAATTTGCCTCCGTGCCTGCTGCGCAAGCTGAAATTCTTATTCTGCGGCTGGTCTGAGCTCTGCAAAGTCGTAGTCTATGAAGGATTCAAGATGAGGGCTAGTAATCCCTGCATCACTGCGATCTCAGGGATACAAATCCCGAGCGGTCTTTCAGTGCACAACTGCCTCAGGACTTCATCTTGACCGACAATGACTGTCGCTTATGAAGCTATAGTCGATGAAGCCAGGCTTTTGTCTCTGTGTTCTCAATTGCACGAGACCAGAAATAGACTCTTGAGAAACTCTAGCCACGCGACGCGTACAGTTCATCACGTCGAGATTGAGAAGGCCGGTCTCAACGGAGCCGACGCGAACGAATCTCCAGGGCTTGCGCATGAGAATCAGATCTCCTTTGGTCAGCGCAGTAACTGCGGCGCCAGGACGGCCTAGAGTTCAGGCGCCCAGCGAGCAAAACATAGTGTATCTGGTGCATCTGAAAGCAACTATTCGATGTGGGTGCAGCCAACGGCGTGTCCACGACCTGCGCGATCGTACTCGTAGTATTAGTACATATCCAGACCGCGGGACCCCTCCGCTTCACGTGAGCACCCAGCGCGTCCTATGCACCCAGCTCCTCGCCCGCTTTCCGTAAACGTACATGGGAATTGTCGTCAAGCAAACAGCAATGACGAGGCCGCCGATCGTCGAGAAGCACTTCAGTACTCCTGCAAACGTCGTTTTCGATGTGAGCGGACCCCTGATTCACCATCCGAGGATAATACGCACCCTGATTCGTGATCCAAGGGATGGCGACATAAGTGATTCCGAAGATGAAGCAATTCTTCAAGGCGCTGCCCTCAGCGTTAAATCACTGTAAGAGTCTGTTGCGGATGAGACACCGTCTTACTTGATCACTGCGAATGTCTCCGGCGCATAGTTAGGATGGGCATCGACGACGTATGCCACGACGCTGTTTTTCAAGACGCATCAACGTCAGCTTGAACTGGCTCAGCAGCCCATTCGCAGTGGCACTCACGCGATTCCTACCAAAGTACAAGATATGAGTTCACGATTCAAGAGAATACAGACAGTCGAAGCTCACCAGCAACGGCCTGCCCGAAATTAATGAGGGAGTCGAATATCGCAGGCGCAATCCACGGCTCGAGCAAATGCGCGCTGATTGCCCAGCCAAACCAGCCCATAGTCTGCGTCACGAGCACGGGAATTATCATAACGAGGCGGAATCTATCGGGCAACACCAATTAGTCTTTGCTAGCAGCTACACAGCGGCGACTCGCAAGACGCAAACTTGCACGCACTCGGGCTCATACACGCCGCCATTCATGCGGGCCATCCTCGTTACGGACCAGTCCGAGAGAGGGCCGGTGATGGCGTTCCCCAAGAACGTGGCAATGAGCGGGCCCACGCCGCTGATGAGCCCGACTGCGCCCGCGCCGAAGTTGTACCCGAATTCGGGCGTGGAGAAGAGCAACGAGACGGAGACCGACAGCAGCACAACTTCGGATTCGGCAATGCGTTTGTTAACTTTAGTTAGCCCGGTCGCGAACAGCCGGAGTGAAGTGACGTACGCCAGCATTGCGTGGTGCCGTAGATCAACGCTCCCCACAGCACGATGGGCGATGGGACCAGCGAGAACGGGCGAATGGCTAGCGTCAAGAAGCTGGTGTCCGAGTACCTTTCGCCTGTCCAAGGTTTGAGGGACATGAGGAACTGCTTCGTCGTGAAGCCAGAACGCGGTGGCTGTTGCAGTTCGATGTCGGAGGTGTTGCTACCATTCGCCAGCGCAACTTCTTTCATTTTCTCGTTATCGATGACTGCCGGTTCTACCTTGGCAGGCGACTCCTCCGCCATTGTTGACACAGTTTTGCGGATGTAGGCTGTCTCGGGAACGAAAAGGATCGTGAGGATTAACAGCACTGCGAACTGAAACGGTGAATCAGCACGTACTCAGGCAACCGTGTGACGATACAACAGGCCTACCAGAACAGCCTCTATCACAAAGCAGACGCGCCAGGAGACATTCTGGATCAGGAACCCGTTGACGATATACACGAGATTTATTCCTCCGAGTAACGCGAACTTCAGTCGGATGAGCAAAAGCAGTCCTGCCCATCCAATTCTGACACAACTCACCGACCAAATGCTGATCCACAGCCCCCGTTCGTGGACAAAGAAGATGTCCTATGTGCATTGAGTGACATAAAGGAGAAATAACGCAAACCTCACAGCAACTGTGGCTTCAACCAACGCTTCGATCGGAGCCATGCCGCAGCCTCCAATTACACGGCTGGCCGTGAAGCTGCCTATATCGGCAGCCAACGCACTCCATATCGAACTGACCAAGAGAAAAATATTTCCCGTAAGGAACACCGGGCGTCGGCCCCAGAGGACCGAACAAGGCGCAGTAAGCAGCAAAAACAAGCCGATCGCGAGGACCAGGTCGCCGGTAATTTTGCTGATAGCGTCTGGTGTCGTGTGCAAATCTTCCGCGACAGTGACAAGCCCAGCACCTATTATGGGACCAAAGGCGCCGACGAGGCCAGCGCCGTAACATATCACAAACATGAGTGCATTTTTGCGCCATAGAGGCCAATTCAAAGGGTCCTCGGGGTCGTCTGAGGGCCTGCGGCCTGAAGTCAGTCGACCGCTGCGCGATAAAATATCCTGCGGGACATACTGAGGGACGAGCACAAAACCATTCTTATCGCGCTTCAGATGCGGGTCTGCAGCGTGCATGCGTCGTTTCGAGGCACGCAGGTCGTCCAGCAACTCCGTTCCTTTCACGCGCGACGTCAACGAATAAGGCCCACAGCATCGTATACGAGACGTACCTGGAACATTTTCCCCCAGATGTTTATCAGCAAGTACGCCAAGGCCCATGATTGAGAAAGATGGAAGACAGACGGTGCATGCCTAACACTGTGGCCAGCGTTATATATGTCCGCTTCGCTCCACGAACGCGAAGTCGAGCGCGTATTCTTACCGGCCCCGGGTCATGTGTCTGCCACGGTTCAGGCTTCTCTCTCCAACGAGACGTTGGCCCTAACGCGGATACACTTGTCGCCACTCACGTGGAGCGCAAACATACCGCCCTTGCGACCTGGAATGACAGCGCCGCCCTTCGACTTCGGAAATTCTCCAAGGAGCACGGGGTAACTGAGTTTGCGCATCGTGGCGAAAGTTTCCGAGAGATAGTATAATAAGTGAGTAATGTCATGATCGTTACAGATGTCGTGAAATGCGAACCAAGAAAGCAGAATCCCAAGATATGTCAGAAGGATCAAGTCCAAGGGGCGCGCACACTATCCAGTCCTGTATTGCGGTTCCTCTCAGATCGCGGCACGTATGGCACAAGGCCAGTAACGGGGTCGGGCGTCGGCGGCGTGAGGTCTCTGACGTGGTTCGGCGACGGGCGGATGGGCATGGGCGAAATCGGCTCGAGGTTGCTCGCTCCAGCGATGGTCGAGACATGAGGCGCAGCCGCGCCGGGTGGACGATGCCGCGCATCATAGGGATCAGACAAGACACGATGAGGCTGCGGAGGCGGAGGGTACGGCCCCTGCTGCTGCTGCTCTTGTTGGCCGTACCGAGCATACGGGTCTCGAAGAGGCGGCGACCCGCGGTACTGCGGTTGCGCGTACGGCTGCGGCGGGGCGCCGTAGCCCACAGGCGCAGAACGACGTCGGTCCTGATGGGCATTGGCGGGGCGGATGACTTCTCCGGGGTTAACAGGAGCGAAAGGCACCGCAGGATCCAGCGACGTCCGCCGCGGACCCGCCATCCGCTGCACCTGCGGATGTCGGGGACCAGGGCCGTCGGGCGGCGCATCGACGCTGTGCGAATGGCGGCTGCGCAGCGTGTCGCGCCGCGTCACTGGGACGTCGTCTCGGGGCAAGCGCATCACACGCGACGGAGAGCCCTCGTACCCATACGGCACGCGTTCAGGAGATGTAACTGGCGAGCCTCCAGGGAACATAGCTGCATGCGGCGGCGAGAGCGGCGGAGCCGGAGGCAGCTGCGGCAGATACTCCAAACCGGGCAGCGGCGGAGGGCGCGGCGGTGAAACAGCATGCTGAGGCGGAGGCGGAGGAGCCTGTCCGCGATACAATGGCCGACCCCGGTCAACCGGAGAAAAGTCCGCTCGACGCACATCGTTGTCGAACTCATGGGGTGCCGGGAACCGCTGCGTCCCTCCCTGGCGAGACGGCGAAAACTCTGCAGGACGCGAATGTCGCGAACTGTGCTGCAACGGCCGCGACTCATACTGCTGTGGCGGCGGCCGCGAAGCATACTGCTGAGCGATCCGCGAATCATACTGCTGAGCCTGGCGCGAACCATACGGCTGCCGCACGTCCCGCTGCTGCCGCGGCGGCGACTCGCGCTGCAATCCCCGCGAATCGCGATACGCCGCCCGCGGAGGGTCGTACGGGCGCCCATCCCCGTACGGCGCAGCCTGAGGTTGCATGCTGTTCCCCGCCGCCTGGAAGCTCTGCGGCGCACCCGGGAATCGCGCCGGCGAGAGGGGCGCGGGCAACACGACCTTGGGACGCGGTGGGCCGCGGGGCGGCGGTCCCATAACAGGAACCGAGAACCGTTGAGCGGCCTGGGACGGCTGCTCCCGCGGCGGAGGCTGGGGAGGAGGGACTCCAAGTTCGCGCGGGACGGACCCGCTGTCGGGGAGCGAGCCCGGCTGGCTGCGCGGCGAGTCCTTGGGCGGGGCGGGCGGTGGAGTGTCCACCTCCTCCGGGCGAGGTTGACCAGCCGGATCCGCCGCCACGGCAGACTCGGACACACGCATTGGTGGAGTCGAATTGCGCGCATCAGCTGCAGGTGGATCGGGAGCCGGAGAAGGCGTAGGCGTAGCAAACCGCGTCGAAGGCGCGTCATGAGCCGCGACCGACTGCGCAGGCGGCGCGGCGTCCAGAACAGCCGCCACAGTCCGCATCTGCGCCACGCTCTCGCGCACCTGTCGCGGGTCCGACACGAGCGACATCGAGCGGCTCAACACGCCGCCCTCGCTCTGCGCATGCGAAAGCGCCGTCTCGTCCCGCGCGGGCTGCGCAAACACCCTGCCGAGCAGGCTGTCCGACCGCGCGACGCTCGCCGGCGGGTGTGCGCCGAGCTGCGCGTGCCTCTGCGGCGGCGAGCGCGACAGCTCCGCGGGCGCCGGCTGGCTTCTCCGCGGCGGCGAGCGCGACAAAGGCGACAGCGCGTCCTCGCCCTCCCCCTCGCGCGGGCGACTATGATGCTCCGCGCGCGGGCGGAAGTCGAGCGGGCGGGCCATGTCCATCCTGATCCTCCGTCCACGCCGCCCATCCTCGTCCACGTCGTCCTGCGCGACCTTCGCATACCGCGTCGCACCCCCGCCATGCCGATTCGGATTCTTGAAGATGATGCTCGGCGGGGGCGGCGCGTCCAGCGGGTCCAGGTCGATCTCGTCCTCGTCCCATCGCTTCGTCCGCGGCGAACTGTGCTTCAGCTTGGTCGGGCTGGGCAGCTCGGCGTAGCGCTCGTCCGCCGCCGAGCCGCCGCGGCCCGACACGCGGTCGTACGCGCGGCGCCACCACGAGCCGCCGCCACCGCCGCCGTGCTGCCTCGAATGGCCCGCAGCCCGCATCTCGCGCTCGTCGTCGTCCCCACCTCTCCCTCTCTTCCCGGGCGCGGCGGTCAATCCCCTCTTCTCCAGCTCCAAGCCGACCTCCTCCCCCAATCCCAAGCCCAAATCCTCGTCGTCGACCTGCAACCACGGCAGCTCCGGGCGGTCGCGCGGCATGCCCTCCTTGGGGGCGGCCGGCATCGGGCGTCCGACCTGGACGGCGCCGCCCGGGCCGCGGTGCATCCTGCGCGAGCGGCCCATGGCGTTCTCGAGGTGGATCTGCTTCCGCATGAGCGTCTCGGCCTCCCTGCCGCGCGCGCGCCGCCACAGGTACACGCAGCCCTCCTTGAACTCGCGCCACATGTCGCGGTACCAGAACGCGTGCCGGATCCCGCGCATCCGCGGCGTGCGCTTCCCGTCCGCGCTCTTGTACGGCACGTACGAGAACGCCTTGACGTGCAGGAACGCGAACAGCCTGCGCGCGCGCGCGTCAGCGATGCAGTAAGGACCGGTGCAAAACGTCACGTACATCATCTCGAATGTCTCCAGGATGGCGCCGATGCCGATGTTGATATCCTCGGCGGTCCTGAAAGTTGGATGAGCAACAGGTTTTCCGCATATGTAATTTGGACGCACATGTACTTGGTCTGAAAGAAAATAAATGTTACCGCTGACTACAGACGAGACAGGGGGGAACGAGACCAACTTACATCCTTGACCCAGCCAAGCATCGCGAGCACAGACAAGAACGTCGCCTGCCAGAATGTGAGGAAGACTGCCAAAATATGTCAGAGCACGATCCCAGGACGGGCTATAAGGTACAGTGACATACCGACCGCCTTGATAGAGAAGAGCTTGAGAAGCGGCTTGAAAGGCTGCAGTTCCTGCTTGACTGCAAAATATAACTGGAACAAGCAGTACCTGTCCACGAGTGGTTAATCGTTACTGTCCCAGTAATCGTGAAGCTTCGCCTCTTACATCGCAATCTGTAGACAGGTAACGTCAGTTGTGCTGAGGAACCAACAGCATCAGTTGGGACGTTGGGAAACATACCGTGACAGACAAGGAAATTATGGTTACAAGCTGGCAATGCGACGTTAGACGGATGATGCTCGCTACTCGGGCAGTGAAGGACAGACCCAGATGTGGCCCCAACCGGGACTCCAGCTGAGCTCGCAATACAGTCCGACGTAGTTCAGTCCGATCGAGGCGAGGGTGCACCTGAAAACCACCACATCAATACATTTGACTGAACACTGCAAAGGAACTTACAGCGGGCGCAGGACGGAATATTGCAGGACGCCCCACTTCATGAGCTGCAGGAAATACAGGCCGTCCTACAGAGAGCATCAGCACTCGGGCAGGGGTGTGTGGTGAAGCTGGCAGAGACGGACCTCTGGGCGGTATTTGACCCAGCCCATGGGCCACATCCACTTGTCGAGCTTGACGTGCTTGAAGATCTCGCGCTGCTCCATGGGGTCGTCGGAGAGGTAGAGCAGGAGCAGGTAGAAGAAGGAGTAGAGCACGAAGGACTCGTAGCAGTCGCGCGCCAGGACGATGGCCGTTGCGTGATTCTGAGGCGAACATCTGAGCCCACGTGAAGGCGATGGGAGAAATGGGAGACAAACCCAGTAGATGTAGGAGAGCAGGCTGACGACGGCGTAGATGGGCACCATGAGCAGCAGCCGGACGATCTCTGCAGCGGCGGCGCCAGGGATTAACTTAGGTTCAAACACGCGATGCGCCAAGCCGGATGTGGGAGGGGGCTACTCACGACGCTGTTGCGCTTTCTGTACAGCAGCATTTTAATAAAATACTGGGAGAGTGGGAGGAGAGAATGGGAGCGCACGTTGGTGTACCACTGGAGGTGCTTGTCGATCAGCCAGAACGAGGTGACGACAGCGACCGACGCGAAGAAGCCCGACACTGGCGTCGCAGTCCGTCAGCAGTAGCCTCCAGTTATTGCTATCTGCGCACCTATCCAGCCAACCTGTAATGCACGCAGAGGAAGGAAAGCGCCGGCGAGCAACGTATGGTCAGCCCTCGGGACGTCATACGCAACGAAAAGCTACCGTACATGGTGGGCTAGCAACGATGCAGTCAGCATACGGCAGGTACAGCAGCGCACTGGGGCTTGCCTTGGAAGTTCAGCTCGCCGTTTTGGAAGAGCGGCGGGCTCGTGTGGTTCGCGCTCTCGGCGAAGCAGCGCCCGTTCTGGATGCCGCCATGCTGACCGGTTTCCTCAGCCATCGTCGCGTGCTAGAGCCTGTGTTGAGTCGGTCGTGCCAGGCTGCGCCTATTGCGCTGGGAGGCTAGCGACGGTGGCTCCTGAGGAAAGGGGGCGAGGTGGCGAGCGCTAGGGGAGAGCTGCCGGTCGGCCGCGACCGGCGTCTTCGAGTTGCCTCTGACAACGCTCGCGTCAAAAGATTTATGACTTGAATTCAGGATTATGGAGAACAGAGCGTTCTGAATGGGATCATAATAGAATCCTGAGATTCGACAGCAAGATAAGCGTTCGCGGAGTTTGCGCTTGTAAATTCCGTTTCCAGCTCGAGTCACTTGCATCGCTGGCTCTGCACCCTTGACTCTTCCCACCACTACCGACGCTCACGATGTCCGCGACCAAGACGGTGCACGTCGATCTCGTCGCCGGCAACGACGCGACGGGCGACGGCAGCGAGGCCGCGCCTTATCTCAGCGCATCGCACGCGCTCTACACCCATGGCCCATCGCCGCCGCTGACCATCCTCGTGCGCAAGGTCGCGGGCGAGGACTACGCCGAGATCACGCCGTCCGCGCTGAAGAAGGCCGTCAAGGACGCGCAGGGCATCGAGAAGAAGATAAAACGCGCCGCGGAGCTCGCCGCGCGCGACGCCGAGAAGGAGGCCGCCGCGAAGGAGCGCCGCGCCAGGGAGCTCGACGAGGCCAGCAAGATCGTGCTCAACGAGGACCCCGCGCTGCCCGCCGCCGTCAAGGTCAGATTGACCCCGATATGCTGCGTTGTATGCCGCCGCTGACGCTCGGCAGTCCAAAATTCTCAACCTGGCGCCGCTGCGCGACCAGCGCGTGCGCGTGCGCGGCTGGGTGCACCGCAAGCGCGTGCAGTCCAAGCTCCTCTTCATCGTCCTGCGCGACGGCACCGGCCTCCTGCAGGCCGTCCTCTCCGGCCAAGTCGTGCGTATCGTTGCATATCTCGTTGCCTTGGTACTCACTTCGCCGCTCACAGGCCCAAACCTACGACGCCCTCACGCTCACACTCGAATCGTCCGTCGAGCTCGTCGGGAAGCTCGTGCAGGTGCCCGAGGGCCAGACGGCGCCGGGCGGGCACGAGCTCGTCGTCGACTGGTGGCGCACGCTGGGCGCCGCGCCCGGCGGGCCCGAGGCCTTCACCAACAAGGTCAACGAGGACTCCGGCCCCGAGGACCGCGCGAACATGCGCCACCTCATCATGCGCGGCGAGATCGCCTCGGCCGTCCTGACGCTGCGCGCGCATCTCCTGCAGGCCTTCCGCGCGACGCTCACCAAGCACCAGCTCATCGAGGTCACCCCGCCGTGCCTCGTCCAGACGCAGGTCGAGGGCGGCGCAACGCTCTTCAAGCTCGACTATTACGGCCAGCCGGCCTTCCTCACTCAGAGCTCGCAGCTGTACCTCGAGACGTGTCTGCCCAGCATTGGCGATGTGTTTTGCATCCAGGAGAGCTTCCGTGCGGAGAACAGGTAATATCGCCCTTGCATCTTGAGACTGCTGGGCTGAACCGTTGCAGCCACACGCGACGCCATCTGAGCGAGTACACGCATCTCGAGGGCGAGCTCGCCTTCATCAACTTCTCCGAGCTCATGGACCACATCGAAACTCTCGTGCGTGCCCTCATTCCCCGTACCACCATGCACACTTCTAACCGCAGCACACATTGGCAGATCTGCGAATCCGTCGACATCCTCCTCGCCAACCCCCACTCCGCTGCCCTCATCAAGCAGCTCAACCCAGATTTCGTCGCGCCCACGCGGCCCTTCATGCGTCTCTCCTACGTCGACGCCATCGCCTGGCTGCGCGAGCACGGGATCAAGCGGCCCGCCGAGGACGGCAGCGGCGGCGAGGTCGAGCACGAGGTGGGCGACGACATCGCCGAGGCGGCCGAGCGGCGCATGACGGACATCATCGGCACGCCGGTCTTCCTGTACGGCTTCCCCGCGGAGCTCAAGGCGTTCTACATGAAGCGCATGCCGGACAACCCCAAGTTCACCGAGAGCTGCGACCTGCTCATGCCCAACGTCGGCGAGATCGTCGGCGGCAGCATGCGCATGAGCGACGAGCAGGAGCTGCTCGCCGCATACCGCCGCGAGGGCATCGACCCCGCGCCGTATTACTGGTACACCGACCAGCGCAAGTATGGCACGTGCGAGCATGGCGGCTATGGGCTTGGTGTCGAGGTGCGTTGTGTTTTTGCAAAGCTGTTCCCTTCCGTCGACGTTGACATCGGTTTGCTCTCGCAGCGTCTGTTGGCATGGCTCGCCAACCGCTTTACGGTCAGGGACTGCTCCCTCTACCCGAGATGGCCTGGCCGTGCAACGCCTTGAGCGTGTTTTGTAATTAGATGGGTGTTTGGCATCGTGGAATTCTACGGTATTGGTTTATTATGAGTTCTCGTAGATGAAAAGCATATGCCGTTCCCGAGGGTGGGTTCCAAAGTCGCATAGAAGTTTTGTGCACTCTTACTGGGAAACATGCATTGGCCAATTATGAGGGGTTAAATCCCATCAGGTCCGTGAAGCATTGTGGCGCAGGGGTTAGCGCGCGGGGCTCATAACCCCGAGGTCCCACGATCGAAACGTGGCAATGCTAGTTCTTTTTCATCTTTTTTTACATTATGCCCCGTGAAGCTGTCGCGTTGCTTTCTCAGGATCCATCGCAGTGCCTTGCGTTTTGCTGCTACTTTCAGCATGAGTACAATCGAGTCTCTGCGTGGAAAGGTGATGTACATTGCGGCTCTTTAGCGCTTAGCCACTGACGAAGACATGGGCAACACACAGTTGATCGTGAAGCACGCTCTCGAGTCAGTTTATTGGATGAAAGAGGAAAGACATGACACTAAGTTGACACCGAAACCTGCAGTCGACATTTGGCACAACGCTCGGTGCGAGTGTGCCGGCGTAGCCACGAATTCGACTAGGCTCCCCAGACGAGTCTCTTGATGGTCGGGTCGCCAAAGCGCTTGAGCGTCTCCTCCACACTGCCCTCGCGCGATTCGACGATGGCTTGGAAACCGGTCTTGAACTCCTCGAATGCATCCTTGTACACAACCTCCTTGAAGTACTGCTCGATCGGCATACCGCGCACCGTGAGGCCTTTCCACTGCTTCGCCCAGTGCGGGCGCGCCTTCTCCGCGCCGGGATAGCGCGTCCAGTGGTCCGTCATGCGCTGGCAGAAGTGGTCCCACACGTAATCCGGCGTCGTGAGCGTCGTGAGGATCTCGATCGACGCGCTGCCGTTCACGTTGCCGCGCTGCGGCGCGAGCACGACGTTCGAGCCGCCTGTGATGCGCATCTCGAGCGCGACGCGCACCGGCGCGTCTTCGCCCTTGTACGCGTACATCTCGCTGATCGCGTCCCACCTGAGAGAGACGAATGAGACACCTCACGCGGTAAAACTAGCAGGGGCAAAAATGGCATACCATGCGCGCTGCACCGTCTCCCAGTCGCGTCCGCCTTGTGCTGCCGTCGGGATGGGGATCTCCCATTCCATGTCGCGCACACGGAAGTTCTCTGGAATTGAGTGTGAGTCAGAGCTCGGGGAAAACTCCCGGAGACGAGACGAGACGTACGAATACCGCGACGGAAGTGCAGCGCCTCGCTAACGTAGGTCTGGACGATGTCCTGGGGTTTCTTGATGTCGGGAAGAGCCAGCATGGCGCCGGTCCCGAGCGCCCAGGCCTGTATGTGGCCGGGGAGTTTCTTGAAGAAGAAGTTGTTCACAAGCTGCTCGGCGAGGTGTTCCTGTACCTACATCATGGTTAGCAACAGAACTAGGCTGTCATAAGGTTCTGCGGGCCTACCTCTTGAGCCTTTGAGCCGTTCAGAATGCCATCGCCGGGGTACTCTTTGAGATGCATATCCGGGTCGTCGGCGTCTCTGTTCATGGGACGATCTGTTGCGACATGTATTAGCAGGCACTTGCATACTCGTAATGAATAGAGACGCACTGTTCCAGGTGTTCACCCACGCCTCCTCCTGGTACGGGAACCAGAAGAACTCGACGTAATAGTCGTTCTCGCAGCGGCGGATCAAGTCCTCGCGTGCCTTCTCCATCTCCGGACCATCCTGCTTAATGCCCGCCTTCTTCATGAGCTCGAGAACCGGTTTAGGAATCGGATAGCCACGAGGCGGCGGGATAGCGAGCGCAATGGGCGTCTTGACGGGCTGGAGCTGGGCGACTGACATCTGGTCGAGTCGCAGGGTGACGGAGAGGACGACGCCCAGCAAACCAAAGACGCCGCTCGCGACGCGCAGCTCGTTCTCCGTGTTAACGGTCCTGCGCCTACCGTCTGCGTCAACGTACTCGACTTCCGCGACGAGATCAGAGAGGGTCGTAGACTTGAGACCCGCACCATGGCAGATCGGCGCGTTCGTGCCGCCAAACGTGACCTCGAGCATAATGACGTTGAACGGGATGCACCACTCCTTGTACTGGAAGGACCACTTGCGGAGCTCGGAGTTCGGAGTGCCCGCCATGATCTTGTAGAACGCTTGGCCGTCTGGCGCCTTGCGCCCGTTGATCTCAGCGACCGGCGTGATCCCGACGAGCTTGGAGTGCGCCATGAAGTGAGGCGATGGTGGCGTATATGGGAGGTTCACGAGACACTCGAGAGGAAGGAACATGATGATAACTGCATTATTCTTGGGGTTATCGTCGGCGAAGAGTTCGCTGTGCGAATTGTCCATGAGTTCTGGTTTTCATATGAACATGTTCACGCTAGCGTACCTCCATGTATGCCTAAACCCGGCGACGCGAACCTTCTTGTCGTTCCTCTTTGCCCATTCGACTACGCGCTGTACACCCTCGATCTCGGTGATGACCAATGTGTTACAGGGCTGGAACTGGACCGTCTTGCCCCAGTTGACGAAGCCCGGTCGTTGCGTGCTCGAAATAAATGCTTCCTGGACGCCGTCGATCGGCTTGTCGTCGATGCTGTTGAAAGGTTTGTAAGTTACTTGAATCGCCTTTTTCAGCACGCGATGGGCGTCGTCCGTCTGCTTCAAAGCGTTCGAGGTCGCCACAGTCGCATCCTGGCGCTCCTTCTCCGTCATCGCGTTGCGAGCCTCGAGAAGACCTAGAAATGGCAAAAACCCTTCCTCATTGCGCGCGAGTTCGAGGAGCTCATTGGCGAGAGCGTCGGGCTACAACAGGGCTGAGTCTAATGCCGCAGAACGGGTATCGAATAACGCACGTGTAGTTCACTTCCGTCGATGGGTGCGGGTTCGTAGGTCTCGTCAGAGCCCTTGTCCAGGATCAGCGAATAGACGTGCTTGACCGCGTCAATCGACGTACAGTCCCGTCGTCGAGGTTCTGAGCGACAACCTGTCGGTCGGCCATGGCACTTTGCTGGTGGGAAGCTGGAGATACGGACATGGACGAAAAAGCGCGAATCCCTCAGGAATATTCGAGTTCAACTTTATAGCGATGGACCTTTGAATGTCAAGCGCCGTCCCGAGTTAGACGCGGCGCGGTCCACATAGCGCGGGGGGCGTAAACATGTCTACTCGTCTCAATTGAGCGACAGGTGGGGATTGGGCGGCAAGCGTACCAGAGTTTGGCCTCTGTCGGCCAAGATAAACTAGGACTTTGTCGAGATTAAAACCAAGCTATGCGGCGCTCATCCACAGCGCTACATGGCTATGCACTCAATTTACCGCTCTACAGATATGGAGAACTAGGTGCTGGCGTCGAGGTGGTCGAATAACGCTGCCACACAGCGGTTTGAAGCCGGAATGGCTCATAGAGTTCAGTCTCGTTCGTCGGTCTTGTCGTCGGATATGAGGCGCAAGGAACCAACTAGCCAGTACCAAGCAAGACCAGTATCGTGCCTTAATCGGCCCCGACCCCCATTGTTCATATTGACATGCAGATCCAGGCGTCGCGTATGATCAGCCGCCGCCGCACAGAGAGTTAGCGCAGACAAACAGCGAACTGCGCGCTTGTTCCTGTCAATAGTACGGAAACGGAACACGGAGACAGCGCGCAAGCCGGCGCTGCTGCGAGGCTAGTAGAAGGCCGTTATGTCGTGATCACGGCGAGACTCGACAACTTGAAGTCGGAGGAAGAGCGCTGCGGCGAAAACAAGCTCCGGTCAACTCTGGGCTCTTCGCCATCCCAAAGCATGTTTGCTACATCCCGTACGCGGAGTGCGGTTACCCTACAACTGTGGCTGGGAACATCTACTTAGTACCTAGCGCTTTGGGGATTCGTTGCTCATCGACCGCGATGCCGTCATTCCCGCTCGCCAGCGCTGGAGCCGCCATCCTTGGTTCCATTGCGGTATACAATACCGCAACCTATGGCAATCTTTCCGGTGTTGCAGAACTCACACGCAACGCTCTGAGCGCGGGAATCATGCAGTTCGCACCCATCGCGCGTGTCTTCCACAACAAAAAGCACCACCTCAAATACCCTCACTGCGACGAAGACCAGGTCCAGAACATCCTCGACACCATTTCCGCCGCCCAGATCTACGCTGAAAAGGCCGCCGCGCTGATGGACAGTCTCTCTACCGGCGCGGGAGACTATCATGCGTATTATCAGGAGTGGTTCGGCGAGTGGGAACAGGAACGCTGGTTTATGGTGCGCGAGCGCTTCGACTGGATGAATAAGACGAAGTTTTCTTCGTTCAAGTACGACTGCGAGTGCCCTGAAGAGGAGGACGGGAGCTCGTACGGTGAGGGGAGCCTTGCTCGGCTTGCTGTTCTGACTAACGCCACCCCCAGGTCTCACGTATCCAGATGAAACTGGTATCATCTATTTGTGCAATAACTTCTGGTGGGTAATCCAAGTCCCTCGGGTTCTGGTTCCTTCTTTGCTAATACTTTGCAAAGGTCAGCTCCCTTGAGCGGAACGAACAGTCGCGCGGGAACGCTTGTGCATGAAGCTACTCATTGGACAGCTGTGGCGAACGGCACTACAGACATCACGTGAGTGATCTCAGCACCTTCTTCTCATCGATATGCTCATGTCGACTCTCAGGAAACGCAGTAACCCGTGGGATGCGTTGGTCCTGGCGAATGACGATGCGAACAGAGCCTTGGTCAACGCGGAACAGTACGAGTATTTCGCCTCCCATATGGAAGATAATCAATCATGGCGAGAAAGTAGGTCTTTCCGCAATCTACCCGAGTGTCGTTCTGACCAAGCTACGAAGAACACAATAAAGCTCGATAGGCGGAGTAAGGCTTTCATTCCCTCTTTTTGCTATCAGTATCGGGTTCTCAGTGTGTACGTCGTACGACGAGTAAGTAGTCTAATCAATCGTGTGGGTCATTGCTCTTGGAGATGCCTTGGTATGGTCTGCATCAAGGGGTGTCCATCGGCAAAATCCGATAGCACGAGGACGAGGGAGGGAGGGGTCCAATGAGGACCTTATTTCGTTTTTTGAAAATGAGTATTTGCCTCCGAATGCATCCCAAAGCTGCAGAGAAGGTCCTGGGACTTGTATATGACCACCTGAAATTGAGGTGGGAACCTTGTTTGAACCCTAACATGCAGCATACTATTCACAAGTTGCTCATTAAAGACCATCCGCTCCTTGAGCACAGGTTGGGTCTGATTCAGGAATAACTTTAGAACTTATGTGTCTGGATGCTGAGGCTTTGAGCTGACGACTTAGATACTTGGGAGCATGACAAAAAACCCTGGGATTATCTCAATGATCCCGGAGTTAGCGGTTCGAGATATCCGGAGGCAAATGCGTGGGAAGATATTATCGGATTAGGCAGGAGGGAGGGAGGGAGGGGTCCGCTGGAGAGCTTATTTCGTTTTTTGGACCCTGTGTAACTTTTTTTTTCTTGGACACCCCTTGGTCTGCATTGTACTGAGCTTCTTTTTGCGGACACGAATCCCGTCCAGGTCCGCCGTATATAAGGTCGTCGACTGTAAAATATCATGAGGGTCGTCTACCGCCCTCGCCATGGCCGCGCGCGCATCTCCAACATCGCAAAATGCTGCAAAAAATCGTAGAAGCTTTTCAACACACAGACCACTTAGAGCGCGAGGAACAGTGTGCTGAAACTCAAGGTAAACTAATGGTATAGGTTGCCGATGGAGCTTCGTACTTTTACACTTGACGCAGCGCGATTTAGAGACACTGTGGCAAGATCAGATGGGATATCGATGATAGACAGAGAACTTGCCTGAGAGTACCCTGTGTAACCCAGAATATCAGCACGCAGTGCCAAGCACAAGACCATCTTGCTCACAGTCGTTAGAGAACGTGCATGTGCTGCCCGATGCACAAGTTGTGCACCCCGTGAAGCCCGTGCCACCACATTGACCTATAGATGCTAAGCACCGACCTTTGCCTACGCAGGCTGAGGTACACGCACCGAACTTAGCGACCGTGCAGCCGCCGCCGCCGCCGCTTGTGTTCGTCGGGTTTGCAGCGCTCGTAGTTGTCGCGGTGCTCGTCGGGCCCGCACCGCCGCCGCCCGTGCTCGCGCCGGGGTTGGTCAGTGTGAGCACGGCGGGCCGCCACGGCAGTAGGTTGTAGTCTCCGCCCGAGCCGACGGCCATGCCTTGATACAGCAGCTGTAGGTTGCACGGGTCGACCTCGAATGTCTGGTCGTTCGTGCTGCGCACGAGGTCGCCGTGGCTGATGTCGTTCGTCCACGTCGCGCCGGCGTTCACGTGCCCAGCGAACGGCGCGGCCTCGCTCGTCGCGTCTGCGGTCCACGCGCCACCGAGGCTCGTCGCGGTGTACGAGCGGAAGTAGCGACCAGTTGACCCGATGGACTCGACGAGCATCAGGTACTTGGTCTGGCCCTTGAGCTTGTACACCTGCACGGCCTCGAACAGGTCGTTGCGCGCGCCGCTCAGGATGGTGGTGTAGTTCGACCCGAAGCTGCCTGGGAAGCTGCCAATGGGCATGCTCTGCCGATAGATGTTACCATTGTCGCCGGCGAAAAAGAGGTACATGTTCGTGCTGTCGCCGATGACGGTCTGGTCGATGACGCCCGTGCTGGATCCAGAGCCTATGTTGGCCGTGGAAAGCGGTTGAGCGCTAGACCAGCCATTCGCGTTCGTGGGGTCGCTCGAGGTCTTGTAAGAGAAGCTGGTGGGTCCCCACTGGTAGGCCAGGATCCAAACGCTCTTCGGCGCGAAGAAAAAGAGCGTGGGCGCGACGGTGCCCTCGTTCATTGCGTTCTGGCTCGCAGACGCCATCTGACTCCAGTCTTTGAAGAGACCAAAGTTCATAGAGCTGTAGCTGCCGGAAGTGCTGGTCGTCGACGCGTAGACGAGGTGCTGGCCATTATACGGGACGTGCGAGAAGTCCTTGAGCGCGGACCAGCCCGACTTCGGAGTCGCGAGCGCAGTTGTCGAGTTCCACTTGTACGACGAAGGCAATGAGCATGTCTGGGCCGTAGCCATCGCCGCGGCCGCCACGAAGGTCGCCAGAGTCGTCAGCATTTTCGAGAGGGAGACCGAAGCTCTCGAACGCGCCGAATCGCAGCGCTTGGGCTCCTTTATGAAATCGCAGAACACATGACCCGACGACGACTGCCAGCGGGCGACGGGGAGATGTGGGAGACGCGTCCAGATGGCGAGCTTTCTCCGTCGCGCTCTGCGTATGTAGTAGTGATTACTTTGCGTGGTTCCTCTCACGCGCCGGCCCGGTGATATGACATCGAGACCAGGGATACGTTCAGCGAGTTGGACATCGGCATGGCAGACCTTCGGAGCGGAGTTGACACGTTCTACTACTGTTCAGCGCACTTTGGTGCGTATGAGTAACTGCCGAAGTCTTGCTCAGCTCTGTTGAGATATGAAGACAGTGATGGAATGCCAAATGCGATTATTTTCGACAAAAAATTATGAGCTAATCAAGCTGAACACTCAAGAACAGAGCAACATGTATGTAGTCGGACAGACAATATTCACACGAGCGTACAAAGGACACAGATCAAGAAGGAAACCTCGGAAAACTACGCCTCTACGCTTAACTGCGGCTCAATCCAAGCCTCCTTTGCCGCCTTGACGAACGCGCGCACGGCGGTATGATCCTTGACGCCGAATTCGCCGGGTACCTCCACGCCGCCCGATACGTCGACGGCCCACGCGCCGCTAGTGCGTACCGCGCCGCGCACGTTCTCGGCGCGCAGCCCGCCAGCGAGGATGATAGGTATGCCTGCGCGGCCCGCCGCGCGCGCATCCAGCTGTAGCCCCGAGCCGCCGCTCACAAGCGCGCCGGGCCGCAGCGCATCCAGCAGAACAAATTGGTGCAGGCCCGGGCGCGCGAGGTCTTTGGGCAGGTCAGACTCGGGCGGCGGCGGCGGCGGCGCAGGCGAGACGTGGCCGTTCGTGCTTGTGCTCTCAGCCGCGGGAGACGGCGCAACATCTGCCTTTGCTGCGCCGTTCACGGGTGCTGGTACAGCGGCAGCCAAGGGAGTAGAAGCGGGGGCAGGGACGGCAGCGGGCATGTGGAATGCGCGGATGACGGGCACCGGGATGAAGCGCGCCCAGTGCAGCGGCTCGCTGCCATGCAGCTGCACCAGGTCCAGCCCTGCCGCATCAACCGCGTGCAGGATGTCCGCCAGCGGCTGGTCCTGGAAGACACCGACGAGCAGCGGCGAGCGGACGGCGAGCCGCGCCTCTAGCGTGCGCGCCTGGCCACTGAACCACTCGCGCTGATCGCCTTGCTTGGCGTCGTCGTGGGCAAACTCGTCCGTGTTCGCGGGGTATGCATTGCGGAGGGCGCGCGAAACAGCGGCAGCCTCGGCGAGCGACACGCGGCGTTTAGACGCGGGTGCGAGGACGACGCCGATGAGATCCGCGCCGGCCTCAGCAGCAACGAGGGCGTCCTTAGGCGCACGAACACCGCACACCTTGACCAGCGGCGGGCGCACGGGGTCCGGCGGCGGCTCAGCGCGCCCGATGAGAGTACGCACGAACGCGCCGGGGTCAGGTGCGCGCATCAGGGCTTCGCCGACCAGCACGGCGCCAACGCCCTGCTTGACGTATGCCTGCACATCCTCCGGGCCAGTGATGCCGCTCAGAGCACATAAGATGACGTCCTCGCGGCCCGCGACCATATCCTTCAGGCGCGTTGTTGTGTCCATGTCGATATTGAAGTCGTGTAAATTGCGGTTGTTAACGCCAATCAGCTTCGCGCCGACCGAGAGTGCAATCTCCATCTCGTGCGCGTTGTTCACCTCGACCAGAGGCTCCATTCCGTGCGCCAAAGAAGCAGCATACAGCGTCGCGAGTTGGGCGGGCGGGAGCATGGCGACAATGAGCAACACGGTGTCGGCGCCGTTCAGCCGAGCCTCAGCAATTTGGTATTCGTCGATGATGAAGTCTTTCCGCAGGACAGCAGGGCGATTTGGCAGCGTGTCGATGACCTGGCGCACGAGACGCATGTCGAGCAAGGACCCCTTGAACCAGGTTGGCTCGGTCAGGACAGAGATGACGGACGCCCCTGCGAGCGCATAGGCCAGGGCCTGCTGGGCGACGTTGGTGGTGAGCGAGATTGCGCCTTTGGAGGGCGACGCGCGCTTGATCTCGGTCATGATGGCTGGGACTCCTGCGGGCGTCTGGCGGACGCGCGGGAGGACCTCGACGAGGGGCGGAGCGACGTGGGCGGCGAGCAGGCCTTCGATGTCCTCAGGGGTTGTGCCTGGCGTGGATTTTGCTAGCTCGACGTCCTTTAGTCGCTGCACGTGGATCTTTTCCAGGATCGAGGGCACTTTTGACGACGGATTATCGACCGAGAACGCAGGTAGCGAGGTGTCCAGGACGCCGAAAGACGGGTTCTGCGCCCAAGAGCCGCCCTTCAGATTCAGGAAATTCCTGAGAAAGTTCGGACCGCCCTGGGACATAATACTTTCTGGATGGTACTGCACGGCCTCTACTGTCAGCTGGCGATGGCGTACGCCCATAATGACGCCCGAGTCTTCCGTGACGGCGGTCACGACGAGATCGGCAGGCAGGGAGGTGATGTGCGCCGAAAGCGAGTGATAGCGAGTGGAATTGATGCCCTGGGGAATGTCCTTGAAGCAGCCGCGGGCGTCGTGCCTGATTTTAGTCGTTTTCCCGTGCACAATTTCGCCTGCGAACGAGATCTCGCCGCCGTACAGGTCGACGATGCATTGGAGGCCCATACATACGCCCAGTACCGGCACCTTGCCCGCGAAATACTTGATAGCATCCCTGCTCACACCGCTGTCCGAGCGCGGGTGCCCTGGTCCAGGCGAGACAATAAGGCTGCGAATACGGAGAAGAGGGAGCTGGGCCGGCGTGATGTCGTCGTTGCGTATCACGGTGACCTTGGCACCCTGCGACTCCAGGTACTGGTACAGATTCCACGTGAACGAGTCGAAGTTGTCGATGAGCAGAACGTCCAGCTGCCCAGAAAGATGTACCGGGAGACTCATCGTGGCAGGTGGTAAGCGTCGGACGGCTGAGCCCGATTCAGCTGTTGCATCCTTTCTTAGCGCCGGCACCTACGCTGGTTCAGTCTATTAGTCACAGCCAACAGCGAAAAATCTCCGGATAAGTATCAGTTGAATAGGAATCTTTTATCAATTCGGGTTGTTCAGATGCCAATTTTATAATGACCTCCGACTGGACGGTGGACACAGCACACGAAGCCTCAACATTACGGATTCACAGTCTTTAACATGCCTCCTTCCATGACTAGGATTCGTCTGACCGTCTATGGCTTGCATTCATAGCCATCCTGACCATTGCGAGCCACGCACGTGACTTTCTGTTTACGACGGTGCTTGGGCACAAAACGTCCGCCGAGTTGGGCCTCGAGGCTACTATCGGCTTGGTTCCCGGAAAGAAATGGTGGCGATTAAAATACACAGGTACATCACAGATGCAAAAGCCGGGGCAAGATGCAATCAGCGACTACTGCTCAGGCCGGCTCGTCAACGTCGCCATGGCCAGCACCCCCCTGATGCTGCTGAGGCGCGGCGAGGCCAGCCACGAAATTCTGCCACGAGAGGTCCATGTCGAGGTTGCCCATAGGCACGGGCATCGTCCCGTGCGGCGCCAGCATGGGGAAGTCTGCGCCGTAACTGTGCAAGGGGGGATCGCCCTCAGCGGCCAGCGACGGGGCAAGATTCCAGAAGGACGCCTGCTCCTGCCGCTGCTGCTGCGGGGGGTCGGCGAGCGGCCAGTACGAGGAGTACAGTTCGGCGATCATCCCATCGATGGCGGTGCCCGCGCCCAAACCGACACCGGCGCCATGGACAGACGGCGGCTGCAGTCCAGAGGTGGGTGATGGGTTCGCCGACGCCGCGTTGCCTGCGGAGCTGGCGCTCGACTGCGGCGTCGGGGGCTTGTTCGCGTTGTTGACGAGTCGCGAGTGGCCGTAGAGAAACTTGAGGTCCTTCTCGTCGAGCTGGCTGGGCGCACGCCGATATCCCTCGCCCGCGGCCGCGGTGAATGCAGTATACGCCTCGTGCGCCGCCGCGCGCAGCTTGCGCACATTCGGCTACAGAGATGCACAAATGAGCTCGTAGACGCATGCAGCGACTTCATGCACACCATGATATGCGCCGTCCTGCGCGACGTCGGCGCCGCGCTCTCCAGCAGCGCGTAGAGGTTGTTGAACTCGGCCCAGGCGGGCGGCGCGAGGCCGCAGCCGGGCGCCTTTATGACGATCGAGCCCAGCACGAGACACGCGCTGAACGCTTGGCTCAGGAAGACCCAGAAGCGCGCCATGAGCGGTGTGCGCATGTGCAGAGCGCGCACGCCCGCGGAAATGTAGAACGCGCAGCGGAACGCTGTGAGCACCGACTGCGCGTACTTGCTCTGCAGCGGGTCCGCGGGGTACTCCATTAAAGCGCACCCAAAGTATATGCGGTGTAGGAAGAGCAGCACTATACGATGGGAGGATGGCGCAGTCAGCCTCCAGACGGCGTCTGCCCGGCAGATGTGCACCTTTTTGCGTGAGCCCGAAGATGGTGTTGCGCTGCAGGACCAGCCACGGCGGGATGCCCTCTGGCTCCGGCTCGCCGATATCCGCGACCTGCAACTCCTCGCTGATGGGGTGCTCGCGTACGAGCTGGTCGAGCCGCATCACCGTGTTGTAGCTGAGCGGCGCAACGCCAAAGGCCTCGTCCATGATCTTGAACAGCACCTTCTGCGTAAATGTGTGGTTCCAGTGGCGGACTGCAACGACAACAGAGTCAGACGGTCGCAGCATTCGAACATCGTGGCGCAATGCGTACATGCGGCTAGCTGAGGCGCGTCGCCCCCGAGGAACTTGTAGTCCGGTGAGGGGACCTGCGCGTCGACGTGCGCCATCGTGTAGCTCGGTGGCCGGCCGTATGCTAGACTCGAGTACAGATCATAGGTTGCTATTTCCCACTGTGTCGCAGACAGGATATTCAATACAATGCCGGAAGTGTGCTTGAATACTCACGAAGAGGTGTCGCCGATTCTGCCGGTCGTGCTCGGGCAGATGCCACTGCGTGTCATCCCGATGCAAACCTAGCTATGTTGTCCGTGGTCAGAGAGCACATACTACGCAGCGGGCGGGCGCACGTACGCTCTTGCATATTTGCGCATTCAGCCCGTTTAGAAGGTAGACCGTCGTGGCGCTGCCCACTTGCTCGCTCATTTGCGAGTACATGGACATCATATGCTATGTCACCGGTGTCAACGAGGATGAGTTGCGTGCAGAAACATCACTAGGCTGACTATTGCGCGGGCGGCATGAAGGGTAGGGTGGTCGATTACGGAGTCCAATCCGAGCGCAGCGCGCGCAAGCTGGTAGTAATTGGCCGCATCGGCGTTGTACGGTGGGCGGTTGAGGTCGACCATGCATGCTATGGACAGAATAGCTGTGCGGCCACCGTCAATGGTCGCAGCGGGTCATGGCAGGAAACGGGACGCACTGAAAAATAACGCCAGTTCATGCGACGTGATCTCCTCCACAGAGGGCACAGTGCCAGCAAACACTCGAGCGAATATGGTCTCTGTGAACTCTTCCTTGGATATGACCACGAAGAGCCACGACGCGTCTCGGAAATACAGATTGATGAGGTCCCAAGCTTGTGGCGCGGGTGGCAGCGAACTCGCCAGCTTCGCGAGCATGGTGTGTTGCGCATCTTGGATATTCGTCATCGGGAACAGGTTGGCGAGAAGGAGGATGTCGAGCGGGAGAACGGAGGTTGAAGCAGACGCCTGGCTGTCCTGGGCGCTGTCTTCCTGGGAATACCGAGGTTTAGGACACAGACCTAGCATGTCGCAACGTAGTAACACAGACCGGAAGAATGAAATACTGTGTGGCGTGAATAATGTGCGCATATGCGGCAAGCAAGTACTAACGTCGGCTGCAGCGTGTTGCCCGAAGAACTGAGGGCGTTCGCCCAGGGTCAGTGTCCCGAAGCGGTCTGAAATGTCTTCCGTGTCATTCTTCACGCCACAGCCTGGCTCGTATCTGGTGTTTTGCGCATCGTTCGCAGGTTTCGCATTCTTCGGCTCCTTTAAAGCCGCGGCAACAGTCAGAGTGGGCGGCCGGGCCTTGACGAGCAGAAGGTCGTCCGCCAGCAACGGGTGCTTGTCGTTCGATATCCGCGCCTGCACCGCGGCAAGGGCGTCCTCCAGCTCTGCTATCCGTTTCGACATCTGCGGCGCCCATTCAGAAATTTTGAATGATCGGCGCGGGGATCTGTGCATACAGCCTCTATCTTCGCGTGTAGTTGCGTCGTGTCTGCGAGCACGAACCTGCCGCATAGTGAGCAGGTTACTGAATATTCCAGCCAGACCGAGCCTATGCACCTATTTCCTGGCCCAGCAGCAAGCGTGCCTGAAAACATATAATCCCGTGAGTCGTGCATTCCTTTATTCACAAGGCGACACGCACCATTGGGACATATAGCGGCGCATCCGCGCTTGAAGCACGACGAGCAAGGCTGTTTCCTGTCGCATTTGAGCTTGAGCCTGCGGCACTCCGCACACGACACAGGCCCGCGCCGCTTCTTGCCGTCGTGCTTGTCGTCCTGCATCTGAGTCCGTCGTCCCAGGCGTCGGGAAGGTGATCACGAGAGAGACTTGAATCCCAGCCGCGTGGCTGCACCGCCACGCTGTATCTTGGGCGTCTACTGGCTGAGGATCCGGCGCCTGCCGTGTTCAAACACGTTGGTTGGTCGGAGTGACGCCAGGCTCCTGATGTTCTGCCTGCCACCTACCGTCCTTGCCCAGCTCCTGCCATGAGCATGCCATTTACTGAATCTACTGCGCTGTTCCCCTACGATCCACACCAGCAGCATAAAACGAGGAACGCTGCAAGCAGACCGAGCAGCCGCTCTCCCTGAACGTAGTGCTGGTGCCGCCGCTGTCTGTGCCGCGGATGCAGACAGATTGACGAAGAGCTCATTTATCTCCAGGGCCCGCCAATGTTCATGGCCATTGTCCTCTTGGATAGCAAAGCCCGTGGCTTTGCGCCTCTTCATCTGCTACTGCTACAGAACCTTCTCAAATCTTCATGGGAAAAAGTTTAAGGCCAAAGTTGATAAGGCTTTTCCTAACGGCGACGATGGATTCTTGGGCCTTGGCCGCATTCCAACTTGCTTTGTAGGGGGGAGGGGGAATGGACTCCAGCCGACGAACGTCCAGTTCATTCGACGCTCCACGGTTTACGACACGGCGCCGAGTCGATACTGGGTCTTCCTCTGGAGTTTTAGCCGCGCTCATGCAGGGGACAGTGCAGGTTACTTAGGCGGCCACGATCACATCTGCGACAGTTTACTACGCACCACCATTGAATCCCAGCCTGCGCGCACAACCTGGCTGCTGGCCATCAGGATCCCCCGACTCTTCCACCATCTCTTGGGCCCGTTCGACTGGCTGTTCTGCTTCATGGCTGTCTACCTGACAAGCCCGAGGACCGCATCCAGAGCGTCTTCAGGCGCCTCATTGTCGCTTTTCGCTTGAACCCAGACAACGCCAAGGCTCTGGAGGCCCTCAAAACACGAAAGTGCCGCGCTTCACGACAGCGTTCCTATAAGAGGCTCCGTTGAGCATTATCGCCTCAGCGTCCGGCGCGGCGATATGGTCCCAAACGAAACGGAGTTGGAAGACGACACCAACGATGCCCCGCGAAGAGACGCCGCTCTTGGGGCCCTGTACTTGCAACGGCTGGCGACGACGACGCTTCGGACCATAGCAACGACTCGATTATGCCGCCTCCCGACATCGGCTTGTCGGGCGACGTTGCGTTTGTTGATCAGGACCTCGAGGACGATGAAGTGGAGGAGCCCCAGGGATGACAATGGTCCGACGCTCTGGAAGCCGCAACCGGATACAACGCCAAACGCAGCAAGACAATTTGGCGGAAATTTTGTAAGTGAGGAGAGGGCGTTGGGTTAAGGCAGCGAGACACATTTAGACGTACTTTCCCACGCGTCCGTGTATGTACTGTGGATCCCTCGGCAGCCGCGTCGGAGCCAAAGAAGTCACTAGTCATCGCTGCATGCGCGTCGCCGGCCGCAACCGTCATCCGCCTTCCTTTTTCATCTCGCACGCAGACATGACAGAGGAGTCCAGAAAGCGTCGTGGACCCGACCCAGTTTCGTGTGCAGAATGCCGAAGACTCAAACTCAAGTGCGACAGGAAACTGCCGTGCTCGTCGTGCGTCAGGCGGGGCTGCGCTGCGATATGTCCGAACGGTGTGGCTCGCCTGGTTGTGTGCGTAGTGCGCGCAGCCATGCTGACTTGACTGCCCTGTACTCAGGAACTCTTTCAGCTGGCTCGGAGCATAGGTGCAACGAGCATTCCACATAGTCAGCTTCTGCCATTGCTGACAATGCCGCACCCACCTGGCATCCAGAATTCCAGCACCAGACCCACAGTATTTGCAGTACAAGATCGAGGCAGTATGTGCAGTATTCTACAGCGCAACCGGGTCTCACTAACGCCGCCCCAAAGCTGAGCAGGCGAATAGCAGAGCTTGAGGAAGCCCTTGCCGCCGTCCAAGCCCAGATATCGGACAAGCCGCACCCGTTGCTGAAAGAAGAGCTCTTGAGCTTGAAGTCGAAGGCACAACCGCCTCCGCAGAAGCAACCGCCACAACCGCCCGAGAGTGCTGCCGAAAGCACAAGCGACACCCTTGCGGAACGTCTGGGGACACTCACCCTCGGTGAACGCGAGCGCTTCTTCGGCCAAACTGCCGCCGCAGACGTGAGTTCCTGCTTTATACCTATGCGGAATATGACCTTGAATGAAACTGCATTTAGTATTTAATCGAGTCGGTTTGTCCGTTTGCGATCCTCGACCTGCGTACGACATCTAAGATGTCGCATTGAGCAGGATGAGAACGCGTGTGAAACGCCGGAGTCCTGCTCTTCACTTCCCCTCGACATCCTAATCCTCTCTGGCGGCTTTCCTATGTCGAACATCCGCGAGGCTCGCCAGTGCATGACAACCAAACTCGCTGGCTACCTCCCGCAGGCGTCGGACGTTATTGCACTCATCGACGTTTACTATCGCCACGCGACGTGGCTTTTCATGCCTATTTCGAGGGAGGAGCTCAACCAGACTATTTTGGCACGGCTGTTCAGCGGTGGTGTCGCGGACGTTGCGAATATCACCGCGCACGAGCTTGCAATAGTATTCAGTACGCCAGTGGCATTCATCGGGACGGGACACATGCTCACCTATTCGGATACACCCAGTGATCTTGGCCATTGCCTATGTTGTCGACCCCGATAGACCGCCCTACAGCGCCGAGGGGGCTGGTTATTACGAACTTGGTCGCGCTGCGCTCTCCATCGAGCCTGTTGTCAACAACCCATCCATCCCATGTGTTCGAGCCATCGTAGGTTTCTTATTCTTTTTGCGATACATAGCTCATCACCTGCGTAGCACTTGATGTCCATGTTTCTGCAGATGTATGAGCATCGAGACAGCACGAATACGGCTTATGGCCTCGTCGGACTCAACGCACAGTTTGCAAAAAGCGTATGTCAGAGAGTCTATTACACGACGAAGCTAATAGGGCACAGCTAGGCCTTCATCGCGATGACACACCATGGAAGTTGCCAGAGAGCGAGCAACAAAGGCGGCGGCACTTATTCGTAAGATATCCACTCTCGGCGTCGCCGTCGGCGTGTTGACGCCGCGAAAGTGGGAGATAGCCACCTACGATCACTGGTCGAGCTTCGCGATGGGACGGCCTCCATGCCTTACACTGGCCCACATAGACGCAAAACATCCCGAGGATCATGAGAAATTCCTAGGCGCAGATGGGCAATGGCAGGCGTCCTGTTCGTCTTCCATTCCCTTCATCTCCCGCGAATAGCCTGACGTGACCAAGGAATATAGTCCGGCACTGGCTTCATACATTCACCCACGAAGTCATGTTCAAGCTCATGGACCAGGCTTTTGGCGTGACGCCGCCCACCTACGCTGTAGTATTGAAGCTGGACAGGCTCATCCGCGAGCACCCTGTCAGCGACGGCCTGCGCATCGTCGACGTCGAGGACACCCAAACCGGCGTCCCGGCGTCGCTCATCATTCAGCGCCACATGGTATTCACGCTCACACAAAGACGTACGCTCTCAGTTTAGCACCCAATACCACCGAGGCCACGCTGACCGCGCTGCTGCCCGCAGTGCTGTTATTCCTGCACCGCAGCTTCTTCGCGCGCGCGCTGACGGAGCGCCCGGACGACCCGCTGCAGAGCAAGCACGCGCAGTCCGTGCTCGCCGCGTTCCGCTGCGCGTTCTACATCACGACGAGCGCGCGCACGCTGTACGCGCAGGTGCCGCTCGCGCTGCGCTTCTGGGTCATCTGGAGCCCGCTCTTCAGCGCGTGTCTCGTGCTCGGCTCGATCGTCATCAAGTCGCCCGGCAGCGGCCTCGCGCCGCCCGCGTGCTGCGAGCTGAACAAGGCGTACGAGTTCCTGGAGAAACTCGCGCCTGTGTCGCGCCGCATTGCGCGCATCATGGTGCGCACTGCCGCTCCCATCCGCCTGCTGTGTGTTCGCTCGATGCTGATCATGCGCCATACAGCCCAAGATGCTCACTCTGAAAACGAAGGCGCACGAAGCGTACGTGGCCTTCACGGCCGCGTCGGGCGGTGTGCCGCGGCCGGTGCCGAGCGACTTCGAGGAGACGGAGATGCGGTTCTTGTACGGCCATTCGCGGCTCGTCGACAACGCGAGCAAAGGCCACTCGCCGAGCTCGACGGCGTCCGCGCGGTCGTCGCGCTCGCCGCCCGGCCCCTCGACGCTGCCCATGACACAGGACCCAGCGCCGTCGAGCAGCACCGGCGCCGCTGCTCCTGGCGTCGACCTGTTTGCCGAGCTGTATTCGGCGTTATGGCCATCCGCGGACCCGCTGCCTCCTGCTGGCCAGCCTCAGCCTCAACCTCAGCCTCAGCAGCAGGGATACACGTGGAATCTTGACCCGCTGGCCCCGATTCCTCCTCCTCCGCCTCCACCTACACTGGGAGACCCGCATTTCCAGCAAACGCAAACGCAAACTCAAACGCAAGACTTCGACATGTCTGCGCCCTTCAGCGTGCCGCAAGTCGACTGGGCGCAGATGGACGGCCTCGCGATGATGCCGCCGCTCCCTCCAGCGAGCAATCTGGATATCCCGTGGCAGCTCTTCACGTCTGGTATAGGTGTCCAAGAGACGCAACAGCAGCAGCAGCAGCAGGATAGCAGTAGTGGCTATGGGCCGGGACCCGCATGAGTAGTAATGCTGTATAAGTAATTGTACGTTTATGAAACCTGCATCCGAATTCCCTCACATCTCATAACTGGACCTGCTCATGAATAGAGTAATGGGGTGCCGATATTTTGGACTTGCCCTCAGCGGCCTGTTACTTCAAAACGATGATATTCCATCGTAAAGTCTGCAAAGGGTCTGAGACTATCATGGTGCCCGTGACTCCGTCCTTCAGAATGATACTGTATCTATCGTGCGTCGAACGGCGGATCGAGCCCACAGATCAATTGGCAATTAGTGCCTGGATACTTCGATATTGGATCTCTCCCACGATCGACCGTTTACCACGTGTACGATCGGCCGCGGAGTACTCATTCCCACGAGGGTCTTTTGCAAGCGAGCTGGACATGCATGAGCGAGAAGGCGCATAGCTGCTGAAACTGGCAGGGAGCGTGGAATGCTGAATTTCGTTTGGTACATGGATGAGGAGGTTTGGGATTCAGGGTTGGATAGTTGGATCATGATTTTCTCGCTTTCAGGCCCTGACTTGGACTCGGAGGATTGCCACGAAGACAAAGCGGTGGCTCGTAGCTTGTCCGCCTAAGATTAATGGATGAGAGAAGTGGAGAATCACAGAATGTACTATCTAGATTGTGAGTAGACCGACAACGTTGTGGTTCCGACAATGGATCATGAACTGCATTCGCGGACTCGTCGCTCGAGCCCGTATGCGAGATGCTCTCTCCCCGCACGGCCGATCTTGAAGATCAAACCAAACCATCCCACGCTATCAATGCTCGACGGAACAAGTGTTCTTAGGCCTCCTGCAAGCGGAAGCTCGAGGCCGGATAAGGCAGCCCCTACAAGACTGACAGAAGGCTGAGATCTATCTCGCCCTTACACAGGGGCGTCCTCCATGGTGCCAGATGAAGTCCTATTAGTTAAGAGTGTTCATCAGGGCGATTGCAACGTGGCCCTCCCCTGCATGCTTGATCGTGATAGCTGATAGCTACGAGGCCGCCTTACGCAAGCCGTCCGAGGAACGCGACTCGGAATATACTATGGAGGCTATGGGTACTTGTTTGTTCAGCAGACGTCTTGTGGATGGATCGCGGAGGATCATCTTTGTTTACACAAGATAAAAGCTGTGCTGGTGGCAAAATCACAAGCCAGCAGTGTTTTGATTGTGGAACTGCCTTTACGCTTCGACTAGGCTCGACGGAGCGTCGGTGTCCGATCACGATCAGCTACTTGCTGGTGTGCAAAAGTTCCAATCCAGGGTGGCACTGCGTGAGGAAGATCCGGAGAATCTGATAATCCAGGATAATGGGCCCGGGGGAAAGCGCAGCGCTGATTGGGTCGGTGGGACGGACGAAAGCGTCGGTAGGCGGCTGGCAGATGAAATTGTTTTGCGAGGTTCGTCGGTGCGGGAAAGTCCGAGACCGGGGCGGGGGAGCGCTTGGCTGGCAACTGCGGCCGAGGGCCCTTATAACGGGGCTGGTGCTTGGGGCATTGCAGCTGAAGACCCGGCATGTCGCGCCACACGTTCACCGCGCTCAACACGACGTTCGTCGTCGACTCCAACTACGTCTTCACCAAGGAGCTCGGCACTGGCGCCTACGGCTCCGTCGTCGCAGCCAAGCACCGCGTCACCGGCACGGGCATTGCGATAAAGCGCATATCCTCCATCTCCTCCAAGGTGACCCCCCCCCACCCACCGTCCAATCACAGCACGAGGCTCACTGTATGCCGCCCAGAAAATCCTCACCAAGCGTTGTCTGCGCGAGCTCAAGTGCGTGTCGTCGCCCGCAGCGCTGTGGCTGGCCCGGGGCCCCGCGCAGTCGTCCGACAGCTGACCGGCTGCCTGCTTACACACAGGCTGCTGCACCATTTCCGCGGCCACAAGAACATCACCTCGCTCATCGATCTCGTGCGCCCCGCCGTCGCTGCTCGCCGCCGTCGCCGCTGTCTCACATAATCCCCAGGACATTGTGCTCAATGCCAACGGCGACTTTGACGAGGTCTACTGCTATGTGCGTGCTATCATCCGCCTGGCGGGCGTCGCTGACCGGGGGTGCAAAACGCGCAGGAGGAGCTAATGGAGGCCGATCTGCATGCCATAGTACGCGATCGCGAGTTCGCCAATTGACGCGGCCATCAGCGCTGAGCATCACCGCCCCTCTCAGATCCGTTCGGGACAGCCCCTCTCGGACGCGCATTTCCAGGCAGGCCCTACGCTTCCCGCTCACCGCCCCTCTCAGCCTGACCGCACCACGCAGAGCTTCCTCTATCAGGCGCTTTGCGGTCTCAAGGCCCGTCTCCAACGCTACCGGCCGCTGACAGACAGCTGACATTCACAATGCAATTCAACAGTACATCCACTCCGCCAACGTCCTCCACCGCGACCTCAAGCCCGGCAACCTGCTCGTCAACGCCGACTGCGAGCTCAAAATCTGCGACTTTGGTCTCGCGCGCTCGGATTCCTCCTCCAATGGCTCGGGATTCATGACGGAATACGTCGCCACGCGCTGGTACCGCGCACCAGAGATCATGCTGAGCTACGCAAACTACGTGCGTGCATAGCAACACCCACCGAGCGCTCCGGTCTGACCTCCCATGTTTCACCGTGCTCCTTTCTCCGTGTCGCGCGCGCGCGCTTTTCCGAACCCTCAGACCACAAGCATCGACGTGTGGAGCATCGGCTGTATTCTCGCCGAGCTGCTCGGAGGCAAGCCCATCTTCAAGGGCCGCGACTACGTCGACCAGTTGAATCAGGTGCGTCCAATCGTCCTTGCCATCGACTTCACCGCCTTCCCCTCCCCTGTGCTTTCCCGCCTGCCTGTGCTGACGTTCTGCCGCGACAGATCTTGCATCTCCTGGGTGAGGCGGTGCAGCGCGGCTGCGAATTTTAGCTCATGTTTGGCCTGATGCTGAAACTGTGTGCAGGCACGCCAACGGAAGACACGCTCCGTCGCGTGGGATCGCCGCGCGTGCGTGCTGTTCCATCTGCGCCACACATCTGCGCCCAGTTTGCTGATGCCACACACCCATTGCTTAGGCGCAGGACTACATCCGCTCGCTGCCCATCAAGCCACGCATCCCGTTCGCGACGCTGTACCCGCACGCGAACCCGCTCGCGATCGACCTGCTGGGCCAGATGCTCAACTTCGACCCCGCGAAGCGCATCTCGTGCGAGCAGGCGCTCAACCACCCGTACCTCGCCGTGTGGCACGACCCGAACGACGAGCCGGTGTGCCCGCGCAAGTTCGACTTTGGCTTCGAGGAGGAGGACTCGATGGAGGGCATGAAGAAGCTCATCGTCGAGGAGGTCGCGGCGTTCCGCGCCGAGGTGCGCCGCGGGCGCCGGCGCGCGGAGAGCAGCGCAAGGAGACAGGATAGGTGAGTTTCTCTCTCGCCCGCGTTGCACGAGGAAGGATGAGCTGCAACTTTTTTCATTTCTCGTATAGCCTGCCCATCCCCACGCGCGAGGAGATCATGGCGAGCCCCGTTGCGGAGCACGCGCCCCCGAACGGCTTCACGAGCGCGTACACCGCCAAGCCCGGCGCGCACAGCACGCTGCACGACAGCCCCATCCTCGAGGACCCGTCGCAGGACCTCGAGCGCGAGCTCGCGCAGGCGCAGTCGCGCGCCCAGGCGCAGGTCGCATAGTCGCTGGCTATTCATCGAATGCAATGCAAAACTCGAAAGCGCCAGCGCGCCGCCCGCTCATCTCACCATCTCAGTCGCCTTGTGTTCCGCTGCTGCTGTTGTAATCTTCTTGACCCCGCGAAACCGGTAACGTAAAGCCAGAAATTGTCCCCTGTGGCATATAACAACTGTGTCTTCTACATGTACTCTCTCCCCGTGCTCTCTCTCCCTCGCCTCAGGCTCTGGCATAGCGCCAAGTCCCCAAATACATTGTTCACTTCCTAGTATTCTACTTATTTTCATATCTCCCCATGGACCTTTCGTTCAACTGTACACAATCGAGACTTTCTGTCGGACGGCGTTCCGCGGCCCGCGTTCCTCGAATCACACCTGTAGTGCGCCACTGGGCATGTCGCTAGACTCACGAAATGACATGCTTTTTTGCCTAGACATCCGTAATGACGGTCTACGGTACAGTAACAGAAGCACATCCCAGAATACGGCCGGGGAAACGGACTCGGACTCGGAGATGGTTCCTGAGCTCGCTTAGATAATTCAGATGCCGCGTCCGGCAACGTCAACGCACGTGGCGTTGGTAATCCGCAGCACCAATCTGGAGCGGGGATCCGCAGGGACGGCAGCGGAAAACCCACGTGCGGGATCGGGTTGCAAATTTGGGCGTCGGCGAAGGTGGACTCAATTGCAGTGTGCGCGGAATATATACATTACAGTATGTGGCAGCGGCGCACGGATTCCGTACACGACGGACCCGCGGAGCATATGGTTATCGTCCCGCAGTTGTCAACTGCGGGAATTTCTGGGTAGTTTGACAGGCTCAACATTACATACATACTCGAAGTGATGTGAGATCCGGGAATACAGCGAAGCTGCATGAGCTCCTGTTCATGTTTCCCCCAGCAGGACCTGGAGAAAGGGGTTCCGAGTCTGTGAAGCTCGCGTAGGGGCTGCTATCGTATTCGCGTCGACGGCATAGGGGCTTGTATCCGCCTGCGCGGGAGTACGTTGAGTAATACGGTACTTACGGCGAGATAACAGTCGGTCTCCGGTAGGCCGCGGGCCATCGATAGGTATCCATTGGCATCGGTGGCGGCACGGAATTGCAATTCTTATTATTCCGGCGTCCGCCGCCGTGATAACGCCGTGTGCTGCGCGGGCTGCCAGTGTCAGAAATGCCGCGGCGGTCTCCGACTGACCACGCTCTTTGAGATTGGACAGGGAGTGATGCGCCGGCGGGACCGCTCAGTGGACCGAAGCCGCGGCGAGTGCGTATGAAATTGCTTGGTTGTTTACAATTCCGTTGCGAGCTGAAGAAGGCCAATCTTGTCTTCCTGCCGTCTTGGGCGCTGTCCCAAAAAGCTCACATGTTTGCGCAGAAGTCCTTAGGCTGCTCCGATGCCTGAGGAGGAAGCGTTGATCGAGCGTGAGAGCAGGTTCTAGGTTACGGCTTCTCCTAGTTGGTGATACCTCGTCTCGCATGGACTTCGAGTTGGACGGGAGGAACTGCAGTCCTCTCAAAGAAATTTGATGATGTTCGACCCTGCCTACAGCGCTGTTGCTCGCGGTAGCAATCCGAGCAATTGTCCATAGCTGATGTCAAACGCAATCTCTGGTGCAGGGCAGATGCAGGGCCACTGGCCAGGATGTTATTACATTGTTGTACAGTATGTTGGCAGATTCTCCACCAGGACTGCAGCAAAAGGTCGGCGGTCTAAGACGTATGGACGTGGCTAAACGCGATCTCACACTGGCAACATACGTGCACGAGTCCAGCGTCGCTACTCCACCAAAAGGTATTTCGACAGCTCAAGAAAATTAGTATCTCGTCTAGTCGTGTTTCGGCGGAAGGCTGATACAGTAAGTCTATAAGGTCGATTTCCGACGAGGCGGGGACGACGACCTTTCCTCGCGACCAAAACGTCGATGGGGACCGGTCTCGGCGTCTGTTTCATCTACGACAACGTACTCCTCATCGTCCAGCGGCTGGGGATCCGTCTTCTTGAACTCGGACGGCAGCATCACAGCACGGTCAATAGCGACGGGCAGACCGCGATGACGGCCTCGAATCATCACCAAGCAGATGATCAGCTTGGACAGCGGCCGCAAGGCGCCAGAAAAAGAGTAGTTTGCCTGTATGAGAGTATACAACGTCAGTCTCAAGCCTAACAATCGTCCGCCCGTCTGCTCACATTCGCCGTTCCCAGACTCAGGCCAACAGTGCCATATGCTGACACAAGCTCGAACACTGTGCGATGTAAGAGGGGGTGCAGACACGCGAGAAGATGCAAACAATACCGATGCTAAAGATGTTGAACCAAGACTCGTTATTGGGATTCTGGATGTTTGAGCGCTGCGAATCGTGCGATGTTAGCGTTGCACCATCTCAGCTCATGCAAAAGCGAGTTTCACCTCCACGATGCAGATGAGAAACAACGCGAGTCCGAGCCACCACATGTCTGCGATCAAGGCGTCAAAAACCAATCCGCACGGTCAATAGGCTTTCCCACCGAACGCAAGCTGTTTGCGCGCATGCCACGCGAGATAACGCCCCCACACAGCGCCCCGCGAGCCGTCCGGATTCGGTTCGCTGTCGCCGTCTTGCGCCTCCTCGTTCTCAAAGACGCCGAGCGACTGCTCTTCGTAAACGTTCGTCGTACGCACACTAGAGCAAGCAACATTCAATCAGAACAGAGCCCCATGCCCGGGCAAATGAGCACACCTGAGTGCTATTGGATACACTTCAACCACGAAGGGGTCAGCTTCCGCACGCCCGCATGGAAGGACGTCACACCACCGCACCTGAGATATACATCATCGTAACATAAAGCACTCTGCATGTTCCCATCAGCAACAAATGTCGCCCGAGCGCAACCAGGTGCTCACTTGACAGCAGGAGCCAGAGCAGCTATAGATATGGTTGCGAAGCCAGCCGCGCGCACGGCGAACGCCTGCAGGAGGCCGATGACGAAGCGCGTGCCTAGCGGGACCTGCTCTATTTCGGGGTTGCCGATGTCTAAGACGAGGAAGAAGAACCAGTCCGTGAAACTGGAAAAGCAAGCCATAGCGTGATCAGCGTTGTTCCGGGCGTCCTCTGCAGAAATAACTCTAGGCTCACTTGAGTATTACTAGTACAGTGAGGAGGAACCATGTTTGGTGGGATGGAAAGAGGTAGACAAAGCAACTGCCGCCGCGCGTGAGCGAGGCGCTTTGATGGGCGAGTTTGGATTTGGTCTTACCGTCGAGGATGATCTAGCAAGAAACACAGCGTCTCAGATGTTTTAGAGTTCTTTGGAACACTTTTATACAGGATCCAGCTGAGGTGATCAGGTCAGGTCAGATAAGCGAGGAGCGGCTATGCAAATGTACTCACATGACGAGTCGCAAACTGAGACGGCGATGTTGTCAATAGTAGGTCAGAAAAGGTAACTGCGGGCTTACAAAATGGGCTGGAAAGACGTCAGTGATACTGTTCCTTGAGAACGGGAAAGAGAAGGGCTCACGAAGGCAGTATTGCCAGCAAGAATGAGAAAGCACATGAAGAAAATCATGGGATACGCCTTCTGAAAGGGCACCATGGACTGGTCCACGAGCGATATCCCGGCGTTCGTGTAAGCGGACGTGACCTGGAATACGGTGAACCTGTTGACCATGTCAGCGCTTGAACGCATGCCAAGACCAGGCTGGACCGACCAAACAGGATGTACAAAGCGATGTAGCTGCGGCGGGTGAAAGGCGTCGCGCCATCTCGATTGTGAGATATACGGCGCAATGACGATGCAAGAAATGAGTTGGGACCCGATATGATACTATACCCCCAATGTGAGCACCGGTCTGTGCGACGCTCTAGCGCAAGGCTAACGCACCGAGCCAATGACCCACTGCAGCATCTTGAGCGCGCGGTACTCGACGCCGCCAAGCTCCTCGAGCTGCTCGCTGGAGAGGTAGTTGAACGCGGAGTTGCGGCCAACGACGGCGTCGAAGGAGAGGTACGGCACGGCCTTAGGCATGTGGGGCTCGAGGCCCTGTCGTGCCGCGCTCGTCGCGCTGCGCACGCTCATGAACGTCGTTGTCTGCGGCACGGTGAGCGTGCGCCGCAGGCGGCGCTGGAGTTTCGGGAACATGCGCCGTAGCAGCCGGGCGATGAGCTCGTTCGGCCAAGGGAACCCGCCGAATCCAATGTCGTGCGCCGGCTGCACGGACGGTGCGCGCTGCAGCGACGTCGTGCGCGGCATCGGCATATTGCCTGGTCATCACGGCGACGGAATCAGTCCGAGTCCCCGAGACGCGCAGGGTAGGGAAGGGCAAGGACGCACGAGATTCGAAGGTCCGCGCACGCGGCAGTTGCATGGATTCGCGATGGCTGTACTGTGTCGAGTTCTGCCTCGCGTGCATACCGGGATGGCCAAGGCGCTTGTGCGGCTGCGGTGCGAATTCGATCGTCTGCGTGCGCGGGAAGATGGACTCGCGTCGCGCACTCGTCCCTGCGTCAAATCAGCTGTAGAAGGCCAATGCGCAAAGGAGCATACTAGTCGCGTATGGCCGCAGTTGGGTGTCGACGTCCTGGGCGAACCGCGGCCTCGGATATTCGAACGTGCTATACGACAGGGTCAGCGCCATCCACCGGAACATCGGTACAGGCACACTGACGAGCGAACGTCACTTCGGACGCTCTGGACGTCGGGTTCAGTGCTTCGGTAAGTATCGTCTTGCGGTGCGTCAGTCGGGAGTTCTATGTTGACGGGCTTAGGCGAGTCGCTCATTGGCGCGAACTTCTGCTGCTCCTGCTTTTCAGCAAGCGGGATGTCGTCCTGGCCCTGCGGATCCGTGGGCGGGTCGTCGCTGATCCACCCTTGCGGGTTGATGAGGCGCGGCGCTTCGTCTATTCGGCGGATGCGCAGCCTGCCCTTGCTGACCGGCTCGTCGTCGGCGAGCTCGCCGTTCGGCGAGTTGGGCACGGTCGAGTGCTCGGACAGGGTCGAGAGCTTAGACTTGCGGCCCCGTTTGTCCTTGCGGCTGCGCATGAGGACGAGCTGGGCCAGGCGCCCTTGGACCGAGTTGACGCTGGGGGCGGCCGATGTGCCCACTGGCGTTGTGGACGCCGACTGGCGCACGATCTCGGCCTCTATGATGTGCTCGAACTTTTTCTCGAAGAAATACCTAAAGAGGTTTCGGAGCCAGTCTCAGCATACAATCTTTGTGTTCGAATGCGAATAGGGGCTCGAGACCTTCGGATGTAGACCATGACCCAGGACACGGCGACCTAAACAGACGCAGCTTGTTAACCGCACAGAGGCCGGACGCGAGCGAGAGCCCAGGGACGCACGATGCTGCCGAGGCTGAGCTGGACGTAGAGCAGGGCCTGCTGGAGCGGCGTGAGCAGGCTGAGGTCGATGGTCGCGAGCCCGGTGACGGTCATCGCGGACACGCAGACGAAGAGCCCGTCGACGTAGGAGATGTGGTACCGCCCGTTGACGGCGTAGAACACAATCGAGAACAGCAGCGGCGTGAACGTGCTGCACAGCGCACGTCGCACAAAGGCCCCGTCAGCACCGCGCACGGCAGCGAGCAACGCGACACGCACAAGACGAGCAGGTGGATGCGGTAGAAGTTCAGGTGCTTCGCGGCCTTGAACCACCGTCGGGCCTGCGTGCTCGCCTGCGACATCGACGTCGGCTGCGCTGAATGGGCGGCATTGGACGCGTTCTCGGGGTCCATAGGCAGCCTGGGAGCCTGGCTGGATGTATGCGTCCTACCCGCAGCTCCTGCGAGCGCTGTGGTCTTTGTACTCGACTGAAAAACTGGCTGTCGGGCGCCCGGAACTGGTAATGGAGGAACGTGCAAAGGGAAACGGTTGCGGCCACATTCCAGTATCTTTAGCTCTGCGCTAAATCGGTCGATCCGACTCGAACCCGGCCGCGTCAAGGCGTCATACGCTGTGATACACAGGGATACAGTACATCACATCTTTGCCAAGATCTACATTCGTTCCAGTCAACGTTGCTTCCCTAAGTATATGCGCCATAGAGCACAACCCTGTACATCCCTCTCACTCAAACCAGGGTTTATTCCCCACCCAGTGCTCCACGATGCGCTTCACGAGGGCGGGCTGGTCTCTCGTAACCTGCCGGCATTGTCAGATCGCAACCCTGCGCGAACTTGGAGGTCCGGAGGGCGCACCATGTGTCCGGCCTCCGCCATGAGCACAAGGGTGAAGTTGCCAGCCCCTCCTCCACCGATGGAGCGCACAGTGGCGACGTCTTCGGTCGGCCACGGCACGTCAGATGTTGCGAGGAACTCGTCCTGGAACGGCGAATGCAGGAGGTTGAGCTGCCCGCGGTTCATGTCAGCCATGTTCTCGTAAAAAGCCAAGGACATACGAAAGAGACTGTGCCAGGCCAGCCAACGTTGCAGTCCAGCTTGCCGAGATAGTCTGGTATTCGTCAGTTGGATTGGCAGAGGCGGGCGCCGAGGCCCGACATGACACACGCACGCATAACTCGGACACCGTCCTCAAGTAGCTGCTCGTACATCAGGTAAGGCTGCTGCACGCTGTGTCCGACGGCGTCGTGAGTCCAGAATGCCGACGCATGCGCAATCAAGATGAGGACGACGCACAGATCACCCGATCGCCGGAAGTCGAGATAGACGGGGTCGCTGAGCGAGACGAAGTCGACCTCCTCGGGTACGCCGAGCGCCTTCTTAGTTTCCGGCCTGTTGAAGAACTTTTCGATCCAGACGAACTGCGGCAGGCAGTCTTCCACGCTACCATCACACTGAACACCTCATCAGCACCAGCACTCATGGCAGCAGGCCTTGGAATGCAGGGCGCACACGGAGCTTGACGTTCTCCAGCTGCTTTCCATGCCGGTCGCCGTCGAAAAGCGCATCACAGGTCCTCAGCGCGGCAAGCTTGTTGGGCACGAGCGGGTACTCCAAAGCGAACTGCACACGCTCAAGGCAGAGCGGGAGACCGCGATAGGCGTCCGCGCACTGTGTGGAGTTGAAGAGGTCGGTGTTGTAGCATGCTTGGTGCAGCCACCAGCGCGTGAAGGAGAGGTAGTCCTGGGCTAGGTCAACCGGTATTCTGCATGAACACAAACGACGGTAAGGCGCATACCGAGTACGGGTTACTGATCATGAGCGCGTCGAGAGGAATGTGCTGTGCGCCGGGCTGACCCTTGCCGCTTGCGACTAGTTTATTTTGCTCGTTGATGACAGTGCCGACGTAGGGGACGTATGTCTGCCAGAAGTCAGCCGACATTGACAAGAGGAATGTGGAAGACGTACCCCGCCGTACGAGCCCGAGGCAACTACGAAATTGTTTCTGAGGGCGCAATCAGCATCGTCGACTTTCTGAATAAGCACACAACCGACCGCGCATACTGCGGGAACACGACATAGAACTTCTGCAAGAAGTCGTACACGTCGCGCGCAGCGTCCAGACTATTGTTGACGCCCGCTCCGTACGAAAAGCCCGTTCCGATAGGCTAAGATAGAGTCAGCTGAAGGAATAACAACGGTATAGTACTGCGCGCACATGGTCAATGGCCAGCAGGTTAAAATTCTCGGACCAGGCGTTCTCATGAGGCTCAAGATGCGAGCCGTTACCTGCGACGACACAGTGGGATTCTGGTGGGCAATGAGCACAGAACTTGGAGTGTGTGAATTGAAATGAGCACGCACGACCCACGAGCGGGTTGAACATGCCCGACGTGCCGGGGCCGCCGCCAAACGTCAAGCTACATGCATTCAGCCTGAGCAAGGCGTCGAGCAGCGCGTGCGCACATGATAGGTGCAGCTTCCGGTGCATTCTGAGCCTCGAAGAACCTAACGAAATGCGGTCATGCTGAAAGCATCGTTGCAGCGCGTAAAAGCACAGCGCACCAGTAAAACGTCCTCCGCGGCGAACCCTCGGAGTCGCCCTTCAGTCCAATGTGGCCCGAGTATGAGCGTCCGCGGGCACAGAGGCTGCTGGCGTCCGTTTTGGTGAAATAAAACGAGCCCAACGATTCATCAGGTTGCTGCGTAGGAACAGGGAACGGTACGAAGTCCCTGAGCAGCTTCCAGTGGCGGAGCAGTGCTAAGGTAAGCCACACAGCAACAAGCGCGCGTATGATACGAGCCCTGCGCGCCTGTGTCGGCTGCTGCTGCCTGGGGCCGACCGCCGTAGGCAAGCTGAGGGCATCGGCAGGAACTTTTGCGTCGAGGGCGAAGCTGGACATGATGACAGTGTGGGCAAGGCGTGCTAATCAGCTTGCAGATATATATACCCCAGTGCAACATGTTGAGTGACTCGCAAACGCCGGACATCACCGAAATGCAGGTTGTTCCTCGGGATCCTCTGCTCAAAATCCGTCAAGTTGCGAAGAAGAACATTATTCGTGGCCGTGACCATATAGGCCCCATATTTTGTAGTCATATACTGTGGGGTCTCATAGGGGTCTCATGCAGGACGAGCAAGCGTTTCAGGCACGGCGCCGGATGTAACCTGCCAGTGATCCCGACCCAGCTCGATGGCGCGACTGCGCAGAGCACAGGTGACAGAACGGAAAGCCGGTTCTGATATTGCGACATAAAATCAAAAAATAAGCTCAACCTGACAGAAATACCTCAGCAACAAGGATCCGGGCTGTCCCAATTCACAATTAACGGTATTACACATTGCCAGTGTCTCTACCCTCTCTTGAGAAGGGCGAACTTCTGCTCCACGCGATTCAGGTAACTCAGACTGAAACGCCATTCAAAGATCATGGGCCGCATGATTCACCCATATCAAACTTACCTGGAGTTGTCGTATGTCGGTGGTGCAGCGTCTAAGCCGGTGTTTGACGTGATTACCTGCGGCCCAGGATATGCCCATGGCTGAATGTCGCCTCCGTGGTCATGATCGACTGCAACTGTGGGCGTAAGCGCGTTAGCTTTCCCCATTAGCGGTACAATTTGACCACGTTGAACCTGTTCTCACCGTAAATCTCAGCAGAGTTTGGCACTGGGTGCACCGCAAAGCCTCGCTCCCGGTTGCAGCGGCGAACCCTCCACCATGCAAGCAACAACACAGCAAAGATACACATCGCAATTGTTGTCCCAACCGCGATTCTGACGATCCCAGCCGTTCCAAGACTAGTGGATTGGGAGGACGAGGACTGGCTTTCAGCGGTAGCGGTACAATTAGAGGATGGCGCAGGGCCTCCAGTGATAGTCGTTCCACCGGTGGAGGAGGCAGAGTTGTCTCTCAGCTTGGCGCTGGTTGTCAGAGAAGAGCCCTGCGTAACAGTCGAGGTCCCCTCTTCCGGCTTGCCATCGTCGTACCTACCATGACCAATAAAGCCCCTCAGTCACTGAGGGAAAAAGCCTGCAGATCCGCTTACAATATGCTGAGAAGCTCCAGGAAGTCGCGCCCGCTGGTCGTCTGCCGGCTGGTGCAGGTGAGTGTGTGGTTTTCCAGCACCCCGCGCGGACTGGTCCATGCGACGCCGCAATGCACGACCTCGGAGAAAGTGTCGCCCGGCGGGGTGTCTGCGCCGTCGTATTGCACGTCGAAGGCTGCGTGGTCGTTGCGCGAGCTGAAGACGAGCTGTGCGGAAAGTCCTTCAAGTACCATCATCATGAGCCCTTTGTCACTCAAGATTCAAGAGGTGACTGAGACAGGAGAGACATACCATGAAATTGGAATGTGAATGACTCTCCGTCGAGCCGAGTATACCGCGAGACATCGCCTATCGCACACACCGTGCTGTTTGGACCGCCAACACCGAGCGTGTCAAGCTCTGGGTCCCAGTTGAAGTGGGACTGGGGCTTCCATCCGCCAGAGAACTGGATGGAGGCGTCGCTCGCAAGAACTTTGATCACACGCGCGTATGTGATGCAATTCAGCCTGAAAATGGATGTGACTGCCAGCGCAGCAAACCGGAGACCTCGCAGCATTGGATGGAGGAAGGACAAGGAGACCGAGACTGTTTATATCTCGCTCGCGGCTACGACACATGCAGATCCCGTAATGGCCGTTGGTGGCTTTACTCACAAGAGTGTCATAAAGAAGATGGATCGCCGCTTCGGAACCGTTGAGCGGTTCCTTGGCTGTAGTCACCATGTCAAGCCATCAGTTGGAAAAGACGTACAAGCTACATTTTTCGTATCTTGAGCGTTCATAAGTTGTCGGCGCAGTTTCTGAGCCTGTGAGGATCGATTCTTGCGGAAGGAATGAAGAAAGTGATGTATTTGCCATGGGCCGCCCATAATAATGCTGAACTACATATTGGGAAGTTAAACTCGTTTATGTTGTTTGTATAATACTATGCTGCCAGCCTCCTTACCATTATGGCAGCTTTCCGTCGCGGTAGACACAGGCAGGGGATGCACTGCAAGGTCCTGCTTCCTCTTGCCCCATGCCACAAGCAGCACAGCACAGAGGCCCAACGCAAACACGATTCTACACACTCTCCCCAACTTTGTGAGGCCAATAGTCTACCCGCTGCCCAGACCTGAGGATCGAGAGTGCGAGCTAGAGGGTGCATCGGAGCCTGCATGTGGCGAATTTGCATGCGTGGGAGAGGAAACATCCCCTTTGTGGCGGGTGGTTGTCACACTCGCAGAAGCGCTTTCCTCGGTATCAGCAGAGAAAGTCTCGGGAGTGCCATCGTCGTATCTGCCATCCTCTCAGCCATCATTGAAACACGCTTGCGGAATTCTCGCTAGCTAGCCTGCCTGTGTGCATACAATATACTGAGAAGCTCAAGGACGTCACGGCAGGCGATAGATTGGCTGGTGCACCTGAGCGAATGGTCAGCTACCGCGCGTCCGGGAACGCTTCACCATGCGACGCCGCAATGCACGACGTCGGAATACGTGTTCCCCGTTGAACCCGCACCATCGTACTATACGCTGAATGGAGCGTGGTCCGGGCGCGAGCTGAACACGAGTTGCGCCGAGAGGGCACGTGAGTATGTGTTTTGGACACATGATCCACGTCAAGTTCACGAATACTGAGAAAGATGTAAACAGCTACTTACCGACGTGAACCGACTCACTGGTCGCGCGGCGTAAGTAGATGTACACCATTACATATACGTAGATGCTTTTGTTCCACTAGATACTCCATATTCAATTCTAACTATCTCCCCAGAACGTATCGTCGACAACACGACTTCTGCCGACTGTAGTTCTCGACCTGAGATTGATTCCGAGTACGTCGATAACCTCGTCAATGGGCTTTTCGTAGTAGGCCTGTCGAAGCCGAAGCATGAGTCGGGAACCGACAACAAATGTCACGGTCTCTATCAAGCTTGTTGTTATCAGGTCGGGTACTGAACAGCAGCGAGCTCAACAGACATACGAGCCTGCGCGATCCGAATGCCCGAAGGTTCCCTGTTGATCTCTCAGCCCAAAGCTGAGATTAGACATGTTGGGATTTCCCGAGATGTGATGTCATACCTCGGGATCAAAAATCGGATCCAAAAATCGAAACTGCCATTTCTCCCTTCCACCGCGCTGTAGCACATTATGTCCGCCATAGAGGCTTTCCTAGAAGGTCGTATTCGCCACCGGAATGCCCTGATTAAATTTCTGGGGGCTCGTTCAAAGCAGCGGCGCCAGCAAGCAAAGCAGCGACGGAGAGAGGAACAGCAGCTACAACGTGAATTGCGCCGCACCGCCCGAAAACCGGACGACTATCCGAACAGCACATGGAATCAACAGTTTAGGTGCGCTCTGTGTGGCTTGAAAGGTGCAGCGTTGACCAACTGTCAGACTAACTCGTGACGAGCTCGAGAAGCTGCTAGCAGTGCTGGATCTTCCGGACCCGGTCCGATGCGACGACGGGAGCGTAACCTCTGCGCGGGAAGCGCTTCTCATGCTACTACGCCGCCTCTGTGACCCTGCCCGATTCTGCGACATAGAACTCATGTTCGGGTGGGAACGTACACGCTTTGGACGCTTTGCCAGAACGACCGCGGAGGCCATCTGGAAGCGGTGGCACCATCTTCTGGAGGGAGATACCACGAGGTTGACACCTGCCAAACTGGCAGAGTTTGCACGCTTCATCCACGAGAAGGGAGCACCGCTTGCCAACTGCTGGGCATTTCTTGATGGGCGCCGCAAAAAGCATCGTCGACCTGTCCGGAACCAGCGCTTAACGTATAACGGTTGGGTGCGGGCCCACTGCGAGGCCTATCAGTCGCTTGATACCCCAGACGGGATGCACATTCATGTTTTTGGGCCCGTCGAGGGTCGGCGACATGACACGACGGTGTTCAAGGAAAGCCGTCTGTCGGAGTGGCTTGAACAGCACTCACACGGTCCCGACGGCGAGCCCCTGGTCATCTATGGTGATGCAGGTTATGCCTTGACGAGCCATGTCATTGTACCCTACAAGGGAGCCCGTCTCACGGCTGGACAGGCGAGTTTCAACTTCGAAATGAGCCGTGTTCGGGAAGCCGTTGAATGGGGCTTTGCCTCTGTCACACGCCAGTGGGCATTTCTTGATAACCACCGCCAACGCCTGCTCCTGGAGCCTATTGGCCTCTGGTACTTGGTCGGGACCATACTTGCTAATGCCCGCAACTGCCTTCGCCCGAATCAGACTAGCCAATACTTTAACTGCCCTCCTCCATCACTTGAGGAGTACTTTGTAGGATACCCAGATGATTACGATGTAGAAAATTAGACTGTATTCAAGCTTGACGAGGGTTCTGCTGCATCTGCTGCATGGCAAGTAACATCTGCATAAACTCCTGGCGATCCTCACGACGCTCCTGCCTGCGACGCTCCTCATCAACCTGCGCACTCTGACCTGCACGCGTCGCATCGACAAGTTGTCCAAGCATCTTGAGCACCGCCTCCTGCTGCGCAGTAGCCGCGCGCCGCTCGTCGCGCGCCTGCTCGAGGAGCTTCGCATCGGCCTTGTTCATCTCCTTCAAAATTCGGACGACATCAGCATCGTCATCGCCGTCCGGCATACCCTTGAGCTTGCGTGCACGCTTGGTGCGTGGGCCTGGGCTGCCATTCTCCTTGTCCGATGCGGAGGGCGACCGCGCGCGGCGCTTCTTGCGCTGACCGGACTTCTCGCGCGCCGTCGAACCAGGGAGCTGCGTGATGTCGAGCAGCGTGTCGCGGTCCACAATGCCTCGCATCGCCGCGTCCCGGAGCTGAGCACCGGCCTCGCGCTCCATAGTCGCCTTGGCACGGCCACGAGCGGTTGTAGCCTTGGTTAAGTTGTGGTCGTCCCTCTGTGAATTGATATCAACGAGAAGCTGTGGCACATGTCAGTGAGTCAATGGGAAGGCGGCCGGGGCACACCTGCACGAGTTCGTCAGCAGGTTCATCGGCTCCAGACTTCCGCGAAGCCTTAGCATCGTTGCGCTGCACAAAAAGAATGAGCAAGGAGGGGTAAATGCAGATGGATAAGCACACCTTTTGCTCCTGCAAGAGCTCGTCCATGTGCTTTCGAATCGTTTCGATGCGCTTGACGTCGTAGCCGGCCTCTCGGAGATCACTCTGAATGTCTCTCCAGGCAGCCGTGACGGCACCATGCTCGGCTATATATGGGTTGTATGCATTGACGGCTTGCGCTAGCGCAATATTCTTCGCCTTTGGCCACTGCTGTGGGTCACGATTGCGCTGCGCAGTCGGTGCAGGGGATGCAGGCCACTCATCAGAGCCGAGTGCACCGTCCTCGTCCTCATCGAGCTGCAGGCCACCCGGTGACTGCTGGTATGCATCAGGTGGCGTCGTGGGGTCCAGAGGCGTCGCTGGCTGCGACTCCTGCAGTTCGGGCTCGTGGTCCGGGTGACGAGCAAGTGGTGGGATGCGCAGCGGCGGTATCTGCACAGTGTTTGTCGGTGGTTCGGGCTGATGTTGCACTCTATCGGGGTCCTTGGCCTGCCTACGGGTCGTCACCATGGCGCGGACAGGTTATACGGCGGTGGGGATGGCGTAGGAAAGAGAGAAAGTGATTTTCGGCGCATTCGGAAAATGGATCCGATTTTTGATCCCGAGGTGTGCGTCATGTTTCCCGACATGTCTATTCATTTGCCAAACTTACAATTATATTGAAGAGTACGATGGCGATCATGTAGATGGCGAAGTGGATGACACTGAGGGAAATGTTAAAGCCCTGGTTCTCAGAGGCTTATAGATAAATAAAAACGCGTACCTGTCCCGGAGAAACAATGTCAGAAGCGCGACTTGTCCCTGCAGGTGAGGAGGATGCGACACATTTCGGAAGAACTTGGCAGTTGCAAGACCACCAAGCCACAGATCAAATGAAATAACTCATCCAGAGGTGAGAAATTATTCGCGCGTGGCTAACTAGACTCACTCGGAATCCAATAGACAGGGTAGCCCCTCCCACATCTCAGCGCCTCTACCAAAGGGGATTCGACATTCTTCGTATCTTTGCAATGAAAGGGGTCCCTGCGTAGCCACAGGTAAAGCTGAAGGCTGATCATCATGATAAACAGCGAGGCATTGGCCCACACCAGCCGGCGTGACATGTATAAAGCATAAACACGCATTTGCATGGCGACTGGACGGAATAATGACTTCAGTAGAGTAGGGTGGGTATTACGCGTACCCTGAACAGACCAGAGAAGAACCCAGTGTAGTAACTGGCTCGTTGCAAGTGCCTTTATGGCTCGAGGCAGTAAAACGACGGGCTCGTTCGCTGTCGTCCGGACGTTGTCCAACACTGCGACAATATTGAATGAAATAACTGCCAGGCCATAATATCGGACCTAATGTAGTCAGGCGATCTCTTGCAGTGAGCAAAATTTGTCATACCCAGATGAAGAGCCAAGACCCGCTGCGAAATGGCCTATTCTGTAGGCGCGTTTAGGTGAATGACTGAGGACTCGTCAATCCTGGAGCCGCTTACCCAGACATATTCAACCTATAATGCGAATTAAAAACGCGCAGCATTGCGCCCGGAAGCCCTGTTACCTCGTCTCGCACGGTCAATACTGGGTCGAAATGATGAGACGAAACGAAAGCGCCAATTCATTGACCTACAATAGTCATACAATCCCCATGCAAACGCCGCGACTGGAAATGATGAGATTCGCCGGACGCCGGAAGACAGGAGTAAGCTCTTACTGGGATAACAGACAGTAATACTGTCCTCGTTCAAAGCCGCAATAATATTGTTCAGGTGAGGTATAGCATCCATGGTGAAAGGAGATAATGGGGCGAGACGCGAAGGGTGGTCTCCTTATATAGCTACTGACGCGAGAATATGATTCGGACATCCTGGATGCTTTCAGCGCGGCTGACAACCGAAAACGGCAAGAACAAACACCTTGCGGATCGCTTCATAACAGCGCAAGTTGGGGATGATGCGACACAGCCGGTTGGACGTGCCTGAAACTGCGTGAAGTTGAGTGCGAGGCGATGAGTTCGGCGCTGCGTGCAGGCAGGCAATTGGTCTTTCGGGGCATTCCGGGCGCATGCGACACAGCCGGTTGGACGTGTCTGAAACTGCGTGAAGGCGAATGCGAGGCGATGAGTTCGGCGCTGCGTGCAGGCAGGCAATTGGTCTATTGGGGCATTCCGGGCGCTCCAAGCAGCAGGTTACTGTAACACCAAGATGGCGCCAGGACAAGGGCGAAAGCACAGGAATCCGGGAAGCCTGAAAATTTCCACAGTTTATCGGTTGCCGAAATCCCCAGTGGTCGACATACGCTATCGAGCCTGGTGTCTATTGCCGTCGAGCTATTGCGCGAGGCCATACGCAGCACCACTGTCAAGGCATCGGGTGCACGTCGCCGCGGTGGCACAGATGTGAGCGGTCCCGGTCAGCGCTCAGAGTTCGCTGAGGCGGAGCAGCACCGATGTCGAGATGAAGCCGGATGGAGCAAATAACAAGCCGAAGAAGTTTCCAAGCTACCGACGAGAGATTCGCTCCATGCCTACGGCAATCCAATCGTTGACATTCCTTCAGCAGTCAGATGGACTTGCAAGCCGAGTTCCACGTGGGCGCCACAGCTGAGCTGAACAGAACGAGCAGAACAGCGAGCCTGACACTTCCAAGGCCACAAAAACTGCGGAACCATAGAGTAAGCTCGGCGTGCACACCGGAGAAAATCCTGGAGTCCTGAACCGAAAACTTTACAATAAGTTCCACAGCAGTTCGCATGCGATGTCGGAGCCGAAGATCATAGCCATCTCGAGCCGCTGGCATCTCCAATGTGAAGGCATCAGGTCTGTATAGCAAGTTTCAGGGAAGCGACCTGGATGCGTCCATAGTTAGACGGCCGACGCTGCGCTCGAAGTGGCACTGCACGAATCCTGCAAATAGCAGCACCGCGGCCGGCAAAAAAAGTCACCTTGTAATGCGAGCACAGTCTCGTACAAAATAGCGTCCCAAATGGATAAAGCGTCGAGAGCAAGTACTGGTCTACATGCCACGCCCTCTTGGAGCCCCGCGGCCGCGCGGAGGGCCGCCGCGCATGTTGCCGCCACCGCGACCACTGAATCCTGCGGAGTTGGTCGGTGTATAGCCAAACTAGGCATACTAATATGTGGACTTACCTCCCCTGGGCGGCATGCCTCCCCGTCCTGTGCACACAGATTGTCTGAGTATCCGCCTGTAGCCGAGCGAGGCACATACCTCCGCGCATTGGGGGGCCGCCACCGCGTGCACCGCGCCCTGCCTCGCGCGCCCGCGTCTGCTCCTGCTTGACGGAGTCCAGCAGCTGGTCCGGCACGCGCAAATATTTAATCTGCCAAAAACTCAGTCAGTATCGCTGAACGGCGGCTGGCAACCCTGTGAGCGCGTACAGTGCTGCCTCGTATATAGCACTCTTTCAGTTTCCAGAACCGGTCGCCCTCGGCGCTCGTCTGATACACTTCGCGCAGGGTGATGTTCATGAAGTTGTCGCAGTTGACGAGATGGCCGTTGAACGTCTCGCCGTTCTTCAGCTCGACAAGCTGGCTGCTGCGTTAGAAACTCGTGGTATGGCGCAATTTCGGGGGGCGCGTACCATGGGCTTGCTTTGCGCTGCATTCAGCAGCGATAATGGTAGCTGTAGCCAGCGAGGAGCGTGAGCGTCGACTCGAGCGGGGCGCGGGCACGCACCATGGTCGCGACGCGTTCAAGGTCGGCTGTTTGCGCGTGTTGACTCGCAGCTTCCGACTCTTGTCCTCAGCCACATTCGTCCCTCCGCGCGATCGGGAGCGCAGCGCTACAGTCGACTGGGAACCATGAGTACGGACGCACCTGCTAAGCTCGGTGGACCAAACGATCCCAGCGCAGATGCCCTGGTCCTATCCCAGGATCCGTTGCACCCTGCCAACCTGATCCCCGAGCTCTGCAAGGGCTTCTACCATCTGGGCTGGGTCACTGGCACCGGCGGCGGCATTAGCATACGCGACGGGGATACGGTATACATCGCGCCGTCGGGCGTGCAGAAGGAGCGCATCGAGCCGACGGACATCTTCGTCCTGCCATTCGCGCAAGTAGCACCGACGCCGCACGCCGACCGCGTCTTCCTGCGCCGCCCGACCAAGCCTCTCAAGGAGAGCGCGTGCACTCCACTCTTCTGGAACGCGTTCACGCTGCGCGGCGCCGGCGCGTGCATCCATACGCACTCGCAGAACGCCGTGATCGCGACGCTGCACTGGCCGACCGAGTTCCGCATCGACCGCCAGGAGATGATTAAAGGCGTGCGCATAGGTGGCATAGGCAAGGCCCTGACATACCTCGACACCCTCGTCGTACCCGTCATCGACAACACGCCCAACGAGGAGGACCTCACGGACAGCATGGCGGAGGCCATGAAGAAATACCCTGACGCGCCCGCTGTTCTTGTGCGCCGGCATGGCGTCTATGTCTGGGGATCCGACTGGGAAAAGGCCAAAACGCAGGCGGAATGCCTGGATTACTTATTCGAAATTGCGGTCAAGATGCGCGCCGCTCGCCTCCCCGTCCACGCGGGCGAACAACTATGAAAGAAAGGACTACTGACCATATTGTCATGACCTGCCGCTTCCTTCCATTCCTTCCTTCAAAACACAACCGACCCATCTGTTGCTCAGATGCGAGTCGAGGTCATGCAAGTGTGTAGCAAATTCATCCCGTGCCATGGAACTGTGCTGTAGATTAGAGGATCTTGTTGACATCGCAATTGATTGGCTGCAGGTGCGTAGAACGCGGTCTTCTGAAACTGATAGAAACCCAGTCAACCTGGGATCCTTCACCGTCTCTTGCACCAGCGTTGAAAAATCTTTATTCTCGGGGCAACATATGGCTGGCACGTTCACTGAACCATTACACGCAGTCAAGACCTCGTATTCTAGTAGGTCAACTTGCGATGTTGCAGAAGCTCGAACGCCCCCTTGGTGACCGGTACGTACCTCGTCAATGCTCTCCTGACGCAGTCCCAAGGCGTCATTCGCGAGGCCGCCGTCGGGGGGATATGATCGCAGTCTCCCGTTGGAAAGAAGACGCGAGTGTATTAGAGCCTCTGGAATGCCTTAAAGTCGCCCGTCTTGAGTTTCTCGGCCGCCTCCCGGAAACGCTCCCCGGACGCGAGATGCCTGACCGTCGAGCGGCAGCCAGACCAGTGCACGTGCAGAGTGTCGGCAGGAATGCGTCGTGTGCTTTAAATCAGCGGAGAGCTCGTTTACAGTAGATTGCTTGCGACGTGTTGCACCCGCGGAAATGCATGTGAAAGCTCCTCAGTCGCACGCGATTCGGGAGCATCAAGGTGACCGGTGAAGGTTTGTGGTGAGTTCAAAGTACCCGCTATTGAGGCTCGCCCTGACCCTCCGCGTATTGAGTCGGTAATGTTGGCAGTCGAATCGTAAAAATCGGCTTGATCACAAGGCCCCAGACATAGCGTCAGGTAAGCGCCATCGCGCACAGCTAATTTCTATCGTGCAGTGCTGCTTGGCTCGCGGTCGCGACGAGAATCGCCTCGGCCAATTTAAGGGAAGCTGTGGCATTCGGTTGCTCATTGTTCAGGAAGCTATCGATGGGTTGAAGCAGCGGATTGTCCAGTTCACTTATGTTCAAAGTCCGGCGGCGCCTTTTTCTTTCCAACGGCCACGACTAAGTTGAGGATGACGACAGCTCACGTCGCGCAAGCTGCCACAACCCTCTCAGACCTGCCGGTAGAACTCATCATTACCATTGTGCGCCACGCATCGGATAATTGCAACGAGTTGTGCAGATTTGCGCTCACCTCGCGGTTCATCTGGAGGGTTGTCCAGCCCATTCTCTACGATAAGTCCCATAGGGCGTTCCGGCACCACCCGCTACCTTCATAGACCCAATGTTTTCTGTCTATGAGAAGGTATGGACACAGTTGCAAGGTAGAGTAGAATTTCCCTCATCAATAACCACTCTCTTGATGGACAAGTAATAGCTCATGCTGCTGCTCAGACTCATGACAGCTAGTTTGGCACCTCACCCGCACACCAGACAATGCCAGCAGCTGTACCTAGTCTCTGTGATATTAGCGAGCACATTGTTCTCATTACCTTGGCATGAGACTTAATGACAGCTATGAACTCTGCAAGCAGCTGCAGCATGTGGCCACTAAGGTTAAGAACTGAACATATGTGCGCCCAAATCGTTTGCTTGGTCCAATGCTTAATGCATGCGATTTGCTGCACATTGAACACAACACGTCTGCCGCCCACATGTAAACATTCTGGTACCGGGTGGAGGAAATTGAATGGGCGCACTCACGCGCGGCGCTGCGCGCCGCGCCGTTCGTGCGCCTAAATATGACTGAGGCGCTCATGCGAGGCGCTTTGCGCCTCGCCATTCGCGCCACGAACACTCTTACTAGGTTCACAAGTTACTATACCATTACCTACACAGGAACGTGAGCTCAAGAGTTGGCTAGAGCTGCATCAACCTCGGAACAACGGGCCCGCGGATGTGCACCTCATTGGGAACTGTCCGCGGATGATTACCCTATTTATCGACCTGGGCATCAATCGAGAGATCTTGAGCCAAAAGGCGTTGTATTGCAGATTTGGTCATCACACGCCAAAGACCCACTACAAGGTAGCGGGAAAACCGTCATCATCACAGCCCACAACTTGGACATCATTCTCGACATGGGATCAGACCCCAAGTTCAGGGCGACGCGCCATCTCCTCATTGACGCGCTCGAAGCGAAAAACAGTCGGTTCAGGGTGCACACGGCCCAGATCGCGCGCGCCTTTTCAAATGTGCGCCACCTGGCCGCCTCGGAGACGCAGCTCTGCAGCATGATGCGCATGAACGACCGTTTCCGTCCGTCGCGCTTCACCTGCATCGGGTACTTCAACCAGGACCTCTGGGCGCGCAAGATCAACGACGCGGAAGGCGGCTCTTTCCCGTACCACCATGTACGAAAGCAAAACAGCTAAAAAGAGCATACCAAACGCCACGACTAGTACGATTCCACAAACGGAAGGTACTAGAACTACAGCCTTGAGTAGGCAGAAGTGCTTAGGGGCCCTAGCGTAAAGAGCGCGCCGTCGAAGACGATGCCCTCTCCGGAGAAAAATAAGAATTGCTTCCAAAATAAAAATGAGCGAGGACGAGCATATATTCGCGCACAGCGCACAAGACACTGGAGCTCGTGCCCGCAGAATACGACAGAAAGGTACAAAAAGTCCACCATGATAAATTTTCCGCCTATAGTACCACAATACCGCGTCGTCTACTGATCCTAAACAGTTTTAGCCAACGAGGAGCAAGTCAAAATATACGCACTAGAACGTACAAAGGCTGTCGAAACTTTCCAAAAATCAGACCTTAGATGCACGGATAGGAAGACACTCACGAAGATGCCAGGCGCAAAATCAAGGCTGCGGCCCTGCCAGCAGCGCACGCGAGACTCGAGGGCCGTTAAGCTACAGACCGTGGTTAGGGCAGCGGTGGAAAAGCGTGCAGTAGCACGCGGGGCGCGGACCACCACAGCCGTCGCAGTTGTGACCGGACGGAACCTCGAGGGAGTTGCCCGGCGACTAAAATTGATCAGCGACATCCGGCGGCGATCAGCCAGAGAGACGCTCACGTCCTGGCACGAGAGGCACTCGCAATCCACGCGCTCGGCCCAGGACTTATTGAAGCAGCAATGAGCGGTGCATGGGAAGAGGATATGCGGGTTGAACCAATTGCTGATCCTATGCTAGGATACGTGAGCTCAGTGGAAACGTACTGGAAATATTCGCATACACCGCAACGGTAACGGATGGTAATCCTGCGTAACGTGAGCACCCCAGCGACAGCCGTGCAGACTGCAAGAACATACTTAAAAGGCCGGCACATTCTGAGGCACTGATAGAGGAGAGGGGAATGCTGAAGCTGCGACAGAACCAGCTGGACTTTATAGTGCACGGACAGACGCGAATGGAGCGTCGAAGAATGAAACATGGCACACCGCAACGATCCCGCCCTCGCTTTACCGTACGTGTAGCAGAAATTGACCCTGGCATAGGAGAGGAGCTGTGGATCGCAGCACGCTCTGTGAGAGGCCCGCAACATGGAACGCAGAAGCGCAGACGATGCAGATCGCCTCTGGGACGTGAGAACTCTCATAGAACGCACCAATGCTGCCCCAGCGCCCGCTGACTTTCGCCAAGTCTGGCCATTGTCGACGTCCTCAGGTAGATTGCAATGCCGCTTGACCGAAAGATCGGGCCGAGCATTTCTGAAAACAATCTACGAAAATCGTGTTGTAAGAAAAGAAAGCTTTCAGAATTGTACAATTAGGAAACGTACCTTTACTCCGATATTGCGGCAGTGACAAGCCGAACGCGACCTCGAATCCAGACGGCAAGCCATACCGGAATTTTTTGTGAATCAAAGGAGCAAGATAGGAGTGGACCACTCAAGCGGGGCGCGCAGTGCCCATGCGGACGTCCGCGACAGCGAAAGAAGCACTGTCGGGTGGTACAGCGACATCTCCCAAGGCGCCCTAGGTACACCGAACGGCGCATGAGGGCCTGTCATTACGACTGCATGCCACGGGCACTACGAGAACACGCGGCAGCCGTACATGCTTGCCTGTGGAGTCAATGGCAGGAGGACCGGAAATTCGAAGAACGCACCTCCTCGGGGACCAGACCGACCGGAATACGACAGAATCGACGATGTCCCCCGAGTTAACGATAGGTCCCTACACTCCGGCACATTCCGAGCATTGAGCCAACACCACATCGCTCGCGAAGTGTGCTATGGCAATATCGAGATACTGGAGAAATTAGACAGCCAATGCAGATAATGCTGACAACATACGTGGAAACAGTAGTAACACCCACAGCCGGTGCTCGCCCCGAATATAGCGCAAATTGGAGAATAACAGTGTACGATCCGATATCCGCGGCGAACCACCTGTTGAATTGGTGTCAATGTCACACGGAATATCCCGAAATAAATACGAACTCCGCAAACGCAGTGCGCAGTAACCCTGACATAATCAGCCACAGAGGCTATAGTGCGAAGGCCAACGCACAATGCAAGCCGGCACATGCGGGGCAAGACGGACGGAAAATGATGGCATCAGAATCACTGTGGTAACTATTTAAGCCAAATTCCCGCCCCAGGATGAAACGCGAACAGGTGATCCTTGACCCCTGGCAAACGAAGGCGCACACTGAAAATTGATCATACACGAACCCCTCCCTTGGCCTGAGGCAAAGAACTACCTCCTCGAATAGCAGCCTGAGTGACATAGGCGCCAAGGAGGCGTCTTGCGCCGATGGTATTGAGTCCCGGCGATGAGCACCCACACATGACGTCCTAGAGGACCAGGCCAAAGGGATAAGACGCCTGGACGATCCAGTGTCCACCCCCAGCCTTAAGAAGAGTACCAAGGCGCCTGGAACACACCCCAACACGCACCTCCCGCGAACAGCCGAAGCCACAAACGCCAGCGGGAACATATGGCACACACCCCGACGAACAGCAAAAACCAGGTGCCAGAGGGGACGCAACCCATCAGCAGGTCGCCCACGCCCACGTGGAACCTCATGGTCGCAGAGCCTGCACCTGACATGCAAAATAATACGGCAACCGACGAAGATACCAACCCAACGTCGCCAGAAGGAAAGGAAAGGGCAGCAAAAGACCCTCGCGGCGCGCCTCGCCCCCAGCAACAATACGACTACGCATACCCTCATGCGAGGGTCGCAGCACGCATCGACGATATCCTGCGCGACATCCCACCTGCGCCAGCACCATACCAAGCGAAACGCGTGTACCAATGCCTGGGCGGATGCGGCGAAAGATGGAGCCAGCGCGACCGCCGCGACCAGCACTGGCTACAATTCCCGGGCTGCGAGAGCGCACACGTAGAAGCGATCAAAGGCACGCACTTGGTCATTGACTACAACAAAACCCTGGACTGGAGAAAGAAGCGCATGGAGGGAAGGGAGCGCAGGACGCACATAATAGAAACCGAGAGCCTGGGAATCACTCCGCAGCATCCCGAACTGTCAGATGATGTACGCCACGTGTAAAGAAGCTGCAAACATGCCGAGCCGGAACCGAGCCGTGAGTACCGAGAGCCGAGGGCGAGAGCAGCGATCGAGCATCAAGACAGGGCTGCCGCAAATGTTCGCCATCACTAAGACCGCACGCCATAGAATCAGCAGATCGGGTGGCGAGGTTTCCAATGCCAGATGCCTGACGCCGACAAGGGCCAGCCAGAAAGAAATGAATAGCACCTTCCAGCGCCGCTCACACGCCCTGTGTGGTCTGGACTTCAGTGGAGAGCGATGACGCGAGCGCGCCGATCACACGAGCGCGCTGATCGTACGAACGCGCTGATCGCGCAAGTCCATGATCTTCTCGCGATGAGCGCTGTGCGGACGATGACGCGGCCTTTCATTCAAACTCCGATTGAAAGCCGGCGGGCGAGCCAAATCGGACCGCTTGCCCGCCGCCTGCCTGCAACTTGAGGGCGCGAATCCATACGCTGGCGCCCGCCCGACGTCGCGACTGCTGCTTCGATGAGCCGAACTAAATGGGCCAGGGATCATAAGGACAAATGTCATCTCCCAAGAGGCAGAAGCCCCTCGATCGTGGGCGAACGCCCTGAGCCCGTCCGAGCAGCTACACGTATCTACGAGGCCAGTGGAAGATTCGCGCGACGCAGCTGCAGCATAGGGTGCGCGGTCTTACGCTTAATCTCTGCCCTTCCACCTCTGAACCGTTCTGTCTCCAAGTCGCCCTCGTCCCTGCGGTACGCGTCCAGCAGCGCTCCGTCCAAACCAGCCGCAAAAACAGCACCGTTACGCGTGTGGACGCTCGACCGACATGACTGAAGGCGGTGCGTAACAGTGCCCTACGAACTGAACAGGGATTAATGTCGCGCAGGCGAAGAAGTTGTTCTCGTCCCAGCGACTCAGCAGGACGTGTCTGACGACGTCAGCCCTTACCAGCCAGCCCTGGAAACTACGACGGTGGCTCCCTTCCTCCCCTCATCCCCGACCTCGCCCGCTGCCGCCAACCCCTGCATCTCTCCAGCACGCCCTGCGACCACGCGCTCAGCGGAGGAAGCAGCTACGCCGGGGGACCGTCAAAAGCTGCGCCAAGTCGAAGAGGAGCGCAGAGCACGTAGGCGACAATCCTTCGAGAGCCTCGACGAGTCCGTATGGCCGAAACTCCCACTAGCCACGGTACCCGACGAGCTGCGCAAAACGGGAAATGGGGCGCATCTGCCGGCACCAGTGCCCCCTCACACTGGGAGACGCATCGCCCCTCTACCGAAGAATGCGACCTCCCGCCCGCGCCCCCCGGACGCGGAACTACGGCAGCTAGTGCCCCACGAGAACCAGGACGAGGGAACGAAGGCCGACGAGAACGAAAAGGGCGCCTCCAACACCAGTGTCGCCTCAGCTACTAAGCCTCGTCAAAGGCCGCTCCCAGTGTGGCCAGCCGTCAAGCCGCTAGCAGCCTCGCCAGCGCTAATTCAAAATATGTTCGGACATGACACCGCAACCGTCGACGCCCTCCCGGGGGGCGCTGATAGACCCCGAGGGGACACCGGCGTCCAAGTGTCCCCATCGCTCCTGCGCGCACACCGCAGGGCGAATCCAGCCACTACGAGCGCCGTAGAGAGAGCCGGACGCCCACGCATCACGAGCCGTGCTGGACTGCATCGACCCGCAACGATGCCCGCGCGCGACCCTAGCCGCCAACGAGCCATGGATGTCGATGACCCCATCGACGACGACGACGACGACCTGTACGTTATGGAGGATATCCCGCCGGCACAACCCCCACGCGTGAACACGCCGGACGACGACATTGTTGACGACTCTGATGAAGACGGCGACAACGAGCTCGTGGAAGACACAGAGGATGAGGAGGACGGAGACGATTTCGACCTACATCCAGCCTTCTGCGAAAGGACCGTCCACGTCGCGTCTAATGGCAACAACCGTCGGATCGACGGGATGGCGACCAACGCGCACCTCAACAATCTGTGCCTGACGCAGAGGTCGGCCTGGACGGACCACAAGAAGCCCAAGGTCGTCTTCACTTGCGACAGCATCGGCGGCCAGGACCCATCCAACATGCACCCGCTGGCCGTCGTCCAGAAACTCGCCAAGACCTTCAAGGGCGCCTTCCCGACCAGCAGGCCGCAGGTCACGCGTGCGGAGTCGGACCCGCGCAGCAGCAAGGGAGTGCGCAGGAACACTTTCTTGCTGACTGGCATAACGCGCGCACAAGAAGACGCCCTATGCGACAAACGACACTATGTCATCGACAACGCTAGCATGACGACGTTCCGCTTCGTGCTCCTTGCTTCAACACACCTGGGCACCGTCACGAACACCCAGCTACGCGGCGCGCAGGTCCGTGCCAGTATCAAGCCGTCATGGGAGGCAAGCCCGAAGTTCCGGGCTCCCTTCGAAAAGTTCGCGTCTCGCAACAAGATAGCGGTCGACCCGCTCATCCGGGCCTTCCTCGACTCGGTCACGGTTCGCTCATTGATGACCACGGCGAGTACAGAATCGATAAAAGAGTACAATATCCACGCGGACGTGGATTTCTTCCCGCAGGACCTGCTGGCGGAGCTACGAGAGGCGGTAAGCAGAATCCCCATCCGTCACCCCTTCAAGGGACACGGAAAGATGAGGAAACCCGCTTGGTCGTGCACGGTGTGCGATAGCTCGGGCCATCCCACGGGCAAGTGCCCAACCGCGCGTATAGAAGGTTGGACCAACCCAGGCGGCCCATCGACACACACGGGCAGCACGCAGGGCGCTGGAACTAAAAATTTTGCAGGGCGCGGAGGCCGCGGAGGCAGCAGCCGAGGAAACGGCGGCAGCGGACGCGGACGCGCATTCAAGTAGATCGGTGCGGTCACCAAGCCATGTTGATACCCCCTTCCCCCCCCCCCCCTCCACCGTGCGTCGCCCTGAACATAACCTCCCATTTTGCCTAGACGCACCTCCGTTCCACCTTCTTGTGAGCCCCAGAAGACATACACGCCTGACCTCGCTCCCCTCCGCCTCCCTCCTCCCTGTATACCGCCCGTCATGAGTAGAGTGGATAGACCTCGCAATCCTACTCGCCTCGCTGATTAGCAAACACGCGCTGCCAACGCAACACATACGACTGGCAGGCCTGGGAATCACCCACTGACACAGAAGAAAATCAAGCCGGCAGCAGTTGCGAGAAGTAGTGCGCACCGCGTTCTCTCACGACAGCGCGCATCACCACGCTCCCCTCGTGCTGGCACGCGCGTCGAGCCCCTCATGCCGGCGCGCACACCGCCCTCTCTCGCGCCAGCGCGTACATCGCGCCTCCCCACGCAGAACTCGCATACCGCATTCTCCTGCGCTAGTGCGCATTCTGCGCTTTCTCGCGCCAACGCGCACACGGCTGTCTCTCGCGCCAGCGCGCAAACCGCGCCTTCTCGCATAGAACTCGCGTGCCGCATTCCCTCGTGCAAGCGCGCTTTACCACGTTCCTCCCGCGCTGGCACATGCGCCGAGCTCCTCGTGAAGGCGCGCGCACCGCCTTCTCTCGCGCCAGCGCGTCAATTGCGCCTCCCAGCGCAGAACTCGCATACCGCATTCTCCTGCGCTAGTGCGCATTCTGCGCTTTCTCGCGCCAACGCGCAAACCACGCCTTCTCGCACAGAACTCGCGTACCGCATTCCCTCGCGCAAACGCGCATCACCACGTTCCTCCCGCGCTGGCACGTGCGCCGAGCTCCTCATGCCGGCGCGCGCACCGCTTTCTCTCGCGCCAGCGCGTACATTGCGCCTCCTCGCGCAGAACTCGCATACCGTATCCTCCTGCGCCAGTGCGCATTCTACGCCCTCTCGCGCCAACGTACACACGGTTTTCTCTCGTGCCAGCGCGTAAACCGCGCCTTCTCGCACAGAACCCGCGTACCGTACTCTCCCGCGACAACGCGCATTACCACGTTTCTCCGCACTGGCACACGCGCCGAGCCCCTCCTGCCGGCACGCGCACCGCCTTCTCTCGCGCCAGCGCGTGCATCGCGCCAGCGCGTGCATCGCGCCAGCGCGTGCATCGTGCCTCCTCGCGCAGAACTCGCATACCGCAGTTTCCTGCGCCAGCGCGCATTCTGCGCTTCTCACGCCAACGCGCAAACCGTCTTCTCCCGCGCCAGCGCGCGAACCGTGCCTTCTCGCACAAAACTCGCGTACCGCATTCCCTCGCGCCAGCGCGCACTACCACGTTCCTCCCACACGGACACGCGCGCTACGCCCCTCACGCCGGCACGCGCACCGCTTCCTCTCGCACCAGCGCACACACCGCGCTTCCTCGCGTCAACCTGCGCACCGCACTCTCCTGCGCCAGCGCGCACTACCAAGTGTTTCCCGCGCTGGAACGCGTCGCCGCTCTTTCTCGTGCCGATGCGCACACCGCATATTCTCGCGCCGATGCGCACACCGCGTATCTGCGATCCGACACACGCCTTGAGCTCTCTCGCAACGGCACATAATGCGCTTGCTCATGCCGAGGCGCACACCGCGCTCTCTCGCGCCGGCGCGTATACCGTGATTCTTCGCACAGACGCGCACACCACGCTTTCCCGCACCGACGCGTACACCGCGCTTTCCCGCGTCGGCACGTGCACCTACGACCTTTCGCGCAGACGCGCGCACCGCGCTTCCCTGCGCAGATGCGGCGACCCCTCATGCTAAGGCAATGCACAAGGACTTCACGCGCTGACACGACGTATTCCAAGTCCTTTTCTGTCACGCAGACACACCAAGCGTAAATACACACGAACTAGCACAGTATACCTAGAGTGCAATAAACATCGCTCAATCACTCCCCTACACAGATGCATGCAATGGATCTCTGCACCGATACACGCCACGCGTCCCTGCGGCGAGGCACACAGTGCCTGATCCAGGGGGGCCGCATGATAAGGATCGTGAATATCGGTTTTTCTGGATGTCTTTTGCGTACTGTGACCGCCGCTCCCCTTCAAAACCCCGGAAATTTTGCAAGTGAGCCGTACTTGGCAGACCGCAACTTTCTGGCAAAAATACGGGTCAAAATCCTTTGTTTCTCACTGCACGAACATTTTGTGAAGATTGTTTGGGTGCCAACTCAATTGAGTTGCCATCAATCTTCCCACGACCCACCCACTCCCACCCGATATTGACTATTCTTATCATGCGGCCCCCCTGGCCTGATCACATCTGAGGAGCCCACACGTAACAGCACGTGCATTCCCAACGCCTCCTCCCACGACACTGAGCTGCGTGAGGCCCTGAACCGGCACCGGCCTGACAGTCTCAGACCAAGGCTATGCACAATCCAAGCTAGTGCCCCCCTGCTGCCTAATTTACTGACCTTCGGGGACAGGAAGCAGCGGGAGTGAGCGGAGGTCTATTTAGACCGAGAGCGAGCCGCGCGGAGACGCTGAAGCCCGACGGAAATCGCACAGTCCGGACTGTGCGAGTAGTACTGACTGGCATAGCTCACCGTGCTGGCCGGCATGCCAGCTGTGCGAGATGGGTGCGCTGGCCCCTCTCTGCAAGATTTACAGCGCGAAGCCCAATTATCACCAACAACTCATCTCAGGTGACAATCGATCGGTCTGGTTACACGTTCCAGAGCACCGAACCAGAGGTTTCTGATGCTGCCCTTCCCTCTGTGGATGATGGTGCTCAGGAAGCAGGAGGCAGCGCTTCGGGGGGAGAGTTCGTGATGAACAACATTCTGACGCCAGAAGGCTGGCGTCAAAATGCGCATCAGTCTGGCAAATCCAGTACTGATGCCAGCGACCTAACTACGCCGCGATCAGTGGCAGGGTCGAGCTCAGCATATGTACAGACACCATCTGATGCTGGGAATAACTACTCAAACCATGCAGTATTACCAATAATGCAGGACAATCAGATGCGCTCAAAGAAGAGCACCAAGGCCTATATCAAACTGGCCTCTGAGAACATGAAAGGCCGGGGCGCACAGAGGGTAGCTGGCAGCATCAAATGGAAAAAGATTGCAGAAGACATTCGCAGTCATAAAATTGGAATCATGGCCATCCAGGAGACTCACCTGGATGCGCAGCACATTGATGAGATTCACCAGTATTACGAGCACCTCCACGTAGAGAATAGTGCGCTGCCAGCAAATCCCACGGGTGCTGGGGGTGTGGCGCTGGTCTTCAACAAACTGCTCACAAACTATCGCACTATTGACACTCATGTCCTAGTTCCAGGAAGGGCGATAGTGTGCAAAATCGAATGGCACAGGAACTCAAGCCTGGCCGTCCTTGCCATATATGCACCCACCACTGCCAAGGCAAATAGAGAATTCTGGGAAGCTCTAAAAAAGACTCTCAAGCGTGCAAAGGGTAAGATCCCTAAGCCAGATGTCATGTTGGGAGATTTCAACCAGGTGGAGGACCCCATCGACCGCTTCCCTGCAAAATTGTCAAAGATAGATGCACCACAGTCCTTTGAAGACCTTAAAAGATATCTAAAAGTCACCGATGGGTGGAGAGACACTTTCCCTGATAGCATCGAATGGACATGGCGAAACATGTCTCTGTCCTCCATGTCTCGCATTGATAGGATCTACCTGACCAACAAAATGCGTGCGGTCAGCAGACAGTGGGAAATTAATGTGTCGGGCATAAATACGTATGACCACAGCAGAATCTCTGTGGAACTAGTGTGCAGAGATGCTCCAGACATTGGTCCTGGACGCTGGACCATGTCTGAGAACCTAACAAGGGACAAAGTTTTCATGTCAGAGGTGTACAAACTTGCAAAAAGCGCCCAGTCAGAGATGGACACCATCGCCTTCGTGGGCAGGACAGCATTCAACAACCCCCAGCGTACCTGGGAACGTCTGAAAGAGCAGATAAGAAAGGCAGCCAAGGCCAGAAGCAAAGATCTTAATTGCACCAGGCGCACAAAATTGACAAAAGCGCAAGAACAGAGAAACTCCGCCAAAACCTGCCTGAGAGCAGCATCCTCGCCTGATGAAATCACAGAGGCAAAAGCGCAGCTCAGAAAAGCTGAAATGGAGATCTACAATCTACAGGATGGCTCGCACACCTCCATATTCCAGAATAGATCAACACGTGTCTGGCTGGAAGCAGAGACTATGTCCAAGTCCTGGTTCAGTTGGGTGAAAAGTAAAAAACCACGTGACACCATGATGCAACTCAAGCGCCCAGGGTGTGAACCAGCACAGTATGTTCTGGAATCACGCGATATGGCAGATCTGGCTGGAGAATACCACAACTCGATCCAGTCCAAAGATCTGGACGTAGATGAAGCTGCGCGCTCACTGGCCATGGAGCACGCTTTAGACCACCTGGAGCGCCGCGCAGATGCAAGTGCGCGTGCCAAACTAGCAGCTGTAATATCAAGAGAGGATGTAACAGAATCTCTGGCGTCCTCGAAAAGCGGGAAAGCTGCTGGCTTAGATGGACTCATATATGAACTCTGGAAAGTCATCCACAAGCAGTTCTGTAAATCCAGGGGCAAAGAAGATCAAACCTTTGACGTCGTGGGTATGATGACAATGGTCTTTGAAGATATTGAACTCCATGGCTTAGATGCAGACTCCAAATTCGCAGAAGGCTGGCTGTGCCCCTTGTACAAGAAGGGAGATAGAAGTGAGATCGCAAATTATAGGCCGATCACACTCCTCAACACAGACTACAAAATTTACACCAAGGCCTTGACGCTCAGGCTGGCTAGCATTGCGCCCCAGCTCATTCATGAATCTCAGGCTGGCTTTGTCCAGGGTCGCAGTATCACAGACCATTCCAAAATCACGAGTCTCATCCTTGATTACGCTGAAGCCAAGGAAGAAAATGGCGCCATTGTGGCACTGGACCAGGAAAAAGCCTATGATCGCATAAGACATGACTATCTGCACAAGATTCTCAAAGCCTTTGGCTTCCCAGAGCACTTTGTGAATGCGGTCAGGACGCTATATGAAAATGCTTTCACTGTGGTCATGATCAATGGCTTCGCAAGCAAAAAGTTTAGAGTTACCAGAGGCGTCAGGCAGGGTGATCCGCTCTCCTGCTTGCTTTTTAACTTGGCAATAGAGCCGCTCTCAGCTATGCTCAGACGCTCTGAGCTGCAAGGCTACAAGATTGATGGCATTGAGGGCAAACTAATCGCCACATTGTATGCAGATGATACAACAGTGTACATGAGTGAGAATGACTCTTACCAGCGCCTCTTCCAGATCCTGGACCAGTGGTGCCTTGCAGCAGGTGCTCGCTTCAATGTGCAGAAAACTGAAATCGTTCCAATGGGTACAAAAGAGTACAGGACACAAGTCCTGGATTCGAGATGCCTCAAAGATGGGGACCCTGCCATCCCAGACTCAGTGCGCATTGCCAGAGATGGCGAACCCATTCGCATACTTGGTACCTGGCCAGGCAATGGAGTGCAGAATGTGAATGCCTGGTCCTCCATCCAGGACAAAATTGCTGAAACTCTACAAAGATGGGAAAGTAAGCGCCCCTCGCTGAATGGTAGAAGCATTATATCACAGGTTGTAGTAGGCGGATTTACCCAGTACCTCACTGCTGCCCAAGGCATGCCAACCAAGCTGGAAAAACGCCTGGATAAAATGACGCTCGACTTCCTCTGGGCAGGCTCTCGTCGCCACCCAATTAATATGGATACTCTGCGCCTGGGTAGAGACCATGGAGGTCTGGGTCTGTTCCACACTGAGAGCAGAAATGATGCGCAATACCTGAAATGGGTGGGCGCATATATCAAAAATGATGAGACGCGTCCAATGTGGACCTACCTGGCAGACTTCATCTTCAGAATCGCCATCATCAACAAGGACAAGAAATGGGTGCCATCCGACGCACGCATCAACCCCTTCCAACAGGTGTGGCGACCCAACAAGCAGAAACTACCTTTCATCTTGCAGCAAATGGTGAGGGTTGCAGCTAAATATAATGTCGCCCTCGATGCGCCTCAGATCCCAGAGCACATAAGGGAAGATATGCCCATATGGGCACACCCAGCCATGGGACAACCAGATGTTCTGCGAGAATATAGGAGAGAAGTGCGATGCCTAAAGACCTCCCATGCGGTCTGTACGGTTGAAGATCTCGAAGAGATAGCTGAACCTGATGACTTCGACCATGAAGAGTCTAGTACCTGCATATGCGACAATTGCATGACTGATAGAACAGAGGGCTGCAAGAACCCCTTCAAATGCCAGGAGTTTGCTCGTGACATACTGAGCGAGCTTGCGCCCAAGTGGAACACTGCGACCACACAGGCTGAAGTAGACTCCAGCATGTGGGAAACTTTCGTAGAGGGTCGCATGGAGGCAATTCAGGCTGGTGAACCAATAATTTTCGACCCAACCCTACACCAAGGTGATGATCTGGCCAGCTACTACAGAGCTTTCGTGGACACAATGGCCCTCAGTGAGAGAGGGGTGACAGATACCATATGTGATGCGGCACCTGTACGACCGCATGGAGACAAGGATGCAGAGGCTGTGGAAGTGGTCGTCTGCGGTGCAATCATAAATGGAGACTCAGCAATTGCCAAGGGCGGCTTTGCAGCATATTTTCCAGAACACGATTTCGACGACAAAGTGGGCTACTGCCCAGGGGATACACACTCCTATGTGCGCAGTGTAGCCACAGCAATAAAAATGGCAGCAACAACGGCACCAAGACATCGCCCTCTGCACATGATCAGCACCAGTGCAGCAGTGGTAAGAATGCTCACCCTCGATTTATCCAAGCATGAGTCCACTGGATGGATGGACTTGCAAAATGAGGCAGACGCCATGCGAGCAGCGGCTGCAGCTCTGCGTGCCAGAGGTGCACCGACCTCGTTCACATGCATAGCCAAGAACAGAGTCAAGCACTGGCCACAGGTTGGAGAGGCAAGAAAAATGGCCCTTGTGGCTGCAGAAGTGGGCCCACCTTTTGATTTGGACCTCGAGGAGCTGGTGCCCTTTGATAAGCCTGGGCTCGCAATTGCAAATATCACTCAGAGAGAAGCACATAGAGCCATAAAATGGCTTGCCCAGAAAAAAGTCAAACAGCGAAAAGCGACTCTGGAAAATCTCAAACTAATAAAATGGCGTGTACATCATGCGACAGACTTCATGCCACTGGAGTCTCAGTTCTGGCAGAGTCTGCAATCCAAAAACCTGTCGCGCAGTGTGCGCAACTTCCTCTGGAAAATGGCCCATGGTGCGCACAAAGTTGGCGACTATTTCAGCAAAATGCCAGAACCATGGGCGTCATATGCCACATGTCCATCATGCCAGGAAACTGAGACCATGGAACACATCCTCCTAAAATGCGAGAGCTCAGGTTTTGAAACAGTATGGGCCTTGGCCCAGGACTTCCTGAAGAGTCGCAAGATCAACATAGACATAGACATCGGGGTTATCATGGGTTGTGCAACCATGCGAATAGGACACATGGGGTCTGCAAGAAATCGTGCGCTGGAGCGCATCTTCTGCATTATTGTGTCAGAATCCGCCTTCCTGATCTGGAAGATAAGGTGTGAAACCCGTATTGAGCACGCTGAGGATCCAGACTGGGTCATGCCAGAAGAGGAGGTGGCCAAAAGATGGAAGAAAATGTGCGAATCACGTCGCGTGCAGGATAAACTTCTCACAAACAAACATCGTTACAAGACAAAGGCGCTGTGCAATGTACTATATGAAGATACTTGGATAGATCGCAGTGCCAACCCTGATTACTGGAAAGCACAATTTTGGAATAAACAGACCGGTTTTTAGTGGGTACGGGGAATGACGCCAGGAACAGTGTCGGTTGATTCTCAAGCCCCACACTACCCCAACAGGTGTGCTAAAGGCTATTTTTCCGGTCGGTGTCGTCGTTTCATATGGACTGCCTCCCAGTCCTAACTCCAGCAGCCCGCCAAGGCGGGCAAGGATGGGCAAGGGATAACTATGTTATTCTAACCCTATCTGACGCTCCACAAAAAAAAAAAAAAAAAAAAAAAAGATCAACGACGCGCCGGACCTCACCGGCATAACGCATATTCATGTGAACATCGGCCCCGCCTGGCTCGATGTCCCCCCTCCGCCTCCTTCGCATCCACTGCCGTTCTCTCATGTCGTCGTCCTACTCCCGCCATATCTGAGTCACAAAGTGTTACCTTGGTTCCTCGAGTCACCGGCTCTGAAACGGATTGAAATCTGGGACCTCATGGACGAGACATCACAATTCGATTGGGAGGAGCATTTGACGGTATTTTCCCGCGAGCGCAAACCCGCGGAAACAAGGATATGGCTGCTCTCGCGCGCCGAATGCTCGCGCATTTGCCAACTGCCGATCAACCGGCGCGGTCTGGGTTCTTTGCGTCCCATGATCACTTTTGAGCCCCGGCTCTGGGATGACGGGAAGCAGATCTGCTAGGCTGTTGTACCTGCCCTTTTGTAACTGGACTTACTGCAAGATCCTCATGTCGATTGCCACGGTATCGTCGAATGTCTGTACTGGCACGTCTAGAAATTGCTGAAGCGTACCAGCGATGATGCACTCGTGGCCTTGACATGCCAGCGGTCCCAGCACATAGAGCATCGTTTCCGCCGCGGCTAGAAGCATTTGAATTCTAATCTTTCGTACCAAACTTTCGCCACAAATCGTTCATTATCGACATTGCGCCGGACCGGTACGAGCCCGCGAAGAGCGCGTTGTGATTGAGGTGATGATACCTAGCGCTGTCGTCAGCTCTCAAAATTCAAAGCGGGATAGCCACGGTGTACTTGCAGTTCATACAGCGCCACGCGATCATGGTACTCGCTCTCCGGCGGCGTCTTGGGGCATATGCTGTGGTACTCCCGGAAGAACGCAGACCCAAACCCTCCGAACATCTTCATGATGCCATGGTCATACTCGGCATGGCCATAGCAGCACGAAGGGTCGAAGACGACCTCCTCAGCAGTGTCCGAGCTCCCGATACGCCCGCGGCCCTTGTTCCCGGACCACAGATCGCCATGGACGACGACAGGCCGCACGTCGAGGTGCCCCAGCAAGCGCGGTACGACAACGTTCGCCGTGCGCTCCACGGCAGCGCGCAGCTCCGCGTCGCTGCCGTTGACTCGTTCACATTGCAACAGGATGAACCGCAGCCGGTTCTCCGCAAAGAATTCCGCCCACGACGCCTTGAAGTCGTTCGGCTGAGGTGTCGCGCCACAGCAGGTCGTCACCGGGAAGCCGAATTCCGCGCTGGGCGCGGGCGTGGTGTGCAGCTTAGCGAGCTTCGCAGCAAGCGAGCCTGCGCCAGACTGAGACTTAGAGCTGCCACCGCCCATGTGCAGGAATTCCGTGACCAGGAAATGCCCCGCTCGATCGGCCAGAGCGCCCTGCGCGAGCGCACGGGGGCAGAGAGTGGGGTCCACATCGTTGATAGCGTTCAGCGAAGCATACTCTCCTAAGTATATTCTGCGCATCAGCGACTGAGCCACAGCACAATGCGCGCGGACGCGTGGTTTGAACCTTCAAACATGACGCGCGCATCGTCCCCGCTACCCGTCTTCATGAAGAACGTCTTCTCCTCGCCATCGACACGTGTCTTAATCTTGTATGTAGAGGCAAAGCCAGAGCCCCCATGCGACGCGACGCTGGTGGCCGCTGCATCCAGCTTGAGCGCGTCCAGCACGGCGCGATCCAGAGTCGACATGATTGCGATGACGCAACGGTGACTGATCCCGATAACTCCGCGTCGCGCGCTCTTTGAACCGGAACCACATCCTCCTCTGCACGGTGAACACTGAACTGTCAAATCAGATTGACAAAGAGGCATACAACAATAAATATACTGTACAAGGACAGTATACACGGGCAGATGGGGCCATCACACGGGTCAGCACTGTACAAAAAACTTCAAGAGTCAAGACGAAAAGAAAACGGAACATCAAGCTGCAGCAGCGGTACGCTCGCGGTCGAACACCTCGCTGACATGCAGACGCGACTTCTTCTTGACAATCTTGCGCGTTACAGTGAGCATCCGGCCGACCTTGGCGCTCCACTTGCCCTTCTCCTCGCTGGCGTGCGGTTCAGGCTCGTCAGCCGCGGCCCCATGACTGCTGAACGTCTCGGTCCTCCTGATAGACGCGTCGACTGCAGGCGCGGTTGAGGGCGTTGCTGGCGCCGGCGCAGGGATTGCGGGCAGCGTCTTGTTGAGGTCAACCGGGACGTCGATGCTGGACGGCGTGCGCGCCAGATAACTCATCGGGTCGCCAGCCACGCGCGCCGCGAGGCCCTGTGCGACCAGGAGCCCCGCCATGCCCTTGGCCATGGCCGGCGCCCATCCCTGGTCGATGAGCTTCTGCTGCGTGTAGAACGCTTGCATCGCGCGGTCCGAGTCCAAGTTCGAATCGCCTGCCGCGCTAGCATTGGCTGGCTGGTCGTTCGACTGAAGCTTGCGCGGAGTAGTGTTCGCATCTGCTACGGATTCCGGGTCGATAGCGCGGAGTGCCCTAGCCCGCGCGCGCATGAAAGCGACGGCGACCGAGTCCCGGTGCCGCTTCGGCAGCGGGCGCACGACCACCGACGCCTCGTACCCCGAGCTGACCTTCGAGATGCCGCTCGCCATCGTCGACGCGGACGGCTGCGTCGACATGCCGTATGAGTACACCGACTCGATCTCGATCTCGTCGTGGTCCCGCCCCTGCAAGTTCGCGTCGTCCCATGCGAAAGGGTCTTCGGCGATCTTGATCTGCCAGTGGACATTCGCAACGTCAGCAGCAAAAAACATGTGTGCTGCAAGATGGAGAGGCACTGTACCTTGCGCCGTGAGGCGAAGTTGCCTTTGCTCGGGGCCCCGAGGACGGGCGACCCGATGAGCGATTCCGTCTCGGGACTCGTCTCTCGAGCGTCGCGGCGGTACGACGAGACGCTGCTCGAACGGAGACGCATCCTCTTAGCACCGGGTTGGATAGGGTTCGTCTGCAGCGGCGCCGCCGGGGTGAAATATATCGAGACCGTTGTCGACGCGGTGAACGTTGACGAGCGACGCCGGCCGTTAGGGGCACCGGCGAGCCGAGGAAGAATCACGTCGTACTGCAGACTGAACGTGAGAGCATGCTCACAGATCAGTTTCACCATGTGAGCGCACGAAGAATGGATCTGTCCCCGTGATAGAGTCGTCCTGCATCGTGGCCTGCGAATAGGAGCTGCCCTCCGAGTACACCAGCGAGCTGTCTTGAACGCCCGATGCAGCTGGGGCACTGGGAGTTTCCGCAATGCCGTTGCATACCGTCGCCGGAGCCATCACCTGCGCATCATGCGTCGGCTGAGCGTGCAGCATGGGGTACGTGAGGGAGGGACGCACCCCAGGTTGGGTGAGAAAGGAGGCGATGATAAGCGAGGCCGAGCTGAGCGAGCGCAGCCTGCCCGTCGTCGTCGAGGAGACGGAGAGCATGCTGTGCTGTGTGTTCATGGCACCTTGAGTCGGAGATACCAACGCTGGAGTGAACGACGGCGCCTTGTGGGAGGAAAAGGAACGCTGCGGGATTTGCAAGTCCGCGACGCGGAATTCGGACCCTTTTCCGGTCACGTGATATTTGTTCGATTGCCTCCTCTACCCACCTCTCCACGGACTGTGCGAGGAGACGCTTATGGATGGTCCTAGGTGTATTCTGAGCGGCGAGATACGGTGTATCTGCTATTACATGAGCTACGCTGACCATCCAGATTAGTCTCCTTCGCCGACTCTCACGTAGAGACAATCGTTCTACATCCAGATGGTCGTCAAGTTGAAGTTGGCGGACACATCCTTGAAATGTTGATCCGCTCGAGTCGTCTCCAACCTGAATCTTTACGCCCATGGACAGCCCATCTGACTATTGAACCCATAATATCCGTTCGAGTTTTGCTGACGTTCGGCAGCATGATTTCCTGTGAAAAAAATTATATATTTGGGTAACTACAATGTGATGCAGCACATATATGCGGCGCTTGTATGCGTTTGAGTTTGCTGCGAAGTTGTGCTACGCGGAGAAGCTCAGGGTAGGGATCACCTGATCGGCTGTGTCGCTCGCAGGCTGTTCCCGCGAGGACCAGCGCACCTTGACCTCCGACCACGATGAGCTCGTCGCACTGCACCGAGGAATGGGTGACGGGCCCTGGAAAGACGCAGTTCTACACGCACTGGTACGCCCCCAGCAACGGCGCCCCGCCCAAGGGCCTCGTCGTCGCCGTGCACGGCTTCATCGAGCACGTCGCCCGGTGCGTCTCTGAGCTACCAGGCATCCGCACTGGCCGCTGAGCGGAGGCCTACGGCAGGTTTGAGCACGTGTTCAGCGCCTGGGCACAGCGCGGGTTCGCCGTGTTCGCCTACGACCAGCGCGGGTTCGGCAAGACGGCGCTGGACGAGGCGCACAAGTCCAAGCACAGCGCCTATGGCAAGTTCTCCGGCGCAGAGCAGCTCGCCGACATCGACTTCTTCGTCCGCGCCGCCCTCAAGCGTGTTCCAGAGGGCACGCCCGTCTTTCTCTTTGGTCACAGCATGGTGCGCATATATTCGGCCCATGCTGCGTGCATATATTCTGACTTTGATTCATGCAGGGCGGCGGTGAAGTGCTCTCGTTTGCGACGAACATCGAGTCACCCGGAAAGGACGAGATCACGCAGCGTCTGAGCGGCGTCATCGCGAGCTCGCCGCTGCTCGCGCAGACGCACCCGGCGCCCAAGTGGAAGCGCTTCATGGGTGGCCAGCTCGCGAACCTGTTTCCCTGGACCAACTTCCCTGCGCCCGTCGAGCCTTCTGTACGCGCATTCACAGCCTGCGTATGTCATGCTGACAAGGGCCGCAGCATCTGGCGCGCGACGAGAAGGTCGGCGAAGCCTTCCTCAACGACCCTCTTATCATGCAGAAAGCCAGCCTCAAGGGCCTCAAAGACATGCTCAACCGCGTGCGTAACACTTACGTGCGGCCTGTGCATGTTGGTCGCTCATTCATCATGCTCATTTGTAGGCCGACTACCTGCGCGAAAGGTGGTATCAGAACTGGCCCGTCGAGCTGCCTGTATGCGCTTTTCTTTCCGCTTCATTGTGCGTTCCTGAACACCTCTCGTAGGTTCTGATTGTGCATGGCGACACGGATGAGGTGCGCAGCAGTCTGTCTGCAACCCAAGTGCCCGCTTACACTCTGACTGCAGGTTGCCTCGTGTACGGCGTCGCGCAACTTCTTCAACAAGTTGACTGCAAACGACAAGACGTTCAGCTGCTACGAGGTAAGCGCCAGCCACGAGCGCACTTTGTCACTAACTACTGCGACTTCTAGGGCGGTTACCATGAGTTGCACAACGAGCCGACGGAGAAAGATAAGGTGATCGACGAGTGCATCTCGTGGGCGGAAAAGCATCTGATTAGGAAGGCTGCGAGCGAGAGCGAACCGGCTGCGCCAGCTGAGGAGGCACCTGCGGCTCCGGCCCAGGAAGCAGCTGCGCCCGCCCCGGAAGCGCCGCTGGCGCCCGTCTCGTCGAAACTTTAGATTCATTGGGCCTTGACGTGGTCACATAGCTGCTTAGTACTTTGCTGGACGGTTTAGTTTAATCCTCAAATCGCATTCTTTTTCCCATTGTCGACGACGCGGCGCCGGAACACGGTACAAAGTCCGACGCCACAACCTCCGACCTTGACCCTGACCATGTCTCTGAACGTGCGCGGCCTGCGCACAAAGCGGGTGCGCGCCAACGAGGCTGCTCTCACGCAGATTAAGACTCGTCTGCGACAGCTACACCAGGAGCAGGCCGCCGCCAACGATCTGCTTGCGGAGGCGAAGCGCGCCGCGGACAACCTCGAGCGCGAAACGCGCGTGCTGCAGGACATCGAGCGCAACATGGCCGCCGAACTGGAGGCGTCCCGCGCCGAGCTGGTGCAGGAGTGCGTGTCGAACCTCCCGGACGACATCCTGCGCTGTATTTTCGCCGAGGCCGTCAGCGACGGCGAAGCACACGCTCCCTTTACTATTGCTGCTGTCTGCGCCCAGTGGAGGCGCGTCGCGCTCGATTTTTCGGCTATGTGGTCGACTATTCATATCGATTCTGGACCATTTGCAGACGCGGAGGAATGCAGGCGTCATCTTACGGCTAGTCATAAGCGGGCGGCGGTGCTTTTGTCTCGCTCGCGCTCGGCCCCTCTTAACATAACGATATGGGCAAAATCGACAACACTTAAGCAACATCTCCCTCTCATACGCCGCCTATTTGATGTCCTTGGAGCGCATGCATCACGGTGGAGGACTGCATCCTTATCCCTCCCGTCAGGCGCCGACCGAGCATGCTTGGACTTCCTCAAGGGACCAACTCCGTTGCTTGTCGAATTGAAAATCGACGGAAGCAGCGGCGGTCGCGCACCTGGCCCATCCGAAAGCGAATACCTACCGTTCGCTCCACGTCTAAAGACGTTGCAAATTGACCATGAGTCTGGCATGGGGTGTTCGACTAGACACGGGTTCCCCTTGCTTGAACAGCTGGTATTGTTCGGTGGCGCGTGTACGGGGACACAGACCTTTGATTATCTGCGGATGTCGAGTCGCTCTCTTCAACATCTGGTTCTTTGCACATGGATCACCCACGGACCCAGCGCTACGATCGATTTGCCCAGCGTCATCTATCTTGGAGTTCTGGTCACATCCTTCCCTTTGCTTTCGCAGCCCATGCCGGCTATTCGCACGCCCGTGCTGCAGCATCTGGATCTGGGCTCAGGACAACCTGACGACATCAACGATACGCTCCTGCCGTTCTTGGATGCTGTCTCCCGGACTGTGCGGCGTCTAACACTTACCCAGACAGTATCGGCACGTTCGCTTCCTATCCTTGCCCGGCTTAAGAATATAAAACTGCTCGATTTCCACTCGGTGTCGACAGCCTTCATTTGCAACGATGCACTCGAAATCCTCTCCACCAGTCAGCCACCCATTGTAAGTTACAAGCGGAGTTAGCTTAGGTAACTTGCGGAAGAGATCTAATTGAAACTGGTTTGAAGTCACTCGAGTCGTGAGTAGCCAAATAAGTCCAATTCCAAAAGAGCTGAGGCTCCAAGAGTGAGCCTCAGGTTGCTTAAATACATAAAGTCCGAGTCACTATCCTAGTCATGGCAGAGTCAGAGAGACTCAGAAGCTGCGGGTTTCGGGCAAGTCAGTAATGAGTCAGGACTAAGTCATGCAGGATTCTGGTGAGTCGGGAGTGTATTCAAGCAGTCAGTTACAGGAAAAGTACAATGACTCTACGGAGTCGCGGCTGGACGGCGAGTTTTGGTACCGCCGGACGGACGCGCCGACAATACGTTACACCCATCTGGCCTCGTCTTGCACGCATAAAAAATATGACCTTCAGCGCGGACTCTGACGCTGGCTGGTCTGCCAACAAATTGCTGGACTTCGTTGTGTCGCGCAACCTGCCAGCGCCGGCGCGGCACGATCCACACGCGACTGGCCCTTGCAAGCTGCAGGAGGTCGCTTTCATCGGGGAAACGCCGCATTGGCTGGTGGCGGAGGTGCAACGTTTGCTCGCTCTGTAACAACGCACCATAATGCCGTTGTTATCGTGTTACCATTGTCTGTACATTATCTTTGTCGTTGACCAATACGATCCTGAATGCGGCCCTTGGAAGGGAATCGCGCCTGTGTTCAAAACGACCCTTCGGCGTCTGTAAATCCTCGAGTGCGAAAGTTTGGGATGGAGTTGAATTTGAATGACCGGAGACTGACGTTCTCCTCCAACTTTGCGCCACTAGTAGCCTTGATGACTGAACTAGCTAAGGTGCCTAATTCTGGCGCTTCTCCTGATGCCGGCTGCCTTGAGCGACCTTGTTGATCGGGCTTACGGGCAACATACCGGAATCTTGCCTTTACTTCATACTTGCTTTGCAATCAATTGGCATCTCAACAAGCAACAATATCCCATTTCACGCTGTCTAATATACCTAGGCTGAAAGTTCGATGGCTGCTGAGACGGCGAGCTTCGTAAACTCCAGCATCAGGTCGAAGCTGAAGCCGTCAACGTTCACTGGGAAGACGCAAACATGGATAGCTGCATCAGCGCCTTGGTCGGTCGCAGTTCGGGGATTCGCTTACCTGTATCCTTGGCCGTGTGGATATACGGATTGAGCTGGCTAAAGTCTGTTTCGAACGGAAATGCGGCCGGGTATCCATGCGATGTCCACGAATAATGGTCGGAGCAGCCGTACACGCACTTGCTTGTGGCGACGCCGATGGAACAGTATTGCTTCACGAGCGAGCTCAGATACGCGTTGAGCTCAGCGTTCGTGAAGTCACTGATGAAGGTGATCGCGTGTGTCTGGCCCGGCGGCGTGAACGCTGCAAACCAGAATTATCAGCGCCTTGACCGTTGCATGTTGTGGAGGCGCGCCCGGCTACCTACCTGTCATGTCAAACTGGACCATGGCGCGGACAGGAATCCCGGCGTCCGCGTAGCTTGCTGCGATGTCGCCGGAACCCAGCAGACCGTACTCCTCGCCGGCGTAGAAGTGGAAGTCGAGCTGCGCGCGCGGCTTGAAGCCGTTCTGGACGAGAACGCGGAACACTTCCATGAGCACCGCAGTGCCGCTGGCATTGTCGTCCGCGCCGGGCTGTAGCATGTCCGGGTCGTCGCTGATCGTGTCGATGTGTGCGCCGAATATAACGCGCGGAGCGGTGGGATCGGTGCCAGGGAACGATGCGATGACGGACGGCTGAGAGAACGGGATGATCGCGTTCTCTGAGTGGTTGAACAGCCTGAAGGTGATGTCGCGGTGCCCCGAATTCCACGCGGTCACAGCGAGCTCGTGCTGAAGCTGGAGCGCCGCGTGTACGCCGTCGGTTGTGTTGAAGTTTCTGTTGTGCCAGTTGGTCCGCCTGGTGACAAAATTCTGCAGACTTTGAACGGAGAGCTTAGAGATGTGGGAATTCACGATCTCTTGCTGCGAGATTGGCGGAAATGCTGCGGGCACGGCGGCCTGAGTCGCATTGACCTTGGCCAAACGTCCCGCACGGCCGTCCCAGTGGGCTGTGACGTCCACAAAGTGGACATGCTTGACTGCAAGATGGTTTTTCTCTTCGATGGTGTGCCAGACCGGATCCGCGTTATCCGAGAACTTGAGCAAGACGTCTCCTGCTGCAGAGTCGGCGGGAGGGCGAGTCGCTAGAACACTGGAGGAAAGGAGGGAGAATAAAGCTAGGATGGCCTTCATGGTTCCGTGGGTGCTGACGAGAGGGGAATCACTAGCAGTTGCCTTAAGTAAATACTGGATAGAGATCATTCTTTTCATTCTGGGAAGGCACTGGGAGATTTACCTGTTGCGCCAAACTGCGGTCTGACTGCGGTCGGTTATTGCTTTTTCAAGCTTGCATAACTGGTCGGAGCAATGCAATCGCTATCCATTTTCACGATGTCGCCGTGTCTGGAGCTCCAGACGCCCTTGCGAAAAGACATAATACGGACACCGCGCCGATATGACCGCTTGTTTCGACCTCTATAGAAATTCGCCCTTGCCGAGCTCATAAAAGGCGCCATGGATGGTCGAGCGTCGCACAGACTCTGCGTGGTGCGGGGAGGCGGGTTTTCGCGGCCGTTTGGGGATGAGGAACACGACAAACAAAGTCCGACACTACGACTTCAACTTCGACCTTGATCATGTCTCTGAATGTCCGCGGCCTGCGGGCAAACCGCGTGCGCGCCAACGAGGAAGCCCTCGCGCAGATTGAAACTCGTCTACAACGGCTGCAGCAGGACGAAGCGACCGCTGATGCGCTGCTTGCGGAGGCGCAACGCGCCGCCGCCGAGCTCCGGCGCCAGCGGCTTGTGCTACAGAACATGCAGCACAATATGACGGCTGAATTGGAAGAGTCCCGCGCCGAGCTAGTTCAGGAATGCGTGGCGAACCTCCCTAACGATATCCTGCGCTGCATTTTCGAGGAGGCCGTCAGCGACGGCGCACCGCTCACGCCGTTTGCCATCGCTGCCGTCTGCACCAAGTGGCGGCGGGTAGCACTAGACTTCTCGGCTATGTGGTCGACAGTCCACCTCGTTGCTGGCGATTTCGCGGACGCCCATCGTCGCTTAGCGGCGGACCACAAGCGCGTGGTGACCCTCTTGTCTCGCTCGCGCTCGGCCCCTCTGAACGTCTTCATATCTGCACGACTTCAGGACTGCGATGCGCAAATGCTCAATCTCGTGCGCCGTTTGTTCGATGTCGTTGGTGCTCACGTATTGCGGTGGAGGTCTGCGTACTTGGGCCTCCCAAGGGGAGCTGAGGCGTCTCTCTTGGATTTCTTAAAAGGTCCAACCCCTCAACTGGTCAAATTAGAAATCAAGGGATATCTCGACCTTTTCTCACCTGGTCCTTCACAAAGCGGCTATCTGCCGTTCGCACCACGTCTGGAGGCGTTGGAGATCGACCATTCGGGCATGGCTTGTTCGACTGCACATGGATTCCCAGCGCTCAAAAAGCTCACATTGTACCCTTGCACGTCTACGGAGGCACAGGTTTTTGAATTCCTGCGGATGTCCAGTCGTTCTGTGCAGCAGCTTCTTGTTTTCACTGTGATCTCCACCAGGCCCGGTGCTACTATTCATTTTCCCAACCTCACTCATCTTTGCATCACAGAAATGTGCATGCCATTGATATCTCTGCCTGGCACGCCTGCCATTTGCACACCCGCATTGGTCTCTCTCGAATTGGTTACACGACAGGCTTCCGACATCGACAACGCGCTCGCACCGTTTCTGGATGCGATCTCAGGAACATTGCGAAAGCTCATACTGTTCTTGCAACCAGTGACCGTACATTCACTTCCGGTCCTGGCCCGACTGCGGAATCTAGAGGAGCTCGTCTTCCGCAGAACGCCCGAGTCCAACGGTGTCATACGCGACGATGCGCTCGAACTCCTCTCTACCAGTAATCCACCCATTTGGCCTCGCCTCGCACGAATCAAGCGGTTGGTCTACAACGCGAACGGGGACAATGCCTGGTCTACGGACAAGTTCCTGCAGTTTATCATGTCGCGCAACCCGCCAACACCGCGAGAATACGGCCCCGACGAAGCTCGTCCATGCATGCTTCGGGAAGTCGTGCTCGAGAACGCGCCGCATTGGCTAGTCGCGGAGGTACAACGTTTGCTCGCGCTATGATCTTCCCACCACGATGTCGTTATACCAGTAGAATGATTAGCTCACAAACATAGGCTATAATGTACTTCCCTTGTGCTGCTACATACAAATCCCGCTGCGTTAGACGGGAGCAATGTGATGAAGACGCGTGACGGCGATGACAGTTGCGCGGGACGCGCTTCAAACTCCGATTCCGCTCCTTTGCTTCCTTCTTCATCCCGCGGCACACTCAGAAGTGATGGACGTCCAGGAGCTGAAGGGTACGTGCGCGCTGGCCACAGCGCTCGCAGACGCGCTGACCGCCTATCACAGTCAAGGTGCTCTACACCGTCGCGCCCAGCACGCAGGCGGTCATGGCGCTGACCAGGCGCGTCCCGGTGACGCTCATCCCGTCGGCAGAGCCTGGCGAGCTGGGCCACGGCAAGGTCCTGCTGAGGCATTGCCTGCTGGCTATATGCCATTCCAAGTACGCGCTGGCTGGTATCAAGCTGGAGCCCAGGCTGACTGGCCGTTGCAGCCCCGACCTTATTGGAGACGCCGCCAAGGATTTTTCCGTCTACGCGCTCGACCCGCTCGAGCCCGTGCACGCGCCGCTCGCCCTACCCGCGCACGTCTCCAAGCCCTCGCCATCGACGACACCGGCGAGCAAGCCCATTATCGGCGTCGGCATCCCGACGAACGGTACGGCGGTCGGGCTCGGCCTGATGTCGTGGTGCCTCGACGGCGAGCCGGAGGACGACGACGACGCGCCGTTCGTCGTGGGCTCAGTGTTCATGCACCCTGCAATGGGCCGTGGGCTACAGGTCTTCCTGACGCTGCACGAAATGGCCGCGCGCAGCCGGCAGCAGCACGGCACGCTCATGAAGCAGTGGTCGACGCCGACGCCCGCACCCGCGCCCGCACCGCTGCGTCCAGCGCCGACGCCCTATCTTGCGTCGTCGCCCATCATCGCAGCCCCAAAGCCCGTGCCCGCGCGACCGCCGCCGCCGCCGAAGACGTCCAAGGCGAAGAAGCCCGCATCTAGCACACCGGCGCAGTCGCCGCATCCGCAGGCGCCGCCGCCAGGTGCGATGTTCGTGCCGCATCCCCACCATGCACCCTATTATCATCCCCACGCCTCGCCATACGGCATGCCCATGCATTGGGGGCCGCACCCGCCACATCCACCACCACCAGGCATGGACGCGAACGCCGCGATGATGGCTTTGCAGCAGCAGGCGGCCAAGGGGGAGGCTGCCGACTGGACCGTGCTTCAGCAGGCTCTGAGTGTGCTCGCGCCCCGCATGCTGCCGCCGATGCCGCCGTTCGGGTTGCCGATGCCAGATCCCACCGCCATGTCCTCCCCGATGCCCCCGCGCACACCGTATCACATGCCTCCCCCAACGCCGCATCAAGCTGCTCCGACTCCTGCTGCTGCTCTACCGCCACCTCCGCCTCCCCCACAAAGAGTTCTGCGGACAAAGACGCCGTCTCCGAAGCCTCGACCCGCCACACCCGCCCAGACCCAGCCGCAGGCGCAACTCGTCCATGTCACGACGCCCGAGCCCGTCCCGAACGTGCAGTATACGCTTCCGCGGCCGGCGGTGAGCGTGTGCCTAGGGAGTCAGAAAGAGAACTTGCCGCCGCGGGGCACGAAGCGCGCGGCGGAACGCACGCCCGCGGACAGCGCGCCGAACAAGCGTCCCTCCCCTGGTCAGCGATTCAGCGACAGCACGAACACAAACACCAACGCCAGCACCAACAAGGACCGCTCGGACGTGTTCGCGCGGCCCATGACACCCAAAGCGCGGCGCCCGCCGCCACCGCAGTCGTCCTCCCCGCTCTTCTCGACAATGCGCTCCGGCTCCAGCTCTGGCTCCAGTTCACACTTCAGTTCCAATGTGGGGCTGGCCGTCATGACATCCAGTCCGCCTCACAGCCTCTCGTCGCCCACCGCCGTGCACATCAGCCTCAGCAACGGCGGCATCAGCAGCAAGAAATTCGCCGACCTCCCGCCGTCCAGCCCGCTGCCGGACGACGAGAGCTGCAGCAGTCAGATGACGACGCCTGGCACTGGCGATGAAAACGATAACGACGCCGATGCCGACGGCGAGAACGACGATGATCTGGAGGAGGTCACTACTACCATCGCGCCTGTGCAGAGTGACCAGGAGTTGCATATGGAGCTGTTTGGCTCGATGTACTGACCGGTTCTCCTCGTCTTATTCTCACGTTCTCTCTCCTCCTCCTCTCTCCTCGCACTCTCGCACTCACATTTTGGGCCCCCGAGTCCTCTGCTTGCTTGCTGATCATGATTCTCTGAATTTTTGGTGCATGTTTATTACTTACTTTCTTGCTCGTCTTCTCTTAGGTGTTGCCGAATCCAAATGTACAATGCAAAGGCCATCCTAGATTTCAGATTGCAATCGTGGTCTGGCGCGGGAGCTTCTGAGGCAAGTGCCACGAAGTCCGATTCTCGTGCTCTCACTTTTGTACTCAAGCTCAAGTGCCCATATCCGACGGTGCAACTGTGTAGGGTGCATGATATCCCAAGATATGTGCTGCTCCAGTTATTAACGATGGTTATGATTAAAATCAGGACGATACGGTAAAGTTTTCATGACAGAAGTACATGGAAGCGATCTGACAAGGCAGCACTATTTCAGACGTTGTACTCCCAGTATTCGTCGCCCTGCAGCTTGCAGTCGTCGTTACGCCTGCACTGGAACTCCCCGGCGTTGTTGATCGGGCTCTCCGTGATGAACGAGCCGTAAGGGTCACCAGAGCCAGTGCACTGGTTGTAGTCCTGGTTCTGCACTGTGTACTGATCGCGACGGCTCAATTAGTTCAATCGGGGCACCAAGCTGAAGACCTGAGACTCACAGCGGTGTGCGGCACCCTCTTCCAGATGCAAACCCTCTCGCCGGCGGTGGCGTCGCATTCGCGCGACTCGCCGGTCTCGACGGTGTACGAGACGTCGAAGCCGCCGTCGATCCACTGCGCAGCGCCGCCAATCGACGCGGTAATTGTGTATGACTGCGATTCCGTGCTGCCGACGTTGCATTCGCCGTCGCCGCAGTCTACGACGCTCTGCGCATTGCGGTAGGTCAGCCCTCCCGTCGATCTTCGCGCGCCATGAGTGAGAGGAACTCACGCTAACTTGCTTGTAAAGCACGTCCGTGTGGGGGTCACCGTTACCCTTGAGGACGGTGGAGGTGCTCCAGATGCCGCAGGTTCCCGGTGCGCCCTGCGGGTCGCGCTTCATGTTGAGCACTGGGACTGCAGACGCCGCGACCGTGCCGAGGAGCGCGACAGTCACGATGAAGTGGGAGAACGTTGATGAAAACATTACGCCTGAGGTATAAACTTGTAGGAATGAGAGGTGAGAGGGTTGGGGTTGTTGAGGTGCGGTAGTTTTACTGGCACCATTCTCATTTTATACCCACTCGGAGTGGCAAAGCGAACCTCTCAAGGATAGTAGCCTGGTATTCTGACGTAATTGCTACACATAGAATCCCGGGACCTCATGCAGGCGACCCCGCTGTCTACGTTGGACACCGGGTGCTCCACCGTTGAAAGACATGCGATGATGCTGCCAGCAGTGGCGGTCCCTCCAGCTTGCAAAGCGCAATGGCTCCGATCAACTCCCTCAGCCTCAGGTTTTCGTGAGCTGAAGCATATGTAATACACGATGAAACGATGTCTCTACTCTCAAGACCCTATTTCAGCTACAATGACTCAAGTAGGTATCCGCTGAGCCCGAGTGAAATCGTCTTTATTGAAACGCGCGTCTAAAATGAAGCACACAGCACGGGCCTGAAATGTTTGCCAAGAACTGACAAATGTCCATCTCTCGCACGGAGATGTGCTAATGGCTAGTTTGTGTGGAGTACTTAGGAGTGTCCCTACCGCAGCATGAGGCCTGAGGGTCCACCTGCACGCATGGCAGATCATGATGTGCCGCCGGCGAATACCTGTAGCCACATTCCCCGTCAGCGTCATATTCCAGTCATTGGCGTTTCGGTGTCATGAGCAAAGCGTCTAATCCACGATCATGGAGTGCCATTCGTAGGGTCCATGTTCCCCATTGCTGTGCATGTGCACGAATGAGGAACCCGCAAGCAACTTGAACTCGGATCCCGCCGCAACAAATTATGTTGAATATTTGCTGGGCCCAAGGCCAGAGCTTACAGCGCTTTCTCGAAGACCCCGCAAGCCTGTCGAACATTCAGTTCACATACTACAGTTGAATGACAATATGTTTGCTCGCGACCATGTCGAACTAAGAGTTTCATCATCCGCTACACTGGCTGTCATTTGATGAGACTGCTACGGCTGCGCAGAAGCACATGTGGTGCTGTGCAGTCTTCAGCATACAATGCTCCTAGAGACCGGTTGACTTGGCGAGGTGTCAAGCTATTTATCACTGCCTGAATCCATGTAACTTCTGCAAAAATATTGCACCGGTATACCATGGAAATGGGTGGAAGCCGTGGCCATGGGTTGTCTGCATCCTTATCGGTCAGGAGTCAGCCTGGCAAATAGCCGGATCACGTGCAACTTGATTCGATCTGGACACGTGACTTTGTTACTGTTACAAGCTGAGGAACCGTCTATGAATTCGATACTCAAGTACTACTAGAAATTTAGATAACTCATTTGAACTGTCTACCAATAACAGTGATAGTCTTAATCTCCTCCGCCACCACAGCCCCCTCCGCATCCTCCCCCACATCCGCCGCCGTCACCTCCTCCGTCACCTCCACTAACATCAATGTTAATGTTGAACTCTCCTCCAGCCAGACTTCTTCCAGTAGCAGCGACACATGCGCCGAAAGAGGCACCACATGCCGCAAAGTCTCCTCGAGCATCCGTACCGCAAAAAGCACCCCCTGCCCCGACTGCGCATGCCTTAAATTCTTTCATTAAGCGACTTAATCGCAACCTTGTCCTTATATGCTCACCGACGAGTTGTAGTTCTCGGGCCCTGCGTCAAATGCCACAGCCCCGTCAAATGCCGCGCAAGCAGAACCAGACAACCTGGTTGCAATATCAATGATTGAAATTTGAGCCGAACGCTACTTTCACAGACCCAAAACTGCCGTACGGTTGTGGGCCCATTTTCCAGTCTGGAATAGGATGGAAGAAGGATGATTCGTGCCTTTTGGCAGCATCTTGGCTCCGCGCTCTCCGCTTCTCCTGGACCACGGTCCATGCATCTGCTCGTCCTTTGGCTACATCTTTGGCCCGCTTCTCAAGCATTTGCTTATGCTTGATCTCACGCCCTTCACGCTTCGTTGCTGCCACTGCTGTATTTATAACAACAGCGTTGTGGTCTGACGGATGCGTGGAATCCGCATCGTCGTCAAGCGTAGAGACGAGGTCAGGGCGTTCAGTGCGTGAGATGGGAGGCGTTGAGTGTGAGCGCTTCCCGTGGGAGGTGCCTGGAATGACGGAAGCTACACGGCGGATAGTACGAGACACCGATCCTTCGGACGCCGAGATGCAGCCGCAAAGGCTGTATGGAACGCCGTATCGTTTCTATGCCATCATCTCAGCTACCTTCCGAGAAAGAAATACACGCACCCTCCATGCCTCGGCCGTATTATCGTATCCATTGGAAAGTGTGTTCTCCTCGATCTTATCGTCGTGATCCAACACGAAGCCCAGAAGACGTAACGTGTTCTTCCTGCCACGTAGTACTTTCAGTGTCATTCAGAGAAAGAGATGCATCACCTACCGATATTCCGCTGCGTTCAGCTGGTGTGTGTGCCAAGCGAGGTCGATATCCTGAGCAAGATTTAACTTGCAGCCCAAGCCGACCCCAGTGATGTAAATCTCACCAACGTTGGGACCAGTAATGAACCAAGGTTATGCCACATGAGGTCTAGAAAGGCGTGATACCGCGTAATACTTCGGACTAGAGGAGCTGGATTATCGCGAAATCGAGTGGGACGCGTCCAGCCCAAGGACACCATCTTGTTGATGAAGGAACCTTGGCGCAGAACCGCACTAGTTAACTCGAGCGAAAAAGGACCAGGAAAGGAGTATCTTCTCAATATTCCGGAAACTCTGCAATGCGGCATTCGAAATGAGGCGGGCGATTCAATGTTTCCAATGTACTTACCTGGGAGGGGCTCTGTTCGGGAGCCTGAGCTGTGATGACTCCTCGAATGGCGCCAAGCACCATTTCTCCAGCTCGCTCAGTCTCCATTTCATGACGCGGGCAAAGCTTGCGCCCGTTGCGGTGGCTGGAACATGCTACAATTGCGGTTAATGACCGGCGGACTCACGGGTTTAAGTGGTGTGCGCACTGAGAGCATTCGTCGCAGAACGGCCGGCGCCCGCTGCTTGACTTTAGAATAGCTTGTCCCTCTAAGAATTATATCAAAAGTCATGGCCGTCAATTCCTCTTGGACTACTCACCGGAGGAAGAAGGAATCTTGCGAATTTGGATAGGACTGCTTTTCGCGCCACATGACGACCTCGTCGCAGAAGTTGCGGACTCCATACGACTATAAGACAGTACTCAGCTTGTATGTCTCGGCGATGAGATGACGACTGACCTCGTGAGTGAAAACTTGCCTGCAATGCGAGCATTTTGCACGGAATTCGCGCTGCGCCCACCCGGAAGCACTGTCATTGATCCAGGCCCACGATAGTTGTTTCCTGTCTTCGCAGCAAGGGCATTTGATGAGGACTTTGTCGTCAGCGGAGGTCACGAGTGGCAAGGCGAAAGGCTCGTTCGTAGCAGCTTCGAAGAGCGAGCGGGTTACATCCGATACGTGCATCTCGAACGTCTCCGGGTCGATGGCTTTGGCCACACCCTTGAGAGGGAATCGTCTGGAGATTGGTCAGTTTTGTTCCAACATGGGGAAAACGCGCACGTGAGATATTTGAGCTGTAATAACAATCGATTTCCATCCTCTTCGTATGCCAGCGGATTCTATCATATGAAGTTGGTGAGGAACGACGGGAGACGTGAGAGTAGGGGTATCATACCAGCATGTAGGCGTGCCACACCATCAAGACGTCGAGAGGCGGCAGAACGCGTTCTTCGACGTCATAATCCATCGCCAGAACCCACTTCTCGAACCTACAGCGCCGATAATCAGTCCTAGTCAGTATTTGCCATGCTCTCAGTAGCTGAGCACCCAACCTGTAGACTGCACGGCAAAGAAATACCTGTGTTACGATGAGCAGACTGGCACGAGAATTACAGTGGCCACTACTCACAGTCCATGCGGCAGCCGCGTCCAAGTGTTGGTTGGCGGATACGACGGAGGATTTGAGTGCACTGAACGCGCCCAATACGCGCAAGTGGTAGATGAGGTCGGCTACTTGGACTAGCGGCGCGCAACGGCGGGCCCCCACAGTGAATTCTTCGGGCAGGAGGTTCGGGTAGGCGGGTGGCGGGGCTTCCGGCGCACTGGAAGCGTATGGTGGGGGTTCGTTGAGCAGAGGCATTGATGATTGGTGGGCAACGAGTGCCCTAGCAAACGCGCCATATATCTGCGCTCAAGCCTTGAGGCACGGTGTTGTTACTCGACGGGCCCGAGTGTGGCGCACAGGGCGCCGCCTGCAAGCATAGCAACGAACGTGCGAGGCGCTGACACTGAATCTAACCGCCCGACAGGCCCCTCGCCGAGTCACTCAGACTATGCATGCATCTCGACTGTGCAATGTGAATAATCGTACAATGCCTAGTAATACAACGCAAAGCTCCGACAGCGCGTTCCAAGGAGAAGACAAGACATCTAGTAGACTGTTCGGTCTTGCAAGCGCCATTTTGATAGCGGCCCCCACCAGAACATCGAACTTCGCGAGTCCTGCGACGGGTTGGGCTGCATAGGCGGCCGGCCGTCGTTGCCATTGCCAGGTGGCGCTGACGATGTTGATGCTGACGAGGGGTCGAGATGGTCGTGTCCGTCCACGAGGCCGCGCGCCTCGCCGCCCTCCCGCAGCTCGCGCACCCTCCGCGACGCAGCATCCCGCTCGCTGACGGCAAAGTAACCCAGGCCCCAGCCGCGCCGAGGCGGGTCGCTCGCGACGCCTGTGAGCTCGAGTGCCTGGACAAACGTCGCGGACTCGTGCTCTCGGCGCAGCGCACGCCAGATGCGACGCCACCACGAGCGTTCGATGCTCGCCACCGACGGCGGCGCAGAGACTGACGCCGTGTGCGGCATGTCAGTCATCTCAATCGTATCCGAGCGGCCGAGGGCCGTGTCGGGGTTCGCGCCGCTTGCGTGCGGCCTGCTGCCGCGGCTGCGCAACGAGCCCACGACACGGTGCATCCCCGTCTTGAGGCCGCCGCTGGCGCTCGAGGTGCTCGTCGTGTGTGGATCGTTTTTCTTGGACCGCGTGCGCGAGCGCCGCAGCGCGCGTTTGCGCTCGCGCAGGATGATGTCTTCGATGTTGTTCTGCTCGACCGCGCAGCCGACCCACCACCACCAGCCGAGGAAGCTCTGCCAGAGCACGACGCTCCAGACGAGCGGCTGAAGCCAGAAGAGTCTGTTCTTTTCAGGTATGACGATGATGTTGAGGAAGGAGCTGATAGCCGCAAGCAGGATTGCGCCTGCACCAAAGACAGCAGTACCGCCGTCCGTGCGCCAGGCGGCGCGGCGGTTGAAGACGAAGCCCCACATGCAGAGAGCGATGGTGAAGAGCAGCGACAGCGTGCAGTTGCAAATATTGCGCAATAAATCAGCGAAGGCTTGCACGTCCTTCGATGGGTGGACGGCAAAGACTTCCATGGCGGCCGAGACGAATGCAATTGGGGCGAGCGCGGTGAACACGACGTAGCGCTCGAGCTTGGACGGGTAGAGTAGCGTCAGATACTGTATGTTTGCGATCTGCGATAGGATGTTCAGTGTGGGCCGATTGTGCGGGCTAAGGGCGAAGACGAACATGCACAAGGGCCGAGACTGCTGCCTCCATGATCGCCCAGAGAAGCTTCTGGGTCAGCGTCCAGGGCACGACGACGGGGTCGGGGTCGTCGTCGTCGGGCGGAATTTTGGAGGCAATGTAGGAGAGCATGTAGGGCCATTCCCTGCTCTTGCGGTAGGACTGGTTGAGGACGATGCTGAGCTCTGCGACGATGGAGATGAGCAGCGTTGAGACGCCGAGCATCTGGAAGACAAAGTTGAGGCGGGCGAGCGGCCAGTGGTACTGGGAGGTGAAGAGCAGCTGGACGAGCAGGACGGCGACGAGCGTGGCGGTCATGGAGGTCATGAATATCTGGATCGGGAACGAGAGCGCGAAGATGGGCTGGTACTGCAGGTACGGGTCGTCCGGCAGCGCGTCCGAGCTCGTGCTGGCGGGCGGGATCATCGTCTGCGGCCTGCGCGCGGCAGCGGGGACTGGGTGCGTACGAGTTCAACGTGCTGTTGACGAACGACGCCGTTACATTCGCGTACGTCTCGGCGTCCATTTCTTGCTTGGGCAAAAGCCAAGAGCCAAGGAATCCAGTTCGGCTGCTACCGGTCCTCGCCCGTCCTCCATTGCTCCCAGAATTGCCTCCTGTTTCATTGGGCAATGCCAGCTTTACCCGTCTCTGTCGGTATCTCACAATTTCTGGGTGTCACTGCTGTTTTTTCCAGCCATCTCTCAGACTCTTGCTTACGCCTCTGGTCGGGGCTTGGCGCCCAGGCTTGATCCCTCCGGCACTTCGGCAACCGTCTCACCTGATGCAAGGGTCGAAGAAACTCAGGAAAGCCAGACGAAGGCCTCGCAATCGCAACGTTTTGTGCGAGTGAACCTGCCAGACGTGGTTGCTTGGAGACAGGGCATAATTCAAATCAGTAGGCAATCAGTAGTACAGCCCCTATACCAGCAACTGAAATTCCCGAGCTACGGAGGCCGTATAGGGCGAATCGAATGTTGAAACTGAAGGCCTGGTGTCTACTGGTTGGTACGATACGTCCGTGTCAACTTCACACGTTGTCTTTCGATGAAAATTGGGCTCAGAGTCATATACATCGGTAAGCTTGTTTGCATCGGATTGGGCGCTGATGAGAAGTTACTATATCAGGACTGCATGATCGAGATGCTCGATTGACGTCGGATCCACGACGGCGAACAGGCTGGTATCTTGGACTCATCCCAGGTTCACCTTCGCCCGCCCCTGCTTGTCTTTGCTTTCGACGATGCCCGGCGCATCTTTCTTTGTTTCTTTCGCGGCGCTCGGGGCCCTATTCCATTTCGTACACGCCTTCGACGTCCTGGTGCCCATTACCAGGAAAGCCATCGGCTACAGCAACGTGCCCCTTCCTTCCACGAAATGCGCAGACTTTACGTTCAACGAGCAATGTACTGATAACTGGTACGTCCTTCCATAAGACAATGGCATATCCGGAGATTTACGCCAGCAAATGCATACTTGCTGTAGGTTTTTCTTGGACAAGCAGGAGGGCATCAACGCGACGATGGTGACCTGGGGCGAGACCTCCTCACTTTCGCTGGTGTTCCAGGGCTCGGCAATCGAGCTGTACGGGCGCGTGCTTCCCAGCGGCGCGTCATTCCTCGCCAGCGTAGACGGTCAACCGGAGCTGCTGTACGATACGCAGGCCGAACAGGAAGAGGCCGAGGTCAACATTCTCCTCGTGGACCAGCTCGATCCCACGGTAACCCATACCTTCGATTTACGCTACAACCCAGAGTCGTTCTCTGCGGACCCCGATAATCGCATCTTCCTGGGGCTGGACTTTATCATTGTCAGGGACGCGCCGCCATCTGGGTATGCCGACGCGCAACATGATTGGTGTCGTGTTTGCGTGCTGAGGCCCTCTAATTCAGAACGGTTGGATCCACGATCGACGCGAACGCAGACGCCGTAACGCCAACCGAGCAGAGTACGGATCCCGTCGGCGCGACAGACGGCAAGACGGGGACGACGAGCCTCAACAGCAACGAAGCGCCGGAGTCGGACGACACCACCGAGCCCTTCCGGCTGCCCAAGACGCCCAACAAGCCCCTCAGCAAGACGGCAATCGCAGCGCTCGTCAGCGTCATCGGCCTGACCATCGTGCTCGCCATCATCGCGCTGCTCATCTATCGCCGACGTCGCCAACGGCTCCGCAAGCTGTCCTCGAGCGCGCCGGCCGGCGACTATCCCTTCGGCCCGGAGGCGAAGGCGATGCAGGACGCCAACATCGCGGGCGCGGCGGGCATGGGGGGCACACTCGTCTCCAGTCCGACGACAAATGCGCGGTCGTACACTGGCAGCTCGTCGTCGGAGCCGCCGAAACGTCCCGAGGTGCGCGGGTCGCCGTTGTACACCACAATGCCAACTGCGGATGCGTATTTTCCACACGCTCAGTAGGAGATGACGAAGACCGGACTTACCCTGGCGGGAGAACCGATGTATTCAAGTAGGGAAAATATGTACCGTGTACGTATCTATCGTCTGCGCCTCCAAATGTACGTGAAGGCGGTCTGTTGCTCTCGTTATTAGGTCTTCTGAGGCAGAGCGCCTGAATCACGGAGACATCACACTTCCATGCAACTGATTTCTATGTCGAGCGGCGAGTTGAACCTCCCGGGTTGAAAAGTGTACACGAATTCAAACACCGCAGAGTCAACTTCGACTCCAACTGCCATCATCGCGGGCAGCCTGGCCTTCTATTCCACTACAAGATCCTTCTCGCATCTTAATGCAGGATGTATACAGCAAGAGCTAGGGCTTGCGCTGGTTGTCGAAGATCCCGTCCCATTGTCTCAAAGCTGCACTGTATGACATTGAAAGCGCCGTGTGCCCCTGGAAGAGGCGTCAAACACATTGCTAGCTCCCAGGTTGCAACGTTGTGTTTTTCCCTTAGCATCGCTGGATGTCCACCAAGCTGACTTTTTCGCGGTAACCCGCTCGCCGTTGCCACACCCGAGGTTCTCATCTCCATCTCGGTTTGCACTGACGAATCACTGACTCCAGAGTATTCCACTGCATTTTCTCACGAACTGACAATAACAAGCGCTCTTGTCAGTCTTTGACCCGAGCCGTGCCTCGGGCCACACGCCGCAACATCGTCATCAGTACACAGAGCGACGATCCTGGTGACGATGTACCTCGACGAGTATAAATCGCGGCTGGACAAACGTCCAGTGGACAGCCCTCTCCCTTCGCCATGGCTTCTCTACACAACGTCCACGACACCAGCAACGTGAGGCCGGTACCACAACAGCCGCCCAAATTTGCTACCATGAACGCCCCGCATATCGGCCGCTTGGATTCCTCAGACATGCATGTTCCTGGTGCTTGGAACGGCGGCCATGACGACGATCCTGGGTCGGACGTGGGTGAAGCCTCGCTCGGTTATTCGGTCGGGCAGAATATCCTCGGCACGCTTGCAGCAGTCAGCAACGCTGCAGCCCACTATCTGCCTACTAGTATGATCCCTGATAATGCCAACTCTTGTGCGTGATTTTTCAGAATTCAGGCGCCAGCTCTGAGCTCAACCAACATTCCTTTCGCAGCGCATGTCGGAGGCCTTCCTGATCCTGACATCAGCGCTGAGGAAACTCCTATGACCACTGGCACCGCTGCGAAATTTACGACGGAATATGCTGAGTCTTTTGAACAGACCACTGGAGATGGGACTACCCCTTCAGTCGGCAAGCCTAACGCAGCATACGCTGCTGTAACGGAAAACTTGCCAGCTAGTCTCGTAAACACGGTCGTGGGCCATGCACGTCAGTATTTATTCTCAATGTATGTGCAGAGCCCTGACGCGCATCGCAGCGGGTGTTGAAGGCCCTGTCCTTCCCAGTGGCTCGGGGCAAAGCTCTTGGGTGGACGGCGCGAATAATTCCGTGTCGAGTTCGTTGTCCGGCATTCGGGATCACCGCGCGCCAGTCCATACGCCCCCCGCATTCATTGCTTTGAGGACCGATTATACTTCACCGCCTCCCTCGTCGCTTGGTGCCGTACCAGGTAAGTCTTGCCACCAACGCCCTAGGCTCAGGCTGACACTGTCAATTTCCAGAGGGTAACGAGCTTTCTTCCCGGACCCGTTCAGGCGTCCATGGCGCAGTCGAACTCAGCAATGATACTGCCGTGGCCAAGGACTTGCAGAGCAACCAAGATACTGCCAGCCTCGAGGGCTCTTCCAGTCGCGAGGACAAGTTCCCTCTGGGCGGATCGCGTAAAGATAGTAAATCTTCTCCTCCACCTGAAGCCGCAGGCCATTCGTCTTCCCATGTGCACCTCCCCGAGGCGAATAATGTGTCGCCGACGCCACCTGACAGCACTACGATGATGGCTGGAGAGAATGCCGATCCGAGCGTTCTCACTACGGCCCTCACCGGCGGCGATCATGAGCCTGTTGTGCACGACGAACCTCCGCAACTTTCGGTGGTGTCCCCCACACCCCGCGGCGAAGATGCTCCGAGCAACATTGTACCTGCAGCAGCTTCATCGAACCTGCCTTTGCCGCCAAATCTATCCCCGCCCAGCATGGCTCGAGCGCCTTCGTCTGTGTTCAGTATCAAGAGCGGCATCACGGGCTCCGGGGCAAGGGGAGCGGGTACGAATGACGGCGCGCACCATGGCTTTCTCGTTGGTACGGCCCAACAGCGTGCTGTCGAGCTCGACCTTGAGGAAGAGCTGCGGTACCTCGCGCCGCATATCCGCCAACAGAACAGCAGCGTGGGTGTCCCGACCCTGGCTACCAAGGACACACCCGCGGTTGCCTCAGAGCCATCCACGAGCACCGGACACGCAGTGGCTTCGGACTCGCCCAAATTCTCGCGGTTTGTCGAGGATGTCGGGGTCGGATCAGCCACCTCGCCTGGGCCTATGGCCGACCTCGACTCGGCCAGACATCACTCAACTCACGGCGCAGTCGCTGTTGAAGGTGCCAAGCATGTTTCTCTTGTCAACCGCATTCGCGGCGAGGCAAAGCACATGGCGGGAAAGATGAAAGGTGGTCACGGTGCGAAGACCGCTGACGGCCACGCTGTGGGGGGCTCTGGGGAGCGTTGAGCGCCGAGTGTCGAGGAATGCCGTCGAACCATGTTTGTACCTTGCTGTATTTCTTGTGCAATGGAATGTAATCAATCGTCAAATGCATATTGCAAACAGCGGGCTAGTCGGGATCAGACGTTCGACTGCGAGCAGGGAAACGGGACGGTGTGACCTGGCCCCGGGCCGTTGTCCTGGTTCACACTCACCCAAAGGCACGCCGGCTTCTCACGGTCGTCCGAGCCCGGAACTTCAGATCAGTACTACGGATACTACCATGGGATCGACTTTGTGGGCTCTCAGGAGTTCATACTACGAATTCTGCATGTCAGGGCTGTAGTCTAATGTTATCACGTTACAGCCGTTGGGCCTGACGATTCGAGCACGGACAGTAAATAATAGATTCTTACACCTGATGCTCTGGAAGCCTCGCCAAGGCATCAACGGAATTTCGCCACGTGGTAATCTGATAAGATCTAGTGTAAGTCCGGCCATGAATGGCCGCGATATCAGATAAAAGGTCGAGAGAAGAAGTCCTCAAATCGTGCGTCTCACGCTCCACCAATATGGCTGCAACACGCGCAGTCGAGGAGAAAGCGCCGCCATCCGACGATGGTGCGAGTATCCGCAAGGACAGCGAACGGGACTCTGGGAATGTCGCGGGTTTGCACGAGAACGTCGATCGTGCGTCGCTGCAACCGGGTGTCGACAAAATTGAAGCCTTTGCACGCGTCTTCGAGAGGCATCGATGGATAATGTACATTCTTTGCGTGGCTATCGTTGGTACGTCGCCCGAGCTCGAGCCCCCGGTCCTCCTGGGCTGAATTAAAATATTCATCACGACAGGCGTCATGCTCGCGAGCTGTCTCGACGGCGCGACGACGAGTAGTTATGAGCCCATCGCCTCCAGTGATCTTGGGCAGCATGGATCGCTGCTGAGTACCATCGCAACGATTACGGGGATTATGAGTGCGTCGTATGCGACCTCCTGGCCCGACCTCTTAGCCTGAACGCCTTGCTGATTTTTCATCTTGCAGACGCCGTCTCAAAGCCGTTTATAGCAAAGATTGCCGACATATCGTCCCGACAGACGGCCTATCTCGTCGTGTTGGTCTTTTATGTCGTCGGATACGCCGTCATGGCCGGTGCCCGTTCTCCAGCGGCTTACGCAGCTGGACAATGCATTTCAACGATTGGCGATGGCGGCATGTCTTTCGTGACTGGAATAATTGTTGCAGACCTTTCTCCCTTGGAATGGCGTGGGTTCATCAGCTCACTGGGATCAGCGCCCTGGCTATGGTTTGCGTTCATTGGGCCGAACATCAGCGGCCCGCTCATTGACCGAGGTCTCTGGCGTTGGGGCTATGGCATGTTCTGCATAATGTGAGTGGCCTTCGATATAGGCTGACCTCGCCTGATTCGCTGCTGTAGAACGCCCGTGATGATTTTGCCAGCGATTATGATTCTGTACACTGCAGACCGCCGGGCTAGGGCGAGCGGAGAGGTCAACGTCGCTGAGAGTCTGTATGCCCGACGTTACCGGAAGGAACACAACCGAGCAGAGGTTCCGGAGAGCTACTTCACTCTGGCGCGTCGCCTGGCCGCTGAGATTGATGCGTTTGGGTATGACCTATTTCCTGAAATGACTGAACGAATCTAAGCCGGGCACATTGCATTTACAGGCTATTCCTACTCGGTGCATCGTTCGTTCTCATATTGACGCCATTTTCTATTGCATCCCAGCAACGACGTGGATGGGATGAGCGTGAGCCTACATTACTTCTCCCGATTGATTGTGTATGCTGAAGACACCTTCTAGCTTTTATTATCGCGATGATGACGCTCGGTGCCATTCTGCTCATCGTGTTCGCCGTCTGGGACACCAAATTTGCAGCCTCTCCGGTGATGACAAAACGCATTTTCTTCAATCGCACATTCCTGCTTGCGATGTCGGTCGACTTTTGCTACTACGCTGGAGGTTACTTGGTCTCCGTATATCACAGCAGCTACGTATATGTGCTCAAGCCCTGGTCGAGCACGAAGTGGGGATACTTCAACAATGTCATGACAATGGGCCTGTGCGGAGGAGGTGCGTTTAAGGACACGAAGCCTGTATTTATGCTGATTGTCGCGTCGCCTGGAAGGATTGATTGTGGGGCTTCTCATGCGCGTAACACACCGGTACAAGATCATCCAGCTCTCTGGTCTCTGCATAAGGGCGATCGGCGTTGGTCTCGTCAATTACGCGATGGGCGATAAGGCGTCCGACGTTGCTCTGATATTTTCCAGATGTGCGTACAGAAGATCCTTCTCCGCGGGGAGCGCTAACTGCATGGACTTCTCAGTGCTCACCGGCCTCGGAGGCGCCTGCAGTGTCGTGGGAGCTCGGGTGGCGTCAGAGGCCAGTGTCCCGCACCACGATCTCGCTTCCGTCATCGCGCTGCTCTCTCTATGGACCAACCTTGGCGGATCCATTGGCAGCGCCATCGCCGGCGCCGTCTGGACGAACAACATGCCGAAATACCTCGCACACGAAGGCCTCTCGCACGACCTAGCCCAGACACTGTACCGCAAATTGACAAGCGTCCACAGCAAGTATGAGCTCCACGACCCTGTCAGGCAGGCGGTTATTCGCGCGGCGACGAGGACGCTCCGGCCGCTGTTCATTTCCGGTCTCCTCGTGGCCATCCTCAGCATAGGGTTCGGTCTGTTCATGCCGAACTACCATCTGGGCAAGACGCACAATAAAGTAAATCGTGCCTCTATTCTGCCTTACCTGTCATTGAGCTCTCGCCCCAGATCGAAAAAACCGACGTCGCGGGGAAGACGATTGACTCTTTTGACGAGAAACACGACGAGGCGCCAGCTTCCAACGAAACGAGGTGGCAACGAATAAAGCGCGAATTCCTCTAGGGGGTAGTATCAGTAATCACGTAAAATATAAACAAAGGAGCGTACGAAAGAGAAACATGAATCATAATCTAATTCTGCGACAATCTTTCTCGCCAAGTCCGACCCATTGGGCTTAAGCTACATTCATCCTTATGTGCGATGGAAAAGGATTACATCTGTGGTACAAACACAAACACCAGTACACATAGCATTACGACCGAAAAGCAGCTTTCAGCCCGGAGACCTTGCTATAGATCACAAGCCGGAACTCAACACATACCCCAGGCACGTATGTGGACGGGACGAGACAATACCGCCCGGCCGGCAGCTTTACTGTCTCGAGGAGCGCGCCAGACATGCGCTGGGCGTAAGGACCAGACGTCGCGAGCTGCCGACCGAGTTGCTGCTTGGCCTCGTCCCACGCGAATAGTGTGAGATTGAGAGCAGAATTCGGCGTGCGGGATGGTAGCTGGAGACGTGCACTGTGAGTGAAATGGTGTGAATAATGCGACATGGGAAGAACGCAAGCAATGGCGCGTACAAAACGTCCCCAGACGACGCGACATGCAGGTCGCAGATTGGGTTGAGGTGGTAGCGGCCACTTGACGGCGGGCCGCCAGCTGTCTTCTCGGTCCTATGACTGCGGTGAGCGGCGTTTGAGACGACTGTCCAGCATATCTTTACCATGAACCCGAGAGCGTCCTGATGAACATCCCGGCCCCCTCTTGAGGTACCGCATCGAGCGAAAAGGGCGACGAGCTCTCCACAGATAATGTGAACGAGCCCAGTTCCTTTGGATTGAAGGACGACACGACAAGCGTATAATCCCCAGCTGAAGGAGTCCTTTCAGCAGTCTTTCTCACACATGCAAATGCGAATACCTTGGACTTCCTTCTCCGCGTATGCGATTCCATACCGGTACGTCCCAGAGTCGACCATCACGTCGCCCTCGGTCAGACTGGCAAATCCCGTCCTCAGCGACAGCGAGAGTGCGACAGAAGAGACAACCACGCACTCCGTAACGCGTTTACCCGCGCCCCATATGGCCTTGACGTTCAAAGAGAGCTCCTTCGTGCCCGTCACAGACAGCCGCAGGTCGGCTTTCTGCTTCAGGCTGAGCGCCCACTGCGGGTTGTTCATGAATGTCGCGTTCAGCGGGCTTCCGCCAGCCGTCTTTGGGATGAACGACCCATCGACCTGGCGCGATTTCAACACAGGAATCATGATTCAATGGTGCAAGGACCGCACCTTCTTCACGTACGGAGCGTTCTTGCGTGCACTCTCCACTGAGAATGCGCGGTTGGAGTACAAAGACAGCGTAAACGTCGTATCGACCGCAGCGTTCTGGCGGGACGCGACCAGAATGTAGGTTTGTCGTTGCGGAGCGGCTTTGAGACGAATCTGTGACTGATCAATCCCGTCCCTTCGATGATACATGTTCAGATGCTCACGCACCAGAGTGTGAGGGCTATCGGTATATGCACCCTACACACTCGTCAAATAATTGCATTTGAGAACTCTGCATGACGAACCCCGAGTTGGTCCCCGTCCCTCACGCTTGAGAATGAATCCTTCTGCAGAGCATGCACGGATACGAACGCCGGCGGCGCATCGCGCGTCGCTGGCAGGTGTCGCGTGAGGAGGACCCAGAGCTCGGAGATCTCGTCCCCCGGCTCGAGCGTTAGTCGCACTTGCTGATTCTGAGTGGACTCTGCGTGTAGGTCAGACACCACAGAACACGAACATGTCGGCGGGATGAGTTTACCTGAAGACGAATCTGGGACCCCCTGCCACAAGCTGCGTATTGTCATTAGAAGTCGGCGCGATTCAGAGCGCGGGCAGACAGACCCATGGACGGCTTTATGATGCGTGAACGACCCCGGGTCCCAGCTAACATAGAAGCTCTCGAAATACGCGCACACATCGTCCCAGGAGACGTCTTGAATGCGCGTCTGATCTTCGTTTTCTCCCATGTCAGCAAGCTGGGTCAAATCAGCCGCGCAATGCGAACTGCGTACTGGGACCGGCGAGCAGCGGGTCCAATATGCGGACGACGCGGTCTTCCGAAATATCTGCGGATTGTTGAGTGGGCTTGTTGAGGAGCTGCTGGGAGGATCCGAAGACCGAAGACCGAACATACCGAGGACAGCATAGTCGTGCGAGGCGATGAGCCAGTCCAGCCGTGCGACGGATCGACCGGTCCCGAGGGTGACCAAACATTTCCCTGGATTGGATTGGGCGTTAGCAGCAGAAGTTATGAGTGTGCTGGGATTAAATGAGTACCTGCAGCGAATCCCTCGCGGATGCGACGGAAGACTCGCTCTTTCCGAAATGAAGGGCTGCGCGGGGAAGGTTCATTTCATTTCATTTTGAGGTGAGTTGCGCGGGATTTGCCATGCCCCCCCTGTGAATCCCGCGTTACACACCTGTTTATGGGAATGGGCTCGGGGATCCAGCCGACCAATGCACTGCCATCATGAAGTCGTCACCGTCAGGGATCGCGGGTGCTGTTGCAGGTGCATGCTGGGCACACGCACTGCAAGTCGATGCATGAGTTGCTGCAGGCACTCTATGTGAGTGCCGATGGCGAGCTGAAAGCAACCGCAGCTTACGAGCCCTCGAAGACATAGCCACCAACAGCCTTCATATACTGCCTCACAGTTTGTCAGCCGCATGCCGCCCGTGCTCATGCGCATGCTCACCGCCTTCTCCACCAGTGATGGCCAGAGTGTTTGTTTGCTGCCCGTCGATGCGCACAGCAGTTCCCCCGCAGGATCGGAGACCGGTAGATGATCGTCAATTACTAACACACATCAGCGGGGCGAGTGGCTGGCGGCAGGAAGGGCGCGACGTACAGACCTGCGATTTCGTTCAGAACGCATGGCACAAACGGTGGGGAGGGCGACTGACGCGGCGATGGCAGCCGTTGAGCAGGGCGCAGTAGGCATACGCGCCGGAGGGGCTCAGCACAGGCTTGCAATCTTGATCCTGCGGATGCAGCGAGGACAAAACGAGCTTCGCGGCCGGTGCTGTCAGATTGTTGCATGCAGATCGATCCGCACCGGGGAAAAAACAGAACAGAACAAACGTACGTTGGAGCCGAAATGGCGCTGGTGCTGCACGCACACGGCGAGCGACGCGACGACGGAGCAGTTGCCCACGACGGTCTGCACGATGTCGCTCGGCAGCAGCGCGGCGTTCGTGAGCGCGGCCGAGGACGCGGCGCGCCGCCAGACGGCGGGGTGATCGGCCGCGCCTGCGAGAATTTGGGGCTGTCCATCGGGGTCGCTTTGGGAGCAGAGGGCGGCTCAGCGCGCCCCTTGAAAAGCAGCGCAACCGCGAATGCGCACCGGTAGGAGGGCCGGGCGGCCGCGGACTCGCTCAACTCGCGGGCGACGGCTGCTTGGACCCACGGCGGATGCTTGATGCCGTGTATGCAGGCGGCCTGGCGCAGTATATGCGCCTGTTCGTCTGCGGGACCGTGTGAGAACCAGGCTGGGCGCGACAAGGCGGGTGGCAGCAGCGACCTTGGGCGAGCGCGTCCTTTGCGACTGGCTTGACGGAGGATTTAGCTGATTTAATCTTCTCTGCGCGTCCCACGGCCTTTTCAGCCTCGGCCTTTGCGGTCGCCTTGAGTTCAGGGTATGTGTTGGCGATACTGAGAAAGGCCCTGGCCGCGTCGGTATACAGCTTGAATGCCGCGTTAATATCGCCCTCGAGCTCTCTGGACGCGGCTTTAGAGGCCGCAGCCTGTGTACAACTATCAGAATCTAAACTGTAAAATGATGAGAAAATAGCTACCCTGGCGGCTTTCAGTGCGGTCGCGGACATGGCGTCCTGGCGGAGTGAGCCGGCTACTCTGGCTGTCTCCTAACTTGGCCGCTGCCGCTACTCGCTGCCCGCAGCGTTCCAGAACCGCATACAGCCAACGCGGAAGCGGCCAGCAGCAGCAGCGGGCGCGTGCCAGGAGCTACGCAGCCATTGTACCATCAGCCATCACAAGTCTACTGCGCGTCGTCTCGTACCATGCCAGCCAAGCGCGCCGTGCCAGCGTCCAGCTCGTCGCCGGCCATAGACGTCTCAGGCCCCAGCCACGGCTACCCGGCGTGGCCCCAGATGCCGTCCGCGCCGTCCCAGAGCGGCAATATCCCGCCGTCGCCGTCGGGCTCGCTGTCGCGCACGCCGTCGCCGTCCAACTCGATCTCCAGCTTCTTCAGGCCCGCCAAGTGGTTCCAACGCACGCGCACGACGTCCGGCCGCACCCAGACGCTCCAGGTGCCCGAGTTTCAGCAGGCCCAGCCGCGCCCGCCGCCGCCCAGCAGCTTCAATAGCGCGGGCAGCGGCACGCGCAAGCCCAAGATATCGGGGCCCACGGACCCGCGCCCTATACCCTCTTCTCAGCCGTCGTCCAACTCGTCCCAGCTGGGAGGAAGCCGGTGAGTCCCGTTCTGGCTTGCGAACGTCACACTGGGTCGAAACACTGCGACTCCCGCGTCACACTTCACGTCGCAACTCGGTTTCGACTCGTTGAAGCTGCTGTAACTGCGTTTCTACTCGCCGAGTTGGACCAGTTGACACGCTTTGGTGGTCGCATACCCGTCGTCATCGCAGGGCCTCTGCTGTCCCGCTCAGTAGGACGCCCTTAGGCACACTGCATCCGGTTTCTGGTGCTTTGACACCCGTTCTCGAAGCGTTTCGACCCTCTGTGATGCTTCGTCATATCTTCACATCTGGCACGGATTTTTATTGACGCGCTGCAGATCGGTCCTCGATCTTTCTCAAACTCTGAATGATCCCCTAGGCCCTCCACCATCAGGAGGCCTGGGAGATTTGCGCTCCATCTCCAAGAAGACATGGTCTCGTTCCGTGGACGACCTCTCCCGCATGTCAAAACCAGATCCCGACCACTCGTTCGGTCGCATGCGGACAGAGACGGCACCAGTATCGACCTCGGAGAACATCCTGGCGTCCCAGCGCGCCAAGATTCAGGCCTACCGTGCAGGCGCGAACGCTCCCCGACCCCCTTCGCCTCCAGCCAGTTCTTCGCCATCTATGGTCTCTTTCCCCAGTCTGAGTCCTTCAGCTGCATCTCCCCCGAAGAACGCCATGCTATCTCCCAATATGCCGCAGCATTCGGTTTCCTCTGTCAACCTGCGCAGGGCATCGGACGAGCAGGGCCCTAATCGGCCGCGCTCACGTTCTTTCCAAGCGCTCGCCCCTCCTTCACTCACGCTCAACTCGGGAGTAAGGCGTGGCGGCGGCCCTGCCAGCCCCGCCAGCCCCGGTTTCGGCCTGACACCCAAGCCGTCGTTCCCGCCACGCGACAAGGAGCGCAAGGTCAACCACGCCGGTAGTTTCGGGTTCTCGCTGCCGTCGTTCGCCAAGAGCTCGCCGACGGGCGAGCGGCTCCCGGGCGACTCACCCAACAGCACGAGCAAGGAGAGCCCCGACACGCCCGTCGACCCGCGCCGGACGTCGCAGATCGTGCACCTCTCGGGCTTCCTCAACCGCCACCCGTCGATCACGAGCGCGGGCGCGGCGCCGCTCTCGCAGAACGCGCTCGCGAAGGGCTGGAAGCCGTTCAAGGTCGTCGTGAAGGGCTCGAAGCTGCTGTGCTACAAGCCGCCGGGCGACCGCACGAACGCCATCAAGGAGCTGTTCCCGCAGGGCACCGTCACGGCCATCGAGGAGGAGGCGGACGAGGAGCCCAAGTCGTCGCCTGTCGAGGCCCGGGCGCGCGCGCGCAGGGCGTACTGGGGCCGCGCGAAGCACCCCGAGCTCGTCCTCGGCGCGGACGGCAGTGTGCACCGCGGCACGGCCGAGGCGCTCGTTCACGAGTGCGTGCATGCCACGACCGCCGCCAACGGCGACGAGGCGTGGCGCCTGTTCGCGTCTGCGGTCTTGCTGTGTCTCCCGCTCATCGTCGGCCGCGAGAAGTTTGAGGGCGACTTTAGGCGGTATGCCGAGCGCATGCTTGGAGATGGAGATGTCGAGCAGCTTGTCGCGCTGCGGCAGCGCGTTGCGTGGCTCGTCGGGCGCTACTTGCAACATCACTTTGTTCCTGCGGACGCGCGGCAGCACGCGAACGAGCTCAAGGATTGGCATGAGTGGTGCGCGCGCACGGATATCGCGTTGCTCGACGAAGCGCATCCCACTCTTGCGTCGCATCTTATCCCAGGGCCCTCGACAGACGGCACGATCGAACTCTCGATTACTGAACCGTCTCCAGCAACGCCCTTGCAGCCGGAGTGGACGCAGTCGCCCAACGTCAATGTCTTCTCCCCGCGGCCCTCGGATGCCTCGAAGATGCCGTCAGTCGCGGCTGCCATTGCCGTATCGTCGGCGTCAATGGCGACCCTGCCATCCGGCCCGCTCTACAGCCCGTCGTCGCCTTCGCAGCCAGCAACAGTCAGTGTCAACCCTGCTGTATGGCAGTCCCTGGCAACGGAGGGCCTCACTCGGGACGTGCTGCTCGAGATTCCCGAACGCGCAATCACCAGCAGCCTGCGCGTGTATTTCGGGGGCGCGCTGCAGACAGTGCTCAGCGGGACGTCGGAGGAGTGGATGGGCGATGCGCGTCAGCGGCTGCGGAGCGCCGACGTGCTCTTCGCGGGCCCCGCGCCGAAGCTGCGCGACTTTGCGGGCAGCGAGAACGCGCCGCACTGGCTCACGCTCCACATCATGAGCCAGATCCTGTCCTTTGGCGGCGGCGGGCTGAAGTCGTTCAGCGGCGGGGCGGGTGTCAGCGCCGATCTGGGCAAGGGCGTCGCGAGCCGCGCGGAGGTCGTCGGGCGGTGGGTGCGCGTGGGCGAGCAGGCGAAGGCGGAGGGCGACGAGTGCGCGTGGCGCGCGATCTGCGCCGCGCTGTGCTCGCGGCCTGTGGCGCGCCTCGAGCGGCTGTGGAGGCGCGTCGACCCGTCCATCCGGCGCACGGTGGCGAACTGGACGAGCCTCCTGAGCGAGAGCGACGAGCGCGTCGTGCGCGGGACGCAGAAGGCGCCGCCGGCCTTCCCTACCAAGATTCCATGGGTCGCCGACCTGCCGGAGCAGGCGCGCAATATCCTCGAGTCGGCCAAGACGGGCGGCGCGGCGAAAGGCGACGAGTGGGAGGTCGAGATGCTGCTCAACGTCGATCGGCTGGTCGACCAGGTCGTCGAGCGCTTTACGCTCTGCGATACGCAGATAGGGTCGCCCGCTGGCGATGTCAGTCTGCCGGACGAGGATATGGCGCGGTTGGTTCAGCTGTGGGAGCACTCTGCCTCGCAGCCGCGGCCGCAACTGTCTAGGTGCGCTTGATTTATAGTCGACCACGCGCTTGCTGACCGCGCTTTGTCAGTATCAACCACTGGATGACGCTGTCCGTTGCCAACGAGCCCAAGCAGCGCACACGATACTCTGCGAACTTCTGGCTGAGCAACGGCCCGCAGGCGGCGCAGAGCCTCCTCCCACTGTTGTTCGTCGAGCCGCTCCCGACCATCTCGTTCATCGACCGCGCGGCGCTCAATCGTATCAAGAAAGAGTCGATTGAGGGCGGCGCGGCACGCCCGGTGTTCTTTGAGAACCAGATCGCACGGACGACGCAGCCCGGGCGGACGTCTGCCGATCCTCGCGCGTCCAACTCCTCGCTGTCGTCCATGACGGTCCTGCCGGTGTTTGACGGCGAGCTGGTGCTCCTCATCCAGCCCGGCGAGCTTGCGCCCGCAGAGTCCGGATTGGAACGCAAGAGCAGCATCAACCACTCCATTCGTGTGTCGACCGCCGGCTCTCTGGAACGCAAGTCGAGCATGGCGCGGCGATCGTCCCTCCCCATCTTGTCAAACAGCAACAGGACGAGTCTGTTGAGCGCCGAGAGCTCGGATCCCCCGTTGCGCGCTGTTGTTCGGGCTGGCACGCTCGACCGCCTCATCGACTTGCTTGTCTTCGGCTTGCAGGGCATTACAGTCGGTGTTGCCGACGATAACGGAGAGATGCCGTTGCGCGAGGGAGGCAGTAGGCCTCTGCAGGTCGACCGCAAGGCCTTCGCGTCCGTGTGGTGGTACAACTTCCGCGCGTTCGTCACGCCAATTGTCTTTTTTGAGGTACGTGACCAGGTCCAGTTTTATGCATTCGAATTTCTGACGTCGCGCATTACAGCTCTTGCGCAAGCGATACTTGTCGGCCATCATGCCTTCGCAGCGTGTCGAGGTACTCGAGACGGTCGAAGAATGGTTGAAGAAGGGCGGCGGGGCGCAGGATGCGCTCGACAACCTCGACCTCTGGGATGGCATAAACACCTTCCTTACTGCCCCCGCTCAGCGCTCGGGGCGGGCGTCTGAGCTCATGGACAAGACGTCCGGTGATGCCGATGCTGCAGAGGAGCTGGAGGAAACGCGGAGGATGTGCTTGGGCACCTTCATCAAACTGACCATGCGACCGCGTTCTAAGCTCTCTCAACCGCCTGCAGTCCAAAGCACGAAGACGAAGGACGCGATGTTCTTTGGCCCGCAGCCGCCGAATATCGACGAGGTTTCGCCTGAAGTCTTTGTGGACAACTTGGACGCGATCGCCGCTACGATGTTCAAGACGGTGCAGCCCGAGGTGCGTCTCTTGCTTTTCCGTGTAATTAGACGGCTGACTTGTTGCGCAGGACTTCTTCATTGCTGCTGATTACTTCGAGACGCAAGGTTGCGACCGGACAGGATGGTTCAACCCCTACGACACGCCGACGACCTACGACACCATCGAGGTTGAAGATATTTACAAGCATCTTCAAGACATACCCATCTCTCCTCTCATCTCTGAGATGAACGACGGATCTCTCGATAAGGTGCTTCCTGTGGGCATCCGGAGCGTGTTCCGCGCACACAGTTACATGCGCAAATGGGCCATCCTACAAATCGCGTCTCCCAACCTTGGGCTGCAAAAGCGCGAGCAGCGGATGGAGTTCTTCCTGCGTGCCATCGAGGTTTGCCGCGTGCGCTCGGAACGGCCAGCCGACGAGGCCCCGAACGTCAACCCCATTCACCACCCGTGCATGCGCTCGTTCGTCGAGACTGTCCTCGTCAGCGCCGCCCTGAGCATCCAGAGTCGGACTTACCATCGCGCATGGCAAGACATAGCGGCGCAGCGCAGCGTTGGCGTCGAGAGCTTGCTGTCGCTTACTGCCCGCTCTGCGGCGCCGCAGGTCGCGCGGCCGAAGCAAAAGCTCACCCGGGATGTCGGTTGGGTATTTGAACGCATGCTGGAGATTCTGAGCATGGAAGACACCACTTGTGCCCAGAATACTGGTCCGGCTCTCGTGAACTTTGACAAGCGCCGGTGCGTGTAGAGCGTTCTCGCGCGTACCTTCGTTTTGACGTTCTGCAGGATGCTTACCGACCTGATCACCACGACGTTCGCCAGTGTGCCCCAGCGGGCGAGTGCCCGCGCCGAAGTCGAGCAGGTCGATGTCGACCGCCTGAACAACATGTTCCGCGAATCAAACGCCTACGAGATCGATATCCGGACAATTCGAGAAACGGCTTATCGTGAAGCCGCTCAAGGTGGTGGCCATGCAGCGAACAAAAAGCTCGCTCGTCCTTTCCAGAGCATTATGTACGTCGCATGCGCCCTCTCTTTGTTCCGTTTAGAATGCTCATTCTTTCTAGCTCTTTCCAACAGGAGAAAGTCAAGCGGGACCGTTACGTGCGCGAGCGTTTGAGCAAGGAGAAGCGCATGGAACAACTGCGCACCGACAAGCGCGAGGAAGACCTGAACCGTGCAATGCAAGCGCGCAAAACAACATCTCCAGGCACTCCCAAGCACCACAAAGGGAAGAAGAGCATGTCTGCGTTGTACAAGATCATGCGCCCGATCTCTACGGCATTCTCGAGCGATAATCTGTTCGACGGCGGCCGCGGTCTGCGTCGCACTCCCGGGGAGCTGGACTTCGAGCCGAGTGGGAACCCAGCCCTTGTCTTGACGTTGGTTGATGCGCGGGTCTCTGCTTTTGTGAACAACCAGCGGTCATTCACCTTCTTCCTTGATACCGAGGACGGTGGCCGCTTCCTGTTCCAAGCCATGAGCAAGCTGGACATGAACAAGTGGATGGCGGCGATTAACAAAACGGCGCAGTCTGCAGGGCGCAAGCGGCTGACGTACATCGCAAACTCGCCCAAACCCCAATTGGCGGATCATCTTCAAGTCGCGGCGGCCAACCCACGCGATCCAGTCAAGGGTGAGGCTTTGTCGCCCGTTGTTGTTCCTGGCCCTGACGGACAACGTTTCCTGTTAGTATTTGGTGTCGAACTCAACTTCTTGCTTGAACGAGAGAATGGGGCGGCGGAGCTCGCTCCAGGCACAGTACCTAGTATTGTCTCGATGCTGTTGGACGAGATTGAATCGCGCGGTCTCACGGAGGAGGGCTTATGTGAGTGTCCCATAGGCTGCTTGTGTTTCTTCACGCTCACTTGGGATCAGATCGTGTCGCTGGGCAAAGAAGCGTCAACGACCGGATAAAGGAGTGGTTCAATTCTGGTGTGCTTCATATCTACCCAGGCAGCCTGATATCTGACATTGTCCAGGCCGTCCCGTTGACCTCAAGTCAGACCTCTTCCTGGACATCTTTTCTCTGTGCGACACTGTTAAAACCTGGTTCCGAGAACTGCCCGGTGGCCTGTTCCCCGAAGATCAGTACCTGCAGGTGATACAAACAATGCGTGCGTTTGTTACATGTCCAGCCTGCTCTTTCGCTCAACGAGCTCGCGCGCAGGTCACCCGGATTTTGAAAGCCGCCTCGAGTCGGCGCGCAACTTGGTGCAAAGTCTCCCACGGCCAAACTTCTACCTCCTGCGCCGAGTGATCGAGCATCTTGAAAAGTACGCTGTTGCTACTGTTATATGCACGCCTCTCACGCGGCATGATTTTAGGATCACCGACTTTGAGGAGCAGAATCATATGAACCCCGAAAACCTCGCCATTGTCTTTGGGCCGAACCTCATTCGTGCACCATCTACGAACATTACGACTGCACTGTCCAGCATGGGTCAAGCGACGCTTTTGACGAAGATGCTTATCATGAACGTGAGCCGCGTCATACCTTGGTCGCTTTCATCAATGTATGACATATTTGCAGTTCCACTTCATCTTTGACGAAGCGGGACCTGAAGCAGAGGCAGACGCTGACGCCGAAGCTGACATGGATGATGATGATGATTCCGACGGGGAAGCCGAGGGACTCGAGGACGTCGAGGAAGAAGACGACGCCGAGCACGAACTGGACGCCAGTGCAATGAACGCCCGTACGCCGCTTTCATCGCCTGGAAGCAATGAGGAGCGGCGACAGCGCCGGCGGTCATATTTCCCGGAGTTACCACCGCTTGAGCTGCCCACGCTCACCAGCCTCAGCGCCGAATCCATATTACCGCCGCAGCCCTCTTCATGAGCATGCCACTATCGTTATCGCTGGCTATTGACTCTTGCGACCGTCGGACTTCGACTGCCTTCTGGTCGGCTTTCTACTACATTATTATTCATTGCATTCCTGCACCTCGTCTTTTATGGTTGCCAACTGTCGATAGCACGCATTCATTCTGCAATATCTCCACTCTCTCATGCGCTCGCGTCTGTTTTGTCATGTCGGCTCGTCTGTCTTTCCTGTTGCTGATCCTCTTGCCCTGCCCCTGTACTTTATGATCTCCTAGCTCGTGCGTACGCCCGCACTGTAAATATGCTCAGCATGGCGTCGTTTATCTCAGGTGGTTACTTGTCTCGTCTTTTGCCAAACGTGATGCCGATGTGCACATCCCATGGTCATAAACCACATATGTGGCCTTTGGCAATTTCTCAGTGACCCGTGCACTCAGTTTCCCAGATTGCTGAGTAGTGCTAAGTGACGGCGATTGTCCTGCTGCAGTGTTTCATATCCGTTTGTGCCTGACATGAAATCATCCCTCGGACTCCAGGGTACCTGATATGATGTTACGTGATCTCTCTGAGCCAGCCACCTGCACAGCATACCTACTGACAATCCAGGCCACATGCGCTCTCAGCAGGGGCCGGAGCATGGTCATCTGCAATCTGAGAGGTGTTTCCTGTACCTCAAAAACAGGTGAACCGTTCATCTGGAGGCTTCGACAGCCTAATCCGAGTACACTTACCGGCAATGATCAAGCGTTCGGAGAGGACCCAAAACCCTTTCAATGCCCGCGAATGACATGTCTTCGTACCGGCGATTGTGCATGCCAGCCAGCAGCTTACACTTCTGTTCAGCCATCCGCACACGCGATCACCGGTTGGCGCGCTTTCCCTCCGGGCCATCCTGACGAGGATGATTAAATCCAGTTGCACGCGCTCGCAGTACGGACATCTGCTAGAGTAGCAACGCATGTTTTCCCAGTACGAATTTGTTCAGAGCGAACACAGGAGTTTTCAAAGAGGGGGAGGCGCCAGTGCCACGTTGCTGGGAATTACGGAAGCTGGGCGCCACCCATTCAAAAACTGCCGTTCGCGCACAGGTGCAAACGGCGATCCCGTCGCGTATCGATATCAATCGACATCTCATCTCATCTCCTGCAAACATCCAGGCACGCGGCGGCCAGGCACGCGCGTCTAGTGCTGCCAAACGCCGCGTGTTTTTTCCTCCGAGTCCATTCAATGCAGACTTCAACAGGCCTGGGAAAGAGGCTTCGGTGAGTGCGGGCGCTTGTGCGCAACGGGGCGAAGCGGACAGGAGTCCGGAACTTAGACAGACGAGGTAAACGTCTATTGAATATTGCAAGATCTCTGCCAGGGGATGCAAGGTAAGCTCGATCTCGGATATGCAAGGTAAGCTCGATCTCGGATGTATATTGGCACCTCAATCCCGCCTACAAACTGACAGCCTGCGGTTCCAGATCAGTTCCAGATTCTCACATGCAAGTCCTGTTCAAGACGGTGCCTGGTGCACTGAATTGAGTCACCGGAGATGACGAGAGAGACGCTAACTTGTATACGTAGCGAGCCTCCGGTGCCTTGGCAATATACGACGCTGTACCTAGCATAGATCCCGCGTCCGGCAGGTGGCATACAGTGTGGCCAGACCGTCGTCGCGTGGTATAACATTTGCATGACGGAAATAACTGCAATTGATCGACTCGGTCACGGTCGAGGCGGACTCGGAAATCCGAGGAGCGCGCATTTTGCGCCGCTGTACTATCGTGAACGCTAGGATGACTGACCCGGGCTGCACGCCGTTGCTTGGGGTACTGCAGCCTCGACGGAGCGCCGTCAGGACGGCGGACGGAACTGCCAGTGTCACGAGCAGAATTGCCGACTGTCAGTGGCAGTTTGTTTCACTTCCGAGGACAGGGTGTCATGCCGCGTGCGGGATGCATGGTCACTTACGTCTGTGGTCTCTCACGGCACTGGGCATATGATATGTCCAGCAAAGGGGGTGAAGTTCACTGGAGGCTGGTCCCGAGGACAGCATGACTTCAGAGTCCCCTGAGGCGTCGAAATAAATCGCCGGTGAGACGGCGTTTATTCTGTCTGGCTGGCGAAACACGTCTGGCGCTCTAGGTGCGAGCTGATGTGGTTTGATGTGTGTTTGTTGCGAGCTCGGCGGAGATGGCGCGCAGGTGTGCCGGGCGGTGTTGCGACACTTCATGAAGTGCAGCCGAAACGGATAAGGTGAGTAATCTCTTTGATTTTGAAGACTGGGAAAGTGCAAACGCGTTGGACTCGTGTGCGTTGGTGGGAGAGTTTCTAGGGCAGGAACAAAGGCCGCGGCACGACTCGAGGCGTCCCCGGCTTCGCAAACGCTTGCAGGGGTGGGCACGAGTCCGCCACGCGCTTTTCATGCCATGACGGACCGCGAAGCAGATTGAGGGAGATACGAGTGTAGAGTGTACACATTGCTGTCGAGAGAGATTGAGAGATGCATTTGTTGACGCGGTCGCGTTCACTTTGGCTCAGCTGGGCGACGTCGGTGCTATGCAGTGTGGCAGAGGAATTAAATAACGGGAAGTGCTCGATAAGGTCGAGGGGCGGGCTGGGCGGATGACGAGAGACCTGAGAGGCGCGTATTGAGTGTGAGAGTTGGGACTATGCAGGTCCAGGTGGATGCGGCTAGCGGGAGTGTTTGGGCTGGGAGCGGGAGCAAAAGTGCCTGTGTGCCTGGCGGAGTTTGGTTGGGATTTGTAGTCGACGGGACGGTTGCCGCTCGTTCTTGCACCGTTCCTCGATTCACTCTGTCGCTGCGATGAGACGGCCGACGACGACGGCGTCGAGCTCGCGTCTGGGCACGGGCTCGAGCGAGAATGTCCAGTGGCGCGTCGACCCTGTCCACGCCCATCACCTGGCGATGCAGCACCAGGCTGCCGCCGACGACGACACCGACTCCGGCGACGAGAGCGAGCCCGACGACGGCGTCTTTGCCTATCTGCCGCCGCCCTCGGCACAGGGGCGCGCCGCCGCAGCCGACGCCGCCAACGGCTCGCAGGGCTCGCGTCCGACGACGAGCGCCTTGGGCCGCTTACAACGTATCGACGAGGACGGCGACGGCGAGCCGCTACCGCCGCCGTCGTCGCGAGGGCGGCCGCTGGACGACTCGCCGCCGGGATCGAACTCGACGCTCGATTTCCCCGGCAGCGGCGGCGGCGAGGCGTACCGGATGGCCCCGCTCACGTCGCCCCGCTCGCCCTCCGCACACACGCCCACCTCCGCCTCCGCCCTCTTCCACACAGAGCTCCGCCGGACAGCCGCCAGCGAGCCCGTCGCACTCTCGCTCCCGCCCAGCAGACCGCAGACCTTCGACGTAGACGGCAGCGACGCCGCCAGCGAGCTCCCATACACGCCCACGGAGCGCAAACGACATTTGTCCAGCGATGCAGGCACCAGCGTCGTCATGTATCTCGACGGCCAGCAAGACCCGGATGAGGCAAAGTACGAGTGCCTGTTCCCAGGATAATCCCAGTGCTCATCCCTTTGGCCGCCCGCAGGAAAGACATAGACGCCGAGAGCGACATTGACGAGGACTCGCCATACCCCGAGGTCCGTGTCAGCGTCTCCAACATCGATGACACATCCATGCCATGCATGACCCTGCGCATGTGGATTATCGGCCTGATACTGTGTATCGTCGGCGGCGCCGTCAACGTATTCTTTCACTTCCGCCAACCGGCGCCCACGGTCATTCCGTTGGTCTTGCTGTGAGTGTTCTGGTCTCTCTGCCACCGCCCATGGACCATTGTCGGGTCCTGAGTGATGGTCCCTGGCTATCATATTGCACCGGCCCCTCTCGTCTTTTTGCCACTCCATGCTCCGCGTCAGGCGCGTGGCTCGTGCCCAATCCAACCTTGCGTGCACCGTGCCCGGAAATGCTGCTTCTTACCCCACAACCTTGCCTGAAAGCACGTATTTGCACGTTGCCTTTGTGTCCCTTTGCTTCCTCTTCGCCGGGCCTCTCGCCTCGCATGCAATGCGCCAGATTTATCTAACCGAGCACGCAGGTTAATCTCGCATCCGATTGGCAAATTCTGTGCGTACGCGCTCCCGCTGCGCACTTGGCGTCTTCCACAACGCGTCTTCGGTGGAGCGGAGATATCGCTCAATCCCGGGCCCTTCAATGTCAAGGTGTGTGGTGGCATTCCGGTTTTCCTCCCCATTGCGTTGCGCCTCGCGCGTGCTATACCTGCTCGGGTGTCCGCCTGCTCAACAAAGCCCTTTAAATCTCCCCGTGTCTATTTCCGACCCCGCAACCAACGGCTGTACTGATATCGACCAACAGGAGCATGTGCTGATCTACATCATGGCGAACGGTGCGTACCTGGAGCACTCGCTCTCTAGCGGCCTGGTGCTGATTCAGTATATTGCACGCACGCAGTGTCGATTATGCCGCCGTACGCGCTCAGCGCAATCGTGGTGGCGGAGACGTTCTACAAGATGAAGCTGTCGTTCTGGTGCGCCCAAAACAGCTATTTGTATTGTTGCACTGCTAACTGACGCATGTATAGGTTCAACCTGACGCTCGTCCTAGCTACGCAGTTGACGGGCTTTGGTCTGGCCGGACTGTGCAGACGCTTCCTTGTATGGCCCGCGAGCATGATCTGGCCGCAGAACCTCGTCGCGTGCACGCTACTCAATACGCTGCATGCAGAGGACGAAGAGCTCATCAAGGGCGGCGGTATTACGCGTTTCCGGTTCTTCATTTACGCGTTTTGCGGCGCGTTCGCGTTCTTCATACTGCCCGGTTACCTCTTCACCGCCTTGAGCACGTTCTCTTGGGTCTGTTGGTTCGCGCCCAGTGAGTTAGTGCTGTGTTTGTTCTGGCAGTCTATTGACTCCGGCGCAGAGAACCGCGTGGTCAATCAGCTCTTTGGTGTGGAAAGCGGGCTCGGTATGGGCCTGCTCACGTTCGACTGGGCACAGATTACTTGGGTTGGCAGCCCGCTCATGGTCCCCTGGTGGGCCGAAGTCCATGTCATGGCGGGATTCGTCCTGTTCTACTGGATCCTGTGCCCTATCATGTACTACTCGAATGTACGTTCCACCTTCCTCGTTTTCCTATTGCGCGGAAACTAACGTCATGTCCGCAGGTCTGGGAGCTAGCCCACTTCCCCATTTTCTCGAGCGTGCCGTATGACCGCTTCGGGAACGTGTACAACGTGACGCGCGTGCTCATGCTCGACGTGGCCAAGCTGAACCAGACGGCGTACGAGGAGTACTCCCCGCTGTACATGCCCGCGGGCTGGGTCATCACCTACCTGCTCGCGTTCGCCGTGTCCACCTGCGTCGTCGTCCACACCGCGCTGTACCACGGCGAGGCGCTCATCAACGGCCTGAAGCGCATGCGCGTCGAGAAGGACGACATCCACGCCAAGCTCATGAGGAATTATCCGGAGGTGCCTGACTGGTGGTATCTGGGCTTCTTCGTTTTCTTCTTCTGCCTGGCTATCGTGGCTGTTGAGGTGCGCCGTTTCCTCCTGCGGGACGAATTCAGGTACTCATGGAGGCACAGCGGTGGCATACGGACGTACCCGTCTGGGCTCTGTTGATCGCGCTGCTACTGCCTGTGATCTACATCCTGCCCGGAGGCTTCATTTTCGCGATGACGGGTCAGCCAGTGAGTCTATAATAATTCGCATTACTCGCGCTATAGCTCACGGCAATGCTAGATTACTCTGAATCTGCTAGCGCAGATTATCCCGGGAACTCTACTCCCCGGGAACCTGTTCGCGAACATGGTGTTCAAGGTGTACGCGATCCAGACGCATGTCGAGGCCATTGGCTTCGTCCAGGACCTCAAGCTCGGGCACTACATCAAGGTCCCGCCGCGCGCGTCTTTCATCGCACAGAGCTCTGCGACGATCTTTGCTGCCTTCGTTCAAGTTGGCGTGAAGCACTGGATGTTCTCGAACGTGGACGACATCTGCTCGCCGTACCAGAAGGACGCGCTTACTTGCCCGCACAACAAGGTGTTCTTCACTGCATCGGCGATCTGGTATGTGACATCCCATATTCGTCTTGAGATGTTTATTCAACCGTGTTTCCTAGGGGTTTGATTGGCCCCACGCGACAGTTTGGCAAGGGCTCGCTGTACCACCCTGAGCTCTACGCGCTTGTATTCGGCGCGCTGATCCCGCTGCCGTTCTGGCTGTGGCAGCGCAAGTACCCGCAGAGCCGGGTGAAGCTGATCAGCATGCCGATCGTGCTCAACGGCGTCAGCCAGATCCCACCCGCGACTGGCATCAACTACTCGAGTTGGTTCCTCGTCGCGTTCGCATTCCAGTACGTCGTGCGCAGGACGCGGTTCGCGTGGTGGAGCAAGTTCAACTACGTGCTGAGCTCCGCGTTGGACTCGGGCACGGTGGTGGCTATTATTGTGATATTCTTCTGCCTTCAATTCCCCAAGGGCATCAAGCAGCCGCAATGGTGGGGTAATACCGTTTATAATGATAGTGCGTGCAGCGTCCCGTTTCCGTTCGTATTCGGACGGTGCTGACCTTTGTTTGTTCGCAGCATACGATCATATTGGCGCACCGCTGCTGACCGGTGTCATTCCTGAACGGTGACACGCCACCTCCGCGGCCGCTCGTTTCGTTCTTGGTTCTTTCTGTCTGGCATTGTGCATCTATCACATCACTCCCTCTCATCGACATCACCAGCCACTGTGTATTCAAGGTTCTCTCCTCTTTTCCTCTCAGGTTGCTCGATCTCTCCTCGCTCTGTGATTGTGTCTGTCCATCGGTCCCACTACGTGTTCTCGTATCCCGTTCCTTTTTCGCGTCCTAGACCTTTCGCCACCCCCCTTTTCTGACGACCACACACCGCCATGCATGTTGCATACGATCCACATCCTGTAAGTACGATAGCGGCTCCTCCTACCCCCCGTCCCTCGACCCCGTCCCTCCCGTCGACGGGACGCGGGTCGAGGTTTAATCGCCCCCCTCCCCGGCCCAGCCTCGCGTCGTCTTTTCCTACTACATACTACATTCTTCACCCCCGTGTTGCGGGAAGCGCAATTACAGAACAGCATGTGTACGATGTGGAAAAACAGCATGGCTGCGAATTCTCAAATTTGAGAGTGAAAGCGGAATCATTGTAGTAGATGATTTTTCAAGCCGGACCGCAACATGTTGCCCTCCCGCAACCATGGCTGAAAAGTTGGCATATAAAAACCGTGTTGCTTGCTACTCGGCGGTGCGTCGAGCACGAGGCTCGAAAAGCGAAAAAAGAAGCTTCCCTGCCGGGAGTCGAACCCGGGTTGCGCGCGTGACAGGCGCGTGTCTTAGCCGTTGGACCACAGAGAACTGACAGTACTGCTAGCACAGCTCTTTATCATCCAACAGCTGTCCACCGTCTGAGCTACTCAATCTAGTCCGAGTGCTTCTAGTCCGAGTGCTGCAAGATTCATCTAATTGTCTTCCAATTCAGCGCCCGAACAGTGTCTTATTGGGGTTTAAAATTTACAGACATCAGTCGAACAGTACTAAATACACTGACAAGCAAAAGGTTAGCTGTCATGTAGCAATAATATACAAAGTAACCAATGTTGTCGATGTAGCACTCAGTTAGTTTGCTTCGGCGAGCAAACTCACACGTTACTAACACTGTGTGTTAGTAACATATAGTTAGTAACATTGTTAATAACACTTTACTTACTCCCAGTGTACACAATATTTACCATATATCTGGACTGTACAACCTTCACTTGTGTGCATCGAACAAGGAGAATGCATGAATTAAGCAAATCCCTTCTTCTTACCTGCTGCTTCATGCCTCATCACCCTTTCTCACCCTCTTCTGACTACCACAAGATCGGAGGACCATCTGTATGGGTCAAGAACACTGATTCAGTCACTGAGACATCGTTTCTCTGGGCTGAGACAGGCCCAAAGTGATGCAGGGAAGCTGAAGGTTCTGCTGAGCATGTGGCACATATGGCCCTCCAATGTTAGTAACCCATGCTCGTGGCAAGGGTGAGGTTACTAACATGTTACTAACTCACACGTTACTAACATTGTTACTCACATTCGGTAACTAACTGAGTGCTATGTCGATGATAAACTGGATGAATAGTAATATGTATAATCTCTAAAAAGCGCTGGCGGGGGAGAGGTATCGTTGGTCAAAGGTATATCCTCGAGACGACGGCGTGTGCGTCTCGGTCCGACGCGTAGATGCCCGTGAGAGACCTGAGAGCCACGGGACAGCGTAAAGGCGTGATTCTCTGAGATATTGACTGCGGGGGAGGGTTGCATGGCAGGTTATGGCAATGAAACTTCTGCCAGTTGCTTGCAGTTCAGCCGACATCGAGTAGTGCGGGAGATGGGACTCGGAGGTGGACGCACCTTTGGACACCATAATGGCTGTCCCGCGCGGTCCTTGTTACCGCATTGCACGTGAGTGACGTACGAGTGCTCCCTCAGACATGAGTGCGCGCAGCAGCCGCTATATGCGGTGCGGTACATCAGGAAACCGTGTCTTCTCCCTAGAGCGGACTGGAGTCTCCATAGCGGTCGGTGCCCTAGGACCCATGCCCCCGGTTTATAGCATGATCCATCGCCCCAGAGCGGACTGGTACGCCTCAAAGCTGTGGTGCATCGCACCTCAACCGCCTGAATTCAGTATCTGTGATCTTGTCGCTCTAGTTTTCGCCTGCTCATTTGGGTCCTTGCCGATCTATTATAGAGATTCCAATGCCAGATGGTACAGAATAGACTGCGTAAAACGGACTGTATTAACGGTTATACTACATGGATGAAAGTATGTAATGGTGAGGCACGGCGCAGGGCACCGGCTACTGACATAATGGGGTCATAGCACAGCGTGGGGGAGTGCCCGCGCCGTCGCTGGCAGCGGAATAGCTGTGTCGTACGTACCTAAGAGAATGAATTGTAGAAAAGCACTCTGATAATATCGTCAGCACGGCGCCAAGCTAGGATACGAGGCGACATACTATGTGGCGAAAATGATGCAGCTCGCAGCCGCTAGACGTGGGACTCCGAGATAAGCAAATGAGAATAGCGATAGGAAGGCAGACCGTTGACAGAATCCTGCCCCGATGCAGGGTAATCAGAAAGAAACGTCTACAAGTGAGGAAGGCAGAGTGAGCAACACCGCAGCCGTAATCAGTAGTGCTGCGAGAAATACGCACATATTGAACGATGTGTCGGTCCTCGCGAGGAATGACAGAGAGATACTGCGAGGCAGGAGCGGTGAGTCAAGCAAGTAAATAACGCGATAATCGAGTAACTCACTTCAGAATAACAGCTTGGCCCGCTTCGGTGGGTCTGGGGAAGTCAGCTCTACAGCGCTGCGGGATTTAACGGGATCACAGACCCAACGGGTGCTCGGAGGCTGTTCTCCTCCAATGCGCGCATGGCTGCTGTCATTACACGTCCTGCGACCGCAGGTTGAAGTGGTCTACAGAAGCGCAGGTACATGTCAGTCCAACGCTCGATAGAGAGAGGGGACCGACCCCATTGCAGAAGGTTCGTCGTGAGCCTGCCATTGAGTCTGCCGAGTAGAACGTATCAAGCTGTGAGTGAAGTCGAACATGGGGGTTGGAACGAAAGAGGCGTTTCAACTCCGACCCAACACGTCCTGAGTTCGGAGGGGCGGACGTTGCCGCATTTGGACTTTGAGTTCGAGAAATTTGCCCTTGTGCCTGACGTACCTTCTACAGCTCCCCAAACGTCTGAGACTACGCTGTAGAAGAACCTCAGCACACACATGTTGATTTTTGCACCGATTGTGCACACTCGACAAGTAGTACGGACTTCTTCAGCTCCGGGACCACAAACTATGAGAATCAAGTAGATATGGCATCTTCATGGACTGCCTTTCTGTAGGATTCAAAATCTTCACTGTGGGACAGCCCATGGCCTGCAAGCGGTCCGTGCGGCAAGCGCGCTGTTGGCCGGACGGGAGCGTTACTTGATCGCTCGAGATGGGCGGATGCGTTCTGAGATAGGCCTTGCGCACCCGAGATTGCCCCTGTGATGCCCATGCACGCCTCGAAGCTTGCTAATGTCGGTTCGGTGGGGCTATTCCGAATGGTACGCTCAGTGACAGCGGATATCAGCACTGGATGGAGGAGAGTTTGCCTATTCCGCTTCGGGGCAAAACGCAGTTTCCTGATGTAGGACCAGCACATGCGCCGGCTGCGCCGCCGTTCGAACCTGGACGGTTGGAGGTTGATAACTGCCAGTGGAGAGAATCCGAGAATGCATGTGGGCTTTTAAGAGCTGTTGAGGGGGGCGAGAGATGAAGAGCCTGTGTGCATCAGTGATGCGCATGGCGGCTCAGTCGAGCGCTCGGGGCTCGCTGTACACTGTACAGTCACTGTGCCCTCCTGGGTGAGCCTTTGTCGAAGAAAGAACAGCTGTTCATAATGAGGGATACATAGCTTGAGCTTTCATTGCCAGAGCGTCTCGAATGCGCTCTCCGCAGCTCCGGCCACTGGCAGTCTCAGGCTGAGGGTTTTCGGACGCTTTCGACGCTAAGTTGAAACTGGGCCACGCTGTGCGCCTGCTTCCCGAACCTCGGTTTCCGCCTCCAGGAGCTCGACCTTGTGCTACACCGCAGATTACGACAGCGTATACAGATCTCCCTGATTGTAGGATCCAGACTTGTTCTCGGGACGTCCTTCGACCGTGACCGTTTCAGCATCAGCAGCCATTCTACCAGGGCTCTCCGCTTCTATGGAGACGGTCATGCACGACGCCTTTAACCAGGGGAGACGGAAGAGTGTCCCTTTCCCTTGACATTGGACAAGAAGCAGCAACGCACCAGAACACAAATCCCGACGCCCGGTCTGCAGCCGGCTCTGCAGCATATGGACGCCGGCAATACGACTCTTTCGTCGTCGGAGGCTCCACTTCAAAGCATCGGCGCGAGGGAGAGCGGGAAAGGTTGTCGTCGCGGTGAGAGGGAGATCCTCGGACGTGCCGGCAGTGCCGAATCGGGATGCGCTCGCCATCAGTCTGAAACACCCCAGTCGCACACACACACCCTTGACTTGACGATCCCTGAACGCGGGGAACTTGAAGCCACGCTGCTGTCATGATCCACGCGTTCTGTGTTGGCTGTTTGAGCTTTGGGGAGTCGTTTATCAAGTGATATGATTATGTCCGAGTCAAATCAGCCTGAGCGGCAGGAACTCCGAGGAGTTCGAGAACTAAACGCATGGGCGGGCGCTGCGCCCCGGATGACGATGGTAGCATGTCTAAGTACGTGTTAAGGGCACTCAGGGCATTTGTGGCCCCAGCGCTGGGGTCGATGGACTCAATCGATCACTAGCACTGTCGGCCATGGCATACCGTGCAACAATACACAGTCTTGGACAAAGATTCCGCCGGGTTCCTGGCTATCTCAAGCCATGTGCATGCTTTCAGCACGCCTCGACTTCCAGGATGACTCGAGCAGTCGGAAATGGTGCTCCACGAGTGTGGGATGCGCCAGAGAATCGGGAGCAAAGGACACCTGAATTTTGAACAGAATCAGCAATGCGGGACCGAGGGAGGAATATGCAGGCTCTGCAAAAAGATAGCACCGAGAATGACAGAAACCTGACGGCAAGCAGATACAGTTACAGTACAAGGGGTCAGGAACTTGTGAATTTATCAAGTTTGCGCGAGATGTACAGTATAGTATTAGCCACCGACCCATCGCTTGCAACTGGAAGCCTACTCGGTGATGGGCCAAAGGGAAACAGATTCGATTGGACACACCGTGCATTCGACAGCACTGCAGCGGCGCCGATTTCCGAGGTGCTGGCCGTTTCAGAGGGTCCCAGCCTGAGGGGCTTGGTCCAGGCTCATTCGTCCTGCGATCTGTGCCGTTTTTTTAAGAGATATTGTAGGCTCGACAAACCTCATTGTACAGGGCAAACCCGGGAGGACCGTTGACTGCCGCAGTTACGGTAGCTGTCACGGCGGGCGGAAGCCATAAGTTGACACCTGGGGTTGCCATCTGTTAGTTCAAGTTGGTCTTCAAGGCAAAAGAGAGAACACCAAATACAGTACTAGGTTCGACGAACCTCACGGCGCTCGCAAAAATCGGAGGGCGTTGCTCGACCCCGGTCAGACGAATCGATAGCGTTGCAGCGGACTTGGGTCCGAGTCAACGCGTCAACGGTCGCTGAAGGCGCCCTTGCCTGCCCTCGGTCGCGATGCTTGCCAATGTGTCGGGGACATCAATGTCCTGTGCATACAGTATAGGTTAATCGTATAGAGTGGCGGTAGACGTCACGGCTATTCATGCGTTGGCATATTTGCACGTCCGCCCGCGGAGGGTGCAGACTCCAGACTGCAGGAAACTTGGGGCATCGTTTCAATGGGCACCATCCGTAATGTCGACGCTTCCCACCTCACCTGGCAAGGGTAAGGGTTCTAATTTGGGATCGCTGTTTGAGAGTCTAACTTGATCATGAAATTGAGCACAGTGCCAGCACGCCCGATCGATCCATACCCTGTGAATCCACCGGACTGGGATGGCGCGCTCACCAGCGACACAGCGCGTCGTTGAGTATACTGTAAGCGTGCAATGCTCTTTCAGGAGCACGAAGCTCGACGCGGTCGTCACGTAGCGCGGTCCTCCGCCATCCACGAACGGCCCGGCGTGCAAGTCGCTGCCAGTGCGAAATGGACTGCCAGGAGATGCAGAGACCGATCTAACAATCCGTTCCAGAGGCCCGAAATAGCGAGAAAGCACGGCAGATCATGTCATTATCAAGGATTCGTACGACGTAAAACAATCGCGGAGTGCGCAGTTCGCTGGCAAGGTGGCACCTGCCATGCTGCTGCAGGCGGACACCGATGTCTGTCCGGGCCGAGCTGCAGCACCGCCATAGGGAGGGAGGGGGCGTGACTGCAGGCGGGCATGTGCGCGCGTTTGAATCCGAGGTCCCCGTGATACTGTAGTGAGTAACAGTTGGGCATGAGCAGAAGAGGCCGGGAGCACCAACTCAGAAGGCCCGCTGTCAGTTGAATCGTATGGAGCGTCATAGTCATGGACCCATTTGAGATGTGCGCAGACCAGAGCAGGCGGTGGGCTGGCTAGAAAGTATTTGAGTGGGAGAACGACTCATGGAGACGCCGAGGGATGTCAAGAAGCGCGTTCGCAGTTCGGCGACCGGATGGCTGGAGCCCCGAGCGGGACGCGGCCGGCAGGGTGGGCGGTGGGGCGGGGAGCGCAGACTGGCGTCCTGGGGCGGACAAGGGAGAGCCTGCAGGCACAGGTCCGGCGTGAGGGTGATGCGGGCGGGCGGGAGGACGGTGGCAAGGCACGAGCTGTTGATTCCGATTCCGCCTGGAAGACTGCCGTCCGCTTGCTTGCTTGCTTCCGTCCGTCCGCCACCTCGCCCACCGCTGCCTACGCCCAGCACCCAACGCTCCCAGCGAGCCACCCGCCAGCTGTATTCGCGTCGAGCTACAGTCAGCCCATAGCCTTGGACCGACTCGAGCTCGGATTGCTGTAGCTGCTGCTGCTGCCCACTGGTGCTAGCTTGCTGCTTTGCGCGCCGTGCTCGGGCATTCGTTGCTGCTCTGCACGCATCTGAACGGCCAGACGTCAGTGGACGAACCCCTGGGCCTCGCCGAACATACGCCGGGCCACATCCGAGAGTACTAGCGTCTGCTGCTATTTCGACCGCCGGCCCAGACGCCAGTTCTCGTCCCTGAACCCCCCAGCCCCCAGCCCCGTCGCTTCTCCTCTGACCGTGTCGCGGTCGCCAGCCTCGTCTTCGGAAGCAAGTCCCGAACGCGCCGTGCACATCAAACGCGCCGGCGTCTGTTTCATTGTGCTCGTTGGCGTGCATTGCCCACTATCTCGACCTGCGTGCGTCTTGTCTTGCGCCGCATCGATCTATCTGGTGCTCGTTGTAGCCCAGTCTCCCGCGTCCCGTCATCCACGACTGTTACTCGTCCGGCTCCATAGTTGCCGGTTATAACTCACACACCCGCCTTCCTTGTTCTTCCAAGTTTTCTCTCTCTCCCGTCCCGCCCACCTCGCGTGCGTAGTCCCTGTGCTTGCCGCAGCGCCGTCTAATTTGCGATTTTGTCGTGGACAACAGCACACGCTGTCAGTGTCAGTGTCAACATGTCCTGGGGCATGGGCTTCTATCTTCCTCAGCTGGACATGCCAGCTCGTGAGTCGCCCGCGGCGCTCCCGTTTGCGTAATCTAACAGCAGCACAGCAACTCCTGACATCCTCAAGCAAATGTCGCTGAAGCCGCCCGAACGTGCCCGCCGCATGGCGCTCCAGGGTCCGCCCGCGGACCTCAAGGTAGTCGTGCCGCGCCAGCCGTCCACTCCCGCTGTCCGAGCCCCCACCTCGCCCTCCTCTTCCGCCACGCGCCAGTCCAAGTTCTCCGTCGCCAAGTCGCTGTCTATGTACAGCACCGACTCGTTCTACTCCACGAGCACAGTCCCCACCTCGCCCGAGCCCATGACGCCGCCCGCCGTGCCCTCGCGCTCGCCGCTGCGCCCCGCATCGGGCAAGGTCGCCAGCCGCAGCTCCTTCGCGACATTCCTCGAGGCCTACACCATGCGCGACCTCGTCGAGTCGCCCATCGAACCCGAGCCCGAGCCCGAGCATCAGCAGGGCAAGGACAAATCCCTGCCGGCGACGCCGACATCGCCAGCCCCTATGACCCCCTCCCCCTCGACCAAGGTCGCCAAGCGCGAACACGCGCTCCTCGAGCTCCTCACCACGGAGCGCGCCTACGCGTCCGACCTCGCCCTCATCCGCGACGTCCACATCCCCCTCGCGCTCGGTACGTAAACACGCGCCGCGCCCTTTCACTTGCACACTTTTTGACTTTCGCCGTGAATTCGCCGCTTATTCCGATTATTTTCGCCACAGGTTTGCCTGCGCCCTTTCCCCAGAATCCTGCGTCGACATCGACATGCGATACGACGCCCGAGTCGTCTCGCTCGTCGACCTTCACGGCGTCGTCATCATCGTCCGACTCGTCGCATACGCACGGGCCGCCGATGACGATGCAAGACATAAAGATCATCTTTAGCAATGTCAACGATCTGGCGCTCTTCGCGGAGGTGTTTTCCGACAAGCTGGAAGTGGCGCTAGGCGAGGTGTTAGATGGCGGCAAAGGCAAGGACCGCGTTGGCGCGCTGTTTCTCGAAGTGGTGCGTGCGCCTCGCATTACCCCCTTCATGCATCGCCTAATCCATTTCTGGTTGTGGCTGCTGCAGATATCGGAGATGACGCCGCTGTACACGACGTACATCACGCGGCACCCGACGGCGCTGACGCACCTCAACTCGCTCTCGAGCACGTCGAGCCTGCAGCGCTACCTCGCGCAGACGCGGCAGCTGGCGTCCGCGCACACGCACGCGTGGGACCTGCAGTCGCTGCTCATCAAGCCCGTGCAGCGCCTGCTCAAGTACCCGCTGCTGCTGCAGACGCTCATCGACGACACGCCGGACACGCACCCGGACAAGGCCGCGCTGCGCCAGGCGAAGGACCGGCTCGAGCAGCTCGCGCGCGGCGTGAATGAGGGCCGGCGCCGGCTCGACGTCGTCAAGATGGTGCTCGAGGGCAAGCCGCCCGCGGTGCCCGGCGCCGGCGGCGTGAAGCGCTCGCTGACCGCCGCGCCGCTCGGCCGCATGCGCTCGTTCCGCATGCTGGGCAAGCCGCGCTCGAACAGCGTGCCGAGCGATAGTGCGGTGGCCGAGCAGGAGGAGATCGAGCGCATGGAGCGACGTTTGAGGACGCTCGAGAAGAGCGCGAGCAGTATGGCGCGCCAGACGCTCGAGTGGAGCCAGGGCGTGCGCGACGCGATCGGTAAGCTCGGTCTGTGGGCGACGGCGTTTGGACGCGTTATTGGGCTCGGCGCGGGGCATGGGAGCGAGAGTCTTAATGCGTTTGGCGATGTCGTTGAGGAGCAGCTCTTGCCGCTCTGGGCGGACCTCGACACCGCGCTGCAGAGCGTGCTCATCCCGCAGCTCGCCGCGCTTGTTTCGACCACATCCGGCCCGCATATCCTCCTTGCGCACTTGAAGGAGCTGCGGCCCAACCACGATGCCGTCGTCCACACGCCGTATGCGAAGGCGAAGCCGACGGCCGCCCAGCTCGCCGCCGAGCAGGAGTACGGCGCGGTCAGCGCGCAGCTGCGCGCTGAGATGCCCAAGTATTTGGAGCTCATGGAGCGCGGGTGCGCGCTTGCGGTGCGGCGGCTTGCGATGTGGCAGGCGACGTTCTGGCGCGAGGTCGCGAACCGGTGGGCGGAGCTGTGGGAGGCGCTTGGTGTTGAAGGCGAGGGCGACGCTGTGGTCGGCGCCGTCGAGACCGTGCGCGTGTGGTGGGAGCGCTGGGAGGAGGTCGAGCGCATGGTGGGCGAGCTCGGCATCGTCAACCCCGCCGTGCGGCTACCGCGGCCCACTCGGCGGACGGCGGTACAGCATGACCCGCGGCCTACGCACTCGCGCGCGGCGCAGTCGCTCGGCGGGCGGAGTAGCATGACCAGCCCGTCGCCCAGCCGGAGCCAGCGGCGGTCGGACCCGGTCGAGCTGCAGATGCACATCCAGATGCACCGCGACGAGTACGCGCGGCCGCTGCACCCGCACCCGCGCGAGCAGAGCGAGCTGTCGACGAACAACTCGTCGGACGGGTTCGACGTCGCGGGCGCGGAGGACGTGCTGCGCGCGCTGCAGCTCGGCGAGCAGCTGCACGACCACCGCGGCGACGCCGCGGCGCCGGACGAGCAGCACCCCGCGCGCGCGCGCTCGCGGTCGTCGCTCGCGCGGCCGCGGCTGCGGCGGATGAGCGAGGACGGCATGCGCGCGGCGGACGTGATCCCCACGCAGGACGTCGAGACGCTGTACACGTGCACGGCCGTGCACCCGTGCGTGCCGCCGACGGCGGAGACGTACGCGGGCCTGCCGTTCCTCACGCTCGCCGTCGGCGACATCCTCGAGATCCTGCACGAGGCGGGCCACCCGGCGCAGCACGCCGAGCAGCTGCCCATCGAGATCCAGGAGGACGAGGACGACTGCTTGCTCGTCGGCCGCGACGAGCAGGGCCGCATCGGCTGGGCGCTCGCGAGCTTCCTCGTCCCGCTCACATGACGCTTGCTCCGTTGTTCGTTGCTCGTTGTCCGATGTCGCGTCTGCCTTGCCTGCTGCTGTGTTGTTACTGTATCTGCTCCGTTCTTTGCCAGTTTGTTCATTAGTCTGTAGGATTTTGCACGCTGCTGACTCTCCTCTCTCTCTCTCTGATTGTGCCATCTGTCTATCTACGTGTGCTGCTGTGTTCTCCCCTCGTTCTTTTCCTTTTCTAACAGGCCTGTAGCTGTACAGTGCAGTATACAGAAAGCAATGAAATGCGTCGAGAATCTGAAGCGTCCTAGTCTTCTGGCCATGTCACTTTGCCCGCTGCTGAGCGCTCGCTGTATATAGCGCGTTTATGGTATGTCGTGCGCTGTTCGCGGAACTGCTTGACGAAGGCGTCGACGTCGGCCGGCGTATCCTCGCCCCCGCCGCGCACGAACTTGGTCGCCAGCGCTTCGGAAAGCTCGTCCTGGGCAGTGGTCGCGTGGCGCAGGCGCATCATAAGGAAACTTTGGGAATATCGCTACGGATTCTGACATGAGCAACAGATTAGATCGAGGTGCGTGAGCACGCACCTGATACAACTCGCGCTGCTCACGCTCCAGAACACGCCAACGCGCTTCCAGTGCGCGCGCCTCGTCGAATGCGGCCTGCGTCTCCTGCCGTATGTGCATCAGAGGCTCCTGCAGCGCCATGTTGCGGTCTACCGTCGCGCAACGTCAGCCGTTGAAGCAGATGTACTGTAGTCAGCGTACGCACGCGCTAATGCCTCGTTGGCGGACGCGAGCTCGGCCTGGGCCTGTGCGATTTGCTGCGCCTGTGGAAGGGTGTGCACGATGGCTTGCAGGTATTGCGGGTCATTCAACAGGTCTTCGAGCGCATCTCGCCTGCAGAACATTTGATTATGCTGAGTGCTGGGTATGCGAGGCCGCGTACGGTAGCGCTGCGACGGTCGGAAACTCAGATAACGGGTCATTTGGCATTGAAGTCATCGCTGGAGGTCTGGGATCCGGAGGCCAAGCTGCAGCGGTCCAGCAGGAACTTGCCGGTGTGGCACAAGACCAATTGCACACCGTCCCCCCTAGGTCTTAGGACTTGTTGCAGACCTCATTGAAGCAAATAAACTCCTCTTCTACTTCCAGCAGTTTTTAATTACAACAGCGAAGGCGTGTCTTTTATTCAAACACGATGCTCCAGTCCTCCACAATCTTCGCCTTCGGGTCCTTGATCACCAGCTTGCTCGCGGCGCCCTCCTGGGACCCGCTAGCAGCGACGCCCTCCGTCCACTGGAACTCGAGCGCCGCGCCACTGGCGGTCTTCAAGCTCTTAGGCTTCGTCTTGAGCCCGAGCACGACGACCCTCTCGACGCGGACGTCCCTGATCGACTGCGCATACGGGTTCGTCTTGGCGTCGTACGCCGCGAGCTGCACGCCGTCGGCGGCCTTCGCGGGGTTGCCCGCGACGAGGTCGCGGCTGCTCAGCCGCCCGCCGGCGAACTCGAGCGCGCGCCACACGAGCGCGCCCTGCTGGAACGCGTACGACTCGCCGTCGTCGAGGTACAGCTCGCCCGCGGCCTTGCCGTCGCGGTCGAGCGCGACGGTCAGCGTGAACGGGTCGCGCTTCATCAGCGGGCTCGCGCGCCGCGGGCGCTCGCGCGTCGGCACGATGCTCCCGCCGCGGATGAACAGCGGCAGCTGGTGCAGCTCCGCGCGCACCGTGACGTGCTTCTGCCCGCCGCGGTGCACGGCGTGCGTGAAGTAGTCGTAGTACGGCTGCGCGGCGGAGAGGTACACCTTCGCCTCGTTCGTGTTGGCCGTCGTCACCGGGTGCACGAGCAGGCCCGAGTTGCCGATGTAGTATTGGTCGTCGATGGAGAAACCTTGCTCGTCCTTCGGGTACATCACGTACTGTGGCCTGTGCACGAGTGAGTCAAAGAAACTACAAGTAGTTGCTATGCCATGGAACGCACCGCAGGACGGGAATACCGCGCACGCTGGCCTCATGGAAAGCAGTGTACCACACGGGCAGGAGCGAGTAGCGCAAACGAAGCACGTTCCGGACGATGCTCTTGTAAGGCTCCTCAAGCAGGTACGGCTCGCGACGCTTGGTATCAATGTGCGCATGCGCGCGGAAGAACGGCGCAAACGCGCCGACCTGGTACCAGCGCGTGAGCATCTCGGGGTCGGGGTTCCCGAAGAATCCTCCGACGTCCGCTGCAAATACCGCCAGTTCAGAACATGCACGATGATATACGACGATTGTGCTTGCACTCACCGCCCGCGAAGGTCATCCCCGCAATGCCGTTCGAGAGGACCATGGGGATGCCGACCGCCATGTGTTCCCAGGTGCCCATGTTGTCTCCCGTCCAGATCGCGCCGAAGCGCTGCGAGCCGGCGAAGAACGAGCGGGAGAGGACGAAGGGCCGCATCGGCGGGTTCGTGCGCTCGCGGACAGCAACGGACGTAGCGTTGTGCTGCGAGCAAGTTGTCAGTCACAATAAGCATCACACCAAAATTTATACGTACGTAGAGCACGCCGTTCAAGTTGTGGATGTCGCGATGCTCCCAGCCGCCATGGTGGATGAGGTCCTTCTGCATGGTGATTTCCGGCCCGTTGAACACAGACGGCTCGTTCATATCGTTCCAAATGCCCAGCTTGACGCTGCTCTGGGACCAATGCCACTCTCCCTTGGGGACATCCTTATCGTCGACCTTGAAAATAGTCTTCCAGAAGTCCCACGCGGCGGGGTTGAAGAAGTCCATCCACGCGGAGCTGCCGGGCCAGCACCAGCCCTCGTACTCGGCGTCGCCGCTCGCGGTCTTGACCATCAGGCCGAGCTCCGACGCGCGCTTGTACACGGGGTAGTCGGGCGTGCGCTTGAGGTGCGGGTCGACGATGACGACCATGTGGCGCTCGTTGCGCTCGACGTCCGCGAGCATCTGCAGCGGGTCCGGGAAGCCCTTCTCGTCCCAGATCATGTACTTGTGGTCCGGCGAGTACTCGATGTCCAGCCAGAACACGTCCACCGGCATGTCCTCCTCGTCGAACCGCCGCTGCACGCCCCGCACGTCGTCCGAGCTGACGTAGTTCCAGCGGCACTGGTGGTACCCCAAAGCCCACGCCGCGGGCAGCGCGGAGGTCCCTGTTAGGGCGGCGTATTGCTCGAAGACGTGCTCGGGTGTGGGGCCCGGCAGGAGCAGCACGTCCAGCACGCCCGACTCGGAGATCCATTGCGTGCTGGCGGACTTGGGCGTGGGGTAGTAGAGGTCGACCCAGGTCTCCGATGCGACGAGGTTGAGCACGGCGACGGTGCTCTCCGCCGAATGGGCGTGGAGCAGCGGAATGGAGCCGTAAAGGCCAAAGGCGGAAGAGGCGAGGTACTCGAACACGTCGAGGTTGTACAGCCGGTACGGCTCGGTGAAGAACGGCTCGGTTCCGGTAGTCGATGGCAATGCGAGACGCGTGGCGCGCTGGGGGATGCCGTAGAGATGCGAGTGCCGCGGGAAGGTGATGTCGAGCGAGAACGACTCGGGGCCCTTGGGCTTCGAGTCCCGCCAGGAGTTGAACTGCTCCTCCCAATAGCCGTCCTCGTCGTCTCCCTCGAACCAGGCGTTCGGGTTGACCTTCTTCGGCGTCTCCGCCGCGGCCGCGGGCTCGCTTTGCTTGTCGCCGTCAAGCACGACCTGGATGTTGTCGCCGTTGTCGGGTGTCGGGTCCGCCGCCGCCGCTGACGAGGACGAGGACGTAGCCTGATCGCCGCCGCGCTCTTTGCGAAAGTGTTCCATGTGCAGCAGGCCGCGGCCGTTGATGACGACCTCCTCCTTGCCGCCGCGCAGCATGACGACGCGCAGGGGCTTGTACTCGATGCGCAGCTGGACGTCGCCGTACGTGGCGCTGACGTCCTTCTTGCCCTTGTTCCACTGGACCGTCGAGCTTATGGTGGGCTCCTTGACGAGCGTCCAGCCGGCGGTGCCGTCGTAGCGCTTGCGCCAGCCGCGGTACTCGTCCATGCGCACGCGCGCGACGCCGTCGTCGTGGACGCGCGCCTCGAGCGTGAAGCTGACGTCGGGGTAGAGCGCCGTCCTGACGCGCGCGGTCAGCGCCGCCTGGTCCTGCGCGATCTCGATCGTGGCGGGGTCGAGCGAGTACGGCGACTGCCACGTAGCGCCGGCCGTCGCTGCGCGCTCAGCCAGGGCGCGGCCGCGGCGACAGAAGCCCGACTGCGAGCATGTCTTGAAGTCGTGTTCCTTCAGTCCGAGGACACTGGGCGCTGCTACCAGCAGCGATGTAAAGAATGTGAGGACAAGCATGGGCGCTACCCCGGCTGTCTCCGCATCCCTGTTCATTGGCAGAAAAGCAATGAGCATAAATGCGACTCGAGGCCGCTCTCTTCTACGCTGAGAGAGTTGTCCTTACATTTCCTTCTGTCAAGACCGCAGCGTCCACGGCTTGCAACGGAATGGGATACTGCAGCCATACTAGAACATTTCATGGGCGTTTTCACCAGTCAGCGCCAAACCACTCTCAGTTTACGATCAGTTAACAAGCAAGAGTAATATATCTTTGAGTTCAATTTTAATCGCACATTGCAGAGCGCGAAAGAGGTTTCTTCTCTTATTTCTCGCAAAACACTGCTTTGAAGCCCTGCACTACTGCCGAGGACTAGCAATCTTCGGAGTAAACATGCTCCAAGAACTTTGCAGTGGGGGAACGAATTACAGTCAAACGGGGAGCATTCCTAGGCGGCGGTCCGGAGAGGTTGGCTTCCAGCTGCTCCGTGGCTCCATTTAGACGCGAAGAAGCGAGTTGGCCATGTTCTGAACGCAGCTTACAAGGCTGAGACATTGAGTGCCGTCCCTGAGAATGACCTTCTCTGGCTCAGAGAGTCGAAGAGGATTATCAGATGCCGGGTCGGCGTATCAGATGCCGGGCGCCTCTTGCCTCGCTCTCCCGCCTCGACCGGTCCAGCAGTGGCCACGCTCAATATGATGACCGGCCAGTCTGCCGCGACCTCTTCTTCTCCTGCCTCCTACCCACCGCGCCTGTCCTGGCTTGCCGACGACCACGACGACTCGGAGTCGGATACCATGTCGCCGCAGACGATGAGCGAGAACGAAGAGGACGTCGGCCCTGAGGCGCTTTTGCTGCCTCCGCCAGTCGAGGGTCTCCCGCTGCCGGACCGCCCGGGCCCGCAATGGGACGTGCAAGAGCGCCATCGGGACAGCGTGGGCTCGAAGGGATTCCTGATTCGCGCGTTGGCTCTGCTGTGCGCGTGCGCGCTGAGCATTGGGAGCCATTAGTGCGTTTAGCGTCGCAACGGTCGCTTATACTTACTTAGCCGGCTTACAGTGGCTCTTACTTCCTCGGCCCGCTCAAGTCGCGGCTGGGGCGGGAGATAGGGACGTCGAACGCGCAGTTCAGCCTGCTCATCTCTGCGTTCAGCCTCAACTCGACCTGGACGCCGCTCGTCGGCGGCCTGCTCGCGTCGTACCTGGGCACGGCGGTGTCGAGCATCATCGCGACGAGCATCATCCTGCTCGGCCAGGTCCTGCTGCTCGCCGGCGAGCTCACGTCGAACGTCGGCGCGATGGCCGCGGGCATGTTCGTCTTCGGCCTCGGCATCTCCCCGCTGGCCGTCGTGCAAGAGACCATCATCGTCCGCTTCTTCGCCACCCGCGGCCTCGGCGTCAGCCTCGCCCTGGGCCTCGTGGCGGGCAAGGGCGCGTCGTTCGTCAGCGCGCGCACGAGCTACCCGCTCAGCGAGGCGTACGGCCCCCACGCGCCCTTCGTCGTCTCCGCCCTGCTCGCCGCCTTCTCCTTCTGCATCAACCTCGTCTACGTCTCCGCGTCCAGCTGGTTCGCCCGCGCCGCGGACGCCGCGTTCGACGGCGCGACGGAGCTGCATGTCACGACTGGCACCAAGCGGCTCTCCGGCGCGCACATGATGACCGAGGCGGAGGCGCGCAGGAAGGTTGCTGAGAAACGCCGTATTCGCCTCAAGGATGTGACGCGCCTGGGAGATACGTTCTGGGCGTACATGGTGTGTCGGCCGTTATTCAGTAGGTAGTGGCTGACGCGCTGTGTAGGCCATAAACGTGCTCTGCGGCGCCATCTGGTCGCCATTCACGCACCTCGCGGCAAACATGATCGAGCTGCGCTACGGGCTCTCCGAGCGCGATGCAGGCGCCATGGCATCGTATCTGCTCGCAGGCAGTATATTCCTCTACCCAATTGTACGTCCACCATATTCCCACCATCCGCTCCCGCTGATAGTCACAGTGCGGCTATGTCACCGACAAGGCCAAGAGCGGCAACATCGTGCACTACCTCTTCATCTTATCGTCGCTGCTCACGCTGTTCTGCTACTCGTGGTTGGTGCTGCCCCCCTCGCTCACCAAGACACCACTACCGGCCGTTCTCGCCTTTGGCGCTGGCCATGGGTTTTCCACTCGTACGTCGTGTGCATTCTCCGCTGAACTCTGTTGACACGGACGTAGTGCTGCTGGTGATCATCGTGCCCCATCTCGTACCGTTGCGCTACGTCTCGACCGCCCTCGGCGCACACAAATCCGTACGTTTACCAACCCAAACACACCCCCACATTATTTCCTGACATATCACGTCTAGATCGAGCAAGCAGGCTCCACGATATCCCAAACGCTCGCCGGGCTCACACTAGACTCGAAGAACAAGAAGCCGCCCTCATCCAGCTCACTTATGGCCGCCGGCCAGCTCTTCGCGCGCCTGCTCTCGAAGGGCGGCGAGAAGGTCGTCATCACGGACCCCGCGCTCGTGCACAAGGTGCTCCTGGCGTTCTTCCTCATCAACGTCGTCCAGTTCGCCAGCACGGTCGGGCTGTGGCGGCTCGACGTGCGGCGCAAGGCGCGCGCTGCGCGGAAGCTCGCGGGGGAGCGGATGACGGCGTCGGATGTGCTTGAGCCTTCGGAGGCGCGCGTTGTTGATGCGCTGAACGATGAGGAGGAGGAAGAGGAGGAGGAGAATGTGGATACGGAGGAATTGGCGAGACGGTACAAAGGCCGCAGACGGCACCGCTACGCCACGGGCAGCTGGTCGCGCCGCACGCGGCCGCTCATCGGCTCTGCGCCGGGGCACGAGCGCGACGGCTCGCGGTACCTGCTCGCGCCGGCGCTGGCGATTGTCGAGGGCGAGGAGTCCGGCTTGACAAGACGGCGCGGCGAGAAGCGGCGCGGGAAGGTGTTCGCGGCCGCCAGCGTTGCGCTTGTCGCGTTCACGTGGGTGTTGTTCATGGGTACTGCTTGGGTCAAGTTGCGCGCGAAGACGAAAGCGTAGATGATGGACTGCGAGATGTTGTATTTTCAGATGTTTTCTTTTATGTAGCATTACGAGCATACTTGACGGATGGAATTCACGATTTCAGAACGGCCGGCTCGGAGCAGACACTCAGACAAGATACTTATCACCACGCTCGACGCGTATTTCCCATAAATCAACTGTTGTATCTCCGTCACGATTTCTTTATCATTGAGGTTGTTTGTGACCTATTCCGCGTAAGGATGTCAACCGTCTCGTCGACGGGTGACGGCCTTCTCGAGGCTCAAGTTTTGTGCTGACGGCGACACTCCCGTCACTAGTCTATGCCGCACATCTCAAATGAACCAAATTAGTCTGTTTGATCATCTGTCTCATTCTTACTGTGGTTGAGAGGTCGCGGGCAAGGGTGGGAGTGAACTTTCAATAAGTCATGCAAGGTGACTTGCGGAGTTGACACGTCCGCCGGCTGACTCCTAATTACAGCCCGCTCGACGTGGGACAAGTACCTGCAGGACGTTCTACTTACTGTAGTTCAGACCTATCCCATGTCCAAATGGGCTCAAAATCGTCAGGCACAGCTGTCAGCGATCTTGCACATCCCGGTTTCTCGGGCCGGGATTGTCTTCTGCTTACGTCCTTCTCGCCGGACTGATGCCCGCGGAGTCCGGCGCAACCCGCTCAGGTCACTCAACCTTGTCTTCCTCCAACTTCCACGCAACCAGCGATGTCCGGCCCTCCAAGTCTCCCCGTCCACCCTCCGCTGCGCTTCGTCATTGTCGGAGCGGGCATCGGCGGGCTCGCCGCTGCTGTTGCCCTGCGCCGGCAGGGCCATGCCGTCGAGGTACGATTATCGCGTCGTAGGAGATGATCCCGCGATCATCGCGGGCTGACTGTCGCCCAGCTGTTCGAGCAGTCGAAATGGTCGAGCGAGGTCGGCCTGGCCGTCGGTCTGCACCCCAACGCGACGCGGGTGCTGCTCAAGCTCGGCTGCTCGCCCGAGCGCATGCGCGTCGTGAGCCAGGAAGGAGTGCGTATGCCCTTCCCTCCCATATTAGCGTGTACTGCTTGTGATCTGACGGTGTGTATGGCGGTCTAGATGCGTATCTTCAACGCGGACGGGACAGCCCAGCCCGAGATGGACACGCGCATGGCGGAGAAGGCGTTCGGCTCGGTTCGCTATCGCTCTCAGGCTGCCATGACCATCTCGCACTCACAATTTGCTCCCTAGCCCTGGTTTACCGCTCATCGTACGGACTTACACTCTGAGCTGCGCGAGCTTGCGTGCGGCGAAAGCGCAGACGCGACGTTCGGCCCTCCGGCCGTTCTGCACCTCGGGGCCAAGGTCATCAGCGCGGCCCCTGAGACCGCCACGATCACGCTCGAGAATGGAGAGACTCACACCGGAGATGTCCTCATAGCAGCCGATGGCATTCGGGTGAGTCTTGGAGTAGCATATGAGAAGCGAATGCTAAAAGTCGTCAGTCTGTCGTGCGCGCGTCCATTCTGGCGCCGCATCCCGACCCGAAGCCGTCGTTCTCTGGACGCTCTGCATTCAGGTTCCTTCTGCCACGCGATGTGGTCGCGAACGATCCTGAGACGGCATTCCTCATCGAGGGGCGCCCGGGTTTGCGCCAAGTCATCGGTGGCGAGAAAGTGCTCATGTTCTACCCGTGCCGCGACAACACGCTCCTCAACGTCCTCGGCTTCCACCCCGACCCCGAATGTCGCGCAGGAGACGGTGAGTCCCACATGTCACAAAAATTGCCACGGCAATATCGCTCATGACTTATGAACATGATGTTAGATTGGAACCGACCTGCGACCGTCGAGGATATCCTGGAGCAGTTCTCCGAGTTTGACGAGAAGTATTTGCGCATTGTCAAGCTCGCGCCTAAGGACGGCATCCGGCTCTGGCCTCTGAGGCAGCACTATCCTTTCCCCACGTGGATCAAGGGCAAGTCCGCCCTGCTGGGCGATGCAGCGCACGCCATGCTGCCATGTGAGGACTGGAGAAACACGAGCGACGAACCCGCTAACATTCAGAACCAGTCCAGGGCCAGGGAGCGTGCCAGGCGCTCGAGGACGCCCTATCCCTGGGAGTGATCTTCAAGCGTGGTTCGACTGCTCCGGACGAGATTCCGTTCAAGCTCTCTATCTACCAGCACGTGCGCAAGCACCGCGCCGACGCAATCCAGCATCTCTCGCGCACGCAAGGCTACGGCATGAAGGGCGCGACGACGAATCGTATGTTGAACATGTGTTTCGATTCAACGGTTACTGAAGATGAGACGACAGCTCTGTTGTTGAGGTTCTTCATGTTCGGACATGACGTTGAGGCATACGCGAAGGAAGCTTGCACGGCACTGTGGCCTGTCCCAGACGATGAGGTCGCTCCCGAGCAGGTCTGACCGGCTGCAATGGAATGTAGTCATTTTTGTGTGCAAATGAACACCTGTTGTATTTTCTGGCTCTGGTTTCCCTCAAGTTTCGCTTTGCGTTGAACGTTGAACTTTTACATGCACTCACAGTCGGTGACGGATGCTCGGATGCAATTCCGAATCTGTGTTCTTCACCCCAACCACCAACCTACGACGCGACCAATACTCGCCGCGACGCGTCTGCCTATAGATTACACCATAGAATGGCGACAAGAAGACTATTTGTTGTGGCCGGCATTGGAAATGGAACCGGTGAGCCCAGCTCGTATGTGTGTACCCTGACGCCAGTGATTTATCGGTTGTACAGGTACTGGAGCTGCTGCAGCGTACGTCGTCGCCCTGAGACTGCATTTCAATGATCCTCATTTGGTTTATCTAGGCGCGAGTTCTCCAGAGCTGGATATACAGTCGCCCTCATAGCTCGTGGCAGCGACCATCTCAAGCGCACCGCCGATGCGTTGAAGTCATCCGGCGGCGAGGTACGTCGTAGTGCAGACCACAGTTTTGTTGTCAATGTTGATGAAACATAGTCTACAGGCTGAACCGTTCTCCATTCCCGACTACACCCCAAGCTCTGTGCGCTCGGCGTTCGAGGATATCAAGCAGCGCTGGCCAGGCGTACCGCTTCGCACGACGCTCTGGAACGCCGGCGTGGCGCATTTCAAGCCATTTCTGGAACTCAGCGACGGCGACGTGCGCGAAAGCATCGACACCAATCTCGTGGCTGCCTTTAGCTTCGCGCGCGAGAGCGTGCTGGCCTTTCGCGAGCAAGATGTCGACCAGTACGGCCGCCGCGGCGCCCTGCTCTTCACGAGTGCCACAGCTGCTCTTCGGGGAAATGTGAACACTGCAGTCATCGCTGCGAGCAAATCTGGCTTGCGCGCCCTGTCGCAGAGCCTGGCGAAGGAGTTCGGGAAGGAAGATATACACGTACGCATCTGCGGACCACTTCAGCATGCTCGGCGCTCATGCAAGGTATCAGGTCGCGACGGCGGTCATAGACGGGCAAATATTGAACGATCGTACGCGAGAAATGAAGGGTGAAGATTGGGCGAAGCGCGTTGAGGGCAGATTGAGCCCGGAAGCCATTGCAAAGGTCTGCCAATTGCCACTCCACACGCGGCGGAAACTGCCCTTTCATATCCTTACATGTGCCTCCAGACATACCTTTATCTCGCGGAGCAAGATCGTACTGCATGGACCTGGGAATTAGACTGTAAGCGTGCCGTTGGCCTCTGTCCCGACCCGCTCACCGTGCTTTAGTACGGCCTGCCCATGAAAAATGGTAGCGCGAAGTTGTAAGATGATTCACCAGATCCCAAACGGTTAGCCCTTCACGCTGGAGTCAAATTTACACGACGAAGACTGATATGTACAACTAGCTAATCATCATTGGTACACCAACAATTCCGGGAACATTGCGACATTGCTAACCTCGCTTGTGCTCATGTTAGATTCATGCTACAATCTACAGGAAGAGAACGGGGCGATCTCCACAGTTTTTTGCACTTCTATGGACTCCCTGGCCAGCGTTTCACCTCGTCTAGAGTTCGGTCAGTGCATACCTGCGCTTTGCACGGCGTTCGCTTGCCTTTGGTGCCTGGATTGAGGTTTGCCGCGTGCAGACACGTTCTCCATGAACTCGTCATCCAATCCAACTCGACCGCCTGGTTTAGTGGACTTTTCTGGGACTTAAGCGGCGAGCGCTGACCGTGCGCTGGTCGACCTGTCCTGCCAAAAACGCGTAGTCTAAGTCAGCCTGTACGCAGAAAGGGTCTTCAAGTTGCTATGATTATACTCGCCCCGGCTGACCAGTTTCTGGCTGACCTTCATGGACGTGCTCTCGAGATGTGCGGCATCCTTTTCGCATCCCGCTAGTGCTTTTCGTCATGCAACACTGAGGACAGGATTCAGTCTGCAATCCGTGCCGCGACCTAGTCTAGATGATATTACAATGGAGTGATTGGAAGTGCCCAATTCGGTGTTGGCCGTGATGCACGTGATCTCGACGCGTCCCGAGAGACGCATCGAATCCTCATAACAGCTATTCTGAACGCTCATAGAGCAACAAAGAGACTATAAGAGCCGTTCTCATAATGAAATATTTCGGATTATCGTCTGCGCGGTCGCAAACTTAGGCTCAACTAAGCCGCCGGCTCCGCCTTCCCGATCGCGTTCTTCATCGACGGGCGACTCGCGGGCGACGACGCGCGCGGTGCGGAGGGCCTGGACCTCGGCGCCATGCGCGGCTTCTTCGCGGACGCGCGCATGCCCGCGGGCTTCTTCCGCCGCGCGGGCGCGTTCGACCTCAGCGGCGCGGGCGGCGGCCTCGGCCAGCTCGTCGCCGCGCACCCCATCGACCCCGGCTTCAACAACGGCTCCGTCGCGCGCTACGTGCCGGACCCCGACTTCTACGGCTCGGACGGCACGGACACGCGCTGCGCGCTCTACCGCAACTTCGTCAACACCACTGTCGAGCTGTACCCGAATCCGCGCGGAGAGCTGCGCAAGGCGCTCAATATCAACCTCGAGAACTTTTATACCGGCATGGCCAATCCTGACTGCGTTCCGTCCAACCCCTACCCCTAGGCCCAGCACGGACTCGGGACTCGGATCCTTGGAGGGAATGCATTCGCCAAATGTAGATCCAGATAATAGACACCACTGTCTCATTCGTTCAAACACAGTAGGCAAGGCCCTGTCATAAGTATCCATAACGCTCCAGATGTCGCGCGTAGATCAAGAGCAAGAACCTCAAAAGCAGCTCGGCAAAGGATCGACGATTGCCAGGCTCCAGCCGCATCGATGGCAGCGCTGAGGACTGGAAAGCTGGCTACATAGATATGGCAGATCCATTGCGTTTCGCACACACTAGGAGGGGGGTGTCACAGCTGTAGAAACGATGCCAGAAACTGCAAGTCGAAACTCATCGTGCCGGTCGAAACGTTTCGAGAATCAACAGTGACTGCCCCGAAACTGCGAGCCGAAACGCACAAATCCGAACTTCAGAAACATACTTTCTTCAAGCAGGGACAGTTCATGGAGGTCCTTGACAGCATGTAATCGTACTTTAAAGTGAGAGAAGCAAAGGGACTGGTTTTCGGTGAAGGGAAAGGCGTTGCAGCGGAGCAGGACGGATCGTTTCGAGCGTTCCGACTCCCGGAGTCGAAACTCGAAACGGTCGAAACGGTCGAAACGGTCGAAACGTTTCGACCGTTTCGATTGCCCGTTCCGACTCGCGTTTCGACGCGTTTCGACTCATTTCGACCGCTGTGACACCCCCTACTGTCAATGCCGAGGACACTGTCGCCAGAGCATGGACGCAGAGTCAAGAAGGCAGCAGAACGCAGATGACTGTAGAGTGATCCATAGGCAAACAAAAAGAAAACAGACAGGCGGCCGTCGGTGGTGGGTTGGTGAGTTTGTAGCAATATGCAAGCCTGACTATCCACCAGGTAGTCGTTATGTGCAGAAGTAACGAGCCGAGATCGAGGTTTTCACTGCCGCCCTAGTCGTACCGGTATCAATGCACGAGTCGCCGCTGGAAAGGAGCACGATAATGATGGTCCTTGAATTTGTGAACTGCATCACGGCGCAGTCACGCGGTCTGCAATGAGCTGTTTTTAAGCTGAGCGTGCGCATACGCGGAGAAAAATGCGCATTGACAGAAAACGACCAATCGCACCAGACGGCCAGTACGTAGGTTCGGACGGTGTGTTCTATGTCGCTGTTGAGCCAGTTGAGCCGACTCTACGTACAGTGTACTGCCGGTTATCCCACGCCTGCATGAACGCGCGCCGTTTCTCCCATAGGGACGAGGAAGATTGCGTCCCGGGCACGTCGCCGCGCTGCAAGCGGATGAGGAAGGGCCAGAAGGCCAGTTTTATGCCGCGGACGTGCATGACGAGCTCGTCCTCGGCTGCCAGTGATAAGAATTGCGTTCAGCGCAGTACCCCGAATATGACGGCAAAGCTATGTACCTCGTCCCTGCTGCACCGCGCAGTCCGCCCTGGAGAAGACGCGGGTGCGGCCGGCGGTCTCGAGCATGACTTTCGCGTCGCCCTGGCCGTGGCGCAGGAGGACGCGCGAGACGCTGCGGCTGCGCGCGAGCATGACGACGAGGCACGAGCCCGCGCCGAGGCCGATGCAGAGCGCCGCTGCGCCCCCGCGCTGCCAGAGCGGGCGCAGCTCCCAGTCGTCCACGGGCGGGCCGCCGTCGTCGGGCTGGATCTGCACGCGCCGGTACCAGCGGTCGAGCGCCATGCTGCCCATGTTCCCGCTGCGCGCCGTCAGTTGCTGTATGTACCTGGCGCGAGAGACGAGGGTGCGCACGCCCATAATACGTTCATGCCCAGCATCAGGTACGCCCAGCGCGACCATAGTGGCTGCACGCCTGCCCATTGAGAAATTTAATAACGCACGGTTTTTCAAGTGTAAATAACGGACGCGCCTTCGTAGATAACCTTGTAGCCCTCCGTCGACGCGGCCTTGCCGCTAAACGCGCTTGCGAGCCGGCTGGCCATTGCGACTGGATGTCGTGCAGGTCGATGCCGGGCCCTGCATTCGGGGGATCCCGACTTTCTTGCTCTTACCGCCGCCGGTCGCGATCGCGCCAGGCAATAGCGAGATGATCGTGGACGGCGACGACGAGGGCATCAAGCCGCCGCCGCGGGCTCTGGACGACTCTGACGAGAGGCAGTCGCTGCTGGCCGGGCCGAGCCACCGGCCTGCGGGGCCGCCGCCGAACTACCAGGCCGCGCTGGCGACGCCGGTGGTGCTGCCGTGCCCGCCGGACGAGTACGAGCCGTTCGTGTGGGTCAAGCAGCGCGAGCGCGTCGACCGGCGCTTCTTCCGCGCCCTCGGCGTCGCCCTGCTCATCTACGTCGCCGTCATTTCCACCGCCAAGATCATATGCAGCTTAACCCAGGGCAACATCGTTTTCGTCCGTGCTCGCCCCCCAGCTACCCTTTAATTGACATTATTGCAGAGCGTGCCGACGACGCCGACGGCCAAGGACGGCCAGGTGCTGCAATGCTACGCTAGGAGCAGCGGCGCCCATCGCCAGTGGAACTCGTCGGGCGTCAGGCTGCCGTCGGACCACTCGGCGCTGCCCAAGTACCAGTCCGAGCTGGAGCTCGAGTTGCCCGCGGACGCCTCAACGCTGTACCTGTTCAACAAGGGCTCGCTGGCCTACGGCCGCGTGGCGCTGCGCACCGTCCCCGCAAGCGACGGCGACCTCTCCACGATTGGCGTGACCATTCAGGCGCGGTACTACAGCAAGGACGCCTTCCAGGAGGCCGACGTCTGCGAGCTCGCGCGCGTCGGCGGCGGGCGCGGCATCGGCATCTATGTGCGTTCGCTTCAACCCGCTTGTTGGCGCATCACGCTCACGTCCGCGCCCTGGTTTCCGTAGACGCCGTCGTACGCTTTTGGCAAATTCCCAGCGGATAGGCAGGTACGTCCCGCTGTCATCAACTCACGCCTGCTGTATGCTGAATGATTCTGCGTAGCTCGACTTCCGCATAGAGTACCGCATCCCGGTCCACCCGCCCGCCGTCACGCACTTGCGCCACTTCGAGACGGACATGCCGCGGTTCCAGCACATGGTTGAGGAATTTGGAGACAGCGTTGCGTTTGGCTTCATAGGGCTGCAGGGCTCGAATGGCGCGATCGGCGTATACGTGCGTTATTTGTTGCTTCGTTTGCGCTACATACTGTAGCTGACGGAGCTGCAGACGCTCACGGCGGAGACGGTATTGCTCAAGACGAGCAACGCGCCCGTCGGCGTGCAGTCGCTCCGGACGAACGGCAGCGTGGCGATCACCACGAGCAACGCGTCCGTCGAGCTGACCGCGCGCGTCGTCAGCACCAACAGCGCGCGGCCTGCGACGGTCGCCGTGCACACCGTCAATGGGTGCGTGCCACATCCACATCCACATCGAAGCCCGCGCACTCACCGCACGACAGCGAAATCCGGCTGCAATCCGAACTCATCTCCCACCCCTCGCCCCCCACCGCGCCGCACTCCGCCGTCGAGGGCGCGTTCGACATAACCGCGTCGACGTCCAACGCGCGCGCGGACCTCGCCGTCACGCGCGCGCCGGCGCACTCGCGGCTCGCGCTGCGCGCGCGCACGGCGAACGCGCCCGCGACGCTCGTGCTCTTCCCCGCGTTCGAGGGCGACGTGCTCCTCCGTTCCGCTTCCGCGCCCGCGCGCCGCCCGGTCGTGCAGATCTCCGACAGGCTGGGCCCGGTGGACCCGGTGTATCACGGGAGGCGGTATGCCGCCACTCCCAGTGGGGAGGAAGACGGAGAGGGCGAGTGGAGGGGCCGCCTGGCGTGGGAGCCGCGGCCACGACCTGTGGAGTGGTGGGGCCGCGTGCAGCTCGCGACGAGCAATGCGCGCTGCGTGCTCGCTGTGCCGTGCGTCGAGGCGAATTGCTTGCCCATCGTGCGCTTGGGCGCGGGATAAGTACGCCGCCTTGCCCCCCTCTAGAGATCGATCTTCTTACACTCGTGCGCTCATTCCGGATAGGATCGGATTGGATCTGAAGCTCGCCACGGTCGCCCGCGTTCCTCGTGTACTCTATTAATTATGGCTTGTGGTACTACTGTAGGATTCGCATACCGCTCCGCTCACCCCCCTCGATCGTTTATCGTGGTATTACATACATGCATACTTGGCTTGCAATATACAGTGCGTTGTTGCATGCGCGGCTGGAGTTCAGCTTGCTGCGATTCTGCGAGTGAGTACGTGCCTGTGTTACTGTATCCGTGACCAGTGACCAGTGGTCGATTTGCAGTGGCAGTGCCGCGTGTGAGCTGACCACGAAAACTTGTCGTGCCTTTGACGACGATCATCGCCGCCGAAAATTTCTCAGAATTCGACCTGCTCCCCGCTGCCAGCAGCCAGACAGAGCGTACAGTGCTGGTAGCTTGTGCTCGTGCTCGTGCTCGTATCTGCTGCTGTGCACTGGGCACTCCCGGGGCGCATGCTCGTATCCCCTACGGCGCACCGCGCACGCGTAGTCCAACTCAGGCTTCACAGTCACGCGCCGTGTATCGATAATAAGCTTTATTGCAGTGCGACCGCGGTGAGCAGCTATGTGCCAGGCTCGCAGGACGTGAGCGACTAGGGAGCGTCGACGGCGGTCGACGGCGCGCCTACGACAGTACTCCAGCCGACACTCGGGTATCCCAGGCTTCCAGCCTCCAGGACGAAAGCAAAGTGGATGAGGGCATTGATGCCCGGCTGTGTGAGCCCCTTACATGCCCACCGTGTCGACGTAGCCCCTCCATTGCTCGCGCCCGAGCTGGATGGTCTACTTGGCACTGTGTGCATGTGTAGGGCCTGCCAGTGCCCAAGTTCACGTTGGGATGCGGATTACCGTGCCAGCTGTGCCGCATGCGAGCCCTCGACGAGCACAGCGCGGCTACTTAGGCTCGCGCTCGAGCTGGATGGTCTGGGTGAAGCGCTGTCTTCGTTGGGGGCTTGCCGCTGTCTTGACCTCGACCTATCGCAAGCAGCGAGTCTGGGCTTCAGAAATCCCAGTGCGTTCCCGATACTAGCCTGCTCGCGGTCTGGGGCCCCGGCGAAGCTGCTGTGTCCGTGGACGGACGACCTTCTCGGCGGCGCTCACTGATACTGTATGGTACGCGCTGTTGGAGAACCTGAACGTGCACAGCAGAACTCGATCTCTTGCCAATGTGCGCCGCGGCCAACTGCACGATCCAACCGACTTCGAGTGGTGTGTCTCCTACTACTGCTTCAGCACGCCTCAGAGTCAGACGCGAGGGCCCTTGATACCTGCCTGCATGCGTCGCGGGCCCTCACCAGCGAAGCTGGCCGCTGTCCATCGTCGGACGAGCTCCCCGGCGTCGACGTCGCATATCACACATTGGCGCGATCGGAGAACGTGCAGAGCAGAACGACTCGGAGGTCTCTATCCAATGTACGTCCTTGCCGACTGCCAGAATCAAGCGGTGTGCCCGGTCGGATATCTACGCGCTTCCCCATCCTGCTACTGCATCAGCACACTTCCGACGCTCGGGTCCCTGTCAGGATATCTGCCTGCATAATTCCCACGTGTATGGCCTCCGAGCCGCGGGCAGGCTTTCCTCGGGCTGGTCGTTCTGCTCGTATACATCCCAGACGAAGGGGTACCCAGCGGCCTGGCACCCGCGACGACTTCTCTGCCAGAGTGCGCATGTTTAGGCTCCCTTCTCCATGTGAGCGAATAAATGGAGTCGCTGCAGCGACTGGTGCTCACCACACCATGACCGCGGAGATCTCTCGCTTACAGTGCCCGACCGTGGCCGCCTGGAAGCGCAGACCCCCAGGCATGGATCAGAGTATCATATCAGAGACACCGGACTCGTTTGTCGGGTGCGCCTTCGAGCCAAGATCTGCAGTAGAGCCGGCGACTATGCTTGTATGCCGGCGAGGCGGCAACCCGCGTTCAGGTTTGCGAATCGAGCATTACAATTCAGCGCCGGAAAATGCGATATTGCCGGAAAGTGGGCGGTGGGGAACCGAACAGCGAGGTAAATTGCCCTCTCCAGCTCAGTGAAACGGGCATCTGCGGGAAGGTCGAAGAAGAGGTGAATGCCCATGTGATGCCTACCAGTGCAGGGTCGCTTATCCCAAACAAGCAGGTTCTTTCGTGGGCCGGCGTCGTATCAATATGGTCTGCGGTCCTGAGTCCTCGTGCCCTGCCTGGCTCTCCCGCAAATTCTGCGATGTTGTCCGACGACTTATCCCAGGCCAGTTGCATCATAAACGCACCTCGTCCTCGAGGCCGTGGACGCGTTGGGACTTTATGCACTGCAACTGCAACCAGGAGCAGAGGGCCGGGGGATTGTTGTGTTCGCCGGCTAGCCCCGACGACAGCACCCTGCGCCGTGACATCCCCACCCGACACACCTTCGTCGCTGCAGACTTGCCCGCTCGTCTGTGGGTGCCCTCCTCTTCACATATACCGGACGCCCGACCTTGGGTATGGCACATAACCCCCCGACTTGGCTGGCGCCGCGCGTCGCGACTCTCGACGTCGCACCACGCTATCGATTGCGCTCCAGAGCCTTGAGACCGCCGCTGGCCACGGTCTTTCAGCACGGGTGGTCGCCTGTCTCCTTGGTGGACAGCCGGATTTGTCGCCGGCGCCCGCGCGACAGGCTACAGAGCAGATACTTAGCGCCGCCTGGCATTCTATCACTCGTCGTCCCGGTCCAGTTCCACCTTCGCATCGAGGGCGGATGCCGTGATCTACGTATACCGCGCTTGTATGTCCTGATCCGTGGCTTGCAGTCGACCAGCACGACACCACGAATCCCCCTTCCACCACGTCGCATTCGCTTCCGGGTTATCGTCCTGCACGGCGCGCCGGGTCCATGCATCACTCCTCCTCGGTATCTCGACAATGCCGCTGGCCATTTCACTGTCATTGTCTCGCTGTACACTTCCGGATGCGTAGAGCTCAGTCTGCGGGGCCCTGCGCACGACTTCGGATCCTTCGCCCCCCAGGCTGCGAGCCTCGGAAGAGAAGCGCATGTATCAAGGAGTAACGTCGAGGGTACGTTGGCTCCCCAGCAGATCGACCATCGCCTATCTAAACAAGCGGTATTCCAGGATAATTTGTACCCCCGCTGTGTACATGCAGCTCTATCGTCTCTACACTCCTGCGGGACTAGAGAGTGACACGTCAGGAGCAACGCCGAGGCCACTACTCACTGAGTACATTCACTCAGTCCGCGCAGTGTAACGTGCTGATCTCAAATTCGCAACACAGACCAAACGGCGCGCATCGTGCACAACTTCGAGCTCGGTCTGCCCAACCTGTGCGCCAAGATCTACAAGACGGCGGGCGCGCAGCTTCGCCGTCCTCAGAACGTCTTTCTGGTGCATCCCGCCTGTGCGTCACTCGAGCCCGCTTCATGCAGCAGAGGATGCCATGACCCCGGCCGGCCTGAGCTTCCGGACCGCACGTACGCGCTCACGCCTGGACAACTCATGCGCGTTCTAGTATCCCCAATGCTCGAAGATGTGACTCATCTCGTATCGCCGTACGTGACCGACTGCATATACGGGATCGTACCCTCACGGCCTCATGCAGCCGAGGCTGCAATGCATGCCATTATTGTGCAACGAATTTCTGATATGCTGCTCACTGGCAGATCATGTAGCCTGGATATCTCGGTCCTCTGAAGCAGCGAATTTGATGCATTTCACATTCTCTCTGCTGGAGAAGCGTCACAGGCGTTGTTTCCAATGCGCGTAGAAACATCAAGGACGCCTCCCGCAGCTCCTCAGACCGAAAAACAGGCTCGCGTCGCAAAAGACTCCTTTGAGCATCGTTGTGTCTTTCTGGGCATACACCGCTGTCACAGACACACGTGACAAGGATATCTCGAACAGATACCTATCCAAGAATTCCGCGCCGAGGTCGGGGAAGTACGACATGCCTCGAGGCGCGTTGGTCATCGGCCGCTGGCAGTGCCTGGTGACCGTTATCCGTCGTTCAACCTCCACCAGAGTGCGTCTATTCACGCTCCTTTCGGGTTCTCAGCAAAGGATACCTGATGAATTTCTCACTGTGAGAGTCACGGTCGCTGCCCACGGACTCCAAGTCGCAACTTGCACGCTTTCGCAGCGCTCTGAAGACTACCGGTTACTTCGGCTTCTCAGCGCACAAGCTACAGCTACCGTGATGGCCCTGGCTCCCGGCCATTTCCCAATGCAAGGGAGGCGGGTTCTGCCAGTGCGCCGGATTCCCAGATGGCAGAATCTGCCAGTGTGTGCAGCGCGTTCAGCACGAGGCGTCGGTGTGCTCCTCCGAATACCGATGTACTCATGCTTCTCAGGAAGGGCAGATATCTACATAACGGCGTCTCTGTATGCCAAACAATTCTCTCATTTGTCCCCAATTAGGACGCTCATGCTTCTCATTCTGGGGAAATCTAACTCTTGTTATGCTTTGCCACTGGGCTCCCGATGCTGATTACAAGCAGAGTCGATCTGTAGAGTACAGGCCAGATATTCGCGGTACTTAGCTTGCAGAACGGCCCGGGGCACCCCTGAGGACTGAGGACTCATGCGGGTCAGCTGGCAGTGCCAGGTGAGATTCGCAAGGTCGTACGAGCGCCCAAGATCTGGCAGTGACAGCTCCACTGCAGGAGGATTCACCTGTCACTAGTACTGGCAGCCAGTGTCGCTCTTGCCCGAAATGCGGTGGTGGGCACGAGACGCTCAGGTTGCCACTTTACGTCTTTCACCTACTCACCTCAATACCGACCGCGACGAATGAGGATACAGTATAAAGCCTCGCGTCACGGTGCGCAGCTCTCCTAGCTGTGGCCGCCTCTTTCGCTCTCTCTCCCCCGTTTATAACCACTTGCCACACGCAGGTGACTCTGCACTCGTTGTGTTCAGTTTTGTTTCGCGCCGGCTGACACGCCTGCTCTTTGAGTACTAAGCATGTCTTCCAACACCTCCACCTTCCCTGCCGCCAACCATGGCCCGGTTTCTTCGCCGACGGCCCTCTCCCCGTATGTCTCTCTACACGAATATCCTACACGTCTTTCTCATACGTTTCGCCACACACACAGCGTGTCTCTCCCCGCACACACCACGCCTTCCTCTGCGGCTACCCCTGCGTCCGCGCGGGAGACCACATCGTGAGTATCTAGAGTAGACAAGATTCCCTCTCCACACCGTTCTCATACTTCGTTCAGCAGCACCACTGCAGTGCCGGGCCGGTTCCGACGCATGGGCCTGAAGATCGCCCTTGCCGGCGCGCACGTCGTCGCGGCTGTCTGGGGCATCTTTGCGCAGTGCAGCGCCTCCGCGATGGAGGACTTTGACGACTTCGAGCTCGTCTGAGTGCTTCAAGTTGGTGCTGTCACACAGTCAGTATACCCCGCCCCCCTCGTTCTTCGCTCTCGTCCAACTTCGCTCTGCTCTCTCTCTTTGTATCCGCTCTGTTCCGCTGTTACCTCGCGCTCTCTCTGTATGCCGCTGCCATACCTATGCTGTCCCTGTATCACTGGCTGGTCCTTGTATAGTAGTTGTACTACTAGTACTAATGACATTACGACCCTCATTATTCATGAAGTCACGGACCGATTCAAAAATACCGGACACTGCCTTGTTTTGCAGTATGTACTGTATGCCTCATCGTCGCGTGGGGTGGCAAGCTTGGCCTCTGTCAGAGAAAAGTCCGCGGAGGCAAATAGCTTCGCGGAAGCATTGATGCCTCCGGGCTTCTGTGAGTTTTTCCGCACAAGTATATCATGTTCATTCGGAGGTGAAGCGACTCGGCCCTGGTCGATTTAATTGTAGAAGGAAAAATATAAAAGCTATCTCCCAAAACAAAAATTGCCATGAACAGTGGCCGTGAATGAATATAAATATCCACATAATTTATAATTTCTGCCCACACCCGATACGCTGACAGGGCCCAGGCACGATGCCCTGCACGTGAATGTGATAAGCGCAGATCGCAGTGCCACACAAATCAAGCTTTCTGCAGGGGCGCAAGCTGTATGTAAGCTGCCCGGGTTCTCTCGCCAGTGCGTTCTCAGCTTCTCCCAAAGCTAGCGCTACGACCCGAGCGGTGCCGCCATCCGGACATGTGGGCCCAAATGCCGTTAATGGCCCGCATAGAGATGCTGCGAGCATGTGCTCTGCTTGATCATGAAAAGCTGATGATGAAGCTATACACCTTAGAACAGATTTCGTTGCTGGGCAGCATGTGCGGCCCGTTCGGCGGTTGGGGGCCCCTGTGTCCCTCATCGCTCAACGCAAGCAATGGTTCAGGCTTCAGGCTACTGTAAGGAGGAGACAGCTGTCAGATGGGTGCCTGCGGCAGTATGTAGCGCCCACGCAAGCAATGTGAATGTACATCAGCTGAACCCTAGCAGCGGACAGACAGCGGGCCCAGGATCTTCGCAGCAGGAGAATAATGAGCTGAGAGAAAGCAGTATCGACGGACGAGGAGCCAAGAGGGACCGAGACGGAAGAGCCGGGTACCGCCGCAGTCGTATGTATGGCTCCTCGGCTGGAAGCGATCCGGTGGTGCAAACAGCGCGGGTACCCTCGCAGTCAGCCACTGTCGCTCAAAAGGCCCCCCGTCCGAGCGCTCTCCGCCCGGATTACCCACCTCGATGTCGCCCACCGTACACAAAATCGCGCTTGTGCTCGTCGCTGCGGCCGCCCAGGTGCTCGCTGCCGGCGGCACGCACCGCCAGCGCCATTGGCGGCGAGACGACGAGGACGAATGCGGGCCCACGGGAACCGACTCTCTTCTTGGCCTCCGGATTGGCTCGATCTTCGTCATCATGGCCACGAGCACATTCGGCACCCTGTTCCCGATAGTCGCCGCCCGAGGCCACTGGCATGTCCATCCCTTTCTCTTCGAGTCCGTAAATCCTCGAGATTGCTGCTTTTCTTATGCTGATTTTATTTTTCTTCAGATTTGTCAAATTCTTTGGCTCTGGTGTCATCGTAAGTCCCTCTCCCATCGTTAGATTGGTATCTCACCTCCTCAGATTGCCACTGCCTTCATCCATCTACTTGCTCCGGCCATAGAGAGCTTGGGTTCGCCGTGCCTTCCGCCAGGATGGGACACCTATGTGCGTAACAAACCGATCTCGCCGCAAGGGACCAACGTCTCATTATCTCTCAGCCCTGGGCGACAGCGATACCAATGCTGTCGGTCTTTGCACTCTTCATCGTCGAACTCATCGCATACCGCTGGGGGACGGCCAGGATGAACGCCATGGGCATGCCCGTCCACAGTACGCTCCCGCAACTGCTGCCGTTGACGTCTCGTGCTGAGAGCGATGTTTAGACACCCACGGACATGGTGTCGACCACTCTCAGGCCGCTGCCATGTCTCCCGCCCACGGACCCGAGCCCCCGCGCGACATCGAGATGACCAGCACGAACAGCACGAAGAAGGGCCTCGTGCCTCCCCCGCCGGAGGATCCGATCCACGACACCCGCGCCTCGATCCTCGCGCAGATGATTGGTGTTGCCATCCTCGAGTTCGGCGTCATCTTCCACAGTGTTCTCATCGGTCTCGCTTTGGCTGTCGACGAAGATTTCAAGGTTCTCTTCATCGTTCTCATCTTCCATCGTGAGCCGCATATCTCCTCCTTCTGCTTGACACGCTCTGAACTTGCCGTTCCTGCACAGAAATGTTCGAAGGACTCGGTCTCGGCGCCCGACTCGCCTACCTCCAGCTGCCCTCAAAATACAACTGGCTGCGGTTCGCCGGTGCCGTCCTCTACGGCCTCACGACGCCGATCGGCATTGCCGTCGGCCTCGGCGTGCGCACGACCTATGCGCCCGGCAGCGCGACCGCGTCGATCGTCAGCGGCATTTTCGACGCGTTCAGCGCGGGCATCCTGCTGTACACCGGGCTGGTCGAGGTGCGTTGCGCGCAGTTTGTTGGAAGCCTGAGGGAGATGGGCTGACGCGAGACGCAGCTCCTCGCCCACGAGTTCCTGTTCAACCCCAAGGTCCACCAGCTCTCCAACGGCCGTCTCTCGTTTATGTGCGGCTCCATGCTCCTCGGCGCGGGTATCATGTCCCTCCTTGGACGATGGGCATAAGTAGAAGGATCGCAGCTCGAACTGCGGCCTGTGAAACTCGCTTTGAACTTGTCAAGTCTGTCTCATTTTACTGAAATAATCTGTCGCATGCTGTCTCGCTACTTGGCGCGTATCTTGTACGCTACGGAGGTGTACGCTGTCGCAGTGTTTGGGCTCGGAATCTATTATTACTATTAGACTTTTGTTGCTGCATTACAAATGAAAGCATTTCCCGGTTGACCTCGGCATTGCGCGATGATTCAGTCCTTCACCATGAACGACGCGTTTCCGACGTTTCATGCAACATCGGTTTCCCCTGACTGCCCAGCACTCTACATTGATCATGAAATTCGCTGTGAACTGCACTGGCTTTCGTGTTCGTTGCGACAAGTGGCGAGAAGCGGTGTAACCATCATGGCTGCGTGACGATGTCTGGTTCTTACGCCACGGAGCATGCTGGCCACCCATCCTTCGGACAGCGCGAATTCCACTACTTAGATACCAGCTCGTGGGTTTCAAACTGATCTTCCCAGCGCAGGAATCTGCGTCGCGAGCTCCCGCCGGGTCGAAATCGGCGGCGGAACTGGCCAGCTCACCACGCCCTCGCGTGCTTCTGCGCTGCTGCAGCGCATGCTCGTCGTGCTTCTCCGCTATCAGAGCATGATCAACTCCAGGAATCAGGTCGACTATATATATATATATAAGTGCTCCTGCGTGCTCGCGCTGTGCAGGTAACCTGGTTGCTCTCCCTCCAAGGTCGATGAAGCTGAAGCTCGCGATCGCCGTACCGCTCCTGCTCGCCACCGCGCGCGCGGCATGGCGGCCCGCGGACACGCGCGAGCGCGTCAAGGTGGCGATGTGGCACGAGCAGAACGCCGTCTCGCCGCTCGGCACGCGCTTCAAGGTCTCCACGCCCGCGGTGAACCCGCTCGTCGCCGGCTCGCTGCGCTTTGTCGAGAACTCGGGCATCTGTGGTGCGCGCGCGCTCTTCTAGAGCACAGTTGCTACGGAGACGAATGCCCGTTTGCGTATTACTTATAGAGACGACGCCGGGCGTGTACCAGGCCTCGGGCTATGTCGATCTCAACCCCGATATGAGCATGTGGTTCTGGTTCTTCGAGGCGCGCAACAGCCCCGAGACGGCGCCGTTGAGCATCTGGCTGAACGGAGGGGTGCGTTCGATATCTATTATGTTGCTGATATCGAAGAGGCTTACTTGTGAGGTGTATGGCGCTGACCTGACAGCCCGGAAGCTCGAGCATGATCGGGTTGTTCCAGGTGTGTTCACGGTTGTGCTGCTTCGTTCTTCGTTGCTGGGAATGCCGATCACGAATCTCGCAGGAAAACGGGCCGTGCAGGATAAACAACGACTCGCGCGGCGTCTCGCACAATCCCTACAGCTGGAACGAGTACTCGCATATGCTGGTGCGTTTGCAGCACAGCACGCATGTCCTCTCCACTTCCCGACTGCTAAATTGAATATATATATAGTACATCGACCAACCTGTCGGTGTCGGTGAGTATTAAACCATGCAGACATCACGTCGTTCCCTGACCTGTCGTAGGCTACTCCCATGGTACTCTCGCGGTGACCGGGTCGTGGGCGGCAGCAGAAGCTGTCTATCAGATGCTGCAGCTGTTTTTCGCCGACCCGACCTTCTCCAAATACAAGACGGACTCATTCGCGCTCTGGACGGAGTCGTACGTGCTCCTTTTGTCCTTTCACAAGCTCGTCTCACCCTTCGCAGCTACGGCGGACATTATGGACCCGCGTTCTCGCAGTAGGTTACTCTCAACACTGTCTCGCACAGAAGCCCATTGACACATATTCTATTCCAGCTACTTCGAGCAGCAGAATGCACTTGTAGACTCAGGCGAGGCGGAGGGGCTTGTCAAGATCAACCTGAATGTGCTCGGCATCGGCAACGGCCTCACGGACCCTTTGAACCAGTACCCCGAATACCTCAACTTCGCGAAGAACAACTCGTATATTCAGACGGTCAGCGATACGGTCATCGCGCGCGCCAACACCTCGCTGTACAGCTCGAACGGCTGCATTGCACAGGTAAGCTCAGGGCGTTTGCCATGGTCCCTCGGAGCTCCGGCCTGAACACCTCGGTATGTGTCAGATCCAACGGTGCTACGACACGAACGCCGCGGCGACGTGCAATAACGCGCAGACTTACTGCAACAACAACGTTCTTTCTGCGCTGGGTGGAAGCCGCAACCTTTACGACGTTCGCACGACGTCGAGCGCGTATCCGCCCAGCATTAACAGTGCGTCATGTTCCTTCTCTGAGACGTGCCGTCGCTGACTGTTCGATCTCAGGCTTCTTGAATAATGCGACCATGATGGCACTCATCGGCGCAGAGAGCTCTTGGGTACAGTCCAACACCGGAGTGTACGTCTCACACTCCACTTTCCTCGTCGCGTTCACTCATGAGGACGGATGCGTAGCTACTCGCGCTTCTCCCAATCGGGAGACTGGATGAAGGTGCGCTATGCGGAGCTGTGGCAAAGGATGCAGAGCCCTCATATCTGCTGAAGAACTCCTCACCCGATCTTGCCTTTGTCGTCGACAGCGGCGTGCGCACTCACATCTTTGCCGGAGACGCTGTGAGCATGCACATTCTGTCGTCATTCGGGTGGACTCCGTACTCATTCATGCGTAGGACTTCATCTGCAATTGTTTCGGTGTGGAAGCAGTGGTACGTTTGCTTCGATTGATGCCAACGACGCAGTATGTAATGAGATGAACGTTTGCCCCAGGTCGACAACTTGCAGTCCAAGTTCCAAGAAGAGTACAGCCAGCAGAGTTTCTCGAACTGGACGGTGAACGGCGTCCATGCCGGGCTGTACAAGAACGCGGGTACTCTCAGTTATCTGCGTGTGGCTGAGGCGGGACACGAGGTGCGATTTGTGCCATGCCGAGCGGTTGAGAGCTTTCCGCTGATGCAGGGGTCAATAGGTGCCCGCGTACGGGAAGCAAGGACTGGAGGTCGGCCAGGCCGCCCTCGAGTTCTTCAAGCAGGTGATGCAGGGATTACCCATTTCGTCTGTATAACGTGGGCTGCGTACTATATTTATCAGAAAGGCATATATGTACTTTGGCCGTCATAAGCTGGAAATGCAGAATCAGTCGGCGCCGCTGCCCACGTCTCAGACTCCGTCACCATCTGAATCGGAGCCTTCATCCGACGCTGACTCAGCTGTGGATGGAAGGTCAGCTCAGAGTGTACCTCTTGCGCGAGACCATGAAAACACGTACATATTTCTTCGACGCCATCGCTGCCGTCTTCAGCCTCGTCGCTGCCGTCTTCAGCCTCGTCGCTGTCGTCTTCGTCTCCAATATCATCATCACTTTCGTCTTCTAGTTCATCGTCACTACCGTCCGACTCCTCCAACAGTTGTTCCATCATCCGTTCCAAGGGTAGCTCATGGCGCGCCTGCTGGATCCGCAACTCCTCGCGAGGGTCTTCGCCAAACCGCCTGCGGCGTACTGCGATATGTGCAGCATCGCCCGAGTCAGCGTTGATCTGATTGAGTCTGCGCATCGCCTCGTCCGGCGCGAGCTCGCCATGCAGCACCTTCAGGCCGACCTGCAGGCCGGTCTGCTTGCGCTCTGCCGACGTGCGCGCATACTCGGCTTCCACCGCGGCGTACTCGGCGAATATAGCAGCGATCAGGTCGCGCCAGGGGACCGTCACGCGCAGTGTGTTGTGGTCGAGGACGAGATTGCGGAGCTGTCCGGAGGACCATCAGACACAAGCCTCAGTGCGTGTTGGCGGGATATGGGACGTACGCGTATGTTGAAGATGTACTGCTTGTTGAGGACGAGGTCTGGGTAGGTCTTGCGGCAAAACAGGCCGACGGCCTTGCGTGTCTTCTTGTCGCATTCGCGATCTTCGAATATCGCTGTCCTATCGTCCTCGAGGCGTGTGAATGAGAACCGGCCGTCGAGATCTATGGATTCGCCACTATCGGTGTACTGAAAGCCGTCAATGTGAGGGAGATTCTGTAAGCACCCCCCGCCCCACGCACATATGGGCCGCCCTTGTACTTGTAGTGTAGGAACGCTCTTGGAATCCAGCGGCGTCGAGCGATCAGCTCAATGTAGTCTCTCCAGGACTTGGAAACTGGTAGAAGGATAAGTCGTGAGTTGTCAAAGGCATTGTTCATGCCGCTTAACATGCCTAGGCGCATTAGCAGCCAGAGGTCGTGCCAGGTGGGGTAATGGTCGATGACCCGATATTCCAATTCAACGGGAAGCTTGAGCCGAGCGGGTATAATAGGTAGAGCATTGCGGGCTTGAACCTCTTGCTTAAGGACCTCAGCGCGACTCATCATCATTTGAATGAAGCCTGCATCGTCCGCAGGGTCGGCTGCATCGTGCGTGTCGCTATCCGAGCCATCCTCGCTTTGACGTTCAGTATCGCTGTCTTTATTGTCCGTATCATCGGGCCCAATCTGCGGCGAAGAAGAAGCTGGGAGGGTGGACATCGGGACAAGATGCGGAGATTGGAAAGTCTGCTCCGCGTCAAGGATCAAATCCCCATGAAACGCGTGACGTCACGCGTTCCTAACGCTAACCGCAGCAACGATACCTAATGAGAAAAACAGAGTACATACTTTCGTGGGTGGCGCTTGAGAACCCTCACTGTGGTTGAACATCTGATGCAGCCGGAAGATTGGTGCCCATGGTATGTAGTTCGACTGGAACGCTATACAGCGCGCGGCGCGCCCGTCTGCTTGCCGATTCAAGGGCGCGCTGTAAATAGCGTCTGCTTTAAGGAGACTACAGTAGGCTGGAACGCGAGCAGGTGATGTAGGCGTGGTCCATTGACTGTATAGCGTAGGGATATGCGAGCTTCCTGCTGGATGACCTCGGCACAGCTCATCATCATTTGCATGAAGCTCAAATTGTCCTTCGGTTCGGCTGAACCGCGCTTCAAATTGCTGTCTGAGCATTTTGGCATTGACTCTTGCAGTCGTCTGGTTCAGCTGGGGTATAGCGGGTGTCTTTGGTGTCATCGAGTACTGGTGAAGAAGACGGCAGTGGAACGGACATCAGGACACAAAAATCGGAGATTGTAAATTGGGTTCTCAGCGTCAAAAGTCAAATTTGACGAAACGCGTGACGTCAGACGACGATTCCACTCAGTCAATGCCGTTGCGACGATAGTGCTCCTGCAAAAAGAGAGCGCTCTCACGCGTCGACATCTGTCCTTTCTGCCGTAATTCCTCCTCCCGCGCGTCGTCGTCGGAGTCGACGGGGTCGCAGCCAGCAGCGAACCGCAGCTTCTTGATCCGTTCAATCTCGCCCGGGTTCGCGATGCCCCAGGTGCGCTTGTAGACAGTCGTCTGCGCATCGTCCATGCCGTCGCTGAAGCCGAAAACGAGCATTTTGATCGCCTCCATTTCGTCCATCTCGCCGCGCGCCATAGCGCGCTTCATCCGGGAGGCGCGACGCCACTGCTCACGCATGCCGCGTTTCATCTCTGCGTTGACGGCATTTTCCTCAGCGAAGATTCGCGTCACGAAGTTGCGCCACGGCACGCGTGCCATCAAGTTTGCCCAGTCGAAGGTCATGCCAGGAATCTAGCGACGCCAATGAATGGAGCTGAAGACAGACGGTTCTGAGCGAACCAACCTTGACTTTGAACACATAGTGGCCAAGTACCACATCCGGGAAGGCTACACGCTCGCATTCGCGCGCGATCCGCTTGAGGTGTTCATCGGCGCAGTCGGCGTCGCGGAACACTGCAGTGCCGTCTTCCTCGAGCCGCTGAAATCTCCACGACGAGTCCATGATCAAATTCAGAGTAAACTGCGCTGAAGTAAGCTCGGGGTTTTCAGGAAAGGCAGTAGCAGGGGCGCACGTTACGACCATTGGCGAAATGGAGGTAGGAGCGTGCAAGCCACTTGCGCTGGGCCAGCTCCTCGATATGGTCACGCCACGCTTTACAAACTTCGCGTCTACGGTAAGCGTTGGACTGGACACGGTGACACCGAGTCATTCACCCAGGCGGTACGTGAGCCACTGTTCGCACCAACGGCGCGCGTAGTAAAGCACCAAGAGTTCAAGCTCGGTTGGCAGTTTTAGACGCGCAGGAAGGGCGGGCAAGTGATCTTCGTCGTGATAGTGCGCATCGTATTCTACGCCAGAGTCAAAGTCGGACTCATCGTCCTCAAAGTCGGATTCATCGCCGCCATCCGAGTCAGACAGATCGCTATCGTCGGCATGCGCATCCGCATCGCGCACCAAATCCGTTTCGTCGCGTGCGTCGGTGGTAGAGGCTTGTTCGGCACTCATGGCGGCAGAGAAAAATGCGAAGGTAAGCGAAAGAACCTTTTGGCGGAGAACGAATCAAGCTCGCAAACTTTAAACCTGGTGTCAAAGTGTGATCACATCATGACTTTAGCCTTTTACCGTTCAATTCAGTGCTCCCGCGATGCGGCTGTTTGAATTTTGAACGTGCCCGCAAAAATACAAAATCGAAAGTGAGCAAAAGGTTTCACACCTTTTCAATAGCAACAAAACCAGAGTGCCCTGGGTCCCCTCAAGCTGTATTGCAGCGACAAATAGATATGTACTGTGACCGTCGCTTCTTCTCCAGACAAGGGAGATATGTCGGCCAAGGCAGAACACAAAGGCCTGACGTCGACATCGCAGACGGTAACCGTGGCCCGGGTTATACTGCGGCGTCAATGACACGTAGTGGTAATGGACGAAGGATGCGGCGCCAGATGACCAGTTGCGCATGCTAGAATGCACGCGGTAAAAGATGTGGAATAGGTCACAGCGCCAGCCAGCCACAGATTAATCACCATGGGAAGGTAACTTCCAAGCTTCTGAGCGAACCAGCCTCCCCAGGAAGTGCGAGAAGGAGAAGACTCGGAGCAACTAGGGGAAGGTAGGGAAGAGACGTTCGAAGGCGACGAACCACGGAAGATGCACTCGCAACAGTTCTTAGCCACCCCCGATCGTGATAACAACGCTGAGCATGGCTAACAGAGCGCCACAGCTACGAGAGCGGGCTTTTTTTTTTCTTTCCTTTTCGAATGCAATTCCGCGCGTGGCCTTCCGGGTGCAATATGTAGCCCAAATCGTTACATGCAGATCGCTGCACTCCGACGTGTTCTTGACGCATTGGCAATCGAATTCACGAGGCGGCAGCCCGGAGCAGCGCAGAAAAGGCCATGGTAGTCTCTTCGCTGACCGCGGCTGGCGATGGCGTAGTACTTCGGAACGGGGATGTGCGGGACGAGCGACCAATATCCGACTGAAAGCCATCGCGCATGCGAGAAACAGACTGCGGTGCGAGTTGACAGAGTCCGTCTAGGTCGAAGGCTCGTCGTCTGCGCTCGTCCAGCCGAAAACCATCGCCCCAGCTGAACCAGTTTATCAACATGCACCACTGAGCAGATCCACCCTCCAGACGGATAGTTGAACAGCTCGGCGCCGTGCTCGACAAGGCACGACGTGATTGGGGGCACTAGCAGCAGACCGGGCCAGAGCTCAGAGGAAGACTGAGCAAGGAACGCAATGAAAAGGGTGAACGCCGGAATGATAGCGATGGTGCGACTGGATCAGACAAGAAGTCGAAAAACGGGCGTTGGGCTCGCATTGAAGGCATCAGCTGTTCGCGAAGGCGGAAGCGGCTCGCGCTCGTTGTCGTTCGCAGTGGCGCCAAGTACGCGCCAGAAACGCAAGAAGCGCATCGTCCAAGCGCACCGGAGAGCATGCGGGCGCGCGGTATGCGTTCAATAGGTTCTAGTGGGCGCGCTGGACGCCCACGGTCGCGAACGGCGGATTTGTGCGTCTAGAACGCAGTCCCAATGGGTATATATATCAGACGGTTGAGTTGAACAGAGGCCGACCATGAGAGTTGGAGTTTGACAGCTCGCAAGCAGAAGCAAACATCTCACGCTCAGTCAGGGTGTGGCCGGCCGAGGCTCTTCTGGGCGTACTCATCCTCCCACGCAGCAGGTTCTTTGCACCCTGATGAGTTGGAAAGACGAAGTTTGTGCAAGACAACAGTGCGTGGATGGTACAGACCCAGATCAGCTATGTACACGGGAGGCAGTTGGTACCATAATAAGCAGGAAAGCGACGAGGATCCTATGATATAGAATACAATGCTGCAGCGACTCAGTGTTTGTGAGGTGGTGGGTGATCAGTTACAGACAGAAGAAAGCAAGGCCACCCTCAAGCTTGCGCCGGCGCGACTAAATATAGGTCGCTCCAGGCGTTCAAGGAGAAAGCGAGCATGAGTGTGCGTATGTGGAAGAGGGAAGTAAATAGGAGAGCGTCGACGTCGAATTTAGAAGGCTACGTGTCCGCCATGCGCCGGACGTCGTCGCCAAAGGCGAAGACCATGTCGACGATCCGCTCCGCGAGCGCCTGCTCGTCGTCGAAGAACTGCGGCGACGCCGCGCTCCATGCCCCTGCGGGCATGAACATGCGCGCTGGCTGCGTGAAGGCTGCAGCGATGCCCTGGGCGATGCCGTGAGCGGCGGACATGCTGTATGACTGCTGCTGTTGTTGCTGTTGCTGCTGTGGTGGTCCCGGCAACTGCGGAGGTCCTGGGGGGAATTGCACAATGGCCGTGGCGGGCGCAAGACCGGCCGCCAGGCCATGTGCAACGCTGTGGGACGGCCCGGCCATCATCTGCGCTTGAAGCGAGTACATGTTCTGCGGCTGCTGCATCTGGTTCATATGTTGATGAAGGATGTTGATCTGGTTATTGAGGTTTGCATGCTGGATGGTCTGGGGATTGGGATACGGCGCGTGGCGCGCGCCGGTGGTCGCGCGACGCAGGACGCCGCCGCGCTGGGGTTGCGGGGCCGGACTGGATTGGGGACTTTGGAAGACCTGATTGCGGAATATCTCGCGGGCCTGGGCCAACTTGGTCGAGTCGACGAGGCCGATGCGCTGTGCCTCGTCGATGGTCAAATAATTCTCGCGGCGGACGAGCGCGACGTAGGCCTCGCGGACCCAGTGTCGCTTGTCGTCGAAGCGCTGGGCGATTTCGACCTTGTCAACGGGGTCGAGCGGGAAGCGGGACATTTCCTGGAATGCGCGCTCATGTATCCATTCGACCTCTAGTCTGTGGGCCACGTCGAGAATGGCCTTCCAGGCGGGCAGACTCTTTTCCTGCGAGGCCCTAGGCCGTTCGGTCCCGTTTCAGCGAAGTGTCACGGAACCAGCCGAGGAACGGACTCACGCAGGAGACGTGTAAAGCATGTCCAGCAGAAGCTCGAAGTCGGACGGCGACAAATCGCTCAGATGGATCGGGTCCTCGTCGACCGTGCCCTCCGTCGTCTCCGGCGCCTGCGGCAGCGACAGCATCGAGCGGAAGAACGCCGAGTTGCGGCTCAGGATGGACCTGTGCAGCCTGAAGAGCACCGTGCCGACCTGTGGAACGAGGCCGCCGGTCGTCAGCAACGAGTGAAACAGGCGCCGGTGGCGACACAAGCGGGCGCACCAGAAGCACAACATTGCCGTCGTCGATGTAGTAGCTGGGGTGGCGAGTCGGGGTGCCAGCGCCCATGTAGGACGAGCTGAGGGTCGACGACGAGCCGGCGCTGTCCATCGGGCACAAAGGGCAGAGGAACACGGCCCAAACTCAGCTGGCCGCCGACCGTGGTCTTTATACCCCCGCGCCGAGCCGGTCTCCCGGTGCAAACTCGCGTGGCAGATCGGCCGCGCATCACCAGCGTGCCTTCCTCCGACCGTCGTCGCCTCAGTGCCTGGGCGGTACGGGCCTGCTGCACGAGGCACAAGGCTCTCCCATCAGTCGATCTCCCGTCTCACAGCTCTGTTGGGCTGATCTACGCGCCTCCAAGCATCTCCTAGAGAGCGTGAGAAACGCTCCTCGCCCTGCTGCCCCGGCATCACCGAGACGGCCGGACTCTTGCTGGAAAGCACCATTCTCAGCGGAGTGCCCGAGATCCCAGCCTCACGAGGTCCATGCAGCTCGGAGGCGAATGAACTCATCGCTGATGCCACATCCACGCGGTGCCTCATCCAGACGACCCGTTCGAAGGCATCGGTAGGAAACCCTTGACAGAAAGGCAAACATGTGCGCTGTACTAGTAGCCAACATGACGTCCATACCATATCGAGTCCCAGCAGCCTCGAGTGCCTTACCGGACGATCAGGCTCAGACTGTCAACTTCATACCAGTCAACATTGGACAATTCTACCCCACAGGGACCAGACAAAAACACTCCCTGTGGTGAGAATTCCATTGCGAATGTACAGTCATGACAGTGTTAGACGCGGGGAGATGATCGTCTGCAAATCTCTACGATATCGGGAGCACACTTGTGGCTGGCATTTGACTTTGCGGCGAAGTCGTCAACGGCTTCCGAGTCAAATCAGATCGCCCGAAGGTCGGATGTCAGCTTGTGTAAGTCTGTCAGCGCCCGGGAAAGGTCCCCATCCTCCATCTTCGTGACGTCCACGCAGCCGAACTCGGAAGCGATAGGACTCCTTACGTAAATTAATACTTGATGCAAAGTTACGTAAATAGCAAGATATCGTACCGTTACCGACCTGCGTAAGCTCAGTCCTCCATGGAGGTGGTTCAAAAGAAAGCGGTGAAATGGTAGTAGCACCAAGGGGCGCCTGTCCGGCATCTCCATCGCATTTCTCATCAACATCACAGAAATGAAACGCGCATTCAATCTCCGCGCGTCGGCTCCATGATCTCTCCCAGTTTCTGCCCTAGGCTCTCCACGGAAACACACGGTGCCCTCAGCCCGAGCTATGTCTGCGGATAATACACAACGGATGCCTGGCCGCGTTCCCCCGATTAAGACGGAGGCGAGGAAGGCCGTCGGGAATTCATGGAACGCCGCTGGTGGCCGGACTCCTAATACTGTTGCCATCAACTCATAGGATATGTACGGGCGAATAAGCATGCAATTATAAGGCGGAACACGAAGAAATCCAAGATAAGGACGGATTTCCGCTCTGCTGGTGAACCTGCCGTGCCCAAAGGCGCGCATCTCCCGCCACCTCGGCGCGTAGCTCGGGTCCCTCAAGTGGAGCGAAAAATTATTGGATTGGTGCTACTCTCCCGTCTCATATGGTCTCACATCTTTCGGGTGGCATGCAAGTGCGAAACTGAAGAGATACTGCCTCAAAGAGCCTCGCGGCGACTCAGAAGTAGCGGCGGGCCGCCCCCACACCGGTGATTATTCGCCCGCTGTGGAAGCCTTGCCATGTCCCACTTTACTTGCACGGACGATCTTTATCTCCCCCCACCGCCATTTTAGACACATTCCATTTCTCAACCACAGTGACAGATGACCCTGCCCCCCACCTACCCTGGCGATGCCGGGATCGGTCCCCAGTACGCCCGTGTATTCTGCCTAGCAGTAGCGCCTTAGTTTTTCCTCTCTGTTGTTTTCATTCAGGTACAGTCAGCGCCCACTATGGATCCTGCATCTTCCGGCAGCAGGTTCGAGTAGCCTGCGGCAGGTCGATCACACAGAGAGTCCTCATCATCGCCATTGACTCTGAAGAGTCTCAGGCCGGTAAATGGCCCGGCAGCCTGAGTTTCCCCGCAAACATTTAGTATCCTGAGGAGGATCCTCGTATGCTAATCCACTACCCTGCGGTGCCTTATCATCGGCATGCCTGTGAGACCCCAGTGCTCCGGTGACTAGCTTTCGCCGCGGCAATTTTGCTGTCACATTTTCATCCTCCCCGTCAGTTCTCAGGCTACCGGTAGATACCCTGAAGCGCGAGCTGGATTGAGGAGACATTCGCGTGGAGGATTTCCATCGCGGGCATGCCCTATAGAATTCTCATGCCATCGTAGACCGGTATGCCAAGCCACCTCAGGCTATCAGACATGCAAGTGTAGTAAGAGAAATGCATGGGACAGCAGTCGAGAAGCTCTGCTACTCGCATACTTCACGCTGCCGAGAGGGGCGCGAGAAGGAAGGGTTTATATATGTCGGCATCGCCGACCTCATGGCCCAACGGCGTCACACACTAAACAGTCCCAAAACCGCTCATGACACGCGCGATTGGAAGGCTTGTAGCCCCGGGACATGGGGCATGTTGAGTGTTAGCAGTCGCCGTCCGGGTGGAGGCCGGCAGACTCGGATAATGGCGGATTAGAGGTGCAGAGCTCTATAGAGCTTGTCCAACTAACGAATGGTGAACCGACCGCGCAGGAGACCTTGCTGTGGTTCAGGGAATAGCCTGAGTGTCAAATGGCGATGTCCAGGCTAGACTTTCTCATTTTCCAATCCGATGCGCACCAATACCAGCCCGTCGCCACGTGCACGGCGGCCGGCGCAAGATGCAAACAAAATAAGCTGCTCTTAGCATGCAATTAAAGTTTCAGCCTCTCCGCTGCCAGGATTCCGCGTGTCTGGCGCCGTGAATCCATCCATTGCAAATTTTCCTATCCTCCTTATACTGTACAAATATTATTTTATCCAAAATCGAGCCCTTATCCAATTTTCTGAGGTGTTTTCCAAGATCTTACCCCTCCATCCAAGATTTTGTGAGAGATCCAAGCTGCAGGACTTGTCATTCAGATTGATGTCACCGGATCCAAATCCGGTGCCGGCAATCCAAACTGGGCACACCCCAGATCCAAGAAATACTTCCGGAGATTCAATTGCAATCCAACCCAATTCCAAGTGATTCTGAGCTCTCTCATGAGAAAAATCGAAGCTATAATTTATTCTCAGAGAGTATCGGAGTCCGACGATTCTCGGGCCCGAAGGTCGGCAGTGTCTGACCGACCCTCGGAGCAGCTCTATGGTGAGGATCCGGACCCTCCGGACACTGCCGACCTTCGGGCCCGAGAATCGTCGGACTCCGATACTCTCTGAGAATAAATTATAGCTTCGATTTTTCTCATGAGAGAACTCAGAATCACTTGGAATTGGGTTGGATTGCAATTGAATCTCCGGAAGTATTTCTTGGATCTGGGGTGTGCCCAGTTTGGATTGCCGGCACCGGATTTGGATCCGGTGACATCAATCTGAATGACAAGTCCTGCAGCTTGGATCTCTCACAAAATTTTGGATGGAGGGGTAAAATCTTGGAAAACACCTCAAAAATTTGGATAAGGGTTCGATTTTGGATAAAATAATATTTGTACAGTATAAGGAGGATATTTTCCGGCCAGCAGCAAACATACGCACACTATTACCAACAGACACGCAGGGGCCTCGGAGACGGGACTACCGAAAAACAAAACAATTCTTCCAAGAAGGGTCGTCGACTCCACCCGCGCACCACCAGCCCGGGGCGGACACGGGTCTATCCCACGATCATATCACGAATTACTATGCGGAGACAAGCCAGGATTAGTTTTGGAGCGCACATTGTCACGGTCGGCCGGCATTTGATCCAGCGCGTCGTCCGCGCTCAGGGAGCTGGCGAAGTAGGGCTCAGATTCGCGTTCGGGGGGCTATGCCGCCACCGCCAGGTTAGCGCCTGAGAAACGCTGCAGAGCGCGGGCGAGACTCACGCCAGGGCGCCGTGGTAATAGCGGCACACGTAGAGCCAGTCGGCGTGCTCGAACGAGTCGTCCGCGTAGCCCAGCTTCACCCAGCGCGAATTCTGGTGGGCCTGCCGTCGCGCAGCACGCGTGAGCAATTTCTGCCGAATTTTTGCGCGGGGGGACGTACGTAGACTTGGAGGACGGCGCCGACGAAGCGTCTGCCGTGCTTGTCGAGGAAGGAGACCTTCTGGCCGACGCGCGGGTTCGACGCGGTCCCCGGCGCGGCATTGAGAAGGCTGGCGTTGGCGCTGTTCATTCTGCGAGTTCGGAAGGCGAGAGCGAGAAGGCGAAGGCGAAGGCGCGAGGGAGGAATAGGCGTGCGCTTTGGGACTAGAGCATTGGAGTGGGAGAGCCTCGTCGCGTTTTATACGCCGCGAAACGTGGACGTGACAATAGCTGGCGGTGACGACCAAGGAGATCGCCGTACGGTGTTGCAGCGTGATGGGCGAGATGGATCGTATGCAGCCGCGGGCGCGAAGTCCGTGCGCGGGTGGCCCACCCTTGAGGCCTTTCCCTGCCCGCGTATTAGACTTTGATGAAACCCTGGCAACCCTTCGTCCATGCAGTAACAGAGCATGACGTCCATCACAGACGCAGACTGCTGGGACAACTGCACGCGTGGCAGGCAATGCCCTATGGAGGGCAATCGCAGGGAGCTGAGGGCAGGGAAACTGCCGGATGCGGTGGGAGCAGTACGCACGGGCGCCAGTGACCCGGCAAGCCTGAGATTATCGACGCGTGCCTCAGGAGCCAGGATGTGGCGGGATGGGCGGTGCGGGGACGGCGCAGCAGCCACCCCGGATTGAGCCAAGTGCTGCTTTTGCAGTTGGGCCACGGTCTGTGGCGGACGCTGAGACTCGGAGCCAGGCTGCGACTCGGAATGAGGCATGCGTCCGGATGAGGTATGTCAGGCGACTTCTAGTCCCTGTCGCGGCACATAGAGAAAGCGATACACTAACACACCACACTGTCAGCCTAGAATCAAAGCAGATGCAACAGGACACCGACCGAACGATTGTGCCCAGTGTCCAGTGCCACAGCGCCCGGCCGCGGTACATACGCTCTGCATCTGCAAGGGCAGCCGCTTCCCGCTGGCAGCATGAGCGCGAGCGCCGACAACGTTAACAGATCTCCATCCTCCCTAGGCCTAAGGGCGGCGGAAAGACTCCTGCGGGTGGGAACGCAGTCTCAATGCCTCGCCCCGGAAGTCCCGCACATGACCCAGCCAACACAGAGCGTGATGAGGCGGGATTGGAGGCGCGGCGCCGGCAATATTAATGGCAGCAACTCTCAGAGACCATCCGCGCCATCTGCTCGCGCGGCCCTGGTCATCAACGCATCATGAACCGGAAACCGCCTTGACAGCCCTTCCAAGCTCCAGCAACGGATCTGAGGCAATTCCTTTGCAAGATCTAAGATCTGAGAGGATTTCCTGCCACCCAGCTGCATGCGGCAGGAGAGTTGCAGTATACAGCCTGCGGCGCGAGTTCCGGTCAGGTCAAAAGCAGCGACGCATGGCAAGTAAGAACCGCGGCCGTAGCGCGGTGCCGACCTCGCACGGTGCGGCGTGCGAGATCTCTCAATAGGGGTGAGGTGTGCTGTTGCGTGCGTTCGTGTGGGAGAAAAAACGGAGGCGGCACGGTTGTGCACGCAGGAACGTTGAGCGGCCAGCGGTCGAGAGTGCAGGTGCGATGGAACGCATTGAAGTGCTACTATCAGTCGGGGGGCCTGCGAGCTAGATTCATGCGGAGGGGTAGTCATAGAAGCCCTTTCCATTCTTCTTCCCCAACCACTGCGCGTCGACCATACGCTCGAGCAGCACGCTCGGACGGTACTTGGAGTCCCCGGTGCCTTGATAGAGTGTTTGTTGTATCGCCAGGCAGGTGTCAAGGCCGATACTGTCCAGCGCAAAGGATGATTAGCTCGGGGAGTTAGCAGATTAGCGGCGACGGGCGACCACTCACAAATCGGCTGCATTGCGACGGATTGGCATGAGCGGGCGGGGGGTTATCTCTGGCAGAAGTAAATCGAGATACTATACTCACCGAGTTGCAGCGGGCCCATCGGATGCGCCATCCCCAGTTTCAATGTCTTGTCAATATCGTCGCGTGTGGCGACTCCCTGCACAGGGAAGATGTGGATCATTGCGCATCTACGGTCAAAGCGGAAAGTATAACTGTACCTTCTCAAGACACATGATCGCCTGCCGGACGTCCGTCGCGCGATCAGCCTACGACGTATTGCGGTACAAACTCCCTGGCTGACTGACCTCGTTGATGAACGGCATGAGCAGGGCGTTGGAGACAAAGCCTGGCACGTCCTTGGACATGGTGACCTCTGGCAAGGTCGCGTCTCAGAGATGCGCAGCACCGGAGAAGACGAGCAGACCTTTCCCACAGGCCACAGCAAAGGCGCGCGCTATTTCCAGGGTTTCTGACGAGGTCTGGAGGCCAGGGATGAGTTCGACGAGTTTCTAGCCGCGCAGTCAGTACCGCAGCTTCACAAGCAAGCTACCCAATACGACGAATCTCACCATGACGGGGACAGGGTTGAAGAAATGGAGTCCTTGAAGACGCGTAAGCACAAAGCGCAGGGTTGTCGGATTCGGCCTACCGACGACGCGGGACGCGGTCTTCTGGCCTTCCTCAGAGGCGGCGGAGACGCCTTTTGCAAGCGTCGAGGCGGCGATCTTGGTTATACTGATTGAGGATGTGTTCGTGGCCAGGATCGTGCCGGGGGAGACTGTCGCCGCGAGCTCGGAGAAAATGCTCTGCTTCACGGAGAGATTTTCCGAAACGGCCTGAAGTGCATACATTGATGAGGTGAAACGGTTTGAGACTGAGAGATAGAGCGTATTACCTCGACGGTCATGCCGACGTCGCGCAGAGCTTGCAGGCCCTCTATTACCGTGACGCGTTCGCGCGCGTCTTTGGCGTCGTCCGCCTGGAGAGCGCCTTTCTTCACTTCCTTGTCGAGCAGCTTGTCCATGAGCGCAAGTCCCTTGTCGACCTGTTCCTTGGACTTGTCGTATAGCAGCACGGGCACCTTGGCGCGTACGGCAGATACGTATGCGATTCCCAGGCCCATTTGGCCCGCGCCTTTCAAGACAGAAATGTCAATATAATAGTATAACGCGCCGTTGGACGCACCCAGGACGCCGATAGTCTTGAGGCCGTGAGCAAGAGCCATTGTGGTAAGAGTGCAAGCTGGGTGAATCACGTGGTATTCAAGGCCCGAGGTCGTCTTTGGACGGCACTGCCGTAACGGACTTGGGACGGCGACGAGCGCGACTTGAAAGTTCGACCCGGTCGATGGCCACCCCCAACTACAGCGCGGCCACCTCGCGCGCGGCCTCCATTCACGGCCACCAGATGGACAACGACCCCCGCCCAGACGAGACGACGGCCTTGCTGCCTGCCGCCGACCAGCAGCTGCCCATGCCCACCACCACCCCGCCAGGCAAGACAAATTCTGCTGTAACTGGCGTTGCTGACGTGCTCAGCAGCTGGAGGCTCGACGCAGCAGGTCTTTGCCAAAATTCGACAACGAAGCACGTATTACATCCCCGGCACGAGCTGGATTCCGAATTACAGCCCGTCATTGTGCGCCTTAAGCCTGACTTTACCACGAAGCATTAATACTGACCTTAATACGATGGCAGCTTACTAGGCGACGTCCTTTCCGGCCTCACCGTTGGCTGCATCCTCATACCGCAGTCAATATCCTACGCCACCTCGCTCGCACACCTCAACCCGCTGACCGGTCTGGTGCGTGCTATTCCCTATCCCCGCCCTGCGGCCTGCCAGGTCGTGTGCTCGCGACGTCCAGCCACGCACACGTAATGCGCACCCGCGAAAGGCGCAGATCCTCATCCTGGAGAACTGCTGCCAGATGCACAATCTTTTACGCAACGAGCGCCCAGGACCAGAACTGACTGACGGACTGACGCTCCTTGCAGTACTCGGCGTCCATTCCGGCCCTGGTATACGCCATTCTAGGCTCCTCGCGACATCTGAATGTCGGTGAGCACCAGCCCGCTGCGCCCTGACGTTTGAATCCCGGTGCCGAACGCTGCATTCCTTCTTGCAGCCCCTGAGGCCGCCGTCAGCTTGCTCGTTGGTCAAGCGGTCAATGCCATACTGTCTGATTACCCTGAGGCCACTCACGCCAGACGGGACGCCATAGCCATCGCCGTGTCTACCATCATCACTTTCCAGGTCAGGTCACAGTATTTTCTTGCTTGCACCTGGCAACAGTACAGTAACACTGACATCCCTGCAGATTGGATTAATATCCTTCGCACTAGGCTTCTTTCGCCTCGGATTCATAGACGTTGTCCTTAGCCGCGCGCTGCTGCGCGGCTTCATCACGGCGGTGGTACGCTCGTTCCTTTTCCCTGCGCAGTTTTTGTTGCTAAACCTATGGCTAGGGCGTTGTCATCACCATGTGCGTCACGGAGAGGTAGCATTCACTTTTCCTGCTTACACCATCGATGTAGAGAGCAATTAATCCCTATGCTCGGCCTCGTCGAGCTCGAGCATGCGCTAAATCCGCAAAGCACGTTCGACAAAGCGCTGTTTCTCCTAGAGAACATCCCCCAAATGCATAAACCCACCGCTATCATCGCGTTTACCGCCCTCGGCGCGCTCGTGGCGCTGCGCTTCACCAAAGTTGCCGTCAGCATCGCAATTCCGAAATACCTCTTCTGGGTGCGATACATCCCGGAAGTGCTCTTCGTGGTCATCGCGTCGACGTGTGCGTGCCCTCATTCGTGCATACGGGCTCCACACAAACTTTGCTTATTTCGTAGTCTTGAGCGAGGAGTTCGACTTTGCCGAGCAGGGCGTCACCATCCTCGGCAGCATCCCCATCTCGCACGACGGGCACCTCTTCGCGTTCCCGCTGCTCAAGGGCAACGTGCGGCACCTCAAGGCGACCACCTCCACCGCGATGTGCGTCACCCGGGCATTGTCGTTCTTTGTCTAGAGTTGACGCGAGTTTGCTGCGCACGCCAGTTTGATCGCCGTCGTCGGGTTTCTGGACAGCATCGTCGCGGCGAAGCAGACGGCCGCGCGCTACGGGTACACCGTGAGCCCGAACCGCGAGCTCGTCGCGCTCGGCGCGGGCAATCTGTTCGCGTCGTTCATGCCGGGCACGCTGCCGGCGTACGGCTCCATAACCAGGTGCGTTTGCGCATGCGCAGGCTCATCCGGAGAGTTTGCACCGCTGACCGCGGCGGACAGGACGCGGCTCAACGCGGACATCGGCGCGCGCTCGCAGATGACGAGCATCGTGTGCTCGGCCGTCATCATCTTCGCGATCTACTTCCTCCTCCCTGCGCTCTACTTCCTCCCAAAATGCGTGCTGGCGTCCATGTGCGTCTCCCTCTCCCTCTATTGGGTGTCGCTGTTCCCTCAGGCTGATGGTGGTGCCGCGGCTAGCATCTGCCTGGTGGTGTACAGCATCCTGGCGGAGGCGCCGCACGACGTCGCGTTCTACTGGCGCATGCGCGCGTGGATCGACTTCGGGCTGATGCTGCTCACCTTCGTCGCGACCGTCGTCTGGAGCGTCGAGGTCGGCATCCTCGTCAGCGTCACCGTCTCGCTCCTCCTCGTCGTCCACAAGAGCGGCAAGACGCGCATGTCCATCCTCGTGCGTCCCGTCTCCCTTCGCGCCCATGTTCATGTCAACGCGCGGTGTTTTCCAGATAGGCGCTGACGCTCGCCAAGGGGCGGATTCCAGGGACGGATAGATGGAAGCCGATTAACGAAGATCCCGACGCGGCGGAGGACTGGCCGGGCGTGCTCATCGTGCGCATCAAGGAGTCTCTGGACTTTGGTGCGTGCTCTCAGGCACTCTCCTATCTGCCTGCTTCAACATCTCTGACACTGCTATTGCAGCTAATACCGGGCGTCTGAAGGGTGCGTCCTAATTGCCTTGCCCTTGCGCAGTTCAATTCCACTCACGTGCGCGACGGGCATTTCACTTAGATCGGCTGCGGCGTCTCGAGATGTACGGCGCGGAGAAGAAGCACCCGAGCGAGTCGCCCACGCGTGGGCAGACGAACGTGCTCGTGTTCCACCTCGCGGACGTCGAGAAGGTCGACGCGAGCGCTGTGCAGATATTTCTGGAGCTCCTCGTCGAGTACAAGGTCCGTGCAATGCACGTTGAGTTGTCTTCCATTACGTTGATCCCCTATTTCCCGCAGTCGCGCGACGTCGAGCTGTACATGACGCACGTGCGGCCCGCCGTGCGCGAGCAGTTCGAGCGCGGCGGCGTCGTCAAGCTGCTCGGCGAGGACCGCTTCTTCCCCAACGTCGCCGCGGCCGTCGCGCACATTGAGATGGTCGAGCTTGAGCGGTGATAAGGACGCATCGCGTTTGCGGATGTCATCAAGAGGATAGAGCTCGGTCGTTTGGATTGCGGGACCGGACCTTGTGCAATTCAGCTTCGCTGTGCGCTGTGCAATGCAATGCGCATTTGACTCGAAGCGCGCTAGTAGTACACTGGCAGACTTCCGACTCGGACGTTTGGAGGCGGGGTTTGGTCGGGATTTAGGATGATAACTCGAGGTGCGGCGTCAGCTTGAGCTGATAGATCTCGTTTGCGTTGTGGAAGAAGGCTCGCTCCACGATCTTAACTGCCTCATCCTCAGTCAATTCGTCGCGATCGACGTATTCTGCGAGCACCTGTGTTGTGTTGATATTGAGTCGACCAGTCCCAACTGACCGCATTTACTCACGTCGTACATAGCTTGCCGGCCTTGGAGGACGCCAAGATAGTACGTCTCAGGCCACCAATGACCGTCCGCTGTGGCAATGGTCAGTTCTGAGTTAAGTCGGCTCCAGCGATGTCAGTTGCGCACTTGAGAACATGATCTTGTTCGTTGGGCAAAGCTCAAGCATCTGGCGAATGGCAGCCCTCTGCCCGTCTCCAGACACCATGGGAAAGATCTCCCCAAAGTCAACTGCTCGCAATGCATCAGCGACTTCTGTTTGTTTCGCTGGATCGCTGCGAGACTGACGGAAAACGTTCTTGTACGTCCAGACAAGGTAGCCAGCTTCCCGCGTAAATGGATAGCTGGAGTGGAGGAGCACAATCTTCGTGTTCGGAAAGGCTTCGATGAGAGGCTGCATCACGGCCGGATTCGCCGTTGGGAGACGGATGTCGGTGTCGCCCAGTCCTGTGTGGAACTGCACTATGGTTTCAACATCAGGGACAAGGTGCACGGTCTCAGGTAGGAGAACATGCCTGGTTTGCCGAGTTGCGCGGCTACCTTTAGCGTGATGCGGACGATGTTGTCGTTGAAGGCCTTGTTGGCTATCCTCAGGCTGCCGTTTGCATTGAAATCGTCGGAGAACCCTCTCAACGCTTCCATGTAGACGGAGATATCTGTTGGCGGCACGGGCGCAACGTCGAGGCCGGTGCGGTAGCACGCAACGGATTTGAACGCGACAACGTCGTCTTTCGAAGCGAGTTTCGTCAGGGTTTCTTCAACGCTAGAAAAAAATCCCTGCAGCTCTTTTTCCGAGAAGTCCAAGCCACCCGGCTGCTTTAGCATGGCCCTCAGGAGATCCTGTAGCGAAAACAGCTCAGTAGTCGTATGGTGTCAGTCCTGAAATTCTCACCTGAGCGACCACCTCGACGCGTATGATCGTGAGAGCAATGCGCCCTGTAGTCCACTTCTCGTGCCATTCTGCCCTTTCGCAGTATTCGTCGATCCCGCTGAGTCCTTCGTCAAGAAGAAGCGCCTGCACGGCCATGCCTTTGAAACATCTACGGCAGAGTTCTTCATACTCCAGGTTATTCCTAGCCGTCTTGACAGACTCCCAGTCAGGTGCGCATTCATAAAGCTCGGCGAGTTGACGGGTAGCACGCATGTGGGCTATCGTGTGCAATGCATCAAGCTGCGCGTCACCGCTGGCTTCGTTTGTGAGTCCGTCTACGGTAAACGTAGACCTGTGCGAAGACTTCAATAGGTTGTGGGCATGGTTGTCGATGATAGGAAACGACAGCGCCGTTTGCTTGAGGTGAGAGTGCGCGCTCCGGTGACGCATCGTGATGGCAGGAGGACGGGATTTATTCGGGCACTTTTCCGACGGCACGAAGTTTAACGGGGTCAAGGGGCCTGCAGATCATGCGCCTTTAACGGGGTCAAGGGGCCTGCAGATCATGCGCCGCAGCTCGCAAATGTACAGGAAATACAAGGAGAATAATTATACACTGGAAGCGAGATGGCACATTGGACATTTTTCGTCGACCTTTTGTGCAAGCTGCAGAACGAAGTGCAACAAGCGTTGGTTCCCACCGTCGCCTCGACTTTCGATGGAGGCTGTTATAGCGTTGCAAGCGGCCGTCCACCAGTCCGGTCGAAGTTCACCGCAATGCCGAGCGAGTCGCTCTATCTCAGACGAACACGATGTCCGAAGCGACGACGCCGATGGTGCTCGCAAATCCAACGGGATGTCGAGATGCCCCGAATGCGAAAAGTGCGATGAGACATCTACACGAGATCCAACCGCATGATGATAGGTGGATAGGCTGGGATCGTACTCTGTGAATACGGCGTCTTCCAAGGTCATTGCCATGGCCAGGAAAGCCTCCGTGACGAACTCCACGGAGAAGAATTCGTCTATCAGGTCTGAAACATTGACAGCCCGCCTGCGCATAACGCATAGGTTAGCAGCCAGCGCGTCGGCCACAACGAGCTTCGAGCCGTCAGGCCAGCCAACGTGATGCAGCATTTGCCACGCGCTCCCTCTGTCCTCGTGTCGTTGAAGGAAGTACAGCATGGTGCCATCGAATGGACTGATATCCAGTTGCAGCTGTTGAAGGAATAGAGCCGTCCGTGTGATCATCCGCGGTGGAAGCGGAGGTATAATAGGGTGCCCTACGTCGGCTTGTTCATGCGCCTGCAGCATCTCCTGGCCTGGATCACGATGAGGATACGCGGTAGAGAAGAAAACGTTGGATACATCGTCGGCGAAACTTTTGACTTTCTGCGCCATGGCATCGCTGCTGATGTTGATCGCCTGGTAAGTGAAGCTATATGTCAGATGGGCAAGAGCACGCGCTATATCGGCGGAAGCATGGCGTGCCGTGGCCCTCTTGATCATCCGAGCCATTGCTTCGAGCTGAAGGACGTCCCAACGATAGACCAGAAACTGCGTGGAGGAGACAAAGGTAACGAACTCGGTGAGATCGTCATCGGATGCGGACTGCCGTGCCACCGGTTCCATCTGCAAGGGATCCTGGTCGTAGCGAGATATGAGAAGGCCAAGGTCCTCGGCGACGGCCGCGCAGTCGTCACTGTCCAGCTCGAAACGAGCCTGCCCATTATGGAGAATGTAACTCCACAACTCGACGCAGACTCTTAGCAATTTCACTTGTGGGCTGAGCAGCTCATCCGCTCCCGAAAAGGCGTGTACCCCGAGTTGTAGCAGGATATCGTTGATGCAGTCAACTGCATAGCCTAGGTCGAGGTCAGGACTTTGTGCCATCTGTCCAGCGTGGAAAAGATGCAAAGACGCGCGCAGGGCGAGAGCTGCGCGATTGAGGCAATTCTCGTTCAGGATGGTCATGCCGTAGAGAACCGTCGATGGAAGAAACGATAGCGCTTTCTCCCTGCGGCCCACATTGCGCCCTTTGAGGAGCTCCAGAAAGAAGTCGGTCTCGTGGCGATGGTCCAGCGTCCACCGAACCAGAAACTGCAGCAGTGGCAAATCGTAAAGGGCTGGGACGGGCCCACGGATAAGCTGGCAGACCAACCCAACGTCAGGGTCATAGATGCGGTCGTGAAGCGAGAGAGATAGCCAGCTGCGTAGATAGCGAGCTATGCGCGCGGCATCTGCGTCCGAGTGGAATAAATGCTGTGCAGCAGACGTCTTCGTCATGCTTCGCAAGGCGTTGCGATTAATGTGCTCCTTGACGAGTTGCGGCACTTCCGTTGCTCGTAACACCGTCAGGGTTTCGGACCACGGTGGAAGTGCTCCGACAGCCTGAACCCCGACCGCGACGACCTCTTGGGCAGGCGAGGCCCGGAGTAGCCATCGGACAGCGTATGCATCGAGTTCTTCATCTCGAGCATCGACAACGCTGCGCTCTCGTTCGTCGACGCTGAACTTGCCCGCGGGAGCATTGGATTTGGATATGCCGGAGCGCAGCCACTCCGTCAGGCGAGGCCAGCGGCCCTCTTGCCTGACAACTCTGGTTCCGTAGGAAATACCGAGGACGATTACTGTTAGCGTCCATTTCGCTCCGTGGCCCAAGCTGTCCCAAACCGTGCGCAGCTGATTGACGAGAGGGACGCGCGAGGGACATTCGATATCCAAGAACGGAAGCACCAGCGACGTGATATAGAAAGCGAGGACAAGGCTAGCCATGGTGAGTATGATGTAGGCAATCTGGTTATCGAGAGTCATAAGGAACAAGACCAGACCGCCGAAGAACAGAAAGAGCGACACGTGCAGCAAGACAGGCAGAGTGGAGATGAAGGCTGGAAGGTTCCAGCTCTTCATGCCCTTGAAATACAGCGCTCTCCGGCGTGCCCAGAAACGTGCGGAGGGAAATGGCGCAGATATGCGTGCAACATATTCGTCCAGCCATTGCTTGGCAAGGATGGACAAAAGTGCTACTGCCAGGGAGAGCACTAGACTGGTGAACCAAAGGCCGTTGATCCATCGCGCAGGATTAGTAATCGTAAATTTGTCCGGGTCGGGAAGAGTCAGAGTCGAGTCGGCTGGGTTGGAGCCATTGCGACTCGACAAGACGATGAAGAGCGCCTTCGCTGTATACGCCGTGTAGTCTGGCTGCAGCATCTGATAGCTCTCGATAATGAATGTCGTAGACACTGCAGAGAACAAACCAGCCTACAACGGATGTTAGAGAGCGCTGAGCTCTCGAGCGCGATGAAAAGGCCAATTACACTCACGAATATGAGCAAGATGTCTAATGTTTTATTCCAGCCGTCTAAAAGGGACTTGTCGTATTCGCTGGCTTCGTCGCAGTACACCTGCCACACGCGCGCGTTGTCTGCAGCCTCCTCGCCGTAAGCATCAGGCGGATACTTTCGGTTGAACTCGGTGTCGGTGTATTCTGGCGAAGCAGAACGGTTAGGAAGGCTCATCGCTTCAGCCCAGGGGCTATCGCACCATACGCCCGCGAACCCTGGCGTCTTTTCGCGCGAGGCTCCCGGATGGTGCGCGAGTCGAATATGCGGCTGTCCAGCAGCGTCGTGCTGGGAGATCTGGTGTGCTGGAACGTGACGGAGTCATCGAGTCCCTGCGGCGACTCGTCTCTTGCAGGAAGAGACACCCTAGACATGAGCATGCGACGACAAGGTCGAGCGCAAGAGGGATCCTCTCGGCTGCTATGCTGGACGACGCTCAAACGCCGGCGAGGCGCCCGCGCGCTTTGCGTGACGCGCGTTTGATGGCATCGAGGACAAGCTGCTATTGCATCCGATCGGACCGTTTACCGTTGAACACGGCAGAGAGTGGCTAAACAAGAGATATTCGCAAGTAATAATTATACGAGGGTGGCTTTCTATTTGTCTTTAACAGCACAGCACGTCGGAAGAACTGGCAGCTTGGCAGGTTGCAGCTCCAGTCCTTATACTACCATATACCTTCGAGACAATTGAACAGTTGCAGACGGCATCATTGCGCTCTCAAGAATTCTGTTCAGAGTGCGAGGATTCAGGCACAGGTGACTAGGCGATGGTCTCCACAGTCTGAACGATGAGGGAAGTGCGAATTTATGATACAGCGACGGTCACGATTCGAAAACTCAGCAATTTCCCTAGATATGCTCTGCCAGTGGCAGCTCCGAGTCCCATCCGACGGTCGACGTCCCGCCGACGCGGAACTCGAGCTCAAGACCCGATGTGGCACGCGAGCGGTGTGTAGCGCGCAGCGTTGCGGAACCATCATAGCCGAGCCCGTGGTCCCCGCCGCTGTACTCGCGCAGGTTCAGGACAAGGCGGGAAGCCTGCCAGTGCCGACCTTCCGCGTCAGTACTGAGTCTCGCAGCGATTGTCAATTGGACGACGATAACATACCGCAATCCCCCATCCCGCAATAATCCATCTGTTCCGAACGAGTTCTCAACACCAGCAGTGAATGAATGAATGAATGAATTGCGAAGACGCACGGCGAGCCGGCCCCTATGAGAGGCCCGACGGGTTCGAGCGCGTTGATCAGAGTGTTAGCGAGCTCAAGGGCTGCCAGTGCCGCCGTTAGGATCACGACCACCCATGCACATTGCAGATGGACTCGTACCAAATATCCTGGCAGAACAAAATCAGCATATTTTTCACAAGCCTGGAACCGTATGATACGGTGACTTACATGCCAAAGAACATAGCGCCGTCGCGCGCAAAGACTGTAATGATGCCGGCCACCCGGCCACCGTCGACGCGTAGCTTCCATAGTCTGTAGAGCGTCATAGAGAAGAATATGCCTGCCATGTGCAGTATATCTTCAGCATCCCTTGCTGAGTTATAGGGAGATAAACGGAGTGCATACTGTCGACTACCAGCGCGACCGCCCTGCGTCAGCGTGAGTTGGCGGCTATTCCAAGCGACACAGGATAAGCCTACCATGCCGTCGAAGTGTATCGCGGAGAGCGGTCAAGCTTCTCGGAGAAGCACCCCGGCCATCGTCGCACTTCCAGCGGCGCGGGCAGCGCGTGAGCGGACAGCGCCGCCTGGGTCGTAATGACGAGACTCAACTGCCAGTGGAATTCCGTCACTCAGCGTCTCAGTGGGGGAATCGGGAAGCGGAAAACATACGGTTGTCTGAGCTGCCAGGTGAGACGCCGGTCAGTCAGCCGGGTTACGAGTGAGAGTGTGAAATTATTTCTACCGATCAATAGCGCAACAAGCACCAGGGTGACTGAAATGGTTGGTGATCGCCAAGTCACAGTGCGGCATAGGCGAGAAGTGACGCATACCCTTCTTGCGTCGGTAAATGGCGTGCAATCTAAGGAGAAGCAATGCGTTGACACCGAGCGAGAAGATCGGCATCCCACTGATTTGCACGAGGGCAGAATTAAACCATGCTCAGGCTAGCATGTCCGATGGAGGGTTGCGTAGTACTCACAATGCTTCGGTCTTGAAGAAATTATCACAACTGGAGCTTGTGAGCACGGCTTCCAGGCGAAAGGCAGGGAGGCTAGAGACCTCTGTTGCCATTGGTCGTCAGAAGGCAATGGTAGACAAAAGTCACGACCCACTCGGACCGACAGACCAGGCGTCAAGCTTACTTGAACGTTGGTCACTACTTGTCGTGCATTGGATCAAAGAAATGTGGCCTTACTGATGCAGAGGTATCTGCAACACGACCGAAATCAGTACCCAGTCATTGCAGCATTGCACAAGAGAAGTATTGCCGCATACGATATATACGCAAGTGCGTAGTATCTGATGAAAAGGTACAACAATTGCGGCAGCGTGAAGTCCCGCCTGAAATCATAACACTAATGAGTTAATATGTCAGGTTCTCAACGGATGTGCTTACCGCCATATATGCTTGACCTTCGGGAATGTATCAACGTCCTCGGGATCTCGCCAGTATCGCTTGAAGTTGAAGCTCACCTCGAGTCTGAATGTCAAGATCATATCATAGATGAGCCAGGCCCACGCGGAAACTGCAGAAGGTAACTTGAAGGTTAACAGGGGAATCCTGTCAATGGGACATGAATCTTGCCTGCGGTATAGCGCGTGAGCTGAAACTGCCTGTAGATTGCGATCGCCTGAGCTAGCGTTCCCTCGGCCATAATCAGACAAGATGACGAGGTGGTATGTGTGATCCCTCAGTGCGACGGCAGGCCGCGCCTTATCATAATCGGGAGCACCAAGGGGCCAACACGATCGTACTAACAACTTAAGGGTCCCCAAGGTGGTCGTGGGAAGATGCCGGATCCAGCCGATGCCGCGCTGCCGGCATCCTCCTGCCAGCCACCTTGGGAGAAACGTAGCTCTCGGAACGTCAGATATATTGTGGTTGATAGGTTTTATAAGCTTTTTGGGTGTCTCAGAGGCGGTGGGATACGCAGGAGCAGCATGCCGGCGGCGCGGCATCGGCTGGATCCGGCATCTTCCCACGACCACCTTGGGGACCCTTAAGTTGTTAGTACGATCGTGTTGGCCCCTTGGGGAGCACTAGTACTGTCACAGCGCAAGCTTGTCCTCAGTACCCAGCCATAGTACGTGCCACTGCCACCTAGTAAGCCGCGTCGCTGCGCCGGATCAAACTGTCTCAGAACCCGAGGAATCTGGACACTGTAACTCATCTGAGTGCAGCCAAGTGAAGCAAGGAACAACAGACGCTGCAGTCTGGCCGCTTGAAGCCCGTGGTATAGCTCTCGGGCTCCCCGCGTTCTGGCCGAGGTCCTACCGCGAGACCTGCCACCAGCTGAAACAGACAACATGCAAGCACCCACTGGCATTGGAATCCTGGAAGCAGTAGGGTGTATCCCTATCGAGAACGTCGAAGCAAGCAAGCATCGCATTTACCCCAAGAGCATGGCTATCGACCCGAACCAGTGCGCGGAAGCTTGATGTCATGCATCCACTGGCAGGTGCCTGAATCGTCGCCATTGACGGTGGCCGAAGGCAGTACGTCGGTAGCGTTGATGAAGCATGTACCAAAAAAAAACCGAGTGCTTCGAGAAGGGACTCCAAAGCCGGGGAAACCGTCGTAGCCAGACGCGTAAACGCGTTTCGGGACGTAGCAACTGCGATGCAAATGTGGCCGAGCCGGCGGACCCGAGTATTCCTCCCACAGCGGTGGCTAGACAGGGAATCGGTAATAATAAACACGCATTGGCGGCTGCAGATGCGCTTGTGTCTCTGAACCGATCCAGCAGCAGCAGTAGCAATGGCGCATGGGCGAGGGAAGGGCGCAGCGGAGGACGTCGACTATGATAGATTCGAGTGCTCGGCAAACGATCTCGCCGGCAAGGACTTCATCCTCACGTTCTGCTTCGTCCTGCCGCGGCGCGTGGACCCGGAAGAGTTGCGAACGGCACTGTACATGGCCATCGAGCGCAAGATGCGGAGGGCGGGCGCGCGCCTGGCAAAACGCGGCAAGGTCAGTTCGGAGGAGAGCCGCTGTAGAGTCTGGGTGTGCGCGCTGACCGACGGAAACGCACTTGTATTGTCAGATATTCAAGTTCCACATACCGCGCGCCTTCTCCGCGCAGGTCCCGCCCTGTAGCTTCACCGCGCGGGCTGTAGAATCCGCCCTAGCCGACCTGCCGCTGCCGCCGCAGCCCTATGACGATGAGCCGTGCTTTATGCCCGGTCTCACAAAAGACGTCGCCGCGCTGTTCCGCGCGTCGCCCAGCCCGCTGCGGAGCCTCGCGGACGCGCTGAAGCCCGGGACCCCGATGCTGCACGCGCACATTACGACGCTCCGCGACGGCACGCTGATCGGCCTCACCGCGCCGCACGTGCTGTTCGACGTGCACGGCGCGAAGCTGCTGCTGCTCGCGTGGACGACGGCGCTGCGCGGCTCGCAAGCACTGGACGAAGTCGCCGTTGCACCGCTGGATTACGCGCCGCTGAATAGGCCGGCACTTGAGGAGGCGCTCGAAGGCGCGAAGACGAAGGCGAATGTGGGAACGCGCGAGGACGACTCGGAGCCTGTGCGCGGTTTCTTCGCGCTCGGATTCCTCGCGACCGTCCAGTTCGTCGTGTCGCTGCTCTGGCGGCTGCTGCGCGACCCGAAGGAAACCGAGGTGCTGATCCGCGTGCCCAAAGCGTGGCTGCAGCAGCAGAAGGCCGCCGCGACGGCGGAGCTGGCCGCGCGCGGCGGCGGTGAGTGGGTGAGCACGTCCGACGTGCTGCTCGCCTGGCTCTTCCGGGTGAGTTCCGGTTGGACAAAGTTAATGAATACCCAGAGTACTCACTAGTACTATAACAGACTGTGCACGCGCATCGCACAGACAGCACGCACGTCGCGCTGCACTCCGCCGTGAACCTGCGCCCGCTGCTGCCCGCGCTCGCCTCAGTGCCATATATGCACAACGCCGTGCACGCCGTCGTCGTCCGCCCGCCGATCCCTGCGGCGCAGCTCGGTGCGCAGCCAGTACTCGACACCGCGCTCGCCCTCCGGCGCGCGCTGAACGCGCTCAAGGCCGACGCGCCCCGGCTGCTCGTGGAGCTCGCTGAGCAGGCGCGGCACCCGACCCGCACGCTCTACCCCGCGCGCCCGGGCGAGCAGTGGGCCATCGCGACCAACTGGCTGAGTGCCGGGTTCCTCGACCTGGACTTTGGCAGTGGCAGCGGTAATGGCGGAGAGTCAGAATCCGTGCGCCCACTGTGGTTCACGGCGTTTCGGCAGGATGAGGTGAGCCTGCCGCTGCGCGGGACGGGCGCCGTGCACTGCGAAAACGAGGAGGCTATCTGGGCGACGTGGACGATGGCGACCGGGGAGCTGCGCGCGCTCAGGCTGACGAACCGCGTGCAATTTCGCGATTATTTGCTATCATGAGCGCTGGGTGCAAGTATCTTAGAAACGGAGTCAAGCGCGTACATAACTCCGACATCGTCTGCCCGTTGGCAGTGGGCGCTGGCGTGCGGCAGTTTTTCTCGCGTCGCATCTGTAGTTACGACTCTGCTCGCTACATCGGATATCAGACTTTAGAATGAAATATAGGGCTCTGTATATTTCGAAGGTAATTTACTTTTATTTGCGCTGCGTGAGTGACGGACCAGGAATGTGATCATTTGTGATGACCAGGTCAAGTTGATCGTGTATCGAGAAGGCATATTGAAAATGATATTGGTCGAGACTACCAGGGACCCGATATGACAAGCAGGTCTCATCGCCGTCAAGGTCGCAGGCGCTGGAAGCGGCATGCCTCGGAGAGATTGGCAACTGAGAAGCCCGACATTCCTCCGCAATATGATGCGCTGAGGACGACGTGCATTGCTAGTAAAGGGGCCGATGTTAGAAATACGTGAAGGGAAAGAAGCAGAGCGGGGTACGCCCTGGTACGCCCAAAAGAACAATAGCCCGTGCCTGGCAGTTGGACATGTGATAAGCACAATGAGGCGTGCTCTACTCGCCGCACTCAACGGTCGAGGCGTCGTTCATCGCATTCCGGGACTCGTCTCCACCAAGCGATGGCTACAGAACGTGTTCTCAACGCGGCATTCACGCACCCTCGAGCTCTGACTCGTCTGCCGCAGCGTCGTAAGCTCGTAGCTGACGCGTGTTGATGAAGAAGGGGCCAGAGAAGCACGGGATCGCGGGACCTATACTTCGCCTCGAGGTGAAGGCCTCGCGCGGGCTTAAATACCGCAGCGAACCTCCCGACTGACCCCGCACGTTCTTGACTTTCGAACCGTCGGAATAGCTCCTCACCACCCGCTAGCAATGTGCGTTCGATCCCTGCACGACATGTGTCGATACTAACTGCCTATTGAATGCTGGCTACGCCAACAGGGTCCCCGTATCGCCTCTCGACGCTGCGAAAGTTTATCTGACGCCGCCGAGCTCGCCACTGCTGCGCCCCATAGATATAGCGCCTGACAACCAGCTCGGCCTGTGGTTGCCTCAGTACGTGATCAATGCTTTCTCACCGGCTTTCTTGTACCTGGGTTCCGCAATGGCTGACCATTGTTCTCCACATCGATAGGTCCGACGAAACGGACACCCCCGCCGGTCCCCCCGACTTGCCCTTCGGGCCCATATGGACGTGGGACGGAGAGTTGGAGCTACTGCCCATTTCGAGGCGCATGAACCTGGGGCCTCTGCCTCAGAACGTTGTGCAGCCGCCGTTTGGTGAACACAAGCTCTCAGTCGTCGTTTGGAGGCTGACTGACCTGCCGAACAGCTGCGCACGCACCCGCGACTCCTACGACGTCCGCGGTTAAGGGGAGCCTCGGGCTCTCCACTCAACCATCCAGGAATGTGATGCCTCAGACCAGCGCAAACGCGACGGCTGGGGCGGGTTCTACGTAACCCATCAACACGCACGCAAAGCGAGTAACAAATGTGAGCGGTTTCATACCTTTGAACCGGAAGGCCAATTTCTGAGCGAGCATGCAGAACTCTGCGAAGGAAACTGCGAAACACCTTAGCAGCTCGCTCGGGACTCGGCCAATTTCGTACAATGTACTCATGCATGCCCAATTCATCGTGTTTTCCGTATCATCTCATCCGCGCTGTCCCGCCGTGCGTGTGCGAGGAGAAGCAACACATTGCTCGATGATCGAGCCAGAGAGCCCTGCGCAATTATCACGCTGATATCAGGATGCTCAAAATTTTCCGCGGCGGCAGAATAGCATGAAAGGCGGGCAAACGGCGAGTAGTACGTGTGCAAAGGGTACAAGAAGATCGGGGCCATCTGTAGGGTATACCAGCGATGTCGTCCAGTCGAAGAAGACCTGAGCTCTCGCCTCAGTCTGCGGCGTGGCCGATGGACACGATTTTGTAGTGGAGTGAGGGAAAGAAGCCGAGCGGGTGCGGACCGCGAGCGCCTTGCCGTATTTGTATGCCGCTTGACGAATCTCCCCCACCACGAGGCAAACGGTCTCCTAACGACATATAGCTTTACAATCTGTCTTTCAGGTTGTGTGTGCACCACGTATCACCACTATGAGTATGTGACTGAGAACTGAGCTCATCGATGGATGGTCTCGAGTTCACGTCCTAGTACTGTGCCGGAAGTCTCGTCCATTGAACCCTAGCTATCGTTGGCGGAGCTTTATGCGGTCAGATATGGCGGAGATTCGTGGGCCTGGAGCCTGTAAACGTTCGCCACAGGTTACTAAATTGACAAACAACGTCACGTGCACAGTCTCCGTAGTAGAGAACAGGTATGACGGCTCCCATGCCCACGTCTCGGAGATCAGTATTGGACATAGAGCTGCGCGTCCGCAGCTCATAGCTGAGATGTGAGCGTGAGTGCAGAGCCACCTTGGGTTCTTTGAATGAGCGTCCATCGATGAGCTCAGATTTCGGTCACATACTCATAGCGGTGATACGTGGTGCACACACAGCCTGAAAAACAGATTGTAAAGCTATCTGTCGTTAGGAGACCGTTTGCCTCGTGGTGGGGGAGATTCGTCAAGCGGCATACAAATACGGCAAGGCGCTCGCGGTCCGCACCCGCGCGGCTTCTTTCCCTCACCCCACTACAAAATCGTGCCCATCGGCCACGCCGCAAACTGAGGCGAGAGCTCAGGTCTTCTTCGACTGGACGACCTCGCTGGTATACCCTACAGATGGCCCCGATCTTCTTGTACCCTTTGCACACGTACAACGCACCGTTTGCCCGCCTTTCATGCTGTTCTGCCGCCGCGGAAAATTTTGAGCGCCGTGATTTCAGCGTTATCGTTGCACAGGGTTCGCTGGTTCGATCATCGAGCAATAGCTTGCTTCGCCTCGCACATGCACGGCGGGACAGTGAGGGCGAGATGGTAGGGGACGATGAATTGAGATGGCTTAAGGAAATACATTGTAAGAAACTACCCAATGCCCCGGGCGCGGTGCTGAGACATTTGCCAGTTTCTCCCCCGAGTTCTGCATGCTCAGTCAGTTATCGACATTGCGGTCTAGAGGTATGGCGACACTCACGTCCATAACTCTGTTTGCACGCGTGTTGATGGGTTACGTAGAACCCGCCCCGCCCGTCGTCGCGTTTGCGATGGGCCGAGGCAATCCGTTGCTTGCTGATTGAATGGCGAGCCCAAGAATTCCTGGGGTCGCGATCGTCGTGGTCGCGGGCGCATGCGCGGCTATTCCGCAGGTTAGTGAAGCTCCCGACACAGTCTGAAGGCCCTGTAGAGTACTCACCCGGCGGCGGCTGCACAACGTTCTGCGATGGCGGCCCCAGGTCGATGCGCCTTGAAAGGGGATGGAGCTCCAGCTCGCCGTCCCACCTCCACAAGGGCCCGAAGGGCAATTCTGGGGGACCGTTGGAGGTGCCGGTCACATCGGGCCTATCGATGTGGATAACGATGGTGAGCCCTCAGCAGCAGATCCCAGATCGCGGGGAAATTTGACGACGTACTCAGGCAGCCAGAGGCCGAGCATGTTGTCCGGCGCTAAAGAGATGGGACGCAGCCACGGCGAGCTTGGCGGCGTGGGGTACAGCTTGGCGGCGTCGAGAGAAGATGTGGCAGCCCTGTTGGCGTAGCAAGCAATAGGCAGTTAGTATCGACACATGTCGTGCTGACGGGGGTTCGAACGCACATTGATAGCGGGTGGTGGGGAGCTATTCCGACGGTTCGAAAGTCAAGAATGTGCGGGGTCAGTCGGGAGGTTCGCTGCGGTATTTAAGCCCGCGCGAGGCCTTCACCTCGAGGCGAAGTATAGGTCCCGCGATCCCGTGCTTCTCTCCTTCTTCATCAACACGCGTCAGCTACGAGCTTAGACGCTGCGGCAGACGAGTCAGAGCTCAAGGTTGCGTGAATGCCGCGTTGAGAACACGTTCTGTAGCCATCGCTTGGTAGCGACGAATCCCGGAATGCGATGAAAGACCCCTCGACCGTTGAGTGCGGCGAGTAGAGCACGTCTCATCGTGCTTATCACATGTCCAATTGCCAGGCACGGGCCATTGTTCTTTCGGGCGTACCAGGGCGTACCCCGCGCTGCTTCTTTCCCTTCACACATTTCTAACATCGGCCCCTTTACTAGCAATGCACGTCGTCCTCAGCGCATCATATTGCGGAGGAATGTCGGGCTTCTCAATCTCTCAGATGCATGCCGCTTCCAGCGCCTGCGACCCTCAGGCTGACGGCGATGAGGCCTGTGCACTTGTCACATCGGGTCCTTGGCAGTCACGAGCTCTGCATACCCGATCTCAATTTTCGTTTGCAGTGGGAGTGACCCGCCCTAGCCGCACTATAGAAGTTGTTGAGGCTTCCACGGAATAGGCGATGCCTGAGTCAGAGCAACGCTGCTTCGCGTTGTCCCAGCTGTGTCTCGACCGATATGCCTTTTCAATACACGATCAATTTGACTGGTCATCGCAATCCTGGTCCGTCACTCACGTAGCGCAAATAAGGATGTCTATGAGCGCACATAAGTAAAGCAGGGACGGAGGGCCGCATCGAAAGTTATCAGACCGCGCGTAGCTGGCAGCTGATGAGCTGCACGAGAGTGGAACACCGGATGCACGGTGCGAGCGCGAAAAAGCCAATCTGGCACAACAGACGGGCAGCCTGGGAGAGCGCGCGCAACTAGGATACCAGTTATAGTTCATGGGTTCGCGCATGATAAAAATCCGTGGGGATCTTCCAAAGCCTCCCTGACCTGGATGACAGCAATAGCAGTCAGGTCACGGCAGTGCGCAAGCAGCCCTTGGCGCAGGTCGCTTCAAAAACCAGTCCCGCAGAATGACGGTCAAGCAAACCTGATGGAACCGCAAGCCGGTTGCGTGCGCACAAGACTCAGTTAGGGACCCGGCGTCCGCGAGAGTGCGAGAAGACGGTGCGCTGCGGCAGAGACAGGCTCGGGCACCTCGGGGAGGGCAGAGCGGGACGACGCGGCCCCTGCACGCCCATTGCGAAACAGACTCACTCCCCCTGTCGCTCCTCCTGGCCGAACAAGTATGTCATACCGATACGCGAGCATTCATCCGAGACGATCAAGGACAAGGTTTCAGTCCGGACTGGATGACGCGGAGGATAACGGCCCAAGTATAAATGCTGGGAGCGCGTCGACAAAAGGAAAGATATCCCACAGCCCAACGAGCAACCAGCCACAGCCAGTCACAATCAGACAGACACTCCAGCACACAATGTACGCCATCAGCTTTGTCGCCGCAATCGTGCTCGCAGCGTTCTGGACGACAGTGGTACGTGCATCGTCGAGTCCGCTGATCAGTAGCAAAGCCTAACAGATGTTGCAGAGCGTGTTCAGCCAGGTCTTCGCATGCTCGCATCACAAGCCGCCCGTCATTGTCGTCCGGCGCAAGCAGAAGCGCGTCACGGTGCAGAAGAGGCGCTGCGTGGCGTTCGACCTAGCGGTGGCCATGGACTTCAAGTTCCATGAGGAGAGCGAGGAATGCAGCAAGAGAGTTAAGGCGCCCAAGCTACTGCGCTCGCTGACGACGTTCGTGGGCACGCACCGCCGTTGCTCGGTCGACTCTATGGACAGCGCGAGCGAGTCGGACTGCAGCAGCACCTCGTCGACGTCGGCGTCGTCCACGGACAGTGGCAAGAGCGCTGTCAGGCCGGCGTTCAGACGCAGCAAGACGGCGCCCAGGCTGGAGACGCGGAGCGTGCGGTGGGCAGACGACACGGAGCTGGAGACTGGATACGACCTGTAACTGTAATAGATAGTCACGGACATTAAGTACTGGAGTGTACTGTAGGTAATGGCATGAAAGAAAGACCGCTGCACGCGTTCAAACCCAGCACCGACAGCCTTTAGCACCGCGACCCACATCCACAAGCCATGGCCAGCCCGGGCAAGCCAGACGCCAAAAAGCGGCAGTCGGGCTACTCGCAGGCCTACCCGCCGTCGACGTCCACGACGGCGTTCTCGCTGCGGCCCGGTGCGCCGCCGCCGACGATGCGCGAGCCGTCGCCGCCGGCATCGACGTACTTCGTGAACCCGCGCCCAGACGACCCGCTCGACGACCACGCGCCGCTGCCGACGGCCGACGCCCAGGCGCACTTCGCGTACAGCACGACGCTGCGGCGGCATCCCACGCACCACGAGTTCGATCTGGGCAGCCTGACGTCTCCGACGACCATGCCGCACTTTACGATCGAGGACACCCGGAGCACGGCTGCTAAGGTCTGGCAAGCGCTCCGCTACCAGTCCTGGCCATCCTTCTCCCACCAGCAGCCCAAGGACCCGGAAAGCTCAATGGGCAGCTTGAAGCCGCAGCAGACGACGCCGGCCGCACAGTATGCGTACTATTCGACACAGGTGAGCTCTCTGGCTCTCTCGGTGGTCGCCCTGCTCTCTTGGCTCTATTGGCGGTCTCCGGGTCATGCATGGGTATCGTACGGAAGCATTGCGAACTGTCGTGTGCAGCCCGCTGGGCGCTTGGTCAACGCTGCCACGTCGGCTGTTGGCATTCCCAGTGCGCGTATCGATCACCGCCCAGCGTTGTCTTGCAAACGATGCATGGATGCCGTAGCCTTGGCCTGAGTCTCCGATGCATGGTGGCCCGCGCAAAGCATGTTCCAGAGTAGGCTGACCGGAAGGTACTGTCTGTCTGCGCTACATTCAGTGTCTCCAGGTAGTGGCTATTCCTTGCCTGCTATCGGCTTTGCGATGAACCTATATTTGGCTGCTGTCGGTGTGCACCTGCGTATAGAGGGGACGGTACGGCGGTCCGCTAGAGTCTCGGCGCATGCTATCTGCGTTCGCCTCTGAACTCATTCAGGCCCCTGGCCCCGTCGCGTACTACCAGCGTCTAACCAACTACAGGATGCAATACGCGACTTCCACTCATCCGCGACGGAGGGCTTAAGCTCGCAAGTCGTACACGCCCTGCGCGATCGGTATGGGTACAACGAATTCTCGGTCTCAGCGCCAGAGCCCTTGCTGCTCAAGTTTGCCAAGACGATCTACGAGTCGCCGCTCATCCTGCTGCTGCTGGGAAGCGCGCTCGTCAGCGCGTTCATGGGCAACCTCGACGACGCCGTCAGCATCGCGCTCGCCATCCTCATCGTCCTGACCGGTGCGTACAGACAGCCGCACATCCTCGGCATATTTTTGCCCTTCTGATCACGGTGCTACTGCAGTGGGCTTCGTGCAAGAACGGCGCAGCGAAAAGTCGCTCGAAGCGCTGAACAAGCTCGTCCCGCACCACTGCCACCTCACGCGCGACGGCCGGCCGGCGCACATGCTGGCGAACGAGCTCGTGCCGGGCGACGTCGTGCGCTTCGGCGTGGGCGACCGCATCCCCGCGGACGTGCGGCTCCTGGAGGCCGTCGACCTCGAGGTCGACGAGAGCTCGCTCACCGGCGAGACGCGCGCGGTCTCCAAGAACACCGACCCGCTCACCACACCGAATGCCGGCCTCGCGGACCGCACGTGCATCGCGTATATGGGCACGCTCGTAAGGAATGGGAGGGGCGCGGGCTTGGTCGTCGGCACGGGCTCGCAGACGGAATTTGGTGTCATCTTTGCGATGATGCAGGAGGTTCGTCGGCTCTTGCGCGCTTTGGCTGCGATGCGTGGAGGGCTGAATGCTTCAATGGTGTACTAGGTCGAGGAGAAGCGAACGCCGTTACAGCTCAGCATGGACGAGCTCGCTAAGCGGCTGTCTATGGTCTCCTTTGGTGTCATTGGTGTCATCTGCGTCGTCGGCTGGTGGCAAGGGCGCGACTGGCTCGAAATGTTCACAATTGGAGGTATGGACCCCAAGCCTTCCTCAGCATTTCCGGAACCGGTTCTCATTGCGGCGCAGTCTCGCTGGCGGTGGCGGCCATCCCGGAAGGCCTGCCCATTGTGACAACAGTAACTCTCGCACTGGGCGTGCTCCGGATGTCCAAGCGAAAAGCAATTGTGAAGAAGCTGCCGAGCGTCGAAGCGCTCGGTAGCGTGAGCGTCATCTGCTCGGACAAGACGGGTGCGCCCTGTATCGGGTCGTCCGCCCGTTGTTGACCGGAGACGCAGGCACATTGACGAAGAACGAGCAGACGGTCATGGAAGCGTATACCGTTGACGAGCTCGTTCATGTCGACGTCTCTGGCACCCCGCCGAAGCTGACGCCTGCGCTGAGGAAGACATTCGAGATTGGCGCTATCTGCAATAATGCGTTCCGCAATGATGAGGGCGTTACTGTGGGCCAGTCGACCGACGTGGCGTTGCTCAATGCCTCGCTCGCTTTTGGATTACCCGAACAGCGTTCGGTGAGTCGCTAACGTGCTCTTGCTATCTATGTACGCGCGCGCTTAGCGCGATTGCAGACGTTTGAACGAACGTCCGAAAAGCCGTTCAACTCCGAGCAGAAGTTCATGGCGGTCTCGGGGCGCACGTCGCCGGACGCACGGGAGATATTCTACATGAAGGGCTCGCTCGAGGCCGTCCTGGACCGCTGCAAATTCTACTACGTCTCGGACGAAGCAACGCCCGGCCTGGACGCCTCCACGCGTGCGCTGATTCTCTCGCGCGCGGAGGGCGTCGCGTCGCGCGGGCTGCGCATCCTCGCGATGGCGTACGGCTTCGGCCCGGGGAACAACGGCAGCACGCCGCTGGTGTTCGCGGGGTTCGCCGCGATGCGCGACCCGCCGCGGCGCGGCGTCGCGGACGCCATCGCGGACCTGCACGGCGCGGGCGTGCAGGTCATCATGATCACCGGCGACGCGGAGCACACCGCGCTGGCCATCGCGCGCGAGCTCGGCCTGCGCGTGCAGCCGGGAGGCGTGAGCTGCTTGACGGGCGCGGCGATCGACGGTATGAGCCGCGCGCAGCTGCGCGATGCGCTCGGTAGTGTTAGTGTCTTTGCGCGCACGACGCCGAGGCATAAGATGGCTATTGTCGAGGCGCTGCAGATGCGCGGGGCGGTGGTTGCGATGACTGGTGACGGTGTGAACGATGCACCTGCGCTTAAGATGGCGGATATTGGCATTTCGATGGGCAAGAGCGGGACGGATGTCGCCAAGGAGGCCGCGGATGTCATCCTTGTGGACGACAATTTTGCGACGATTCTGTCAGCGGTGGAGGAAGGTGCGCCGCGTATGCAGCTGGATGAAGACGGGGACTGACTAGGCACGCTCCTTAAGGCAAAGGCATCTTCCACAACATCCAGAACTTCTTGTCCTTCCAGCTTAGCACGGCCGTCGCGGCGCTGTCGCTCATCACTCTGAGCACGTTCTTCCGGTTATCCAACCCGCTGAACGCTATGCAAATCCTCTTCATCAACATCCTCATGGACGGCCCGCCGAGTCAGTCGCTGGGTGTGGACCCTGTCGACCCCGCCGTTATGCGACGCCCGCCCCGCGCTAAGGACGAGGAGATCATCACGCGGCGGCTGCTCGCGCGCGTTATTTTCTCCGCCTGCATGATCGTGTTTGGCACGCTCTTCGTGTATGCTTACGAGCTCAGTGACGGCTTGTCCGCGCGAGATCAGACTATGGTCAGTGATGCCGTACCGCTCGTGCACCGCACCGTTGGACTCACGTGAACTCCAGACCTTCACGACCTTCGTATTCCTCGACCTCGTCTCGGCACTGCAGAACCGCGGTCTGAGCTGCGGCATTCTGCAGAACCGGATGCTGCTCACGACGGTCTCCGTGTCGTTCTGCGCGCAGCTCGCGTTGATCTACGTGCCGTTCATGCAGGTCATCTTCCAGACGGAAAGCCTGGAGTCGCGAGATCTGTTACATCTGCTCGCTCTCGCGGGGACGTCGTTCGCGCTGCATGAGGGACGAAGAAGATACGAGCGCACGTTGAATGCTACGATGGGTGTCACCACGCATTCGAGGATAGATGACCTTGCATAGATGAGTGTCACTTTGTATTTTACTGGGTTATTCGGTAGTGCGGAGCTCCTGGATAATTGCTCATTCAAACATCGCTATCTCAACACAAGCCAGCTTATTGTCCGTGCCATGCATGGGCTTCTTGTCGGGGTGAGAGGGTTTAAGAGCTCGTAGCTCGCGTCGGATCAACTCTTTCAGCTCAATACCTCAGCTCTACGGAATCCAGGTTTATGTGTGTATCAGCGCAATCCATAATAGCGTTTACTCAAATGGATGAAGCAAGGAACAAGAGTTCGTCCATGGATCGGCCTCATGCGGAAGCAATTGAGATTCCGCAGTTATACTGAGAGATCCTGCACAGGATGTACACTGCGACGCACTGCATTCCCACGACGGCAGCAGGCTAGCACAACCCAAGGTGTCCTAAGAGACTCAGAGCGTGGGCATCCAGTCTGCGTCCGTCATCGTTTACGAAGACCGCTGCTCCACCATGGCGGAAACCAGCAGCAGCAGCAGCAGCATTATTGAGACCGAGCCCAAACCGGTGGAGGACTACGCGAGCATCGAGTCGTCTGGACAGGGGCTGGCATCGGACGCGACGGTGACGAAGGAAGGCCGTATCTCGTTCGTCCTCAATCTCAAGAAATCGCTGCCGGAGCTCCCGCCCAGCCATGCCAGCCCGGTCGAGGAATTCGCTGTCGACCCCGAGCTCGCTCAGGCTGTGGGTACGGCGGGCCTGCGCGAGGACGGCAAGGTCCCAAGACTGGCTATTGTCATTATGATTGTGGGCAGCAGAGGTGCGTGCTGGCGGCCGTGTGGCGCGTCGGCTGAACGGCGTTCCAGGCGATGTGCAGCCGTTTCTCGCGCTCGGGAAGGAGCTTGCGCGACATGGGCACCGGGTCCGCATTGCGACGCATGGCACGTTCAGGAGCTTCGTGACGGACGCCAGCCTGGAATTCTTCGACATTGGCGGCGACCCTGCGGAACTCATGAGTTACATGGTTCGAAGTAAGCGGTCCTTGACAATGCGCGAGACGTCCTGCGTTAAACTGGTGAACAGATCCTGGTCTGATGCCTGGTTGGGCGTCGCTGACGAATGGGGACATTGGGCGGAAACGCAAGACGATGGCCAAGATTCTCGACGGCTGTTGGAAAGCATGCTTCAGCCCGGACGGTCCCAACGGAGAGGCGTTTGCTGCAGACGCCATCATCTCCAACCCGCCTTCCTTCGCGCATGTACACTGCGCAGAGGCATTGGGGATACCGTTGCAAATGTCTTTCAGTATGCCAACATACCCGACATCTCGTGTAAACTAGCCGCTGACATTTCCTGCATAGCCATGCCATGGTCGGCCACGACGTCTTTCCCGCACCCTCTCGTCAATATCACAAAGACGAATGCTGCACCGGGCTTGACAAACTACTTCAGCTACGCGCTCGCAGAACTCCTGACATGGCAGGGGCACGTCCTCTTCCTATGCAGCAGTCGTATGGCTAACGTCGTTGTAGATTGGGCGACCTTATCAACAAGTTTCGAGAAAAGCAGTTACATCTCGACCCTTTACCGGCGTGGGCTGGCGCGGGCATCCTGGACCGGTTGAAGGTTCCCTGGACATACTGCTTTAGCCCTCAAATCGTCCCAAAACCCCAGGATTGGACAAATCATATTGGTACGCTGTGTTCTCCCTATCCATCGTGTACCGCAACTCAACCATGGCACGGTATTGCAGACGTCGTCGGGTTTTACTTCCTGGACTTAGCCAGTGGTTACACCCCGCCCGCCGACCTCGTCGCATTCCTCGAAGCAGGTCCACCGCCAATATACATCGGCTTCGGCTCGGTGGTCGTCGACAACCCAGACGAGCTGACGCAGACCATCTTCGAGGCGACGCGGCTCGCGGGCGTGCGCGCGCTCGTCTCGCCCGGGTGGGGCAAGATCGGCGGCGCGGACGTGCCGGCGCACATCTTCGTGCTGCCCAACGTGCCGCACGACTGGCTCTTCCAGCACGTCGCCGCGGTGTGCCACCACGGCGGCGCGGGCACCATGGCCATCGGCCTGCGCCTCGGCAAGCCGACCATCATCGTGCCCTTCTTTGGCGACCAGCCGTTCTGGGGCAAGATGGTGCATCGCGCGGGCGCGGGGCCCAAGCCGATTAGGAAGGAGAAGATGAGCGTCGAGCTGCTCGCCGATGCTATCAAGTTCTGCCTCACGCCCGAGGCGCAGTCTGCTGCTGAAGAGATGGGCGCGAAAATCCGTGCGTCGGTGCGTGCCAACTTGAGCGAACGAATGGACGTCTGTGAGGGCTGACTCCTTTTGACTTATCTCTTTCAGAACGGCGTAGACGCTGGCGTGCGCTCTTTCCATCAACACTTACCCTTGATGAACATGCGCTGCGACCTTTGCCCCGAGTGGCTTGCCGTGTGGTGGAGCGCCGAGCATGTACGCAATCGGTAACGACACGCCGCGGTGCCCGGAACTGATGCAGCGTTTCGCAGAGCCTAAAGCTTAGCGCATGCGCCGCCCAAATACTCGTCGATGCAGGCGTCCTCAAACTCGAAGACCTCGTCCTGCATCGGCCGCTGGAGTATGCCAGTCTCCCTGAACACTCAAGCCCGCTTCAAGGAGGTGGCATTATCGAGTCTTTCCGCCGGGCACTCGATGCGCGAACACATCTCATGTATGTTCACAGTAATAGTGTTATAGGTTCTGTTGCACTGACGCACGCTTGCGAACAGACATCCCGTCAAGGCCGTCAGCGGTCTTGTTATGGAGCCCTATAAGGGCGCAAAGCGGGAGGCAAGTGCTATTGGAAAGGTTGTCATCGTCTCGATGATTGACCTTGCACCAAGGGCTTCAAGGGCTTTCTCAAAGGCACTGTCACCGGCTGTGAGTACTGCGTCTTTCACGTCTGTTGCACACCTCGCTGACCCATGTGCAGACGCGAATGTTACACGGCACCCGATAACAGGTGTGTCTCCAAAATGCCACGCACGCTCCCATTGCGCTGAGCACCAATCATATGATGCAGGTATCTGGGGCGCCATCTCGAAAACCATGAACGGCGACAGCGCGGGCAAGTCCAACGACGGGCCGTCGGTCGACCAGCAACTGCGCGCAGTACGAACGAGTCAGGGCGCCGCAGAATCCAGCGCCGCGTCGCCCAGCGAGCGCGCCGCCGTCGTCGACCGGTTCCGCTCGGCGTGTGCGAAGGACCGGGCGAAGGAGCGGCGTAAATCTGTGGACGCCATGATGCACGACGCGCGCAAGCTGCGCCACGTGCGCACGCATCGGACGCGCCAGGGGCTGCCTGACGTTCAGGCTGATGTGAGCCCCGTATTGTCTCCTTCGTCGTCGTTCGCTTCCACGTCGGGATCGCCAACGCCTGCGGGACCCCCTCGTTCACATTCATCGACGTCGAGTACGACCGTATCTCACTACTCCCACGACGGCTCGCCTGTTGGCGCTCTTAACTCCGTTTCGTCGCCAGGCCTGCCCGCTCCGGACCAGGCGCAGCTAGACTTGACACCCCCGGAGGCTTCGCATAGTCCAGGTCGGGGTTTCCGTCTCTTCAGACCGCGGGGAATGGACCAACGCGGCCGAGGCGGATTAGTGCGAGGGCGACTCGACAGTCGCCTGCGCGGGTTGGATAGACGCGAGCGCACATCTGAGTAGAGGCTGTTATTTATGAGGATGGCATGACGCCCACCAGCGATAGGGCGGTGCATGCAATGGGACAAACTATTGACGATGACTTGCCAACATGTAGGACACAACTTACCATACTGCATTTTACATATACACGCGGACGACTTATCGACTTGTATCAAGTGCAGTACTATGCAGCAGGGACTAGCCTCCGAACAGCTGTTCCTATGTTTTATACCACGATACAGCAGATCTGAAACTCCGCCAATGGCAGGGCGAAAGTGCGGCAGTTCGTATCTTTTTCGCCCGCGCGTGAGCGGGATGATAATCGGAACCAGAACTCGTGTAAACTCCGGACTGTTTCTTGTCCTTTGCTCGTGACCGCGCTGACCTGGCGGTGGTCACGTGACCACACGACTGGAAATGTGCTTCCATATCCGGAGAAAGGGTAGACTCGTCATGCGTCGTTGTGCGGTGCGTGGTGCGCTTGGGGCACAGCCAGAAGAATATGATTTGGAAGCGAGGATGTGACTAAGGAATTATCTGAACCACGCGTGACGTGGAGAAGTTTACCCGGAGTTTCGACCTCAGCATCTGGCATATTTTACCATCTTCCGGGTTCTTGATAGCCTGCAGGGCTTGGAATGAAATGCTGATCGTTGGAGGGGGTGCGGCCAAGGTACGGTTGTCCGGCAGATACAGCGGCACATACAAAAATTGAATCTTCGTCGCAATTTCTGCGTCCTTAATATTACGAAGCTCAAATGAGGGTTGGCACGGGGATGAACGATCTTTTTACTTGAACCACGTTTTGGTCGGACCTGAGAGCCGAAACGCGGGTGAACTCCGCTGCTCCGCATGTGACTTCCGTTCACCCACCACGGCTGCCGCCAGCACTACATAAGGAGGTGCGTATCCGTCTCCAGGGAAATCATCGTGCTAAATCTCCGCTATGTCGCAGCAACCCCAGGACTCGCCGGTCAGAGCTAGCCAGCACTCGCAACAAGCCAACATCACTGCTGGACACGAGCACACCATCGCGAACCGAGCCATCCGGCCTCGACACATGGCGGACTATATCGAACACACTAAGAACCGACTTCAGGCTAGGCTTGGCAAGGGCAAGGGTCTGCGCGGCTCAGGCGCATGGGACAATGTCGTCGCCGAGGCGAAAGTTGTCGAGGCGCACGCTGCCCTCGTCGCGGTTGTCAAATCCACCGCTGAAACCGAGCACTACGGCCCGACGACCCATCTTCTAAACCATATCAGCAAGGCGTTTTATCATGCGGTCAATCGCAACGAGGACCTCGATACTGCTTTCATATTCGCCAGCGGGCCGCACACGCATCCTTCTGGGGATTTTCTCGGCACTCTATTCGAACCTGACTACATCTCCTATCGAGGCAACATCGCCGACCTCAACCACGCCTTGACCGTCGCCGATTATCGACAGCCGATGGCTTGGCCCGAGATCGACAGCGTCGGCGAGCAGAAGGTCCCCACTAACCCCGACGACGGCATGCCGCAGCTCAAGTCATACATGGCCACGCTCAAACGGTACCGGCCCGACATCCCTACCGTGCGCGGGTTCAAGGTTCACGCTGGTCAGGTTGTGCTGGCGGAGCTGAACGCGTGCGCTATGTGGACCTCTCATGCAGTCAGCTGCGAGAGCCTTGAGCCATGGGTGGCTTACGTCGTCGGACTCTACCTCTCTCTCGACAGCCGTGACCGGAAGCTGCAGTACAACGCGACGCAGAATCATTTCGTGCAATGGGACGTCATGGCACGCCAGGGCCGCAAGCGGGTCCCGTACGCGACCTCTCCATTCTACGTCGCCCGCGCCCCTGGGCGGATCACTTTCGCATCGTTTCAGATTTCGGACGGCCCAATCAGCAATGACCTCGCGGCCAGCGCATTTTTTACCGAGCGCGTCAAGGGATTTTGGAAGATGTCCTGGCAGCAAAGGAACGCGCGCTCCAACGAAAAGGAACTCCTTCGCTCGCTGCACAAGGACGGCTGGCTTCCTGGTCTTGTACGTCTCTTCCCCGACAACGACGACCTCGGCGAACCCCTGGTTGTTCCTACCGTCGACGATATCTACAGCGTGACCGTATCAGACTCGAGTGCCCAGGTCGACGGCCCTTCTACCTCCCAGCCTGAATCATCAGCAACGGATGAACTCGTCGTCGACCGCGTTCAGGATATCGTCCGCCTGGCCAGTATTGGGGAGCCATTGAGCCAGTGCGGCTCTTTGCGCGAACTTCTTTACACGTTCTACGATCTGCTCGAAAGTACGCATTCGTCCCCCAAGCAGTCTTTGCTGTGCTAACGTGCTATCGTCTGTAGCTCTCGATCATATGTGGCATGAAGACAGCGAAGATGAGGGCGTTCTTCACCGGGATGTCAGTTGGTTCAACGTGCTCTATAACCCGCTCCACCTCGACGTCCACGAGGACCAGCGGAAGGTTTTAGAACGGCCTTGCATTTCCGAAGTCATGTTCGTCACCTTTTAATTTATTTCGCTGCTGCCGCATGTCATACTCATAGTTGTCTCTAGACACAAGCTCTCGCACTCTGTCCAACCAGACGGCGTCGAGGTCGACGGGTGTGCTGACCACGCTACCGATTCTGGTCTCGCTCCTAGGTTTTCGCCGCGCGTCCTGTTGACCGACTTGGATCACGCCGTCGCAAAGAAACTGCTCAAGGAAAATCCTAACGCGGGACGCGAAAAGACGGTACGCTCAATCATGTTTCAGATTTGCACGAGCTCATGTTCGACAGGGAACCCCAATGTTCATGTCGGTTGAACTTGCGGACTTCAAGGCGCTGAAATACCCACCTTATCAGCCCATGGACAAAGTCTTTCGTGCTCTTTCCGCCATCGAACAACTGCCACAGGGTCGATTGGCTCTCCAACACGCTTTCCCGAACGGCGACAAGGGATTTATGACCAAGTTCGAGGCCGTCATGGCTATGGAGAAGAATCGCTTTGTCGCACTCAAACTGGGGTCAAGGCCACGCCATCGTCTTCGCCATGACGCGGAATCTTCGTTCTGGGTTTTCTTATGGGCAGCAGTCCGCGCTCGTCCCCTCAATACGACGGACGTCGGCGAGAGAGATCTCGACGAATTCTCACAGTTTTGCGACGCAATGCTCCGCCACATTGTCTCCGACCAGGCTGCTGATCGGCGCGGTGTTTTTATCGAACGTCGTGGTCACCTTAGCGAACTCTTCCACCCTGCTATCGTTCAAGTCGATGGCCTCTTCGATGACATGGCTACCTACCTGTCCATTCCCTGGCATCACTATGAACAGCTCAACATGGTCGCCGACAACCATGTGCACGTTGCATTCCGCCGCTTGCTTCTCCATTTCGTTCTGACGGTCGACGAGGGGATACTGGATCTTGCGTTCGATACCACTCAGCCCAGAGTCATCAAATCCAACCCGGAGGACAGCAAGGAGCGCAAGGAGTCGGTGCCTGCATCGTCCCTTGCGCACATCCGCTCTTCGAATCGCAAAAGCGCACTGTCCAGTGTCCTCTCGACGAGCCAAAGCCGGCCCGGGAAGAAACGCAAGGCCGAAGATCCCACAGATCGCGACACTGGCGCCTCCAAGAAGGCCGCGACGAAGAAGGCCTCCCCGCCCCAGGACGCGCGGTTCATGCCAGCTCCTGGCCCACCTGATGCGGGCGGTTCTCCGCCCGATTACGGCGGGATGGCGAGGGAGGCATATGACCCGCTGCGACATGCGCATCAACAGACGGCGCACGCGCTGCGCCTTATGTTCTGGAAGGATAGGCAGCTCTGGTTCTCGAAGGGCAAGTAGCGTCGGCACTTCGCCCTCGGTTGTCCAATGCTGTCGCACGCGCTCGCATCTCGCTGTCTTCTATTGACAATGACTTGCCAACATGTAACTTAGGACACGGCTTACCATACTGCATCTTACATATACACGCCGGGGACCTATCGAATATTGAGTGCCGTATGCAGCATCAGAACTAACATACGCACAGTTGTTCCTCTGTTTTAGACCGTCAACCGGAACCAGAACTCGTGTAAACTCCGCACTGTTCCTTGTCCTTTGCTTGTGACCGCGCTGCACACAGGCGCCATGACAGTGGAAATCACGAATTTCTATTGCATCTACTGCCCATGACGACCAACCAGTGCTCTCCCCGTTACACGCTCCCAACATGCCGTTGACAGAAGCCAGCACTGGCCGGTCGCGACGACTCGCGCGCCATCACATATTGAACTCGCTGTTCTGAAGTCTGTGCTTGTGCTTGCTCTACATTTATACTCTTGGAAATTCTGCTGGCCATGTGGCTTCTTGATTTCTTCCTGGCAGTACAGTGTGCAGTGCTCACATATTTCTGAGGCACTCGTCTGCACGATGATGCAACAATGCTGGCCGAAGCTTTCATCCTGCGACGCTCACTGCGATCCGCCAACGACTCAGTTCGAAGTGGGCGACGTTTAGCCTTTGGCCGACGATTCTGCAGCCTTGGTAAGGCTGTGACTTGCTACTGAAGCATTCCCAAGGAGCACAACACGGGTGCTTTCTGACATCGTCTGGGAAACAGCTCGGTATATATACTTGCTCTCCCTCTGCACTGCGACTGCAGGAACTCATGCCAGTCATTTTCAGCTCATTCGGCATATCATCGCCGTCCTGCAGGTCGCGTGGCAGCTGCGCGCCGCGTTGAGCGACGCGATGGGAGCCTCAGCCGAAATCCGCGAGCTCATCGCCGACATTGACTCGTTCACCCGGGCGCTGCAGCATACGAGGGCGTCGGTTGAGCAGCGCCACCTGCCGCTGCAACCTGCGGTCGAGAACGGAATCAGACACGCCGTCGCGGCCTGCCACGACGTCCTGCGCCTCGTCCTGCAGAAGGTCGCGTCCTTCAAGGTCCACATGACGCGCAAGGTCGGCGCGCCCGCCTGGCGTCATTATTGGGTGGTCGCGGCATGGAGCATCCTCGGCGGGCGCAAGGAAGTCGACAGGCTCCGCACGCGGCTCTCTGAGCAGCTCAACGTGATACAGACATATCTGTCTCTCGCGCAATCGTATGTCTTCTCGCGGTGCTTCATTGAACATCGGCTTCATCTAACGTGATGCTGCCATTGGGAATCTCTGTGTTCTAGCCATGATCAGGACGCTGTCCAGGATGCGGTTGCGCGGCAGACCACGACGCTGGAACGCGTGTACAACGTCGTGCAGGACATCCAGATGCGCTTCGACGTCGGGCTGCCCACGTTCCTGTTTTACGACCGCATGAAGGGAGCGTACTACCAGCCGTTTGCTCGGACATCCTTCAGCGTACGTACAGACAGTCCGCGCCGACAACTTTGCCGAACTCCATGCCACTTCGAACGCAGAGATTTATGCAGCTCCTCGAAGCGTGCAACAGCGGACCGAATTACCATCGCATAGACGCGGCCCTCCGTCAAGTCGATCTTAGTCCAGGCAAAACCCACATCATAACACAGTGGTGAGCGTACATTCATGATGATCTACACTGGCAGTAGCATTCCGTGCGCGAATCACCTTGCGCCAGCAAGGTCTCTCGTTTGTGTGATATTCCTAAGCGCGCGTGCCCTTTTTCCGAGTCTTTACCGAAGCGCCCACATCCGTGGAGCCGGATGCAAACAAGCTCCGGTTCTTGTCTGCGCAACTGCAGGTGCATTAGCAACTTGTCCAACTGACCAGCATTCGACACATCTTCTTGCAAGACAGCTACTCGGTGCTCTGCTTCTTCCAATAACCCTGGCCTGCAGCCTTTCTTGCCGGCTTTACATTTCCATTGGCCGTGTCGTCGTGTTGTTACCACGGCTGCTTGGATTGGATTCGCCGCACCTTAGTCTGGAGTCTGCACCTGTGTCTCTGGCCTTTTGCTTTGGGTTTGCGACGTTAGTCAAGTACGGCCCGGGCGACACGCTGGCCATCTCCTTTAGTCGGCCGGGATGGGCTCAGCTTTCGCAACAACGCCGCCTCGTACGACGGGATCCCGCAGTTCAGGAAATCGACAACACCAAAGAATCTGGTCCATTCATCCAAATACACGCACATATTCACGCTTACAATCTATTGAACGTTTCCTCTGACCTTTACTGGTTCTCCGCTCTCTACCTTGCCTGGACAGCGGGTCCGCAATCTCCCAGCTCTGCGGCACGTATGTGCTAGCGGTGTTGAGCCCGTGGATAAAGGCAAATTCGACGTTGGGCCTGTCGCGTTGAGCTGCGCACCGGACGGGAAGCCTTCCAGGCAGGCGGCGTCGGTGAGCGCGCGCTACAGATGCGTGAGCGCATCGCGGAGGACGTTTCACATGATCTCGGTCATGGAAGACGGCGGGTGTGAGAAGATGGGCCCTTGGCAGGTTGGACGGGTCGTGTGCGCTGTGCGCAGCCAGGCTGAGATGTCCTTGGGCGGAAGAGGCGCCGGCGGCTACACGACCTGTGCCGCCGCATTACGCCCCGCTTCTCGACGATCGGCCCGGGCGACACCATCGTTCCCAGCAATATCCACCACACTGGGGTAGCGGCGTGGGCGACTGCGGTCCCGCGGTAAGCATATTTGGTCAGAAAGAGCGCTTGCCCGGAAACTCGTAGTTGTGCACACCGGATGGCCACAATGCGGCGTGCGCCGCCACATGTCTGCCTAAACCGTCCTGCAGGCACAACCTGCCAGTCAGTCCAGCCCGGCTCAGTCAAGGCAGCGTGCAAGTTGGCCAACGAGGGCGCTGCCAAAATGGTGTCTGAGCTTGATGTTGCTAGGTGCGCCGACGGACAATTTCTCAATTTGTTTCTTCTTCCGCAGCGGCCTGGAAAGCGACATCCACGTATACCTAGTGGAGCGACTCATAGTGGCTCATAGTTGCAGTCGTCTGTTGGGGCACTGAAGATCTGCTCTCTACTATATTATCCCTCGAGACTGAACAACAGTTCAGAGGCAGAATAATACCGGATTACCATCTTTACGGTGCAAGTACTTGTCAAGAAGGATGTCTTCCATTGAAAACTCAAAATTAAGCGCAAGGTGACCCTGCCGGCACGTGCCGGCCCTTGTCTAGTATCGCTGACCCTGATTCATTAATGGGGCAGGTTGAACGAGCGCGACGTGTCGAACGAGATCAGCGCGCTGTCCTTCGTCGACTGCTGCTTCTTCAGAGAACGCGCATTCGACGAATGGCAGGTCCTTCTCGGCTTCCCCTATCCTACGCAACTCAGGCCGGGTCCGACGGACGTTGTGAGGCACCTGGTGACCCGCAAACACGCGCCGAACACTGCGTGCAATTGCGACGCCGGGCCCCGCTGCAGGGACCGCTATCGCGTCGAATTCCAGAGGGCCCGGTATAACCTGGTGTTGCGCCGGGCACACCTCATCCTGAATCAGATTCATTATCTGTCCATCCATATGGATGCGGAGGCCTATTACAGGCACGTCGAGGCGTGCTCTGCAATCTGGGAGGAATTATCCAGGCACCCCAATGCGTACGCCTCAATATTTCGCTGTGCGCGGTTCTAACAGCGACCGTTCAGAACTTTTGTCCAGCTTTCAATTATTCCACTACTCGCACTTTACGTTGAACACCAACGGCCCAGTATTTCCACCATCGTCCAAATGCTGCGGGACGGTCCTAGGACGCGTACTTCTTGTAGCCGCGCTGTCCATTACACTCTTAGGCCAGCGCATACCTTCCATCGTGGATTGAAATTTGCGCATCCCGCTGTCAGGGATCACATGGTATCGTTCTTGGTACCCGATGATGGGATGCAACGCTTCCTGGAGTTTCTTTGAGCAAGCAGAGGTTGGAATCTGAATTTTGCTTCAAGTGTGCCTACAGGCTAATCCGTGGAAGCCAGGGCATATATCCTCTCCGCATCCTCCCCCTCGAACGCATCCACGTTTTCCCTCGCCACCCTCTCCGCGGCCTGCTTTACATCCTCTTCGCCGTCCAGCAAGTCCAGCCAGCCTCCCTTATAGCCGCTCTCCAGGACCTCCACCGCCGCCTGCGCCACGGCCTCGCGACTCACTTTGCCTCCACTGCCAGTCGTCTTTCCCAGCTGCACACCGCCCGCCTTCTCGTCCGTCAACGTTCCAGGGCGCAAGCATATGCCCCTGAACCCCTCGCCGCGCGCCTTGCTCTGGGCGACGAGGTACTCGTCCGCGGCGATCTTGGCCTTCGCGTAGTCCGGCAGGACCTGCTCGTTGAGCCTGACCGCGGCGGCCCACTCCTCGGCGGACCACCACGCGGGCTTATTGCGGCGCGAGGCGAGATAGGAGACCATGAGGAACGCCGAGACGCCCGGCGCGGCGGCAGACGCCTTGATGAACGCGCGCGCGGCGTCGCGGTCGACGGCGTACGTGCGCGCGGCGCCGCCCTTGCCGCCGGCGCCCGCGCTCCAGACGACCCAGCTCGGCTTAACCTCGTCCAGGATCGCGCGCGCGTCCGCGGCGGTCTTCACGTCCTCCACGCTGCGCACCAGGACGTGCAGCTTGCCCGGCCCGTGTGCGCCGAGCGCGGTGATCGTGCTCGCTTGCGCTGGGTCGCGGATCATCGAGGTCACGGTGTGCGAGCGCGCGAGCAGCAGCGGCGTGAGATGCTGGGCGACCTTGCCGTGGCCGCCGATGAGCAGGATATGTTGCGACATGATGGTGTTTGTATCCAGAGTGCGGAGAAACGCGGGGCACCGTGCAAGAGGGGTCTTCTTTTGAATGCCGTTGGCGCTGGGTGCTGAGTAACCGTTGGTAAGCCATGACGCCATACGATGCGAGGGTACAGTTCGTACTACGATGGGATTTCAAGAATGCCTTTATACTCGCAGCGGGTGAGTTCATATACGCCGAGTGGCAATCGTCCTGAGTCGCCAGCCACACATCTGATTAGATAAACTCTGATAAGATATGGCCGAGCCGTTCCGTCATCCACCGGCATCTCCGTAGCTCGTGCACTGGCTTTGAGTAGCTTCTAAGCTGTTGAAACTAGATAACAGAGACATCTGAGATCTCATTTGACTGTTTCCAGGAAATCTTCTGAGCATAATACTCATAGTGGAGGGTGACGCTGCAGTTTGCCGGGGTGCCGAAAATAGCCCTGTCTTCATCGGGCGGTCGGAGATGAGTCTGCGCGTTTCTTTCTCTCTCTTCTTCCAGTTCGACCATGCAAGACGAGCGCGAAACGAAACGAAAGCGCGGGCCTGGCGCTGTGTCGTGCGCAGAGTGCCGCAGACTCAAGCTCAAGTGCGACAGGAAGTTGCCGTGCTCATCCTGCTTCAAACGCGGCTGCGCGGCCATATGTCCCAACGGTGCCCACCGGCATAGCGCAACTCGCGCTACTCCAGGCTGACGCACATATAGGAACGCTGGCAGCTGGTCCGGGCAACAGGTGCCGCGCTCAGAGTCACGGTTTCGTGCTAAACGCCGGGCTGACAATGCGTCTCCAGATTTGTCCTCGCCGACACCCAACATCTACATGACAAGATAGAGGCCGTATGTAGAGCTTTTTTATTATTACGCATTGTCAATGTATTAATGCAGCAAACTGCGAACTTGATTCACTACAGATGTCCAAGCGAATATCCGACCTCGAAGACGCGCTCGGCGCCCTCCAGGCGCAGGTCTCCAACGAAAAGCACCCGCTGCTGGCGGATGAACTCATGAAGATCAAGGCGCCACCGCCAACTGAGAACGTGGTCATCAGCGACACGCTCGAGGTCGTCTCGGAGAACTTTGGCACACTCGCGCTCGGCGAGCGTGCGTACTTTTTTGGCCGACACGCTGTTGCAGACGTACGTCTGTACCCAATCCATGAACTGACCGTGCTTCCTAACACTTTGCGCATAGTTTCTGCTCATACCGGTGAGTCCGCCCTCCAAAGTTCATGCTCGGCCCTCCAAAGTTCATGCTCGCAACGACTTGCAACACGAGATCACGACGAAACCCGCAGCGGAACGTTGTGACGCATCGCGGCGTTTCGAGTCCGTAAATCGCCACGCTGCGCAACAGTTCCCCACGCCCTTGCAGAAATTTCTCAGCACAAGACGTGCTTTGCATCACTTTGCATACCATCGGTCCATAAACCGTGCATTCATTGGCGCACTTAATGACCGCCGCCAAGTGCGCGGCGTTGCGAGTACTGTTGTGGGGACCGTCACAACACCTACCCACAGCGGCACTCGCAACGATGGGCATCGCAAAGTCTTGTTACGCGGCGCTGCAAGCTCGCTGTGCCCACTCATCTTTCTATCAACGGCTGCTGACACCAACCGTAGGAAGAATGGCCACCAGAAACGCCCGCAGCGACATGCACCGTCCCGGCGGACATTCTCCTCATAGCCAGCGAATTCAGTGCACCGCGCCTCCGAGACGCACGAGAAGCGACAGCCGCGCAGCTCGCCAGCTGGCTTCCACCTATTGCCGAGGCCACTGCGCTCGTCGAGTTGTATTACCGCGACGCGACCTGGCTCTTCTTGCCCATCCCGCGCGACGAGTTTAATGCGACGATCTTCGACCGGGTCTACAGTCCCAGCGAGTGTGTCTCGGTGGCGCACATCTCGCCACATGAGCTTTCTTTATTGTTCAGTACGTCCTCTTCTCATCGAGGCAAGTCAGGCTTGGCTGCTGCCATCTAGATTCTGGTCTCTGGGATGAACGACTGTGTATTTTCGTATTCGTCGTTCACTCCAACGACCAGAATCGGCAGGCAGACCGTAGAAGCAGTTGACGCGGACTTCCCCGAGTCCTGGATATATTGCTGATATGTGTCCAGTGATCTTCGCGCTCGCATGCATGGTCGATTTGAATCGGCCGCCATATAATGTGGATGGCGCCAATTACTATCAGCTTGCCCGCGCAGCACTGGCGCTGGACCCCATTATCGACCATCCCACGCTCAACGCGATCCGAACTCTCGTAAGAGTGCCCGCCCTTCCCTCGTAGAATTTGCTGACAATCTAGCACCGAAGCTCCTCATGTCGACATTTCTCCAGATGTTTGAGCATTTGGGAAGCGCGACGACGTCTTATAGCATGATTGGACTTATGGTGCAGCTATGTCAGAGCGTACGCGTCTTTAAATCTCAGGCTAGTGCTCAGCTGCTCACTGTCCTTTCAGCTCGGCTTGCATCGTGACGACACGTCGTGGAATTTATGTGATGAGGAGCGGCAGAAGCGGCGGTGTTTGTTCGTAAGTCACTCGCGCTCGCAGTCAGTCACTATGCATCCTCATCCCACCTCCAGTGGAACGTGGCGTCATACGATCTGTGGTTGAGCCATGCCTTTGGACGCCCACCGAGCCTCACCTCGGCCCACGTCGACGCCAAGCTCCCCGACGACAGAGAGCAGTTCCTGGGGCCCGACGGGCAATGGAACGAGTCGTGTATGTGGCCGTGCTGCTGCTAGCTGTCGCCGCCGATGTGACCGAGCGAAACGCAGTCCGGCATTGGAACGGCACGTTCATCCAGAAGGTGCTGTTCAAGGTGGCGGAGGAGGCGTTCGGGGCGACGCCGCCGTCGTACGCGACGGTGCTCCGGCTGGACCGCCTCGTGCGCGAGCACCCGCTCAGCGCCGGCCTGCGCACGGTCAACGTCGGCGAGGCGCAGCAGGGCGTGCCGATGCCGCTCCTGCTCCAGCGCGCCGCCGTCTTCTCGCTCACGCAAAGAGGTCAGTCTGTCCGTCCGTCGCATACTGTATGCAAAGATGCAGCGCTGACACGGCGCGGAACAGTGATGCTCTTCCTGCACCGCAGCTTCTTCGCGCACGCGCTGACGGAGCACCCGGCGGACCCGCTGAAGAGCAAGTACGCGCAGTCCGTGCTCGCCGCGTACCGCGCCGCGTTCTACATCGCCGCCGGCGTGCGCGCGCTGCACGAGCAGGCGCCGCTCGCGCTGCGCTTCTGGGTCTTCTGGAGCCCGCTGTTCAGCGCGAGCCTCATCCTCGCCTCGATCGTTGTCAAGGCGCCCGGCGGCGGGCTCGCGCCGCCCGCGTGGGTCGAGCTCAACCGCATCTGCGAGTTGCTCGAGAGCGTCGCGCGCAGCTCGCGGCGCGTGGCGCGCATCATGGTGAAGTTCCTTCTCTCTGCTACCGCTGTGTGTTTGCGCTGACGTTGGGCGACGCAGCCGAAGATGCGCAACCTCAGACAGCGCGCACACGACGTGTACACGGCGTTCAGCGCTGCGACGGGCGACGGGCCGCGGCCTGAACATACAATATCCGAGATCGAAGACATGGAGCTGCGTTTCCTGTACGGGCGCTCGCGGCTCGTCGACAAGTCCTACTCGAACAAGGACAGCCCGTCCAGCACGTCGGCCGCGTCGTCCGCTTCGCCGCCGGAGACAACTCCAGCCTCAGGCTTCCCAGTGCCGTCTCCGCCGAGGCAGTGGCCCAACGGTCCCTCCACACTCTCGTCGAGCAGCGACAATGGCGTGGCTCAGAGTGCGAATGCTACGGTGGTTGGACCCGCGCCGGTTGCTCCAGTTAGTGATATGTGGGACACGGTGTACTCCGCCTTCTGGCCGTCCGCTGACCAGCCAAATCCGACCCATGGTCCTTTCTCCCCGCTGCTCACTGCCCAAGCACTACCGCCGCTGCAACAGCAACAGCAACAGCAACAGCAACAACAAAATAACTTCTGGCTTCCGGACTCGACACTCGCACCTCCCCCACCACCCAATCCGCCATTCCAGCAGAACGTGCCAGGCATCGGCGCGTTTGCGATGCTGGACAGCTACAGCATGCAGCAGCGGCTGCAGAGCTCGCTGCCGGCGTGGAACTACGACCTGGACGTCATCCCCATGCTGTCCACGCAGTCCAGCGGCGCCGCGGACACCGTGTCCACGCGAAATCTGGACATCCCCTGGCAGCAGTTCATGTCTGGCATCGGCGTCGACGAGCCGCACGAGCATGAGCAGCCTCAGGCATCTAGTTCGGATTATCGGACGGGTGTGTAGGGTGCTTGTCAACTGCGACGACATTGACGACATTACGATCGCGATGCTCTCCTCCCGGGTCGACATTCAGTGCTTTGCTGTCTTGTAGCTTTCTTGTATTTTAACTACCGGATATCATTAATCATTAATCATACATACGGACTCGCGCGATTTCGGCCTGCCATTGGCGAAATTTGAGATGCGCTGCATTACTGGCGAACACTGCACCAGAGCACGGTCTAAAACAGAGGAACAACGGTTCGTATGTGAAATTCACAGTGATGAAGTGCGTATCAATTTTGGCGTGGTCATCTATAAGCTCAAAAAACACAAAATTGGACAATGCTGGGACGGTATGGCATGATTGAGTACGAACAGGATGGAATTGCAAGACAGCGAAGGGAAGCGAGATGCGAGCGCGTGCAACTGCATTGGAGAACCGAGGGCGAAGTGCCGACGCTACTTGCCCTTCGAGAACCAGAGCTGCCTATCCTTCCAGAACATAAGGCGCAGCGCGTGCGCCGTCTGTTGATGCGCATGTCGCAGTGGGTCATAGGCCTCCCTCGCCATCCCGCCGTAATCAGGCGGAGAACCGCCCGCATCAGGTGGGCCAGGAGCTGGCATGAACCGCGCGTCCTGGGGCGGGGAGGCCTGCTTCGTCGCGGCTTTCTTTGAGGCTCCAGTGTCGCGATCTGCGGGATCTTCGGCCTTGCGTTTCTTTCCGGGCTGGCTTTGGCTCGTCGAGAGGAGACTTGACAGTGCGCTTTTGCGATTCGAAGAGCGGATGTGCGCAAGGGACGATGCAGGCACGGACTCCTTGCGCTCCTTGCTGTCCTCCGGGTTGGATTTGATGACTCTGGGCTGACTGGTATCGAACGCAAGATCCATTATCCCCTCGTCGACTGTCAGAACGAAATGGAGAAGCAAGCGGCGGAATGCGACGTGAACATGGTTGTCGGCGACCATGTTGAGCTGTTCATAGTGATGCCATGGAATGGACAGGTAGATAGCCATGTTATCGAATAACTCTTCGATTGTGTCAGTGAGAGCGGGGTGGAAAAGGTCGCGATAGTGGCCACGGTGTTCGATGCAAACAGAACGCCTATCGGCTACGCGGTCGGAGACGATGTGGCCGAGCATTACGTCGCAGAACCGCGAGAATTTGTCGACATCTCTCTCGTCGATGTCCATGGAGTTGGAAGGAAGAGCGCGGACTGCTGCCCATAAAAATACCCAGAACGAAGATTCTGCGTCATGGCGAGGTCGATGGCGCGGCCTAGACTTGAGTTTGAGCGCAATACGGCGCTTCTTCTCCATGGCCACGACAGCCTCGAACTTCGCCATAAATTTCCCGTCGCCATTTGGGAAAGCATACCGGAGAGCCAAAGGACCCTGGGGTAGCTCATCGATGGCGGAAAGAGCAAGAAGGACCTTGTCCACGGGTAGATAGGCTTCATAGCTCCTTGCCTTGAAGTCCGAAAGTTCGACGGACATGAACATCGGGGTTCCCTGTCGAACATGAGCTCGTGCAAATGTGCATCATGATTGAGCGTACGGTCTTCTCGCGACCCGCGTTAGGATTTTCCTTGAGCAGTTTCTTTGCAATGGCGTGATCCAAGTCGGTCAACAGGACGCGCGGCGAAAAGCTAGGAGCGAGACCAGCGCCGGTAACATGGTCAGCACACCCATCGACCTCGACGCCGTCTGGTTGGACAGAGTGCAAGAGCTTGTGCCTATAGAGGAAACTATGAGCATGGCATACGGCAGCGAGACAAAGTGAAAGGCGACGAACATGACTTCCATAATGCAGGGTCGTTTCAAAACGTTGCGCTTATCCTTGTGGACGTCGAGGTGGAGCGGGTTATAGAGCACGTTGAACCAACTGACATCCCGGTGAAGAACGCCCTCATCTTCGCTGTCTTCATGCCACATATGATCGAGAGCTACAGACGATAGCACGTTAGAACAGCAAAGACTGCTCGGGGGACGAAAGCGTACTTTCGAGCAGATCGTAGAATGTGTAAAGAAGTTCGCGTAAAGAGCCGCACTGGCTCAATGGCTCCCCAATACTGGCCAGGCGGACGATGTCCTGAACGCGGTCGACGACGGGTTCATCCGTTGCTGTTGATTCAGGCTGGGTGGTAGACGGGCCGTCGACCTGGGCACTCGGGTCTGGTACGGTCACGCTGTAGATGTCGTCGACGGTAGGAACAACCAAGGGTTCGCCGAGGTCGTCGTTGTCGGGGTAGAGACGTACAAGACCAGGAAGCCAGCCGTCCTTGTGCAGCGAGCGAAGGAGTTCCTTTTCGTTGGAGCGCGCGTTCCTTTGCTGCCAGGACATCTTCCAAAATCCCTTGACGCGCTCGGTAAAAAATGCGCTGGCCGCGAGGTCATTGCTGATTGGGCCGTCCGAAATCTGAAACGATGCGAAAGTGATCCTGCCAGGGGCGCGGGCGACGTAGAATGGAGAGGTCGCGTACGGGACGCGCTTGCGGCCCTGGCGTGCCATGATGTCCCATTGCACGAAATGATTCTGCGTCGCGTTGTACTGCAGCTTCCGGTCACGGCTGTCGAGAGAGAGGTAGAGTCCGACGACGTAAGCCACCCATGGCTCGAGGCTCTCGCAGCTGACTGCATGAGAGGTCCACATAGCACACGCGTTCAGCTCCGCCAGCACAACCTGACCAGCGTGAACCTTGAACCCGCGCACGGTAGGGATGTCGGGCCGGTACCGTTTGAGCGTGGCCATGTATGACTTGAGCTGCGGCATGCCGTCGTCGGGGTTAGTGGGGACCTTCTGCTCGCCGACGCTGTCGATCTCGGGCCAAGCCATCGGCTGTCGATAATCGGCGACGGTCAAGGCGTGGTTGAGGTCGGCGATGTTTCCCCGATAGGAGATGTAGTCAGGTTCGAATAGAGTACCGAGAAAATCCCCAGAAGGATGCGTGTGCGGTCCGCTGGCGAATATGAAAGCAGTATCAAGGTCCTCGTTGCGACTGACCGCATGATAAAACGCCTTGCTGATATGGTTTAGAAGATGGGTCTTCGGGCCGTAGTGCTCGGTTTCAGCGGTAGACTTAACAACCGCGACGAGGGCAGCGTGCGCCTCGACAACTTTCGCCTCGGCGACGACATTGTCCCAGGCGCCTGAGCCGCGCAGACCCTTGCCCTTGCCAAGCCTAGCCTGAAGTCGGTTCTTAGTGTGTTCGATATAGTCCGCCATGTGTCGAGGCCGGATGGCTCGGTTCGCGATGGTGTGCTCGTGTCCAGCAGCGATATTGGCTTGTTGCGAGTGCTCGCTGGCTCTGACCGGTGAGTCCTGCGGTTGCTGCGACATAGCAAGGATTAGCACGATGATTTCCCTGGCGACGCATACGCACCTCCTTATGTATTATTGGCGGCAGCCGTGGTGGGTGAACGGAAGCAAGATGCAGCAGCGGAGTTCACCCGCATTTCGGCTCTGTCCGACCAAAACGTGGTTCAAGTACAAAGATGTTTATACCCGTGCCAACTCGTATTTGAGCTTCGTAAGATTACGGACGCAGAATTTGCGACGATGATTCAATATTTGCATGTGCCGCTGTATCTGCCGGACAACCGTAACCCCTCCAACGATCAGCATTTCATTCCAAGCCCTGCAGGCTATCAAGAACCCGGAAGGTGTTGAAATATGTATTCCAGATGCTGAGGTCGAAACTCCGGGTAAACTTCTCCACGTTAGGCGTGGTTCAGATAATTCCTTAGTCACGTCCTCGCTTCCTTGAAATCACAATCTTCTGGCTGTGCCCCAAGCTCACCACGCACCGCACAACGACGCATGACCAGTCTACCCTTTCTTCGGATACGGAAGCACATTTCTCTGCGGGGGCGTTACCCAGTCGTGTGGTCACGTGACCACTGCCAGGTCCGTGTTGTCACGTGAGCATTTGAACAGCTCATCAACCGCAACAGAAACTGCAAAGTTCAAGCCATGTCGCTGGTAGTGCAACAGATAAGATAGCTGGATAATGTATTAGTGTGCGCCACATCTGGTGCCAGGACGATTTGTTTCTCCAGTTGGGACCTCGGAAGTTCCAATCATCGTCAGTGACCGTCCCTCCGAGGCCGTAAGTACTAGGTCGTCGTTCAGTGACCGAAGGGCTCAATTCGTTAGGGTAAGTTAGATACTCGCTCTCATAAGCCGCGACAGTCAAGTTGCACTAGGAGATCAGCCGTTCACTGTGAGCGCATTTGGAGCGCATTATAAAATGGCAAACGTCCAGAGGATGCTCGCATAGATGCATTTCAGCCTACTGCAAATGTAGAGTCACAGTGATAACCTCAGGGCGCAGGATGTTCACGACGCAAGAGGGTACGGCCATCGGTCTGCCAGGTTGAACGCCTCGCGGGGAGTCAGGTCAGCAATGCATCGCGCCGGGCGTCGCTGATCTTCATGGCCCCGTCGTGGACGGCGTGGGGGACACGTGTCGTATGCGATGCCAAGAGCGTCGTCTTAGGTCAGCCCGGGCGACCGCGACCCATCGCAGGTCCTCCAGGTCGTCCGCATGCTGCGCGCGCCGCGATCCTCCTCGAAGAAGTCCAGCGGAGACGGCACGCCGCACGTCGTCTCAACGATATTCGCCCAGTTGCGCTCGATGTCCATCAAGGTATCCTTGAGCATGACATAGCCCCCGCCCCAGCATTGCGCGGAGTACTTGGGCAATTTGGTCGATAAACTCCTCTCTCGCCAGCTTTAGGCGCTCATGATGTCGGCGGTCGTCTTGAAGTAAAGGTCAAGATATACCTGTTCGATGAAATTCTTGTCGCGCTGCACCTCGTCTGGGTGCTGATCTGGACGAGCTGGTGCGTGCAGAATGCCAGGTAACTCGACCTGCAGATACAGCGGGAGGACAGAAGAGTGATGCCAATCGATCACGAGATCACGATATCTGCATCTTCCGGCGTCGAACGCGTCGCGCGACAGGAAGACGTTACCTGCGTGAACATCGGGATGGGTCAAGGTCTGTCAAGGTGGAACGATGCAACCATGCAGCCCTGCGTCAGGAGGGATGAATTAGTGGGCGAAGCGGTCGTGCAGCTCAAGTAAGCGGATATGCGCCTCTGAATCTGTATCCGAGCGGGGAGCTCCAGCAGCGAGTCGAACGGAGGCGACTTGGCGCGCGATGAGATGAAAGCACGCTCCGCTAAGGCGCTACCGACAGCGCCATGAGATATGATGCTACCTCTGGCCCCGTGTGGCGCCAGCAAAAGCACACGGTGAACACGGGACAGGCACCTACAGGAGCCTCGTTCCAGGTCCAGCTCGCTGCGGCCATTCTCGTAAGAAATTGGAGTGGGTGCTGGGACCGAGCTCGAACTCGATGTCCTCGTCGGGGCTGCCGACGATGACAGGGAGCGCATGACCGCGTCGGACATGTCCGCGGAGATAAAGTCTGTCGTACCCGTTCGTGCCGTTGAGGCTTGCGATCACCGATTCCCCAATTGAACCAGGCATAGACGGCACGGCCACGGGCAGGTCCGCCCACACCTTGTGTAGCGGCATACCGTTGGCTATCCACATTATAATGTACTTAGTGCCGACTGGCGTATCCGCCGCCCGCGCCGAGAATGTGGTCGGGCGAGGGGGAGAAAGTCGAACTTGCGGAGTTTACACGCTTCTCCGACCGACTTCGTCCTCGTGATGGCTCCAGCAGCACCAGCGACCCGCAAGCGCGTCAGGAAGCGTAAAAGGCGGCAGGTATCATCCTCCGAGGAATCTTCGTCGTCGTCAGACTCGTCGGATTCAGACTCTGGCACCTCGCCGAAGAAAATTGCTGCTGTGACCGCCACTGCTATCAAGCAGCCTACACCCTCGTCCTCGTCCTCGTCTTCGTCCTCGGAATCCGAAGAATCCGACAACGAAGCGTCTGCAACCAAGGCGACATCAGAGTCTGTGGGAGCAGCCAAAAAGCTGCCCTCTCGCAGCCCGTCGCCTGTCTCAGCCGATATCCCACCATTTCCCTCCAGCGACGAGCACCTCAAGGACCGCTTTCGTCAGTTCTGGCTGGGGTCCGTGGCTGATGCCTTCAAAGATGACCTGGAGCAAATTCGCAAAGTACGACCAGTTCTCATATTGTTCGACACGAAAATCTGTCTGACGCAACACAGGAGCCGAACTTGACGACCTCAAAGCTTGCCGTCCTCATTGACTCTCTTGGCGCAGGGGCGGAAGTCTTCGCCTCCTCTAGCGACGTCGATGAGATGCAGCTGGTCTTGGAACCCTCGACATAGAAGCCTGCGGTCCGCTCTTGTCAGGCTATCTCTTTCGTAGAAGCCGGGCACGCGAGGTACCTCACTATCCGCGGTGACATTGGAGAAAATGCGTCTCGAAGCGCAGTTACACGAATACGGGGCGGTCTAGCTGGGAGCCTCAATCTGCTCTTGTCGTCCGCGTATCATAAAGGTCTCCGCCGACCCACGTTATTCTGCACAGGTCAGCAGCCATATGCACAGTCTGTCCTCTGCGCGTCAAACCATAGCGTTATCTTACAATTATCGTCGACAATCTGTAGCCGCTCTAATACATGACCTCGTAATACCCGAAGCAATTCACGCGTCAATGTCGTCGGCTTCCGTCCAATGATCGCAGCTGTTCAGCTTCAGAGCACAGTCACTACGGAACAGGATAGCAGCGTTCAATAGTCCAAAACGCAATCAACTGGTTTCTGGCTTAGGCTCGTCCATCGACTCGTCAAGCAGCAATCTACTGTACTCCACGCAACGACAGACGCGGGCACGACGCTGCCCTGCATGTTCCGGCGCAATGCGAAGCTGGAAAGCGCTGGGCGCGGGCTGAACATAAGCAGGACTCAGGAGAAGACATAACCGCGCAGATCGTCGGCAAGTCCCACTGCTTGACTTCGACCGTGCACGCTGCTCAATCGCGATTACAATTTACAACCAATAATGAACGAGAACTGATACAACTCGCGAGTCACTGTGCCGTGTCCTTTACTCCGAGTACTCCCACGAGTCGCCGCTCGTTGCCTTCTCGACCAGCCCGCGCACACGCTCGTAGACGGCAAAGACGACTGCCTGGCCCGGGGCGACGCGCAGGACGCGCGGGGTGATACCTCTGTAGAAGCTCTTGACGCCCTCCTGCCGCCACATCTCGCCCGCAATCTGCATAATCTTGGACACAGCGCTGCTTTTGTCGTCGGGTCCGAACGAGGCGCGCTGGAGGCGGGTCTTGATCGTGTCGATAGGCGCGTTGCTGAACGGTCCCATGGCGCCGCTTATGAGGCCGATGAGCATGTGCTGCCAGCTGGGCAGGACGTCGCGCTCGGGCTGCAGGCGCGCGGCGACGGCCTTGATTTCCTGGTACGCGGTGAAGTTGACGCCCTGGTTCGTGGCCTGGCGCAGCGCGGTGAGCGACACACCGCGGTACAGCGTGCGCACGCCCTCCTCCCGCACGATCGTGTACACCGCGTGCGCCGCATTGCGGTAGCGCGGCGTGTCCAGCGGGTCCGCGAGCGAGTGCATCTGCGCCTGCAGCCGGATCTTGACCACCTCCATTGGCGTCACGACTGCGACTGCCTCCGACACTCCCGCGCCCAGCCCGGCGAGGAAGATGTACCGCGCCTTGGTCTCGCCCGTCTCGCGGTCGCGCAGCCAGCCCTTGTACGTCTCGAAGCTCGCGAACCGGATCGCCATCTTGGGCACGATCCCGCTCAGCACTGCGCCCAGGCCCTTATACAGCGCAAGCGGTGTTTCGCGCTGTACTATACTCGCGCCCGTTGCAAGGAACCCGCGCGGTTTCGTCTGGATCGGCTGTCAGCACGGACCACTACAGGACCAAAAGGCATCGCACTTACACCTGGTGCGCGACCGCTCCGAGACAGCTGCATGCGCACTTTGATAGTGTCTAGCGGTTGGCATACGAGCTGTACGTCGGGGGTCAGCAGTGTACCGTTGCAGGGACTGTGTAGCGCACGGCTTCCATCGCACCCGCCGTGCCACCGGCAATAATGTGCGTCGCAAAGTTCACAGGCTTCTTCGTGTTGTCCGCGGGCATGGCGTGCTATCTACGGGAGACTGCCTGAGTCTTGGGTCTCATTCATATTGGTGTCTCACCTGGTGGCGGACAGTGTTGCGGTCGGGGAGGAGGCGGGCTAGGGTGTGCGGGCGGACAGGAGAGAATCTGCCGCTCGAGGCACGGCGCGCCGCTAATAAAGGCGCGGGCTCAGGCTGAGAGTCGGGAGCGGCGTCGGAGGGCCGCATGTGATAACTCGACTTTGCGCTTGTCCTTATGACGATAGGGGCCCGCGTGATTCGCACGAGCCCCCAGTATAGCACAGCCACTGGCGATCGCGGAATGAGCCAGCACTTGTACAAGGCCTGCAGTTTGGGTCTGGAGACGGGTGGCTCGGACGTTCTGGCACTCCGCAACGGGGTCTCTGGTGCGATACTGCGGCGCGGAGGGCCGCGACGGGTCGGCCAGGCCCCGACCGTGACCTCGAATAACGAGCGCGCGATTCACGCGGGACGTATCGGGATCATGTGCGGGGGATTTCGGGCTGCCGTCTGATTTGCTCCCGGGCGTCGCAGTGGCCATCGCTGTCCTTGAGAACGTCTGCAGATGCACAGCGACGACGAAGACTGCAACCTCTCTTTTCCTATCTCATTTTCTGCGCGTAAAGCTGTCGTGCTGAGGTTGAGGACTTCCAACTTCAAGTGTTGGGAGGGACCTCAGAATGAATTCTACATATGTAATGAGTAAAAGTGACAGCTTCTGAAAGCTCAATAACGCTTGAAGCTTGCTTGACTTCACCAGGACCGACCACTGTCGGTCCAACTTTGTCAAATCGCGACGAAAGCTTACTGGAAGCATCGGTCGAAATCTAGATGGACAATCAAGCTGGCAATTCGCAGCAAGTTGAAGCAACGGCATATAAGGAGCGGCATACAAAAGGAGCGTGAGCAGCATATGGATGGGCATAGATATTTAGATAGGATCAGAGGAGTGTTCGAGTCCGCAGCGGCAAGAACGCAACGTTGCGAGCGCCGCACGTGCAGGCAGCGTGACGCGCCCTGCGAGTTGCTCAGGCTGCCGCGACAGCAGCGACGGCACTACAGGGCTGCTCAGAATTGTGACGGAGAGGGACGCGAGCGAAGACTCACGCGACGTTGGCCGCGCGCTTCTTGTACGACGCCGAGCGCTTCTTCATCATGTCGGGCACGGACGCACTGGGCGCCTGCGGCTCGGGGGCGGCCTTGCGGCGGCGGATGAAGTCGACGATGTTGAAGCGCCTCTTGCGCGCGCAGATCTGCGGCGCGTTCGAGATGCACGACCCCTCGTCCTCGTCGTCGATGAGCACGCCAGTCAGCTGCGGTAAGCGTCAGCGATGTGTGATGTGTGCTGCGTTGAGAGAGAGGGCGTGAGGACTGGGAGGTGACGCGTACCTCGTCGTAGAGACAGTAATAGGCCATGGGGTCCGCGCCGATGCTATCTGGATAGCTGCAGAATATCGCACCGTTCGCTTCATAAAATACGTGAGTTGCGAGCATGCTGGGATAGGGGAGACGCACTGGTATAATGGACGCCGACAGAGTACGCGTACGCGTCCACGGGCGGGCATTGGTATGCGCAGGTCGGCGCGCCGGAGGGCGCAGAGCGCACGCCGCACATAGCGGCCAGAAGGGTGGCGAAGACAAGAATAAGCGCGTACATAGGTTAGGTAGTTAGCGAGCGAGCGATGGGATGGGGGATGGTGGAAGCGAAAGAGCAAGGCGCGTCGGGGTGCGGAGATGGATGCGTGTTGGAAGTGCTCTTTAAATTATATGTGCGCCTGAGCTTGGTTTGACAGGCCCGTTTGCCGAGCTGAGGTTATTTGCACAGTTTGACGGCGGGTTCACGCGTCTTGGTCCCCGCGCGGAAGTTCGTTTGGTTTTGGTTCTGCGCACTCCATGCGCACGTCGAAGCACTGGGAAGCTTTTTATGCACCAAGTAACGCTGAGACGGAGCGCAGAGTCGAGGAGCGCGCTGCACGATAATGAGCCAGGGTTCGACAACCTCGGTGGGAACCGACATGGCCCAATCAGGTAAACTTGCATTCACCTGCAGCTTCGCTGACACCGGCATCCCACGCGTTGAAAAAGGGTACGAGATCTTTCGCAGTCCTTGGCCACAGCATAAGCATCGACAGGCAGCAATAATAGCAAGGCACCATCCATCCAGGAGATCTATTACAAAAAGAGCCAGCGCGACACGAAGCTCGAGGACACTGAACATACAAACACACCGTCATCACTCCTCCGCTTCCGCATCGTCGTCCTCGATCATGGCGACCTTCCTCTTCTTCCCAGGAAGCTCGCCGCCATCACCGCGCTCCCGTCCCACCTTCTTCCTAAGCTCCTCAACCTTCTCCTCGGCATTGCCGTCTTCGCTCGCCCACTCGAGCACCAGATGTCTGCCCAACAAATGTGTGTGCCGCAGCGTCGCAAATGCATGTTCTGCCTCCTGTCTCGAAACGAACTCCAAGAACGCGAAACCGCGCGAGCGAGAGTTAAACTTCTTGGGCAGCCGTACGGATTTGAGGTGTCCATGCGCACTATGTTGTCGATTAGCTTTGTACAAGACATCGCGCATGAATAGACACGAACCCAAACAGCTCGCGCAAGTCTTTACGCGATGCCTCGAAGGGCACGTTCTTGACGATCATCTTCGCAGACTTCTTGTTGCCAATGATTGCGCTGTCTCTGCTCTCCTGCTCCTCCTCGCGTCCGCGGCCGGCAAATTTGACGCGCAGCTCGTGGCCGTCGAGCACATAGCCTTCCAGACCAGCCAAAGCGCTCCTTGCGTCCTCCGGCGTCGCGAAGCCCACGAAGCCATAGCTAAGTACTGCATAAGAATGGTGCACAGACTGACATGGATAAGTAAAGGACGCACCCCATGCTGAGCATTTCTCCAGGCCGCTTGGGGTCGGGCTTCATCTGCACGCGCGCAAACACGAAGCCCGGCATACGCGCAACGACCGTGCGCAGCCCATCGCTCGTCGTGCTGAACGCCAAGTTCTTGACGAACAACGTCGCGCCAGCCTTAATATCGCCCGCACTATCGGCAGCGGCGGCGCCGGGCAATATCTCGTCCTTGTCCGGCACGCGCACGACAGCTCCGGCCTTCGCAGCGCCCGTCGGCGCACCCTCCTTGAACATGCCTTCGGGCGCCCACTCGAGATAGATGACTGAGCTTCCCAGCCGCTTGTACGCGACGCCTTTGAACGCGCTACGTGCTTCGTCTGGATGCGCAAACTCCACGACGGCGATCGTGCCGGCAGGAGGTATGAGCAGTCGCACAATCGTGCCATGAGGCGAGAAGAGCTCCTCAAGCTGAGTTGACGAGGTGCCGTAAGGGATGTTCTTGACGAGGATAATTGTGCTGGAGCGATGCGCGCGGCCAGATGCGAAAGATTCCAAAACAACACCGTGCTGGTAGGTATAAGGCGTTAGCAATGCGCAAAGCAGCGACGAGAGAGGGAAATGAAGAGCGTGGAATCAGATATCTATAATCTACTATCTTTCCCAGGATTATCAACATCGTCCTTAAGACTCTGTTGTCCCTATACTTTGTCATCATAAAGAGGAGGATGGCCGGGGTGAGAGCACGGAATCGACAACACACCTCCTCAAAGAACTTCTTCGTCTCGGCGATAACATGCGTCTCCGCGAGCGCAAGATTGACCGCCGCACTCGTGCTGGAGGCGCCATCCGTGTCTGGATTGAGAATGTCGCTCTTCGGTACTTTCATCCTGTCCGCGATACTGCTCGCCACAGCGTCCGCCTGTACCGCCGTATCATGTCAGCACAAATACAAAAGAAAGTGTGCAGGTATGACAAACGTTCATATACAGCATGGCCCAATTGAATTCACGGCCAGCGTTGGCCTTCTTGGCCGCTTCGCGTTGCTGCTTCAGTGACTGCGCCTTCGGGTCGACGACAGTCGGCTTGCGTCGCTCGATGGCCGGGAGTATGTGCAGCAGCCGTCCCTGGAACGATGTCCCGTCGAGCGCTTCGCGCGCTGCCGTGGCTTCATCGGCGGTTGCGTATGTGACGAAGGCCAGGCCTTTCGAAGTCTTGCTTGATGGGTCAAGCGGAATGTGGACCTGAAAGACGTGCGTCAGTGAATGTGAAGGCAACAAGAGGCAGATAAAGAGGGACGAATGAATCAGAGATTTTCTACTATCTTTCCCAGGGTATTCAACATTGTCCGAAGACTCTGCTGTCCCTATATACTTGTCATCATAAAGAGGGGAGAGGGAAGGGAGCGTGAGGGCAAAAAGTAAAGGGACGTTGATGCACCTGACTGAGTGTGCCAAATGAACTGAAGTGCGCCTGGAGGTCGGACTCGGTGCAAGAGAAAGCAAGGTTGCGGACGAAGAGTCTTGAGCTTGATCCTTCCGCTTCGTCTTCTTGCACCGGCTGCGTTTCTTCAACCTGAAATTGATCATTTAGCTGGGGGGGAATATACGTAGAACCAGAACATACCGCCTTAGGCTTGGCCTTTGCTTTCACTTCCTGTTCGTCGTCAGACTGCTCGTAGGCCTTGTCCTCATCGTCCAGAAGCGCATTCTTCATTCGCCGTCGCATCCATTCAATATCCGAGACGCCTTCAGGAACCTCCTCTTGAACGACTGGAGCATCGGCTTCCTCGATGTCCATCATATCGGGTTGCGGCGGAGGCACAGGTACAGACAGGTCGTCGCCGTTGCTCCAAACAGCACCCTTCTTGGCCGACTTCATGACTTTGAGGAACTCGTCTAATTGAGCGCTCTTCTTATCCGATTTATTCGGGACGGCGTTCTTGCCAGCTTTGGATTTTGCAGGTGCGACAGGAGCGGGTTCGTCTACAGGGCCCTCGAGCCGGGGACGCTTATGCGGCCTGGGAGGAGGAGCATCTTTGGTACCCTAATGAGATGTTCAATCCATCCGTGCGGTAGTAAGAAACGCGTGAAACGAACCTGAACGACTTGGACAGAAATTTTGCTCGTCCCTACGTAGGTATTATCAAAATATTGTTGAGCTTTGCGAGCTTCATCTTCGGTCTTGAATCCAATGAAGCCAAAGCGCCGCGACGAGCCGTCCTTGTTGTAGAGGACCTTGGCATCCGTTACGAGCCCTTTGGCAGCGAAATGCTCGCGAAGACGAGACTCGGTGAGATACGAGGGTAGATTCTTGACAATGAGTCGCGACCTGTCCTACCAAAAAGTTGTATAAACGTTAGCGACTGCCTGGGACAACGTTCTCTGAAACGACGTACATGGCGCAGGAAGAGAAAACTGGTTGCTTCCGACGGGAAATCCCGCTACTTCCGCGCTGTCACGGTGGGCGGAGTCTCGAGTCGTTTCCCGGCGTTCTTTCTCGTTCCATGTCGAAAGCAAACGACCTTCCTGCTGAGCTCGTCCGCCATATTATTGAGCTCGCCGTTGAGCAGTCGACTTCGGGCTCCTTGGCATGGGCCATGTCCCTGCTCTCGCTTTCACGATCGTTTCATTCCCTGTTGGCACCTCACGTGTACCGCAACTTGCGCATCACGCGCAACAACTCGGATAGCTTTCTTGCGGACCCTCGCACCGTCCGATACCTACGACACGTGCATACACTACAATTCTTCCACCTAACTGATAGCTCGCAGCAACGAGCATGGGCAGAGGCCACAGAGCACATAGCAGCTCTCGCGCCGGTGGTCAAACGCTTCCGCGGTCCACGAAGAATATTTGCGGCTCTGGCGAAGCATGCTGACTTTCTCCCTACGCACTGGCGATCTGATCCGCCAATACTCGCCGAGCAGCTCTACGCACCTCGGACGGATGACGCGCCTCGCACCATCAGCCGTCTCTCGCACGCTCACGTCGCCTTCATCTCTCCCTTACGCCTCATTGCGTCGACCATGAACAACCCGCCATCTCTCACGCACGTCTGCCTCGTGCCGCATGCCATCTCGACCCCAGGACTCTTCTTGAACGAGGTCGCGCACCTCCGGACTGCACCACTTATTCAGCGTCTCGTGGTTAGGTTGGGATTTATGCAGACTGCTCAGGGGAAAGCTACGAAGGCAACTTGTGCGAAGCTCATTCGCGCTGCGGCCGCAAAGTGGCAAGACCCCCACGTGTTCCTCGACGAAAGCACGCAGGAGTATGACCTGGACGATGAAGAGCAATGGTTCGTCGGCGAACAGCTTTGGCGGCCAGGTTCATAGATGAGTGTCTCGTCCTCATTTGACCGCGCCAGTTAGAAGTGTCTTGGGCCAGCTACCGTAAAAGCGATCATAAGACCGAAATTCTGCGCTCATAGAGAACCTTATGTATGTATAATCAGTTGCTTAGATCACATTGTGTATCATTAATATAACATCTTTCTCCAAGAGAGACACCCACCATCCTTCACGTTTGATTCTGCGACATCGTGCCCCTCGATTATCATCCTACCACAATATCCAATTCTATACCTCGAGTATCGCATATCTCGTTCAACTCGCCCAGACCCTGTGCCTCTAATAATCGCTCCGCTCTACGACCTGGGCGCGGGTACAGCGCGACCCTCTCCAGGCGCGCAAAAGGCAGCGCGGCTCCGCGTAACGCGTTCAAGAGAACGCCGACGTGCGGATATGCCGCGTTCAGCACCTCGATTTCTACCACAGGCGTACGCGCGAACAGCGGGATGACAGCAGGGACGGCCTGGTCGACATAGAGGCTGTGCAAACCCGGTAAAGAGAGCATAGGCGTGGCATTGGTGCATCCAACACCGTCGAGCCGCAGCGTCGTGAGCGTCTGCGCGAAGGCGTGACACAGATTGGTCGGGAATTCGGTGAACGCGCCGTGTTCGCTCCGGATGGTCAGGTCTTCCACGGCGGGGAAGACGTCGGCAGGGCTATCCATCTCGGCGTTGTCGTGCAGCTCGAGGGCGCGCACCGCCGGAAAGGTGCGGCGGAACAACGCCGCGTCGAGTTTTTTGCACAACATCGGTGCGCGCAGCGTGAGCCGCTCGAGCTGCGTGGGGCAGGCATCCAGGAAGAGGAGCAGAAACGGGGTGCCGTAGCGACGACAGTATTCTGTGTAGGTGATCTCGCGCAGATTCAAGAGCCGTTCAATCGCCCGCGATGCTGACCCGTAATGAGTGGTGATTCCGCCTGCTCCTTCATGCGTCGCGCGCCCAGAAGACACAGCGCAGAGATCAAGATATGACAGGGCGGGTGCTTGGGATAATGCCATCGAAAGCAGAGCCGCCATCTCGTCGTGTTCGGGTTCCGCTTCGTCCCTAAAGCGTATGGTCAAGCGCAAAAACTTGATTCTATGCCCTGCCCTGGCCAGGAATATCCCGAGAGCAGCAGGCTCCATGGCTAATTGCGAAGTGTCCCAACGGACGCGGTCGAACACGAGGTGAAGCACAGTATTGCGCCACGTGCGGTTGACCATGCTAAGCGCAATGAGCGACCGACGCTGGCATACGGCCAGATAGATGGCGACAGCGACCTTGAGCTCCGCTGGCAGATTATTCATGGCACGCGGAATGTAGCAGGCGGGTAGTGCCGGAGCTAGCAGGAGAATGACAAGGGCAAAGCGCGGAGTCCCAAGTCGTTCCTCAGACCACTCACGCTACTGTCATTCAACGTCTCTGCGCGACTGTGGCCATGCCCAATGCTTTGGACCTTCCCATTGAGCTTGTGCACTATATCCTGGAGCTAGCTGTCAGGCAATCAACTCGCCATGCATTGCCGTGGGCGATGTCCCTTCTCGTGTTGTCGCGCTCCATTCACGACCAGCTGGCGCCTCACGTGTACTACAACCTCCGCATCACACACAACAACTCTGATGCCTTTCTCGCGAACCCCGGCACCCTGCGATACCTCTGTTACGTGCATACACTGCAATTCATGCAGCTATCGGACCCATTGCAGCAACGGGCATGGGCGTCGGCCACAGAGCACATTAAAGCTCTGACGCACGTTACACATTTCCGCGGTCCGCGAAAAATTATGGCGGCTCTGGCGGCACACGCGACTTTCCTACCAACGCACTGGCGTTCAGATCCGCCTTTCGTCACCGATTCGATCTTGGGACATCATGATCCAGAGTCGCCGCGCGTTTTGAGCCGTCTTACGCACTTCCATGTCGCGTTCGTCTCGCCCATGCGCGTCAAAACGTCCGGCTTCCGCACCCCGCCGGCGATAACGCACGTCTGCATCGTACCGCACGTCGTCGCGAACCCGTCGCTCTTCCTGAACGAGGTCGCTCACGGTCGTGATGCACCGCGGCTCGAACGGTTGGTGATTAGGCTCGGCTTCATGAGGACCGCGCACGGACGGGCGACCCGGGCAACTTGTGCGAAGCTGCTCCGCGCCGCGAGTGTAAAATGGAAAGATCCCCGCGTTTATCTCGACGAAAGCACTGAGGAGTACGACTTGGATGATGACGAGCAATGGTCCGTCGGAGAACAGCTTTGGCGCGCAGATTCGTAGGGGTATGCCGTATACCAAGTGGGTCTCAACAATCGACCTGCCTGGAGCCTTACCGCGTGTCACATGACTGATGTTGTTTTCAATATTCCTGGGTTGAATTAGTTAGTACTGTACCGCTGGTATATCGCTCTGAATATCGCCACAATAATCGCAATGGCTGAAGATAGCACTGCTAACCCTGGCCGGTGTTTTTAGTGGCTGTTGACGAAGTCATCGAGCCGTTGCCGCTCGAACACGTGGTCTTCGAGTCGTCACTCGGCCGGCAGAGCGCGGAGTTTCAAGGCGTTCCTCCTTCGTCTTCTTCGTCGCGTCCATGTCTGGAGCTGCAGACCTTCCGGTAGAGCTCGTTCTTCATATCCTGGAGCTGGCGGTCAAAGGCTCGTCCGTGGACTCACTGCCGTGGGCGATGTCGCTTCTCCTGCTATCGCGGTTTATTCGCGACAGCCTGATACCGCACATTTATTACAACCTGCGCATCACACCCAGCAACTCTGACGCGTTTGTCGAGAACCGGGCTCTCCTACCGTATCTTCGACACGTGCACACCCTGCAATTCATTCACCTTGCCGTCGGCTCGCAGCAACGCGCGTGGGCTTCCAGCGCTGAGCATATGGAGGCCCTCGCTCACGTACAGCATTTCCGCGGCCCCCGCAGAATCTTCCGTGCTCTGGCTACATATCCGTCGTTCGCCCCCACGCGCTGGCGCTCCGACCCGCCCTTCGTCGCCGAGTCACTGTTCGGGCCCGCAAAGCGCCCAACGGGTACCGTCCGCAACCTCACACGCTGCTATCTTTCGTTTCTGTCGCCCATTCGAATCACACCATCGCTTCTTTGGCTGCCGCCGCGGGTGACGCATATCTGCCTTGCGCCGCATGCCGTCGCCACCACGTCAATCTTCATCAGCGAAGTCTCTCGCCTCAGAGCCGCCCCGCTCCTGCAGCGTATGGTTGTCAGGCTGGGTTTCCTGACCCATTGGACTGCGGATCGCCAGCCTGCGAGGATTACCTGCGCGAAGCAACTCCGCGCCGCGGCTGCACAATGGAAAGACCCCAACGTCTTCCTAGATGAGAGCTCTCAGGATTACGATATGGATGACGATGAGCAATGGTACATTGGAGAACCTCTCTGGGTACCCGATTCCTAGACAAAGACTGTGGTTTAGCTTAAGTTCAAAGGTTGCTCCGTTGGTTCTCCGAATCTCCACCATTTACGAAGGCAGCAATGTTCTGAGTGCTCAAGTGCGTACATTTCGTCATTCAGCAGTATACAACCATAACCAAACTCTTCACAGTGGATTATCCTGTGTAACGGCACTCGAACGGCACTACATTAGAACCCGACTGGCCGACAACTCCCCTTGAGATCTACAGGAGCGCGGTCCACCGGACCGGATGGCTACGGGATTACCCTCGCTCGCTGGCCAGCTTTCATTGCACCATCGCCCAGCCCGTATAAGGAGCCTGCCAACGAGCCCGCCCCTGGCATCCGCAAGATGTCCTCTGTAGAACCCCTGTACCTCGGTCTCGATCTCAGCACACAGCAGCTGAAAGCCGTTCTCGTCACCGCGGCCGGCACTGTCGCGTACGAGGCTGCCGTCCACTTCGACTCTGATCTACCCCAATACAACACATCTGGCGGCGCCCACCGCGGGCCTGGCGGGCGCGTAACCGCCCCCGTGGCCATGTGGATTGATGCGCTCGAGGCCGTCATCGGCAAGCTGAAGGACGCCAAAGCACCGCTCGAGCGCATCGCTGGCGTTGGCGGATCCGGACAAGTACGCTGCACCCATGCTTGCTGTCCTCCAGGCTGAACACCGCTTGCATAGCAACACGGCTCAGTGTGGTGGTCGCACCAGGCAGAGACGCTGCTCACGCAGCTCGATCCCAATCGATCGCTCGCCGAGCAGCTCGTCCCGCACGCCTTCTCCCGCTCGGAGGCGCCGATATGGATGGACGTGTCAACCGGCACGGCGTGCAGCGCGCTCACCGACTTCGCCGGTGGAGCGCAGGCGCTGGCTGATCTCACGGGCAGCCGCGCATACGAGCGGTTCACAGGCCCGCAGATTCTGCAGGTGCGCTCTGACCTTGAATACCCAGGGGAAGGCACTGACTGGCAACTGTCTGTCGTCTAGGTACACCGCGACGAGCCCGAGTCGTACGAGGCCACGGCACGCATATCCCTGGTCTCGTCCTTCGGCGCATCTTTGTTCCTCGGCGCATTTGCGCCAATTGAGGTCGGCGACGCGTCGGGCATGAACCTCATGAACATTGCCACGTACAAGTGGGATGACAAGCTGCTGGACGCTTGCGGCGGGCCCACTTTGCGGCAGAAGTTGGGAGAAGAGCCGGTGCTGGGCAACACAAACCTCGGAAAGGTCAACAAGTGGTGGGTCGAGCGTTGGGGATTTTCTCCAGGTCTGTGTGCTGGTGCACCATGCCCCTGCTCTACCTATCTGACGCTTTCCTCTAGATTGTATTGTCGCTCCCTGGACGGGCGACAACCCTGCAAGCGTGGTCGGTGTCAGCGGTCCAGGAGATGCTATTCTCTCGTTAGGCACATCCACAACATTCTTGCTCACCACCCCGCCGTCGGATACCGTACCGCTACGCACGACAACGTCGCATTTGCTCGCGCACCCGCTCGAGAGCCGTGCACGTATTGTGATGCTGTGCTACAAGAACGGCGCACTTGCGCGCGAAGTCGTCCGCGGCAAGTCGCGCTTCTGGTCAGACTTCGACGAGGACGTCGCGAAGACCGAGCCAGGAAACGGCGGTGTCTTCGGATTCTACTTCCCCGAGGTCGAGATCATTCCGCCCAACATCCAGGGCGAGTTCTTCTACCGCGTAATTGGCGACGGCGACAAGGTCGAAGAGGTGAAGCGCGAGGACCTGGACGAGCACGTGCACGCGCGCGCAATTCTCGAGAGCCAGCTGCTGAGCATCAAGGCGCGGCTGCTCGCCATCCTGCCTGCACACGAGGCGCCGCCAGACGCGCAGCACCATCACACCCATGCCGAATTCGACGTGCCCCTGCGCCGCCTTGTGCTGGCGGGAGGGAGCTCCGTCAACGAGACGATACAGCAGCTCGCGGCAGACATGTTTGGTCTGGATGCGTACATTGCAGGAACAAAGGAGGCCGCCGCTGTTGGGGGTGCTGTACTTGCCATGCATGCAGCAGGTGTGCGTGGTGTCGAGACCGGTTTGCTCACGCTTGTCAAGAAGCCGCGGCGGGAAATAACTCAAGTCTACGAGGATGTTGTACACTCGTATCGTATCGCTGAGCAGAAGGTCGTAGAAGATTTCGCGGCAAAGAACCGGTCATAAGGCTCAATCGCTTAATCTACTGTATATCATTTAAAGCTATGCGCGCGTATTCAATCTCGAACTGTTTAGGCATGTCGAGACGAGCTGCTGGTAGGCACAAGTTCAAATTTCGCAGAGCTGCCTGAAGCGAAGTCTTCCTTAATTCAACATAAACACCGTGTTTATCCTTTGTCATTCCAGCGCAGCCAAAACCAGTAATACACGGTCAGAAAGCTACAACGTGCAAAGCGTTGCATCGTTAGATGCATAGGTGATCACTTGGACCACTTCATGGCCGTCGCCTGCGTGCCGAACCTGTTAGCACTCTGGTCGATGAGCGGACTGCCGTTGACGTTGAGCATCTTCGTCACGCCGACGGTCGAAAGACCGAGAATGACGACGTTAGAGCTGGCGGCGTCAACATTGGCGATCTGGTTCTGGCAATTTGCAGGCCCTACGCAGGTGTCTGCGACGTAGTTCTACAGCCAGACTTCAGAATCGGAACACCAAGCAAGAATGATATACGTACGTTGAAGAAGCTGTACAGACCCGCGCCGTAGATGAGGATGTTGCTCGAGTTGGTGACAGTCAGAGCCCAAGAGTCGCCTGGCGAGCTGAAGGTCGTGGGATCGAAGTACTGGGAGTTCACCTTGAACGGGCCTGGCGGCGCGGGCGCTGGTTGGTAGTACGGCGATTCGGTTTGAATGACACCGAGGAAATGGTTCTGGGCGTTGGCCAGGTTGTACTGGACAAGGACGTTGTGTTCCGAGCCGGTGCCGACCAGCCAGACTGGTCCCTGACTTTCAGACAAGATACCGCGACCGGAGAAGATGGTGATCTGCGGGTCACTGTCGATGTCCTGTAGAGAATGATATGAGTCCTGAAGGCCATGGAACTGATGATAAAAGTAACGAACGTGGTCGGCGGTCCACACCCACAAGCCTTCGAGGTAGGCACTCGACTGCCTGGTCAAGTGCAAGCCAAGGAACGCCGCCATGCAGGCAGTGTTCTGGCTACCCTTCGGGCACTGGGAGTTCTGGAGGTTGGTACCGACAGAGCCGCCGATGCGAATGATGGTCTCCCAAGCGCCTGCAACACCCTGGCGACCGGACGGGTCGTGGACATTCCACTCCACAACGATGGCACCACCAGCTAATAATAGGCGTGAGAAAACGTACATGTTGTGGGAAATAACATACCAGGTCCACGAGTGGTGAACAGCATGTCGGTAATCTCGAGGATGCCGGTGGAACCGGCGTCTCCAACGCGAACAACGACCTGAGGGTTGTTCGGGTCCGAGAAGGCAGAGCCGTAGCCCATAATGGTCGACCAGGCTTCACCAATCACTTGTGTACCAGCAGGGATGGTGATGGTGGAGTTCACGAGGTATGTGCCATGGTCGAAGAAGATAATCTTGCAGCCAGCGTACTGCACCAGGGTTAATCAAGCCATGACGAACAGCGAGCACCAGAAACATACCTGCGCGAAAATCGATTTGATGACAGCGGTATCATCAGTGTTGCCGTCGCCCTTTGCGCCGAGGGCCTTGACGCTGACGAACTGGCTAACGTCGTACGTCTCGTACTGCGGACGAGGACGCGAGACGAACTTGCCGCCTTCTAGGAGAACGGAGGGCTTGTTGACTCCGGTCACGGTGTTGCGCACGTAGTTGAACGTCGAGCTGGTGCCGCTGTAGACGCTGCCCTGCACGAATTGCGCAATGGTCTTCGAACCACCCGAAAGCGCGACGTTGTTGTTGTTGTCGGAAACACCGTTCGTGACGCCAGAGAAGACAACGTTGTCAAGCACGAAGCCGCTGGCGTAGGTCGAGGGCTGGTTCGTCGACGTCAAGACAGCGGTGCGCACGTTGTTGAAGGTCGTATCCGCGATGATGCTCGCGCCAGTGGCCTGAGCCGTCGTCGTGCTGCCAGTGTTGAGACTGAAACCGACTGGGCAGTTGTTGATGACGATACGGTAGAATAACCAGACTGCGGCTACTTGAGCACTCCCGTCGAGGGCGTTGAGAAGAATGCACATACCCCAGCTCCAGTTAACGAAGATAGCGGTCTGCGCGTTGTTGATAGTAACGTTGCGGACTGTGAACTGCTGGTTGCCCAGGTTCAGACCAATCCTGCCACCGTTGACCGTGATGTCGCCCATGTAACCACCCGAGCCGTTCTCCATGAACATGCCGACCTGGTTCGTCGACGCGTCGCGAGACAATTCGATGCGAAGGTTCGAAATCGATGTTGCCTGGGAAACTTGCCAGTGCAGACCATTGACACCAGAGCTAACTGGCAGCGGCCGCAGATCGACGACGAAGTTGCGAAGCGACTGTCACACCCAATGTCGTCAGCAATGTTGTGCACGGACTATTACTAGACCCACCCGGTAGAAGTTGTTCTGGTTGACATACCACTGAGCGCCCCCATCTGCGAATAATGAGGATCACAATTCAACATATATTCTTAGCATACCAATATACGGGTCGGCGTCTGGGTTGCGGGTCAGCCATTGCTGAGAATAGGAAGGCAAAGAAACAGACCAATGAGAGCGATGCCACTGAAGTTCGCGGCAGCAAGGAGCGTAGGGGGGTTGCGACCATCACCAATCATAGCCGTGTACCAGTACGAGATAATCGGCGTCGAAATCTTGTACGTTCTGCATAAACTGTGTTAATGCATAGCAGGATGCCCATGGTTGACAGACGTACCCCGATGGGAAGTAGACGACTGCGGGAGTGCGACTCGACTGGCCGCATCCCAGTCCACAGCGGCCTCCGCTGGACAGGGCGGCACTGCACGAGGGTTTGAGTGTAAGAACGGAGGCGTTGAGCAGACGACTTACTTGATGGCAGCCGTATCGTCGGTGACACCGTCCCCGCGAGCGCCGAAGTCCTTGACGTTACGGCGGACCTGGTACGACCCCGGGTTGGCGTTGAACGCAGACTGGCCGCGTTGCGGCAGGTTCTGCAGCCAGTAAGGGGCACCTGAGGCTGCAGTACCCCCGCCTAACGGCGTCGAGCAAGCAGTGCCCAGGGCAAGCGTCACATCGACGGCCGTGAGAAGCGAGACCGCAGCGACGACGAGACGGGTTGGCGACAGCCGTGAGCGAACCATTGTGAGGGTGGCAAGCGAAGGTCGGCGAAGAGCAGGCTTCCATGCGCCTGCCCTCTATAAAGGCCAGCAGACATACGCATGTACACGCCAGCACATGATCATTTGGTTGTTGCCGAATCCGAATCGCGTTTGTTGAAGGCTCGCGACAAAGGATGGGCAACGGTCCCGTGCGACGGCGCACGCCCTGCAGGCTTCGATTTCATTGCCCCCGGTGTTCACGCGCGCACGCGATTATCGTGCCTCCCATCAGGATTCCCAAATGGCGCACACGGTCACGCGGCGGCCATTGCGAGCGCGCACATGCCCGGCCTGGGCAACCGCACACATCGGGCATCGAGCAGAAGCATTCGCGCCGAGCACAGTCAGACGAGACGACCCACGTGCAGCGCCAGCCCGACCACGCCGCCAACGCAGCGCAAGAACCATTCAGATCCAGAGGCCAGCAAGACGAGTCAGATGTGGCGCCGGTCCAGTTACAGCCGTCTCAGCAACAGAAGCCCCACACCCAAAATACAAGGCCAGACACCGCAAATTGCAAGTAACACCAGCGCGAGGAAGTGTAAGCTCCATCGTTACCGCAGGCCGCCGTTGCGATGATCAGGCTTCGGTGTTGACCAGACGCGCGGAGTTTGCACGTGGTCAATGAGCGCGTGTCCTCCCGCTCTTTCCTCATCGAGTGTGGCTCTTGAGTTCCTGACTGAATCTTTCAGATAAGTCTAAGCTTATAGTGATAAGGTGCTCATCGATTTGTACCACGAGAACATTTTGTCTGTCAGAAGAAATGTCCATCTCAGTCCTCCACCAAGTTCGTGCGCGCGGTAACGGTGTGCTGACCAAGAGTCTCACCCCTGCCAGCGCTGGTCAAGTCATGCTAGCCTCCAGGTGACGACTCTCAATGAGGATAGTCTTGCTCCGTGACCACAATGAAGACACCTGCGTGCGCTCTTCTCGGTGCGCTACGTGGACGGCGGGGGTTGCTCGCTGCTCACATGTGCTACCGTCAGACTCATTCTGTTTACACTCTCAGGAAGAACCACAACAGACGGCCCCAATCACATCCAATCTCGCTCGTGGAGATAATAAAAGTAAGCGTCATTCTTTCAGCATGCGAGAAGAGTAATGGACCCTTCCCCACATGGACGCGGGTCCAGTTGCTCAGGAATAGAGAACCATTGCATACGTGTCGCGTTCGTGCGTCACAGGCACTACGTCGTAGTACCCTCGCCGTCTCCGGTGCTTCGAATTCGTCAGACAAGAACGCCTTTGCGCCGCTTCCTCCGTGGGGAAGCCATCTGTCCCATTCGACACAATCAGGCGACCTGGGCTGATGTGACAGCGAGCGACTTGGCACGCTCCTCCCTATCTGTCGATGATGCGCAGCTCAACACCTTGACGCAATGCGAAGGGCGAGCCGAGACGAGCACGGGATACAACCGCCGCTAGGACGGTTGTTACAACAGCAAGGCATGTATTGGGCTCCGGATGGCACAACATCAAAGCACGTTTCCTGCGTGCGCTCTCTCGTACGCGGGCCAACCGCGCGCAAGAGCTCGAGGAAGGAGCTTAAACTCACAGGGTAAAGAGCAAGGAAAGAGCCTCAGTGCTCTGCCGAGAGAAAGAAAGTAAAGGGTGGGAGCGGCAGAGACTGCAGTCGGCATCGGAGAGGATATCAGGATATCTGCCTGCGCTCGAGGGAGCGCCGGCGCCTCGCCGTCTTGTGCGAGCAGCGGCTGCCCGAAGCTGGTGGTGAAGGATGCGTCTCAGACGTTGATGAAGGCGTAGACACGGCAGCAGAGGAAGACGAACTCGGGACAAGTGCAGCATTGGCCGGCGGGGTCACGGAAGTCTCTGCAGGAGGGGCTGGCGCAGGTGTAGGTTCAGGCTTCGGCTTAGGAGCAGGCGCCGGGGTCGGCTTAGAGGAAGACGAACTATTTGGAGTGGGTTGAGGGATAGGCCGCTCGGGGGTGGAGGGCTTGGAGGGAGCCGGGGTTGGCTTCGACGGCTTCGACGGCTCGGGCTGGGGCGCGGGCTTAGCACTACCGTTCCTGCACATTGCATCAGAATATAATTATACGGTGAGTGAATAAACGGGCTCACGGGCAGAAGATGTGGGTGTAAGAAGTTCCAGGGTCAGAGTTCCTGTCCGCGGCGTAGTCGGTAGAGTAACGGTACGCCTGATCGTCGGCGCATCCGCTCTTCGGGCAGAAGACAGTCTGTCCGTCAGACGCGACAAGCTTCGTGTCGATGTTGATCTTGAGGCCGACATAAGAAAGATCCCAGGAGGTGCGCTTGCCGCCCCAACGTGCGCCGAAGTCGGCAGAACCGAACTCCGAGACAATGACGCCGCTAGTGATCCCAGCGTCGGTGCACACGAGGCCGCCATTGCATGCGCCAGTCTTGCAGTTGGCACCATTGGCGTCGCAGCCTGTACGTCCCCAAGCGCGTACACCCTCAAGGAAATGAGATAAGACTTGGTGGGCATAGTCTATTTACGATCACTCACAAGGAACGAGTCGTCAACATTAACCGATACGGATTGACCAGGGTCAGCGCGCTTTCCCCAAGAAAACTTGTTGTCGGGTTGGCCGCTGGGAGCAAGACCGACTGCCGGCCAGACAGCTGGGGAGACGTTGGGTCATCGCGCCAAGGTTGCCGAGCGCAGCTAGTAATACTCACTGAAGTCGCAGTTATTCTGGAACGTGAGTTTGAACGCCGACGCGCCCGCGGTGAACGCGGTAAGGAGAACAAGGACGCGACCAGCCATCTATTGAGCGAGTGTGTGGGGAAAGATCGTCGTGGAGAGAGCGTGAGGTTGGTCTAGGGCCACTGCCTGCGCACTGAACGCGGAGGTGGTTTTGTACAAACGCGCAGCGGGCTTGTGCTTCCGAACAGCACAGCACCGGCGATGGGATGGCAACGGCATCCCACGAAAAACGCCGAGGAGCTGTTGTTGTGCCACCACCGTTCGGGCTCGAGGACTAGGATATCTGAAGGTACAGTAGCTGGAAAGCCTAAGCTTTGCCAGACAGCATACTTATTGTCCCTGCCAGCAAGGTCATTGTAGAGCGCTTCCAAGGCATTAGACCGACACGACGATGACATTGGATCGAACTTTGGTTACCATGAACGAGTACATATACAAGCGGTGGCTGGCCTGCTGAATTTGCCATACGCTCAAAAGCAGGTGGGATGAAGCTTGAGTCCGCGGCGACAGTCGCGGCTACGGCCGACCCTTCTCCGACGTTGTTGTTGTTCTCGCTGGCATGTCGAATTACCCGGGTGCGTTCTGCAAGAATAATGACATGAAAGATAACATGAAAGATATTGATGTAACCTGCGTGGTTCCAGCAGCCTTCTTCATCAACGAACTTCTGCACACCCGGCGACCACAACCACGCCTCCACCACGTATACCAAGAGAGTATTTAACGCGGAACGGCAATGCGAGTCTGTCAAACGCCGCTTGCGCCTCCGTATCCATAAACCTTCCAGCACGCATGGATCACAAGGTTCGTCCCTCTCTCTAGCGTCATACTCTCCTTGTGCCACAACTGTTTGTCGCAGGGCCCGATCGATATGAAAGTCTCCGCGCCTGGCGGAGACAACCGTCGCACAGTTCTTCCTACTAAAAGCGGTCGCTTGCGGCCTTTTTCTCGCGCCCCTCAGAGCTATTCTGTGCCACCAGTGAGTGCCATCCCACCATCGTCAGATTGCTGCTCATTACGGGTCGCAGCTTCCCATTGGCTGTAGGCGTGGTTCCCAAGCAAACTTTGTGCTCGGGTCAGGCTCTACTGACGTTAGCGAAGATCCCGAGGAAGCTAAGATTTGCGCCGTCGAGAGCCGGGTCTCTCTGCAAAGCGCGTTCGCTCTCACTGTGACCATGCTCCCCGAACCCCGTTCCAGGAGGTACACACGATCCCCACCTCCCGTCCTTGACAAGGAAACCAGCTCGATCATGGTCACCGTGGATGTCGAACGGGTTGACGACGGCGGAAACAGTTTGCCAGACTCGGATGCGCCTGCACCTCACTGGCCGCCGGTAATGAATGTACGAAGACCATCCCTCGGCACCGGCATTCTACGTCCTGGCTCTTGTCCCCCAGGACGCGGCTCGGCTTACTTCGACTTCGATTCCGCAACGACCAACAAAGAGGCGCTTCCCATCTACTCCCCTCCTCCTGTACCAACGACGCCGAAGAAGCCCCAAACTGCTCGTGGCTTAGTTCACAAGCTTAGCTTTGCGCGGCTCAAGCTCAAACCCGCGAAATCGAAGGAAAACGTATCTCCTGCTCGCTCCGGCTGAAAGCTCGAGGACGCTCTGGCTCAGGCTACTCACCCGTGTCTCACCCTGCTGTCATGCACGCGGACTCCAACTTCCGGCTTTTGCGCTCATCTCAACGTAATATCGTCCCTCTGACGGTCTCATAATCCCACGTTCTTTGACCCTGCTATTCACATGTAGCTCTATCATCCCACTCTTTGTAATGGCACTCCTTCAACACCCTGTCACTCGGCGTAGCGGAGAGAAGAAATGGGTAAATTAATGTTATTAAATTAGGACCGCAAGGAGCGTGATCAGATTGTAACGATATGCTCGTAGTCGCACTTCTCGATCTTAGCGTCGTACTTTTCCTGCAACTCGTTTTTCACGACCTCCCAAATGTTGCGGTCCCACGCCAAACCAAGATGCCCGACGTTGTCGTCCGCGCAGTAGTCCTGGACGTAGATGTTCCGGACTCCGGCCTCGTCGACCATGCTGACCTCCGGCGCGACAAGGGTATCAGCGCGCGACATCAGGACGGTCGTCTTCACGCTCGGCTGCGAGATGTGACCGAGGTTGGCCTTGAAGTCGTTGTAGACGTTCCCGTCGGTCGCCATGTCGTCGCAGGCGTTGCAGCCGAGCGTGTTGAGCACGGCCGCGGCGACGTTGCGCGTCGCGGTACCGCCAATGTACCACAGATCGGCGACGCCATAGTATCTCGCGCCGTGGACCGCGGGCCCGAGCGCGACGGCGTGCTCGACGATGTCCGCGATGCCGGGCTGCGTCATGGGCGTGTAAATGGACATGACGCCGCCCTCGGAGTGGCCGACGAGGTCAACCTTCTTGCCGGTCTTCTCGTGCACCTCCCGGATGAACGCCGCGACCTCCTTGGTCGAGTCGCGCATCGGCTTGAGGCCGCCCATCCAAGGCACCAGCGAATGCGCGCCGTAAGTGACAGCGTACGTGCACCAGCCCTCCGAGATGAGATGCCGGTGGAACTGGTTCATGGGGATCTCGCGGCTGAGGCCCAGTCCGTGCAGGACGACGACCGGGTTCCGGTCGCTTTGGCAGCTGAAGTCGTTGGCCGGCGCGCCATACAGGTCGAAGTTGCTCGTCAGGTTATCCGGGAGGACGAAGTCCAGGAAGTCGAAGAGACCGCGCTCGTTCAACGCGGCCGGTGGCAGGACCGACGCGGTGGCAGACGAGATGACAGCGGCGAGCGCAGCGAGCGACGCAGTGAGCTTCAGGCCGGGCATACTTGGCGAAGAAGAATTATAGCTAAAAGGAAAAGGTAGAGTGTAGAGCTCTGCGCAAGGATGCGGAGAAGAAGGATGGGAAAGCTTCGCAAGCACAGGAACCGTATATAAGAAGCCCTGTGGATCTCTCAATCAATTTCATTCTTTGATATAGTTCTGATATCAAGTGCTGCGGGATGATGATGCGATCTGCGTGGTTAGAATGTATAAGCATCAAAAACAAGTCGCCGTGGGACCTGGGTTTTTCAGAATTTCGTACGATGCGTTGTAGCTGAGGGTGCTGACGAGCGAACAGTATTCTGTCATCTTTTACCTTCAATCGTGGAGAATCAGGTAATTTGATCAATACTAACAGTGCTTCCTCGTTGTCGCACAGCCTCCAGTCCGCGGAAGATGCTTGGTAAAGTGCCGGCTGCGGCACTGCACCCAATTGCAAGCAGCACCATCCCAATAGGTATACACGAATGGCCACAAAGCCACATTACTGTACAGATTTCTCAAAGACTGCGAATCCATGCAAATGAAGGTGATGTTCGAGAATTAAGAGTTGAACCTTCAGCGCTGGGTAAGCGAGCTCGATGGGATGTACTGTATCTCACCCCTGTACGTGACACTCCTCCAGCTGATTATCTAAGGGTGGGTGACACTTAGCTGACTTGACTCTGTTCAGGCAGGACGGCCGTTCATGGCAGCAATTGAGGTTATGTGATTTAGCCCCCGAATGGCCTGGTTCATTGCCAATCCAGTCTTGGTCCCCTTTTGAATCCTTTTTCTTTTTCTTTTCAATATTCCTAGTAGTCACTCTCTTACCGTCGTACCGATACCTTGAGTGGCAACTCGAATCAAGCTACTTGCGTCGAAAAGGCATTTCCATAGATGTATCACGCAAAATCCTTATGAAAAAGGTTTGATTTTTCCCCTACCTGCGGGATATTGTAATAGAGGAATGGGCGCCCGAGAGAAAGAGTTTTACGGGAGAAAAGGAAGGGACAATGAGCCATTCGGTAATTGCCGATTTGCTCCCGTGCTATTGTTCGGTGCGGCCATACCCTCCAGGCGCTGTTGTTCTGTTGCTATGAATAAAAGCATGGTCGTAGCGATGTCTCAGAGCACTCTTCTGTCTGAGTCTTGCCTGCTTTCGCCACCGCCATGTCTGTCTCTACTGCCCACCACGTCTCCAACGTCCAGCTTGAAACGACCGCCTACGAGTCCCCCGCCAGCCAGAGCGTGCACCTGCCCGCACCCGAGGTCTCTCAGTTCTCTCCCATCTCCCAGGAATTCCCCATGGACCCGTCGCCGTCCAAGCACAAATGGAGTTGGGGTCCCCCGCGCTCCGCAGACGTAGAGCGCGGCTTCGAGCACACTCGCTCGAAGCCCCTGCCGCCCAAGGCCCGCCGCAAGATCTCCGATATACTCTTCCAGTGGCGTGTTGGCTTCTTCAACCACAACCCGCGCCCTGCTGCGTCCTTCGAGACTTGGGGCCCGCCGCCAGAGTGGAAGACAACGACCAGCACGAACCGGACAGCACCGGCCCAGCAACAAAAGAAGCCGCGCAAGCACTGGATATGGATACTGCTCATCATCCTGCTGCTGCTCTTCTTCTTCATCAACATCATATACATCGACGTCCGCATCGCCAGCGGCTCCCTAGGCTCGACCGTTGTCGAGTCCGGGAACGTTGACGGCCCCAACGGCCTGACGTTCGAGACGACCCAGTGCCTCTTCCAGTACAATCTCTCCGCGCCATTTGCCCCCAAGACGTTCCCGTGCGGTAACTGCTTGCCTCGCATGCAGGCTCTGCCCAAGGACTACGCCGACAGCCATGCAGAGGACGCGCAGATTGCTCGCGAAAGCGTCCAGTTCTGCGGTCTGCAGTCCTTGTTTACCGCAGCCGGTGACATTGGGAGCGCGGCCCTCGAGAAGGTTGGCTGGATGCAGGACAACCACTACTGCACTTGGTCTGGGGTTACTTGTGATGGAACCGGATCCGTCTCGACGTTGTGAGTCTACGCCGTGTACAGCTTCTCTTCGATGGCCTTACTAACAACTACGCAGAGAAATGGTCTTCCCCGCTGTACCTGCTACGCTGCCGGACAATATCGGAGTCTTGACGTCGCTCCAAAGTCTCAGCATTACCGGCAATCGCAACATACCATGTGCGTACCCACGTTTGACCCGCTGCGTCTTATTCACACCATCCTATAGCCGGTGCTATCCCCAACACGCTCGCTCGTGCCACGAAAATGAACACGTTGAAGCTAACGCAAACTGCTCTCACCGGCCCCATCGACGACGTCCTGCTCGCGGCTTGGCCTGACCTGCGCACGCTGTCGCTCGTCAGCAACTCAAAGATGGGCACGACACTGCCCTACTACCTCGGGCAAAACGCTATCGAGACGCTCATCGTGCAGCAACAGGGCTTGACGGACTTCATCCTCGTTGGCAGCAGTATCCTCGCGTCATCGCTTACGACGCTCGACCTGACCGCCAACGCCCTCAGTGGCCCAGTCTTTGCGCTCTTCGGCGCCTTCAGCGCGCTCAAGGAGCTGCGCCTGGGCAGCAACGACTTTACCGGGCCGCTGCCCAGTTTGCCAAAGGGCTTGCAAACCCTCACGCTCAACGACAACCCGCGCTTCGGCGGCTTCACACTCCCCGCTGCATTGTGCAGCTCGACGGCGCTGACGAGCTGCGATATGACCGACACCGCGTTCACGAATACCACAACGTGCGGTCCTTGCAAATTTTGAGACGCCCCGACCCTCCGACAATCATCTCCCGTAACGACCCACGTTCGCGCTCGGCCCAGCGCCGGCGCTTCCACTCCTTCGCCCCTGGATGGACACTCTTCGGATTCATTGTTGCGACGTCTTCCCTGATGTTTCCATGTTTTGCGCTCACGTCTTCCCCACTACTGTCTCCATAATAATGTCTCTCTGGATCCCTGTTTTCGTGCTTCCTTGCTTATCTCCCCGCGTATCCAACCCCCTGTAGCTATACTGTGATGATTGGTCAATGACAGGATGCTTCCCGGTCCAAGTTGACGTGCTCTAGTCAATGACAGCTCTGCCAACCAACCTTGCTGCGCAGACTCGTTCCTCTTGAAGATCGCTGTAAGCTCGGATAGCAGGCAGAATGAACATGTCAGGATGGTTGGAAGGTCGGTGTTGCCAGGGACACAGTGCACATGCTGTCAACCGTGCGGCTTGCCCGTCAGACGACATTGCCTAGCGTCCCTCGAGCATCCTGTCTGGAGTCATAGCGAGCTTTGATGACGGTGAAAAGGATGAAAGTTCTCACACTCTACCATTGCCATATACCGAGATGGGCTGCATATAACTGCCCTAGAGTCCAGTACCACCTCCATCATCCCCTTCGGTCCTTCGCCTCAAGATCCCCTTCCAGCCATGCGTCTCATCTCCGCCTTCGTTTCCGTCGCGGCACTCTTCACCTCCGCCGTCATCTCTGCTCCCAGCGGTGCTCCAACATGCTCCCACATCTGCCCGTACCAGGACACCGACCTGTTCACCATCAACCTGCATTTCCTCGACATCACCGGCAACCTTTTCTGCAGGTGAGTTTTGCTCTCCCACCGTCTCTCTCCATACCGCACTTGCTGACGGCGTTATAGCTACCCTCAGTTCCTCGGGGACACGCTGCATTTCTGCATCTACGCGCAGGTGGGGGGCGGCGTCGTCTTTGCCAGCGCCGGGACATCGTGCCACTCCGGCGCCACGCAGCACTGCTCCGCCTCCCGCAAAAAGCGCGTAAACCTCGTCGACTACGTCCGCAAGCGTCGCCGCCACGCCCTGCCCGAACCCGCAGCGCCAGTTCCCGCCGGAGGACTCGAGGCTGCTACCATGCCCGAGGAGTTCGCACGCGCGCTCCAGGCTATCCATACTGTGAGCTCTTCGCAGTCCCAGCCACGCATGTATTTTGAGGTATTCTGACTTATTCCCCAGTAACTCTCATCGCCAGCTATGAGGAGGAAGGAAATTAGGCTGTTCTCTACGGGGCTACTGTCGAAAAATCGCGAGGGATTTGTGACTCGCTTGAGCTTTGCGCATCATGCTATTTGCGCTGCCATTCTTTTTTGTACCTGATCTGTCACTACTCGTCTCCAATTCCAGTCTACCTCATTCAAGCTCGCGCACGTGCACATTGATTGGGAACCAGTCACGTGAGTCGATGCGCCGCGGAGGGCAACGAAATGAGGTTATATTTGAATATTTCTCAAGGGCTATCGCGGCTTTGAAATAAAAAGCAGAGGGTCTTGTTACTGCGTTGTAGTCTATAAGTCTAAGCGGATTGTTGAGCACGCTGCCAGCGTCAGTCTACTCTTTCACCTGCAGTGGTGACAATTTCACGAGGAAAAACGGAGCAATTGAAAGCTGAGGCTGAATAGAGAAATACATTTTCTGCAAGTTCTGAGGATCACTAAGGGACGGATACAGCGGCCAGACCGGCAGTGAGAGCACGGGATTACAGCAGGTCAGATGCTTCACACGATACCTATCATACGCTGCGATTACTCGTTGATCACATCGTAGTTAAGTAACCCTGAGAAGTGGTCCTTGGGTCGTATGGGGGAGGGGCTCACCACCGCGGAGATCTGTGGCTCGAGAACAGACGGTTCGGCAAGGGGAGCGTTCTCTTCCGAGGTACCGTTGGTAAATTTCCAGGGATGCTTGCCGACTTTCGCAACGGGGATGGGCGGGATGTTCTCGGCTTCGACGGTCCTTCGCATGCGCACGAGGGCAAGATAGAACGAGAGCCAGTCGCGGAACGTCGAAAGCTGGCAAGCGATCTGATACTTGCGAATAACAGGGACCTGGGATAGGTCAGAATGGACGGGATAAAGAATCCAAATGCTCATACCCCATGTTCCCAGTAGCCCTCGTAATATACGACCCCAAGGGGTTGGATGCTGAACAAGCGAATTGGAAGTGTTGGTTGACCGATGTGACGGCGGTGTAGTAGGGCAGTCATGGCGTCAAGAATGACCCGGTTATGTACTGCAATGGGATGCGCCATCTTGTACTCCCAAATTATACGGGGTACCAAGATGGTACCCATGGAAAGACGCTTGGCCGTAAGAATCTTCCAGTTGACGTCGAACCAACAGCGATTGATTTCTTCTTGCTCGAGACCAGAAAAATCGAGTGCTATTGTTGAAGAAACGGAGGCACATGCTTTAGCAGTGCTGTTCGCGGACAGCTGGCATTGTCGGCGAGTGGAGAGCGGGACATCCGGGAGCGGGAACGAGGCTTCGGAGCTTGACCAAATAGTTCAGTTATATGAGCACCGAGCAAGCCTGAATAACGCACAATGAGAAGGTATCCGAGTGCGCGGGGTGGACGATAGCCAACAAGGTGTCGATAGCTCGCCGCATATTCGCTTCGTTAAACCATGAAAATTTGTCGAACGTTTCGTACGTCGAGTAGATCGTCATAGCGTTGGCGCAGAGTTCCCAATCATCTTGCGACTGATCAGCGTCCCCAGTAGTCTGCAAGTTCAAGAATGGTAGCATCGCGTGGTAATGTTTGCGATACTGCAGATCGCGCGGGACTGCGAGGCGTTCGTTCTGCGATATACTTAATATAATGTCTGAAAGACGGATACGACGCACAATGATGGTAATGTCGAAAGTCCCCAACGCAGGCCAGAAGGGGCAGGCCTCGTCGACCTCCTCGATCCTTGGCCTGAAAGTGGATAGCCAGCATTCGAACATTTCGTCTGATCCACATAGCCTATGAAAGCGTCAAGGAGGGTAGAGCGAGAATGAGCTTTGTTACTTACGTTGAGGGGGTCGTCGAACGGCTTCTGTTTCATGTCAGCGTTAACCCTGCACACACACGATGCACACTCACTGCGACTCACTTGGAGGCCAAGAGCTTGGTCCGGAGCTCGAAGGCCGTGAAAGTCTCGATTAAGCATGAGCCAAGGATATTTTCACCACCGATAAAGGACTTGCGAGGATGTGTATGACATCGAGAACTTGGAAGGGAAGAAGGTCTTCGGCGGAGTACCAACACGAGTCCGCGGGAAGTTGAGTCCGAGTTGCCTCCGAGCAACTGCAAGCAGGCGCCTCGCGCTCGCAGCGCGAATGAGCATCGTGCAGGCACTCTCTGTGCCGGGATGTATTAAAATACTTTTGGCAGAATCCCGCCTCAGGTATTTACTGCACAAAACTCGAGGATTGCCCGCAATAACGGTACAAAGCTGTGGGAATTCACATCTCTTTAGATTTTCTCCCTCTTCTCAATGTACAGTTCTACGGTTAATACATACCTGATACTGTCTATAAGGGCACCGAAGCCATGACCATGAGTGGGGCTACAATAAACGAAGAATGTTCTAAGCTATATGCACACCGACGGTCTGTCTCAAGACAATCGCGGGCTGTAACCCAAGCTCCACATCCACATCCACATCCAACCTGAACACACCACCGCGAAAGCCAAACTCCTACGTCGCCCTGCGCTCCGACTGCCCGGCAGCGGCGGCGCTCCACATGGCGCTCTCGCCGCTGGCAGCGTCGAGCTGGGCGTGCATGAGCTCGCGGAAGCGCGAGCCCTCGCGCGTGACGAGCGCGCGGTACGTGCCGGTCTCGGCGACGCGACCCTCGTGCAGCACGACGATGCGCTCCGCGCGCGCGACGGTGCTGAGGCGGTGCGCGACGACGACGACGGTCGTGTCGCGCGCGGCAAGGATGCGGTCCACCGCGTCGTTCACGCGCAGCTCCGACGCCGCGTCCAGGGCGCTCGTCGCCTCGTCCAGCGCCAGGATCGCCGGCTTGCGCAGCAGCGCGCGCGCAATCGCCAGCCGTTGTCGCTGCCCGCCGCTCAGGCTCAGCCGGCCGACTGCAGGAGCAGAAGAGTGTGAGGGTCGATCTCAATGTGCAAGTACGTGTGAGTAAAATGGTACCCACTCTTCGTGTCGAAGCCGTGCGGCATGTCCCAAATGAACTCGCAGTTTGCTTGCCGGGCGGCGTGCTCGATCTCGCCGCGCGACGTGCCCACGAGGCCGTACGCGATATTCTCCGCTATCGTGCCCGTAAACAGCACCGGGTCCTGCGTCACAAGATCAACGCCAACATCCTTGGGCAACCGGTCTCCCTTACCTGCGGCACAAGCCCGATCATCGCGCGCCAGTCCCGCACTGAGAACTCGCGGATGTCTTTACGGTAACACAAGTCAGGCTACGCTCAGAAAGAAAGACGCTACGCACCCTGGCCATCATATGTGATCCTGCCCTGGACGGGGTCATAGTACCGCAGCAGAAGCGCCTGGATGCTCGACTTGCCCGAGCCGCTCTTGCCTCTACGCACAGACAACAGCATCAGCGCCCATAGCCATACTGCATCGCAACAGAGAACGTGCGAAGGACAGAGGACTCAACGTCCGTCCCCTCGCCCTTACTCCAGACCGCGAAGACTCGCGTCCTTGCCAAACCAACAAAAAAAGACAAAAAGAAAGAAGGACAGAAAATCTACTCACACAATAGCGACGCTCTCCCCGATGCCAATGTCCATGCTGAATCCGTCCAGGATGCGCGCGTCCGGCCGGCTGGGGTACTCGAACCGCACATCCTCGAAGCGCAGCACGCCACGGCGCGCCTTGTCGATGGCGATACCGCCGTCGGGCGGGATCGCGGGTTCGCGCTGGAGCAGGCCGAAGATGCGCGTGCCCGCGCCGATGCCGCGCATGATGGAGGACTGCGGGCGACGAGGGAGTGGGAAGGGGTGAATGGGAGGTTTAATGCAGGGAAAAGTGCGGAGGGTGACGGAGCGGGCGCAAGGTAGGTGGAAGTGGAAGAGGGCGGAAGATTGCGAGGAGGGAGGGGTGGGGAAGGAGGATGTAGTTTAGCGCGTGGTGGTGGGTGAGGTGGAAGGGAGGGGACATACGAAGAAGGATCTGATATGTCTATTAGTCTTTGCGTGAGGAAGGAGGAGGACGGAACACACATGAGCATCTGCAGCCCGCTCCCGACGTAGACCGTGTAGAGCAGCATGGACGTGAGGTCGCCGACGGAGAGCGCGCCTTGCGACACAAGGTTACCGCCTAACCGCCCGCATGTTAGACGTCAGTAATTCGTTATGAGTGCAAACCAACAGCGCATGCTCGCTCACCGTAGCCAAGCAGCACAAGCATCGTGACGTTCCCGCTCCAGCCTGTCGCGCCAAAGAAGATGCCGCTGGCGAGCGCCTCGCGGCGCGCGAGTACCAGCACACGCTGCACACGCTCGGAGAACTTGGCGCCCTCGTACGCCTGCGCATTCGTCGCTTGTACTGTGCGCAGCGCTGAGAGTGCCTCTTGCGCGACCTGCAGTGACAGTGGGTCAGCACATCATAGTTGGACATGGCATGGAGGTCGAAATCGGAAATTGGAGTGGGAAGGCCGGGGACGCTGATGCACCTTGGTCATGTCGCCGACGGCTTCCTGGGTCTTGTTCGAGAGTTTCTTGATGTACCGGCCGTAGAATACCTGTAGGAGGGCGTGTGAGGTGGGATGCGAGGATTGACGAGGAATGCGAAAGGTATGCGTACAGCACCGAGCGAGACGGGCGGGACGACGGCCATCATGAGCATAGTGAGCGTGGGCGAGAGGTAGACCATGGCGCCGAGACCAACGGAGGACATGACGATTGCCCTGGACGCGCATGAGCTTCTTATGCCTGTGTCCTTGCTCGATCAGACCAACCTCAGGCCGTCGCTCAGATTCTGCGTTACCCTGCGCCACGTCAGTTACGGAGACGAGGTAGAGTAAGAGGAGACGCACGACTCGCCGACGATGGTGGCGTCCGAGCCGAGACGCGAGAGCACGTCTCCCTCACCGCGCTCGACGAACTCGACCTCTTGTCTGAGCGCAGACGCGTAGGTCTGCTCTCGCAGGCGGGCGACAATGCGCTGGCCGGCCATCTTCATCAGGTACGCGCGCGTCGCGTTCGCCAGCGCGCCGACCGTGAACACCGACAGCAGCAGGCCCGCCGCGGACGTTGCGGACAAGCCAAATGGTATCGCCTGCGGGCTGGGCGCTTAGTCAGCGCTTTGACTGGAGGGAGCGGGCGTACGACGGCGGGGGCGCTGAAGTAGTCGATGAGCTTGCCGATGGTGAACGGGATGCTCATCGACACCGACGACGACACAAAGAGCTACCCAGCAACGTGTCAGCATCGCGACTGGCGTTTGCAAGGCACGTACGAGCGCGACGGCGACGGTGAGCGTGCCGCGTTCTGGTCTTGCGAGCGACACGATTTTGCGCAGGCTCGACGCGCTCTGCGGCTCGGGCTTCAACGCTGCGAACAGCGAGCGCGGGCCTTTCTTCTCGCCGCCGTCGTCGTTGTCTTTATTCTCGCCGGGTTTCGCGGCATTGCCAGCGTCGTTCCGCACGCGTGCCGTCACCGAGAATTGCCGAAGCTGCAGCTCGACGCGTAGCTGCCGACAGGGCGCATGCCGTATATGCAGGCCGAGCCCGAGACGCGCCGAGGGCCGGCAGAGCGCGCGCTGGAAGGCGAGGGCGAACATTCTTAGCAGAGAGTCGTCGGGCGCGGCTGCGCGTAAGCCATGGCGCGGTTTCGGCAACCGGACGCGACCGGCGTAGGGTCGCCTACTGCTGCCGGCGCGCGTCCCAGTGCGGCGTACAAGCGTACAAGCATAATAATACCGTAGCCACATGGCATGATCGCTCAGTACCTTGAGAAAGGTAAGGGGGGACTGAGGAATGAGCGAGGGCGGAGGACTCAGTCGTGTGCAAGAAACAAATGTGAACTGAGGTGGCTACATGCAAAGGCTGTGGTGAAGATATCTGTGACATTGTTGTGTGTTGAGATATAGCATACGTTAGCATGTCCTTTGAGAAAACAAAGTCATCAGGGATTAAGTGATATTTGCTACAGTTCTTGGTGATTGTTGCTCATGCACCGCTCCTGTAGGATATCTCGTGCTGCTTCTCCTACCGGATACACCTGTTCTATTACATGCCTCTCCAGGTCATTAGCACCTTGGCTACTGTCTCCTGGCTTTACTGGACCCCTGCTGACCTCAGTCCCAGGATGCATTGTGCTGTCACTGTCCTCCCCAACCACAAAGTTGATATCTGCATTGATTTCTGACCAGCTCTTAGCCCTCAATCTCACTACCTACACCTCTGGAGAAGCAACACACCATACCCACTGGTATTTCCCCATATTGTCAGTGTGTGGGGTGTATTGGCCAAGCTACAATGATCTTGCTGATCTCCTACCTTGTGCCCTCTATCCCGTGGGTGCTCATCCACTCCAGCCTGGCCAACCTACACCAACATGCATGTCTTGGTTGTTGCCCTGCATGGAATAGGATCCGGAGCCTGTTGTGATGTGCAATTGGAATCCTAATTGCTGGTCAGTGTGCTCTGCCGATGTGCTCGATGTGCTGCTCATCATTGCACAACCATATACACCTACGGTGTCTGTGCCTGTCTCCATGCAGGGACACCTTGGTCTGTCTGGTATATCTGCTCGATACCCTCCATAGGCATGAACAACCTTTATTCTGAGTTATTCAGTGCGATTGGCAAGGCAGAGGTGGAAATGAAAGTAAAAAGTAAAAAGACGCTGTTAACCACTTATTGCTCTTGATTGTTGCTGCTTACTTTCAGTGCCAACTTCAATCCCTTTCCACTTTGTTATTGGACCTAGCTACTCTAGATAACCAGTGCTCCTGAAGCTAGAAGCTTGAAGCCAGGACCTCTCTTACTTGAGAGTACTGATACCGGCCACTTTGGCACCTTGCCCTGTATACTCCACCAGCTGTCCACTGTTGTTATACCCCTGCTATCCTCCCTTGTGTATAGTCAACATGTATGTATATGTAGTCCGACATGAACCATACCTTTGGGAATCCATCATCATCATCCGGCGCTTGTCTCAAGGTATGGCGGTGTGTGAGTGAAACTGCACAGTGTCAGGGTGTTACATAGAATGTAACAAATTGTAAAAAGACTGTATATCAGGGTCTTAGTTCAATAGTTGAAATGTAATAGCGTTGAAAAAATTGTGAGTAGTTGATTTTCAGGCCTGTTAATTCCCCGGCAATTAAACAGCCTGTTTATTTAAATGTGCAGGGCACTGTGCTGTTTGGCAGTGCCGAGGCTGTCCGGGGCCAGTGTTGGGCGGGAGTATAATACCGGGATGATGCGAGGTCTTTTCGTTGTCGACATCCCTTCTGCTTGTCGGTCTCGTTCGATAACCCGTTCTTAACGTAGCTATCTATCCCCTTGCCTCTGTCCGCTCCTCTTGTGCGTGTTCACCGCTCACGTCGAGTGTTTGCCCAATCTCCCCCCGCTCGCCGTTTTATATTCTGCTCCCTATGGATGATTCCACCCAGTCTCCCTTTGGTCTTAACAACCAGGCTTATCTCGAGCAGCTCGATATGATGAAGGCAAGTTCCTGCTTTTTTCATCAGCCCTCCTTACCTTCCTCTTCAGCGTCAGATGGACTCGGCCAACGGCTCAGACCAGGTCAAGAAGGCCCGCTGGTCCCCCAACAACCAGCAGGCCCAGCAGCAGCCCCAGCGCCAGCCCAACGCCTTTGACAACTACGGCTATGGCTCCTTCTCCGCCCTCGGTGCCCCCAATGCCGCTGCCCAGGCCGCCCAGGCCGCCAACCCAGCCGCAGCCGTCGCTGGGCCCACGCTCGCCCCGCCCAACGGCGCCCCCCAGGGCCCCCCCCAGCCCAGCAACGCCCAGCTCCTGCACTCCGGCGCCGCAGGCCCCGCGCTCACGCTCAACACCAACATGAGCGGCATCCAGCCCGGCCCCGGCTCCGCCATCTCGCCCACCCAGCAGCAGGGCGGCCTCGGCGGCGGCGTCCAGGCCGGCCTTGCCAACGGCCAGCTCATGAGCGCCTACCCGCAGTCCGCCTTCCCCACGCTCGCCGCCGCCTACCAGATGTCCGGCCTCATGGGCATGAGCCCGCTCTCCACCGGCATGCTCGGCTCTTACGGCTTTAGCCCCGCCGTCGCCAGCTTCCAGCAGGTGAGATTGCGCTCAGCTTCCATCTGTTAATCAATTTCATTTCTCCTAAGCCCGTGTGGTACCAGCGTCAAGGCGGTTTGTCCCCCCTCTCTTACGGCACCAACGCCCACCAGGCTTACCCACCGTCCGCAGCAGCAGCAGCAGCAGCAGCCGCGGCAGCCAACAACCAGACCGCCCGGACGGTTTACATCGGCAACCTGCCCTCGGACGCCTCGGTCGACGAGCTGCTCAACCTCGTGCACTTTGGCCCGATCGAGAACGTGCGCGTGCTGCCCGAGAAGAGCTGCGTCTTCGTCTCCTTCCTCGACGGCGCCACCGCGGCCGCCTTCCATGCCGACGCGACCGTCAAGAAGCTCTCGCTGCACGGCCAGGAGCTCAAGATCGGCTGGGGCAAGCCTAGCCCGGTGCCGAGCCAGGTCATGCTCTCCATCACCCAGAGCAACGCGAGCCGCAACGTCTACCTCGGCGGCCTGCCCGAGGACATGACCGAGGAGCAGCTGCGCGACGACATGAGCCGGTTCGGCCTCATCGACCAGGTCAAGATCGTCCGCGACAAGAACATCGGCTTCGTTCACTTCCTCTCCATCTCCACCGCGACCAAGGTACGTTACGTGCCTCCATCATTTTGTCTTCGTGGCGTGCTCGCTTGGGCCCATGACGACGCCGGGCCCGCACGTTCTGCCGAGCGCCTCGCCCAGCGTAATCCGTTTCGCCGAGCTTCCCACGCTCATACCCCACACAGGTCGTCGCGACGCTGCCCACCGAGCCCGCGTGGGCGGGCCGCCGCGTCAACTACGGCAAGGACCGCTGCGCGTACATCCCCAAGTCGCAGCAGGCGGCCGCGGCCGCGGCACAGGTAGCGGCGGCGCAGTCGCTCGTCGCGCAGTCCGCCGCCGCGTCGCTCGGTTTGCCGCCGCAGACGCCAATGAGCGCGGCGTTCAGCGCGTACCCGGACCTCAGCGGCCTCCCGCAGACGCCGGCGAGCGCGGCGATGCTCGCCGGCATGGCCGCTGCGGGCGCGCAGAGCCTCAACCGCACGGTGTACCTCGGCAACATCCACCCGGAGACGACGACGGAGGACCTGTGCAACGCGATCCGCGGCGGCATGTTGCAGAGCATCCGTTACATGCAGGACAAGCACATCGCGTTCGTCACCTTCGTCGACCCGGCCGCGGCGTTCTCGTTCTTCCAGGTTTCGACGTTCCAGGGTCTCACGCTCAACAACCGCCGCCTCAAGATTGGCTGGGGCAAGAACAGCGGCCCGCTCGCGCCCGCCGTCGCGCTCGCCGTCCATGGCGGCGCGACGCGCAACGTGTACGTGGGAAACATCGAGGACTTTGAGGTCTACACCGAGGAGAAGCTCAAGCGCGACTTTGGCGAGTACGGAGACATTGAGCTCGTCAACTTCTTGAAGGAGAAGTGAGTCTATTTTCCCATCCTACCCTGGCCATTCCCCTTCTCCCCGACCCTGGCTCGTGCCCATCGCGTGCCCGGCTTATCGTTCCTCCCCCGCGTGTTTCCGTTTGATGAAATTGCTGCTGACGGTACCTTTTTTTCTCCTTTCTTCTCTTGCATCTTCGTCGACGCTCTGATGGCCGCTTCCGCATCTGGATCTCGATCCGGCAACTCAGGAACTGCGCATTCGTCAACTTCACCAACATCTCGAACGCGCTCAAGGCGATCGACAACATCAAGACGAAGCCAGACTACGCGAACCTGCGCATCGCGCACGGCAAGGACCGGTGCGCGAACCCGCCGCGCGCGAGCAACGGCGGGCAGAGCGCCGGCGGGCCGCTGCGCAGCGCGCGCTCGGCGGGCGGCGCGGGCGGGAGCCCGGACAAGGAGACGCCGGCGACGGCGAAGAGCGACGGCGCGGACGCCGCGAAGCCCGACGCGGCGGACGAGTCCGTCGACGAGGCCGCCATCCTCGAGGCTGTCGCGAGCGCCGAGGAGGCCATGGACGAGGACAAATAGAGGGCGCGACCAACTCCCCGCGCGCGCGCTGTTTCGTTCACCGCGGCGCGCGCGATTTCACTCCGGTCGTCGTCTCTCATCCACACACGGTTATACATAAAACTTATTGGAGGTTTCCGGTTGCGCCTGCGCACTCCCCATACTCGGGGAGGGCCGGGCGCCCTCCTGGTGATTATTCCAACGCGTATCGTCTCCCTCTGCCCAACCCACGTGCCCCCACACACACCCCGGCCTCCCCCTTGTGGAGGCCACCCATTATGCCCTTCTTTCCTTTTTTTTCCTTTTTTTCTTTCCTTCTTTTCTTTTCTTTCTTTCTCCTTACGATTCGATTCGATCCTATCCTGCTACAGTAGTGCCGCTGCGCCCGGCGCGCGAAACGCCTTCGCTGGCGTGTCGCGTGGTATGGGCGCAGCCTGCCCGCCCCTCGTCTCCCATCCATCCCCGTCCCCCTGTGCTCTGTATCTAACGCAGCTAATCCGTGGATCTGGTCGTAACATTAGTCCCATCCCCCCCAACCCCCAAGCGTACTCGCCGCCGTTCAACGATCTACCACCACCACCCCGTTCCCCACGCTGCGGACCCCCCCTCCGTACCCCTGTTCTGAGTGACATGTAGGGATATTCATGGTGCGCGCATATTGTTGGAGCCCTGGCGCGAGTATATATCGATTCGGTCTACCTCTCTCCCTCTCGCTCTCTCCCTGACGCTGGCGAGAAGACGCTGGTTCGAGATTCAAGCTTCTGTCAATGGCGAAACGCAGACGATCGGCGGTACGTTTTAATCTCTGGTTTGACGATGGGTTGGGACTTGGGCTTCTAGACTTCGCGGCGTGGGATTCGGCCTGACCGTCGTGGGTTGCGAGCCCGATTTATCTCGCTTCTTAGAATAACGTCTGGCGCTGGCGCACACGTCGCCCCGGGATCGGAAATGAACATGATTCTTTGGTGTGTTTTCCTGCATAGGATTTTTCGACTTTTCCTGACCTGAATTCCGCTCCAGCAGTTTAGTTGTTGCTGCCCCGTTCAATGCTGCTCCGCGTCCGCTCCTTCACCCGGGTTATCACGATGACCATCCAGTCCATGCGTTTGCTCCCACATGACGGTATCTTGCGAGAAAGCTACCAGCGACGATGTTCCCAATTCCATCGCTTGTCTACGAGCGTAACGGTCGCGGCTGCGACCTAACCACCCAACTGTGCGCTGATGGCTCTTGGCCTCGAAGGCTGGCTGGTGTCCTTTTGGCAATTCCGCATCTACCGGCGCACGCGCGTCATGTCTTACCGCTCAGACCGATGCTCGGCAGCCAAAAAACAACGCCTGGTGTCTGTCGGCCCTCTGCTGTCTCTGGACGACATGCGCTGTGGCAGATGCGCCCAGCACACCCTCCGACCTTCCAACTCTAATAATGATTTATTTTGCGGACGTTGCGCGACGTGGACGGCCAGCGCTCAGCGCGGAACGACGATACGCACAGCATGTCTCTCAAGTCAGAACTGCCTTTGAAGCTGCGTGAGCCCTCTGCACAGTGACCGGCGTTGTACAGGGCTGTGTTACCCTGCCTCCGCCAGGATCTCACATTGACTCAGACGCTCTGTGGCAAGGAAGTTGTGCTGTGTTACGGTATCGGCGCTCCCGCGGACTCTGCATTATCGTTACATTGCCAATGGCACGAGCACTCCCAGCCCGAACTCAATCGAGACTGCCGACGTCGAGACTGCTCCCGCATCGCAATGACTCGCGCCTCACAGTCAACACAGCCAGCGGTCAGACTCGCCGCTGGCAGTGTTGACTCATTTCCCCTGTCGTTTATACATAAGGCTGCACTCTGCGTAGACTTTCCCTCATACCGACCATGTCCCACACTTTCGTGGCCTATCCATCCACGCCAGCCTTCGCTCCCTTCAAGAAGGATTACCTGCGGGCATGCAAGGCCACAGAGGCTGACGGCAGTGCTCCTCCTACGCAGCGGCTCCCTTCGCGGGGCAAGTTCCTGGGCACCGTGAAGCTCCACGGGACGAACGCGACGATAGTGTTCCGCGACAATAATAAACGAACGCCTCAGTTCCAGTCGCGGTCGCGCGTCATCGACATCAAGACCGATAACTGTGGGACGGTTGCCCATCTCTCGCGTGCACCGCTGCACGAGCTCGTCGACCGAATCCTTCAAATATCCGGCAAGACGGCCTTCGAGGAGATAATGGTCGCGGGCGAGATGGCGGGCACTGGCATCATGAAGGGCGTGGCGATTGCCTATGTGCCGCGGCTCTTCGCCATCTTCAACATTCGCATCGACGGTGCATGGGTCGACATGCGTCGCTACGCGTCCGTCGCTCTCAGACAATACCGCATATTCAACATCGCCGCATGGCCGACTTTCGAGGTCGAAATCGACTTTACGAATGACACCGCTGACATCAATGCGAAGATGTCCGCGCTGACCGACGACGTGGTTCGCTCATGTCCAGTCGGTCTGGCGCTGGAGGACGAGGCACAGCCAGCAAAGGCGGGCCAGGCGACCATCCGTGCTGGAGAGGGCATCGTATGGACGCTCGTCGAGTCCCTCGAGTATGACGTTCCACTCGATCACAGCAGACTCTATAACTTCAAGACGAAGGGTGCGGCCTTCTCGACGACTGCACACGCGCCAAAAGTTGCTCCTTCTGCAGACGACGTGTCCAAAGCTCAGGCGTTTGTGCAGTACGCTCTGGCAGAGCGCCGCTTCGAGCAAGGCGTCGAGTTCGTTGAGCAGGAACTGGCAGTTGCTGGAAGAGCAGGCGAGACGCCATTTCAGTACCAACTGCTGCCAAAGTTCACCAAATGGGTGATCGAGGATGCGATCAAAGAGGAGCGGTATATGATGGACGAGATGGGGGTGAACGAGAAGCTCGCACGCAAGGCTATGTATGATGTGGCTAAACCCTGGTTTGCAGCACGAGTGAGCGCAGAAAATGACCGGACGATAGCTTAGGCATCGCATTGTATATTCCAAGTATTTTTGTAATGAACATGGCCCATGGGTGCTCTGCTCCCCTTTGCGTTGTACTGTAATTTCGGAAAATTGAAAGAAATGGTGAATCCCGGTGCACGATGAATAAATCCCCAGTTGCGTCTGGAACGTAAAGGCCGCGCGTCATAATTCATTGTCTGGAACCTGTGGGTGAACCGTCTGGAATCGGCGTCAGGACGGTACGTTTGTTGTAGAACCGCCCATGAAAACAATCGCAGATGCAGCCCGGAGACAGCAGCATGCAGAGATGAGACAAGCCGAGGATGAGCGCAGAGAGCGCCTCGAAGAGGTGGTGTGGACCGCCGACAGTGCACAGTACCAGTGCCCCGTTACAACCTGACAGGCTTCAAGTCTGCGCCTTGTCCAACCAGGAGACAACCCGTTCATTCACCTCGGCATCTCGTTTGGCCTCGGCCTGCTTCGCCAACAGGTTGTAAACTCTCCACTGCCGGTCGAGCGGCAGCAGACTCTGCCAGGTCGCAAACTCCGGAGGCCCTTCGCCCGAGCCGCGATTGAGAATATTCGCATCCAGGTCATCGGTTTCCTTTTGTCGGTGCTGGCTTTGTTCCTCCTCGCGCCGCCGCTGTTGTCGCGAGTTAATTTCCCCAAAGAATTTACGCGAGACGTGGCTGATGGACTGCATCGCAGCGGGCAAGCCAAAGGACTTCAAGACCGTTGTCCCGTAGACCTGATCAAAGAGGACAGCCTGCGGCCAGCGCGTCTTGTCCGCTGGGACTCTGACGGGTAGGACAGCACGTTGGACGACCTTCGGCACGTACGACAAGTCCAACCTGAGGACGTGGAAGTCCCACGACGGATCCGCTTATGGAAACGCGAAGTTCGGCTTCTATCATGGAGCGTGAGGTTCATTTCTAAACGGAGCAGCAGAGAACGGCCGACCTTCATAATAGCTGTGTGCCGGCCAAAGGAGGAATGAATGTTTCGGCTTGCCAAGACGCCGTTGCGAACATCGTCGATGTCGTCGATGATCTCAATGTCGTTGTCATACGCCGCATCACGACGAAACTTGGTGAGACTCTGAATGTACTGGATATTCGTGCGAGTTTATTTGACGGTCAAGGCATGACAGACTACAGCACCTCGTGACCCTTAACATGTGGTATTAAGTGGCTCGCGATAAGGAGCTCCGGGATATCCATCTGCGTGACGACGCATTGGTGACCGTCCCGACTACTGACGAGCGTTCTGAAGTCCTTTGCGCGCTCCCTGGCCTCCGTACCCGTCCGCGACACGCACATATCAGGGTCGACGGGTAAGAGAGAATCGCGGTCCGGGTCATCGACGTGGAACCAGACTTTGGTTGACAAGTCTGGCGCTGGGTCGTCCAGGCTCAAAAGCTCGGTATCGTCCTCGGAGGTGCAGAGCTTGCCGTGTTTCGTTCCGAACACTGTGCCGCACGCGAATAGGATCCAGCGCCACGGGTCATTTGGCGACAGAGTGGTCATTGTCGAGATGGGGAACCGCAGGACGCGTCCCCACTTCCAAACGAGCGCATTGGTGGCATCCGGTAGGCGGGCATGTACAATGACTAGCGGTACGTCGTCAGATGTAGAGGTAGTCTCAGACGTAGAGTCATCATCAGGATCGGGGTGGTCAGCCATGGTGCTGCTGGCTGTTGATATGTTGATGACCTGACAAGTTGAGCGCTGAGCGAGGATCGCGGTGGTAACAAGACACTCCGAATCGGCTTCCGGAATCGCATGAAGCTTTGCGAGATATTAACTTAAATACACTGGTCGAGGATGTAGAGATGCTGGATTCCACAGAAACTTGATAATAAACATTGACGATGCTACGGTACAAATCTATGTGGAGGTAAGTTCCGATACAGTACAAAAACGGCCTCGTGAAACCGCGAAAGACAGATTGTCTTTCCCCACGGAACACTATGCATCACTGCTTGGGGGGCGGTACATAGTCCTTGCTCAAATCTATGCCCTCCAGTTGCAAGTGCGTGTTCATGATGCGGACCTGGCGCTGGCGCGGCCCGGATTTCTTGCCCTTCTTCTTGGGAGCAGGGCCACGGGCAACAGCAGCCTCGCCTTGCGTGGCCTGTAAACCCTCTATAGCACAGCGTCAGAAAGCAAGTGGAAGAGCGCGGCGCGGGCTCAAACGAACCTGCTCTGAGCACACGAAGCATGTCCGCTTCCGGCGGAACGACTAGGCTATGCCACATGGAGCGGAACTCTGCAGAACGTCGTGAGGACGGTCGAACGTTGATTGTAGATGTAGACATACCATCTTCCACAGCGGGCTCGGGCGCACGAACTTCGTTCCAGAATACCATCTTCATTTGGCCGTCCTTGAGCGTGCGAGTGACGAGCACCTCGCCTTCCTTCTCGAGCTCTTCGATGGCGGCCGGCGCTTCCTTCCAGGACTCTTTCAGCACACGGACTGACAGTCCACCGCCGTTCCGTGCGTGTCGTTGTATCTCGGTCAGAAGCGTGGCCTTGTTCTTGAAATTATAGTCATGCTGAACGCGGTCGTCAGACAACAGCGACACGACCAGACAGAGTTCGCTTGTACGCACACGGTAAGAAAACAGGCCGGTCTTCTCGTCGTGCAAGACGCGATCGTGGCCCTTGAAGCGCTCCAGCAGCGCCGCGTCGCTCATGAGCGGGAGGTTGCTGAGGATGGCTAAGTCCTGCAGCCGCATTGGATTGCCATTGTCCTGCAATGGGCCCAAGTCAGCTAGATATTGAAGCCATGGATGGGAAGGAGAGTGTGCATGCCTTCAGATGCTTGACCGCATAGACGAGCTGGGTATTGATGTTGCTACCCGTGCCGGTGTCCGCTGGCTGAGAGTAGACAACGCCTGTAGCCTGGGCATCAGCATAGACGCGTCGCCGTCGTCTAAGACAGCAACCGTACTGGACTTGGGTCGTTTCTTCTTCTGCTCAGCCTCGGGGCCGCTGCCAGGTGCACTCATCGTGGGCGTGGCGGACGAAGAACAGCACCGGTCCAAGCCGGATGTGGTCGGATGCTTATCCCCGTCGAACGGTTCCTCTTCCCGGTCCCGCTCATCTGACTCCGTTCAGCGTTCATGCATCATGCACAAGCAGAGCCGAGTTCAATGTTCCCAAAAGCAGGAGACCACCGGAAATTATGTGAGGTATGGTACTATTTTATCGCACAAGTTTAGAGCCTGCCGCTCCTCCTTTGTGTCTCGTATAAATCATAACAGTACATGGGGTTCGTCCTCAATCCAATATCGTGCGCTACTAATTAAATAAAAGTTTATTGTGCCAACAGTAGCCTTCCAGCAGAGAGAAAGAAACGAACGGAACGGTATCTAATAGAGGTATGATGTACCAAGGCTCATATAGACCTAACTCAGAACTCGCCGGGGCCTTTTCCGAAGTACTCGCCCTCGCCGAGGGTGAGGCGCGGGCAGCCGAACGAAGTGCCACCGTCGCAGCCCTCGTACGGCAGGGTGTTGCCCTTCCACTCGGGGATGCCCTCGGACTGGTCGTCGACGATGAACTGGATGATCGCGCTGATGGCGATGCCGACGGAGAAGGCCGTCGTGAGGATGTACGCGTACTTCGACCACCAGGCGAGGAAGTGCCTCCGCACGTAGTAGTTAAAGAAGAAGCCGACGTAGAGCACGGGAGTCCAGTACGCTAGCAAAGCGTGTCAGCCATTTGCCAACGCGCGAATCCAACGATGTGGAGATACGTACTGAGGTTGTACGGAGATCCACCGATCATGCCGTAGAGGATGGCAGGGACGTGCACATAGCGGACCCATGATTGCGGGTTCTTCTGCACGTACCAGTACACCGGGATAGGCAGCTAGAAGAAAGACCAATTCACATCAGTCTCCGGTAAATGGGCGAAGCATAGAGACACTTACGAAGAGGCCAACCAAGAACGACCACAGGACGGGGTTGTAGAACTGGCCAATGCCGAAGATGCGGGTCGGGCCGATGGTACCCCACAGCACGGCGGCGGTGAAGAAGGTCGAGACGCCGGGGCAGGTGAACTTCTGCGATTGGTGCGGCTCGCACAGGTCCGAGACAGCAGTGACCTGCCAATTGACGATGGAGATCTCGACGAACGTGCCGAGAATGGTGGCGACGGTCTGCGCGGAGAACATCACGCGCGGCGGGATCTTCGTGTAGTGGCCAAGCTTCAGGTCCGACGCGAAGGAGATGGCCTGCGCGCAGGTGATGACACCGTAGGTCTTGAAGAACAGCATGGCCAGGTAGTTGCCCGGGTAGGCGGCACCACCGACGAACTCGGCGAGCACGTTCAGCGTGACCTCGACGTTCGCGACGGCGTAGATAATACCGATGGCTAAAACAGAGAATTAGAACCTGATGGCTCTTGAGAGTGGGTTGTGTACTTACGGACGACGAAGAGGAAGGAGATGACGATGCCGAAGAAGAGCGAGGAGACACTCGTGCGGGTCGGGTAGGCGAGGAGACCAACGAGACCAAACACGATAGCCACCACCAGCATGATGGAATACCACCACTCGGGAACCTCCTTGTACGCGCGCATGAGACGGTTGTGCACATCGTTGCGGGTGTTCGGGTCGCGACGGATGAGCGAGCGGAAGCCCTTGGCGATCTCGTGACGGTGGTACAGGAAGGCGTAGGTAATCGTCGAGGTGTAGATGGCGAAGAACGCGATGTAGACCCACAGGTTACCAGCGCTGAGGTACGCCGGCGAGTACGCGCGGTAGCCCTCGTCGAAGAACAGGCCGTCGTCGCCAATGATGAGGGAGACGTTGTACTGCTTGCCGAACCGGTCGAAGACACGGTTGGTGATGATGCCGATGTAGCCAGTGTTGAAGCTGTTGGTGTACCACAGCGCCGCGATGATGGGGACCGAAACAAATGCACCGATGTACTCTATGGAGAGAGTCAGCCATTGACAGCCAGAAGATCGTCATTCAGACTCACGGTTGATCGTGGACTGCAAAAGAGGATGAGTTGACAGTTCGTAAGAATAGAAATGTTAAACTCACGAAGAGCGGGTTGATGATGGGGTCCGTGTACATCCAGTCTATGAGAGGTCAGTCATGCATCGCGCGCAACGCAGCGTCAACATACTCCAGTCGAACGTCGGGATAGGGTTGAGACCAAGACCGGAGAAGCTGCCAGTAATGGCGGCCAAGTTGACGTTCCTGGAATAGAATTGATTGGCACCTGTGCATCTGACGGATTGGGAAGGACTAACTCAGGTGCAATCCAGGTCATCCAGTTGAAGCTGGACAGGAAGGGGAAGAACATGTTGGGCAGCTATTGGAACATAGGTTGGCAATCCATGCCATGCGCAGCAGACACGAAGAGGGCGCACCCAGAAGTAGACGACTGCAGATAGGTTAAGACAGTGCGTGCGACGGAAAGCGATAGGACTTACACATGCCGCCGAACGCGTAAAGGAAGAACCTGAGCCTGCTGATGCGCCAGCCGTTGGCGGGCAGGTTCTTGTCTTGGTGGAAAGCCCTGTTAAGAGCAATGGTACCCATCGTCGCCGGCCAGATGCAAGACGCGGGGTAGACGAGGAAACGACGAGTGATGCCTATTTGCCCATTCATCAATCGCAGCGCTTCACATAAAGAAGGGAGCATTCGCACCAGCCAAACCATAACCCAGCAGTTGTACAGACAAGGAAGTGCAAACCTGGTAACCGTAGGAGCGAGCCCATGCCTGCGCGAAATACTTGGGGAGAATCTGGACAATGTAGATGTTGGTCCTGTAAAGCACGCGGGTTAACCAAGGCGAGCTGCACGCTCAGCAGTCTAGCTTACGTGTACAGAGAACCGAACGAGACGTTAGCCATGATCCTGTTCATCATTGAAATTAGCCACGTCTCTGGCAGATCAGCTTATTGCATACGTGATCAACATGTGCTCCTTTTGGGTGAAAGGTCCCGGGTTCAGCTGGATACGCTGGCCGCCACTGAAGGGGACGGGGATGCTGAATAGGTTGGGCATGAACTTCTCCCATGCCTTGCCGATCGGGAAAGCGAGCACTTGTGCGACGTAAACGGAGAGGGAAATGGTCGGCTGACGGGGAGAGAAGAACTGGACGCAACAAATGAGAGTGCAGAAAACAATGGGTAACGGAGATGCGGACCTGGTTGCACGCAGAGCCGCCCGCCGTGAAGATAAGACCGATGACCCATGCGCGCAGAGTGGAGGCGGGCTGAGTCGGGTCGTCCGTGTTGCTGACGACAGCACGAACTTCAGGGTACGGCGAGTTGTCACGACTGGAGGCATCTGTCAGCGAAACGTAGTATAATGGAAATAGAGACGCACAGGAAGGTAGCGGCGACCTGGAGCTCAGCGAAAATCCGGCGGTATGCAACGGGATCTTCCTTGAGGTTCTCATCCGTCAAAAACCGGTTGGCGCTCTCCATGAGATGGGGCGGGAAGTTGGGGTCGAGCTGGTACTCGTCCACGATTTCCTGGACTGCGGAATGGTCAATCGCAGCAATGCTGATGCCGCAGACAGACGCACCAAGCTGCTTTGCATCCTCGTAGGTAAGACGTACGGCGTCCTGAGCAGCATCCATGTCCGCGTCGAGCGCCTCGAGGTCGCCCTCCATGGCATGGTAGTCGACACCCTTGTAGACCTAGCATGGGCGGTCGTCGTTAGCGAGTCACACGAAGGCTGAGCGGAGAGGGACTCACATCCTCCTTCTCGTGGTACGAGTTCTTCTCGTCAACGGACGAGGTCTCGTTCACCGGGGCGGCAGCCTTGATGGCGCTCTCGTTGGTGGCCATGGCGGCTGGCGCAGGCAAACGGCTGCTGGTGCAGGCAAGAACAGGGAGAAGGCTTCATCAACCCAGAAGCTGGTCATTTATACCTTGACAGCCATATGGCAAGGCACCCATCTGGCCAGCGTATCGCATTCGCCGCAAACGGGCCAAGCCAAGAACTTTACGGGTCAAATGCGATTGCACATCATGATTCCGGAATCTTATGATTATCATTATACGTTGCACGCCCAATTTTACACGCTCCCTGGCGTCGACATCGACGAAGCATGGTGCTTTCCCAAACCATACTCATGGCCATGGCAGCCTGTCTAGGACATGGCCGATGTCACACGGGGTCACGAGCCGCCTGGTTGACAGGAATCACTTGCCAAGACCATTGCAATAGGTCCGGTGGAGCACCTCCCGTCGTCCGCGTCCGATATCGCTTTTCCCTCGCTGAAATGGCCCTCTCTGCGGCCGTGAGATACAGTACAGCAAAGAGGGCACGTTCAGGTACCGATATCCAGCGCAAGGCACGTATTCACAGGCAAGAATGAGGACGCATCACACCTGCGATAAGAACTCCATCTGCTGCGAGATGGTCAGGGCTAAAGCTGTGGCTGCAGATTGAGCCAGTGTTATTTTCCCAGCTCAGGTACCCGCCGGTCTCGAGCGCTGTCTAGCTGGGGATAGAAGGTGGTGAAGTGGACATGGAGCGCCGACGCTTCATCGCCGACTCACACAGCTAAGCTGTCACCGGGCCTTCGACTAAATGCTCAGGTTCTCGAACAGTTCATCAACACCTTGCGCGACGGCTAGCCCTCATCGATCCGTCCGTCCACAACGACCGCAGGATTGCGTGCGACGGTGCAAAGATTTGATCATGCAACCGCAATCCTCCGTAGTAGTTTCCTGTGCAGCCACATGCACGAGCCCCTAATTTATTATCTTCGGTGCTCCGCTCCACCGTCCTCGTCGCCCATGGTGCCTTTCACGGTCACACCCCTGGCACAATACAGGGGATCTTCAGGCCTCGAGCCCTGCCGGGTCTTTGAGCCGTCCGATTCCACAGGACTCCGTGACACGATGACCACGCGGGCACCAGCGCCACTGATAAGACGATCGGTCTGGCGATCCGTCGTGAGCTTGGCACGGTGATTCTTTCCCCACGCGGAGATTGAATTACAATCAGGCAGATAGCACATGTCAGAACGTTCAAAAAAAGCAACAACCCAAGCCAGACCCAAGCCTCCAAGCCCAAGAACGATCCTCCAAGACTGAAACCGAAGATACTTGGCGTCTATTCTTAGAGCGAAGCCTTAGCGAATGTCGATCTCAGTTAAAATCGCTGATGAGAGCCAGATGAGGCTTCTGCGGCGCACAAACCTTAGAGTGAAAGCGCAATTGCACCACTCAGCCATCCAGCAAAAAAAGAAAACAGTGAAGCTCTAATCTAATCTCCTCAGCGTGCTACTGAGTGTTGAGGCCGCTAGGGCGTTGCATTATCCGGCATATCCATGTTCCTCGGAGAAACTGACGGAGAACCCTGTCAGTGTCACCATCTGACCTCAGACCTGTCCGTCGTGCCAGTGGTCTACCAATAAGTACATCCCACAGCATGCCAACATGCCGCCGACTGCCGCCGACCTACAAACACTGGAGATCTGGAATGCTTGTTAGGCGAAGTGTATCGAGGTCACGTGTTAGTGTACTTACTGTATACCGTCGGCGCTGGGTCGTGCCACAGCACGCCGTCGCTTTAATGCCGCAGCGATAGCACAGTGTGTGTAAGACCACGGGAGCATGAACGTCGAAAGTCACGCAAGCCCTCAGCCAGCGTCCAGTCCCACGCCACGCTGAAACGAGGCTACAAGAGGAAGACAGGGTCAAAATCAAACGAGCGGATAGCAATTAGGCAAAGCGTCATACATACAACATATCCCAACCTATAAACAATCCAACAGGGAGCGACGGCCAGACCAAAACCTGAGCGAACGAACGAACGACGAATGAAGGACCAGACGGAAGCGTGCAAGTGCAAGGAACGGGGTAACGGATGGAGAGTGTGGCAGCGGCGGATATGGCAAGTGACGAGTCGAGGATCGCAGCTCAGACCTTGAGCAGCTCCTTCATGGCGTTCGCCACGCCGAAGCTGCCCTTCGCGATGGCCTGCCGCGCCTCCTTGCCCAGCTCGCCGCTTCCGACGCCGGCGGCCTGCTGGGCTGCGCTGAGCCGGTCCGCGTGGTCGCCGAGGTCCTTGACGAGGCTGCGCCCGCGCGGCGGGACGACGTCGGGCCCGCAGACAGCCACGACGCTCCCGACGAGTGCGATGATCTGGCTGATGTTGTCCGCGAGCGCGCGGCCCGGTACGGGCGCGCGCACGCTCGCGAGGACCGCCTGCACCGCCTGCAGCACCTGGTCGGACTGCGTCTCGAGGTACGGCCGCAGGTCCGCCCAGCCGTCGCCCCGCGGCGCGGCGTCCGGCGTACTGCGCGCGCTGCTCGCGCTGCCGTTCTCGCGCACGCTCTTCAGGCTCGGCGAGTGGCCGTTCAGGCTGGCACCGACGCCGTTCATCAGCTTGAGGCTCGCCCCGCCGCTCGCCTGCACCTTCTCCCACGCGTCGAGATCGGCTTTGGACGCTTTGCGTATGCGCAGCATCTTCCCGAGCTCGGTCACAGAGAGCGCAACATGGCTTGCGGCGGCATCAAGAAGTGATACGGGAGACATGCCATAGCTGGTCGCGTGCGTGCGTGCGGCGGTTAGGAGGTTATTAAGTGTCGCTTGTGTACGTTCCCGCAGAGCGCGCGCAGTGTCCGTTTGGCCCTGTGAAGACTTGGACGCGTCGTCGATGAGAGCAGAGACGGCGTCCACTACGGACTTCATGGGCTGCAAGACTTTAGTAGGCGCGTTCCCGCGGCCAGTCGTGAGTAAGTCGTCCATGGCGCTTTGGAAAGCAGTGACATGAATATCGAGCAAGGCGCCATCAGCGGAGAGCGGCAGTTGGTCGTCGGAGTAGGACTGCGCTTGTACGAACAGTTGCGACGTTGCTGCGACAGGCGTCAGCTAACCCTGAACCCTGATATGTCTGCGACCCACCCTTGAAGCTGCGCAGCTCCGTCTTCGCCTGCTCGTATTTGCGCTTATACTCTTTTGACAACGAGTCGAGCTCGGCGATCGTGCGCGCATCCTCCTCGCGCTCGGCCATAAGCTCGTCGTTCCGCGCCGACAGGTCTTTCAAGTCCTCAAACAAGTTTTCCATGTCGTTCCGCAGCTTGTCGACCTGCAAGAAAAGAAAAGCAAAATCACATTGGCGCGAGTTCCCGCCAAGACAGTGCAAGAACTCACATCAGCAGCGCTTCCGCCACCACCGCCACCGCCACTACGTCGTGCTTCCTCGAGATCGCGCTCCAGCGAGCGGACGGTCGACGCCTGCTCGCTGTTGCGCGCCCGCAGGTCTTCGAGTTCGTCGGTGAGCTTCTGGACCATCTCCTCGCTCTCGTCGCGCGCGCGCAGTGCGTCGGCGACCTCGTTCTCGAGCGCAGTCAGCCTGTTCTGCATTGTCGCGATCTTGTACTCGTAGTCGCGCCGCAACCGCTCGGAATCGCTGCCGTCGCGCGTGGATGCAAGAGTATTCGAGCGCGAGACGCCCGGCGACGAGCCGCCGTAGGACGTGTTGTTGTCGTAGTACGCGCCCTCGTCCTTGTTAGCGAGCCCTGCGGCGATCGCGTTGAGCCCGCCTGCGCGGATTGAGTCCTCGTCCCCATTGTCCTCACCGTCCTTGTTGCTGCCCATCTCGTCGGACCCATTGTCCTGCCGTGTCGAGCTCGCGTTGCTCAGCCGCCGCTCGGGCAGGCCGAACGGCGTCTGGATGTCCTCGGTCGTCATGGTGCTTTTGGCAGGAATGATGATGGCCGCCGTCGCCGTGCCCGCGTTGGGCTCGCGGTCCGAGGGGCGTCGCGAGACGGGCAGTGCATAGGCGTTCTCTGGCGACGCCGCATTCGACGGACGTCGACCGTAGAGACTGATACCGCCTAGCGACGCTGTATCGTCGCCAGACGGCTTGCGCAGCGGCTCGTCTGGCGTGCGGCGCATGTCGTCGCCAGAAGGTCGACGGTAGTCATCGCCAGACGGCCGACGGTAGTCGTCCCCAGAGGGTCTCCGATAGTCGTCGCCAGAAGGTCTCCGATAGTCGTCACCTGACGGTCTGCGGAAGTCGTCTGCAGATGGACGACGGTAGGGATCTGGAGGGGCGTTGTTGATGCTTGGCGCGTATGGATTCTTCGGGACTGGTGGGACGTTGAATCCTGGGCTTGGCTCTGAGCCATAGTTGGAGCCGGGAGTGTCTGGCGGCAGCTGCGAGGATAGAATGAGTTTAAAGGTGACAAAAACAGAGTTCTTGGTCGCACCATAGTCTCCTCTTTGAATTCCGGGTACCGTCTGCCGAGCTCAAAGTAAACGTCGCTGGCCAGGTCCTTGAAGCGCGACTTGGGCAGCGTAGAGAGCTTTTGTCTCGCCTGATTACGCTTTGGATGGAAGTCGTCGCGACCCGGCAGGAACGGTACTGCAGGGTCCTTGTGAGTGGCAACAGCAGGATCGACAGCTTGTGCAGCGTCACGGACCCTCGTTTGCAATTGTATTCCGGCGCACGAGCTCGTCGAAGACGTCGGTGGAGAGCTCCATAAACTGCTGGCGCGTCAGGCGCGTGAGCTTCTCGCGGGCGTTGGCGCGTGCGCCCGGTTGCTCTGCTGGGAACATCAGCCCCGGTCGCGGCGGACGGCGGGCGTGGCTGGCTGACCCTTGGACACATGCGAGGCCAGGAAGCCCGTCAGCTCAGCGTAGTGGGTCTGGGCGATGGCCTTCGTCTCCTGGGCAGAGACCTGGGGCCCGCTGGGCCGTGCGCGGTACGAGTCCGAGCGGTAATTAGAGATGCCAGAAATGGTCGTGAACGTCGGGCTCGGTGGCCGCTGGCTCGCGGATCGCATTACGGTGGCCATGTCGACGCTCGCAGGTACTAGTGCTGGCCGGTGCGATCGCCTGCGAGGGCACGGTGCGCGCTTGGTGAATGAAGAGAAGCCGCTGTTAGCGGACCTTGAAACTAAATCCTGTCTTCGACCCGAAACACGCACTATCCGCTTGCACAGAACCTACGCCTGGTATTTGACATCCTTGGCCCCCGCTCATGCTCTCATAACTGCTTTTTTCTATCTAAATTTCCCTTTGCACAAGACTGTTGCGCAATGTGCTCCCAATTTGGACATTGACGCTGTGTATGGTCGCCCCTAGCATCTCCCGCAACCAGAAGCGGCTCCGAAGTTCTGGCCGCATCCTATAATGCTATGGCATGATGGCTTTCTACTCATCGCATTTCACTGTGCACCAATGGATGAAGTAGTCGTATTCATGTGCGAAAGGAGGCCACCGCTCGCGCTCATCAAGAGTTCCGTCATGCTCTCCGCGCAGCAGCACTCTGTTATTGTTAGCACGTGCACTGCCCTGTTAACAAGCTACGGCCTATGAAAAGGTCACCTCCCGAACTAGTCAATTCGCCGTAGCGCGGACGATGTCATTGTCCTCCTTTGGGTCGGGACAAAGACTTCGCCCAGCCACTCGTTGAAACCCTGAGCGGGCGCTGTCCAGCGGAGCTGTTTCCTTTGCAACGCGGGTGCATTTGCAGTGATCTGCTGTAGCACAGCATCCGAGAATAGAGCAAGGTCTAATCAATGATCATTGCACCTGGGACCAGTAGATGTTCTGGTACACCTACGACTGGGGATATCCAACTAATCAGATTGTCACCATTTTCCCGATGACAAACCGCCCGCCTATTGTCTGCAATCCAGGTCACTCTCTCTCTCATCTGCGATTGCGATTACACTCTATAAAAGCCTCATTGATTTTCGCAACGGTGACACGCGCCTCATGTCCTCCCGCATCAGCAAAGTTGGTTTTTGCTCGAGCTGGCTCGGGCTGGCTTTCCCGTGCTCAAGGCATTTGAGCAAGTTTGAGCTCCTCCGTCGAGTAAGAGCTCCTTGGGAAACGGTAAGAAGCAAGTCGGAGCTCAGCAATCCTCGCCGAGCTTCGTCGAGCTCCACCAAGCACGATCAAGCTTGCCAAACGGCTCAAGCCGGTCAAGCTCCTCAAGCAGCTCAAGCACCTGGTCTCGCTGTGAAAGGTCGTACGATTTTTTTGACCTCGAAAGGTCGCTGGCGGGTGATTCCTGCAGCGCGGTGTGCGGTCGCCGAAATTCACTAAGTCTCTTCCTTCTCCCAACATCTGCTGCCCGGTTCTTTGCACTGGCGCCGCGCTGGCCTCCCCTCTCCCGCAGTGCTTATATGGGACTTGAACACTGGCTCTAGATTATGGCTGTACGGGACTTGCTCTACTCTGGGGACTCTGTCTTAGGCTCTTAGCTGCAGTGGCTGTTCTCTGTGGTCTACTCTGTGCTCGGTGGTCTGCTGTGTTGTCTGCTATCTGTCCCGGCTTCTGCGCTGTGTTCTAGATCTGCTCCGCTGGTGCTTTACTAACCCTTCCGTCGTCTATAGGTGTCACAACTCACGATGCAAAGGTGCGGGCGCTCAGCTGCGCAGTTTGCACGTCACTGACTCCAGTGCTTATTTCGGCTGTGCACGCCGTCGTACACGCGCGTCGGTTCCCAGACCGCTTGTAGGTCCAGCTTCTCACCTTTCCAGCGTCCTTGCCTTGCCAGCTTGTATATACTATAATCGTGAAGCATAATCTGAACCACTGAATTCTAAACTATGATTTCTACTGCATTATGGCCTGGAGAACAAATAACGGGGCCCGATGAATCGGAAATGACCGCGAGGAGAGGCCGGAGACGCGCGAGCTCACGAAGCTTTGATTGTTTGTCAAGCTCGGCCGAGCTCGGCTGAGCTCGTCAAGCTGCTCAAGCACTCAAGCTCGTCAAGCTCGGCAAAGCTTGAGACGCTTGACGAGCTCGCCCGAACAAAATTAGGCGGACCTTTTGTGTACGAGCTTGAGTCGCTTGAGTGCTCACGAGGCTCGACGAGGCTTGACGAGCCTCGTGAGCAAAAACCAACTTTGCTGATGCGCTCAGAGCTTGCGCCGTCGCTCGGTTGGTTCTACTGTACACCGACAGCGGCGACCCCGGCCTTGATGACTGCTCGTCGGTGAATACAGGACTCATTCACGGCATCGGATGGCTGACGAAGGCGCGTTCATTGGAATTTCGAAGGCTGCCACCCATACAACTCCCCTTCACCATAACAAACTCATAGATTATCTTCATAACAGCCAGCTCCCACAGAACCTTTCCTCTGACGGCTTCCGCGGGCCTGCACGGTAGCGTGGCGCACGAAAAAACTTAACGGCTTCTCAGAATAGATTCGCCAGCCGTGCGCACTGAACCTTCATGCTGCCCTACAGCCTTCTCGTGCATATTTTGACGCCGCCGCATTCTACGCATTGACTGAACGTGACTGGTTGGACTCTATCCGTGTCCCTTTTCAACTCTCGCAGGTTCTTGCACGCTGCTTCAGCGAGGCCGTCACCGTGGTTAGCCTGCCCCGCGTCAGCTCTATCACACATGGGAAGGCAAGGCTACATACACATCCCGTCATGTTGTACTCCTGTTGCCTGCTGTCACCGTCCTCGACGCTATGCCGACCTCTTCCTCCTCGTCACCTGCCAGTGCAAAAGCAGTCGTCGTGTCAATGGCATTTCTCACTGCGAGGGAATTCGCGCGTCGCGAGTGCTACCTTGTCATCAGCCTAGCGCGAACTCTGAAATCCCCACTGCTCGGCCCGCGCAGCTGCGTGACGGTCTCTCTGCGACTCTCCTTCCGCAAACCTGCCACGGAATATCAGCCAGTGATAGGCCTAGGGCGAGCCGCCCACGCACGCTGGACCGCCGAGGCCGTCGCACGCGCAGCGCTCCGCAATCCGCTGCAGCCCACTTGCGAGAGCTGTCATTTGGTGTTCTCCTCCGCCGCCGCGTACAGCGAACACCTGTCGCAAAAGCGGCATGCGCTGTCCCTCCTCCAGACGCGCCATTCCTCCTTGTTCGCCGGCGAAAGAGTCGCCGACAGCAGACCGTGGGTCGGCCGCGACATACCGCCCGAGAATTCGCTCTCTGCGAAAGACCTCGTACGGTCGAACTCGGCACCGCGGTGCAATGCGAACGTGCAGCCGTCGACGCTTCCTGAGCGCGTTGTCAGGGCCATTGCGGCCCGCCGGCGTGCTGAGCGGCAGGCGGACTACTTGTCGGCGTCAAATCGAGCAGCTCGCTCATCTGTCTCGTCTGTGAGCGGAAGGATGTCGTCTGGAGCTGGGCATTCAGTGGTCGCCGAACGAATGGCGGAAATACGATACTTCCTTGAGTATTCATCGCACAGATAGGCATGCGTCTGGTTCCTCCATGTACTTTGAGACTTGGTGTCTTGTATACCTGGTCTGATTCTCAAATTGAAGAGTTGCATGTGGCTTTCAGTGGGTGTAAACACATCTTAGCCACCATAATCCCAGGAGCCTCCCTTCACGTTTGCTGGAACGCTGCCCCGTTCACGGCGCCGCCAGGGAATATTCTACGTACTGTGATCGACCGCGGGCTTGTGAATGCAATTAGACGCACGCGACCCTTCTGTTCCAATGCAAGCTGAATTGTTGCCGGGCGGAAGCGGACGTGCTGGCGAGTCGTCGCCGCTTCCTGAGGTTCCTCTTGCATGCACTCTGTGGTATCACCTTCCGCGTCAATAGTAGCGAAACACTCTACACTTCCGCCTCGCGCAGAACAACTGTCCCCATTGTGCCTTGCGGCGGGAACGAGGCGGACAAAATCCAACACAAATCCACGTTCCGTCCAGAATTCACCAACTTTGCGTCACGGGCGAACAGAGTACATTTTGGAGCAAGCACTGATACACTTTGAGCGAGTACACAAGTACAGATTACACACACGTAGATTCAAGTTGTGTCCGAGGCAAGAAACGCGGCATGCATGGGAGCCGAGCGCTATGCGCTACAGCTCCCACTACACCACTTCCACGGGAGAATGCGAGCTGCGTTTGGGCGAGATGAGGATGACTTCGTCGCCGTCAGAGTCGCTGCCGGCGGCGTCCTCGACGACGTCATAGTCGGGGTCGAAGAGGTCCTCCATCTCGTCGCGCGAGGGCACGACGTCGAGATACGCGGCGACGTACGCGTCGTCGAGCACGCGCAGCACGAAGTCCAGCGAGTCGTTGATGGGCGGCGCCTCCTCGTCGTCCTCCTCCGCGTCGAAGAACTTGTCGGCCCACGCGCGGTGCGCGGCGAACGGGCGCTCGGGCAGCCAGCCCACGACGAGCGCCGTGGCGCACGCGCGGGGGTCGAGCACCGGGTTTGCGCACTCGCGCGGGTGGCCGTCCGCGAGCGCGATGGCGAGCCCGAGCCCGGCGTCGTTCTTGTGCCGTGTCTCGAGCCAGAGACTCCAGAGGCCGGCGTCGGTGCGCACGACGAAGACGCGGCAGCTCATTCTCGCTCTGGGGTTGTATAGGTGGTGTTGCGTTGGACGAGTGGCGGGATGATATAGCAAGGCGGGATCTGGCCAGGGGTTCTGGGACTCGATGCCAGGTCTCGCCGCCGGCGTTATATACCGTCCAACGCGCGGGCGTGGTAGCACTAGCAGCCCAAGAACAATACTCGTGCTTCACGCCCGCTGTACCACCGTCGTGGTGTGCACCGCAGTGGTCGCTGCCGTCCAAGCGCTCTCTTGTTCGCCTGATCGGGAATGTCTTGTACCAAGTCAGTCCGCGGGATTCGGACTCCGCTTTGCCACCTCAAGTCTTGGTGGTGGAACGACGTCGGGGAGGCTGAGACAGTCCTGATTTCTAATTGATAAATGCCATATCAGTCTTGATGACAGAAGAGAACGCTGAGGCGATGGAAAAAAGCAGTGAACACCGCTTCCTGTCGATTCGTTTGGACCACCGCTTCTTCTACTGTACGCTTCATGAGGAAGGCCATAACCGCAGTCATCTTCCTGATGCATACTCGAGGAAGTACCGGACCTCTGCGACTCGTTCAGCAATGGTGGGCCCAGACGCCATTTTCGGTGTCGACGGCGGGCATTCCGACACGGCGCTGAAAGAATCATGCGTAGAACAGTCGTCAGGATCTCTCGGGGCCGGTGCACGCGGCCCTCGCGGCGGCGGCTGTGACTTCCTGCCATGACGAGTCGCGCGAGTCACGAGCACGCGATTAGCCACCTCCAGCTGCCTGTGAACAGTCGCTCGCTGTGCAGGTTCAGGGTGGACAGTCATCGGTAGCTGCTCGCCGGTACGCCTGATACATCGCCGCGCCTGCAGGATAGACACCGCGTGGTCCCTGTCCTGCAAATGCACTCGGAACGCGTCCGCCGAGTAAAACTGCCGACGGCAGCCCTCGCAGGTGGGCTTCAGGTTATCTGCGTCGAGATGGACCATATTTGACCGTTGCATCCCGATCTCGCTTCGATATTGCTGCTGCTGCCAGTGCCACTGCGCGTCACATCGCGCTCCCCACTGTGCGTCCGACTCAGACTCCGAGTCTGTCTGTTCATTCGAATTCAAGTTGACGGGGGCGGGGACGTCCGGGACGGTCTCCGCGGAGGCCAGCCATGCATTTGCCCTAGCGAAAGAATTTTTGGTGAATCTCTTAGATGTGGGATAGCAAACAGGACAGGCTGGCGGCGGTGGACTGGGCTCCCGGTACCGCTGCAAGTAGCGCTTCCTGATGTATTTTCGCAGGGTGTATTTGCCGATTGTGGGAAACCCAGCAGCTTTGAGGTCATAATCCGTGACTGGGAACATCGAGGACGGCATAGTGGGAAGTTTTGGAGAGTGAGGGGTGAGACAGAGGGCAGGGCATTTCGCGCGCGAGCTATGTATTCTCGGCCGCCATGCAATCGGGCAGTCAACAGGTCTGTCTGCCTTGTTGAAGCAGCGTGCAACAGAGGCAGTCCTGCGCGAGATGCATGGCTGGGCCTAACGCGGTCCGTTCTAAGAACACAAGGGCGCTAGATCCACGAGGGTGACCACTGCAGGGCAGCACGAACGGTTGCCCACGCCGATAAAAATCTCGCCAGTCGCCTCTCCTGCCAGTGCATGAAAGTCCATGAAGACATCGTTACTTTCTGGTGACAGCGAGCAACTCGGCCATGTCTGAGATAGAGTGAGATGCATGCCCAATGTTCTCGAGCTTGTGGCTTACCGAGACAGTTAGCTGCGAGTTGCTCGACTTTGCTTGCCTTCTACCCAGCACAGCCGATATACTGGGTCTTCAATTCGCGAGAGACCGTAGGGGGGTGTATCGGGCGTCGGAACATGCGGCGTGAGCGAGGCGAAACCTTGTTCCCTGAGAGATGCAGAAGCGAGGCTTTCCCCTACCAAGAGGCGCTTTAGGCTGCAGTCGTGAGAATTTCGCGTGACGTGGCACATAGGCATAGTCGCCAAATGCTTAGCAGCTGGAATTGACCGCCCAGGACGCGTCACAAAAGCCATGGCATCCATGAGAGCCCCGGCGGTACCTCCGGCGGCGCAGTCCAGGTGAACTTCACGCGTCGTCGGGCGCAATCCGCCTTCAGCGACTTCCAGCTTGCCACATCTAGCGTCGGACTGGTGCAGACAACCTGCAATTCCGAGAGCGGGAGGTGCACGACCGACCGGAGGTCGTACCACGGCTGGGAGGCCTCCGGAAGGGACAAGTAATCCGGCGGCAGCGCGCTCATGTCGTATATACCCAGCTTGCGCACGCCGCGCGGGATGGCCGCAACCTCGTCGTCGTCGGGCCATCGCGGCAGCGTCAGATAGCGCAAACGGTGGCAGGCGGAGGCTGCCACGGAAAGAAGAGGCACCAGCGCGAGATCGTGGCAGCACAGCGCGAGGTCGCGCAGGTTTGAGCAGTGCGCCAGGGCGGCGCCGATGGACTGGCCGACCAGCTCAGCGGCGGGATGCGCCTCCTTGTCGCCCACATGCTCGAGGCAGAGTTCGCGCAGTGTGCTGTGCGAGTTGCGGAGGAGTAAGGGCAGATGGACGAAGCCGCCACGCATGTTCCCGACGATAGACAGGCGCACGAGGCTGCAAGCTGGGGTCGGACAAGACTCCGGGGGCTCATGGTACGGGATGACAGGAGCGCCGTAGTACAGGCGGGGCGAAATCAATTTCAACGTATGAAGCCACGGCAGCAAGGAGAACAGGAGGAAGAAGTCGTATCGTTGCATTCCCCCGACTTGGATGGTGAGCTCCCTGAGCAAAGACAAAGATCTGTATTGATCGAGCATCTCAACGGACACTGAGGAGATCGAGATTTTGCGAGGCGATATTACGATTCTGAGCCTGCGTAGGTCGGGGCAAAGAATGAGGAGGTCGACAAAGTCGGTGCCGCCAAGGTGCATGTACATGCATCCAGTGCATATTCGGAGCATGTTCTCGCGGGACGTTGCCTGCGAGCGGAGCATCCTGCGCGACGCTATGAGTTCTTTGGTCCAATGAGCAACCATGCTCAAGCAGATGGCCATGGTCGGGATGAGAGTCGCGGGAGATTCAGAGTCCGAGCTGTGACTTGAAGCTGCTCAGAAATTGTGATTTCTAATTTATACGACATACATCAGAATATCTGCTACGAGGAGATACAGTACTTAGCTGGCTGATACAGTAGATACTCTTTGTGAATAATTTCCATTTTGGGCCCAAGAATCGCGATGCGAGTTGCGGATGCATCCGCAGCAGCGCCGCTCTTACCTCCGCCTCCCAAATTCTGCTCAACCGTACCGCTCGCTACGCCGGCGGCAGCTGCAATGCGTGCCATTGCGTCGTCGCGGGAGCTGACCATCCTTGGCTTCATCGTTGTCTGCTTTATTCTGTTCCACTTCGACTTTGACGGCCTCCGACATCCTGCCACGCCTGGCCAGCCCAGCGAGCTCGTCGTCAAGCCTCCCAGCGAGGACTCTGCAACAGGCCAACCCAACCCGCCAGATACTGTCCCGCAAACGAAGATTCTGCACCACGTGCCAGGTGCGCACCCTGCGTTGGTCCTGCGGAGCGACTGACTGACGCACCGCGCAGGATGGACAATATTCGAGCGGTTATATGTGCTGAACGGCACTATGCTCATTGTCACAGATCACCCGGAGCAGGTCCCGTCGAGACATCTTATAACGAGCACTGGCGTCAGGATCGCGAACGGCGTCGAGGAGGAGGCTGCGCGCAAACCCACGGACAAGGATATCCGCGTGCTCACCGTTGCTGAGGCCGAAGCCATGTTTGGCGGGCGTAGCGCAACGCCAATAGATGGTACCACTGTACGCACGCTCGCTCGTATGCTGAGTGCATCCACTCATTCTACTGAGCAGTTCATGACGACCGACAACAAGCAATTGTGCGTCCAATCTCACCTTACACCACCCATTCTCTGATCCCCTGTTTTCTGTTCAGCCTGACGCACTACTACCACTTCGTCGCCGAGCTCTTCTTCGGCATGTGGCGCACCTACGCCGTGCTGGACCCGTCCATGACCCGCGACGGCCGCACGACGCTGCCCCCGCCCGCACGGTGGTCCTTCGTGCACGTGCCGACGACGGGCTGGCGCGACTACGCGCACATGAACGAGTGGGTGCTGCGCGCGGCCTTCCCGTCCACCGGGCTCGAGTTCGCCGAGGACTGGGCGGACCGCGCCGCGATGGCGCGCCCGTTTGTCTACGCGCGCGTCGTGCTGGCCGACCGCGCGGCGGCCATAGAAGGGCCGCACTTCCAGGCGACGCAGCGCACGGCGAGCGAGCCGTTCGCGCTCAAGGCCAGCGAGTACTGGTGGGCGACCATCCGCGCGAACGTCGTCGAGTTTGCCGGCGTCACGCCCGCGGAGGACGCCGCGGCGCTCAAGAAGGGCGTCATCACGTATATCAGCCGCCAGGAGTGGGGGCGGCGCATGCTCATACCGCGCGACCACGAAGTGCTGGTGGCCGAGCTGGAGAAGCTCAGAGACAAGTATGGGTATGAGGTCAATATCGTCAGCATGGACAAGCTGTCCCGCGAGCAGCAGATGCGGCTCGCTGCACGGACTACGGTGGGCGCTTTTCGCGGTCTCCCGACTTGACTGCTTGCTCACTGTGGCTGTAGATCATGATGGGCGTGCACGGCAATGGCCTCACGGCGCTCGTGTGGATGAAGCCCACACAGCGCTCGACGGTGATGGAGTTCTTTTACCCTGAGGGATTCGCGTACGACTACGAGTGGACCACACGCGCACTGGGCATGACGCACTATGGCTTCTGGGGAAACCGGTACGCTCGCGCGGGCTACGCTATCTATTGCCTCTGACATCTCGTGTAGACACTTTACCAACCCGGCGACGCCGCCAGTCAACTATCCAGACGGTTTTCAAGGGAACGAGATCCCTATAGACGGCGCTCTTGTCGCTCGGTTATGCCATGAGCGGCTGTCTTTGGCGGAGGAGGCGGACGACTGAGCGCGTGCATCTTGGTGGTTTGTAAGTTACTAGAACTTGAAGAGGGCGGGTAATTGGGATGTGTATGATAGCTTTTGCTTTTGCTTTGAATTTGCGCTACGGGTTGCATAGATATCACTCATTTGGACTACGACTGGACTCGGGACTGACATGGTGCCATCAATAGAACCAGCAAACGGGCGCTCTTGGTCGCAATAGGCTTGCTCGGCACCACTCTCAGCGCTCTTCATGAGCCAGGCTGGCCCGCGACGAGGACGAGCAGCAAGATGTACTGGAAGCGCTTCCTCCGCCCGCGCAAGAACATGGCGCTGCCGACGACGCTGAGCCCGGTGCTGCTGCTGTCGGCGACGGTGCTGCTGCTCTTCGTGTCGCTCTCGACGCCCATCATCCCCCAGCTGTACCTGCTCGACGTGCACGCCATCCTGCTGCCGGACCAGCCGCCGCCGAGCGTCGCGACGACCATCCGCGCGGGCGTCTGGGGGTACTGCGCCTTCTCGTGAGTGGCAGCCAGCTTCTGAATGCATTCACCGCGGACTCTGACAGCCACGGACAGCGCAGCGAACCCGGACGCGGAGCGCTGCTCGAACAACACGCTGGGCTACAAGCTGCCGGACGACATCCTGCAGCTGACCGGGCAGCCGCAGGCCGCGAGCATCGTCGTCGAGGGGCTCACCGTCGTCCTCGTCCTGCACCCCGTCTCCGCGCTGCTCGCCTTCCTCGCGCTCGCGCCGGGCGTCGCGTCCTTATATACCTACGCCCCGCACGCGTGGGGAATCGCCGCGCTCGTCATCTCCTTCCTCGCCGCGTTCCTCACCAGCGTCAGCGCCGCCATCGACGTCGCGCTCGTCGCCATCGCCCAGAGCCGTCTGGCGGCCATCCTGTCGGGCCTCGGGCTCCGCATAGCCATCGACTATGGCCCGGCGGTCTGGATGACCGTCGGTGCTGCTGGCCTGCTCTGGCTTGAGGTCGTCTTTGCCAGTATTGTCGTCTGCGACTGTTGTGGATTCGGCATCGAGCACGAGCAGGGGCGCGAACCCGGCGTACACGTCAATGCCGTCGAAAAACCAAATGGGGACAGTAGAGCATAGACCCGGCGTTGTGCAAGGAGGGACACTGTACAGTACTTGATATTGCTTTGCATGACCGTTAACGATGTTTTCGCGGACTTTCACAGTGACAAGCCGGAATCGCTGCAATTCTCGATTCATCCGCGTGCTTCTTCTCCCTTGGCCTTATTTTTCGCCTGGTTGCTGCAGGCGCAGCAGCACTTTGTCAATGTCGTATCTCGAGTGCTACAGTTTCTTTGGGATGCATGTTCAACCGAGACTCTCTGGCTTCCTTCCATCCTGTTCGCCCTAGGCGGGGCGCTGGCTGCCAAATCTGCGGTTTACAGGCTCACACGATGACCAAATAGGACTGTTGGTGCAGCCCTGCGGCCCACGCACGTGGATTGGGCGCTGCGGCGTTCTAAGAAAGGGCATCCACTGGACCCCGGCATGCGCATCTCTTGCTCGGGCCCACTGGTTTTGCACGCTGCTTCAACGAGGCAGCTGAAGACTTGTTTCCTACTTAGTGGGCGGAATACACAGAACCCGCGCGGAACTTGCGCGTCAGCTTGTTTCACTTCGGTCTCTCCTCAGTGCTCAGCGCTCAGCTCCTGCGTAACCTCGCCCACCATGCGGCCGTCCTCCAAGTACGGATACGCGAAGCCCATTGTCACAGTCGTACGGCCTTCTGGCCACGCCAGTCCTCGGAAAGCCCACAATGCAGCTGCTGACAAGGCTCGTGCACCGGTCGCTCGTCCTGAGCCTCGCAGTCGTCGCAAATTTACCAAGGAGCGTCCCCAATTGCCGTCGGCTTGCCCCATCCTTACTCGCGGGGACCTCACTGCGCACAGTAAGCCTGAGGCGCTCGCAAACGTCAACAGGCAGCTGCAGGTGGCTATTCGCGTGCTCCTAACTCGGGCGACTCGCCACACTCGGGAAGAACACCCATGGCCAAAGTTCTACTAGTAGTCACTTAGAGATCACACACGCTCCTCGACGCGTATGTGTTCCAGATTGTACTCTTGGGTCCTCTGGCGAAATAGTAGGGAAGGCGCCGGGATCTTCATGCGGATCTCGCGCCCTTGCGTCCTAAGAACTGTCTGGCAAATCCTGGTCACTGCACTGGGCCCATCCATGCGTTTCGCGCGGGACCGCCTCTGCTGCATGCTGATTCAACGAGGCAGCCAAACCTGTTAGCTGCCTGATTGCGTGGCGGGCGCCGAGGGTACATAGCCTGCGGAATGCCTGCTCTCCTCGGAGTCACTCCTCAGCGCGTGCCCAACTTTGTTCTCAGTCACGGATCATGATATTAAGCTGTTGGATTTCCCTCGAGAGGACCTCGAGAAGCGCTGCTCGCGAAACCGAGAGCTTAGCCCATTGCCGCCAGCCTGCCCTATTTCATTTGCTCTCCCACTCCTAAGAGAAAAGGACGGGGTCATCCGGGGCAGTCTAGTAAACAGGCAGAGTCAGATGCAAATGAGGAGCTCGATCTGAGTTGGATGCTGCAAATTCTACTCAAGGAGATATTTTGGGGGGCTATTGTAAGGTCTGTGCGATGTTACTGTCACTTTTGGCCTCAGCGTCGTTGACGTTTGGGAACGGGGGCCGTCTTGTGGGTTATCAGGCAAGTCTGATTCATGGGCTACTAGTATTCATTACTGGGGGGCGCGAGGGTGCAAAAAGTAACGCAGAACTTGAGGCGAAACAGAGCCTTACCCCAGAGGTACGACGGGAAAGCCAAAAGATGGACCATGGGATCACATATACTTCTTAAAGCGGAAGAGCTCGTAAGGACCTGATTTCTTATCCTGCATCTTGAATATTTCCTTCATTACATACGGGTTGAATTACTTGAACCCTCATCCACCAAATTAATTGGTGTGAAGCTTGTTGTACCTTAGTAGGCGAAGGTGGAATTGAAAGTAAAAAGTGAAAAGTAAAACGCCTGTCCGAGTCGGAGGAGGCATCGGACTCCGAATCCGGCGAACTCTCCTCTTCACCATGGCTGCCTGCGAGACTGCGAGAACGCTGAACATGTCCGAGGCTTCTGTGCGGCGCGCAAGACGTTCCGTTTGCCGACGCGCATCCTTTCCAAGTGTGCACTCGATGCATGTTTCGTCAATTTCAGCGGCTCCGAATTCCGACCTGCGCGGGCTCATAATCGTAGCTCTGGGCGGCCAACTCTCCTAACTACGAACTGCTCGCTCAGTGCAGACCGCTGTGTGTGCTTGCTTACGGTACGCGCTCATCACTGGCAGTGCAACTTGGCACGATACGATCTCTTCCTCGTGCTCTCTCTTTTGCCGTGTCTTCATCCGTTGAGAGTGATATCGCTCCGCCTGAACCACAGCGATGTCGTCAGAACGTTCCATGAATCCCCAGCGTCCTGTCCGACTCCGGCCTGCGGATCCACGCGCCCGTCCATCTCGGCGACCGCATCACATCTCCCCGTGCTCCTCGAGAACTCACACAGCAGCCTACGCAAACCGTATCTCCAGCATATCGGCGACGAGACCCATACCACTGGCTAGCAGGGCCATCACCGCGCCCTGCTCAAAACTTCGGGACTTCGCGTTGTGCTTTGCTCTGGCGCCTCTTCTGTCCTAACATCCACAGCCTGCCGGAGTCTGTGTTTTATGACGCTGCCTTGGTGGCCTTACGACGACGAGCTCGTTTCATCCCGCGCTGCGTACGGGCTCTCGTATATACGATATTATGGGCGTCGCGGCTTCCGGTCGCTAAATTTGTCTTGGGTGATGAACTATATTACTATGTGCTGATCCCCCTTTGTGCCTTTCCCAGGAGCGCAGGGGAGAGGCCTGATTGCTTCTCACGGGGGTATGGAAGGATATGCAAGAATCATGATGATCTAGCCGGAGCCATCACGCACGCCCGACCGAGATCAAGTCCAAATCAAGTCCCATTCTACGGACTACATGATTATCAGGGCTTGCCATGTCTATCGACCCATTGCGCATGGCGCAAGTCAGCTGAACCTTCGCGTGCGCAACATAAATTGCGTCGACATGTCTGTCGGTTGCCTTCGCCGTCTGCCCCCGTTTGTCGTTCACGCATCGCCATGGGAGCCGCTCACTCCGGTCTCGTACTCGTCACTGCCGCGCTCGCATCCACCAGTCTCGCTGCCATCAGCGACACGGAGCGCTTCAGCTGCAGGCCCTTCCTCCCGACGCTCTTCGTCGACTCACCGCCGGGCCCTGACGACGTCAATATTGCCGCTGCGACGAAGCAGCTCGACGCGTACCTGTCGAACCGCTTCACGACCGGCAATGGCGACATCGACGCGCTGTCCGTCGCCGTCATCACGTCGGACACCGTCCTGTTCGAGAAGAACTGGGGCGTGACGCGCGGCAACGAGACCGCGACATCGCCGCCGGTCACGAGCAGCTCCAGCTACCGCCTGGCGTCCGTCTCGAAGCTCGCGCTCGTCTACGAGGCGTTCATCCTCGTGCAGAAGGGCGTTATTCAGTGGGACGATCCGGTCGAGAAGTACATTCCCAGCTTCAAGTACCGCCCTGGCGCGTTCTCGCCCAACCCGCCGCACCAGGACCTCCCCCAGAGTCAGGCGCCTATTACGATCTTGCAGCTTGGTAAGTCGCCGGATTCAGCGCAACATTCGTCATTGCGCGACTGATGTCCACACTCAGCGACGCACCTATCCGGCATGGGGCGCGACTGGCCCGCTGGCAATGTGGCGAACTGGCCTCATGACTTGGTTGGGTGTGTTCCTCTCTTTTTCTGTATTTCTCATTCTAAAGTCTGGGTGAACAGATCTGGCTCGCCTCCGGTCAACGGTCTTGGGTTCCCCGACTACCAAGGGCTCCTCGATGCCATCGCGCGGACGCGTCTCGTGAACCCACCCAACACGTATCCCCAGTATTCGAACACGGGTATGCTCACCGACCTTCGTCTATAAATAAATGCTAACATTGCCCCCTGCACAGCAACTGGGTTCATGGGCATGGTTCTCGTCGCCGCAAACAAGAAGAAGTTTGGACCGAAGGAGCCCAGCACTTATGGCGAGCTCGTCCAACGGTCCGTGATGATTAGTTCATGGCGATAATGACTAATTCTTCTTTGCAGCGACATTTTCGATCCTCTCGGCATGACCGACACTTATTTCGCAATGACGGAGGCTAACAGGAACAACCTCGTCGTCGCGTCGTACGCCCCTGAGACCGCCGTGAGTCTACCCTACTTCACTCCCCTTCTTGAGCGCTGATAATTGTCTTCCAGGACCAAGATTTCCTGGACCCTCTGAACCCTGCTGGCGGCCAGTTCTCGTCGCTGAACGATTTCAAGAAGTTCTTCAAAGTCATCCTCAATCCGCGCCGTCCAGAGAGCAAGCTTACTCCGTACTCGATGGCGCGCTGGATGCAGACCGTGCATGCGTTCGAGGAGGACGACTGGACCGAGATTGGCATCATCTGGGAGATCATTAAGCACCAGGACTCGAACGAGCGTCTCCGCAAGCTTTACCTGAAGCGTGCGCCACATTTTCTGCGTTCCCTGTTGCATTACTAAGTTCTATGCTAGTCGGCGAGATGGCAGGCTACCACATCGCTGTGGGCTTCCACCCCGGATCGTCGTACGCTGTCCTACTGCTCATGGCTGGCCACTACAACGACGCGACAAAGCTTGCCTACGACGCGTTCGACATCCTCCAGCCGGCGTTCGACAAGTCCCTTGCTGCGCTCTCGACGAAGCTCTACGTCGGCACCTGGGGCTCGGGCAACAACTCGGCCGTGATCTCGATAAACAAGGGCACGCTCTACGTTGAGAGCTTCACGCTGGAGGGCGTCAACATCCTCGCCAACTTCTACGCTGACCGCCTGGCGCTGCGCCCCACTCAGCGCGCTGAGGAGTTCCGGTGCGTCGTACGCGGATGCATGATTCTGCCTGATGCTAACGGCGTGGAATATAGCCTTGACACTGGCATTCCGGGATATAACGGCCTCAAGCATATGGGCTGCTACGTCTACTGGAACGGCATCGACTTCTGGGGCCTGAAGAACGACTATCCCATTGACCTCATCTACTTCACGACGCGCGCAGACGGCACGCGCGAGCTCCACGTTCCCTCCACGAATACAACTCTGACTCGGGCCTAATGATGTCGACATCAACATGTATCAGTACTCGCCCCGGCCTTCCTCGTAGCGAGGACGTCGAGCGCGGGCTAACCAAACCAAGCGGGCTGACGGACTCGCCATTGCTAGATGCAAGCAACGTCCTTACCTACCGGCTCATGTAATCTCTGTACGCCGCGCGTACCTGGCAACTTTCGTTCTTTCTGGGTTTACTAGGTGTAATCCATACATCGCTTCTAATGGAATCAATACATCGCGATTTTTTGTACACTACAACGCAAGATCAATGATTCAAATGAGGCACGTTGTCGATCCTACATGCTTCGCAGGTTTCTTTCCCTGTTGTCTCGCCTATAACCAGTATATTGGCTGTAAGCGAGTCTCAGGCTCGTGGCAAATTGCCATTTTCGCTCCTGACCTCTTGCCACAAATATGACTACCATACAAGCTTGCTGCCCTAATATACAAATTCCAACAGCGGACTGAGCCCGCAGTTCAATTTAACGATGACCAATGCCACGCCCTCGGAGGGATTATTACTGACGATCTTCGGAAACGTCGGAGGCTCCCAGCCGCTGAAGAGAATCGAAACTGTCCGGGCGCTAAATATAGAAGCATTCCCTCGTAGACTCCGCCAGTTTATATATATTGAACTTAAGTACCAGCTACATAGATTCAATTTGATAATTCCTGTTGCAGTCGACGGCTTCGACCTTTCAGGCGCTGAGATGATCACGTGATGATGATGCAAGCCTGCCATGGTCACGTGACTCTACGGCAGGAGGTGTCCCCGTTTAGAAACAGTCTCGATCTCACCCAGACCTCAGAAAAAGCGTGGTAAAATGGTGATGCATTATTCTGCGGTGCGTGGTGCGCTTAGAGAAGAGCCCGAAGAAAGTGGAACATCAGCAAAACTGGAAAACACTGCCACTGAAAGAAGCCGGTTTTCAGCCAATCATGGCGCGCTCAGACTGCTCCCCGAGCTCTCAGACTTTTACCTCTCCCGGTAAAATTTTGCGAGCTCGCAGAGCAGTCCGAGCGCGACCTCCCGGTATTTTGGTAAAAATTGGCTTCTTTTGGTGGCTGTGTTCCTCCGTTTTCACGATGAATTCGAAGCAGCGATATGACAGTATAGAGATATCAAAACCTAAACCACGCGTGGAAGTTATCTTTAGTTTTCAACATCATCTGGAATATCTCAACGACTCGTGATTGTACGATGAAATGCTATCGTTGTAAGTGCTGGGTACGCTCGTTAGCGGGATATATAAGATTTCTAGCCTCACGGGAGAATCTGCGTCCGTAATATTACAATGCTCGGAAACGGATTGGCACGGAAATGAATGATCTTTGACTGTCACCACGTTTTGGTCGGACATAGCCGAAGCGCGGGTGAACTCCGCATCTTGCTTCCGTTCACCCACCACGACTGCCGCCAGTGCTATATAAGGAGGTAGGTATCCGTTGCCAGGCCCATCATTGTGCTTATTCGCCGTTATGTCGCAGCCACCCCAGGACTCGCCGTACAGAGACAACCACTTCTCGCACCAAGCTAACGTCGCGGCTGGACACGAGCACACCATCGCGAACCGCGCCATCCGGCCTCGGAGCATGGAACGCTACATTAGCCATGTCAAGGAACAGCTTAGGCTCGATCAGTCTGAAGGAAGGCGGCGGGCGAAGTCACTCGCATGGGACGAAATCGTTGCGACGCCCGAGGTCGTCCAGGCGCACGCAGCTCTCGTCGCTATCTCCAACTCTAGCGTTGAACGCAGGCACTACAGCAGGACCACACAACTGCTCAACCGTATCAGCTACGCTTGTTTCCGAACGCTTAGGCGCACCGATGCGCGCGCCTTGATATTCGCGAGTGGGCCGGGGACATGCCCTTCTGGCGACATCCTCGGGACGCTCTTCGAGCCCGACTACATTTCTTATCTCGGCAACAGAGTCGATCTTGAATATGCCTTGACTATCGCCGACCATCAACGTCCGATGCCTTGGCCCGAGATGCAGAGTGTTGGCGAGCAAAAGACGCCCACGGACCGCAACGACGGCATGCCACAGCTCAAGTCGTACATGGCCACTTTGAAACGTCACCGACCCGATCTTCCTACCGTGCGCGGATTCAAGGTTCACGCTGGTCAGGTCATGCTGGCCGAGCTGAACGCGTGCGGCATGTGGACGTCGTGCGCAGTCAGCTGCGACAGCCTGGAGCCATGGGTGGCCTACGTCGTCGGCGTGTACCTCTCGCTTGACACCCGTGACCGGAAACTGCAGTTCAACGCTACACAGAACCAGTTCGTGCATTGGAACGTCATGAAGCTCACGGGACCCGAGCCTGAGGTCAAGTACGCGATCTCTCCATTCTACGTTGCCCGGGTTCCTGGCCGAATTACCTTTGCGACTTTCCGACTTTCGAATGGTCCCATCGACAATCATCGCGCGACCGAGGCCTTTTTTGCGCACGACGTCAAGGGTTTCTGGAAGCTATCATGGCAGCAGACGAACGCGCGCTCCAGGGAAAAGGATCTCCTACGCTCGTTGCACAAGAATGGCTGGATTCCTGGACTTGTACGGCTTTATGACGACGACGAAGATGCCGGTGAGGCGTTGCAGGTTCCTACAGCCAAGGATTTCCAAACCGCGGCCGTAGCGGGCTCTGGCGTCCAGGCTGCTGGTCAGTCTAGCAATCAACCCGGATCAACTATTGCCAACGACATCGTCGTCGAGCGCGTCCAAGATATCGTTCACCTGGCCAGCATCGGGCAGCCCTTGAGTCAGTGTGGCTCTGTACGCGAACTTATGTACACGTTCTACGATCTGCTCGAAAGTATGTCCTGGCTTTTAAGCGTCCGTTCCTGGCCTGACGCGTTGTTTCATTGCAGCCCTCATTCATATGTGGCATGAAGACAGTGAAGATGACGGTGTTCTTCACCGGGATGTCAGCTGGTTCAACGTGCTTTACGACCCGAAACATTACCCCAAGCATCAGCGGCAGGTCTTGAAAAGGCCCTGCGCTATGGAAATCATGTTCGTCGGGTGCCAGCTCGTCGTGCTGCTGTACTGATATTTCTATCTAGGCACATGCTCACGTCCCAAGAAGAGGGCCCCGGTGTCGGGGAGTGTGCTACTCAGGCTACGGATCACACAGCGCTCGATGTCCCTAGCTTTGCGCCACGCGTCCTGTTAGCCGATTTGGATCACGCGATTGAGAAGAAGTTGCTCAAGGAAAACCCCAACGTGGGACGCGAGAAGACGGTACGTTACATGCAATTTCAGAGCTCTAAAAGCTCATCCTTGGTGTAGGGCACGCCGATGTTCATGTCTGTCGAGCTTTCGGATTACGACGGGATGGTGTACGATGCGGGGCTGTCCATGGAGCCACTCCTTGATGCGCTGGAAGCGATCGACAAGTTACCTCAGGGACCGGTGGCTCTCCAGCGCGCTTTTCCGAAGGGCGACAAAGATTTCATGGCCAATTTCATCGCAGTCATGGCCCTGGAGAAACTGCGCAAAGGACCCCTGCCCCTCAAGTCGCGACCCTGTCACCGTCCTCGTCACGACGCGGAATCTTCGTTTTGGGTTTTCCTCTGGGCTGCAATACGTGCTCTTCCCGTCGACGCCCCTGAAACGCCTTCTCAAAAGGACGCTGACGCCTTCACCCAGTTCTGCGCGTCGATGCTTCGTCACGTCGTTTCTGACAACGCCACCGACGAACGCGCGACGTTTCTCGAACATCGCAAACATTTCCGACGACTCTTCCACCCTGCTCTTGCCCCCCTTTTCGACTTATTCGAAAGTATGGCGCATTATCTGTCCGTGCCTTGGCACCACTACGAGCAACTCAACATGGTCGCGGACAATCATGCCCATGTCGCATTTCGCCGCCTGCTTCTCCACTTCTTCTTGACCGTCGACCCAGTGGTGCTGGACATGGCGTTGGACACGACCCATCCGAGGGTCATGAAATATGTCGAAGGGGACAGCAAGGAGCGCAAGGCGTCGTTGCCTCTAGCGGCCCTTGCGCAGATCCGAGGCTCACAGCGCGAGAGCGAACTATCTGGTTTTCCCGAGAGCCATCCAAAGAAGCGCAAGGCTGAAGACTTCGCTGATCCCTCCGACCGCGGTACTGGATCTTCGAAGAAGGCCGCGACGAAGAAGGTCTCCCCGCCCGAGGACGCGCAATTCAGAGCATCCGACGCTTCGGTGTGCGACTCAGAATCCGGTTATGGCGCAATGGCGGAGGAGACTGACTACCACCCACTGAAACACGCGAATAAACGGACTGCTCATGCACTGCGCCTCAAGTTCTGGAAGGATCGACAGCTCTGGTTCTCGAAGGGCGCGTAACGTTCCACTTCGCCCCGTTGTTTCGACGATACTCCTGTACTCGTTCAGGTTCTTGCTGTCCCTATGCTGCCTTGCAATTGCATCCTGTTCTGTTTTATGTACTCATGTCCCGTCGTCCCAGCATTGTACATTCATGTATTCTAACAGATTGACAAAAAAGGAGATCCAGCTCAATTACGAATTTTCGCGCGTGGTACTCCGCCGGCTGCTCTCTTCCATCACCACGATGGTGCAAGCACTATATAAGGGCAGTCGCATCTGGCGCAAGGTCGCCGACCTTGCTCATCCCCACCATGTTACATGCTGATCCGGGGCTGTTCCCCGGCGCCAATGTTCACGATGAACGGCGTTTCTCGTGCGCGTGCGTTCTGTCCAGTGGCCTGGATCCTGCTCGCAGCAAGAACATGCTCCGGGAGAACTTTGACGTTGGCCGCGAGAGGACGGTATGCTCTATCCGAAACCAAATTTCTTCATGCTAATACTTGGCGTAGGGCACGTCGATGTTGGTGTCAGTCGAGGTATCGGACTACAAGGGGATGACATACTACTACCCCCTGCCAATCATGTCCGAGCTACTTTCTACCTTTACGACGACATCACAGCTGCCGCAGGCTCGCCAGCATAATTTCTTGGGACCCAAAGGCGACAGCTTCCTCGGCAACTTCGCCAAAGTCATGGATTTGGAGAGCGTCCGCAGAAGACCTCTAAGGCTCGCATCCCGTCCGCACCACCTCCCTCGACATGACGCAGAATCATTCTTTTAGGTTTTCCTCTGGGTTGCGTTGCGCGCTACCCCTTCTGTGCGACCGAAGCTCCAGAGCTGCGAGACGTCCACGCCCATGCCCAGTTGTGCGATGCAATGCTCCGTCACCGTCTGGTTGAAGGAGAGGCTGACGAGCGTGCAACATTCCTCGAACGCCGAGGACACTTCGAAGATCTCTTCCATCCAGATATTGCCCGACTATACGACTTATTCGAAACCATGGCTTCTTACCTGTCCGTCCCTTGGCATTACTACGAGCAACTCAACATGGTGGACGACGACCATGCACATGTTGCCTTCCGCTACCTGATCCTCCACTTCCTTCTTACGGTCGATACGAACACGCTCGGTGTTACATTCGATACCGACAAACCGAGAACCATCGAATATTGCGCAGATGATGGCGAGGATAGCTGGACGTTATTGTACGAGGCTGCCATCGCAAGTCACCGCACCTTGCTTCGCGACAGCCAACGAATAGGTCTGCCCCAGTTGCGCGACGGCGAGCCGACGAAGAAGCGCAAAGCAACCGACCCTCTCGACCGCGCTCCAAAGAAGGCCATGACGAAGGTCTCCTCGAACCAGGATGCGCAACTTATGGAGCGAACGCTACCGACCATTGAAGCCCGCCAACCATCGATACTGCAGCTCTCTAGTGAAGTATGCGCCTGAACACGCCCGCCTCTGGGCCGCTTAGTCGCCCCAGCTCAAATTTCGCAAGTTATAGACAGTATGTCCCGACCCATGCATTTTCTTCACCCCTCTTGTTCGTGCTCGTGTCCCCACTATCCCCATATTGCCTCGCGCTCTTTTTCTGTAGTCAACTTATTCCCAGCGTCATTCAAATTTGTGCCCGTATCATACTTGGAATTGCATCTCTTTCCACGCACCGGGCCGCTGCTTTCCTGGCAGCGGCCTCTCGAGCAGATGCTCCACATAACGTGCATGGGAAGGACAGGTCCTGGGAAGCCTCTAGAACCATGTACGCCGTCGTTCCTCATGGCGCTGGTCACATGGAGCCTTATTCACACTGACCACCAGTGTATCCCGCTTAGACAGCAGAGCGCGGTACAGGGTCTTGCGCTGCCAATTCGCCGATGAGACTGATTGCTTCGTGGCCAACAGGCATTGCCGTGGCTATTCCCAGGCCAAATACCCGCCCCTTGAAGATGGCATGGGTGAAGGCAGAATGAATGCTTCTTGGCGGCCGTGCAATCAACATTCAACTGGGAACCCCAGGCTGTGAACCGAGACTCGTGCCGCCCGCATATGCACCTAAGGCCAGTACCTGTTGCAAGCGAAGGAAAGTCGATGTTGAATTTGGATGATGACAGAGTGACAGCGACGTGCCAAACAAAAAGCCAAATTTCTCCTCGAACTCCCGTCACTGCGTCTGAGGGAGCCTCTTCATGTACCTGAAGACGTAGTGCCCCCATTTTCCGTTCTCTTGCGCAAGTTCCTCCGGCGGAGGGACGGTCGTAAACTCGTCGAGGTCAAGGTCGAGCTCGCCGACGACCTCGAAACCATGCTTGGAGAACAGAGGGTAGGCAGCCTCGGACGCATGGACCCAGACGTACAGCCCGTCCTTGTCAGCGCGCTCTGTGAGATGGCGCACGAGCGCTGAGCCGACGCCGCTGCCATGGTTGGCGGGCGCGACGGCGATGGACATGACATACATGACCCGCTTGCCAGGCGGCATGAGAATGTCGACCCAGCGCTGCATGTTGGCGCCGGAGTACGCGCCCAGGTCCTTCGCCTCGCGGCCCTCACGCTCCTTCGCGTCGTGGTCGACGGTCTCCTTCGGCTCGCCACGCAGCGCCTGGCCGTAGCAACACCAGCCGAGCACCTCGCCCGTGCTATCGTCCGCGGCCACAATGCTCACGCCCGGGTCGGCGCGTGCAACCCAACCCGGCAATAGCTCGAGCATCGTCGCCTCGTGGTCATACCCGTTCGTCACAGCTTTGAGCTGCGAGTTGCGGTCTTTCTTGAACGCTTCGTTTCCAATGCGCGCCATCGCTGGCACGTCTTCCACTGTTGCTTTGCGTACGCTGAAGGAGGGCATGGCGGTACTGAGTTCGATGTTCGCCTAGAGTTCGCCCCGTTAACTTATATGCATGGTACTGCGGCACCGGCACTGCTGACGAAGTCTCAGAGTCACCCCTTTCAATCCCGGTCCCGGTCCTCGTATCCCGTAACGAATATGGTAGTTGAATCGCTGTTGGTCCTAAAAGGGATGTGACTCAGTGTTATGCAAGATGTGCTGCGGATTGGATTGCTGAATCGCTGAAGCATGGAAGTTTAAGTGGCGGAGTTTCACGCTCGTCCCTCCATGATCACTCGTCCAGGTGCAGGCTGAGTCTACGGCTTCCTCGAATTTCTGGGTCAGCATGACACCTATCATCGCCTACTATTGATCCTGCGCCGCTGGCTCTCGTGCGCTCTGTTGAACGGTTCTGGCCTACTTACAATGCCATGGACTTGCAGGCGTCCAAGAGGGCAGTCATTGTGTCTTAATTTTCGCTGGCGCTCCTGCTCGCGTCCCTCTGCTCTCTATCTAGCTACGCCCAAAATTGCTGCGCGTGGAGCGCAGTGCGCCTGGTTCACTGCAGCACTGGCTGCAAATATCTGACTGTGCTAGTGAACTCATGACCTTAAGTGATGACAAAGGAGGCTGCGGCAGTTATTTGCAAACGCTCGCTACCTGCTGCCCGTCCAGCCGATGTCAGCAGCCGCCAGACTCGGAGAGCATCTCCGGTTCATCAACGTCTTCACCGAAGCCTGCTAGCTTGGTCCCTGTGGCTCTACAGGTATTGCTCTGACAGTTGCGTGGGAACCTGTCTACTCGCTGGCGAGGAAAGCATCGGATTGAGAACTCTAACCTACGACAAACGGTCGACGAAGCTCGACGCAATAAAAGCTGTCGACATGCCGGCCAGGCCCCGTCGCCTCTCTCCCACTTCCACTCCTTCGTTCCTCCTGCCAACATGATGTTGGTGCACGCGCTCCTTTTATTCCTCGTCACGTTCGCCGCGGCGACCTCGAAACAACTTCATGCAAGGTTTCCCTCGGGGACGCGCACCGAGTCGGCCATCCAGGCTCGCCAGCTCACGCGCGAGAGGCTCATGGGCCGCGCCGAGAAACTCACCATGGCCGCTCTGTTCGGCCGCGAGGACTGCTCGTGCGTGCTACCTGCCCCCGAGCCTCCCAGGACGCCCTGTTGACCCCGAGCTTGCAGGCTGCCCGAACCAAGCACGTTGGCGTGTACTTGCGGCCCAGAGTAAGCCTTTGCATATGGAATTCCGAGCCCGAGGTGTCGCTGACCCAGCCGTTTGCAGATATATGCTATGCAGTGCGGTGGACTCAGAACCTCCAAGTGGACGCTCATCCATCTACAGGCGGGAACCTATGCCGAAATCTCCAGACCGACCTCGACCACTGTGGCGACTGTGACGATCCGTGTCCCGTTGGTCCCGTCACGCCAGCATGCTGCGGTGCGCGCACTCCTGCCAGTGGCAACTACCCGGCGCTGATGTCCATTTGCGCTCATAGGTGGAGGCTGCGTCGATTTGTCGGACGACCTTAGCAACTGTGGCACATGCGGGAGCCACTGCAACGTCATGGCTCTTGAAATGTGCTGCGGTGCGTCGCCAACCCTGCAGTTTCCCTACGCCGACCGTATGCGAATCTGACATTACTTTATTCCAAAGGCGGAGACTGCAAGGACTCGCAAAACAATCCTGAGCACTGTGGTACGCAATATCATGATTTAGGTCGTTCCTCATGTTACTATCTCTTGCGCCGCGCTTGTCAGGTGCCTGCAACAATCCGTGCGACATTGCCAATGGCGCCGCGTGCTGCGGTAAGCCTCTTTCCTCAGTAGTGCTTTCACTGGCACAGACTGAACTTTGCTGCAGAGGGCAACTGTAGGTCACCGGCGTCGTTTGACTTCGATTTCAACAATTGCGGTTTGTCTTTCCACACAAGGCTTGATCGGCATAACTAATCAACTCTCCAGGCGCTTGTGGCCACGTCTGTCCCGAAAATCTGCCTGATTGTTGCAGTACGTCTCTCAGGCTGCTCATGAGGTCGCCATTTGCGTGACAAACCTCGACTCGATGCACTGATAGATGGGATTTGCACCGACCTCCAGACGGACATGGCGAACTGTGGCGCCTGCGAAAACTTCTGCGACTCGGGGGGAGAGTTTTGCAGTGGGGGCCATTGCGCTGGCTTTTGAAGCCTCTCAGCGCGTGTCCCGTTCCTGCTATCTTACTTGGCTGCATCGTTCCAGTCGCCTTCTACAGTGTCTTATATATGGTCAAATTCTGTTACACGTTGAACTATTACCGGTCATCACCCATGACGGCTGCGTGCATTTTGCAAACAGTAGGACAACCTAGCTCAGGCACAGGATTTTCTCCATCCACGCTGGAGGTGTTTGGGATTTCGGCCGGATAACACACTGCTCGGCGTTCGAAGATCCCAATGGTCAGCTGGCCAAATCGACATTGTCGCTGCGAGTGGAGATGACTGTAGACAGCCACATAGACGTCGACTTGCCTGTAAATTCCACCGCCCCGACCGTAGTGCAAAGGTCACCGATCGCCGCGGCGATGTCTCTGGAGTAGTAGTCAGCGGACGCTCGGACGCAACAGCGCGCGTCGCCTCCAGCCCATCAAATAATCAGCCAGTACGACTGCGAGGAATCGTTCTTCTTGATGGAAGCGAATGTGCGGGCGGCCTCTGCTGCGGCTCCACGAACGACGACGCTGGAGGAGTATTTCGGATTTCATCTCGGATTTGACGAGCCCGGGTCGTCCAAAGATGTGACCCACCCGATGGATGCGCCAAGATCACACGTCGCGACCAATACGCGGAGGACAAGTATGACAGCCGGTGCTATCGACAGGTGCTGGTGCATCGAGCAGGGACTCTCCTCCGTTCCCCGATCTTTGCCCGACGCTCACTGAGGATGCTCTGCCCGAATGATGCCTTTGAGGTTGAATCATTCGACGTTTTTAATGCTGCGGCCGTTCCAGTGGTTTCGCGGTACGGAGCGTAGCCAGCATAACGAAGCGTGTCACAGAGACCATGTCAGCCACGAGAGCGCCGGCATTCCAGGCGGCGCCGTGATCCAGGTGAGCTTCACGCGCCGCTGGGCGCAATCGGTTTTCAAAGACGTCCTGCGCTGATCTCCATCCAATGTTGGGCTAGCGGAAACGACGAGGAATTCCGCCAGAGGGAGATGGGCGACGGGCTCGAGGTCATGCCAAGGCTCGGAGCACTCCAGAGAAGGAAGGTACGCCGGCGGTAGGCGACTCATATCGTATATCCCAAGCGCACGCACGCCTGGCGGGATGGCCGCAAGCTCGTCGTCGTAGGGCCATTGCGGCAGCGTCAGACGGCGCAAGCTCCGCGAGCAGGTTTCCAGGGAGAGGATTGGGGCAAGCTCGATATCATGGCAGCACAGCGCGAGGTCCCGAAGGTTTGCGCAGTGTGCCAATGCCTCAGCGATGGATTGGCCGACCAGCTCGGCGGTGGGATGCGGCTCCTTGTCGCCCAGATGCTAGACGTACAGTTCGCGAAGTGTGCTGTGCGAGTTCTGGAGGAGTAAGGGCAGATGGACGAAGCCGCCATGCATGTTCCCGATGATGGACAGGCGCACGAGGCTGCAGGCTGGGGTCGGACAAGAGTCTGGGGGCTCAGGGTACGTTTCGACGACTTCGCCATAGTCCAGGCGGTACGAGGTCATTCTCAGCGTATGAAGACAAGGTAGAAGAGAGAGCAGGAGGAAGAGATCGTATCGTTCGAGATCCCCGACTCGGATGATGAGCTCCCTAAGCGAAGACAAAGATATGAGTTGGGCGAGCAGCTCTGAAGGCATATGTTTAATCGAGAATCAGCGTCTGAGAGCCACGATTCTGAGCCTGCGCAGGTCGGGACAGCGAACGAGCAGATCGACGAAGGTGTCGCCCATACTGACGAACATGCATCCAGTGCATATCCGTATTGAAATCCCGTTATCCAGGAGCGTCTTGCGCGCCGCGGTGTAATCTAGGGCCATTTCGAAGCTCGAGCAGACGGCCGTGGGTTTAGGAGTAAGAAGAGGAGGCCGTGAGGTTCAAAGTCCGAGGTTAACACCCCTCCTCCACGTTCGGTCAATATGCAGCCAGCATTATGGCTTTCCTCCGCGCTGCTAAGCGCGACATGCGCGCTTGCGGCGGACGTGACCAAGTTCTCAAACCGGACCATTGAGCGCGTGCGTGCATCCGCGTTCCCAAGCGCGAATGCGCAAGCCTGACCTTGAGCTTGGGCGCACTGCAGCTCGTTGGCCTCAGGTCACACACACTTTTCGCGCCGTACATCGACCAGGACCTGCAGAACCGGTGGTGGGACTTTGGCGGCGATGCGTATGTGGTGCGTACAGCGGCAGCCTGTATGCTTGCCAGTTATCTGACGAATGCCCAGAACACGATGAAACATATTAGAGTATGTGCCGTCTGTTTCTGCCATGTGCAGATATTGCTGCTGGTCTGACTGGTATATGGACAGTTGACGCAAGCACGACAGTCGGAAAGCGTGCGTGGCGGCGAACTCGCAGCTTGCTCATGCTCACCTTTTCCCACAGGGCTGGCTATGGTCGCGTATACCACTCTCGGCGCAGAATTTCCAGGTCGAGGTCGAATTCAAAGCACGTTCACATTCAAGTATCGAGGATCAATAGACTGACTAGCGCTCAGATCGAAGGCGAAGTGGGCAGCTTGTACGGCGACGGCATGGCCATATGGCTTACGCGCGAACGCGCCCAGCAAGGGCCAGTATTTGGCTCCAAAGGCGCGTCTAATCCCTTCGCACGCTGGCAGACAAGTCTGACGGGAGGGAACAGACAAGTTCGAAGGCGTGGGCATCTTCATTGACACGTACGGTTCACACGAATTACATGGCGGACTGCCAACTGACTGGCGGACGTTCACAGCTTTGCGAACACACGACACTCGTACTCGTTTCCGCGTATCATGGCCATGAAGGGCGACGGGCAGACGAGCTACGACGTCGGGAACGACGGCGACAGCCAGTCTGCCGGCGCGTGCTCTGTATGTTCAAACATCCCCGTCTCCACATTCCATCGCTCACACCGCGCAGGCGCTCATCCGCGGCGCAAGAGTGGCGACCAAGATCCGGCTGACGTACGTCAAGGGCGAGTACCTCGACGTGCAGCTGCACTACAAAGGCTGGGACGAGTGGACGGACTGCTTCACGCTGAAGGACTTCGGGCTGCCGTACGCGCCGTACCTCGGCTTCTCGTCGCACACGGGCGACGTGTTCGACAACCACGACATCATCTCCGTCTCCGCGCAGTCGCTCATCATCCCCATCGTGCAGGACACCAAGGGCAAGGTCAAGGTCAACAAGCCGCAGACCAAGTTCGGCCACGGCGTCCCCACGCTGCCGGACTACATCGACGCGCCCAAGAAGGGCCCGGGCTTCTTTGGCTGGCTGCTCAGGCTCATCTTCGCGGGCTCGTTGGCGGCGGTCGGCCTCGCGGGCTGGAGGGCGTACCAGAAGCAGAAGCGGTATGGGGGCGGCATGCTTGGTGGGATGGGCGTTGGCGGAAGGGGGATGGATTATAAGCGGTTCTGACCTGATGAGGATGGCGGAGGGGAAGAGGGCGATTGTATTACAGTACAGAATCGATGGACGGGCGCTGTGCAGTGTGGGAGTGCCCATGGTGGTATTATACAACTAACTGAACCATCCGCGTCGTGTGCTGTGTCGAAGGAGGACCCTGCTTCACTTGCTCCTGCAGCCGCCCCTGCACGCAGTCAATACCGCCACGACAGAGGTATTTGCAGAGTTGCGACTTACCCACATCCGCCGCCGCACCCTCCACCCCCACACCCGCCGCCGCATCCGCCACCACAGTCGGCGGTGTCCTGCTCCTGCGCTCCGTGGCCGGTACCGCAGGCGATTAGCGAGCTGTATTCTAGGTCGGGCTGCAGCACAACTTGCACTGTCGCAGTCTTCTCCGCGACGGAGGGCGTGCATGTGCAGCCTGAATACGCGGTGCCGAAACGCTCCTGTAAGTTGCGATGTGTGTGAGTGGCATGTGGAGCAAGTGCCGGACTCGCCGCACCTGCCATGCGTGCGCGGTGCGCGCGAGCGAGGTTGAGAGGTCGGACGGCTCGATCGTGTCGTCGTGGTCGAGCGCCTTGCCGAGCAACGACCGCGTGTCGGCCCTACGTAGTACGTATTGAGATGTAAGAGACTGCGTGTGCAAGCAGAGAAAAATCAGCTACTTACATGTACGTCGCCGCCTTCAGTTGGTGCGTGTGCCACGCGAGATCCTGCATAGTGCACATGTACCGCTTAGCTTTCACCGTTTAATCCCTATTAGGACAATCTCACAATGTCCTGAAACGGGCGTAATACTCGTTAGTAAACGAAGCCCTGTCTCTCGAAGGAGATGCGAAGGCGTACTAGGGTAGGCACGAAGAGCTGGCCCGGCCTTGCAGCCATCAAGTCCAGGAAAGCATGGAAGCGCGCGACGGCGCGTATGAGCGGGCCCGAGCTGGCACCGTTAGCGTGCGTCCAGCCGAGCTGGATCATCTTCTGCGCGAAAGACGCCTGGCGCTGAACGGCCGCTGCGAGGTCCAGCGGGAACTGCCCTGTGATAGCAGCAGGACTGATCTTGTCGTCGTCCATAGACGGGAGGTCGCCGCGGAGAATGGCTGAAGCTGCTTCGCGGAGAGGAAACGACCTGTCAGTGTATGTGGGAAACGGAAGCTGTCTGTCAGAAACAGAGCTGGTGCGCTTGGTAACGCGTACTGACGGCAGCCTGGCAAGCTGGGGCACGGTCGTCTTGCTGTCCGCCTCGTACTGCACGGGATGCTGTAATATAGACAACACGCAGGCTTCAACAAAGCGGTCCAGCACAAACTTCAAGAGCGGGCCTCACGCACGAGCAGGTATGCATGCCAGACCATCAGGACGTCCAGCGTGGGCAGCCGCGAGTGCGCGTGAAGCTGCTCCGAGTCGGCCTCTGCCAGTGAGTCCAGCCATGCAGAAAAGCAGCCAACAGCACGCTCCAGTGTATCCGAGTCCTTCGAATTCTTAACACCGCTGAAAGCAGCCAGAAGGACCAGATGCGCGTTCAGTTCGTCGAGAGTGACCAGCGGGCGGACGTGGCGGGTGCCCACGCGGAAGGTCGCGGGTAGCTGAACGGTAGGCTCGGCCTGGTATGGCGGTGGATTGCGTCTGGAGGGTGCGTATGCCGGCGGGCTGGCAAGGTTGGTATTCATGATGATGATAACGAAGAACAAAAGTCTCCGCGGCTACCGGAGCCTGCCGTCACTCCTCAGCCTCCTGCTGTGCGAATGAGCAAAGGGATCAGTTCTAGTTTGCGCTGACTGCCTGCTAGAGCGGTTATAACACAAGTGATTATATACACGGGTCACCAATGCCCCGAACCAACGAAGAATACACAGATATCTTTTGGCGGAGGATCTGAGGTTCAGTTTCGACGCAGAGCAACCTCGACACAAGCCCGATATCACCGTAACGCGCAAGAATCTTTGCAGACTACTTGGGACCGCTGCAGGAGGTATCGGTCAGTATCCAAAACATGGGAAGAGCATAGATATTACCTCTTGCGCCTCTTTTTAGGCGGAACTGGGGGCTTCCCTTTTGCAGCGCGCTTCTTGCCTTTCGTCCGACGAGCTAGATCGTGTCAACGTGTTGAATAGTCAAGCCACGAGGATCATACCATCCTCATCTTGGGACTCGCTCTGCTCGCTCTCCCCATCTTCATCCATGGGCGTCCCACTTTGCACCGTACTTCCGGCACGACTGTCAGCTGGATCGTCCGCGTCGGCCTTGTCATTGTCGTCCGAGGATAGCTCGCTGGAGGAGTCGCCTGCCGGCCCTCCTTGGACAGAGCTGGTGGTTGCGCGGCCTCGTCCTCGTCCGCGACCTCTCCCAGACGGGCGGCCGCCGCGGCCGCGGCCCCTGGTGCCCTTGCCGCGCGTGGAGGTCGCTGTCTCCGCGGGCGACGGCGGCGACGGCGAACCGGTAGATGGTGACGGCGTGTTTGCGGCGGCGCGCGCGACGTAGTGCGGGTAAATGTCGTCGAACTCGGTGAGCGAGAACTCGTGCTGGAAGAAGCCGTGCGTGCGCAGGTTGTCCGTCTCGCTCGGATAGCTGATGGGCGTCGGTGCGGGCGAGGGCGGTCCGTCGTCCTTGGGCCAGCTGATGCCTTCCTACAAAACAGAGTCAGACTGCGCGTATTGTCGTCGTGTATTGCAACTCACAAACTGTTCCAGCGCTGCGAGGTCATACAACGTGCTGAGCTTGTCCCAGAGGTCTGCAAACGGGACCAGGATGCCAGTGTCGCGTTGTATTCTTGAACGGATGTTGATCATGTGGAAATACTTGTGAACGCCGACCGGCCGCGCGCGCGCTACGGCTTTGAAGAACGCATTCTCGCCAAAGGGCGTGTCCAGGAACGCTCTGGGGTCTTCCTGAGCCGCTGGTGTGCTCGTCGTCGCGCGTTCGGTCTCCGTCATCTGGAGGATTGGACAAAGCGCGGTTCCAGCTCCGCTCAACACGCTCTCCGGATGATCCTGTCAGTGCCAGTCGTCGAAGCTGCTCACCGCGCAACATCACCTGCATAGCCCATCGCTTCTTGCCTGCCTTTGCGATGGGCTTCAGCGCTGTATTTATATACCCGCTTTGCTTGCCGAATGATCCTCCCGGCCATTCATGCCCGAAATCATTCTGAAGGCCACTTTTCAGGCAACACGGCTCCGTCACGTCTGCATCTCGATTATAAGTCGTCTCACGGCTCTTTGTGTGCCAGCGCGTCTCTGGAGAAGCTCGACATAATCCTGAGTTCATATCAAACCCGAACTGCCCGGCCCCGCGACTGAGGCTCTTAAACCCTGCTGCACACGCGCCCATCTGTTCCGTCTCGGGCACTGCTAGAGGTCTTTTCCACATGTTTCTTCTCGCGACTCTCCTTTTGGGTGTGGCTGGCGCTCGCGGCGTCAACGCGTACTCGTTTTACTTTTCGACCCAGCCAACGCAATGCAAGCCTCTGACCGTCAACATCGTCGGCCAAGGCAAGCCGCCGTACCGCCTCCTCCTCGCGGACGGACACACCGTATATGAGAGCGGCAGATGGACGGACGTGACGTTCTCTGGGTCGTCGTTCACCATCGACGCGCTGCAGTGGACGGGCGACCGCCAGATTGTCGCCATGCTCAGCGACCAGGACGGCATCGGAACAGGGGTTAGCACGCGTCGACCTTCGTCGCGGTCGTCGTCACTTAAATCTGACATTGTGACGGCGCAGGAACGAGCGCGCTCATCCAGGTCGTCAACTCGTCCGACGCGAGCTGTAACCCGGGCTTCGTCCACGGCGGCGAAGACTTCCACTGGGACTTCACCGAGCCCTTACTATCCTCCTGCAACACCGCAAACGTCAGCATCTGGTCGAGCCTGGCGCCGGTCAAGCCGCCGCTGAGCGGCTTCGTCATGCTGCTCTCCGGGCAGTCCTTCGCGCTCGACCTGCCCGCGGCGTTCAAAACCCTTCAGCACGCGTGGTTCGAATGGACCGTCGACCTACCCGCCAACGCGGACTTCATCATGGGCCTCGGCGACGCGAACGGCGACTTGAAGGGCACGATGCACTACCCGCACCATGTCGCGGATTCCGGCGACACCTCGTGCTATGGCGCGCGCTCGCCCAAGGTCACGTCCAACCCTGCGGGCCAGGTCTTGCTGGATGGCACTGCTATCCCAGAGCCTCCACAATCAACCGGTGCGCGTTCGCATTTTCTCCTGCTGTGTGCGGCCTGCTGACTAGGTGTAGGCAGCGGGGACTCCAGCGTCGGTCAGTCTACCATTCCACTCTCCTCGGCCCGTTCTTCTCCCAGTACAAGCGGCTTACCGCGCAATGCCACTGGCACCACAGGCCAAACGTCGCAGAAGCCTGACTATTAGTACGTCCTCCAAAAGCCACAATCCCCGCCACACATTCTAAGCGCCCAGAACGCCCAGTCCGAGCTACCCGAAGGACGACACCGACAACAACAGCACGGTGGGCATCGTCGCCGGCGTCCTAGGCACCATCATCGTCCTCCTCCTCCTCGGCATCGGCGCCTTCGCGTACTGGTGGCGCACCTCCTACGTCAAGCGCGTGCATCGAGGCCAGGGCGAAACGCCGCTGCGCTACTCGGTGCAGACGGCCAGCACAGAGCCTCCTGTGACTCTGAGCGTTTCGCCGTTCGTCGCGCACGAATCGGTGCCGGAGCCATACGTGCTGCCTCCCGCGGCGAACGGCCAGCCACTGACGCAGAAGGAGCGGCAGGCCGCTGCTGGCCCGTCAGGCCCAGTCCCGGAAGAGCGGGATGGTCGACGGGACACCATCCCACCCCCGTATGGCGGGTCACAATAAATCTTCATGAGGCATCGCTGTTATAAGACCATCTTTATGTATCCTTCAGCTCGTTCACTCGTTTCATAGTACTATAATCGGCCCGTTTCGCATTGCCTCTTTATGGCTGACAACGCCGTCTGGGCGACAATGTACCACCAGCACGCGTCTGGAGAAGGCAGTTTTGCTAAATTGAGATTTCTCTGCTGCAGTACAAGTACAGCAGCTTTCCGTGACCCGCCTTTGATTCGTTCACGCGCGCATGACAGGGAACTCGCTAATTCGCAGCTTGGTCGCCTGCAGTAAGTATGGGAAACATGAGCAAAAGAATGAATGCATCAAAATCGTAACGGCACGCACCCCAAAAGGCCACAGCGTAATGGTCGTATTAGCGCCAACGCAAGCCGGGTTGGTCGGCGGGACAGCCGCAAACGTGTCGCCCGCCGTGGACCACTTGATCTGGCACGCCGTCGCGGTGATGGCGAACGGCGGCTTGGCCGCGTCGAACACCGGGGACGGCAGCGCGCTCGGGGCCGCGCGCGGCGCGAACTTCAGAGACGCCGGGTCGATGGCGTACGCCCACGCAGCGGACGCGTCGAACTCAAGGTCGACCGCGCGCGGCTCGGCGGCGTTGCGCGCGAGGACGCGCTGCGTGCGTGGGATGTCGAACGCGTAGTTCAACGGGCCGCGGTGAACGGCGACGGCACCGTGCGGGCGCGACTCTGTCCGAGGAAGGGGATATTGTATGAGTACATATGTGGTCGTGGCGCGCTGCACTATGCGGACAAACCGATTGTGATGGGCGCAGGGAGGTTGAGTACGAGTGTCGTAGTGCCCGCGTTGACTTGCACAGAATGAAACCCGTTCGAGGGCTTGACGGCCGTCGCCTTGCCGCCGTTGACGGAAATCGTGCCAGCCGTCACCCAGCTGGGGATGCGGACCAGGTACGTGAAAGCCTTGGCGGCCTTGATAGTCGTCTTGACGGTGTCGCTGAAGGGATACTGCGTGTCTACATTCACGGTCACGGCGTTTCCTGTGACATGTCAGCATGCGAATGTTCTCGAGGACGCCTGCAGGCCCACCGCCGCTGAGCGTGGTGCTCGTGCTGAATGGCCCAAGGTAGACTTGCGCAAGGGAGTTCGTGTCCGGCGTTACAACAAACGAGTTCGTGATAAACTTGGGCCAGCCTGGCTGATGTCAGCATCGGAACCTGCTCAGCCATTCGTGCTTACCTTGGGGATGGTTGACCTGGTGCACTGGTCAGATCGTGGCCGGAGATAGCGCAGTAGTGCAGCTTGGACGCACAGTGCAACACGCTGAATGAATGTGAGTCAAAGCAATGGTCGACAGTTACTGGAACACTCACGATAATTGGGCTCCAGTCCGAACACGTTCGAGTACGGCCTATGAGCGGCACAGTTTAGGGCACGCACGCTTCGATAGGATATGAGCTCACCCGTCATTTGGAAATGGGTTTCTAAAAAGGACATCGATGTGAGCGTTGTACTTATGGATTTACTTGACAGTGCTTACGGTGTCATGTTCTTAGCGGCGATCTGGTTTTGCTGCTGAAGGTACTGCCTTGTCCACATGTCTGGGTATAGATCAGAAGTCTGTATTCCATTGTGAAGAATCCCGCTCACCGCCCGTGAGTGTTGCCGGCAAGGCGTTATAAGTGATGCGCTCGACCTGGGCGTGGAACATCAGCCATTGCCATATTAATAACGGCGAGGTATTATACCCTATCCGCATATTTCGGGTCTCCCGAGACCTGGAACAAATAAGAACCTCTGAAAATGGTTCAGGGTCATGTCGTCAGTCGATGTATCGCCGAGCGTACGAGAACATGGTTTCCTGCGCGAAATCAGCATCTGCCCTCGCATTTCAATCCCACCAAAGCGTACCACGACGAGGCAGAGCTCGGTCCTGCGGTTAAAGTGAGCAACTCGCTGGTATGAGCGGTCAGAGTGAAAGGGATGCGAACCCGCGATGCGCTTCGAGGCCAGCAAGATACTCGTCTGCGGCGAAAATGCCTGACGGACGACCGTGGAACTTAAACAGATTGTCCCAGCCCTCGCTGGCCCTAGCCAAGTCTAGGAGGTAACGTTTAGGTCAGTTGTCGTTGCGATGGCAAATTCTGCTCTACGAACCAGATTGGTTGTGCGTGAAGCGGAACGTCGACGGCAGTGCCTTCAAGCCCTCGGCCATATTCACCTAGACAAGGTCGACATGAGCAGAGTTTCTGGAAGCAGGAGGAAGAGCATACGCCATGCCACGTGAGGACGGGGAAGGGATTGGGCGTGTTGTCGACTGCCGCCGTCGGGAAATTCTGTTGGAAGTAATAAGTGAATTAGTGGGCCAACACAAAAGACAGTGAGCAAAATCGGGCGGACCTGGGTAGCGAACACCTGCTCCCACGGGTCACCAGTGATTTTGAGCATCTTCATCGTATCGATGAGTAGCGCCTCGTTTCCGCTGGGGTGGAAATCGTAGAGCCTTGTTTCGAGCGTTAGTCCATATCAGGGCATGGAATAGCCATACCATTGCAAAGCGATGACGAAGTCCTCCCAGCGAGTCGCCGCCCAGTCGTCCACGCCTTCGCCTTTGTTATGCAGCATCTTGTTCGCGAGTGCGACGAACTTGTGCAGCGCTGGCACCACACGGTCCGCCAAAGTCGGGTTATTCTCGACGAGCTGAATGGCGCCAAAGAAGAAGGGATAGCGGCCCCATAGATATCTAGGTTTGCTTGTGCCCACTAGAGAATGTCAGCGAATTCGAGAGGATGGGACTGGCTATGGGCAGTGGCGGCAGACCTTCGGGCCCCAGCCAACCCGTCGAGTCCTGGTGGTCGATAACGTAGTTGAGGAAGTTTAATGTCAGGTTGTTGAAAACAGCATTATTGGACAGAATCCCAGCAGGAACCGCAGCGTTCTGTCGGGCGATGAGCCGCACGAATGGCGCGTTGACAGACAGGCCACGCACAAACCAATAACTTCCAGCTGTGCTCTGGTCAGCGAGCTGCGGTCATGCGAGACAACAAACGCGCACCTTCCTCCAGGTTGGAATAGTAGCCAGAGCCGCCTGTCCAGTCTGTGTTGTTAACCTAGAGCACTGTCATTCCATCTGCGCAAGGGATGAGCAGTTAAGTACGAACGCTAGCAAGGCAAGGGTTCAGTGCGTAGTTCACTATCGACAAACTGGAAGACAAACTAGTGATAGAACTCATGCTGGTGGCCAGCTAGCCCGTTCATTTGCACGTTTAGCTAACTATGCGTGAGCCCAGCAAGCAACGTGCAGTGCAGCCTCCATGATCAAACCTGGTCTGATAGCCATCCCGCAGGACGAATGGCGCCCAAAGGCAAGCTTAGGAACTTCTTGGGCGCGACTGCATGAGTAGTTTAGGATCAGAAGGACGCGACACCAGATCGCGGCCGAACGCACGCCCAGTCTGAGCACCGACGGCGGCGCCACCGACGATAATCTGAAGCAATCGCAATAGCTTGTGCATCGTTGGCCATTCCAGCAGGACAGGTGGCCACAGGCTTAATATACCGTCGAGCATCGTGCAGACGAAGAACGCGAAGAGGGTCCAGGTTGGCGCGCGGGCCGGGACAGAGGTGGCATGACGCAGTCGCCGTTCTCACAACCAGAACTGAGAAACCGAGGTCGAGATTGCAGATCGGCCGTGGACGCATAGAATTGAAGGGCGTATCATCTTCGGAGACTGCATCCTAAAGCTGCGAACGGCCAGCCCGCGAGCTACAATACACTGGTGGTCAGTGTGAATAAGGCTACATGTGACCAGCGCCATGAGGAACGACGGCGTACATGGTTCTAGAGGCTTCCCAGGACCTGTTCTTCCCATGCACGTTATGTGGAGCATCTGCTCGAGAGGCCGCTGCCAGGAAAGCAGCGGCCCGGTGCGTGGAAAGAGATGCAATTCCAAGTATGATACGGGCACAAATTTGAATGACGCTGGGAATAAGTTGACTACAGAAAAAGAGCGCGAGGCAATATGGGGATAGTGGGGACACGAGCACGAACAAGAGGGGTGAAGAAAATGCATGGGTCGGGACATACTGTCTATAACTTGCGAAATTTGAGCTGGGGCGACTAAGCGGCCCAGAGGCGGGCGTGTTCAGGCGCATACTTCACCGGAGAGCTGCAGTATCGATGGTTGGCGGGCTTCAATGGTCGGTAGCGTTCGCTCCATAAGTTGCGCATCCTGGTTCGAGGAGACCTTCGTCATGGCCTTCTTTGGAGCGCGGTCGAGAGGGTCGGTTGCTTTGCGCTTCGTCGGCTCGCCGTCGCGCAACTGGGGCAGACCTATTCGTTGGCTGTCGCGAAGCAAGGTGCGGTGACTTGCGATGGCAGCCTCGTACAATAACGTCCAGCTATCCTCGCCATCATCTGCGCAATATTCGATGGTTCTCGGTTTGTCGGTATCGAATGTAACACCGAGCGTGTTCGAATCGACCGTAAGAAGGAAGTGGAGGATCAGGTAGCGGAAGGCAACATGTGCATGGTCGTCGTCCACCATGTTGAGTTGCTCGTAGTAATGCCAAGGGACGGAGAGGTAGGAAGCCATTGATTCGAATAATTCGTATAGTCGGGCAATATCTGGATGGAAGAGATCTTCGAAGTGACCTCGGCGTTCGAGGAATGTTGCACGCTCGTCAGTCTCTCCTTCAACCAGACGGTGACGGAGCATTGCATCGCACAACTGGGCATGGGCGTGGACGTCTCGCAGCTCTGGAGCTTCGGTCGCACAGAAGGGGGTAGCGCGCAACGCAACCCAGAGGAAAACCCAAAAGAATGATTCTGCGTCATGTCGAGGGAGGTGGTGCGGACGGGATGCGAGCCTGAGAGGCTTTCTGCGGACGCTCTCCAGCTCCATGACTTTGGCGAAGTTGGCGAGGAAGCTGTCGCCTTTGGGTCCCAAGAAATTATGCTGGCGAGCCTGCAGCAGCTCTGATGTCGTCCTAAAGGTAGAAAGTAGCTCGGACATGATTGGCAGAGGGTAGTAGTATGTCATCCCCTTGTAGTCCGATAGCTCGACTGATACGAACATCGGCGTGCCCTACACCAGAGATGAGAATGCAGAATACTGGATTATTGCTTAGGGGTGGAACGCACCGATGGCAGGCGGCCTACTATGGGATTTTTCTCGAGCAATTTCTTCTCCAGAGCATAACCTGGGTCGGCCAACAATACGCAGGACGAAAACGACGGCTCATGACGCACACTGGGAGCATCGACTCGCGCGCTGACAATGACCTGGCCAGGAAATCCATCGACACCGAGGCTGGTTTGCTCGAGCAAGCACGTATGCTTGGACCCCAAGTTTAGCTGCTCGCAATCGGGAAGCACGGATCGATGTGCGAGGTTATTGGCGTTAACCAGGGATTCCAGCGACATGATGGGGCTGAGAAAAACGGCAGGTCTGGCACCACGCGCGGCCCTCCTTAAGTAGCGGTCGCACCATGGTGGGTGACGAACGGAAACAAGCTTCAAGACGCGGAGTATAAACCGCGTCACGGCTGCTGTCTTATCTGTGTTTGTGGTTCCTGTCGATTGCAGACATGCTATAACATACAAAATTACACAAGGCTATATACACAGATATGATGCAATTGCGGGACAGCATAAGGAGAGCAAAACGTAACCGCAAGAGAGACCAGAGAAAAAGCCGGGACACTACTCGCCCTTCGAGAACCAAAGTTGCCTATCCTTCCAGAACTTGAGGCGTAGCGCGTGGGCGGTCCGAACATGCGCGTGTTCGACCGGGTCATAGGCCTCCTGCGCCATCGCGCCGTAATTGCGCCCAGGGTCGCACTGGTCGCGAGCGTCTGGCGCTGCAAAATGCGCGTCCTGTGGCAATGCGTCGGGCGCTGCAAAACGCGCGTCCTGGGCCGATGTGGCCTTTTTCGTCGCGGTCCTCTTGGATGCCCCGGTATCACGGTCCACGGGTTCTTCGGCCTTGCGTTTCTTGGGTTGGTTGGATTGCGACTCCGGAAAGCCAGAAAGTGCGCTGTCGCGAAGAGATGCCTGGATGCTTGCGAGGGTAGGAGTGTCCACAGACGCTTTGCGCTCCTTGCTGTCCTCCGCGATATACTTCATGATCCTAGGATGACTGGTATCGAGTTTGAGGTCCAGCATCGTGTCGTCGGTCGTCAAGAGGAAATGGAGGAGCAAGCGACGGAATGCAACATGCACGTGGTTGTCCTCGACCATGTTGAGCGATTCGTAGTGATGCCAGGGAATAGACAGATAACAGGACATGTTTTCGAAAAGCTGATAGAGTTCGTCCAGGGCCGGGTGGAAGAGGCCTTGAAGGAGAGTACGGTATTCGATGAACTTTGCGCGCGGGTCGACCACGTTCTCCGCGACGGTGTGACTGAGCATCTCTTTGCAAAATTGCGTGAATGTGTTGATCGCTGTTTCGCTGGGGCCAACGGTAGCGTCAATAGGAAGAGCTCGTATCGCAGCCCAGAGAAAGACCCAGAACGCTGATTCTGCATCGTGTCGAGGGTGGTGGGTGGGTCGGGACGTGAGTCCAAGTCGATCCTCGCGGTCTTTCTCCAGCTCTAGGACAGCTTGGAATCTGGCCACGAAGTTTCTATCGCCTTTGGGTGCGGGAAAAGCATACTCAAGGGCCAATGATCCGTGGGGCAGGCTGTCGATGGCGGTGATTGCGGTAAAGAGCCGTTTCAAGGAGGGCAGGATGGGGTACTTCATGGAGACGTAGGACGAAAGCTCGACGGAGATGAACATTGGCGTGCCCTACGCTGGCAATCAGTACAAATGATTACATCATACCATGTAACGTTAAACGTACCGTTTTCTCGCGGCCCAAGTTTGGGCTTTCCCGCAGTAACTTCTTCTCGATGGCGTGATCCAGGTCGATCAACAAGACGCGCGGCGAAAAGCTTGGAGCGTGGGCCTCGTCTGCGCCGTCCTCGACACGGGCGCCATCTTGTTGGCGGGACGTCAGCTTGTGCCTGCGGAAGAAAGGTAAGTATGACAGCAGTGAGAGGATCTGAAAGCCGACGAACATTATTTCCGCAATGCAGGGCCGTTCCACAACCTTCCGCGGGTCGTCGGCGGGGGTGAGATGTATTGGGTCGTAGAGCACGTTGAACCAACTGACGTCCCGATGGAGGACGCCCTCGTCTTTACTGTCCTCATTCCACATATGGATTAGAGCTGCAATGAGCAAAGCGTCAGGCGAGGAATGCAAACTCAGAATGCCGAGACATACTTTCGAGCAAATCGTAGAACGTGTAGAGAAGCTCGCGGGGGGAGCCGCACTGGCTCAAAGGCTCTCCGATACTGGCCAGCTGAATAATATCCTGGATGCGCTCGACCACGATAGACGAGCCGGCGCTCGTCGACAGAGGCTGGATCGAAGAATCGGAAGGACCAGCGGCCGCGAGGCGCGAGTCTGCTACGCGGGCGTTTTGCACATCCGTTGTTGTAGGAACCTTCAATGCCTCGCCGACGTCGTCGTCGTCGTCGAGTCGGACAAGGCCAGGAATCCAACCGTTCTTGTGCAACGAGCGCAAGAGCTCCTTCTCCTTGGAGCGTGCATTCGTCTGCTGCCAGGATAGCTTCCAGAATCCCTGGACGTCCTCCTCGAAGAAAGCGCGGGTCGCGAGATGATTGTGGATTGGAGCACGCGAAATCCGGAACGATGCGAACGTAATCCGACCAGGCGCGCGGGCGACATAAAACGGCGAGATGGCGTACTTCTGCACTGGTTCTGGTCCTGCGCAGTCCATGACGTTCCACTGCACAAAATTGTTCTGCGTGGCGTTGAACTGTAGCTTCCGGTCGCGACTGTCGAGCGAGATGTATAATCCGACGACGTAAGCTACCCATGGCTCCAGACTCTTGCAGCTGACCCCGTAGGATGTCCACATGTCGCACGCGTTCATCTCCGCCAGCATAACCTGGCCGGCATGAACCTTGAACCCGCGCACGGTGGGGATGTCGGGCCGGTAACGTTTCAGAGTGGCCATGTACGACTTGAGCTGACCCATGCCATCGTCAACGTTCGTGGGAATCTTTTGCTCGCCAACACTCTCGATCTCGGGCCAAGGCATTGGGCGCCGATGGTCGTCGATGGTCATGGCATATTGGAGGTCGGCTAAGCTGCCTTGATACGAGATGTAGTCGGGCTCGAATAATGTCCCGAGGAAGTCCCCGGAAGGTACTGTGCGCGGCCCACTGGCGAATATCAAGGCGCTGTCGCGTGTGTCGCGGCGATTGAGCAGATCGTAGTAGCTGTAGCTGATGCAGTTCAGCAGATTCGTGGTCGGGCCGTAGTGCTCCGTCTCGGCCTTGGAGTTGACAACCGCGACGAGGGCGGCGTGCGCCCCGACGACTTTGGGATTCGCGACGATATCGTTCCAGGCCGATTTACGCGGCCGCAGGCCCTTGCCTTTCGTCTGCTTGATCGCAAGCTGCGATTTCACGTGTTCGATGTAGTCCTGCATGGTACGAGGCTGGATGGCACGGTTCGCAATGGCGTGTGCGTGCCGGGCCGCGACGTTGGCTTGGTGCGAGTGGTGGTTGTCTCTGTACGGCGAGTCCTGGGGTTGCTGCGACATGACGGCAAATAAGCAAAGTGATGGGCCTGGCAACGGATACGCACCTCCTTATGTAGCGCTGGCGGCAGTCGTGGTGGATGGACGGAAGCAAGATGCGGAGTTCGCCCGCGTTTCGGCTCTGTCCGACCAAAACGTGGTGCGAGTCAAAGATCATTTATTTATTTCCGTGCCAACCCGTATCCGAGCCTATCCGAGCATCGCAGACGCAGATTCCCACGCGAGGCTAGAGATTCTACATATTCCGCTGTACACATCGGACGAGCGTACGCAGCACTCGCTATGATCAGCAGTTCATCGTGCTGACACGTTGGGCCTGCCTGTCAGAAACCAGAACGCGGTGAGGTGTACCAGATGATTTTGGAACCCGAGATACTTCATGCGAGATACACTGATGCATCAACACGGGACCACGCTTTTTCTGAGGTCTGGGATGAGATCGAGACTAATTTCAATCATAAGCGGGACACCTCCGGACGCCGAGTCACGTGACCGTGGTACGTCTGTATCATCACGTGATCATCTGAACATCTCAGCACCTGAAAGGCCGAAATCGTCGAATTATCAAGTTGAATCAATGTAGCTGGTATGTTTTAATATAAGCCAGCGGAATCTTCGAGGGCATGCCACTGTATTTAGCGCCCGGACAATTTCGATTCTCTTCAGTTGGGAGCCTCTGATACTTGCGAAGATCGTCACAAATGATCCCTCGTCGTTAAACTGAGCTGCGTGCTGAATTGGCTGTTGCAAATTGGACATTCGAATGTGTACCTCTCAGCCCAGCCAAGCCGCGGCTGTTGTGCGCTTGGAGATCCTGGACGCTGGAGAAATCAAAGGAGGACTCTGGAAGGAGTGACGTTCAACTCCACTTTCCTCAGACCTCCGTTGAGGGCTCATCAACCGGCTCCTTGAACCCAGCTGGCGGATGTCACGAACGAGCGCTATTCGGCGCAGCACTAAATTTGGGTTCGGAATTTATGAGCGCTGAGCTGGAGGCCCATCCACTTCGGGACCTTGCATGGCGATTCAGACTCTAGCCTATCCGTCCTTAGATATGGGAACCGCGATCAGGGATCATCGACGAGGAAGATGACTCCGCAGAATACAGACGAGTGTTCGACTCAGAGTCTTCTACAGCAGAGCTTAGTGATCAAGCAATTTAAGTACCAAGTGCAGATTCCAGAGGCGGATTGGAATGACACGGATGCCAATCATTCCATGCCCGTACATTGCCTACTCCAGGAACTTCTAGAAACTGGAGCTGATGATCCCCATGCGAGGGACACGCGCACGCCGACCTCTTAGGTAAATTCAGAAATATTGATTGCGGCAGCTTTCGAGTCGGAATGGCGAAGTATGGGAGTCAACGTGTCAACATCGAGTGCCGGTGCCTCAGTACCGCACATATATATGCTGAAGGCAAACATTAACCACAGTACCGCCATGTCGTCTTTCAGCATACGCACAGCAACAGTGGAAGATGTACCAGCAATGGCGCGCCTCGGGAACGACGCGTTCAAGAAAGACCGCAACTCGCAGCTCAGAGCTGTGACGAACGGGTATGACCACGAGGCGACGATGCACGAGCTATTGCCGGGTTGGGTCGCTCGCGCCGACCCGGGCGTGAGCATTGTGGCAGCGGATGACAGCACTGGCGAAGTGCTTGGCTGGTGTTGCTATGGCCAGGCCCTGCGCGGCGAGCCGAAGGAGACCGTTGACCACGACGCGAAGGAGCGTGAGGGCCGTGAGGCTAAGGACCTGGGCGCATACTCCGGCGCCAACATGCAGCGCTGGATCGATATCCTCATGCCGCCTGGCAAGCGGGTCATGTATGTCATGTCCATCGCCGTCGCGCCGGCCCACCATGGCAGCGGCGTTGGCTCAGCGCTCGTGCGCCATCTCACAGAGCGCGCCGACAAGGACAGGCTGTATGTCTGGGTGCATGCGTCCGAGGCTGCCTACCCTCTCTTCTCCAAGCATGGTTTCGAGGTCGCCGGCGAGCTCGACCTTGACCTCGACGAGTTTACGACCGTCCCTCCGCCGGAGGAACTTTCGCAGGAGAACGGAAAATGGGGGCACTACGTCTTCAGGTACATGAAGAGGCTCCCCCAGACGCAGTGACGGGAGTTCGAGGAGAAATTTGGCCTTTGGTTTGGCACTTCGCTCTCACTCTGTCACCATCCCGAATTCAACATCGACTTCTCTTCACTTGCAATCGTTAGCTTCAAGCGGATTAATATCCAACTGCACACCGGCCTTAGGTGCATATGCGGGCGGCATGAGTCTTGGTTCGTAGCCTGGGCTTGCCAGCTCAATTTTTATTGCATGGCCGCCAGGAAGCATTCGTTCTGCCTTCACCCATGCCATCTTCGGGGAGCGGGTATTCGGCCTGGAAATAGCCACGGCAAGGCATGTTGGCCACGAAACAATCAGTCTCGTCGGCGAATTAGCAGCGCAAGAGACTGTATCGCGCTCCGCTGTCTAAACGGCACTGGAAAGCCTACGTGTAGGGCTGTTCCCAAGAAGCACTGAATTGATTCGGTTGGCAGCTGCCCGCGGACGCACTCCAAACCCTGCTCTTGGTATTCACGACGCGGCACGAGGACGCGCCGTCCTCGCGGGGACCCCAATCGTCTTGCACACACAGCATGCAGCGGCACTACGCGCCGCAAGTGTGAGGAGTAAAACATGCGCGTTTGATTTCGTGTACGAAATAGGATGATGTATGTATGCCTGTAGATGCGGTCTCTGGAAACCCACAGTCACAATTCCGCTCCACAGTTTCAGGAGAAAGGCACTCCTTAGGCCGTTTATAGACATTGCGAGTACTGCAGCCTTGTCAGAGAATAACAACTGTGAGCGCGCTGACGTACGTAGTCATTTTGTTTAACGCAGGTCGTTCCACTCTGGCAGAGCGTCGGGCCGCTGCAGGTATCTGTCAACGCGCAGCTCCTTGAATTAAATAATTCCCAGCTCACGTGTAGCCGATGCCTCCACATTGCCCATACTTAGTCTGAGTGGGCTGAGGAGCTGTGCTCGTGGTGGTCGATGTGGTGCTGGTGGTCGTCGTACGCGTCGCGCTGGAAGTGCTGCTCGAGGTGCTCGAGCTGGCGGTCGTCGTCGACGACCCAGGCGGGTTGGAGCCAGCGCGTGCCTTGATAAGGTCTGCGGCCTGCACGAGACAGTCAGCATGATGCTAACCAAAGAAATTTAGGATGATATTGGTATACTTTCTCAGCAATGGCGTAGACGGTTGCGCAGGTGTGCGCGGCGGGGATGAGCGGGATGATGGAGATGTCGCCGACGGAGAGGCCGGAAACGCCGTAGACGAGAAGGTCGGGGCCGACGACGCCGCCGAGCGACTGCGGCTGCATTGGCGCCGTGCAGCAGCCGTGAGCCGTGCTTGCGCGCGTGCCTGTCCGCGCAGCGTTGATGAGCTGCGCGTCGGTCGTGAGCGAGGTGCCTGGCGCCTGCTCGACGGGCGACAGCTGCCGCATGGCCGTCGTGTTCATCCACTTGCGCACGAACTGGAAGCTCTTGGCCACGATGAGCGCGTCGACAGGATTGACGAAGGTGTTATAGTCGACGACCGGCTCGGCGTACTTATTCGAGGGATTCAGTTGGATTATGCCGCGCGACAGCGGGTGCTCGAGAGAGAGTGAGGAGCTACCAGAGCCGGAGAAAGGCAGCTCAATGACGCCAGCGGTAAGGCTGCCGTAGGAAGCGACAAGCAAGTCGCGCTGGGCTTGGAATCCTGCCACAAGAGTGGATGTATATGCGCTGGGAAGGTACTGAGCTGGGCTCTGCGCCTGGATCTGGCTGAGGATGCTCTGGTAGTCCGAGGTCAATACCGACAACGGAATCCAAGCGCCGACGTTGCCAACACCCATGGATCGAGGACCTGCCGAGCGCTATGAGCAACGCTATCTGCATCGCGCGCAGAAATAACCCACCAGTCCTGTTCGTCTGCCACAGCTGGTCAGCCCATTGCTGGAAGGTTGTGTTGGTATACAACGACGTTGGGTTGGGAGATACGTCCGTCGAGACTGAGGAATATCAGAAACAGGTCCGAGCTATGATGTGAAGCAGCCTACATCTAAAGCTCGCGGACGCAGACGCATGGTCTTGGAAGTTCGAACCGACACCGGGCAGGTCAACTACGACGGGGATGTTGGCGCGCTGGAGGAGCGCTGCCGGGCCGACTCCGCTGCGCTGCAATATTTGCGGCGTGTGCAGGTACCCAGCAGTGAGGACGATCTCCGAGTTGGCGCTGATGACCTTGACGTTTTGACCGTCGGGCGTGCCGCGCTGCTGGATGCTGACACCGGTGGCCCTCTTGCCCGAATCAAATTGCACCTCGTTAACACGGTATCCGGTCAGAATCTCGAGATTGGCGCGAGAAGACACAGGTTGATAGTAGCCGTTGACAGCATACGAACGCTTGACGTTCACCGGGTCCAGTGCACCAGGATACCAGAAGAGACCATAACCATTGAGACCTCCTTCGCGCTGCGGAGCGACGCCAGCTTGGACCATACCCTGGTATTGGATCTCTGACGAGCACGTCAGCTGAGGTCCGCCAAAATCGTGTACAAAGGCGTACTCGTGCCAGGATACTGGTACGTCGGGTAGCTCAATTGGATGGGGCTGTTCGTCCCATACGCAGAAAGGTCATACGTGATATTGAAATCCTGGGCGACGTCTGAGCGCGGAGGCGTGAGCTGCATTGCCTATACAGAACTGTCAAATTTGGCTGGACCCTGTGGGATGCAGGACCGACGCACCTTCTTGAAGTACGGCAGCAAGTCAGAAAATGACCAGCCCGAGTTGTTCAACTTGGCCCAGTTGTCATAATCCTCGGGGGCAGCACGGTCAAGCATCATGCCGTTGATGGTCGAACCACCGCCAACGACGGCCGCGGCGTACACAGTCGAGTTTTGCGCGTTGTTCAGGCCAGGCTGTACGACAGCGGTGAGGTTGTACAGGTTGCGCTGGGCATACATCGTTGCGGACGACGGCTCGAGTTGGGCGGGGTTGGTGTCGAAGTAACCATACTCGACGACCAAGACGTTCTTGGACGGGTCCTCGGACAAACGGCTTGCAATGACAACACCTGCCCTGGAAGACGTCAGTGTTAGCTTATTTCGTACTTCATAGCTGTAAAAAGAGCTCACTGTCCACCGCCGACGACGATGTAGTCGTACGACGACCTCGCCTGTCGTGCCGTGATCTCGCGCGACCGGAGGTCCGACAGCACGTTCGCATACCCAAACACGACGGCCGAAAGCGCAAGCAGCTGGGCGAAGGTACCAACTATGCGAGCCATGGCGAGCCAGTGATCCAAACGTGCCGCGCAGATTGCAGCCAGAGGAATTTAAGCACTTCCAGACAGTTTCTCCCCACGTGCGCGTGCTGGCAGACCCGCTAGACTCCGGAGTCATGAGATCGCATGAGGACGACAGCGAAGAGTGCGTTTCTGCGGAAAAGAACCGAGTGATGTCCGTTTATGGACGCGCGCCGGCGGAGTCTCGAGTCGCGCCTTCCACGTGGGACCCCATGGGGTAAGTACCCGGGCCCGTGCGTTTCCTCGCTATTATTGCGGCAGTTCGTAGCACACGAACCTCGGACACCATACGCAATGCCAAGACAATGGTCGTGCCGAATCAGGGAACCGCACACGATGTGTCTTCTTGCACGTTTGCAAAGCAAAGCGCACCCGTCCGCGACGTCCCCACGAGCACGACCTCACACCACGTGCGATCCCGACTCACCCCGAGCTTTCGAGAAAACCCGGATATCTGTCGACTGTCGTTGCTACTTAGTTCCACAGATGCACCGAAATTCTTCATTGGACTTGGGCATGTTCTCGGCGTTACTGATGCGACGGGAGTGATTGATACGTTCCTCGAAGTTCGGACAGCAGGGAGAGTCTGCAGGGTGGAGTGAACGTTGTCGAAAAGCCTGGATGCGCGGGGACAGTTGCCTTGCTGCATTAGACTCTGACTGGAAGAGCTTGTGCGTAGTCAGTTCCCATAGTAAAATAATGTACAGTACTTTAAACCAAAAGAAGTCCATATGGTGGCGTTATATGCCAGAGGAGGTATCATGATAGCCGCCGATGCCCATGCCGCCATCCTCGTCCGAATCGCCTGCAAGATGATGCACCAGCCGCACCAGCCCTAGCCGTTCCTCTACCTGGCCGATAGTGAGTCTGCATTCGATACGGGTGTGATAAAATATAAGCAGGCGCATCGTACCTTTCGCCGTTCTTCTGCCTCCCCACTCCATTCCTCGGAAGCGCCGTGATCACCGTGTCCAAAGGCGCGGTCCACCTCTTCCAGCGCAAGGCCGCGCGTTTCGGGCACGTAGCGCGACGCCCATAACGAGCCGATAATGCAGGATATGGAGAAGAGCGCGTATGTAGCGCTACGCAAGACGCATTCAGCAGACGCGGTGTGAAGAGAGGGGGCACATACGCTGCAGAGGATTCGAGCAACACTGGCGTTATCAGACCGACGAGGACTACACGAAGCAGGGTCAGGTAGGCCGGAATACGCGCGGAATAAGAAAATCCCACAATTATTGAACCACGTGCTAGCCGTGCTCAGCGCTACACCACGACTGCGAATGCTGGCGGGGAAGACTTCCGCAGGCAGGACCCAGGTGACTGGACCGAACGAGACACCGTACGCGAGCGTGAAGAGATACAACAGCCTGCGCGGTGCATGTCGTTAGCGAAGAACGGATACACGGATTTAGACGCACGCTACGGCTCCCATGCCCGCGGCTGGATGCGCGTCCCAATGCGCGGCATAGTTCCAAGTCTGCGCTCCGCGTCAACAACGGCGTATTGCCGCAAACATCGGTTATGCACTCACGAGAGCCGCTACACCGCAGTGCATAACCGCCATAGCAGCGGCGCCGTCTGTACACATGTGCGTCAGCATGACTAAACTGAATCGGTTGTGTGCGCCCACTCGCAAATTAGCAGGGGGCGCCGACCTGTGAGCGCCGGTTTGAGCTGTGTGCCGCACAGTTGATCAGATTACGCACCGATCAAGTCGATGAGCGCCAGCGCGGGGGCCACAGCTAGGACCTGCACGATGCCAATGCCACCAGCGCCAACGAGGGTCGCCTCGAAGCCCAGTTTAGCCATCAGGGTCGGTCCGTAGTAGAGCAGCGCGTTGATCCCCGTCCATTCTACATCCACATGTTCAGACGCGACGCGCAGATCGCTGACAGGTTGTACGCACGCTGGAAAAAGCCGACGCCAGCGCCTACATGTGTCCTCTTCTTGTACCTACGCCATAACGACGACCACGATGCACCATGGGAAAGGGCGACGTCCACTTGAATTTCCAGCAGCTCGAGTTCGATAAGGGCGTCGTTGGGCTCGAGACTGCGTAACTTGGCGAGCGATTGTCGCGCTCCCGTAATGTCGGAGCAGAGCACGAGAAAGCGCGGGCTCGGAGGAAGTGCGAGGACGCCAACGCCGAGCACGATGCCGGGGATAACCTGCAGGGCCAGGGGGAGCCGCCATGCGAGAGAACCGCCCAGGGAGCGCGTAAAATAGCCCGCCCAGAAGCCGAGCACAACGCCGGTGCATATGGCGAGTTGCTCAAGCGCCAACAGCCGTCCACGCACGTCCGGCGCGGATATTTCGGTGATGTAGAGCGGCGCGAGCATGCTGAGTGCGCCGATACCGATGCCGCCCACCGCGCGCCCGAACGTGAGCGCGTCGAATGACCAAGCTGTTGCTTGGATGCTAGAGCCAAGGCAGAATATTATAGATGCCAGTACTATAGCCCACCGCCGCGAAAGTCGGTCAGCCGCGACGCTGGCAGACAATGCGCCGAAGAGTGCCCCCAGCTCGAGTATGGCGGTCATCCAGCCGACTTGGGCGGGTGTGGCAGGGAACCTCGCAACGAAATCCGGCATGACGAGTACGTTGGCTATCACTCCCTGGTCGTATCCAAATGTGAGGCCGCCCAGCGCGGCTAGCTACAATCTAATTAGCCTTGGCTGCAGTGCAGTGAGCCTCAATGACGAACGAGTGCGCAGACGATTGTGAAGGTGGTACGGCCAAAGGCGTATGTGTATTGTAGTGGTTCCAACGACGTGACTGTAATGTGCCCTCCATGGGCAAAATTTCGCGTGATTGAGCCAGCCGAAGTGGTATGCGGCAGCGCGACATAGACGGTGCGAGTGGTAGGCATAAGTACGGGAAGCGCCGGCGGCCGTGCTGCTTGTGCTTTAGCCGGTCGCCTGTTGCATCGCAGCCCTGCACAGTGCAATGCCCCCCGCTGTTGCAGCGTCCTTCCCGGCCGAGATTATTGAGCGCATCGTCGACTGGGTTGCTTATAACCGCCGTAGTGACCTTTCCGTCTGCGCGCTCACATGCAAGACCTGCAGGACCTGGCGCTACCCGAGCCACTACAACTTGTTCCACACCATACAAGTTATGCGGCAGTACACACGATGCCGCGGTCTTTCAAGTGCGAAACGATATGATGCTCCAATTCTTGGAGGATACACCGAGGCTCATATCTCTTGTGACCCATTTGCGCATCATGCACTGGGGAGTTTGGTCTGGCTCTCGATGGCCCGAGCTTATGTTCGAATGCAACTTGAGTACGCTACAGCAGATCACGATCCAGGGCACAACTGCTTTGCGAGGTCTGGTAGCTCTTGGTACTGGGAGGACAGCGCTTCATAACCTACGAGTCTTCCATCTCGTCGACGTCGAATATGTCCGACCAACTCGATTTGCGGAAGACATGCTTGCATTCTCTGCCCTCAAAGAGTTGTATGCGAATGTTTTCTTTGAAGGATCTGATTTTGGCCCTCTGACATCGTGTCAACCCGCGTTCTCCGACTGCGTCGTTTGAGTACGACACGGACAAGGTTGGTCGGCAGCTTTTAGGGATTCTATCAGCCTTCCCCGCGTTGCGCACTATCAGCATCGACTTCAACATGTCATCACCCGTGATAGCCTACGATGTCGTGCACAGTCTCGCGGCTTTATTCGAGTGGGATGACCAGGCCCTTTTCTCGCGACTGGAAGAACATCTGCACTTGCGCTTTGACTCCTTTCGGCCAGGTGCCGATATCGTTGCGGAATTAGCATATCCAGAATGGCAGACGCTGGACCGAGCTTTGGCGGCTCGTCAGCAACTCCGTCGCATCACAGTGCACCTGGATGTTGGCGAGCAGGAGCTTGGCGCTTAGCGGTGGATACAGCCCGGCCTTTTAGGAGCATACTTCCCGTCCTGAGCCGCCTACGACGCTTGGAAGTCGTGCTTGGGAACATATAGCGTTGATATCAGCAGCATGAGGCGTATTTTTGCCGATCTTGCGTTGTGCTAGTTCTGCTCGGTGCCTTACAGCTCAACTGCCAGTAATTTCGGAGCCACGCATCGCCCTTTTGGTCCTCCTTTTCGATGCAGCATTCCGCTAGTCCTGTCAGCATATCCAGGGTATTATGCTTTGAAATGATTGTGCTTACAAGATGTCGCCGCTGTGAACCAGCAGTTCTGTGTGTGCTGGCGTGTAACCCATTAGTAGACATGTTAGTGATATACACAGCATCTGTATTTCCAGTTCCTTCCTGCTTTGATTGAACCTATCGCTCACTGATTGGTGCCCATAAATCCGTTCTGGAGGCTGAGTAAAACGGTGTATCTATATTTTTTTGATGTATCCGGATAGCCTTCAGCCAGATCTGAAATGTTACCAAGGAGGCGAAAAAGGAGAGAGAAGGGAGGGGGTTACATCGATTCCACGCGGAGTCTTCTGAATCTGCCATCGCCGCCAGGTAGTTCCGACCTGTACAGCCGCTTGCATGCCAACTTCAAACATATGTACGCACGCTCTAAAGTCTGTTTGCCGCGTCGTGCGGAGTCACGTGGACGGATCTCAATTCGCGCATGATGCGAAGTGTATTCACTCGCGCGGAAGTCATAGTCAATCGGAGGCGACGACGCAGATACTTGACGCGCGCCTGAGGAACTTTACAGCCACGTGTCGGCAACTTGAGTCCACCGGCAGTGAACGGGCTTTTATCCGGCGCTGGTTTTAGCGCCTCGTTCACGCACTGTATCATGAAATATCTGTTTAGAGATGATTATTGTGCGTGAAACTTGTTGACTCGGCCGTCAGGCGCTGCCGCACGCTACGGACCGCTGAGCACCATGAGCAATACCCAATTACTGCAATCTCACTCTCTGGAAGTTTATCGTTGGCAGAAAACGCCTCGCGGAGTGTATTGACGTCGCGTGGGACGGGGATTTGGTGCCCGACGAGTTTGACAGGACGCGAATCTGCTTAAACGGGCGCTAACATTCAAATCCGATACTCGCCGATGACCGCTATTCCGCGGTTCGAGAGTGCGGTGAAAAAGCAGGTGAAACGCACGTCGAGTCCGCAAGTTGGTGAGTCACTGGCAGTGCGTCACCGAGGCTAATCAGTGTATGCCCACTAGGCGGCAAATACAGCAGGCCGTGTTGCGATATGCGTAGCACTACTAACTCCATATTAATAACCTGGTACACGTACGAGCCTATAAAACGCAGGGGGATTCGCGCCGGTGCATCCTCACTTGTATTTCACTCACCCAAAAGTTACCCTCCACCCTCTAGTACTACAACATGCTCCGCTCTACCTTCCACCTTCGTCACCCCATGCAGTGGCAACTGCCGCGTGTGCCCAAGTCTCCCGTCGCTCAACTCTTCGCGTCTATACGCAATTTTGTTCACACTCTCATCCTCTTCACCTACCGCGACCATGAAGCCCTCCTCATCCCAGTCGTGAGTATCTGCCTGACATTGCCGGATAGGCCAGGGATTCTCAGCTGTCCTTCACATTTAGATGATTTTTGCCGCGGTCGCTGCGCCTGTTCATTCCCCCGCGGCCTTCCTCAAAGCAGTTTTCTGGATATGGTGCCACCTGCTACAGTTCACCATCTCCAATCAGTACATCGCCGTTGAGGAGGACGCCGCAAATCGGCCCTGGCGGCCTATCCCCTCCGGGCGGATGTCCCTACAGCACGCGACGGTTCTCCGCTGGATCATGCTCGCGTGGTGCACACTCCACTCCGCGGCCCACGGTAACACTGTCCTCGGGGCGAGTCTCGCGCTCTCTGCCGCCACGCTCGCGCACAACGAGCTGGACCTCTCCAAGCACTGGTTTACGAAGAATCTCTGCAACTCTATCGGGTATACGTGCTTTGAAATCGGTGCCACAGCAATCATGAGTATGCCCCTCCCATCCCATCACTGTTGCGTGGCTAAACTGACATCCTTGCAGGTGCAAGCGGAGCGTTGGACAGCATCGCGCGGCTCTCCGTTTCCCTTTCCGCGTCAGTGATCGTCTTCACTATCACGATGCAGGACTTCCCGGACATCGAGGGCGACGCGGCACAGGGCCGCGTGACATTCCCAATCGCGTTCCCGCGCTTCTCGCGCTGCTTCACCAGCCTGATGCTCCTCGGTTGGTCGCTTGCGCTCGGCACGATCTGGGGACTCTCCCCGCTCCCCCGTGCCTTGTTCCTCGGGCTCGGCACCTGGGTGGCGAGCCGCAATTGGACATCGTGCGGCGCGGAGAAGTACGACGCTAAGACCTATCTCTACTTTAACGTGAGTCCCCCATATGGTCTCCATCCAGTCATAACCCTGAGGCTGAGAGGGTCCCCCAGATCTGGCTGTTCACAGCTCACCTACTCCCGCTTGCGGCACGCCTCTCATGATTAATCAACTACTTATCAGAACCGAAAACGCCATCATCTCCCTTAATGCAGACAAAAATGCCCCGGACTCTCGCGCTGTATCAATTAGCTGCCCGGTAAATTACTTATTCACGACTCGTCGCGACCCACCAATTTGTAGGCCCCATTTTTCCGCTCGCTAGCCCGCAGCGCCGCAGAAGTTGCTTGTTCTCCTGTGTACATAACTTCGCTTCCTTGATATCCCACACTGAGTAACAAGCACCTTAATTCCCTCAGTTTGGAAGGCAGGAGCAGAGCCCAGAGCTCAGTAGGACTGAGATGGTTTGTTCCCTGAGAAGGTACACTGGCACAGCCTGCGCACGCCGGCGAGAGTGTTAACGCGCCCGGTAAACGATGCTAATCTGGCATGCAAGAAGTTATGGGAATAGGCTGCCGCTGGCCCATCACCACGAGCGGCCCTGCTAACGGTACAAAGGGTACAATGGCAATAAAGCTGCCCGATTCGGTGCCTAATGCTGTCGGTGTTCGCGGTGGCTGTTTGACCGTCCAACAGTCCACCGAGAGAGGCGGCGCACACGGACTCCGTGCGCAGGCACATGCTGCATGTTGGATCTGCGCACGGTCCGTGAAACAAAATACGCGCGCGGTGAATAATTTGCCGAACAAAATCTCAAAAACTGGCCGGAGCGGTGCCCGCCTGCGGTCAGAGTCCGAGCAAGCGCGCGCCAGGCTGAGCATCCAGCACGGGCGGCTGGCGAAAAAAGGAGCGTCATAGCTATAGGGAGATGCCTGCGCCTGTGCAAATGCTGCAGATAATCATGAGGATCCGAGATAGCCATGCAGCTGAGGGGCACCGACATGGCCGACCACCCAGTTTGTACAAGATCCCGGGAATTGGGAAGAAAACACAGGAGGTCCCATAGGTTGATCTATCAGCCATTGCATCAGCAGCTCCAGTCCGACCGGAGACGATTGCAAAGGGATGAGCGGTCCCAAGAACGGGGTACTTAGGGTGCGATGAGGGGAGTTCGTTGGTTGGAGTCATCGTCAACAAAGGATTAGACGCGAGTGAAGCAATCGACGATTATCAAACGCAAACAGTAGCAACGTTCGTCATGCAGGGAGGCAATGTCAAAGCCTCGAACAAGGAAGGCTGAGAACGATGGGAGCCACGGACGTCATACCGCACGCCGAGCAAGCTGAAGATCTGCAACCTAGAGAGCAAGTTCACCTGTCTATCCACAGACAACATGACAAGGGCTATTGTCACTGGGCAGAACACAATTCCGCAACCTCCAAACAGCCGTTGTCCAGGCACCGACAGCAAACCCGCGTTGCAGTAGCTGCAGTAACAAGCCATCTCCGTCTGTTATGCGGACTAACAGCTGTCTCAATTTGAGCCATGCATGCGCAGTAGCCTTTCTCCAGCGTCATCTACATGGCCGGGGAGCGAGACAACCAATAGCTTTGTTCGACACAGAGGAGGGCGGCTAAGACCAGTGTTGATGCGGATACGCAGCCGAAAAGGCGATGAGAAGACTCCACTCCGGCGTATGAAGGCCTGCTAGGCATCTGAATCAGGACTGGCGTCAGAAAAAAAATCATAGACTGAGTTGTGAGGAGGCTGAGGAGGAAGCGCGAGTCGGATTTGGCCGAGCATCTCGTTTCGTCCACGTCCGCGCGCCATGGTGAGCTCTTCTCAGATGGTTTTGTCCTGCAATGACTAAATACTGGCTGCAATTGCACCACAGTCTAATCTGTCCCTGTACTCCGTTCTGGCGTTTGTCGCGCTCGACACGGACGGCAACCGGGTTCTGGCGAAATATTACAAGCCCAAGCACTCGCCGCAGCAATTCGTGGACGCGAAGCCGCTGGCGACGCTCAAAGAGCAGCGCGCATACGAGAAATCGCTATGGGAAAAGACGAAGAAGCCTGGCGGCGATATTATCCTATACGACGGCCTGCTGGCCGTCTACAAGCATTCGCTCGACCTCATATTCTACGTGCTCGCGCCGCCCGCCGAGAACGAGCTCATGCTGAGCGTCGCGCTTAACGCGTACTCAGACGCGCTCTCGCTGCTGCTGCGTGGCCAGGTCGAACGGCGCGCGCTCATGGATAGTCTCGACCTTGCCCTGCTCTGCCTGGACGAGACCATCGACGACGGGTGCGCTTTTTGCTAGAATTCTCTTGCAACAGTATGCTTACAGCGGTATTCAGCATCATTGTCGAGACGGACGCGACCACGATCGCTTCTCGCGTGTCGCGGCCAAAGGCGGACACGTCCGAAATCGTCATCAACGAGCAGACGCTCATGAACGCGTACCAGACCGTCAAAGACAGGATGGCGCAGCGTATCGCGCAATTGTAACTGCAGCCGTAACTTAGATGTTCTTGTAAACAGGAGAATCGCGGCGAGGTAAAGTTTTGAAAAGGTTGGCCGTCCGTATTCCGCATGTACAACATTTTGAACACAGATGAGATGCAAGCAAGCAAGAGGGCAGAAAGGGCTAGGCAAAAACACATACTGAGTCTCAGAACAAGCAGACGAAGTTGCTGGGGAAGACGTGCCGCCCGGGCACGCGCCGCGCATCGTCGAGCAGGTAGCCGGACCACCACCCGTCCTCTGGCGTCTCGGTCACGGCGATCACGTCGTTCGCCTGGAAGTCAAACTCCTCGTCGATCGTCGCGGTGTAGTCGTACAGCGCCTTGACGTAGAACAGCACGCCTTTGCCGTCTTCCAAGTATTGGCCGGTCGGCGGCACAGCAGGTGCGGGGGTGGGCGACGGCTCGCGCTGCTGCTGAGGTGCCGGTGTCTGCGAGGGCAGTCCCTGGAACGATCCCGAGGGCTGCGACGACGACGGACCTGGACCGGGGGTAGCATATCCGTTCACCGGTGGGGGCGCCTGCTGCTGGTACCCGCTCGCCTGCTGCTGGTGCTGCGGCGGGCTCTGCCATCCGTTCTGCGCGCTCGCAGCTGACGGATAGCCGTTCGACTGCCGCGGCTGCTGCTGCTGCTGCTGCTGCTGCTGGTATTGCTGCTGGTAGAACTGCGCTGGCGTAGGAGGCGGCATGCCCACTGGCGGTGGCTGCGTCGGCGGCCCGCGGTACGCCTGTTGGTTATACCCGGGCGACTGCGACGCCTGCGCGAACGATGTGGTGGCGCTTCCCGCAGACGAATACCCCGAAGGCGCCGGCGTCGCAGATGAGTATGCAGACGGGGCGGGCGTCGCAGAGTATCCTGATGGTACAGGAGTGGCAGCCGTATATCCAACTGGTTGGCCGTAGCCCGCACCATACGGTTGGCCAGCAGTCGGGTATGATCCCTGCTGTTGATGATAGCTGCCTGTGCGCTGAGCCGCATACCTCTCCGCCATGGCATCCTCCGTCACGCGTCCCTGGGGATCGAGCGAAATACCCAGCGGGGCGCGAGACGAGCCGCTCAACTGCGGGTGCATCGGGCTGGGACTGCGCTGCTGCTGTGGTGCGCGCATCGGGCTCGGCGCGCGCTGCTGCTGCTGTTGGGACGGGGCCCGCATCGGACTGGGCGCCCGTTGCTGCTGCTGAGGCGGACCTTGCTGATGCACGCTCATACGGCGCACAGCTGGCGGAGCAGGCGACAAGCTACCCCCGCGTCCATTCGCTCCAATGCCCGCGTGGCCCTCCCTGCTGACGGGCCGCCCGCGGTTTTCAATCTCGGCACCTGCAGTGGACTGCCGTGACACCGAGCCTTGGCGCGACAGCGCGCGGCGGTGTGCATGCTCGCCGGGGAAATGCTGCTGGTACGACCCCAGCACCTCCTCGACGGGCACCGGGCTCGCGCGCACGTTCGGCGGCTTCATGAAGTTGGCCGTGGGAGCCGGCGACGACGGCCGCGAAGACGGGTGCGAGCCGACGATGGCGTTCGCCGCGGCCGAGTAGTCGATACCCAGGCCAGCACCGCCGCGAGACGACGACTCGACGGTACCGCGCCGGCTCTGGCGGCTGGGCGAGCGTACGGCCTCTTGCTGTTGCGACGAGCCCACATGGACGCTGGACCGTCGAGGGTTCGACGCAGCCGAGCGCAGGTTCTCGAGCGTCCTGGCGAGCGGGTCCGCCGCGTCTCCAACCGTGCCCGGGCCTGTTAGCGGTGCAGAAGGCGCAATCGGCGGAAGCTGCGGCGGCGGGCCCGACGAAGGCGTCGATCCACCGCCAGACTGTATACCGGCAGCATGGGAAACGGACGATGGCGCGCCATTGCGGAGAGCCTCGCTGACAGCCGAAGCCTCCATGAGCGCGCTCCGGGCTCGTGAATTGGCGCGGCTACGCGACGTGCGTTGCTCTTGGCCGGCTGCTGCAGCCTGGCCGCCACCGGCGCCTATGCCGGCCTGATTGACCGGTGGACCCTCGTCTTCTGGCGGGTACATTGGCTGGGGCGGCCGTGCCGATGATCGAGCATAGCACGCTATGCGTTTTGTCTGCTGGGGGACGGCAGCATCACCCTCCGCCTTGTAGTTGACGATGGGCGGCGGGTCGGCAATTTCGCACAGCTCGATACCGTTTCTCTTGGCTGCCTCGAGCATTCCACGGATGAACGTCTCCTGTTCAACGGGCGTGTCGACGCCCTCGAGCGCAATTCGCAGGTGTTCGCAACTCTGTGTAATTGAACGTGAGCGACGTCAAGTCAAAGTTGCGAATGCAAGTACCTCATCGTCGGCAACACACGCCGTGGAGACGGCGTTGGCAAAGGCCCAGAGATTGTTCTTTGTAAAGTCGATGCGCTCTTCCTCCAAATCCTGGCACTGGTCGCAGAACTGCTTCCACTCCTTCTCCCACTTGGCGCAGGTATCGTGCAGCGCACGGGTGAGCGTCTGGTACTCTTGCTCGTTATTTGCGATGCTCTGGCGCGCGCGGTCGAGCTTGAGCTGCAGCTTGTCGTACTCGCGGCCCTGGACGAGCGTGGACTGGGCGGTGTACGAGTTGATGACGATGCAATTCTGCTCGTACTTGTCACGCGCCTTGTCGACCATGCTGCGCTGCGTCTGCTTCGCCTTGAACTGCTTTTCGATGTGCGCCTGGACCGTCTTGCGATGCTGCGTTTGCCGCGCCACGAATTCGGCGGTCTGAGCCTCCAGCACGCGCCGGATGGTTGACGACAGTTCCAGGTGCGTGCTGCCTTGTTGCGCAGTCTCGGCGACCAGGGTAGAGAACGACACTGCCAGCTCTCTGCAAGTGCCTCAGCTTCGTGTTGGCGACACACCGTAACCGTAATACGCACCCAGTCTCGTTCACGGCGATCTGACGCTTGCCCAGCGACGCCAGCCGTTTTGCATAGTCCTCCTCGATAGCAGCACTGCTCAAATTCAGTTGCAGCACATACGCCCATGCATAATGCGCACCGTTCTTTCCAAAATGACCGGAGCTCGTCGGTCGTGCGCGCCGCATCGCGCATGCGCATGAGCAGCCGCTCCACGCCCTCGTCGTTCACGCCCCAGAAAGCATTGCAGTACTCGTGCTGCCGCTGCGCAAGCTCGGCCTCGGTCTGCTGCCCATATCGCGCCGTGAGCGATGTCGACGATGACTGTCGGCGGGCGGACATGGCGGCAATGAACGGCTTCGTTCGGGCGGACTTTGAACAGAGAATTTCGAAGAACAAACCATGCCCTTGACTCCATCACAACACAGGCTAGACAGATAATAGTGCGTGTTGGCATCATTGTTAGCGATGCACGACAAATGACCGTGAATTCAAGTCCAGTTACCGGCGAGACTCAACCTCGGGCAAACATGTGCAAATGTTTTCGGTGTGAGTTCCGACGTCCGTACAACTCGGACACAAGGCTTCAGATCTTGAGAATTGAAGCTGGAAATTGCACTTTCATTTGCGTTGCTCGCATGTTCCGGATTGCTGCGTTTATTCGCCGTCCAGAAATAAACGCATGCATGACGAATAACCGAGAGAACGCTGAGAAATAGCAGACTGGCAGGCGCAGCATGCAAAATTCGTCAGGAAATAGCCCAGGAAAAAACACGCTGAAAATTCAAGCCAGGTGAACGGGCTGGCGACTCGGGGTATAAGAGAATCGGCGCCGGAATGTCTCTACTACATAGTAGATGTCCGGAGAGTCGCAATCGGTGCCGAGGAGAATGCATCGCGAACATCCTGCTAGAGCAAGTGAAGTTTGATAGACTGAGGTTGTCGATGGCGGTGTCCGCGGAGAGCAAGCCTTTCTGCCAGTGGATGGCGAGAAGAGGGGGAAAAGAGGGCAACGACGCGTCCGCGCCGGTGGTCCTGCTTTTATTGTCAAACTTCTGCCCTCCAATCCGTTGGGGTAGACCTTGACGAATGAAAGTCCTTCGTCTGTCGCATTCGACATTCCTCCTGGCACAAATTGAACGTATGATGACGTCAACGAAGTATCAGCGTCGAGCGGACGACAGAGTTTCTTCCTCGGACTCGTCGGCGCACCCCAATGGAGTCTTCTCCTATGGGAGGTTTACCCCAACGAATTGGCAGACGTCCTCCATATAAAGTCATGCCCCCCGGCGCGATGGACATGTCGTTCTCTTTCCCGCTTTCCCTCCAGCAGCCATCGCGTCTATTTATAGGAGTCACCTTATCGCGAGGCGTTCTCCTCGGAATTCCGTACCGATGGCGACTGGCAATTCGGCGCGCATCTCAGTGGCCAATGGCCAGGTGATTCGCTGGGGTTTTCGAGTCTTTATTGCCGCATCCCTCCTTCACTGAGGAGTGCGTCCACGGCCCGGCATCAGATTTTAGAAAGCTTGCTCTCGCAGGTCTCACGCGGTCTCCGTTCGTCCTCTTCTGGTATCAGCTGCAGGTCTCACCTTGTGGCCAGTGATTTCTATGAATCTTGCCGGGCTTGGGCTCCTCAACAGCGGGATCGCTTTTGCGACACTGCTGAGCTAGGTATCCTGGGTTGATTCTCCGTCTCGCGGGGTCGTTGCGCTTCTCACTTGTGTCTGAGTCTGATATTCCGACGACGAATCGGGAGGAACTGGCTGATCATAACGCAGCAACTCGAGAGATGCGAGCCCTGTCACCAGTGTGGCTTGGTTCCCATGTCACGAGGATGCGACGTGGACATGTTTGACTGGCGACGTGAAGTTCCCGCGACGACTGGACGTTTTGCTCCTAGGATTCCTCAAAGGCTGTTCGACTCCAGCGGTTGCCCGCGCGCCTCTCGAAACATAACAAGTTGATCTATGAGGTTTCTCGACCGACCGAAACATGATGCAGATTCAGGATAGCCTGAGTGATCCTTAATACCAAATACCCAGACAACATAGTGCCTCTCCCGAACTTTGACAGAACTTTCCACGAAGAACGCGAGCGAGGTGCCTCACTCGCCACCAGCATCGCCAGCGGCAGCAGCACCAGCATCGCCGCCGGCTCCGGCCCCGGCGTCCGCTCCCGCACTGGCACCTGCGCCGGCGCCGGCACCCGCATCATGCGCGGCATGTCCGTCCGCGGTCGGGTGCGCGGCGCCTCCGCCCACGGCGCCGATCACCGTGGCAGGCGCAGCAGCAGTCGACGCTTCTCCGGCGGCAGGAGCAGCAGCGGGGGCAGGCGCGGGCTTGGGCTCTTCCTTTTTGTCGGCGACGGGCGCCTCGCTCTTCTCCTTTTCGAGATGGGCGGCAACGAGCGCGGTCGGCGCTGGGTTCTCCGTCGTCGTCGCCACGGCTTCTGGCTCCGGCGGCGGGTTCACGATGGTCTTGCGGAACCAGTTGACGGTCTGCTCGAAGGCCGCTTCAAAGGCGACTTTCACCTTTGGGTGCTGCAGCGCGGGGCGCGCCGCGAAGCCGTGTGTGGTTCCTGTTTGCAGGTTAGCGCGTTGCTCACGAGAATAGGTTGGGCGCGCCGCACCTTCATAGTCACGGAACTCGTACGGCACAAAGTTCTTCTTCCCTTTGCGCGCGGCAAGTTGCTCTTCTGCGGCCTTGCGCTGGGCTGGGCTGAACGAGAAGTCCTCTGATGGGCGTCAGAACTAAGGATAGCGGCGACGTTTGCGATGTTTTCGACCCACCTTCAGCACAGATCCAGGAATTGGGAACCTAGACACGTCAGTACGGGACCGCATGCAAGCAGGTAAGTAACGTACCTTTATCTTAGTGATGTCGGCCAAGGTGACGTTGGTGCCGGGATGGGCGATCACAACACTCTGGACCTTGTCGGTCGCGGCAAAGCGAATGCAAGCGCCGCCGCCGTAGCAGAAGCCCACGGCGCCAACGCGGGCATAATTGCGCTCCTTCTTGAGCTTGTCAAGGAAGGCGTGTATACGCTTGTCGGCTACGGCAGGACGCGCAGCATACAGACGGGGGATCCGAGTGAGGAAGATGGCGTAGAACTTGAGCTTCTTGCTGAGCGGCTGCTTGGTGTTGGGCACGACGGGCACGTACGGCTCGAGCTCGTCGACCGTGACAGGCGGGTTGCCTGATAATCAAATTGGACAATTAGATGCGCAATTTTGCGTGCGAACGGCGCGCACCGTTGAACAGATCTGGCACCCAGACGTCGACGCCCAGCGCCTTCGAGTACTCGTCCGCAAGAATCTTGGGATTATTGAGCGCGAGCCCAAAGATGTCGGTCAGCACGACGATGGCCGTGGACGTGGGCAGGCCGTCGGGCGACGCAGGGTGCAAGTATGCATTGAAATCCTGGAGAAACTGGCCCTGGGGCGTCCCGTCGAGCTTGAAGCCCTGTGCAATATGCGCGTTAGTCGCTGTCCGGGCCGCCTCGACGCGCTAAGGGCCTCACCTGCGTGCAGTTTTCGCACAGCATCGTGTATCACTGAATGATAACGGCAAGGCAAGCCCGCAGCAGCTGCACCGGCTGCGACAAGTTTACTTAGCGCCAGGGTCTGTGGCAGTGATTTACGTCCGGCACTCCGCTCTGGCTCCGGCCGGCGGCACAGCCGAGGCCTGGCAATACAAAGCCCGACGATCTTCCCTTGGCCTGCTGCCACCGCGTTCGTAGCCGGCCGTCGATTTGTGTTCTTTATCCCGCCTGGCCCGCAGCAGTATGATAACAAGGGCGACGCTTGCGCTCGCTCTCGCGGCCTCGATGGCTCGCGCTCAGGCCCCAGGCTCCTTCAAGACTGTTGGCAACACGCTGGGTGAGTCTGCCTGGGCGTCTTTGACCTGACGTGAGTCCCCGTACTCATGCCTGCTTGTTTAGTTTCTGCTATGATGGTGGGTGCCCTCAACGATTCCTGGTTCGCGTGCGCGTGCTGAATGTGCCTTAGATGTTCCTCGGTAACGACGAGAAGGTTTATATTCTAGGTCCGTATTACCGCCGTCAACCAGCACTCGATCTGACTGTGCGGTGCAGACAAGGCTCAGGCCAACGCCGCCCAAATTAATGGCCATCCCGCATGGGGCTCCGTATGGTGTGTTAGCGCCCGTATGCTGACGTTACCCGTCGGAAGATTGAGCGCCACTGCAGGGACATCGCAACCAACAAGGCGACCGTCGTCGACGTCGTGTCCAACTCGTTCTGCGCGTCCGGCTTCCACCTGCCCAACGGCTCCTGGGTTGCCCTGGGCGGCAATAATCCCGTCTCGCCCGGCCCGGTCGACTACCATGGAGAAGGGCTCGACCCCACCTACCAGGACATGGACGGCCGCAACGCTCTGCGCATCATCACGCCCTGCACCGGAGACGTCGACTCGTTCACTGGCAACTGTCTCTGGTACGACGACCCGCGCGTGCTCTCCATGATGCGCAGGCGGTGGTACTCCACCGCGGAGGCGCTCGGCACTGGCGAGATCTTCATCATTGGCGGCATGGTCAACGGCGGCTACATTAACCGCCCCGGCCCTAATCCCAGCGATCCCATTACTCAGAACGCCCAGGCAGAGAACACGCTCGAGTTCTACCCGCGCCGCGAGGGCTACGAGCCCCAGGTCAGCCCGTTCCTCGTCAAGGCCGGCGGTCTCAACACCTACGCCCACGCGTTCCTGCTTAAATCCGGCAAGATGCTCATGCAGGCCAACATCTCCACCGTTGTCATCGACACCGACACGCTGCAGGAGACAGATCTGCCGGACATGCCCAACGGTGTCGTTCGTGTCTATCCTGCCTCGGGCGGTGTTGCCATGTTGCCGCTCACGCCGGAAAACAACTACAACCCGACCATCCTGTTCTGCGGTGGCTCCAACGCGTACACGGATTACCAGTGGGGTGGCTACGGCGGTCCCAACTGCAACAGCTGGGAGTTCCCCGCATCTTCGGACTGCCAACGCCTCACGCCCGAGCCTGAGGACGGCTCGCCCGTTGCGTACGAGGAGGATGACCAGATGATCGTCGGCCGCTCCATGGGCCAGTTCATCATCCTGCCCGACGCCTCGCTGCTAATGATCAACGGTGCTGCGAACGGAACCGCGGGTTACACCACTCGCACGCCGGACTACCCTGTCACTGCCGACCTGCCATTTGGTCTTACACTCGCGACGAACGAGGTGCTTAAGCCCGCGCTTTACTTCCCCGACAAACCCAAGGGCCAGCGCTGGAGCGATGCCGGCCTGCAGGCATCGACCATCCCGCGCATGTACCACTCGAGCGCGTTGCTGCTGCGTGAGTTTGCTTTATTTATAGTTAACGTTTGGGACGATCATACTGATGGACTGCGGGATCGGCAGCTGACGGATCTGTCTTTGTCGCGGGTAGCAACCCCAATGCCGATGTGGGCAATTCGGTTGGGTACAATGTCGTCTACCCCGCCGAGTACACGGCCGAGATCTGGTACCCGCCGTACTGGGGCAAGCAGCGCCCGGAGCCCACGAATCTCCCGACGGACTCGCTGACCTACGGCGGCGAGTACTTTGACATCAAGCTGAAGAACGGCTCGTATCCCGGCGCCGCGAACAGCGCCGCTCAGAAGACGAAGGTCGTGCTCATCCGCTCGGGCTTCACGACGCACGGCATGAACATGGGACAGCGCTACCTGCAGCTCAACAACACGTACACTGTTGAAGATAACGGCGACATCACGCTGCACGTGTCGCAGCTGCCGCCGAACCCGAACCTCTTCACGCCCGGGCCCGCGGTCATGTACGTCGTGACGAACGGCGTGCCGAGCATTGGCAAGCACATCAACGTCGGCAACGGGCAGATCGGCGAGCAGAGCCGCAACGCGCAGGCCGTGCTGCCCCCGCCCAAGCTGAGCGAGGCGCTGAAAGACCAGGACAAGGACGGCGACGGCGAGCCGGACAACAACGGCAAGCCGTCCAAGTCCTTCTCGCCGGGCATCCTCGTTGCCGCCGTCGCTGGCGGCATTGCGGCCGCCGCGCTCCTCGGCGGGCTCATCTTCTTCATCTGCCGCCGGAGACGCGCTGCAGAGCACCGCACGATCGGCGGCGCGCCGTTCGACTCGCACAATGAGGGCTTCGCGGGTGGCGCGGTACCGCCCGCCGGCTTCACGGGCCCGCCTGTTGCAACGCACGGCCTGCAGAGCTCGTACAGCGGCTATGGCACGCCGTACTCCGCGGCCGGGTCCGACATGAACCTGCCGTTCCAGCAGACGCGCAATTACGAGCAGCAGTACGCCGCGGCGCCCCCGCCCGGCGCAATGACTCCCAGCGGCGGCGGACACCACGCGTACGAGAGCAGCGGCGGCGGGCAGTACTACGACCCGTACCGTCGCTGAGCAGGGCGCTCGGACCCTTCGTCGGCGGTTGTGGATGTGGATGTCATGGACCACTTGATTTTTTCTTTTTGATTTGCAAAGTTACGATACGCATGGACCTTCATATACTCATCACGCACCTTTTTGTGGCTCTTACATTCTTTTGTCACTGTGGCATCCTATGCTTTCTGCGGGCGCGTTTGCCTCGCTGAACCTTTTTGCTGCTATCTACAATGTCACAATGTCCCAAATCTTCTCGGGCTGGCCGATATAGGGAATAAATGGACCATTTAATCGGAACGGGGCTCGATAGTCATAATGAGCTGATAACTCGAGCGAGGACGAGGTTACAGTACGATCACCGTCAACGCCGTCTCCATCCTCCTCGCCATCGCCTTCCTTCCTTCCTCCTCCCTTCCCTCCGCCGGAGCGCAGAGAAGCATCACAACGTCCCTGTTATCTCCGTCGTTGGCAGTAATGTCCACTCCTACACCAGCTTCCCCGAGCGCAAGGCGGCTGAGATCTTCGAGAACCTGAGGGACGCCGCTGCCGCGCGCATGGACGACCGCTACTCCGTCTCGAAGCTCGAGCAGCTCTCGCCGCACGGGAGCTTGTCGATCTCGTCGAGGACAAGCAGCCGTTCGTCTGGTGAACATACTCAATCCGGGCTTGTGTTCCGGGCGGCACGAGGATGTCAACCCAGCGCTGCATGCTGGCGCTGGTGTACGCTCCCAAGTTGCCCGCCTCGCGCGCCGCGCGCTCCTTTGCATCGTGGTCGACGGTCTCGTTCGGCTCGCCTCGCGTTGTCTGGCCATAGCAACATTAACCGAGCACCTCGCTGGTGCTGTCATCGACCACAACGATGCTCACGCCCGGAATGATACATTGGCCAAGCCATCCTCAGGCTCTCCATCCCACATTCCTCGCTGATACCATTTTGTATGTCCGGCGCAAACATTGGCAGCTGCTACCGGAGCCTGCAATACTTCTGATTTCTGTCACTAATACTCAGTAATGGCACTGAGACATTATTATCCCTCACGGTGACTATGATTGCTATCGGTCACATGACCGCCGTGAAGGGTGCTCAGATCACGTGACTCTGCGAGAAGATGCCTGCTTGGAATAAACATATACTGTAGTTGCGCGGATATGCTATACAGTATTTAATATTTTGTTGGCTCGTTGGACGACCACGGCTTGGTGACGGTCGGATGATTGGAGTCATTAGGCGCGCGTGGTTGGTACTCCGCATCTTACCTTCGTTCATCACCGCTCACCCTGCTCGCGATACATAAGAGCAAGCGCAGCCGGCACTTGACCGACCTCCGTACCCTTCCATAGTCATGCCTTATCAGCTCGCTCAGGACTCGACTGGCCAGCCTCATCAGCTTTCCGACCGGTTCCACGTTGCCCGGGCAAGCTGCAGGAACAGGTCCACATGTGGGCACAGGCAAGACGGCGTCGAAGAATACGCCGGCCGGGTTTTCGATGATGATGGCGCTGCTCCAAGTGTCTACGACGAGCCACAGTTTTGCGCCCTGTCGACTGAATTGCGTCACACCATCGGGGAGCCGGTGTTCTCAGACAGCCTTCACCTGGGTCGCATACAGACGGTACGCCCTGTTTTTAGCAGTACTTCCCCGTACTTATCTTCTTGAGTCAGGGCGCACCAATGTTCATGTCAGTCGAACTTTCAGACTACCAGGGCATGCGATATGAGACTGGGATGGCCATGCGAAAACTCGTTCCTGCTCTCACCGAGATCGAAAAGCTGGTCCAGGGCTGCTTGAACCTCCAACTTGCCTCCTTGAAGAACGACAAAGCTTTCATGCCCAACTTCAACGCAGTTCTGGCTATCGAGACTGAGCGCATCACGCCTCGAGTACTTACGTCCCGACCCTTCCACCGGCCTCGTCACGACCTAGAATCCTTATTCTGGGCCTTTCTGTGGGTTGTGGCACGCGCGCGCCCTTTGAATCCAACCGAGGCGCCAGACGAGAGAGATATCGACTACTTGACCCAGTTCTGCGACGACATGCTCCGTCAAATCATTTCTGATACGGCGGCCGACAGGCGCTCTGTTTTCCTCGAACATCGTGGTCACTTTCATGGACTTTTCCACCCCGATATTTCCCCAATCGATGATCTATTCGAAAACATGGCTTGCTACCTGTCTATCCCCTGGCATTACTACGAGCGACTTAACATGGTGGAGGTCAATCATGCTCATGTTGCATTCAGCCGCATGATCCTTCACTTCATCCTAACGGCCGACCAAAAGATTCTGGACATGCCATTTGATACTGGCCGTCCGAGGGACGTAAACTTTTTTGTGGGGTACAGCATGAAGGAGCGTATGGGGTCACTGCAAGCATCCTCCGTGACGCACTTCGCCTCATCTGATACAGTCTAACAAAGTTCACGTTGTTCGGTCCTTTGGGCCAATGTGGTACCCATGCCTTATAGTGTATGCCACATGAGTCTGGCCCCCTACAGTACTGTATGTCATCTCATAATTTAAACCGCATCTAGTTACGATTTTTCCATGCCTTGTAAAACTTGTGTGCCATCATAAGTTCGCTCAATATACGCTTGTGTGCGTGACGTTTAGGTTGAAGTTACGACGGAGTTTCACACGCCGCCAAGTTATGCGCCCGGTATTTGCCCTGCATCTCAAGAGCTCCAAATTTCTAGGCCAGATTGTGACCCTGTTATAAGCCTGTTTCTGGCCTTGCGCGCTGCTCATGGCTCATGTCGCGCCCTGTTGAACGGGACTTCTCGCGTGCTTTTGCTATTTACTGGCTCCCTACTTTCCACGACACATCCTCCAGCTGTTGGTCTCGACAGACTCGTCGCGTCTTGATACTCGCTCGTTCCCTCTATTCTATCTGGGATGCCGAACGTCACTGAGCGTAGAATGCATTGGTAATGCAGTAGAAGTCCTGGTCGACAACAACGCCCGTCGAGTGCTCCCCGGGCCGTTGAACTCGAGAAGGGCGCGGCCTCCTTCGCATTCCACTTTTCGTCACCTGATCCTGCCTTAAATCGCGGAACGTCATGAACTCGCATACTTCAAGGAACTATGGTCCGCACTGACACCACGCAACAACCATGTTAGCAATAATCTTCAGTCCGACCATTGCGTTGCTGCTCTCTCCCTGCGCCCGTGCGACCAATGACCAGCATTCGAGTCTTCCCAAGCAGGTGGTTGTGCGTCACAGCTCTGATATCAAAGACCCGTCGTCCACCCTACTGACGGCTGTCGCAGCGCGTTCCACCATCCTCCTTCGCCGCGCTAGGTGCAGATGGTCCCTTCCGCACCGAGCCGTTTGCGATATTCAACCCAACCAACACGACGGCGCCTTTCTTCCAAGTCTTCGACGACGGCTTCCTTGCTCTCCTCGGCCCGAAGGCTAGCATTGCAGTCGTTGCGTCCAATCCCGGCTTTGCGTTTGCCCACGAGGCGCCCGTTTTCAACGCCGCGACGGACGAGCTGTTCTTCGCAAGCAACGACGGTGGCGATTTGGGCTTCAGCGATATCGACCACAATAACCAGATCGCAAAAATCAGTCTGCGCGAGGCGGAAGCCGCGCTTGCGGCCAGCGGAGGCGAGTCCGTGAATGTTACAGTCACTAAGGTAGGGGTGCCCATCAGCATTGTGGTCTTCGTTTGTGAGGTTAACGTGTCCTGTAGCTAGATCTGCCGGACACAGTTCAGATGACGAACGGGGCCACTGGTCCTATCGACGGCAAGCTGCTTCTGGTAAACTCTGGACGTGGTGACCTGCCACCATCGGTGACACTGGTCGATATCCCCGCGCCGCACAACACCACTGTCCTGCTGGATAACTTTTTCGGGCGGCAGTTCAACTCGCTGAACGACGTTAAAGTGCACCCTACGAATGGCAAATTCTTCTTCACGGATGTCACGTACGTCCTTCATCGCCGGGTCTTGCTATTGTATGAATACATTGCACACGAGCTCAACGATGCGGGACAGGTACGGCTTCCTGAACCACTTCAGGCCGGTACCCGCGATGCCGAACCAGGTCTACCGCTTCGACCCTGTAACAAGTGCAGTGCGCGTCGTGGCCGACGGATTTGTGCGCCCCAATGGTATAGCTTTCGACGCGAGCGGTAAGAAGGCATTCATGTGGGCTTCCTTTTCGTGCTTTCACACCTCACCCGCACTGACTTCGCACAAATAGCACCGATACCGGAACGACGGGTGGTTTCTTGGGTAACAATGGAACTCTTCCTGCAACAATCTACGAGTTTGATGTGGACCCGCGCTCGAACGCGTTTTTGAATAGGCGCGTGTTCGCATTTGTCGACACTGGAGTCGCGGACGGCATCCAACTGGACCGCGACGGCAATGTCTATGCGGGATGCGGTGACGGCGTGCAGGTGCGTGTACTCATTTGTGTGACGGCGGCGTAGGTTGACAGTCTCAAAGGTCTGGAATTCCGAAGGCACACTGCTTGGAAAGTTTTTCATCAATACCGTCTCTGCAAACCTTGTGTTTGCAGGAGATGGTCGCCTCGCCATCCTCGGCGAGACTGCGATCTTCCTGGTGCATCTCGCGGCGAAGGGCTTCAGCCTGTCTGGACCGCGCTGACAACGATGTTTCCGAGTCATCCGTCCGCACAGATTGAAATTTCGTACGCTCCAACCGTATACATATGTGACACCGAGTCGTGTGTATAATGTTATGCACGCCTCGCAACTGGGAATGTGCTCATGGTTCCAGGGTATACAAGGGACCTTCGCTCACTTGTCAGAGACGCGAAGATGACGGTCAAGCTCGCGCTCGAGATCCTCCGTGGGATTATCAACGACGGGCGTGTTGGTGTCCGGGTCAAGCTGCGGCTCGGCTGGGACTGTGTAGCTGGACGTGGCGCCGTTCGCTGGCGCTTGCTCGTGGATGGGGCTCGCGATGATATCGTCACGGCTGGGCACCGCAAGGCTGTAACCGTGTCAGTGATGGACGACCAAAACCGCGCGTGTGCTACAACGTACGAATCATCTTGCGTGCGCTTCTTGCTGGCAGGCGCAGACTGCTGCCGGACCAGACGACGGAAGGCCATAACCTCGTCTACGATGAGCTTCTTCATGCCCTCCATCGAGTCCTCGTCCTCGAACGAGAAGTCGAAGATGCTCTCGCACGAGGGCTCGTAGAACTCGTCGTGCCATTGCGACAGGTACGGGTGCGCGAGCGCCTGCTCACACGTGAGCCGGCGTGCGGGGTCGAAGGCGAGCATGCGCCCGAGCAAGTCAAGCGCCTCGTGGTTCGCATTGCGGTACAGAGTTGAGAACGGCACGCGTGCACGGATGGGGAGCGAGCGAATATACTCCTGCGCACGCGGGGAGCCGATGCGACGTAGCGCGTCCTCAGTGGGCGTTCCGAGGCATTGCAGAATCTGGTTCAGCTGATCGACGTAGTCGCGGCCCTTGAAGATGGGCTTGCGGCCATGAAGCTCGGCCAAGATGCAACCGACGGACCAAATATCAATGGCTGTGGACTGGCCGAAGTGTCAGTATCCCAATGCGTGTTAATTGGCGAAGATGGCGCACATAGTTTCCGAAGCTAAGCATGACCTCTGGCGCGCGGTACCACCGGGTGGCGACGTACTCGGTCATCAGCGAATTCTCGGCGCCCTTGTCCATGGTGTTCGAGCGCGCAAGACCAAAGTCGCAGATTTTGAGCAGGCAGTCAGCATTGACGAGCAGGTTGCCGGGCTTGAGATCTCTGTGGATGACACCAGCAGAGTGGATATACTTGAGACCGCACAGGGTCTGGTAGATGAAACTCTGTCATGCCCGCGTCAGGTTGCAGTGATGAGAGCAAAAAGATGTGACGGACCTGATAGTGGGCGTCCGACAGGGGTTGCCCCGAACGGATCTAGACGGCGCTTAGCGACAAGGCGCGCACGACGACGGGATGCGCAACTGACAATCGCGTGCAGATCGGCCTCCATGAGCTCCTCGTAAAGATAAACTTCGCTGAAGTTGCCAGTGTCGTCGAACACGATGTCGGCATCTGCAATGCGAATTGAGCGCTCGATGTGACGGGTGTAGGGAGCACATAGGCGCACCGTAGAGGCATGTCACGTTACGGTGGCCACGGAAGTGATGGAGCAGTCTAGCGGCAAGCTCGCGATGAGTCCTGCATCTCGCTGCACCAACTTGGAGACGCACTTGATCTCTCGCAGGCAGCGCTTGGTCAGGATTTTCTGCACGCAGATGAGCATGCAGCGGTCAACGAGCACAACCCGCCGTACCTTGGAGTTGATAGAGCTGATTTTCTTGATTGCGCACCCCGCGCCAGAGGTGCGATGCTTCGCAGCAACGACAGCACCGTATGCGCCGCGCCCAACCTCCTTGGTGAAGATGTAGTCGGCATCGACAGTGAAGGTGCCGCTGAGCGCTTGGAATGAGTGCCGCTGAGGAGGAGCTGAGACGTTCGAATAGGCCATAGTGGGAAGAAGTAGAAGAACGGAGCTTAGATATAGACCGCGCAGTAATCTGGTTTGCTTTCAGGAGGCACCATGCAACGGCCATCATCCCCGTTGTCGGATCGATCTAAGCTACTCCGATCAAGTTATCAACCACGCCTTGCACGGCATTGCGCATCTGAACAGCCTGCGAATGCTGCGGCAGTCTTCCTAATGCGGAGTCCTCAATATTTCTAGGGATATCACAGACTTGAAGGGAAGACATTGGAAGACCGTCAGTTGATAGAAGAACCTCTCCCGATTCCCGAGAAATCTCTCGGCAGCAATTCCCTAACAGGATAGCGATTGTCTGAAAATCGCAGATCCTCCTACGGAAATAGGTGTACTTGGTCTGGCAGTTATGATCACAAACTCCTTGAATGGAAAGCAATGACATAATTCTGTCTCATCTTTGAGACTGAGCGCTGCCAGTGAGCGCTCAGCTCGAGATCTGAATCGCGTCCCGAGCGTCCCGGTGGCATCGTCTTACCGCCCTGGGGCCTTCCATTTGAAGAAATGTCCGGACTCCGAAAGGACAGTCAGATAAATCGGCTGTGCATGCTAAGGCTGATGGTTTGATGTTTCATAATGAACATAGGATCACAGCGAGGAGGTCAGATCAGAGGACCGAGGTGTGGATGTGTCAAGAAAATCAAGGACTAGTATAGACCTGGAAACTGGCAGTATCTTCTTTCTTTCCTCATGCAACATACGCGGTGAGAGGTCAATAAGGAGTTCTGTAAGATGCTGCACTAATTTTCTCAGCAGGAAACAGAGGACGGCCAGCCGGGAGGGTTCTCTGCCCGACGCCCGTGCGCCACTGAGCGGGATGCCACCCCTTGCTAGCCAGGCGCACGGCGCGAAGTCCCCGACACCTTATCGTGATTCTTATTTGTTGACAAGTGCCAGCCTGCACATGCGTCAGCTGTGTGCCTCTCAAGCACGTGACCTCCAAGCACGTGACTCGGCGCTTACACTCACATTGCATTGTGAGCATTCCAACAAGCCTCGGGAAGTAAGATCGGCACTAATTTTTCCATCTTACCATATCCCAAAGGAAATTAAGCCAAGCGCACGAAGATTGTATATGCTTGTCCAGTTTATTTTTCATTTTACTGCGCGAACTCAGCGCGACACGTGCAAATCATGCTATTACGAAGCTATTGGTAGTCAGAATATAGGTTTCCATACCCTATACCCTATCATTTGGGGACTTGGGGGTGCATTCTCTGATATCGTGATAGGAGGCCTTCGTCAGGTTATTGTACTGCGCCCGGTTGCTTGCAAATCTCGCCTTGCTCGATGCACGTGCCGCGGAAAGCACGGAGTGGGCGTCAGGTAATCTTGCCACTGAGATTATCCAAATGAAAAACTTCCTCGAGGCTAGCTGACGGTTGCGGGCCGGGGATCTCCTTGTGGCAACAGTACACACTGATTGGGTGGAAGTTGCCCTGTTTCTCTTGACCACAGCTTCTACGGCTGCGCGCAAGATAAACTTTATCTCATGTGACAGCGTCGGCATGCTGTGGCAAGGCTTCGATGACCAGACTGGGATCCATTCGGATCGAGATCCCGCCGAAAGCTCCTGTGGCAAAGGTCGTGCCACTCCATAGCTGAGCCGGCCGCCAGCACACCGGCCAAGATGGGTTGCATGTCCTCTACCTTGCTGTATGCAGTCTCAAGAAAGAGGGGCCAGATGGGTATTAGTGAGCATCGAATATAAGCGAGACTGCGTGAGAGATGAACAGTCGCTCGTCAAACGTGCTGCAGGATGTACAACCCACACGCTTCGTTCCAATCTGCGGCGCAGCCTCCCGCACAGCAAATTCCAGCCGCCCCCACGCCAGAATCGCCGGGGAAGCAGGCGTTGTGTTGCGCAGAAGTACAGGCCCACCGGCCGATCTGGACGCGCTGGGAGGCTCAATTCAACGCCTTCTTGGCGTGGCTCGAGCACAACGGCAAGCGGGAAGCGACGCACCCCTCGCAACTCGACCATAGCGGAGACTTGGAGTTCGTCATCAGGGTCACCACGACTGTGCGTCACGGATAGCCGGACTCGCGCCCGTGGCATTGACCTATTTGATAGATCAACTTCGGGCGGATGTGTGGCTACATGGACTACGGTCTGGTCCGCGCCGCCGAGGGCAACTACTTCCAGGGCATCCCGCCGACCTTCGCCCGCGGGCAAGGCTTCTTGACGAGGGCCGCGTTCAAGAATTATGCGTGCCAGAAGCATAATCTCTACTTCCAGCTCGACATCTTCGTCAAGTGAGCAAATTGGGTCTGACGGGGGACTCTTCATGGCTGACGGACGTTCACTTCCAGGCCGACCACGACGACCCCCGCACAGTGATAGTATGAACGCGATGAGGCTGTTTGTTGCTGCGCCTGATGTCAAGTACGTCCGATGTATTGAGTCTAGGGTATAAAAAGAGCATCAAATTCTTGTCTGGTATGGCCGATGACGCCAAAGGCGTCCTGCAACTGGCAGCCGAGATAGTCCAATTCATGCGTCACGCCTTGCATCGTCAAAGCGTACGCGAAGTATAAAAGCTGACGTGAGCCCGAGACTTGGCGGTTCCGCACCACAGGCAGGTCGCGCATCCTCGCAACCTGGCATTCCGAAAGCGCATCAGCAATGAGTACTGACGACGGGAAAATACGAAAATGCGTACGAGCTGCTGTCGCGCCGCTTCCGCAGCGGGAAGGTAGGGAGGAAGCGGAGCCTTCGTCCGGAAGGCAGACGAGAGCGTGGAGAAGTACAGGATGATGTTCCCCACCCTGCGAGCAGGATAAGCGCCGTATTTTACGCCCCCGAAGAATGAGCCCACATTTGCTTTCGTTCCTTATTCACGGGAACAATGAAGTCCCGCCTCACGCTCTGAATGTCAAGAGTAAGGGTCCCAATCTCACGCAGTTCTGCCTTTACGGGAAAAATCGTACCGTAAACCTGGCAGTAACAAAGAGCACAGACCGTCAATGACGAGCCCCCCATGACGCACAGAAGGGCGGCGAGACCGTGGGGAGGGGGGACGCACCATTCCTCCCGAAGCGTGACGCAGCGCATGCTATGCAGCTTATCCAGTATCTTCTGCAGGCTGGTCAAGATGGACCGATACAGCGCGACGGGGAACGGCCCCTTGAGACGCGGCTCGTTCTGCGCCTGGTTCAGCAGCACCTGCATCTGGATCAGCTTGATCTGCAGGTACAGCTCCCTGTCGCCCGCCAGTCAGCTTTAACGTCCAGTTGCCCCTTGGGGTCGATGGAAACACGGGGGTGCACCCTACGCACATCGCCATGAAATCGCCGATGGAATGGCTGAGCTCGACATGGCCGTCGCGCGTGAGCGGCAGAAGCGAGCGGCGCGAGTCGTAGTTGTCGTGTGCCAAGCGCGGCCGCTGTCCCACGTTGGCGATCGCATCCTCAGAAGCGGAGTACGACGCGACGAGGCGAGTATACAGCCAACCCATCTCAAGGCAGAACCTGAAACGAGGGACCCACGCCCAGAGAGTGTGAGATGAAGATTAACAAAGCAAGCCAAGTCAGCTGAGCGCCAGACCACGCGAAGGACGCAGTACGCACTCGCTCAGCTTCTTCGTCAGCTCGCGCCGCGCCTCCGTGGGCCACCAGAACCGGCTGACGAACGCCGCCCAGAGCACGCCGGCAATGACCGCGGCCGAGCGCTGCAGCGCGATGGACGGCGCGGTGATGCCCTCCTCGCGCATGTTGTAGCAGAATAGACACGTGAGGTTGTAGGTCAGCAGCACGAAGCGCCCCGAGGTCGCGTACGTCGGCATGCCCACGATCACGTAGAAACACGGGAGGGCCCAGAGGAACCCGAAGATAGCAAGGATGACAGGCTGCGTGGAGAATAAAGAGTAAACTGCTGCTGCCGTGGCAGCTCCAATACTGCATGCAAAACATAGCTCAGTGAGATGTTGAACAAGGAGCATGAGACTCACAGCGTTCCAAGCACACGATGGAGGGAAAGGAAGTTCGTCTGTGCGAAGATTAGATGCAAATTCACATACGAAAACGACACGACGTACGCCACCAATGGTGGGGGTCATAACAACGAAAAACTGCACATAAGTCAGGACCTCCAATCCATACTTCACACCCAGTGTTCGCCACACACCGAGATGAGGGCCCACTCGCCCTTATACTTGACGAAAAACGGTCTTGTCGGGTCGTAGAAAGCAGGCGCGGCCAAAATGGCGAGCGCGATGCCCGTCTTGAACGCGTATTTCATATCGGGCTCGCGCACGCGCGACGCGACGGTCCATATCGTGCGCTTCACGCGGTTCCAGAACGACAGGCTCTCGCGCGGCGGCGTCTGCGCCGTGTTGGGCGCGTGCGGCTTCACGCGCGGGAACACCGCCGCGGCGCCGCGCGGGTTGCCCGGGCCCAGGTTCGCCGCGTGCATTGCTAGACACTGCAGTCAGCGTCAGTCGCCCAATAACAGAAACAAAACGCACAAATCCGCCTGCGCAGCCCCGGCCGTCCATTCGCCACGCCCAACGGGATGCCAAACTCCGGCGACCTCAACCACCTCAACAGCGGCCAGCCCGTCTGCCGCGCCAGCGCCTCCTCCCTTGCGCGGATGCGGCGCATGACATGCCCGAGCGTGACGATCTCCCTCGCAAACTCCTGGAACGTGAACACGAACCAGTACACGAGGAACAGGCTCTCCTCGGCCGGCGCGGTCTCCCGGACGTCGTGCTCCTCGGCCATGGTCGAGCGGCGGTAGATGCGCAGGATGGCCTGGTTCGACGTCGAGTCGAACGTGAAGAGCGCGCGGTCCAGCAGCTGGTTCGCCGCCTCGAACTCGGCCGCCGTCGAGCCGCTCGCCTCCGGCCGCCGGCGGAACGCGCCCTCCATCTGCTTCAGCGCCTGCACGCACGCGTTCTGCAGAATCGCAGCAGGCATCAGCCTCGTTTCTCCCAACTTTCAGAGTAACGCGGAATAACGCACCGACAGCGCACTAAGCGGGCCGTCCAAATCGTCCACAAGCTCCGCAAAATCCGCCGCAAGCTCCTTGGCCGCCTCGTCCCCGCGTTCCTCCGCGCTCCTCGTCAGCTCGCTCTGCTGGGTGATGCCGCTCCTCAGACCTCCCAGATGCTGCGCGAGGCGGTTGAGCGCGTCGACGGCGTCGTCGTACATGCCGCCCGCGTCGCGCATGCGCGAGTCCGCGAGCCACTCCGTCTTCGCCTCCGCGAGGTTCTTCTTGAGCGTCGTGAAGGACGCCTGGTGCGCCTCGACCGCGCGCGAGAGGTGCGCGCGCGGCTGCGAGCCCTCGCGCAGCAGGAAGGAGTCTGTTAGGATGGCGAGGATCGTGGAGAACGAGTCGAGCGTCTTTGTTATGTTTGCTCTGGGAAAGGAAAATGTGATTAGGACAGCTCGACACGATTTGAAAGTAATTCTCACTGAAGTTGGTGAGTGGCGGATTGCGGCCACAAGACGAGGCAGATAATGTTGGAGATCGATGCGCCCAGTGCTACATGAAAAGCGATCTGGAGTAGAACACCGACGCCGCCCTCCTTGACGACGCTGTCGCGGATGAGCTGCACATGGAGCAAGTTACAGAAATACTCACACAATGAAGATGATGATGGAAATCATGCTGCAAGCTGTAGAAAGGATGATATGAGAAACCGTGAAAGATAATCTCCGCGAAGACTCGCCTGTGTTATACGACGGCTTCTCCATCCACACCTTCGACCACGAGATGAACACGAACGCGCCGGCGATCCAGGTGAGGACGAGGAAATCGGCGAGCCACTCCCAGCCGGGCGAGAGCTCGAGCGGCCAGAAGGTGGACATGGACCCGAGGCAGACGAAGGCGGCAAAGACGAGGCCGGCCATGCAGAAGAAGTCGGCTTCCATCATCGCGCCGACCGTTTTCTACATGATATCAAGCATCGACGTCACCGTCACCGTCACCGTCACCAGCGGGGAGCGGACGCACCGCAGGGTTGAAGTACACGCTCCTGCGGAGCCGGTCAGCGCAACGAAGCTAATAGGCGCCGGGCGACGCACACGGTGGCGACGAGGTGCCCCTGGAGCGAGGGCCCCTCCTTTCCGCCGATGAGCCGGGCGAGCGCGGGCACGAACGTGAACAGCGAGCCGACGAAATACGCGATGGCGCATTTGAGCACGTTGCGCTGCAGCGTCGAGAGCGTCGGGAACGCGCTGTACGCCGACGCCGGCGACACGCGCGCTTCCGGGGGCGGCGGCGGCGGCGCGCGCGGGCGCGGCGGCAGCTCGTCGGGCTCCTCGGTGATGTTGGACGCCGCGGACGACGACGCGGACATGTGCGCGGGCAGCGAGAGCGACGCCGACATCGACAGCGACGCCCTGCTCGGCTTGCGCGCGACCTCGTTCTGCATGACCTGCTCGAACAGCGTCCATGGCTGCTCGTCGCCGCGCCGCTCGCTCAGCCGGCTGATCCTGCTCGACCTGTCGCTATGCGGGATCGACCGCGACGACAGCGACCGCACCATCCCGGGATGCGCCATGCTTGCGGGCGACGTAATGAGAGACACGACAGGCGGAGTTTCAATCCCGCGCGCACGTGCGACGCGCCATGCCGGAATGCCCAGCATAGGCCCTTCCTATCGAAAGAAATGGAGAAATGCAACCGATCGCAACTCTCGGCCATATTTGATATGATTTAAGTTCGAATAGCGAAGCTTTTCGTCGACCGGGGCTCGCAGGAACTGTCAGCATTCATCGTGAGGTCTCCTCATGTGAGATTCGCAAGACCTCCGTGTGTAAAGATGCCGTGCGTATCTTGCGTTTCTCGAAGCCGCTTGGAAATAACACATGTTGGTGGCAAGCTGAAGCACATCCTGCAATGGAAATAATAACCAAAAATAGTGACAGCCGAAGATTGGGACGACGAGCTGCTCCAGCTTCTCAGCGAGTTGCCCCGAAAGTCAGACCATTGAACTCTACGAAAGATACACCAACAGAAGTTTCATTTATGGAAGAACTGTGACAGGCGCTGTTACAGTACAAGTCTTTACTATTTCAGTGGGAACACACAACAGCAGTACAAAGAGTCGTAGTCGTCGAAACGGAACATTCGGTGTGCGGGGGTGTCTTAAGGCGCCGCAAGGACGGTCTGCATGAACTGGTCGTAGTTGATCTGGATCCATCCCGACCGCTGCGTGTCGAGGCGCTGGAAGCTCTCCGTGAGCTGCTTGATGACGACGCAGCAGCGCACAAAACTACAGTGCACCCCAAAACCAACACACAGTGCGCGTTAGTCTCAGAATTCAAGGAGGGAGGAGGCAGGGGGGCTGAGGACGCACCGGTCGAAGGTGATGCCAGGCGGCGGGCCGTACCCGCCCGGCGTCGGCGCCGTCGCTTTGATATCTCACCGCGTGAGAACGTAGCAGATAAACATGGAGGATAACGCGGGTGGATGCGCGACTCACCGTACTTGCGCTCGACGAGCTGCAGCGTCTGCGGCGACAGGTTGAACCCGAACTGGCTCAGCGCCGCGGCCAGCTCGCCGCCGTCGATCGAGCCGCTGCCGTCCTGCCAGTATGCAAAGCGTGAGCGGTCTCGCTACAGTGCGTCCAGGTTGAAGCGCACCCTGTCGAAATGGCGGAACACGCTGTACGAAGCGGGACCGGTTCGTTAGCCGCTGAACTCGGAAGGAGAGGAGGAAACTGTAACGCGAACGCAAACGCACTTCTGCCAGTCCTTGATGTACTTCCACAGTCCGGAGAACTCGTTGAACGTCACGGTGCCGCTGCGGTCGACGTCGAAGATGGTCATGAGCAGCTTGACGGTGTCCTGTCCGGCGTGTGAGACACAGGCGGCACAACCGCAAAAACAAACGCACAAGATCGAATGCTGCGTAGGAATTCAGCATCAATTCCAGTACTTGCTTGTATGCGCGGGAAGAAATGACGCACGCGACCAGTCTCCATTCACAAGCGCCTGCTGGAGCTCGCTCGCCGAAATATGGTTGCTGCCGTCGGTATCGACGGCCTTGAACCACTGCCAGAGCCTACAGACACACGAGTTCTCAGCTCCCAACCATCACTCCATCCCGCGCCGTCACGTACTGGGGGTCTGCGCCCGGCGGCGGCCCCGCGGGCGGCGGCGCAGCGAACCCGCCCGCCTGGTGGCCCGGCGGCGGCGCGCGGCCGTATTGCTATCGTCGTTGTTGATAAGGGCAGCGTCGCGTGGAAGGTGTGCATGGTGAAGAGAGCCAGGGACGACGCGAAGCCGATGTGCGTGGATGCCGATGCGCAAGGGTGGGCGGGACTCGGTCAGCTTCCCAGCTGCAGAGTCAGAGTCAGATCTCAGATCAGGCGTACCTGGGGGTTGTATCCGTAACTCATCGCAAGTACAGTAGGGGGTTGCTGTGGGAGCTGCCTGCGCCGCTATAAGTACCTGGCACTTGCGCGGACGGGACTCACTTGCAGTGGCCGAGGCTGTATCGGAGAGTTGCCGAGGCTGTGACGTACCTATACTTATGCGCACTGCTTAGCCTTTTGCACCGGAAGACACTGCAATGCAAAGTCTCAGGTACCCGTGCATTCGTAAACCCGGCAGCCGAGCTCGTCGTGCATGCAATCCGCCTTTCCCGCGTCTGAAACCGAGCTTGCAGGGCATTCCCGAACTCGACCTTATATCGATCCAGGCTATCGCGATGAGCTGGCACATCGGAGGTGGCTATCTTTGTGCCAGGAGAGTCCACGGTCCTGCGTTGAGAAAACCGTCTTTTCTATGCGAGGACAGGTCAAGGCGGCTTCAGAACCTCTGAGGGACCGGGGACAGGAAGATTGAGGATGTAAACCAACGCCAGGGCTGGTTTTGCTAGCGCTCCTGCATTGAAGCAGCGCTACAAGACAGCATACACAAGCACATTCTCACAACTACGTATACATCATCAACGAAAGGATTGATCGGAGCACCTTGAAATCCAGCCACGGCAACTCAACAAAGTCGTCCTCCATCATTGGCACGAACTTTCGCCAGGAGCTCTCCCTTCCTCCTTAGCCGCAGCGTAATATTATAGTCAATGATCATATACGTCCCCTTAATAGCCTCAACATGGCCCGCCTCGCAGTCGGGGTACGTCGCCCAGTGGCTCTCGCGCCTGCTGCGCTGCTTCCAGGTGCCGCCGCAGCCGCCGAGGCAGCGGTACGTCTGGCGCGACTGGTACGGCCCGGGAGGCGGCGGCGGTATATCGCGCAGGATGTCGTCGATGCGCGCCGAGACGCGCTTGCCGGGCGCTGCGAAGTGCAGAGAGGCAGCGTACGAGCGGGGGCGTTTCGGAGGAGTCCTGACTTCGGTCGGCTCATGAGGATGGCTTGGGTGATAAGGAGACGGCTCTGCTCCCATAGGGCTGACCCTTGGGTGTGCGAGCTTGCTGGTCGGAGTTGGTGCTGCACGCGAAATTGATTGGCGCGGGTCACGTGCGCACTTCGGATTCACGACTCGGAGAACTCACATCTGCTCCCACGGGATCTCACGCCTGGGTACGACTCGTCTTCCTGACCTGCCCTGTCAACGCGTGGACATGCGAGGGGGTAGACGTCGCTGTCGCTGGCTATGTCATGCACTGGCGCGGGCAGCTGTCCAGCGCTGTCGCTCGCGGGAGGAGTCCGTCTCAGTCTGGCGGCGAGACCTTCCATGACATGGGCTTCCCGAGTGGGAGTGGCACCGTCGACGTGGGGGTCTGAGTCTTTATGTGCTGCTGATGGTGCGCGAATCCTTCAGGGCGCTCCGCCAATCCGATCTTCGTCCCGTGACTTCTGTCCGCTTCCAGTACCTAAGTACACGCTCGACTCGCTCCAAGTCAACCCTCTCGTATCATTGCTCAAGCTCACAAGATGATATGCCGATGCATAGATGCATAGCTATTTTTCGCTATCGTCGCACATGGCGCGCATCGGTATCGGTATCAGCTGGCTCAGCCACATCTCCGAGTCCGAGTCCATGAGCATCACCGTGACTGGAGCCGTGACACCTCCATCGACACCTGCACGCGCTCCTTTCCTTCACCATTCACTGAGCTCGCCGACCCAAAATGCGCTTCCTTCTGCCAGCCTCCGTCTTCATCGCCGTCGCAGCCTCTCCAAGTCCCAGCATACTCTCAGGCTCGCCGGTGCTGGGCCCGACGAGCCCGCATCTCGCGCAGTGCCTGCTCAGCGCGCCGGCGTACACGTTCAGCTGCGAGAACACGACGGCGGTCAACACGTGCTGCGTGCCGACCCAGGGGCTCGTGCTCCAGACGCAGGTACCGACGCCCATCCCTCTTCCCGTGTATCTACGCGCATTCTGACTGCCAGTGGTGCTTCACGCTGTAGTTCTGGGACACGTACACGGGCCTGGAGGCGCAGGGCCAGAAGCTGCCTAAGAAGTCGTGGACTATCCATGGTGCGTCAATAATGCGTTGAAGTCATTAATATTCTAATTCGCGTTGGTTTATGTTCAATCTTACGTAGGATTGTGGCCGGATAACTGCGATGGTGCGCCATCTCCTTCGTGTTTTCGCGCGCGCAAAGAGGAGCTAACTGGCTCTGATAGGCACCTATGAGCAGTATTGCGACTTCAGCAGGCAGTACGACCCGAAACCCGAGTAAGCATAACTTCGACGCGACCCCGCGCCCGTTGACTGTTCTGCTCAGCCCGCCGGTGCTGAACAACGTCACCGTGCCGATTGTACAGGGAGTCAAGCTCGACGAGGTCATCAAGAGCGTGAGTGAAGAGTGGACGGTCTATCCGCTGGCGCTGTCGAACACATAACTGACGAAAACGCGCTTCAGTTCGGCAGGTACGACCTTCTGAAGTACATGAACACGTTCTGGGTCGCGCAGGGCCAGCCGAACCCCGAATTCTGGGCGCACGAATGTACGTTCCAATGGGCTTTCCACACGCAACAGTGTACTCACGTATCGTATGCGGCACCCAGTCTCCAAGCACGCGACCTGCTTCTCGACGTTCGACACCAAGTGCTACAGCAACTACAAACAGCACGAAGAAGTGATCAACTTCTTCGACACGGTCGTGCAGGCGTACAAACAGGTGCGCGCGCGCGTCCTCACTTTCCCAATTTCCTGCCCTGCCCACAATATTGAATCCTTATGGCGGCAGTATCCCACCTACACCTTCCTCGCGGCGCACGGCATCGTCCCGTCCAACAGCACGACCTACACCCTGCGCGCGGTGCTGGGCGCGCTGGAGGCCGCGACGGGCGCGACGCCGCACGTCGGCTGCGGCGCGGACGGCCAGCTCAACGAGGTGTGGTACTACTCGCACTCGTTCGGCGCGCCGCAGCTCGGCGTGCTCAAGCACCTCAACACGACGTTCGGCGCGACGTGCCCCGAGACCGGCATTCGATATCTCTTGCGCGCGCCGGGCAGCGAGGCTTGAAGCTTGGAGCTTGGAGCTTGGAGTGGAAAATACTTATTTGCGCGTGAGGACGTGCACGCTGGAGCCTGGAGGTTATTGTTGTTGTATATTGCAGTGCATAGTGCTGCGATTATATCCACACATTCGTTTGCGATCTGTTGTGAACTCTCGGGCGGGGTCGCACGTTGGAGGCCCGGGCGAAGCTATCGGTGGGGTGTGAGAAAACGGTGTCTAAGCATTGCTGGAGCGCAATATGGATACAACTTGGACAGATATGAGTGTAGTGTACTTTTCAGTGAAGCCCATGAAGAAAATCGATTAGATCCACGGTCGCGAGGTCTTGACGCGGAAAGCAAAAGTATCCAAATTGTCATGTCGAAGCCTTCGGCGCGCCCTCGACAGGACCGTGCTCGTCCGGCGCACCGACATCCTCCGACGGCACAGTCTCCTCGGTATCCTGGGGCGCAGGCGCCTCCTCGAGGTCCATCTGGTCGACAAGCCATCTCGCGCCCTCGTCCCAGCCGGCGAGCTCGGCCTCGGCGAGCGGCGTGCGGCCCGCCTTGTTCTGCGCGTCGATGAGCGCCGCGCCGCCCGCGCCGACGAGCTTCTGCGCCGCGCCCAGCTGCGCGTTCAGCGCGGCCCAGTGCAGCGGCGTGCTGCCCGCGTTGTTCGCCGCGCCCAGCAGCGCGGCGGGCACGCTGCCCAGCAGCAGGTCTAGGATATCTTAAAATTCGCGCGCACCGGTCAGTTCAAGTTGGATCGGGGTGTGGGGAGACGGCTGGGACGGGGACGCGCCTGTGTGCCCGTTGGCGGCGGCCATGTGCAGCGCGGTGTTGCCGTTCGCGTCGCGCGTCTCGGCGAGCGGCTGCGCGCCGAACTTGGCGAGGAAGCCCTGGACCTCGTCCAGCTCGCCGTAGCGGCACGCGTCCAGCACGTTCTCGAGGTCGTCTGCGCTCGGTGTGCTCATGGCTGGGAGCAAGTGGCGCGGCGATGTCCGATCGCTGCTCTTGACCTCTGGCAGGCATGCCTCACAGAATGCCTAGCATTCCACTACGCGTTCTTCATGTTTTCTGCTGGAGATCACCAGGGCGGCGTTCCATACGAGTGCTAGCCTCATGAGCGCGTTGGAGACTTGGCGGCTCCCAAACTGGTTCTCGGCGCGTCGTAGCGCAACGTGTGCGCTATATCTGACAAGCCGGCTCTCCACCACGCATTTGACAACGACAAGCACAAAAGGCGCGGTCCGGACATTCAACACCCCGCCTTTTTTCTCCCTCAGGCTCGCGATGTCCTTGGGCGAGCCCATCCCCGCTGGCTCGCACCACAGCCTCTCGGTGTCTCTGCCAGAATGGCAAGACAACGTCGCGTATCAGGAGGGCGAAAAACGCGTCCTGGACCTCTTGCGGACGGGATATCCGCGGTTTATCATCCACGCGTCGATAAAAAAGGTGCTGCCGCACCCCACGCTACAGCGCACGAGTAGTTGACCTCTTCTCACAGATGTCTGCCATTATGGAAGCGCGCGAAGGCCGGCCAGGAGAGCGCTGCTTGCCCTTTTCAAGCGAGAGAATCGCAGTTGCTTTGAAGGATTTCTGCTCATCACTGCCGTCAGACGGGGAAAATATTCGGATAGTCCCCCTCGACCTTGGCCCTGCACCGTCTCCCTCCGACATAAGCCTGTGGATTGTCTTCTTTCCCGGGGAGGTCCTCCCGCGCGCCAAAGAATTCTGGCAGCACGCTGGCTGGGGCATGTCGAGCAGACTTGCGGATTTCGTCATTGCCCGCCTGGAGGCGTTACGATTTGGCGCTGGTGAATACAGCGGCAACGATGCCATCCCTGACCCATCTGCTGCGCAGCTTGCGAAACAGGTTCTCCGGGAGCGACTGGCTGCAGTGGTGAAGAGCGACCCGCCTCCAGCACGTACAACTCGCGCTGCACCCCAAATTGGCACCATGCCCGTCGCTCCTCATGATGTGTTTCTCTTCCCATCCGGAATGGCGGCAATCTGGAGTGCCCATCAGGCTGCACTCGCTATCCCGCAACGACAACGCCTCAAAAGCGTCTGCTTCGGGCATGTACATTGAAAACGATCGATTGAACAACCTCCTCTGACTCACAAACTTTTGCAGCTTCGGATACACCGATACCATCAAAGTCCTCACAAAGTGGGGACCGGGTTGTCACTTCGTCGGCACCGGTGATCAGCACGACTTGGCTGCCTTGGAGAACGTCCTCGCGAGCGAGCCAGTCCTCGCTCTGTTTTGCGAAACGCCCTCCAACCCTTTGCTCCGCTCCGTCGACGTCTCGCGTTTGCGCGCACTTGCGGACCAATTCGACTGCTTGCTGGTCATCGACGAGACGATCGGGAACTTTACCAACGTCGATGTATTGCCGTATGCGGATATCTTGATGAGCAGCCTCACGAAGGTGTTCAGTGGCGCGCAGAATGTCATGGGTGGAAGGTAAGTAATAAGGTCCACTTTAAAACTGCTAGACATGCTGTGCGAGTCCTGATTATCATGAAGTCTGATTCTTAACCCCGACGGACGGCATTACGATGTCCTACGCGCCTCACTGCAGGATACGTTCGAAGACCTCTACTGGCACGCAGACGCGATCCAGATGGAGCTGAACTCGCGCGACTTCGCCCATCGCGCACACATCATCAACCGAAACGCCGAGCAGCTCGCGTCCTTCCTCCTCTCTTACACCGACGCAACCAGCCCTCTCAAGCACGTCTACTACCCCAAATGGGAGACCCGCGAGCTCTTCGACGCCGTGCGCCGAGTCTCACCTCTCGAGCAGTGCGAGCCCGGCTTCGGCGGCCTGCTGAGCATCACATTCCACACCGAGGCCGCCGCCCGACGATTCATACACATTCGTGTTCAGCTGGCCCAAAGGACGCCATGCAGGATGTGGCTAATTCGGGCCGGTTGGTCCGAGGTAGGGAATCAGCTGTCATTCGGAACCTGACCGAAGACATCCTCTTGCCTTGACGATCCTCTGCTGCACTATCCAGAGTCATACAGTATAGCTATGCGTATAACGCCTCTTCGGGCTTCAGTCTGCCTGAGAACTTGCGGGACTGCTTGCTGCTCTCTACGGTCGCTGGATACCTAATCGCGCTATTCCCATGTTGCGCGCCCCGCATGCCAGTTCTTTGACATCCGGCGGCACAGGTCCCGTACATCCATAAAACCCGCCTGCGCCTCATGACTGCGAGCCTGGTCTTGCATCTTATCAGCCATGTCCGTTAAGCTGGGCGAAATGATCCCTACTGGCTCTCTCCATAATCTCTTGTTTTCCTTGCCGACATGGCAAGACAATGTCGACTACAAAGAGAAAGAGGGCTACATCCTTTCTCTCGTGCGCGCGGGCTATCCGCGGTTTGTTTTTCATTCGTCGGTGAAAGAGGTATTGCTGCTGGCGTTCGTAAGCTTCAGTGCAAAGTTGACCACCCGCGCCAGCTTTCGACCTTGCTGGAAGAACATGCCGCCCAGCCTGGCGAGCGCCGTCTTATCTTTACGAGCGCAAACATCGCAGCAGCTTTCCGCGCCTTCTGTGCTCGTGATACAGCGAGTCCGCTGAGCTCGCCCATCCGGGTCGTCCCAATCGAACTCGGGCGCTTGTCCTCGGCCTCCTCGACAGATATCCACTTGCACGCCGTCTTTTATCCTGAAGAGGTCGCGTCGCGCGCCAGGACCTTCTGGATGCTCACTGGTTTTGGCGTTTCTCCACGGATGGCGGATGTCTGTCTCGCTCAGCATTCCGGCTCTGCACCCGATTTTGCGGCATTGAATGTGGCTGGTCAGCGTGCCAAGAGGGTCACGCGCGAGCGCATAGCGGCTGCTATGAAAAGCGACGCAGCTGAAGGGACTCTGAAGGCTGTTGCGCTCGATGACGTGTTTCTCTATCCATCTGGAATGTCTGCAATCTGGTCTGCACATCAGCTCGTACTCTCAACGCGTCCCGAAGGAAGGTGCATCTGTTTCGGGTGAGTGATTCATCAAATCTGACGGGACTGTGCGCATGCACCCTAACGAACGTTGCAGATTCGGATATGTCGATACGTTCCAGGTTCTGAAGAATTGGGGATCTGGGCACCATCTCTTTGGAGCGGGAGACGACAAAGACCTAGAAGCTTTGGAGAGTCTTCTTTCCGTAGAAAATGCGACAGTCCTCCCAGTGCTTGCCCTCTTTTGCGAGTCTCCATGCAACCCGCTATTGAGGTCCGTCGACCTGCCTCGCCTCCGCGCGCTGGCGAATCGATTCGATTTCATCATGGTCATCGACGAGACGGTCGGGAACTTTACCAACGTAGACGTGCTGCCGTACGCCGACATCGTGATCAGCAGCCTGACCAAGGCGTTCAGCGGCGCTCAGAACGTGCTGGGCGGAAGGTATCGTGCATCTAGTTGCAAGAAATCCGGCCATTTGAATCTAACCTCCTTCAGCTTGGTTCTTAATCCAAACGGACGACACTATACTGGCCTGCGCGATCAACTAAAAGAGTCGTTTGAAGACTTATATTGGCATGAAGACGCGATACAACTGGAGCTCAACTCTCGCGATTTTGTGCACCGCTCCCGCGTCATGAGCAAGAATGCGGAAGCCGTCGCCGACTTTCTGCATGCACAGTGCGGGCCCGATCGAGTGCTGAAGCATGTCTATTACCCCAAGTGGGAGAGGCGAGAGCTATACGACATCGCCCGCAGGCCGGGCGGTGGCTTCGGAGGACTGCTTAACATCACGTTCAACGACGAGCGTGCAGCCCGTGCGTATTTTGACGCTCTTCCGTGTTACAAAGGGCCGAGTATCGGGACGAACTTCACGCTCGCATGCCCGTACACCATCATTGCTCACTATTGGGAGCTTGACTGGGTCGCAGAGCACGGCGTGGAAGTTGCTAGCGTGCGCATGAGTATTGGTTTAGAGCATGCCGACACAGTGTTGGATTACTGTCGCATCGCGCTGTCTGCTGCAGTGGAGGCGGTCAGATCATGATTGGTGCGAGCTGAGAACGACATGATTCACAGATCCTCAACTAAATTTATTTTCAGATCCCGTTATCCTTCGTTATTGCACGGTGTGAGCATGTCTTTAGTGTCTATGAAGGGGCATTTGTTCTCGAATGCTTCATGTCAAAGCTTCCGAAACTCCGATCTTCGTGCTCAAACGCTCCCTTGCCTTGGCCCACAACAGTATGCGGCGCCCAAGCGGCGCCTTGACCATATTCATACTCCATCAATGCAAGGGAAGGGGTCTTCTGCACATTGCAACAGGTCTGCTGCTTGCGCGTTCGGCCTGTTCAGCCTCGCCGTGTCATGCCGTTGGACGCAAGGAGGCTCTGAGCTAGTTGTCTTAACCACCTTTACAATGGAAACACTACCGCTTGCTATTTGCTCTTGCTGGGCCGCATTCTGTCTGCTCCTGTATGCTCTGAGTCTCCTTGTGCCTGCACCGTCAAATAGGCTCTGGCTTTCGCGTAGGTACAAGTTCGACGTCATCATCGCCCTGGCTCTGCCCCTGCGCATCGAAGGGACAGACTGCTGGATCCTCCGTGTCTCTCTCCCATTCCCAGTACGTCGTCGTCGCCAACAAACCAACGAAGACCATGCTCTTGCTCCGCGACTGGAAGGTCGATCTGACAGCAGCAGCCTTCGAGCTCCTGGGAACATGGTATGCTTGACCTCATTGAGAGCTTGAATTGACGTTTTCTTGATGCAGCGTATTCCTCATACTAAGCCTCGGTACCGCGCAATCAGTGACCTACCTCAACACCATTGTCAGTCTCCTCATTGATATTGAGCCATGGATCACCGCTTACTCAGTGGAAACAGCTCGACTCCTCAGCCGGAGCCTCGAACACAGCTGACTTCATGTACATCTCAGCTGGTTTTGGTCTCGCCCTACTCGTCGCAGCATGGCTTTTCTTTCGCGTATCGGGCGCTCTATTCAACCCAAATATTTCGACGTCCCTCCTCCTTATCGGTGACATTACACCGTTCCGATATATTCTCTATGTCACTGCGCAGGTAAGCGCAGGACTGTCGCATTAGCAGCGCGTTCACGATGTCCTCGGCAGCTCATCGGCAGTATCTGCGCGGCTGCTGTCGTCCAAGCCCTCATGCCGGGTCCTCTTTCCGTGAACACAGTCCCAAATCCTCTTGTAAACCGCGCACGCGTATCTGAAGCTCCACGAGTCTCAGCCTCGCAGACGGTGGATGCCCTCGGAATCGGGATATGCAACGACGTCGCCAGGGAAGCTGTGGCAACTTGTACGCAACTGCCACTGGCCTACAAGTATCGCGGTACTTGCGCTACTTCCTGTGTGCCCGGGGGGTTTGTCATTCCGACTCTATGGAAGCGATATCGTACTCTCACCACTGCGCTTGTGCACCGCCGGCAAGAATCGAGCAGCTGATTTCGACTTCAACTTGCACATATGCGTTTGCATTTATTACATAGATGGTACAGTACATGATGAGTTTCGTATTTGCTTGATACTCAACTAATGCTTCCGCCCCTGCTTCTTGCGCTTGCCATCTATCTTGGCACCAGAAGCAGTGACCAGCTCATTGAGCCCGCCAGATTTCACCAAGGCGCGGAACGCGTCCATCGACCGGATGGGGACACCACCGATTATTGCCACGGGGAATTGATTTGTGCCAGTGAGGCGCTCCAGCAGCGGCCGCACGACAGCGGCGTCAGCTGAAGACGTTGGTGAGTACAGCGAAAACCTGGTGTAGGAGCCTGTACTCACCACGTTGGTCGACTTCGAAAATGGTCGGATCCGGGTATAGGTTCAACTGCTGAATGACGTCCTTCACTTCACGCGACTCAGGCGGATTGCCAGTTTTCAACTGTGCATCGCAATGGTGAACAAACTGAAAATTCAGCTGACGGGCGAGAAAAAAGCGCACCTCAGACAAAACGACCACTGGGTTCATCCTCCATGCATCGCGCACGGCCTCCTGCACCTCCTCGCGCATGCTCTCCTCGCGGGGGTCAAATCCGAGAACGAGGTCGGGGTTCAGGGGCTGCATAGGGTCGACGTTCGCCGGGAGGGAGTTGCTCGCGAATGCAGCCATGAACCCAATCAACGCTCCCAGCTCCTCTGCGGGCGTGGCAAACTGGAAGTCCGAGCGCTTATGTTCGCCGTTCGCTGTGCTTTGCGGCATGGTGCGCCGCTGGATAGGCCGGATGTTCTGGGGCATGTTGGTGTTGCCGGTGTGCATCGGGCGCATGAGCGATTCGAGCGCCGCGCGGTCGAGGGGCGTGTACGTCGGGACGTGCGGGGTGGCGAAGTATGCGTGCGTTAGGAGCAGCGTCGCAATGATAAATACGGCCCCGAGCGCGTAGAGGGCGACGCGGCGCGCCTGATAGGCCGTGTACGTACGCCGCGAGAAATACGTGCGCAGGAGCGGCGACTCCTGGACAATGTGGGATTTGTACCGCGACGGAATGGGACGGTCGAAGCGAGCAGATGCCATCCTTGAGTCAAATATCATCTTGGGGCCGAATGCGTGAGCGATGGCCATGTGGCGCTGGGTGGGAAGCATTGCTGAAGCTGGGAGAAGTCGGGGGATGAGGCCCAGGAGAGAGTGGTGCGTGATCTGCTGCTCCAAACGTGTGACGGCTACGCAATTTATACATCCAAAGCAGAGCACACCGGCGGATACACCTCTTGGGTGGTCTTGAAATATCATCCTGGTTCGAGCTGAAATGTCCGAGGCGATCGCGGACGGGCCATATTCCGATCGAGACGAGTTTTGCACACAACCAGCCACCAGAGGACTTGACCGCCGACGCGACCGTGGCTATACACTTCATCAACATCCCGAGACGCACTCCTCACGCTGCAACGAATTGTGTACCGTTTAAAAAGTGACGAAAACCGTGCTGAAACTCGCAGATATTCTGACTGAGGTGATACCATCTCTGCACCTCTCGTATTATACAACTTCTGACGAAGGTGTGCTGATCATGACGAAGATTCTCACGGGGATTCGTTCCTACACCGTCGCGATCGAGTCCGAGTCCGAGGAGGGCGAGATCTAAGGGGGCGAAGATCTTCGGGAGATCCGCAATCGCTCTGGTATTCATTTTCACAGTATTTCCAGTTGACTTTCCAGAAGACAGAACAGCCAAGTGTCAACTCCGTCGGTGCTCGAGGGACTCTGAGTTGACGATCTGCAGATAGACCAGCTGGTTCCGCACAAGGTCTTACCCACGTTCCTGCTTATGTTGCTGGCATTACGAGAAGTTTACAGCCCATAGGGACGTCAACCGTGATATCGGACTCACTCGCAGTCTCCGCGTGCGTTGAATGAGCATAAGCGCATTCAGAACTCCCCGAGACTAAGTATTCTCCGGAATTTTTATGAGAACGAACGTGTTGAAGATAAATTAAGCAAATAAATCACTGGCCTGTCACTGAATATGTAATCGCTAATTCCCTGAAGAACAAAGTGAGGGATTCAAGATTCGGAGGAGGTGTCCTTTCTCCGACCACGTGGCTTTGGTTCCATCTGCCGGTGGCAGCCGCAGCGAACGCCGGACGGGTTCGACCTTGACGAACGTTCACACAGTATGTCCACAGCGCACAGGCCGACATGGGACCCAGCGCAGGGTCGCGAGCGCGCGGCCGGCTCGCGCCAGTACTCTTCGCGCGACATGGCGCAGCAGACGAAGCTCAAGTTTCGGTGCGCCTTTATCGAAGGGTTGTCGATTTATGGCTGAATTATGATCTAACTCAGGCAACCGGGCCAAACGAGTGCTTCGGACGTCGCTAAGCGTGACCTGCGCGCTGAGCTGCTCATTGCCGAGGCGGCCGCACGTGACCGCAAGCGCAAGGCTGAGGGCAAGCCCGCGCTTTCCATCGAGGATGGACCAGCAGGCGACGACGAGGCCAACAAGCGTCGGAAAGTTCTGGAAGAGGCGCTCGACCTTGACAAGGATGATGACGACGAAGACGACGCTGCGGACAAGGCCAAGTCGAATGGCGCCAACGACGACGAGTGAGTATGGAGGCTCGGCCATCGTATGCATTTTCACGCCTGTGCAGCGACGACGACGACGACAGCAGTGACGAGGAAGACGACACAGCAGAGCTCTTGCGCGAACTTGAGAAAATTAAGCGCGAGCGTGCGGAAGAGAAGGCGCGCCAGGTAGGGTCCTTGTTGCAAATTGCGGACGGGGCGCTGACTCTGTTTTCCCTTTTTTTTCCACGCAGGACGCAGAATCAAACGCAAAGACACAAGCAGATCGGGAAGCTGAAATTGCTACAGCCAATCCACTCTTGAACCTCGCGGCGGCCCTAGGCCAAGCAACGCCCAGTTTATCCACCAACGCGCCCGGCACATTCGCTGTCAAGCGGCGGTGGGACGACGGTACGTGCGGATGGAACGTCTGCTCCGCGCGGCCTCCCGCTTAACAACTTTGTTTCCTCGCGCAGACCTAATATTCAAGAACCAAGCGGTCAACAACGACAAGCCATCTGGGCAGTTCGTCAACGATCTGTTGCGCACGGAGTTTCACAAGTGCGTCATTCTCGCCACCCGACAACAGAGCTTCGCGGTGCTTATCTTGTCCTGCCAGGAAATTTATGGCCAAGTTCATCAAGGTGTGTCGTATGCTGATCGGCGTCATACGTGTTGTTGACCATCCGTCCCCGCAGTGACTGTGCTCTTCCGCATGTAAAGGCCTCGATACATTGCATGCCTTCCGTGGGCGCGGCGGCGTCTGTCAGTGCGAATTATTTTGGCCCTGCTTGTTTGCGTATTGAACATGTTCGGCGTGGCAGCTGCAGGAGCGACGACAGCTCGTGTCTGATCCATCATGTAACTTTTGTTTGCCGTGTTTGCCATACACCGACCCTCTCTGGACTCGCGGCTCCTGTCTACCCCCTCTCTGCAGCCGGCGCCGTACCGCACGACGGCGGGGAGATTGAGTTCGTTGTCAAACTTTCTGATGCTTGAATGGTTGCCGAGGATTGCCATTGACAACTGCACGTCCCGCCTGTCATGCAATTGCGAGGGACATGAGCCATGACTGTTCGAAGTCGACGCTTGTGCAAGCAATTACCAGGGACGCCGCGAGACGCGGGTTTTGCAGATCTGTTTGGGGATGCGCCATGTCCGAGCTCCGACAAGCAGCTTTTGACTCGCACCGCGACAATGCCCGACACCGCGTCCGCGCAATCAGAGAGCGCGGAGCCGCCGCCTTTGCACGGGCGCGTAGATGCCACGTCGCGCGAGGATTCTGAATTAGAAATCGCGCCGGCGCAGGAACGCACGCCCGCGCCCGCGCCATTTGCGCTCATTCAACAACGCCCTGGGCTGAAGAAAGTAAAGCCGTACTGGCACCCCTATCGAACCATGGCCAAAGAGCGCTGGCTCGGCCGCGAGATGCTCGAGCTCATCTCGAGCGAGTTCCGGGACCGCAGCGTTGAATACTACGTGCGCCGTGCTTGCCGCCCGCGCAAGGGACCCGACTCCTGATCCAGCTACCAAAGCGATATGCCCTGGAAGCGGGAGTGACGACCATAAACGGCAAACCTGCAAAGGCAGATACGATTGTGAGAAACGGAGATCGCATTGAGTGCGCGCGCCTCAACTATGCTCGTGTGCCTGCCAGTAATGTGCCGTTCTCAACGCAGAAACATCGTTCATAGGCACGAGCCTCCAGTCACCTCGACCCCAGTGCGAATATTGCACGTTGATGAAGAAAAGGAATTTATTGTCGTGGACAAACCGGGCAGCATCGTATGGTCACCAACCCTCTCGTCTTCCCTTGCTTACGCGGAAGGCCTATCTAGCCCGTGCATGCTACCGGACGATACTTTAAGCATAGCCTTGTTGAAATTCTGCGTAATGAGCTCGGCATCGCGAAACCTCACAGTGAGTTCTAGGCTTCAGTCTATCGACATGCTCAAGCAGGTATCGACAGCCGTTAACCGTCTAGACAGGCTCACGTCTGGGCTTATGATCATCGCTACAAGCCCTGCCCGAGCAAGGATTCTCAGCGACGAGTTTGTCAACAAAGCGATCAAGAAAGAATACATCGCTCGTTGCAAAGGCTGTTTCCCGGAGTACGGTTTCTCCTTCCTCCCATCAATGCATAGGCCGGCTAACCTGCCCCTGGCATTTTAGAGACGAGGTCGTCTGCGATCAGCCTATGCTGACAGTCGATCGCCAGATGGGTCTCAATATCGTGCATCCTGAGGGAAAGGTGAGAGGCCGAGGCCAGTGGACATGGATCGTTTCATCAGCGCGGCCCTACGAGCCTGGCTAACCCTGCAATTTGTTAGCCCGCGAAGACGATCTTCAAGCGCTTATTTTACGACGCGAAGACGGACTCTAGTGTGCTGCACTGTGAGTTCGTTAGGCTACCTACGCCTGCGACCCTCGCACTTCTGATCGCGTCCCTGTTAGGCCAACCTATTACTGGGCGATGTCAGTCTGCGAACGTCGCTGCGCCGTAAAATTCATCGTGTGGCTAAACTTGCACCGACAGCCCATCAGATCAGAGTGCACTTGCAGTATCTCGGCCATCCGATTGCTAATGACCCTGTCTACTCGGACACCAAGGTGTGGGTGCGTGTGCTTTTTGTGATGTGTCGCAGCATGCAGGCGCTGATGACGTTGGCTGGACTTTGTTGTCTGACATGGTACGTGTAGGGACCTTCGTTGGGCCGCGGCGGACTGTCATTCGACTCAGCAGAGACACAAACAACTGAAAGCCGAGATCAAACGAACACTGTTTCAGTTCCAGGACCGTTCACGCCGCAAATTGTGCAGGACATGGGCGTTCTCGCCCCAGTATCTCTGTCAGCTGAGGCGATGAATCTCATCTCAGGCATGCGAAACACAAATCCGCCTGCGTCCATGGTTGCTGGAGGAGGCCTTACTCCAGACACCGGGATAGACGCTGAAATTCTCGGTGGCGCGCCGTTCGTTGCCGAACGCGCGGCCTCCAGCAGCGCATCGCAGGAGTTCCTCACTGCGCCCTATGGCTCCAGCATCACTCCGGCAACGCCCCAGGCGCCCATCTCCGCGTCTACAGAGGTCTCCGCGCAGGCGCCTTCTCCTGGTGACCATCTGACCCGCGGTCTGCCCGTAGCGGCGTTAGCCAGCAGTGCCTCGTCGACAAGCCCCCAGCCGAACCTCGCGACCAAGGCGGCGAAGGCATTACCCCGCGAGACTGGTGATGATATAGGCACCGCATCGCCCGTCCCCCTCACGCGGGAGGCTGTTGGAATAATCTCGCGCCTCAGGAATATGAAAGATGAGGGCGAGGATTGGAGCCGCTGGCGCGATGTCATTTTCCGCGCGAAAACGGCGTTGTCCATCAAGCCCGGTCAGGACAAAAGCCCTGAGGACGACACAGCGCCCTTCGTCCCGGCCGTGCACGTAGGGCCTGACGGTCGGCAGACTCTGTACTGCCCCGAGTGCTATATGCCGCTGCACCCCGATCCCGCGCCGGAGAAGCTCTACATCTTCCTCCACGCGAAGAAGTACTCGACATCAGAGTGGAGCTTCGAGACGGAAATGCCGGAATGGGCGCAGGAAGGATATGAGTGGGAGAGCTAGCCCCTCAGGCAATCGCGTCCCCACATGCTGGTCGAAGCAATGCACGCTGTCTTTGTTTGGGATTTACGCTTCAGATTACCGGATTGTTTTCCCTACCATGTGACTTCATGGATTCAGGCGCGATGAATACAGGATATTTGCTCGTATCAACGAAGCGTTGGTCCGTCTGCGGTGATTCCCGCAACCGTGCCTTGCTTAGACGCCAACCACGACGACTGCTTTCAATCACTTCAACTTGCAATCGCCCTGCAGCACCACATGGTCTTGCCGGCTCGTTCCTGAACGCATGTCCTGGTACTGTAAGCATCTTGCGGACCGTCCGAATCATGAGCATGTTGTTCAGCCTCACAGCTTGAGTAATCCCCACAGTGACGAGGTGATGTCTTGCTTTCGTTAATAGCTCAGATTGACGCAGATTTGGGGCCATCGATGCTCAACGGGGCGGTCACAATGAGGCTTATACCGCACTAAGCCACGGCGTGCTTATACCGTACTAATTAGCGGCGTTCAGCTGGTTCTACTGAATGTCGAACGACGTTCCCTAGACCCTCTTTGGGAGATTCATGGAGGCGCCAGAATCATACGCGCACAGTTCGGGCCGCTCCATCAAATGCTCGTCATGAGCTGGCACCCGCTATGAAGCCTCATCGCCCTCGCACGCGAATGGAGTGGTAAGCCGGGGAATACGGCTATAGATTCATCTATATATGACTGATGCTCAAGCTTTTTACTTGTTACAAACGTTTGACACGTCGAGTACAAGCAACGAGTCTCAATTCTCATTTCAGCGACGGCCGGCAGCGCATCGCGGACACAGTGTCTTTAACACTGTCGTTTTGTTCCGAATCTCCTCCTTGACGGGCTGCACCGCGTTGTCAATGTCAGGCCACACTACGGCAGGCAGGGGTTGCCGCACCCGTTTGCAACGCTCGTCCAGACATCGCGGGTCGTGCAGAATGCTGTGAATGCATTTCGACGACCCGCAGTCGATTTTTGCTGGGCGACCACTGGGGTCGGCCATGTGCTGTGAGGAGAGCGTTAATGTCTGGTTGGCGTCGCTTCAGGAAGCCCGCCGTACTCCACAGCTATGCCGCGTTCCGTCCCTAAGCCGCATGAGTCGCGTGACATGAGCTATGGTCCATTCCCGGCTCACCAGACGCTCGAGCACATCGTCTCCACAACGTACTATACAGGGAGAAGGTAGGAAGAGAGGGATGGAAGGGAGTAGTCGATTAGCCACGGACTGACATCCAGAACAACATTGCTTATATAGGTACCCCGCGGTCGGGCGTTTGTCGATTTCCGCACGCGCTCTCCGAGGACATGGATGATGCGACACACGGTGCGCGGATCTACCGCTGCACCAACAAAGAATGGGCTAGACAATTCTTATAGCATAATCACTAAATCAGATAACAAATGGTAACATCGCCACGAGGTGGGGGACCGGAGGCACGTTATAAGCCTTTGACACATGGTGCCGCTTGGCTCCATGAGGACTAGCCCTTCGATTCCCCACCCCGACTGAATTCGCGAATAAAGTAAATTGGCAGGTTCAAACAGAGCGTCTCGGTGGCGCATGCTTCAACAAACAAGAGTTCAAACTTAGCAGCACCTGGTCTTCGCTCTGTCAGGCAGAGAATTGATCCGCCATGCACTCCGGTTCCGCCCCTCACAGGCCTCACAGCTCACAACAAGTTGAAACGGCAGGCGTGCAGCCGGAAAAGGGTGAAACGTTGCGCGTCTATTCGCCTGGGCCGTGAGTGCGGCGACAACACGACGCGGGCCAGGAAGGGCGACGATCTCGTTGTCTTGCGGATGCCGGACATCTGCGAAACGCGGATTGAGGGCCAGGGACTGAAGCAGTGAGCCTGCACATCTGCAAGCGCGTCAGACGCACAACTAATCAAACGACGGTTGCGACACATGCCCGGAAGCCTTGGGCAGAGAGCCAGACCATGTGCAGGTAACATTGCCGCAGCTGACAGACGAAATCACTGCGCGGAGACAGCAGTTCAAGGTCAAAAAGCGGGTGCCCAGACCCTGGAATCAGGACGTAAAGCACGGAATATCAATGGAAAAACGAGCAGCAGGCCTCAAGGTCTCATGCGTTGCGTCTCCGGCCAATGGCAGGACGAGCAACAGTCTGAACTGCCTTCGCGTCGTATGACGCTGATAGGGGCGCGGAAGACTAGTCGGAACAGGATTGGACACTAAACAGGCGCTCAGTGTTTGCACAGGCCCGAAAGCATGTGAATACCGTTCTGAATGCCGGTATGAGCAGACCGACCAGCATGTGGTTACGGTGTTCGTATTTGCCTTGATGTCCCCCCGTGGGAACGCTGGCAAGCAGTGACCGATTTGAAAGCGGGATATTCCGTCAACACGTAAATTCATACAAGCTGGCACAAGTGATGAGATTTGAGTCGGCGAGATTGTGTAAGCCCCCTTCTCCGTCTGAAGTGTACTGTTCTTTTTTTCCTGAGCGTTATATTCGAGACATACGAAAGACTCAGATGAGGGCATACTGTCAGAGGCGCTGTATGGCGAAACCTCCGCCGGAGACAGGCGCTTAGGTGACCTAAGCGCGGGAACAACCGGTTTTGCACGCTCCTTGTTTCGTCATGTCTTCGCTCGATGTACTCGTGCTCGGCGCTACCGGCTACACCGGGAAGCTCATTGCCAAGTACCTCGCAGCACATCCGGAGCGCGCAAGCTTTACTCTGGGCGTCAGTGCACGCAGCAAAGCGAAGGGCGATGCTCTACTGTCCTCTCTCGGCCTCTCGCACGACGATGTGACCCTCGTTGAGCTCGATGTGACCAATGCGCCTCAACTGGACGAGGTTATTGCGCGTACCAAGGTAGTCATCAATACCGCTGGTCCGTTCTATCGGTTGGGAACGCCGGTCATAAAGTCGGTGACGCGGCCATTTCAGACTCTCGCACTCACGCCCCCCTCCTTTCCTAGAGCTTGTGCGAGACATGGTGTCCACTATGTCGATATTACAGGTGAATTTGGTCCTAGCATTGCCCAATCAAGGCGCTGATATTTCCCAGGCGAAACGTTTTGGATTCGCAGCATCCTCGGCGAGTTCGTCGTTAATTCGTGGTATTTTGGCTGTGGCACTGAGGCACTCTTCCAGGGTTGATTTACTTGCGAGCAAAACCGGCGCCATCATCATTCCCTCGTGCGGCTTTGACTCGCTCCCCTCAGACATCATAGCATTCCTTTCGGTGTCCGCCCTCCAACAGCACTGCGAATCCCAGCGTATTCCATGGCCTGGTGCTTCTGAATCGACTACTGGCTACGACGTTGCTCTCAGTCCTAGTGGGGGCACATTGGAGACGATGAGCATGTCCTTCTCCGAGGTTCCCAAGCACATTCTGCGTGCGGGCTTCGCGGCATATTCTCTCAGTCCCGGTATGTATCAGAGCTTATTGAGTTCTTCGCGACCCAGTGCTGAATTAACTTGGTTCAGTGAAAGGAAAGGACAGCAACGCGCCTCCTTTGCCACTTCACAGAGTGCACCACATGCCTCATCGTTGGGGCAGTTTCTTTGTCATGTCCCGGACGAATCGTGCTATCGTTCACAGGAGCTGGGGTCTTTTCCAACTTCAGCAGGCGGGCCTATTTCCCGCCAGGGGCTTTCACCACTATGGCAACGACTTCAAATACGAAGAATTTTTGACTTCATCGAACCTGTTCTCCGCGCTCGTCAAGAGCATCACAATCATGACGTTCAGTTTCCTCCTCGCCTTCGTACCACCGGTATTGTCCCCTCCTTTTTTTTTTCGCAATATTTTCCTCTCAGACTACGAACACAGGTCCGCTGGGTTGTGAGGAAGATGACTCCTCCGGGAACGGGGCCGTCTGAAAAGTTCGATTGCTTGTTCCCAGTTTTCTTTTTTCTCATTCTGCATCACGCAGAGTTCTGAATTCTGGGCGTCTCAACGTGACGAATGTCACGTACCTTGCCGGCGACAAACGCACGTTTGCCCGTACCACATTGCGGGGTAAAGGTGATCCTGGGTACTTCCTAACCAGCGGTGCGTTGTGTTACCGGAATAAGCTCAATTTTGCAGCAGGCTGATGCGCGTATGCCCTCTTATCCGAACAGTCATGGCCGCCGAGTCCGCTTTGAGCCTGCTCTTCAACGCTCCAGACAAGCTGGGGCCTCTTGCTTCGCCCGGAGGACTACTCACCCCTGCGACCGCCCTCGGGAATGTCCTGCCGGACCGTCTCCGCCAAACCGGCCTATTCGAATTCAGCAGCGAAATCGTCCGCGATTCGGGCGAGGATAGGAAGACCCGCTAAAGAGATGCTTCTGTCCGCTTCGAACCTGTTGCATTGTTGCTCGCCGCCTCTTTTCGACCAGTAATGTACTGGCTGTGCGTTCCTTCTTCGGTAATTCTCACTCAACGCGTTCGTAAATTGGCGCTGTCTCCGTCTGTGTTCCAACCCCAGGAATGCTTTGACCAACGCCCATTCTGTCGGCCGCCAGCGTCAAGGCTGCCCTCGCGACGTGGCGCTGTGTCTCATTGGAGGCGATATGTCCGCGGACTGGTCTGACAGCTCAACGTCCTCGCATACGTCAATGCTCGATCTGGGCCCGCTCACACCCGATAGAGGTGGAACGATGAGCGAGAAAGGCTTAATTCTCAGCCCACATGACCCATCGGGATAGCTGCCTGCGACGCGCAGGCTCTCAGAACCACCTTCTGTGCGGTGGTCAGCCGACCGCTCGTCCCGGGCATTACCCGCCCAGAATCATGCTTGACGATCGATACTGTCGAACGCGAATCTAGTCGCAATATGAGATCATTGGGCCCCGCTCGCTGCCAACCGCTGGGATCTGTGCGACAAAGAAGTAATGTGTGTCATGATCCCATGGCCCTGGTCGCCGGTAATGGGATGCTTCGCCTTCCTCTCGTATGATGAGAAGCCGGCAGACCCTCATGTCGTGGATCGAGTGACACGGTGGCGTAGGAACTCTAGGAATCGCAGTGACCTCGTGCCTAGGCCTATAATTACGAATCTAAGCTGCCTGCAACCGCTACCGCTGGCCTCCTGCCTGGTCGGATCTGACGGGTGGAACGCGTTCTCCGCGTGTACGACAACGGAATGTTTGCGGCTAAGAGAGACAAACAATTTCGAGGGCGCGCCCTCCTTTGCCTTGGAATGCCGAGGCTATGGCCAACAGCGCTTCATCTTCGCCAGATCGCCCTCTGATTCACAGTATTTGTGTGGTCTGACAAGGAGCTTGCAGAGTCGAGGCCAACCTGGAGGGTTAGGTGACATTAGGAATTGGGGATGTATTAAAGGTCATGCGTCGTGGCAATACAGGTGCGCGAGAGCGTGAAAGCGATAGGCCGCACAGCAGCGATATGGGGGATGCAAGCCGTGAAAGACGGGCCACGGCGAGAAACGGTTCAGGTCGATCATGTTGTGCCGTGAAGTTCAACCGCTGCCGCCCGCTGCTGCTTGTGCGCGCCTGCAGTTGGGGCATGGGCCAGTTCGGCGATACAGGGTCTTGTTGATGTCGGATTCCCAGTGCTGCTCAGGGATTAGCTATCGAAGTGATGTGGCAAACGCTCATTCGATAATAGGTACGCACCTTCAGGTGATTGAAGCAATTGCGGCAGTTCGGAGGATGCCTCGAGCTGTGCGTACAGGCGGGATTCTGGCAGTCGACAATGCTGAGAGGCTCAGGGCGGGTGTGATAAAAATGCTGGCAGCGATGAGATATGGCAGAGACGGCAGCAGTCCACAACATACGCCACACTCGGGATACTTATTACCCTCCCTGCGGACATGAGATACGACGAGACGATCGTATAGGAAGGACGCACCATACTCTGCAGCACATTGTCGATCGCTTACTGAACGGATGCCGAAAGTGATGGGTGGTAGTGAACGCTCAGCCGGAAATGGCTGCGTTTTATAACGGAGAAAGTCGGGTCACGTGCTGAAACGTACTCCGAGCTTCCTTGTTGGAATCGATTCAATTCCGCGGCCCCGGCTGCGCTCGCCGAGACGAGCGCGCGTTGGATTGGTAGAAAGCATATGAACTCGAGCCGGTCCGCGCCAGAGATAGGGATATCTGGCCTCGCGTGGCAAGCGTGTTCTCGCTGTCGATTAGATCTCCTGCCCCTTTGCAAGTCTCAGCCTGCAGGATGGTCCAGTGGGGTATCGTAATAGAAGGCGAGCCATGCCGAGCACTCCATGCGGCGACGCCGGTTGCTCATGGGGCGGCTTGGCGCGCACAAAGGCGCGGAGACAAGGTCGGGCGTGCGGGACGAAGCTCCTATCTCTTGCCACCTGCTGCACACCGCGTCTCGTCCAAGTAAGCAGGCGCTCCGGTGCTTCGATAAACGAGAAATCAGTCAAGCCCCAGGCCCCAGCCGCCAGCAATACCCAAGTCGGGCGCGAAGAGCAATCGCAGTCCCACTGAATGCAGAGAGCTCGCTCGGGACGGATGGCCGGTCCTTTGTCGCACACGATTGTTCGTCATGTGAACCGTCCTGCCGATGCCTTGTCTAGTACGCCGAGGACGTCATGTTTGCGCGAGCAGTGCTCAAGCCGCCCTGATCAACGATCTCGCCTTATTTCCTGGAACGTCATTGATTTGTGCAAGAAGGAGAACCTTTCATCTCAATGCTTGCAGGATGACGACAGTCGTCAAGCACGCCATGGAGAACGTGAGGCTCGAAGAGTGCACTGCGACAAGTGAGATCCATTGAGAGGAGTGTATCGATAAAGAATGCATTGTGATGAGCCCCCCTGGTGTCAAAGTCAGCGCAGTCATCGGATTTATGTTGCAATAACAAGCATGAGTTGTTTTGCGTTCCTTCACTGCAGCATCGTCACACATCACCATGGCGTTGGCGCAAGGGCTGTTAGACTGGCTGGTGAGATATGACAAGTCGATCTCGTCGATTGACAAGTTCTGGCCTCATTGGTTAGCGTAAAATCACACCAAACTGGAGGAAAATCACGTACAGATACACGTCCGATACCAAGGGCGACCCTTGCATAGTTGACTGAATCCACCGAACGGTACATTCCCGTTCATCTTGGAGTTGTTGGTGACCGGCAAGAGCTCGTGGAGCGTTGCGATGTCGGCAGTTCCGCCGATGATCTTCAGGACGAGCAGCTTCCAAGCTATCAGCTACAGCGCGACAGGTTGACCAGCAGACCCAGACTCGAGGTGGACGCCTCGCTCTCAATGCAATACTAAAATCGAGCGGATCGTCTCTACGATTCATCCATACTGCCAACGGCGTGAACGAACGAGAATGATGAAAGCAAGTCCCCGTAAATGCAGCTGTCACGTTTACTCCTCACTGTCGTCACCGTCCTCCTCATCTTCAGAGACTTCGTGGCCGGCTGCGCGCAATGCTTCCTTGTCTCGCTTGCGCTTAGCGCTCAGCTCCTCAAGGAAGACAAGGAGATCTTCGTGCTCCTTCTCCTGCTCGCGCTTGCGCTCCTGTGCCGCGTCGAGCTCTTGAGCAAGATTCGCCACCTGTGCCTGTAAGGCATCGCGCTGAGCAAGGACAATAAGGTTAGCACAGGCGGTTTTCGGCAAATGCAGTCAAGCTCGCCTCTTCATCGTGGGACCGGGCGGCCTCCTCAAGCGCCTCGACCTTCTTATGGAGTGCGGACGTCTGCGAGCAGATTAGGCTGGACATGCATCTGCGAGACGCACAGGCAAACACACCTCGTCCTCGTGCGCCCGAACAGCATCCTCCAACCCCCGAACCTTCTCGAGAAGGGCTTCCCGCTTGCGGTTGCCATGTCAGGCCAGGGACGCGAAGAAGCGCATAACAAGGAACCCGTACCTCCTCCTTCTGCGCCCGGCTAGCTTTCCGCAGGGCGTCCATGTCGTCTGCCTGGCGCTGGATGACCTCCCGGAGGGACGCGATAAGCGTGGCCGACTCGGGATTCGCAGCTAGCGCGACGAACGCGTCAGCCCTCGCCGCCACCGTCACCCAATCATCTAGTACTCACGGTCTGCCGCGCGCGCCGCGTTGGGATCCGCGTGCACGCCACGCTGTATTGCGTCTGTTTGCGGTGCGCGGTGAGCCGACGTAGGCGATGCGCGTGTCGGACGCACAGTAATTGCTCTTCCAAAACTCCACAAACTCCCAGGCGAACCACATCTCGCCCTCGTCTGCCGCCTCCGCGAGCAGCCGCGGGTACGGCGTCACAGAGCCCTCGGGCGCAGCAGACCGGAACCGCTCGTCCTCGCGGAGACGCGACATCCGCGCGGCCAACGTGTCGGCGCCTAGCCGGACGATGAGCGGGTAGATGACGGTTCTGCGTGAATGCGAGGCCAGGCGTCAGCCAGCGATGAAGACGGACACCTGCGATGCGATACGGGCGTTCAGACGCGTACCTTGGTATCTCGCAGTGCTCGCGATCGAACTCGTACAGTATGCCGAGCACGAACGCGCAGAGCCCCTGCACCGCGGCGTCGACCTCCTCCTGGCCAATCGGCTCCACAAGCTGCGCGTCGACGCGTCAGTCACGCCATTAGACAGATAGACATTTGGGCTCACGGTACTCAGACTGCCCGCCTCCAAGACCTCGCGCACCGCGCGCGGGTCGTCCCACAACCACTGGCTGAGCAAACTCAGAATGCCGACGACACACCGATCCCACTCGCGCGCCTCCCTCAGCGCGCCGTCCTGCTCCGCCCGCGAGCGCGCGAGCAGCGCCAGCGCGAGGTGCTCCGAGAGCGTCTGCAGCAGCGTCGGCGGCGGGTCGTCGTCGTCCCGTGGCGACGTCGGGCCCGGTGCAGGCTGCGCACCCCCATCTGCCGGGATGAAGAACGCGGACGTGTCGCCGGGTGCTGCGACGGCTGATGTGGGCAGGGCGGAGGGCACGATGCCGCGCGCGATGTTTTTAGCTGCTGATGAATTGCGCACGAGCGAGGCGAACAGTAAGCATGATATGTGCAGGCGCGCGGCCGAGTGGCGCGTGATGGGCGAAGTCGGGAGCACCACCAGTCCGCTCAGCAGCGTCGTCACGGCGCCGGGAGCTGGCGTGCGGTCAGACAAAATTAGCGACGGTGAGTAGCTTCGAATGTGCACCTGCATTCGGGTCGAGGTTCTTGAGCAGACGCAGCTTGACCTCGTCCGGGCGCACGTAATTCTGCGAGTCCGGCGTATATAAACAAACGTTTCCACGAGGAGACTCAATGGGCCCACCTCAAAGACTTGGACTGCCGCCCCGCGCAGCCCAAGAGACACGGCGTCCAAGGGACCGTACATCGTGCCGCTGTACTCGCCGTTTACGGCGACGTCTACCAAAACATCTAGCGCCAGCCGAGCTTCCAGGCGGTCCCATTCCTCGCCATTCGTCTCGGGCACGGGGACATAGGGTGTAATGACTAGGTCGAGTGGAGGTGAGTGATGAGGGAGGAATTGAAGCGCCTGCAATCCTGCGACTTTAGTACACGACCGCCGGCTTCACGACGCAGTGGGCGCACCTGGAGCTTCAGCGCAGCCGGGGCGTTGGATGCCAATGCAAGCTCGACGAGAAAGCGAACCATGGATGAGTCTCCTCCCTACATAGGGCTGCATGAGCGACAAGGTTGTTTCGCATACAGAGTATGCATTACTTACGGTGTGCCCTTTGCTTCCCGCAAGCATGCCAATGATACCCAGAACAAGCTGCGCACTTGCTGCTTTCTGCGCATCCCAGAACTGGAGTGCAAACTCTTGAGGAGCTTGCGCGTTGGGTGGGAGGTTGGCTGGGAATAGGAAGAGGGGACATAACGTCGCTGCGAGACCGATCTCGCGGAAATAGTTCTGCAATGGTTCAGGACATAAAACCGCAGAGAATGATGAATTGAACGTACCAGGTTGGAGACGTTGAAACGAAGCAGGCTATCCATGCATGTGAGGCATTCGCCGACCACGACGCTGCCCTCGATGCCGCCCTCTTGGGTGATTATTCCAATAAGCTTTTCGAATGCTCCTCCGAATGCGAATATCTTCTGGATATCGGCATTCTGTGCGATGAGAGCCTGGATGACGGAGAGCGCCTCTGCGCATGATGAGCGACGAATATGCAACGAACGAGCCGACCGTACCGTTGCGAATAACCTCGCGCCTGTCGTCCAAGACGTTGATTACGGTCGCCGCGTCGCTTGTCCGTAGAAAGTGGGTCTGTACTGCCTGCCTCCTGTGGATGAGCAGGGCCGAGAGCAGTTGCAACGCAGCGAAACGCGTATAGTACGTGGTATCGGCGAGCAGGCTGAATATGGTTTGTATGGCGTTGCCGTCGGCTAGGATGGCGTCTGCGTGCCGCTGGCTCGAGTCGCGCCCTGAGGCGGCCTCGGTGTCGCATAGCAGCAGCAGCGTTTCGAGAAGCGCCTTGCCCAGGTCGCCGTCCACGCTGGCATCGGGCAGCGCAGCCAGCAGCGCCGGCAACGCCATGGCTGCCACCTGGTCGGCCATGTCGCGTGCCAGGCCCTTCAACGCCAGTACCGACGCCCGGCGGTCGGCGATGGACGGCGCCTGGGCCAGACGGTCGGCGAGCTTCGTGATCGTTTCCTCTGGCAGCTGCGGCGCCGCCGCTGGCCCGCGAATGGCCGTGTACGTTTGCGAGAAGAACTCCATCCGTCGCGACTAGAGAAAGCTGGCTGCACGCGGAGTTGGCTGGCGATCGCGTCGTTGAACCAGCACACGAGCCGACATCATCATTCTCTCTCTGGATGACTTGGGATAATATCTGCTCAACACCCAGCACTTGGTAAGGCCTTCTTAGCTCAGTGGAAGAGCGCGCCACTCGTATAGGTTTCACACTCCGACAGCGATGGTGAGGTCGGTTGTTCAATCCAGCCAGGAGGCACTTTTGACCTCAAAAGCCAGTCGTTTTCCTGCCCAGGCATTTTTCCTTCCGGCGCTCCTCCATTTCGAAATTTTTTGCTGCTCGGGCGTTTTGTGAATCGGAAACCGAATTGTCGGTCGGGGCCGGCCCAGGTCCGCTCTTTGTTCAGCCTTTTTCCCTTGATGACCTCTTACGATCCCTGCAGTTGCGCACACTTTGCTTCAAACCGTATGATATTTCTTTCCAGTCTGATCAAGCTGCAGCCCTTGTTGCTTTCGAAAGGCAGCTGATCCGCACGCCCGGCTCCGTGTTCTTCTTTCGTCTCCGTGGACCGCGAACACTGGACCTGCTAGCGCCCAGAATGACTTCGAGGAGAACTTCGACGCTTATGAGCGCAGGCTTACTCATCGACGAGCCGGCAAATGTGTCTACTGCGGTCTGCTCAGCTCGGTCCCTCTGGTGCCCATGACTAGATGTTTGCTGTTTGGGACTTGCCACCAGCTTTCCACTCCCCCAGGATTACGAGCTCGATTCATCAGTCTGCTGACCATGGTCGTGCTACCTTGAATGCTTCGACCGCCAGGCTATGCTTGTGGCGACAAAGACGTGTAGCCACGTTCTACATTCCAACTTTGCTTTAAAGAGGCCTGGCCGTCTGTTAGCTGGCAGCACTCGACAATCCTCCTTCCATGACAACAAAAGCCCACGAAGCGTCGCTGAGCGTAGTCCCTCCTCTGGATCCCGCAAAGCTCGTCCTGGGACCCGTCGAATCAGACTTTTTGAAGCGTCAGACGGGCATCCAGGACGACGATCTGCTGCGTCGTCATATCCTTGCGGTCCAGGAGAAGGCGTATGCTGTATTTCCCTATCCATGCATCTATGCGTTCTCCTTTCTTGGGCATGTCTCGCTCATAGCATTCCTGAAAGTCGCTAAGCATGTAACAGGATTAGGATAATGCGCTCCCCGGCGTATGAGCGTATCCTCCAGCTCGGCCGCGAGGGTGCACTATTTCTGGATATTGGATGCTGCTGTGAGTGCAGCGCCGAGCTTTTGATCCTGGAAGTAGAATCATCATGATTACCCATTTCAGTTGGAATGGATGCTCGTAAATTGGTCGACGACGGATTCCCCGCTGCGCAGGTTATCGCGTCAGACTATCACGCAGGTGATGCACTCCGCCCTCACTTCACTGACCTGCTACTGACAACTACAAAAGAGTTCTGGCAGCTCGGAAACGAGTTGTTCAAGACAACTACCGAGCAGTGTGGAATCCACTTCATCTCTGGGGACGTCTTCGACGACGGCCTCATCGACACGGAGGCGCCGAAATCAGCAGCGCCGCCCGCATCGCTCGAGCACTTGAATAATCTCACACCATGCCTCGGACACTTCAGCGCCATCTATGCCTCCGCATTCTTTCACCTCTTTTCCGAGGAGAAGCAGGCACTCCTGGCGCGTCGTCTCCTTGCGCTGCTCAAGCCTCGACCAGGGAGTGTCATCTTCGGACATCACGTCGCCACGGAGCAAGCGGGGGTCTTACAGGGCAGCAAGGGAAGCATTTTCTGCCATAGCCCGGAGACGTGGAGGGTCCTCTGGATTGGAATAGGCGAGCAGGTGGGCATTCGCCTCGAGGTGAAGACGACGATGGAGAGGGTGACGAGCGAGTTCATGCAAATCGCGGAGAATGGCTTCTTCATGGAGTGGGAGGTTTCCGTCGTCTAGATTTGAGGTCTACTTGTTGCACGGCTTCAACAGCCCTGGCCCTGCCTCTGTACAATCTCGATCGACTGCCAGCTTCAACGCAAATAAGAATTAACGAAGAGATTTCACTGCTATACTGTAATTACTGAAGATGACGCGTCTTTCGACTGAGCCATGTCTATATTGCGAGATCGGAGACTGAGAGGCGGATAAGGTCGCGCCTGCTTGCCTGGCCTCATGACGATGTTATATCACGTACGGCCACACGAGATTAACGTGAGATTCGCTCTGATTCTCGGGCGCCTTTCTGAGATTTTTGGATCTCACCGATTGTGAGGGTGCTCAGGATATTGCTGGATTGGCGAGTTTTCCGGGCGCTTACGCAGCCCTGGGAAACGAGGGGCGCGGAAGATGCCGCTCAGCGGCTTGCCACCCGCCCTATCACTTGGGCGACCACCAGGGTTTCTATGGCTAGCCACAAGCCTAGCCGCCCCACTTCACGGCTGTCCAGTGACGACCTGCCTGTCCCGAAGGCAGGACTGCGCGCGTTTCAGCCTACAGTGGACGAACTGAACACGGCGGTTGCGCTGCTGCACGACTTCTTTCCTTGCGCGGACATCGCCCTGCTCAGGCAGAAGTTGGAACAATCTTCTTCGGTGAACGCCACGGCAGACCTGGTGGCCAACACGCTCCTTGACCAGGGTCTGACCCAAGCATTGCCGACCGGAGCAGTCGCGGTTCTGGACGCCCGGCATATCTTCCGAACTGCAGAATACAAACGCGCGGTTGGCAAGATCTTGTACGTATCACTAGAATCGATCTGGGGATTAACGCTATACAATACGCTCTAGGATTAAGGAGTTCGAAGGCCTGTCAAAGGCGACGATCGAGACTGTCCTAACTGAGAACGGTCACTCGTATTCGCATTCCCGCGCGACGCTCAAGGCCATCGCGAAAAAGTCGTGGCTCTTTACTCTGTCATCCTGGTGGCATAGGCGCAAACCCGTATCGGATCTTCCACCGTCTCGTAGCGCTACCGGCAGCGTGGAACTGAACCAGGAGCTGCACCTACTGTACGCGCCCGAGCGAGAGAAGCAAGTGACTTCTGATTATGAACTCGCCCGGAAGATCAACGAGGAAGAGCACGATACGCTTGGGCTTCTTACCGAGTGTGGCTGCTGCTTTGCTGATGTAGTCTGGGAAGACGTGGCTGCCTGCGCCGCTGGCCATATGTTCTGCACCAATTGTCTCGTGCGCAGTGCCCAGGACTATGCGTCTTCTACGATCCGCTGCATATCTGCGTCGACGCTGGAGACTTGTGATGCGCCCGTGCCTCGCGCTGTGCTCGAGGCTGCCCTTCCTGGAGCAGTGCTCAGGGCCTTGGACGACCGTGCGGCCCGTTTCAGCATCGCGCAATCGAATCTGCAACTTCTTTCGTGCCCCTTCTGTCCCTATGCCGTCTGCGAAGAGACGCCGGAATACCATGTCAAATTCCAGGCACGGCTATTATGCTATCTTGTCTTATTTACACTTCTACGACTCCTATCAGTGCGGGCTGCACTCGCATTGGCCGCTCTCGTCTGCTTGCATTCTTGCATGATGCTCACAGATCAAGCCAACCGCCACTTCTCCGCGCTTCTGGGCGCAGATGCAGGCGCGCGTGCTATTGCCGCCAAGCGGAGAGGAACGCGGTTCATCTGCCGGAACCCGGACTGTCGCCTGGCCAGTTGCACCGTCTGTGACAAAGCATGGCCGTCTACCGCGTCGCACAACTGTGTCGAAGACGAGAAGGAAAAGCTACGGCTCTTCGTGGAACTCGCCATGGCAGACGCTGTGAAACGGACGGTGTGTTTACTGCTGGTGAGCGACTCGTTCCGAAGCCTGACTGACTGTTTCCCAGTGCCCCAAGTGCCGATGCGCTTTCGTAAAGGACGGTGGGTGTAATAAGATGACCTGTCCTTGTGGATACAAGATGTGGTGCGTCCGTGCTGCAGTGTTTCACACTAAGCGATCGGTTTGGAGGACTCACGCAAAGTTTGCCACCTGCAGCTACCTATGCCGTGCAAACCTCGCGGAAGAAGGATACGATCACTTCTGCCGGCATTTTAGGCCACACGGTGGACCGTGCCGGCAATGCCAGCGCTGCGACTTGTACGGAGAGCTGGATGACGATATGGTGGCACGTGTGGCCGGGAAGCAGGCCGAGAAGACGTACATTGCCGCGCATGGTGATCCCACACAAAGAACTCGGATGTCGCGCCGGGAGAGCGGTATGTTTCATCCCACAATAATTACAACCCAGAACTGACCCTAGACGAGCCCTATCTTCCGTGGAGATGGAGCGGAATCTTGCACTTCTTTTCTGGGAGCATGCCCTTTCGGTGGACATCGACCAGGTATAACCTCGAGGCGTGAGAAGGCAGAGAGGCCTCGTCCTCGGTTACTCAATCGGCCACCTCGTGTTGCGCCCGTGTCCTTCTAGGCACTTGGACCATGAACGCGGCCATGACATGCTCCGACCGTATGTATTACCCTGGCGGGAGCGACGGCGTTCCCGATTCACTTGGATTCGCCGCCGGGTCAGCTGCCTACGGAAGGAGCGCTCCCAAACGCTTCACGACCCCAGGTATCATTCGCCTGCCGACAGGTATCAACGCCGCACAACTACACCACCCGCATGGGGAGGTTCTGCGGCGTGACTGTTCATTGACCCTTGTATCGGTAACCTATTTAAACCCACCTCGTTGGACTGCAAGACTTGCGCTCGCACTCCTTGCCTGACTTGACTCGTCTCTCCTCTGTCTCGGATATGTGCTGCTGGAGACGGTGCGTGCTCTGTAGCACCCACACCGCTGTCGTCTCATCAATCAACAGTGTTCGAAACGATTTTCTCTTGTGTGGGCATTCGTACCAGCTCGTAAGAAGCTCGTCGGAACGTCATCGCCGCTTTGTTTCTGATGCTCTCATCGACCCGCTCCGCAGCCTGACGAGCTGGTGAGCCTTATGACCGTTCCGTGTGTTCGTGCGGCCCGTGCTCATGAATACCGCAGATTGAATGTGGGAAGCAGAACTGTCGGTTTAGCGCGTACCACGACCCTAACTGCGTCGAGCCGGAGTGTCGGAGAACTTGCGCTCAGTTGTACGTGTCGCGCCTCATTCGCTGTGCTATGTTGTTTTAGCCAACTCAATGCCCTCGCGATAGCCGCACCTACCCGCAAGTGTACAGTGAGCAAATTGTGGTTGACCCTGCAATCGCCATTGACGCTCGCGCTGCCTAACAGCGCCGCAGATCAATAGGCGGTGTCCGCCTTGCGAGGAAGCCTACAAGCGCGGGTACCGCTAAATAGCCAGCATCCTCTCCGTCTCGCGTCGCGTTGCTCTCCGCCAAGTTCTTTGTCTTTCGGCCGATATGTACGAAGCTCCCTGACCTGCCTGTTGCTCGGCGTCGTTTGGCGCATCAATACATGACGACACCGCCGTCTTCTGTCTGACCAATGCTCAATCGTCAGTTGAGTAGGTGTAATTGGCGACTGATGACGTTGTCCGGTCGTCCTGAGATTGGTGATCATGGATACCACGCGAGCCTCAGGGCCTAATCTCACACGAATAGGCCCGATTTTTCTGCAACCGTTGGGCTGGACAACAAGCAATGTCCGTGTGATTCCCGGCTTGTATTGTCTTGACGAATCGTAATGCGCGCAACTGATGAGGGGGGTCTCCGCGGCGCATCGTGAGAAGTTGATTGCTCCGAGGAAAAGCAGAGTGACAGCCGAACTCAATCAAGTTCTTTGCAGTCCTTCTGAATCCTAGCTGTCAACGTCATAATCCCGTCCTTACACTTTCCGAGCTACAGACTCTTGTAGCAGGTATAGCCCATAGTCTGCATTGTTCTGTGCCCGGCATGCTCGCCTAATTTAGGCGCCTGATGGCGAGCATGGATTGTGCATATTGGAATTGATGAGCCCTGGACGTCATAGAGGCACTGCCGCCGAGATTTTCCGTTTTGCCGTGTGGATCTGTCCTGAATATATTGCATGCAGCGCTGATAGTTTGCGTTTCTCGCCAACCTTGATCTTGCCTTTGTCCACCGTCCCCAGACAAGGATGACGCCCCCCAGCACGCCGACGTCCATCCTGCGCGCCGCGCCGCCCACGCCCACTCGCGTACGTCCTACCCCGCATCCCCTGATTGCTTCCTTGCTTGCATTGTTAGGATGCTGAGACTCTCTGCTTTGCTGCAGGTGACCTTCGCGCCTCAGTCGCTGTGCGACGCGCTCGACCCCATCTGGCGCGAGCGGCTGCGGGGGCAGCTCCCACGTCGGTCGTCGTCCGAGTCCGAATCATCAATATACTCCTCGCCGTCGCCCGCATCATCACGCGCGTCTTTGTCATCCGCAAGCTGCTACAGCGTCGCGAGCGATGAGACCTCGCCGGAGACCACCCTCGAGGACGCCGACGAAGACGAAGACGGAGGGGAGGGTGCGGACGGCGCGCACGCGCACGACGGCCTCGTGTACCCGCCACGCGACTCGATCGAGATCTCCGTCAATCGCAAACGCGCTGCGGCGATGAACAGGCTTCAGGCACACTCGCCTGCGCCCGCGCGCGAGCTCGAGAGATTGTTCTCATCGCACACGCCGCACCTGCGTGTCGTCGAGGTGACTGTGGCGGACGACGAGCTCGATTCGCACGTGCCCCCCGCGCTCGCCGCGCGGCTCTCCCTCCGCGTCAAGAAGAAGCCGAGCGCACTTAACCTCCTCGGCCACCGCGTCGTCTCGCGCGTCAGGGACATGGTCTCTGTCTCCTCCCCAGGCAAATCTCCGCGCAAAGACGCGTTTGCCTAGTGGCCACTTGGTCTGATTATTATCGCCTTACTTATTTGCGCTACCTTTGTGCTCGCAACTGCTTTGTCTTTATCCTCTCACTAGGCTGTCGCCTCACCCCAGTCGCTCATTACTCAGCTGTAGCGCTCCCGCTTTGAACTCTATTGTATATACAAGTATAGTCTCTGGTGTAGACTCCGAGTAGAATAGTGTAATGCGCTACCGAATACACGCTGTAATACTGCGAATGAACGTCTTTGGCCTCGTCTCCCTGTGCACCGTATCTTATGACGTCGAAGGCGGCGATGAGACTCAGACTAGCTTTTACAGGGTCGTACAGTAGCATCTGTACGAAATGGCCCGTCACGACCAGCGTCCGCGTCCGCGCGGTCGCGCGGTATCACGGTCCGGGTGCGCGTGGCGTAAGCTCACGCGTTCGGATTGTTGCCACGCAGACCATTCAGCAGCGTCTCACTAGATCTCACTTCTGAATAGTACTTTGACTTCCCCGACTGGTTTTCCCGACATCGTGCCGTCCGCTTCCCTCGCTCCTCTTACACTTCCCCGCCGTTCCTCATCGCGCGTTCGCCCTCCTCCTTCCCGCGATAGCGTTAAATGAGATGGATATATAGTATATACCGAGGCCGCGTGCATGATCTCTCGCCAGTGGCACGAGGAACGCTTACCACCGGATCCCGCATGCTGAACATATGCCGGCATCTCGCGCTTTACGTATCGTCCTGTGGGCAAGGCGGGAACGAGAGCTTCCCATAGGGCCTCGGTACTCGCACACGCTGGTATGTAGTACGTATTGTACAAGATTCGAGCACGGTCCGCAGAATTGCTACACGACCCAGCCAAGCAGGCCGCTGACGAGCTTATTCCCGGTCAATATCTCCTCCTTCCTGGCCTTGAGCTCATCGACATCCCAATTGGCCCACAGGAACTTGCCCTTGAGGAACTCGGCCTCGGGGCTGACTAGCCACACGAGGAAATGGCCGGGTAGGTCCACTTCAATTAAACACAGTGGTCAGTCGCGACCATAAACACCACTTCTCACCATGCACTCACGATCGTCAAGCGGCAGCTCGGGGTTCCATCTTTGCAGCCCGGACTTCGTCAGCGTCTCAGTCTGGATGATCCCAGGCTGCACGTTGAAGAACCGCAATGCCGGGTTCTCCACCTGCAACGTCTCCACAACGCGCACCGCCGCGAGCTTCGCGCTCCCATAGGCGGAGAATCCAGGAAGAGGCGGCGCGCGGTGCGCCGCGCCCGCGGAAATGTTGATGAATGCGGCGTTGGGCGCCGCGGCGGCGAGGAAGTGGCGCGCTTGGAGGAACACGCCTTTGACGTTCACCTCGAACGCGCGCCACCAGTCGTCCTGCTGCGCATGAGGGAGGGGCACCGTCTCGTTCAGGTGCGCAGCGTTCGCGACGCATATGTCCACGCCATGATGGCCAGCTTCCTTGACCGCGGCGAATAGACGCGCTACGTCGTCCTCGCGCGAGATGTCGCCTTGCACCGCTGAGATATTCGTCGACGGGTACGCAGTCGCAATCTTCTGCGACATCTTCTGTAGACTCGCAGCGTCGCGGTCGATGACGAAGATATGCGCGGCGCCGGCCTGGGCGAAGGCGCTGACGATTGCCGCGCCGATTCCGCGGCCTCCACCGCTGACGACTACGATCTTCCCCGACGCTGAGAGCTCGGGACGGGTGGGCAAAATGGCGGGGTAGGTGCTGTGATGGTATATCTTCGTGTAGTCCGTCTCCCACGGGTGTGCCGGCGCCATGATTGCGGATTGTGGACTGCCAGTGAGCCTGTGGGACTGGATTGGGCGCGCGACGAACTGAGGCGTAGCTGCATCTGGTATCTGGTGCCTTTATACAGTACGTCGCTGCAGCTGCAGGGCGCTTCGCCGTGAGACTTTTGCAGATAGGCGCGTCGTATTGCAGTTGAGGCAACCGAAAGCGGCAGCACCGGTGAGGTTCCACCGTGACTGCAACTGGCAGACAGTCCGTTGCGCGACACGGGAGCTATTCGGAAGCATACATAGATAAGTACAGATGCAAAGCCCGGAGGCTGAGTTCCTCTGCAGCAAGTTCATGTGCAGTGTGGGCCGGGTTTCAACTGGAACGTCGACGAGCTCGGAGCTCAAGGCCAGGAGGAGATACTTTAGAGTACTAGCTAGCTTGTCACTGCCAACTGGCCTGCTTGTTTGGGTCGCGTAGTGACTCTTCCCGGTTTGCGCGACAATAACTTTGTTTTTCGGCGACAGCGAAACTCAGCTCGAGTCCGTGCCGGTGCACGTGCTTTTCGGCTCGTCGGACGCTCCCCCCGCCTTCCTCTCCGCTCACTGTTTCAGACCGCGGTGGACGATGGCGCGCGCCCGGATCCAGCTGTACTACGACATCATCTCGCCCTACAGCTACCTCGCGTTCGAGGCGCTCACGCGCTACGTCCGCAGCGGCGCGTGGGACGTCGAGCTGCTGCTGTGTCCTGTAAGTGTACGGCGCACGCTTGGCCCCGCGTCTGTGTTGCTGACTCTTTCCTCCTCCCTCGCGTTGTGCGTTGCCCGTGTGCTCGTATCGCTCGCATGCTCGCGCTGCTCGCTGTAGGCCGCGCTGGGCGGCGTGCACAAGGTGGCGGGCGTGCAGCAGATGGCGCCGGCGTTCCACCCGCTCAAGCGGGCCAACATGGTGCGCATCCGCATCCGCGGCCGTCCTTCCTTCCTTCTCCCCAGGCTGAGCGGGCGGCGGCGGCAGCACAGGGAGATGCGCAGGCTGTTTGCCGAGTACGGCAGTACGTCCGAGCCCTTTCATCTTGCACCATAGCATCGCAGTGCTCACTATCGTTCGCACGTGCACAGTTGAGGGCTCGATGCCCGCGACGCACCCGCAGGAGTACAACACGCTCAACGTCATGCGCTTCCTGCGCGTCCTCCAAGACCAAGACGCCTCCTCCTCCAGCGGGCTGCTGGAAGCATGCACGCGCCGTCTCTTCGACCAGCTCTTCCGCGCGCACACCAAGCCGGGCGACGCGTCCTTCCTCGGCTCCCTCACCTCCCTCTCGCCGCAACTTTTAACCCAGGAACAACTGGACGCGCTGGTCGCGAAGAGTCTCGCGCCGGAGAATAAACAGCGCCTGGCGGACGAGGCTGCGCGGCTTGTCGCGGACCATGGCGCGTTTGGGTTCCCGTGGATCGTTGTGCAGCGTGGGGAGAGGGAGGGGGAGACGGAGAGCTGGTTTGGGAGCGATCGGTTTGGCAATATTGCGTGGTGGTGCGTTCTTTTTCCTTTTCCTTTTTCGCTTTCTCCTTCTCTTTCTCTTAGCACTTGAATTGCGGAATGTCTTACTCAGACTGTAGGTTGGGCGACGGGTTCGAGTGGTCGGGTCCGAATCCGACGGCGCAGCGGGAGGAGGGGAAGCGGACGGAGGTCCAGAAGAAGGCGGCGCTGTAGGTATGATTTCAGCCTTGAGCCTTTAGGTGTGCCGCGACGACTGTGCCCGACGGAATGCTGGATGCTGTATGCCGGCGGGTCGGGCCCGAAACCGACGGGCCAGCGGAAGGCGGCGCTGTACTGGTAGCTTTCAGGTCTTAGGAGTGCCGCGGCTCAAAATGTGATTCTGTACTGTAACGCAATGTACTAGTACGTCGTTCTGAACTGGCAGCGGCGGTGGCTGTAATGAAAACAAACATTGGCTTCAAGCATCGACTTCAGACGCCGCAGAGGTACAGTAGGTAGATCAGGGAACCGTCGCGGCGTGCATGTGATATACCCCGCATCGATACTAATCGCGCTCTCGACCATTGGGCAAGGAAGATTCTGGATGAATGTCTGCCGGAATGCGGGGTAGGATTGATAGGGGCAACGACGAGATAGCTAGATATACCGGATATGGGCGCGTCGCGTGGCATCCCGAAAACGCCCGTGAGACGTCCCGACCGCGGTCGATAAGGCACCTCTGCAAAGCCGAGGCTTCGGCGCGCCGTCGTGCCCCGCAATCTGGTTTCCCCGGATTCACGAGTGCGGAGTGTATGTGTATGGGGTAGGGATAGGGATAGAGGGAGTCAATGAAGGGGCTGGACTGGGCGATGGCGATGTGGGGATGTGGACGTGGGCGGCGACGTGGGAGACGTCGGACTCAGAGGCAGACTGACAGTGAGACGCCAACTGGTTCCCCGTTGTCGATCCGAGCGACAGCTGCTGTCCAGTGTCCAGTGTCGAACAGCTGTCGGCAGTTTGCGGTACGCTGCACCGGATTCGTTCAAATAGCGTCACATGCATCCTCCAAGCACCAACCCAGCACCCCCCTCCCCTCGCCCCACCCACTCCCGATGGCGCCGTCGACGTTCGCGCTGCAGAGCCAGCTGCCGAAGCTGCCCATCCCGCCGCTCGAGGACACGCTCAAGCGCTACCTGCGCGCCCTGCGCGCGCTGCAGGACGACCGCGAGCACGAGCAGACCCGGCGCGCCGTGGACGAGTTCCTGCATGGCGAGGGCCCGCGCGTGCAGCAGATGCTGGTCGAGTATGCGAAGGACAAGGATAGGTGTGTTGTGGGACGTAATGGCCGTTCTGAGTCTGACTGCGCTCAGCTATATCGAGGAATTCTGGTGAGCACTGCGCGGAACACTCTACTGTTACACACGCCTCCAGGCTGACGCGGACCTGGACCGCAGGTATGAATCCTACCTGTCGCACTCGGACCCGGTCGTGCTGCGTCTGAACCCGTTCTTCGTGCTCGAGTGCGTCCCGGGTCTCACCTGCTTGGTCCTAGCTGACACGCTTCCCTCTGATCAGAGACGACCCGACGCCGTCGCGCGGCACGCAGCTCCCGCGCGCCGCGTCGCTCATCACCGCGAGCCTCGGCTTCATCCACGACCTGCGCAACGAGGTCCTCTCGCCCGACATGGTCCGCAGCACCCCGCTCGACATGGACCAGTACCGCCGCCTCTTCGGCACCGCCCGCGTGCCCACGCCCGTGCGCTGCCAGTCCGCCTTGGGGTGTATAGGCTGATCTGACTCTTTGAAGATGGGATGCAGGATGGACGTGACGCCCGACTCGCAGCATATCGTCGTCATCCGCCGCGGCCAGTTCTGTGAGTCTCCTCTCTTTCCGCGTCTTGAGTGTCAGAGTGGATGCGTTCGGAGCCGCGCAGTGGATCATCGTGAGACACCGTTTTGGGTAGTCCGAGATACCCAAGACCGTGCACCATGATAAGCCAATGGTGTACATCGGATGCGTTGCGCGCTGTCTCCGGCCACGATTGCGCGCGATGCGTGCGGGGGAGAGACGCCAGCGACATTCGCCCGGCACATCTCCTCCGCGGCAACGCAGCGTGCCCCAAAGTTCAAACCATCCACTCCGCCTCCCAACCCCAACACCCGTCTGACCATCCTCCCCCTCGCCCTCCCCCCAACAGACTGGTTCGACGTGCTGGACGCGCAATCACGTCTGCTAATGACCGAGCGCGAGATCCTGCGCAACCTGCAGGCGATCCTGCTCGACGCGGACAAGACGCCCGTCGAGCAGGCCGCGCAGCACGCCATCGGCGTCCTGACGACGGAGAACCGCAAGACGTGGTCCGCGCACCGCCGCGCGCTGCACACGGACCGCACGAACGACGCGTGCCTCAAGGTCGTCGACCAGGCCCTCTTCGTCGTCTGCCTCGACGACGCCTCCCCCGAGAGCGCCGCGGATATTTGCAGCAACTTTTTGTGTGGAGGGTATGAGCTTACGCCCAGTGAGTTGACTCACTGTCTACTTTTCCTTCGTCCCCCCCCCCCCCCCCTTTCTTTGCTTTTCCTCCCCCCGCTTTTTCGGTGCCGCCGCCCGTGACCGGTGCGTTTTTTGTCTTTGGATGGGAGACGGCGTGTGCTTCGAGCAACACCGTAGCGTACCGCATGCTCTCTATTATGGAGGGCCGCGCCGCCTATTCAAATGCCTGCCCGCGACTGCTTATCGGGTCGCCCTGCACCACGGAGAGATCATCCTCTCTCGCGGACGGTGCCGTGCTTTGACGTCCTTCGCGTTGCCTACTACCGCGGCTGTCCCTGGACGGCATGTCGCTTCACCGTTTCAACGTCGTCGCGGCAGGCGGCGATCTGCGCGTGTTGCGATCGTCGACGACGCCGTCCATTCATTCATTCCTATATTGACGCGGCATTCCCATTCCCACCCCACCGCTTCGCGCTGAAGCTTGCATGTTTCGCGGTGTCTTTTCTTCTTCCCCCCGCTGACGGGCCAAACTCTGTCATCGTTTTGCCAACGCCAAACGTGTGTGCCTTCCCTTTACTGACGGCCAAAACTCTCCCCTCGCAGGCGGCGTGCAGATCGGGACGTGCACGAACCGGTGGTACGACAAGCTGCAAATCATCGTGTGCACAAACGGCGTCGCGGGCATCAACTTCGAGCACACGGGCGTCGACGGGCACACCGTGCTGCGCTTCGCGGCGGACATCTTCACCGAGGGCCTCATGCTGCTCGCGCGGTCCATCAACCCGAGCGCGCCCACCATGTTCTCCGCGCCGCTCTCGCCGCAGGCGAAATCGTACAAGCCGCCGCGCGGCGGTGCCGCTGCGCCGGTCAACGGCAACGGCAACGGTAAGGTCGAGGCGCGGGCGGGCGAGCCGATCGACACGACGCCGAAGAAGCTCGAGTGGACGCTGACGGCCGAGCTGCGGACGGGCATCCGGTTCGCGGAGACGCGCATCAGCGACCTGATATGCCAGAACGACTGCCAGGCGCTCGAGTTCAAGGGGTTCGGGAAGAACTTCATCACGCGCTACGGCTTCTCGCCCGACGCGTTCGTCCAGATGGCCTTCCAGGCCGCGTACTTCGGCCTCTACGGCCGCATCGAGTGCACGTACGAGCCCGCCATGACCAAGAGCTTCATCCACGGCCGCACGGAGGCCATCAGGACCGTACAGAGTCACACGGTCGAGTTTACCAAGGTGCGTTTTGCCGCCCTTTTCGTCGTTCCCGTTCTTTCCTTTTTTGTTTCCCACACCCCTTTCCTGTCTGTCGGTACTCTTTTCCTCTCTTGCCTTTGCCCGGCGTCACGCCCTCCTCCTCCTCCCCCAAACCTCGTTTTCTGAGATTGCAGTGCTGGCTCCTGGATTTGCAATGAGCTGAATATGCGTTACGCGCAGACTTTCTTTTCGGAGGCGCCCGTCGCAGATAAGATCGATGCGCTGCGCAAGGCGTGCGAGGGACACGTCAACCTGACCAAAGAGTGCAGCAAAGGCCTAGGGCAGGACCGGTGCGGCGGCCACGCAGACGCGTCCCGACAGAGACTAATGCCATCTCCCCATCCCTGCACAGGCACCTGTACGCGCTGTACTGTCTCCTGCAGCGCGAGCTCCAGGAGTACAACGGCGCGTCGCGGCCGACGTCGCCCGCGAGCGCGACGGGGACGAACGGGTCGGGCAGCCCGCCGCCGCCGCGGCGGGCGCTGCCGGCGATCTTCACGGACCCCGGCTGGGCGCTGCTCAACACGTCCATCCTCTCGACGTCCAACTGCGGCAACCCGGCGCTGCGGCTGTTCGGGTTCGGGCCCGTCGCGGAGGACGGGTTCGGGATCGGGTACATCATCAAGGACGACGGCATCAGCGTGTGCGCGAGCTCGAAGCACCTCCAGACGCGGCGCTACCTCGACACGCTGCAGGGCTACCTGCTCGAGGTGCAGCGCATGGTGCTGCAGCTGCACCGCCAGGCGAACGAGCGCCCGCGGCCGTTCGTCGACCATGCGGGCGTGCTGCGCGACGCGCGCACGGGCGTGCCGATTAACTCTGCGTATATCGACGATACGGAGGACGACGAGAAGACGGCGTACGACCAGCTATGTGCGTTTTCGGGCGGTGGGCGCGCGGACTGACTGACGCCTTTACAGCGGGATACTCGTTCTTCGACAGCGGCGAGGTGGACCTGCTCAAGCGCGCGCGCACGCGCGAACACCGGTTCCTTGTGGGTGCGTTCTTTCCCGCGCGTTGAGATTATGGGGTCTGGATGTGATGCTGACACGAAATTTGGCTGTTGGCAGGCAAGCCGCTGCCCATCGCGGAATATTAGTCGGCCGGAGGTCGCGCGCGCCGGGTCTCTCGGACAGCCAGAGCGGGCGCCAGCGCCAGGGAGGGGATATGCACATTGGTATTGTATTGTACTATTACGTTGTCCGGGCTTATGCGCAATCTATATTGATCTACGTGTTTACACCTCTTTCCGATGGATCCCCAAGCTGGGGACGCCATCCTCGCCAAGCTGTCCGGTGGCGTCCCAAATAGAGGGGGAAAGCTGTCCGAGACGTCCACCTTTATGGGGATGCTGCCAGCTAGAAGCGCTCCCCTTCCGAATCATGTATGTAATGAGGCTTGGGCGGTCAGTTCCTGCAGGGACGATAAGGACGCGGAAGGAGGAGTTCACGGTGTTGCGCTTCATTCCCTCCTATTGATAGATGAATACCACCCCGAACTGAGCGAGAGGGTTCTTGTAAATGATGATCGTCGACCCGCCGTAGACCGAGGGATAAGGAAGGCAGCAATCTCACCGCCATCCTCCAGCTGTGTGGTGCGAATATTTATATGGTGTGCATGCCCGTTCTCCGTTCTGATGCCATTGTGTACCCCACAGACCACTTCTGCTTGTTTCCCTCACTCACTCAACATGCTTCCTGCAGCTTACGTTCCCGTGTTATACGTCCAGTACTACGACCCGAATGCTATGGTCGCGGCGCGGAGCCCGCCACCTCCTCCGATGGGACAGGTTCAGCCGCCCGCCATGGCCCCGGGCTTCCCGACCTGCACTGGACTCATGGCGCTCTGTTGCGGATCAGTTCAGTCCCATCGACATATCTCCACGCACTGGGAGCCGCAGATCGCCGCCTTCCTCGCCTGGCTCTCGCACAACGGCCGGCGCGACGTCGACCTCGGCGAGGGCACCGCCGTCGACTTCATCGTGCGGCTCACGACGAAGGTGCGTTAAGCAGCCCGCCACCCCGCCACCCCGCCACCCGCTGACGGGTGGCCCCCTTTAGGTCAACGGGCGCAGGACGTGTGGCTTCCTGGAGTACGCGGGGGGCATGCAGCCCGACGCGGAGTCCGGCCTGCAGCGGTTCCAGTTCTACCGCATGCCGCCCAAGTTCGCCGAGGAGCACGGCTTCACGGACCTCTGTGCGTTCAAGAACTACACCTGCGAGAGGCACGGGCTGTTCATCAAGCTCGACGTCCTCAGGTTTGCCGTGGCTTGTTGCGTTGTTTGCGTGATCTGACAGTGGCATGCTTCAGGTCCGTGACCTAACGGCCATCCGACAACGGTACTGTCATTGCCAGTGCGCTACGCGCCAGGGGCGCGTTCCAGGGGTGTGTCTCGAACTGTATCTCGGACAAAGGTTGCATTTGTGATGTTCATGTTGTAATTCCGGAGGCCAGCGGACAATTGAATCTGATGCCTTGATTCGAAATCGCGAAAGAACCCGTTGACTGCAATGGGAAGGCGTGAAACAGCTGAGTAGGACACATCAGGTATATTGCCGGGGCAGCAGCGCGACACGAAGCACGCCAGACCCTACGTGTCGTTCCGGACAATTTCGTATCGTTCTGCGACAGTCCGCATCTCGTCCGGGCGCCCGTCGTGCCGCACATTCTTCAGGACGAGCTTCCGCAGCACAGACCCGCGTAGCAGGCTCAGCGTGACGGTGCGGTTTGCAATCCTGCAGACGTCCGCGGTGAGACCGGAAGGAATGCTGGGCGCGCTGAGCGTGAGCCGCCTGAGCTTCGGGAGCAATAGCGGCCGCGCCGCGGCACACACAGCTGCCGGCGCAGAAGCATCCTCGAGCACAATTGTCAGCTTTTGCGCCTGGAATGTCGCGCCGGGAGCGGTGTTCAGGAGCATGGGCCAGGCGTGGGACGATACAATCAGCGACAGCGTCCGCCGGCACGCCTCCATAAGACGAGTGTTGTTGCCTACCCACGAGATGGGGAATGCGCGCATCGCGCCGCGCGCAGTCGTCACGATGATGTCCAATGCCGGCCCTTGTGGCGGGTAGGCCGCCGCGTCGGGAGGCGTCCCGCGCAGTGCAATGCTCTTGGGCGGGCTGTCCTGCCCAGGCTGCGCATCGTCGATGAGCGCGGCGACAGTGTCGGGCAGGAGCACGCCCACATCCTTCGAGACATCGCTCGTCCTGACGATATCAAGAATCTCGATCTGCTCCAATGGAAGGTGCGGTATGATCGTGTTCACCACGAGCGGCTCGATGTCAGTGAGGCTGAGGCGCACCAGCGCGGGGCACGGCCACTTGCCGCCATGGCGCACCTCGGGCGGATGCGGCCAGGCCCACGACTTCTGTGTCCAGACGAATGTGAGGTCTTCTATAAGCGGACACGAGGCGAGCACGGCGCGCACGTCCTGCGGGGTGATGAATGGCTGCGAGACAGAAAGGGTGGTGACAGCGCGAAAGACGACGGCGTCGAGCACATCCAGCGGCACATTTTCAATTGCAACATGTCGCAGACGGGGTGCATGCCCTCCGAATAATGTGTGCGCGATTTGCCAGGCATCACCCACGAGCTCTGGTGACCGCAAATTGCGAACAAGGTCGAACGTCTCGAGCAGCGGCGCCGGCGAGGTCAAGTCCCGCAGCCACGTGAGCGAGCGCTCGTCGCGTATATTCAGCCGCAGTGTCCGGAGATGGTGTAGGTGGGACTGCAAGGCGCCCAAAACGCTGGCGCGCAATTCCTTCGGGCTGTACATGCGCCATTCAACCGACAGGTCCACTGGAAGTGCCTTTGAGCGCGGCAGGATGTCAGCAAGAGCTTCTAGCTCCTTGAAATCCATGGCACTGATGGTGGTCCATAGGTTGGGGTCCCCGAGCACCGCAGAGCGCCAACGGCGGCAGACACGACTCAGGTTGACGACGGGATGCACAGTAGTATTCCAGGTTGGCGCAGCCTCGTTGCTATCGCGTTGGCAGTACTGGAAAATGAGCTGCAGAGTCTCAATGGGCAGTCTGTTGACGGGTGTAAGTGTGTTCAGGTGAGCGCGGAATTTCTGCAGCATTCCGGCAGTGGCGAGCTCGAGAGCGTTATATTGTTCTCGCAAAGTATCGTGGCCGTGAGCATGACTGAAAATCGTTTAGAGCTCAGATTTGTACGAGGCAGAGGCATCTGTACCCACAGGCTCTGTTCCAGGGACAATTCATCGAACGTGGCAGCCAGTTGGATCTCGAAGTCACGAATCGCAGTCATCATGTCATCCTGAAGGTGGTGCACTAGCTGGCTGCGCCTTGATGCCATGGTTCACTGAAGAGGCGCGAGAGTAGACAGCGCAAAGGATAAACCGGTAAAGGGCATTGAATGGCAGTTGCACCGAACCTCGGCGAAGGTCAAGAGGCTAAACACGATCGCGGGACGCGCAACTCCGACGTCTCTGAACAGCAAAAGCAGCCTGGCGCTGCACCAATAAGTTGCATTTTGGCAAGATTAGACCAATTAACAGTAGCTACTAAGGTACAACAAATGCGCGAATTCATAAGATATCATGCGTGTGGGGATGCAGTCAACAGCGTAATCGAAAGCAAGGGAACTTTTGGTCAGAGCGTCGTGAAATAATCATGCGTCGTCATAGGAAACGCGAGAAACGAGAAGCGGGAGTGTGCTCTTCGTGTCGCCGTGCACGCGCGGGCGGACGACGAAGCTGACGAAGGGCTCGATGTCTTTGTCGGCGACGGGCGCGAAGACAAATTGTCGGATGAATGTCGCCAGCGTTGCCTTGACTTCGAGCGTGGCGAAATGGCGGCCAATGCACATGCGCGGGCCAGAGCCGAAGACAAGCAGCTGTCGTTGCTCTTTCGAGCGCGCAGGGTCGAGCCAGCGCGCAGGGTTGAACTCGTCCGCGTCGGCGCCCCAGACGCGAGGGTCCGTCTGTATCACGTTGACAGGCACGTTGATGATTGTGCCCTTCGGAACAAACACGCGCTCGCCCGTGCTCAGCGGCACGGTGTCGTCCTGGGCAGCGACGCGGTGCGGATCGAGGACGGGCGGGTGCAGACGCAGGACCTCGTCCACGACGGCGTCGAGCAATGGCAGGCCGCGCTGCAGTTGGTCAAAGTCGGGCTCGGTTGGGCGGGCGGTAAGCTCGGTGCGCAGCGCAGACTGGATGTGCGGATGGCGTGCGAGCTCGTAAAGCGCCCAGGTGATCACGCAGGACGTGGTCTCGTAGCCGGCAAAGATGAGCGTCATCATCTCCGCAGCGATCTGCTCCTCCGACATGTGGTGCTCGACCTCCCGGGCGCGGTCGGCGCGCAGGAGGATGTCGAGGATGGTCTTGCCGCCGGCGCTGTCGGCCGTCTTCTCGGCGTCGCGCCACATGCTGCCAGTGATCTCGCCCAGCATGTCGCGCGTCGCCCGCATCTTGTCCGTGCGCTTGCCCGGGATGCGCAGGATGGCGGGGATGGTCATCATGAACGCGTGCACGGCGTACGCGGAGAACGACGTGACGAAGCCGGACGAGTCCGTCAGCGCGTCCAGCGCGGCCGCGAGCGGGGCCAGCGCCTTGGACGTCAGCGTCTCAAAGTCGTACGAGAACCCGGCGAGGCCAATGCTGTCGAGCGACATGCGGTTCGCCCAGAACTGGATGTCGATTTCAGCTGAGTCCCCCGGCGAGCGGTCGATGAGGTCGGCCCAGCGCGCAGCGGCCTTACTCGCCGAGTCGAAGAAGATGGGCGTGAGGTCGCGCAGGGCCTGCTGGGTAAACGCCGGGGCCAGCGCACGCCGCTGCTCGGTGTGCGACGGGCCCTCCGCCCAGATAACGCCCTTCCCGAGGAGCAACTCGAAGAATGCGCGCACTCCCTCCGGCTTGGGATAGTGGTAGTACTCGTGCATGTCGAATATGTGCTGCACCGCGCGCGGGTCGGTGAACGAGACCATCTGCGAGCCAAATGCGCCGTGCGAGCGTACAGCGCCGCCGTAAATGCGCGCCCAGTCCTTGAAAAGTTTGCCCGGCGCTGAGACATAGACGTCCCAGTCGTTTCCCCATAACAGCGAGGTCGGCTCGGGGCCTGGGATGTGGGAGAGCGCAGAGCGGAAGCGGGTGAGCCGGTAGACGGTGCGGAGGAGCCAGACGGCGGCGAACGCGAAGACGAGGTCGAGCGCGACGCGGAGAAAGACGTTATGGGCGGCGAGGCCGAGCGTAGCGAGCATGGTGCCGGCGCTGGGAGCAGCGAGATGCAGCCTGGGCCGTGTTCATATTTTCCGCGGGCTGCTATATACTCAGAGTCGTTACGTTCGATCGCGTTTCTGTCAAGTCACACGCGAACCGGAGTTGGCGCTGCGGCTGTGCTGCCGCAAGTTCGCCGGTATCGGCTTTCAGACTCAAGCTCTCTCGATACACCGCCAAGATCGCCCTCACGCGCTCTTGCAGTGTTCATTGCCCCTGCACGCGCTCGTGACGTCGTCTCTCACTCCCAGCGCCGCGCGAAATGGGCTTGGGAGTAGAGAATGGGTTGCGTTCGATAGAGCGACTGCTGCGCATGGACGTCCCGTCGCGATCAGGGTAAAACGAAGGCTCTTGGGAAGCAGAAGGCATGGTCAGCAGGTGGGGGATGTATCACTAATACCTGCCCGGCCACGACTTTTTCTTGGAAATCTTGCCATTCATCACGCCGATCTCGTCAGGATCTCAGGCTAACAAAACCTGGACCATGCCGAACTTGCAAATTTGTCGATCCCAACCACATCTTTCGTCCTCAAGGCCTCATCTCTGATTATCTGGCCAGCTGGACGCATTACCTTCTCAGTCTCCAGCTCTTGGTGTGCGGCCAGGGCTGGCCATCGCATCGCTCTCCATCTGTAAAAACCCGCCGCTCCGGAGCTGGCTATCAAGCTCCGGACATCTCCCGCTGCTCCGGATTGATTTGAGCGGCCGAAGCGTTGGGAGCACCGGGCCTGGCAATCCACGACCGACTTCTCGGCGTTTTCGGTTCAATCCGAGCTCCAGCAGCTCCCATCAAAGCGTTGCAGCTCCCATCGAACGACCCACATGCTGGTTGACTGCGTGATGATGCGCATCATCGGGCCTTGAAACGGACTTGTCTCTTTTCTCCCACCATCCCCACCGACCTCCCTGGCTTGCGGCCGTCCGTGCTGCTCCGTTGCCGTCACTACTTCGGGACGGGCTACTTCGTGACTGCCTGGCATGTCTGGCTGCTGGCTCGTCTGCTTGGGGTTCTGCTAGCTGCTTGAGTGCTCTGGGTTCCGTTGGCTCTGCACTGTCTGGTTGGCTGGCTAGCGACTCGTCTTCTCGATCCCGGGCTGGAGCTTGCATTGCATACTAACCTATCTTGTGTAGATCTGAACACATACAGGCCACACCGTTTCCAGCCACTCCGGTGAGTCGTACTTTCTACAGCGCCCATTCTCACACCCGTCATAGTGCCCGCCTGCTCGCACGTTCCGCGCTTCATCACAGGTGCCGTCGGTGTGTCGTTTGATTTTTGCCTTGCTGCCCGTCTGACATGGCTGTTCACTGTAGTTAACACGCCGAGGCTGGCGCATTTCGCACTGCAGCGTACAGGTACGCACATGACGCGGCGCTATCTGTTTGACTCTATGTGGCAAATGTTGCTCTGTAATTCTTCGTTGTGGGATGACCTGCGCGTCCCGCAGCGGAGAAGAGTAGGCATTCACGTCGTGTATATACCTTTTTTTCGCAATTCTATGTGTTCCTCCTTATCTGCTGCCGTTGTGTTTCTCCCGGGTGTGGAGCAAGAAGGCAAAAATGCGATTGAATGAGCCTATCATCAAGTAAATGGCCGTTTGAAGGAGCTTTCAGGAGCGCTCCTGGCTGCTCCGGAGCTCTGTACCACAGCTCAGGACGCTCCGGAAAGGGGTACCTTTCTCAGCCTGATCCGGCTGTTCCGGAGCCTCCGGAGCGATCCGGAGATAGGCGGGTTTTTACCGATGTCGCAATCTCGGAGGATTTGTAGACGGCATGAAACAGCTTACAGGGTCTCTATCGCCTGACCTTGGCAGCTGGTATCTTCTCACACTAGTTGTCGCATAACGAACTCTAAGCGGGCACTATCTCTGTTTCGGACCGGCTCCACCTGCGCTTGAACACGCCGTGCGGGAAGATAGAGCAGACCGCACGCTCTCACTGGCTCCCAGCTCGCGTCTCACATTCTCCGCGCATCTTCAGGTCCAGAACCAGGAGCCGGGCTCTGCGTTGAGGAAGCACTGGCAGGACGTTTGATTACGCGGGGGGCGTGGCGTGGCGTGGTGTCAACACGGATGCTGTCCCCCTGTGCAGTTTCATGCGCAGGCAGCAGCCCAGGCTTTCACTGGCAGGCCCATACGTTACTCGTACACAGACACTGGCAGTTCAGGTTGCCGCCTATCTCAGTCTGTCTGTTCCCAACCTCACTCCAGCCGGTTCTTCGTGCCAGCCGTACAAGCGACGAGCGACGGTCGACGGTCGTCTCCTGCCATACACACGCACGGACATCTCGACAACCACAACCCCCACCGCGGACCACACTCCCGACAGACGCTGTATCCTCCGCCCGGCCGGTGGTGAATGCCGCATGGCACGACGTGAAACTCTGCTCCTCATGCCGAAGATTCAGTACGGTCTGTCACGACGGCCCGGTCTAAGTCGATTGGCTTCTTGCATCCCGGCGCCTAGCATTCCGCTGTCGCAGGAGGTCGCTTCTGTTGTACGAATCCGGGCCGGGCGCCCAGGAGACGCACGCCATTGCATACTGCAAACACACAGCACCCGCGTCGGACAGCCGGGGCTGCCTTGCGGGCGCCCGCGTGCTGTGGGCCTCGAGAGTGCCGGTGAGGAGCCCCGTTCTATTCGGCAAAAAGAATTCATGGCATGACTGCGAGCGCTGAGCGCATTGAGAAACGGGCGATATGAAGTGTGCGCGTCTCAGTTGCTCGCAGTAGTTCACGCGCCGATTGGCACTGTAGAAACCCGGATGGCGCAATGATTTGTTGCCCCGAGCGATGCAGTTAAGCTCTACGTTAGAGCGCAATTCTTTATTCACTGTATGGAACTCAAATCAATTCAGGGATAGCGGTGTATCGAGCAGAAATCAGAAGAAGCAGAGTTGGTGGCAAGGGCAGATCGCGCAACTGGTCTCTGATTCCCAGGGGAATTTACTGCCTCCCTACTAGATTCGTGGCCACCCTTTCTCCCTAATATTCAACTAGTGTAGGCTCTGACCCAATTGGACAAGTTAACGCCCACGCGTGAATATGGTCAATGAGCGAGAGCCAGGCAGAGTCTCAGACCAACGATCGTCGCGTCGGCGTCACTGACGGCGCACCGAAATCGTAATCACGCACTCCCAGTCTCTACCAGTCCATATTAGCCCATTCGTCTTTCCTATCTAGAACATCAATGTCCAGCCCCGTCAACCTTGCTGTGGGCCACCTCCATGCCGCTGATCGACCTGTGGAAGCCAGTGGTAGTCCGTTCCCTGCCTGTGAGACGGACATCGCAGACTAAGAGGCTTCCTAAATTGCTTTCTTACCCCTACTAGGGATTGAAACAATATATCTGGACGTTTCTCTAACACTTTCTCTCTCAATCCATCATGAGTTGACTCCGGAACCTTATCGAGGGTAGTCAACCGGAGAAGGCCGACACGACTAACTTCCACTTCCCCCTCAAGACCTCAAGACATGTACCACCGCCCGACCGTCAACGTCCAGTCCACGTCTGGTGGTGCGTGCGCTGCGCCCAGCTGCAAGCCATGAAATGCTCAGATTTTTGTCATTTTTCTCAGAGGCGTCGGGCTCCCTCACGCTCCCCGCTGTGCTTGCGGCGCCCATCCGCCTGGACGTTGTCCAGCAGGTCCACAGTGCGTACAATTGCGCATAAAGCGCGTATTCAGATTTCTTATTTGCATTTCGCAGAGAGCATCGCCAAGAACAAGCGCCAGGCGTACGCTGTGAGCGAAAAGGCCGGCCACCAGACCAGCGCCGAGTCGTGGGGCACCGGTCGCGCCGTTGCGCGTATCCCGCGTGTCGGCGGCAGCGGCACACACCGCTCGGGCCAGGCGGCGTTTGGCAACATGTGCCGCGGCGGTCGCATGTTCGCGCCGACCAAGATCTGGCGCAAGTGGCACGTCAAGGTCAACCAGAGCCAGCGCCGCTTCGCCGTCGTCTCGGCGCTCGCGGCCTCGGCCCTGCCCTCGCTCGTTCTCGCGCGCGGCCACCGCATCGAGCAGGTACCCGAGATCCCGCTCGTCGTCGGCAACAGCGTCGAGAGCATCGTCAAGACGCGTGACGCCGTCGCCGCCCTCAAGGCCGTCGGCGCGTACGCCGACGTCGAGAAGGCCGCTGCCAGCCGCAAGCTGCGCGCCGGCAAGGGCAAGCTGCGGAACCGCCGCCACCGCCAGCGCCGCGGCCCGCTCATCGTGTACGCGACCGACAACGGTGTCTCCAAGGCGTTCCGCAACATCCCCGGCGTCGAGACCGCGTCCGTCGACCGCCTCAACCTCCTGCAGCTCGCGCCCGGCGGTCACCTCGGCCGCTTCGTCATCTGGACCGAGGCCGCCTTCGCCAAGCTCGACACCATCTTCGGCACCCAGGAGACCGCGTCCGCCGTCAAGAAGGACTTCTACCTCCCCACCGCTAAGATCCACAACGCCGACGTGACGGGCCTCATCAACAGCTCTGAGATCCAGGCCGTCGTCCGCCCTGCCGGCGAGAAGATTCAGAAGCGTCCGTGGACGCAGCGCAAGAACCCGCTGGTCAACCGCGGCGTGCTCTTCCGCCTCAACCCGTACGCGAAGACCCTCCGTCGCCAGGAGCTCCGTGCGTCGTCTTTCTACACCTCATCTGTGATATATTGTTGACATCCCTGCAGTCAAGCAGGACCGCATTGCCAAGGGCACCCAGAAGAAGCGCGCGGTCAAGAAGCCCGAGGCAACGGCTGGCGAGGCCTTCCTCAAGACCCTTTTCGCTGCGTGAGCGGACCCCGCGACTCCCTGCACAAAAATCGACGCCGACGGAGGGATCTGGGCGGCTGTATGCCTTATGCCGTTGCCAATCGGCGCCATGTCTGCAATATGACGATTCTTACTGCCGTTCAGTCACGCTCTATTGTGCTGTAAATGTGGTGGCGAGGGTCGTGCTTGCGGCACTCAACACTTGCGAGCTCGCCGCGTGGACCGTACCCAAAGCTCTCTGTCTGAAGTTTTCATTCCTTCCATCTGTGTGAGGGGTTCATTAGGGATCATCGAAGTTGGAGGCTGTTCGTCGAGCAAAGGACGAGCAAATGTGGAACAGGCAACCTGGTTCGCGTCGCGGAGTTAAATTTTGCAGTTGCCTGCGCTGCCAACCCTTGTCTGTGCAGCTTGCCAACATCCTCCACTGACGACCTCGTCCATGCATTATGGATCCTTTGCGAGATTACGACGACATTTGGAGCTTGCTCAGCGAGCCTCGTGAAAGCCCTGCAACACAAAGCAGCGCTATTCTTTCCCCCTTCGAAAGCAGGCCACGTTTCAGCTTGGCCGCATATCCTGACGACGTTCTGCTCCTTATCTTCGGGCAACTATGCAGCGATTTCGAGGCACGCTGGAAGGAGCACGGCCGCAACGCCTACGACTCGGAGCGCGTCTTCACTCCCTTCATCATCGCCGCGGTTTGCGTGCGGTGGCGCACGCTCGCGCTTAGCTTGCAGCGCCTGTGGACATACATCGCTCTGCCTAGACCCTCTGTCCACTTGTCTGTGTGGCGCTCCCAAAAAGCACTGATTACACTGGCGCTGGAACGTTCGGGTACCTCTGCCATCGACGTCCTTGTGCAAACCCAGACCTCCTTGTTGGGCCGTAATAATATCTTGTGGTTCTTGTCTGCCATTGGTCCGCATACCTCTCGTTGGGGTAGAGCAGAGCTCTGGAACCTGCGTATTGAGGAATTGGATCTTTTCTCGGTATCGACTCCGGCGCTCACACATCTCGTGCTTCACGTCAACTTTTTTGCTGGGGGGCACCGTCCTTCCCCGGAGTTTCTGCCGTTTGCGCCTCGCCTTTGTTTCCTTACCGTGGTTGACGCTCTACTTTATCGTCTCGAAGGGCACCAAGGCTTTCCGTCACTCTGTTCGCTTGTGGTCGGCGGTGATACACCATGGCTCCAGGCTCGTATGTTCTTGGTTGTGGGGTGCATGAGCCTAGAATGTGCAACGATTACCATAGACGACTTCCCTCGGGAACCGGACAAGCCGCATTTCACCCTGCCCCGGCTCCGCACACTTGTCCTGGTGGGCCGCCGTGGCTTGCAATCCCGTCCCACTTGGTCCTGGAACTGCATGATCCCCAGCCTCACGACGCTCTGCCTGCACGGCTGGGTGGTATCGCACGGCATAGCGCCCCTCCTGCGCCAGGTGGCGTCCACCGTCACCCGGCTCACGCTCTTCGGGGGTCGCATCAAGCCAGAGTCGCTCGCGGTTCTACGAGAGCTGCACAGCGTATCGCGGCTCACGTTCGGCACCGCTGGTATACGCGTCCTGGACTCCGATACCTACACCGTTCCCGACGAGTTTTTCGACGCCGTTGCGGAAACGACGCCGCCGATCTGGCCGCTGCTGACACGCATTGAGCTCGGCGCATATGGCGCGAAGGAGTCGTCGTTCGGCGAAGGTCTTCTCCGGCTTATAGCACGACGCTGTCGCTCCAATGAGTTGAGAGCATCCGGCGTAGAGGCGATCAGCGAGGTCGTCATCTCTGGAGAGTGCTACTCGCTTGAGCTGAAGCAAGAGGTTGCACGCTTGATGGGTGCATGAGTTTCTGCTATGCCATCATATTGTATGCGTTGCGCAATTTTAGCGCAGTGCGGACAGTATGCGAGTATTCGAGTATGGCGGAGTTCACGTTTGCGTCTGTTGAGTAACCATGACCTCTCGTCATCATCTCGTGTACTCGCGTCGCGCCATCCTGCCCAAAGGCGAACGATGCCCTACAGGCATGTCATCTGTATAGCGCGCACGCGACGACCGTTTATTGCTCCGCATTTTTGCTGCATCTGCGATGTGTGTTTCGTAACTTTGGAACGATTATCTTCCTCCGTAAAGTCTGCAAAGGAGACTATGTGTTTCGCAATGTGGGCGTCGGCGACGATAATCGTTCACAGACAGCTCGTCATGTGAATATTATTGCCTGCGCGAGCTCGCCTGTTCGCTCGCCCCTTGTCCGTAGCATGTCTGGCGGCTTGTTCTGGTAGGGGCTGCTCGCGGTGGTTTCGATTGGAACGGGGGCGGCCCGAAGCCCAGGCTCACCGCGGAGATTCGGTCTCCGACCAACTGTTCCAGTTCATTTCGATATGCACTGTTTCACTCGAGGATTATAAAGGATACCCTCCGCTGCTTTGCCAGCTCACCAGCAGCAGCCGCACATCCCCTGCATCCCATCTCAGCCTCTCTCACCAGAAAACAATGTTTTCCACCCTCCGCCGCGCCGCCCTCGCCAACGCTTTCGCTTCCAGAATGTCTGGTAATAGAAACATCCGCCCCGCCCTCCTGCGATTCGACTCGCATGGCACCCAGGGCTCGCCGTTTCGAACGGCATCCATCGGACGCCGCACCTACACGGCTGCTCAAGTGCGGCGCATGGCTCTCGGCGCTCTTGCAGTCGTCGCTTTAATCGCCACCGCACTCGTCCTCCACGCGTGGAGCAGTACTGCTGTCATCGTCTCACCGACGCTCACGCGCCCGCCCACGTACACAATCCGTCACGCCCACGCCGCCATGCAGAACCGCCATCGCCAGCCGAAGACCCGCACTCCCCAGCGCGCAGACTTCCAGTTTGCCGCGCCCGCGGACGAACTCGGTGCGCTCATCGGGTTCATGGCGGCGTTCGCGAGCAACTCCCTCCCGGCGAACATCGACCCGACGCAGCCGCTCAACCCGGACCTCGTCCTGGAGTTCGACCCGCGCGACCCGGCCATGCGCGGCGAGGTGCGCGAGGCCGTGCGCGAGGCGTGGAGGCTCAACCCCGTCGTCGTTCTTTCCGAGCTCAAGACCGGCCGTCCTGCCGCGTCTCGCGAGGTGAAGAGCACCATCGAGGCCCTGAACCTCTACCCAGACCCGACGATCATCGAAGTCGACCAGCGTGGTGAGTACTTTGGCTTCCGATCGTCTCAAGTTTCTCATGCTAATGATATGGCCGATAGTGGATAGCGAGGTTACGCACCCCTTGCTCAAACGCCTGACTGGCGCCGATGCTCTCCCTATCGCCATTATTGGCGGCCAGCCCATCCGTTCGATGGATGAGTTCCGTAGTCTCGTCGAGTCTGGAACGCTCAAAGAGCTGATCACTGCTGCTGGAGCTAAAATCAATGGCAAGAAGGTCAAGCACGGCAGGAAGCACTAATGGACATTGGATTCGAGACTGTTACGGACATTTGGAAGTTTGAGGAATAGGAACATGCATATATATCCATAATACATATCATCTACCACATCTTACCTTGTCTCACTATGCCCCAGCGCAATCTCCCAGCAAGCCAGCCATAGAGTTGCTGAGACTGAGAGCTGCGTTGGAAATGTTTCTTCGGGAAGCTGGGGAAGCGTGATCAACGGGTTCTTCCGACGTCGCCGTAGCTTGCTCTGAACTTCGTCACTCGGAGCACACTGACTGCTCATTCCAGACGTTCAGCATGTGGCTCGACATGAGCCAGCGCGTATTTGCGCTCATTGCGGGCTACCTGCTCCCCAAGCCGCAGCTGGGCGCGTATCCAGTCGTTCCGCTGAACATCACCTGTGAGCCGACCCACTACCAGCGTCATTGGTGGGAGTGTTGAATCGCTGGCTATAGCGCTATACAATAATCAGGCTGCGAGCGTCGATGGCTCTGGTCCTGCTAACTTTGATGGACGGGGCGGCACGTTCCCTGCGCACCTGCTGCCCACACGACACCTGGACTATGACGGCCTGCACTACCACCTCCCCGAAAGCTGGGGACACGATCATGACAATGTGATTGCTAACGGGCAAGTCGTTGAGCTGCCCAAAGTGGCCAGCGTCAACGCACTTCATGTATTATATGCTGGCGACTGGCAGGACGGTATGCTCATCCTTGCTACTTGTTACCCACTTAACACGCCGCGTAGGAGAGACTGGTGACAGATTCAAGTTGGAGTTTGAGGACGGAACCATAGACGAAGTTGAAAGTGTGTGGGCCACATGCAGTAGCGCCGAAACTGCTATTGATGACTGTCCCGATCGGCAGTGTCGTCAAAGAACTGGTGGTCAGAACACTGGCTGAACGTCGGTGCAGTCCGTCTGTAAGCCTGGTTTTTTCCTACTCGTATTTCAGCTATGGATGGCATCCCAGGCCGTACCATTACGAGGGCGAGCGCATGAACTTTAACCTGACCCAACTGCATTCGTGGTCGACGCCTGTCCGTTCGGACGCGCGTCTGCGTGCCATTACGCTGCCTTCGACCGGCTATTCGTGGAATCGCGTCCATGTCTTTGCGCTGTCCGTCACGCCGTCGCTCACATCGCCCGAGCCCGACGCAGACAAACCTTTGCTCGTCGTGCGCCGCGTGCGCTTCACGCGCAAGCGCACCGACGACGGACATCAGATTGTCGAGGTTGCGCTGGCGAATCTGCTGCCCGCCGGCGACGACGGCTGGCTGGTCGGCAAGCACGCCGTTGCAATCGACTCGCCGCTCGTCGAAACCGTCAGGGCTGGCATCGTCTACCGCCTGATGCCCGCGGACGAGGTGCGCGTCGAAGTGGCTGTTGCGCCCAAGAAGGGTGTGCAGCCCGGTGCCACCGGCGCTGCGACCATTGAGCTACGCGACGCGGGCGGCAAGATCGTTGCCATTTCTAAGGGCTGGTCTGCGGCTGTTCCAGAGGCGGACTGGCAGCCAAACGAGAAGAGCTTGAGCCAGCACGAGGCTCCCAATTGGGTACGTTCTTGCCTGGACATTTGGGACAGCACCAACCGTTATGTAGTGGAATGACGCCAAGTTTGGCATCTTGTCCGTGCCATGGACTCTTTCGCCACGATGTTTAAAGCTGACATGGGCCGCGCAGCATTCATTGGGGCGTGTTCAGCGTGCCTGCATGGGCTCCTCCGGGAGTTTATGCCGAGTGGTATGAGTACGTATCCCAGATTCCGGTGCTCGGTACTATTGGAATGACCGAAACGCTCAGCTGGCACATGCACAATCCTGCGGATGAGCGCAATGCCTTTTGGCGTCACCATCTCGAGACATATGGCAAGGTTAACGGTTGCATTTGCTTTTGGTTTGCACCGTCTCACGTTTGGTGCTCAGGATGTCATCTACGAGGACTTCATCCCCGACTTCACGGCCTCCAAGTTCAACGCGACCGCATGGGTCGAGCTCTTCGACAACGCCGGCGCAAAGTACTTTGTCCTGACCACGGTATGTGCCCAGCTGATGCGCCTTCCCTGAAACACTGACACGACACCTTTGGTAGAAACATCACGATGGCTTCGCACTCTTTGATACCGAACGCACTTCGCACCGCAGCTCCTACCATCTCGGCCCTCGCCGCGACCTCCTGCGCGAGCTCCTTAGCGCGGCCAAGAAGGAGCGGCCGCACCTTCGTCGCGGGACGTACTTCACTATGCCCGAGTGGTTCAACCCCGACGCAGGCCCGTACGGGTTCGGCAACTGGCCTGGCCAGCCTGCGCGCAACCCGTTCTACCCTGACAAGTTCGAGCCGTATACGGGGCACCTACCCGTCGACGATTATTTGCGGGATGTGCAGCTCGCGCAGATGCGTATTCTGGCGCAGAAGTATGAGACGGAGATTATGGTAAGTATATGTGTCGGGCGCCGGCGGATGAGGGAGGTCGGTGGTGCTGACTAGTGAGTAGTGGTGCGACATCGGCGGGCCGAACTTGACGCTGAGCTTCGCCGCCGAATGGTACAACCAAGCACAGCGCGAGGGGCGCGAGGTCACGATGAACAACCGTGCGTCATTGTGTTCGGCTGATACTTGCTATTGATGATGGGCAGGATGCGGCGAGGTGCCGGACTTCGACACGCCCGAGTACGCGCGGTTCGCGTCTGTGCAGACGCACCACTGGGAGACGAGCGAGGGCATCGACCCCTTCAGCTACGGACTCAACAAAGAGACGAAGCCCGAGGACTATCGCTCCGTTGAGACCATCATCCACTCCCTCGTCGACATCGCCAGCAAGAATGGGAATTAGTGCGTCGTGCCCCCGCGGCACTCGTTGACAAACAGAATCTTATGCTTTTTGTTTCTTTGAAAGTTTGCTCAATATTGGCCCGACGGCCGAGGGCGAGATCATCGCGCCGATGGTCGAGCGGCTGCTCGAGGTCGGCCAGTGGCTTGCGCATTCGGGTGAATGCGTCTACAACACCGTACGCACCTTTTTTGCGTTCTTTGCCCCATTTTCAGTCGAAACGCTCAACTTTTGGGAATCATCTTTGCAGACATACTGGTCGCGTGGCGCCGAGGCGGGCTCAGTGCGCTTCCTGACGACAGCGCGCACATTCTGTGCGGTCGCGCTGGAGAAGCCGAAGGACGGCCTCCTCGAGATCAACCGCGTGCTGCCGCTGCGCGCGGGCGACGAGGTGCACCTGCTTGGCGCCTCCGACCGCGCGCTCAAGTGGTGGATCGAGGGCGGCAAGACGTACATCAAGGCCAGGAGAGCCGAGATTGACGCCGTCCAGCATGCGTGGGCGTTCCGGGCGACGTATAAGGACGCTGAATGACACTGAGTCTTGCATGTCCAATGATGCATGTGTACAATATCTAGCACTGAACAGAATTGCAGTGACGCATCACCTGCTCGCGGGAGCTCGCAGCACACTGCGGCGGACACTCAACGAACTTCGTGCGCCAACTACAAGCAGTCAAGGGCCTATTGCAAGCTTTTGAGCTGCCGCACCTCGGTGTTCGCGGATGGTGACTTGAACGATTCGTTCACGACGATCAACGCCAAGCAATAACTCGACAAATTTCTGAAGATCCGAAAATCGCTCATGCTTTCAGAGGTGCAGCGAATGCGTTTTGATTACCCATCCTCCGTTGGATCGACTCTCTTTCCGCTCAGCTCCCGCATCCGAGACCCTCCAGGTTACGGTGTTGCAAGCTCACAATGCTCAAGCAGCGGGTGCAAGGGGTTGCAGTCGTCATCGGACTGCTATTTCGGCCACGACTCTGACGTGATAGGAGGATCGGTGCGTGCTGCAGCAGCCTCGAGGATTTGCCGGTGCCAATTCCCTGACGGCGCGTATTAACGATGTTCGGAGCAGCTGTCAAGACAATCAGCTACATTTCAGCGCTCCCAGTCCCAAGACTGCAAGCAACTTGTGTGCATACCACGTGAGCTCCTTGTAAACCCGGTGAGGCACTGCGGGAGGATTGGATGCTTGTGCAGCCGTCACAGCGCCTGACAAATGGGGGGCCACGGGCGTGTCGCGCAGCAGGCCAAGACATGCTGAGAGGCACTGTCTCGGTGTGGAGTCTCGGACTTGGGTGTGCCGAAATTTTTGTTGAGGCTTGGACTGAACGCGCCACCGGAAGCAAGGGAGCGGAGCGGCAGGGGCGGCCGGGCGCTATCCGCGTTCCGTCATCTTTATAACCGCACGACTACGGCCGCAGCCGCATCTTGTTCTCCAACGCCCACCATCCGCCCGCCATGCTCGCCGTTCTCCCCATTTTTGCTGCTCTCGCGCCGTCGCTCGCCAGTGCCCAGACGTCGTTTCCGTTGACGCGCAGAGCTGGCAATTCCGTCGAGGACTTGCAGCGCCAGGCTGCACGCATGCGGAGCAAATGGGGCGCGCGAGTCCCTTCGAACAATTCGACAAAGCGGGCTACCGTACAGCTGCCCATCACCGACCTTGGCTTAGACACTACTTATTACGCCAGCATATCTATAGGTCCGTGCGCGCTGTGGTATTCCAGGTAACCAATGGGGACTGAGCGCCTCCGCAGGCACGCCCGCCCAGGACTTCAATGTCATTCTCGACACTGGCTCGAGCGATCTCTGGGTTTTATCGCCGAGCTGCCTCAGCCGCGGCTGCGCCAATAGCCCGTCGTTCGACAGCACCGCCTCGTCTTCCTTCTCGTCCGACGGCCAACCACTGCAAATATCATACGGCAGCGGCGACGTCGCCGGTACCATTGCTGAGGAGTCCGTCTCGATTGGTTCTCTCAATATACCCAAGCAGACGTTTGGTATGGCGATGCCGTCCGAGCGCCGAGCATCCCGGCTTACGCTTGGCATTGGTACTTTGCAGGTCTCATAGATCAAGTGGACGCTGACCTCGTGGGCGGCGACATCGGCGGCCTCATGGGACTCGGTTTCCAGGCTATCGCAGCTACCCAGTATGTACTAGTATCCGGTCGAATCACTGCCAGCGCTCATTGCTCACAGCGCAGCGCCCGTCTGGCAAAACCTGCTTGAAGCAGGGCAGCTTGATCAACCCATGATGGGCTTTGCACTGACACGGTACGCGCCGCCGTCCCTACTGCTGCCCGACGCTATTCTCATCGCAAGCGTCTATTCTTTCTTGCACCGCTGCGGGTTCTGTATCACACACTCTTGCTGCGCACAACGGGTACAGTAATCTCGACAACGCGCAGACCTCCGACGAAGCCAACCCGGGCGGTACTTTCACGCTGGGCGGCATCGACTCGAGCCTGTTCACCGGTGCGGCTCGTCACCTTTCGTGGAAAATGATCGCCAGGTACCGCGAAGCTGACACAGCCTCCGCCGCTTTGCAGGAGAAATCGATTACGTCAGCATTGTGTCCCAATCGTTCTGGACGCTGCCGATCCGTTGTGCGTGTTGTGGCTTTGGCGGTCCCGAGCATCCCTGACGGCGGCCTTTAGCTTTAACCGTCAACGGCCAATCGGTCCCCATGGACAACCAATTCGGTGCCATCGACACCGGTACCACCCTCATTGGGTATGAAGACTGCACGGCTCTACTTTTAGAAACCAACGTCCCTTGCAGTGCTCCGACTGAGATTGTTCAGCAAATATATTCTCAAATTGGAGGCGAGCAAGGAAGCGGACAGCTGGAGGGCCTATGGACCTTTGGTACGTCCATGGATTACAGTTAGTCAATAGTACTCACCTAATGCCCTTCAGACTGCACATCCAACGTTATCGTTAGTGCAACGCGATAACATTCCTCGGATAGCTTTCTGACCAGCACACAGGTCGAGCTCAACTTCGGCTCGCAGACATGGCGCATCGACCCGCGTGACTTTGCGGTGCAGCAAGTCAGCCGGACCCAGTGCATCGGCGGGTTCATCGACCTCAACCTCGGCGGGTCGGGCAACTCGCCGACGTTCATCGTTGGCGACACCTTCCTTAAGGGCGTGTACTCGGTCTACCGCTTCGACCCGCCTGCCGTGGGCTTTGCGTGCCGCGAGTCGGGATGCTCTACGGGTACGTCTTCCTCCGCCGGTCATTCCTCAACCTCGTCGCCCCGTTCTCGTTCTGCTTCTCCTTCTGGCAGTCCGACGTCTACCTCTCACTCTGGTAAGGTGTAGAGAGGCGAGATGCGCATCGATCTCTGCTCTCTGAGGCTTGCTCTGCAAACTCGGGTGCTGACGCGGTGTTTGTTCCTTGGCTCTAGGCGCCTCGAGCTCTGTCGCGAACTCTCTTCCCACGGGCAGCACGCCGCTGTTCAACCCCACCATCCCCATCCCCGGCGCCCCCTCCCCCAGTAGCAGCGACGGTTCAAACCCGGCTGACTCTGGCTCTTCCTCCACAGGTACCGGCTCCAACTCTGCCACCACCTTTGCGCGCGTTCCGGCCGCCGCCCTCGCGGGGCTCGCTGTGCTGGTGGCGGTAATGCTCGCGTAGGATGCTTGTGCATAAAGAGGCAGATGCGAATTGGGTATCTTAAATTAGGAATTGTATGCTTAATGCGCCGTGGACTGACTTAGATGTATCATACGCTCGCTACTGTGACGAACGCTCATGACATATACACGTGAGACGCGGTGCTCTGCGCTGTTGTCTCGTATACCAGGTCAACGCTTTTCGTGTCGCATATGATTCTTGACAATATCCTCGACGCTTTCGGCATCGATTTTCTCTAACGTGGCGGGAATTACAGCAGCCTCGTTATTCAGACAGAAGGCGTGCGATGGCTGCCTTCACGCCGGGCGAGGTGTTGGAATCCTGGACAACGACCTCACGGACGATATCCACGCCGGACGGCAGTTCGGTGTTGAAATGGCCGCGGGTGGCGATTAGTTGGAGCAAACCTTGACCAGACGATGATACCATGTCACCGTGTGGACCCAGCTCGACGCGGGTCAGACGAGGCCACACGGGCGGCTTCTTATCCGCAATGCGAACGAAGAACTCATCGTACACGATGTAAGTGTCTTCACCTGCGATGGTCCCAAAGGCCAAGTGGGAGACGTTACGCAGATGGAGGACCACGTCAAGCACGTCGAGGCTGATGTATTGTCCGCAGAGTATGAGGCTCGTGACTGTGGGCGACAGCTGGTGCAGGAAAGGTACCAGATTGTCGTAGTCGAGGTCGCCATCCAAGCAGAGCGTTGTGAGATTCGGGGTTATAATGTTCCACGACCAGCGTTCATGAGGTGGGTCGAACCAAGTCACTCCGCAGGTCAAAACAAGCGACCGGAGCCTGGGCAAGCTCACTGGTGGCGTGTCGACATGATCTGTAGGAGGGCTGCCCATAGTAATAGCCGCGGTCTCCAGGCTCTCTCCACCTAGGGTCAGCAGCTGGCGGATCTGGTGCCATGACGGATCTTCGGCTGCGACCGCTAGAGAAACAAGTGCAGGGAATCCAGGATGCGCATCGGAACATAGAACGTTAGCATCAACGCTTAGATGGCAGAGAAGAGGCGCAAATGGGAGAAAATCGTGCGTTGGAGGATTTTCGTGGGGGTCATCATCGAAAATATCGATCTTCAGATGGGTGAGACATGGAGTTGAGGTTGCAAATAGGCGCAAGTCGTCACGGCTGAGAGTAGACACCTCTACTCTGCCCCAATGATGAGCGTGTGAACCCACAGCAGTTAGGAACGAGGCGATATGTTCGAGCCACTGTCCCCTTTGACCAGGCCCATCGTCGAAACGCGCCCACTGTGATTGTACAAGGACATCCATCGCCGAGGACTTGCATCGTTCAAGATTAAGGCGTACGCGTGAGAAGTGAGCTTGGGCGTAACCTTCGGCTGGAGGAAATGCGACGTATGTCCATAGGCGCGAAAAACCGATGGCGACCCTTCTCCACTGCGTGCAGACTGCTGCAAGATGGAATGGACCATTGAAGCGCACGTCGTCGTACGCATTGGATCCCTCCACATCCCAGCGAGCTTCATTAATGATACACAATTGCTCGAAGATGCAGAGTAGAACGTCGTTGGGAAATCCGGAGAGTCCGATATATGGTCTATGCTGGAGGCGCAAACGAAGAGCATTGGCATCTGCTGCATATTTTTGACGCTCCAGCTCCAGCATAGCCCTTTTCTCGCGCAGTGACGAGAGCTGGACGTCAACCTGGCGGCAGGCATGTTCAGTAGCGTGTAGGCGCTTCAGGCAGCGTTCGAGCTCGACGCCATCCGCCATTCCAAAGAACTAGGTCGCTTTTTAACGTTTCTGAGAGCGGTGGATGGTGAACGATTGGTTGCTCCGTATGCCAGTGGTTGAAAGGAATGTAGAATGCAACTCCGCAGCGCCGCGCTTTGTTACGTTTCTCCATTATTCGCCCGTCATTCTGCCCGCCGAGCTCACCTACGCCATGACAGATCCCCGAAGACTGAAAGAAGAAAGGACGGAAGATCATATTCTGCTCCAACTTGGGCTATTCAACTTCGGCCGGCTACGCCAGCAGCCCACCTTGCTTGCCTTAGTTCAGGGCCACAAGAGATGGTTGCAGGCAAAACAAACAATGTTGAAAGACTACAGTCAAGATATTGGAGCGCTCTAGGTATGACAGCTATGTTCATAACGATAGACCCCTTCCGAAAAAAGTGAACTACGTCGGAACAGCTGATCCGGACGTCCTAAGCGAGCCAACTCGCCACCGGATTGGCTGGCTGCTCGCTTAGGATACCTCGTATGGTAGGCGCCACCTCGCCGCGTCAAAACGCAGAAATCGGCCGTGGGGTCTATCGTTTTGAACATAGCTGGAAGGACTCCAGTAAGAGTGTATAGTAGAACTAGATGGGATCATGGACGAGTGGAGACGAGTGGGACCGTGGGTGCAACTATGCACAATTGTGCGGGGCTCAAGACCGGCCGCTCCAGACAGGCGGTGTACATACTTGATGTCTACATGAAGACGCTCTTCTCCTTCGCAATGTGACCATGTATGGCATAAGGCCGTGGACTGCACGACAACACTTCAAAATGCATCCCTTCTCGGCCAATTTGTTTGGGAGGAAATTTTTTTTTTTTTTTTTTGAGCGTCAGGAGCGACGGCAGCCACACAGTGGCTCCGCCCACTCCCTTGCCCGCGTTTCCGCGGGTGGCTGTACTCGGGTTGGCTAGTGAGCCACCCTAGAGTTAAAGACGTCTCCTCCCGGAGAAATAGTTTTATCTACACCATTTCTGGTAGTGTGGGGGTCGGCCTACGTAGCCGCCGCGTGGTATTTATCCCTCGCCGCGGCGCGCGGGAGTGCCCCTACCCACTAAAACTCCGGGCTGCCTCAAGATTTCTACTGTCAATCCTTCCTCGATCTGCAACAATCCAGACCAGGTATCTAGCACAGTGCCGACGCTGGGCGTCCGTCGCTTGCGGCGGCTCGTTCTAATAAGCGACCTATCGAGCGCTATGCGCGCGTTTATGGCTGCGAACCATTTATTCCTCGCCTCTCGCTCGCTCACTTTCCAATCCGGATCATCCGCGTGTTGAATCCGCGCTTCGCACCGCAACTTCCAGACAAGGAAAGCCGTCTCGGTGACAACGATCCGGTACGCCCGTTCCAGGCCCTTGTCACGCTTTCCGTCTCCATCACGCAGTCGTGTCAGAGGTGCTCCCCATATCATACCGGTATCTACAATGGGCTCGACGTTCTCCTGTCTGTGCTGTAGCAGCTCACGTGCCTCTACCCAAAGCCATTGGCCTGCGGAGTCGTGGCATTCGAATTGAATGTGCTGCATTGTTTCCGTCACACCGCACGACGGACATGAGGCGTATCCGCCCCAAGGCTGTGGCATACCGCTGAAGTACTCACCTACCTTGTGCCCGCCGTGTACACCCTTCCACAGGAAAATCTGTACATTCTTGGGGAAATCCTTATGCCATATCCCGCGCCAGACCTGCTCGTCTGACGCCCTCCAGCGTACATTAGTCTTCGAGACCCATTCTCTCGCATTGTCGAGACCGGCGCGCGTCTTAGTCCGGACCGCCGACTTTCGGTCCTTTATCAGGCGTATGACCGTTCGTGCCGCTCTCTGCGTCATCGCTCGAAGACTCACACCCGGCGTGTCAAAGTTGGCGAGCTCCTGCACTGGCGGCGCGAAGACCTGGCCACTACGCGCCGTTCGCTTCGCGCATTTCTTGATATGTCCTGCCATTCGCCCATCCGCGTCGTCCCGCTTGCTATTCAGGTGTTGCAGAACTGTCTCCGCCGAACGCCTTCGCAGTGCCGCCACTGTGATCCGATATGCATCCTCTGCCGCACCCGTCTTCGTCCAGCCTGAGTTCTCCTGCGACTCTAGGGCTAACGTCAGGTTCCTTATAACCGCTTTTGACGTAACCCTTAGGTGCAGGCAGCGGTCTTGCGGTGTTGCGAGCACCGCACACAAAACTGCCAGCACTGTGGCTCGTTGTTCGGAGTGCACTGAACCCTGGCATCTGTACATGCGGTCTGCGTCCGGACCATCTCCCGAGCTAAACGCGAGGCCGCCGTACGTTTTCCCGCGCTTGGATGTCTTCGTCGCGCCACCCACATACAGGACGAGCGCCGCCTCTTCCGTCGAACCATCTCGGCGCAGACCTGGGGGCCTTATCATGACCGCCCGTTTCTTTGCGGGCACAATACCGAATTCCTTCGTGAATGCTCTGTAATAGAAGCTCACCTCCGATTCACCGCTCTGTACTGGGCCGAAAGCTACCATCCCCCCTTCCTTCTGGGCAGCGAGCCTGTTTGCCCAGAGCTCATCAAATAGTGGCCTATCCTCTGGATGCTGCAAAAAGGTTGTGCTCCATTTAGGCGCGAGATTATCTAGCATCTCCGCTGCTACCTGCTGACATCGCCAGGGGTGTAAGCATCCTTCCTGCCTGTCCGCAGAGCAGTTCCCGCAGTCACATTCATCCCCCATTCTATGTCCTGGCTCGTCCATCTTCCCGATCTCCGCCAAATCCTCTACAGTTCGTACCAGGTGTACCATCTGTAAGCACCGGCGCTGCCTCCATATCTGGCGGCCATCTGCAATATCCAGCTCTGCTATGTGGGACCACGCCGACATTTGAAGTCTCGCTGATTCCTCGACGTACGGGGAGTCCGGGACGACTCCTGCGGATGTCGCTGCGTCCCACAGCCTCCGTAAAATGAGTGGAAGTCTCTGTTTTCGCGGCTTCCACGCTTGGCAGAAGGGGTTCATCATGAGGCCTAGCGGAACTGCGCGAGCATCCTCCGGTCGCGCTTGGCGTCTCATGATCTCGTCCGCGATATATGCCCATAGCGGTCTGTCTGAACCGGGCGACAGGTAGACCGACGCCCAGTTAAGGTAGCGAGCTGCATTCGTTTCTGCCGCGCAGAAGAGGTCCATACCGCCCTGCCGTTTAGACATCCTGAGGGTACTCACGTTTATCGGGTGTCTACCTGGGCCACCCCAGAAAAATTCCAGGACCATCTTGTCGACTTTCTCCTCAACTTCCGACGGCATTCCCTGTGCCGCCATCAGATATTGCGTCAGGCCGCCGACTATCACCTGCGCGACCAGACTGCGACCTGCCAGCGATGGTAGCATCTTTTCCCAGCGCGCGAGTCTCTCCGTTATCTTGTCTAGCACCAAGGACCAGGTGTTCGCTTCGTCTATTCCGTTGCCCGGCCAAGTGCCGAGGATCCTGATCGGCGTCCCATCCTTCGCAATTTTTATGGGCTGCGGTATCACCGGGTCGCCCTGGCCTATTCTACGCGTCTCAGCGACCGATGCCCTGTACTCCTGACTCCCTAGCGGCAGGACTTCCGTCTTTGCGACATTAAACTTCGCCCCTGCCGCTAAGCACCACCGGTCCAGTATCTGAAATAGGCGTGCGTATGAGTCCGACTTGCTCAAGTACACGGTTGTGTCGTCCGCGTACAGCGTCGCGACCAACTTCTCAGCCAGGCCAGGAATCTTGTAGCCCGACAGTTCGGACGCTCTAATCATGGCCGACAGAGGTTCTATTGCCAAATTAAAGAGTAAGCACGATAGCGGGTCCCCTTGCCGAACCCCGCGTGTGACTCTGAACCTGTCACTCAGGACTCCATTTATCATAACAGAGGTGTACGCATCCGCGTACAGCGCCTTTATCGTCTTCGTGAAGATGTGCGGTAAATTGTACTTCTCGAGCACCCGCAGCAGGTAGTCATGCCTCACTCTATCATAGGCTTTTTCCTGATCCAAAGCCACTATCACACCGTCCTCCTCCGTTGCCTCTGCATAATTCGTTATCAGAGAAGTGATCTTTGTATGATCTGATATGCTCCTGCCCTTAACAAAACCGGCCTGTGACTCATGTATGAGCGCCGGAGCAACCCTGGCCAGCCTCAGGGCCAAAGCCTTTGTGTACAGCTTGTAGTCTGTGTTGAGCAAGGTAATTGGCCGATAGTTCTCAACCCTCGACCTCTCACCCTTCTTATACAAAGGGCACATCCATCCTTCAGCGAAAAGTGACCCTTCAGTGAGGCCGTGGATCTCTATGTCGACATATACCAGGGTCAAAAGGCGCAGTACGTTAAAACAATCGCGGCCCTGCGCGTGCTTGTCTCTATATCTCTTTTGCAGGCTTCTCCAGAACTCATAAATAATTCCGTCGACGCCTGCAGCGCTTCCGGATTTCGAGAGGCTCAAGGATTCCTCAACATTTGCCTCTGTGATGTTGTTTTCCAGGCCAGAGTTAGTCAATCTGGCGTCACGATCGATGTGCCCGAGCGCCCCTTCAATCGCGTGCTCCCGTTGTTCTGCATCCGCATCGATATCTGTACTCTGCGCCTGGTCGTGATACTCCTTAGCCAACTTGGCCATCCCTTTCGTGTTCGAGACGTACACAGGAGGCTCCGAACCCGGCACTTGCAGACTCAGGATCAGCTCTCGTGGTCTCTTGGGCCTCGAGCGGTTGAACCAGCTCTTCGACATCGTTTCTCCTTCTTGCCAGGACCTCGCCTTCTTATCGATTGTGGCTGCCGTATGCGTCTTCCGGACATGGTTGAAAATCGCCTCCTCGGCGCGATTCAGATGTTGCCGTGCGGCTTCATCGTCGACGTTCTCCCGTGCAGACTTGACTGCATCCAGGGCGTCTGATCTCTCCTTCTGCAGCTGCGCGAGCCGGGTCTCTTTCTTGCAGTTCTGCTCTCGAGATCGCGCTTTTGCCCACTTCACTATTAACTCCTTAAACGTCGCATAGCACGTCTGGGGGTTCATCGTGGCGGAACGCTGCGTCCCACGGCACTTCTCTGCCTCTTCAAGGACTTCGCGTCCGCGTGCCTCTATCTTCGACATAAATCCATCGTCGCCCGTAATGTCATCCCGCATTGTCCACCTGCCCTTGCCCGTTTCCGGAGCCTTCGAGTCTACTATGTCCACTACCACTCTGCTGTGGTCATGCAGATTGAGACCAGAGACTAGGACTTGCCACTGACGGCTCGTCCTGAGCAAGTTTTGTGTCATATAGATTCTGTCTATACGGGAGAAGAGTTCGCCCACGCTATTCCTCCAAGTGTACTCTAAACCGTCCGGAAATGTCGTCCGCCAGCCGTCAACTAGCCCGAGAAAGCGTTTCAGGGAGTCAAAACTGCCCGGGGCGTCGATCGCACCCAGGCGGGCTGGCATTCTGTCTACTGCGTCTTCAACGAAGTTGAAGTCTCCTAGCATAATGTCCGGTTTCGGCAGGGCCCCTGCAGATTCTTCGATCCTATTCTCGATTTCCTCCCACAGCTCCCTGTTGCGGCGACTGGTCGTCGGTGCGTATATCGCCAAAAAGGTGATGTTGTGACCAAGTCTCCACTCTATCGTAACGAGCAGCGCCCGTCCTGGCACTATTTCGTGACGGACAATGTGGTCAGTGCAGACCAAGAGTTTATTGAAAATCAGAGCGACTCCCCCGACCGCTGTCGCGTTTACGGGATCTCCCGTACTCACCACGACCATATCGCTGTACAGCGCGTTCGCCTCCTCTGCCAGTTCATCGGAGAGGTGCGTCTCCTGTACGCATATCACCCCGATCTTCTTTGCTCTGACCCCTGCGATGAGCTTGTTCCACTTAACGCACCCGCCGATCCGTTGGCTCCCTCTTCCCCGCATGTTCTCAGTGGCTACGCTAAGAGACGCTCTAACAGCCTTCGTGCTGCGGACGCCTTGGGGATCTACTCGCTCAGGCCTTCTCTCGGCAACTGCACGGCGCGGGAGCGGCCTTCTCACTTCTCCGCCCGGTACGCGGTTGTCGCGTGTGTGAGCTACGACCGTTACACTTTCTATATCCACACCTTCAGGTGCGCCTTGAGGATGAAAAACCTCTGCCCGCTGTGGGTTTCTCTGCGGGCACGGTGGCCCTGACCGCTCACCGGCCAAACTCGGTACAACTCCAAACGAATCTCCACGCCTGATCGGCGCCTGCGATGGTAACGCAGCCATGTCAGCATGGTCTCCCGCATGACCATCTCTTCGGATGCCCGAGCCAGAAGCTCTGCCACCCTCGGGGACGCCGAATGCAGGGGACTGCACGCGTACAGGGGGAAGTCTGCCGCCTTCGCCGCCCGCGCCATCATCTTCGACCCAACTGGCAGACCGCGTACGAGTCTCTCCAGCGCGGGTGACCTCGTTTCCTAACCTGTCAGGTCCGATGGTATGCCGGTGAACGGCGACGTGTTGATGTGAGAGTGAGTGGTCGGTGGCAGCGAGTCTCGCGGTACACAGGCCTACCCACCTGACGCCGCACAGCTGACATATCCCGGACAGCGCGGTGGATTATGCTTTTGGTACTTTGGCAACGGCCCGGGCAGGTGCCATTTCCCGAGGCTTCAGCATCTCTGCGCGGCTCATCCTTGGCCTAAATAGGCCTCCGCTACCATCCTGGCTTTCCCGTCCCGCGTACGGTCGGTATATTGGGCCAGAGCGGTGCACTTAGCTCAGAGTTCGTGCTCAGCTCATATGTGACCTAGTGGCTGCACTCGTGCCGGTTCGCGCTACTGCCGCTGGTCAAAGGGTGCTGGGAGCGTCGAAGGACGCTGCAACTCTTTTTATTTGCCATTGGGCACGTAACTAACGCGAGACAAGTCAAGTGAGTACATTGGTACCTAAAACCTGCCCCGACCGCGGAAAGACTGTTGCCATCCGCCCCTGGCGCGCGGAGCCTGTGGCTGGCGCGGCTGTGCGAAACTGATCCCCGACTCTGCCGGCTTCTCCGGCTCAGTGTTCTGCGGGGGGCCCGCGGGCCAGAAAGGAAGTTCCTGCAGCTCGCACTTGGGCATGTTGTGCGAGCCGGCACTGCAGATCGTGCAGTGCCAAGGCTCGTCACGTTTCTTGCCCAGTCCGATCATGTCATCTTCGACGGTGATACCGCCTGCCAGCACACGTACGCGTGCCCAAGCCTCCGGTGAGCCCGTGCATACTGGCGCATAGACGTTGAAATGGGTGATGAGCGCCTTGCCCTGGCCGAAGACTTGGATCGGACGGAGTTCCACGCCCGTCATCCAGCGCTCGTAGGGTGAGCTCTCGTTCCCTGCGGCTTGGTCGTCGGACGGGACGTCGCTGCACGCATCCACGTGCGTGCGCAGTGACACGGCCTCGGCAGTGTTGCCGCCAAGGACTCGCAGGAAAGCGGCGCGCGCCCTGGTCATGGACGTCGTGGTGAAGCCGGACAGGGTGAAGAGGAACTTCGACGCTCCTTCGCCAAGGACGCGGTAAGCGCCAATCACCGCCGGGCCTGCGATCCAGACACGTGCCAGGCCGAGGGTGTCCTCGAGTTGCTTCTCGATGTCCCAGAGAGCGAAGAGGTTCGGTGCCGTGGTATCCGTACTGCCCGTCTCCTGCAGCGCGGGCGCGAGCTCGGGGGAGAAGGACTCGTCGCCTCCCAGAAGGCCGCGCAGCTGCTGCAAGATTATCGCTGCGCCCGCCGCTGGTGGCAGGCTCGGATTGATGGAGTCCTTCCATACCAAGAGACGAAGCCAGATGCACGGCGTCCCCTGCTGAGCGAGCGTGCGGAAGAGGTGGAGCTGGCTTGCGCGAACGCCGCGCGTGATGCCGTCGGCGGGCATGCCATCGAAGGGGAGGGTATCCTTGGACCATGCCACGCTCACCGTTGACTTCTCGAAGAGCTTAGGGCGTTCGCCCATGTTCTTCACGGAGGTCGCAGCAGCCGCAGACAGCGTTCCCAGAGGCGCGGGCAGCATGTGTGGCGGGGCGTCGCGCTCAGGCGGCGCCACGACGGTCGAGAGTGCTGGTGTATAGCTGACACTTCCTGGGGCCCACGCCGGCGAGTACGCGCGGCGCGGCGCGGGGCCCTGGGTTTCGAAGGCCTCAAAACCGTGGTACTGTCCGGACATGACGGGCCGTTGCTCGTCTGGCATGTCGATGTCACCGTCCGGCTGAGATGCGACCGTTACAGTCGCGAGGCCCGTTGCTGGACCTGTCTCCAGAGGAGGCGACGGGCGGGACGCCTGGGCGGCCTCTGGGGCCGCAGCGCGAGTAACTGCAGCAAAGGAGCCTGCAGAGCGAGAGGTTGCTGATCCCCGCGCGGGCCCGGGCGCACTAGCCGTCGCAGGGCCCTTTCCCTTTTCAGCCTCGAGAGACTGCAGTTACTATGAGCTGCTTGGAGGCAAGACCGAAAGAGGAAGGGCTCGCCTTTATTTTCTGGGCTACCAGGGCTTGTGTGAGCCCGCTCGGCGGACCCGCAGAGGGCGTCGCCCTCATCAGACTCTCGGAGTCCGCGCCCGCAGCGGCACCGACGTTGGACGGAGCAGGGCGACGGTCATTGTAGCGGCCTCTGCGCGCCTGTTCTGCAGCCTCGTCACCCGAGCTGCCCTCACGGCGGCGCGTGACGCCCGGACGAGCTGGCGTCACCGGGGGCGCCATGCTCGGGACGTTGAAAGGCGGAGCGGGCACCGTGCTTGAGGCCAGTGACCCCGAAAGACTACCGGACTCTGCGGGCGCCGACTTGTTCGCATTTGCCGGTGTCGCATTGCTCGCGTTGGGAACGCGGGCGTCTGGGTTCAGCGGGTTGAAAGAGTCTGCGACGGATATCAGCTCTCGGCACAGGCCGATATGGGAGTCTCACTCACTCCCATTCGTCATGGTCGGACAACGAGAAACGAGAGATTCGAGCTCACGCTCAGGTCTTATGCTCACCTCGCCTTTTATACTATGCTCGGCAGAGGGCTCAGCTTCGTGGTCATGATCGACGCTCCATAATGTTTGAGCTGATGGCGATTTCCCCGTCACTTGCCTGGTCATTCGTACATGCGTCCTCCCCAGCTGTTATGGCTCGACTGTGGCTCTCGTGCTGAATATATGTTGCGCGCTCTTCACCGAGGCTCGCTGGAGGGCTTTCCTGGGGAGGGCCGCAGGGCACTGTCCGTCGCGCCCCGCATCACCGACTTCAATCCCTGCTCTCGGCCATCCTTTTCCTCACAGGCCAGGGGCTTCTTATCCGGTCATTCGTCAGCCAAAATTTAGTTGCGCAGCGGGCGGCTCCCACGCTGGTCAGTTACGCACTGCGTGTCGTCAGAGCATTGCATCCGTTCACGACACTGTCGAGGGCTCGTCGACCGACTCTGTACCCCCTGGACAACTACTCGCGAACGGCCCTCTGTATGTATGGAACTTCTCCGCTGCCGGGCTTGTGCTCAGAGTACCTGCGTCCTACGCCCTCGTGTCCCACGCGCCGTTGTTACCTTCTTGCTACAGTTCTGTCTTCTATCCTCGGCCATCTTTCTTTTACTAAGTGCACGGCCTCTGTCCTTGTCTCGTTCTATCGCAGTACATGTGTACGACAAACCGGCGCCCGCAACGCCCGGGTGACGCAGTTCCAGTCTTCAGAGGGCTGCGGCTAATTTGGTCTCGGCCAGTCTCAAAACCGTTCACTACTGTGCACCAAACCGTATCTTTGTGCCTGTCTGATGTCCGACATCGACGGTGGTACAAGCAGCCCTGGAGCTGACACGCCCGAGCCCGGGAGTGTTGACTTCGACGCACTCTCGAATGGTCCGTGGATTGGCCACCTCGACCCACTCACCGCAGTGCACCACGCGTTCACTGCCGGTGTCAAGGATGGCTACTGCCTGAACTACGGCGCCCAGCGGCCTGTGGCTGCCGCCGGGGCTGTGGAATTGTACTATCTACGCGGCTACGCTATCGGCGTCAGCGACTGGGTGGAGCTGAATCCGGACATTCCGGATCCTATGTACGCCTTTGTCGCTCGCAACCACCGCGGGCCGCGCAATTATCATTCTCCCCCACCCGGCGTCCCTGCCATCCTGCCTTTGCCACGGGGAGTCGAGGCTCGGCCAGTTCTGCACGCTACCGTGGAGCTGACGACCTTCCGCGCCTGCCCTTTGCCTCAAGTGCCTCTTCCTACTGGCGTCGAAAGACTGGTCCTAACCGCGAGCTGGCCTCACGCGCAGCGGCAGCGGTTGTTCGCCACGGGGCTTCGCGGCTGCTGGGTCGTGCCCGAAGGGCGGCGTGTTGCGCCCGTCCTGACGAGTTACCTCGCGGAGATCCTACGTTTATTATTTTATTACTTGTGGCCGACATCCGAGCCTCTTCGCATCGAGGAGCCTCCCTCCGAGGAGCCGCTCTCCCAAGTGGGCGCCGTCTACGTCACTGGAGACGATGCTCAGGTACAACAACTCGTCAGCGGTCAGGTCTGGTCGACTACGCATATGTGCGTTCTTGTATTCCCCAACACGCCCCAGGTCTTCCTTTACATCTGTACGTTCGAGAGCGCCATATACTCACGCTCGGACGACGAGGCTGTGCGCGACAGCTTGCTTCATGCGCTCGGTACTAGCGCAACGGCCTCCAGCTTTTGTTTCGACCTTGGGCGTGAGCCAGACGCCGTCTTCGCCTCTCTCCGCCTAGAATACGTCCGCGTCCCGGCTGGAAATGGGCGGATCCGCCATCTGTGGAACGTCGATATGGATCTGGGATGCGGTGGGCCTGCTGGGCTGCAGGCCTGGCGTTGGATAGTCTCCGTGCTCCGGCCCTCGGACGGAGACGGGCGTTGGATGCGCAGCGTGGAGTTGCAGTGCGAGGTCTGCGATTGTATTCGTCATCCGTCCGAGCTCTGCCCGACTCGCGCATATCCGGGGTGGCGGGGTGCAGTGCGCGTGTCCATGGACTGAGAGCCTTGTGTGAGGAGTTGTACATGCCGTGGTTTGCGGAGAACAGAGATGAATTATTTACATGCACAGACGCTGCGTTACCGGTGAACTTCTACTCAAAACCGTCTTACGCCGCGGCGTTCCTGCGGGCCGGGATATTCTCTTTGTTCTCTTCCCTCGCACATCTGCACCGTGAGCAGCGGCGATTCTCATACTCCAAGATGAAAGTAGTGGGCGGCTGGGTATACGCGACGCATCCCTTGACTTCGCAGTCGTGGGGCGGGCTGCCGTGCGTGCTGCTGTTCCTACAGGTGGGCTCCTGGCAGTCCACCTACGGAGGTCGGGGTCAGAAAGCACAGGGCGAGATCCCCGAACTCACTGCGCTCTGGTATAAAACCAATTTGCAGTTGCATAAACTCGATCGGAGACCAAGAATCTCAAAGCACATTTCGGGGGGAGGACGGAATGACAGTGTGCGCGTTGCTGGGCATGGAAGCGACAGGGGGTGGGACGAGCGCGGGTATTTAAGCTATCCTAAGCGCGTGCTTGTACATTCTCGAAAAGATCCAGGATCTGGCGGCGAACCCCGCGCGATCTCGAGGAGGCAGTATTATTGAACATAACTGCGTCGGGGTGTTTCGGGCCAAAGAGAGTTTGCTGCTGAATTGGTGGCGACGGTGCACGGTAACCGCGTGGGATCGGGGGTTCCCTCGGCAGTGGAATGAACTGCCTGATATCGTCTAGCGCAAGACTTTAGCGTGTATAGTGACGTAGGAGGATACCTACCTGGGCCATAGACCGGCGGCTGTTGTCCTTCGGGGACGTAGTCGCGGATCACAATCTTGATCCTTCGCTCGCCTGGCTCTTCTGTGATACGCGGCGTATTCACGTCCACCGGCGGCGGCGGCGGTTGGGATACTGCGCATTCGGGCGCCGGGTTGTTTGACGTGGGAGGGGCGGCTGTCCTTGTGGTATGTTGGGGTGGCATGTGGCTGTTGGCCTGGCCCGCATCGTCCGACCCTGGAGCGGTGACCGCGAGCTCGGTGTCCTGCTGGCCCCTGCGATTCGCAATGTACCACAGGGCCACGAACCCTCCTACCGCAATCGCGAGCGTAGCGGTGCAGAGGGCCGCAACGACCAGGAGAACAATGTTTCCGCGCGGGCTGTCTGGGGATTTCATGGTTAGAGAGGTGCCAGAGGACGTAGCCCGCCTTTATACCTATGGATGGTGCATCCTGATGCCTGCCCGGAAGCAGCTGTCATGTTGTTCTCTGGTGTCGCGTTCCCCGCGTCGATGCACGGTTTGTTTAATGTTTGCGCATACGCGGCGCGCCTTCCAGTGGAATCCAGCTGTCCACGTTACGGTCCCAGTGCCCAGTCTTAAAAGCCTGGTCGAGCTCGTCTGCGTGTCCTCGCCATACGGCGAACACATGTGGGATGTGTCGACCTCTCCCGTACGTCGCCGGGGGCGGTCTACTAGTTCGGGCTCCGCTGAAAGCCAGAAGCCTCAGATTTTACGTCGCGTACGATTGCGGGGTTTGTTCCGGTCTCTTCCTTCAGTGCTCTGCAGCGCTAATACACGTCAGCACTGGGTCTTAATCCCCATGCCTCTGATGCAGTGTTATTCCCGGCATTGCCGGATTGGCGGGCTCCCTTGCTGGTGCTTCTGTGATCACTGCACACAGGCACGGCGCTGCGCACCGATTTCCATGACTGATACGTTTTGTAGCTGTTCTTCTTTTCCAGACACTTCCGCGTGTTCAACGTCAACGCGTCCTGCCCATTCTGTCTCTGGGCATCCCCCGAGTTCTAAGCGACGGTATGTTCACGGCAGGCCTATGTCGGGCGTCACTGACTCCCACCATACCTAGTACACCATTCTTAAAGGACGTTCGGCTTCGTACACAGCTCCAGCTTTCCTTCTCCACGGCGTCTGCATTCCCTTGTATCTGAGCCGGATCGTTCTGAGGGACTTTGCATGTACGTTTGAGCGCTGCAGGTGCTAGTCGTAGTGCAAAAATGGACGAGCGAGTGTATTTTTCAGCTGGTGCGCTGCTACGGTATCAGGCCAGCTAAGCTGCCGCCGGGGCGACGGCGCCTCTCCAAAGTACATAGGCGCGGGTCGGGCATAGGGCGCTAGTGTGTAAACGGCAGCTGCATACCTTACAGGCGATCTCGACACTACACATAAAGGATCCCTCACCCCCCTCGGGGCGGAGGGATGCTACGATTAGGTTCCACACGCTGTCCTCGCGCGGGTCGCTGCTGGGTCCAGGCATGAAGACGTGCCAGAAGTGGCGATCGCGGCCTGTCGGGCCCGGTAATAGCGCGTACTGTAGCCACATTTTGTCGATAACGTCGGCTGTGTCACGACCACGATCAGTACATAGCCCGGCGACGGTGGCACTGGCTTCTAGAGCCGCGCGGATTCCCTCGTACACTCCTTGATACTCCGATCGCCCCAGCGAATCGCTCTCGAATGTGCAGACCAGAGCGGAGGAGTTCGGCCTGTTGGGGAAGACGAAGAGGCACATCCAAGACGTTGACCACGTGCCGCCCGCGATGAGCTGGCGGATACGTTCCTCGGGGCCATGCACGAAGATTCCGCCATTCGGCAGGAGGTCCCCGACGTATTTCGGGTACTCCAGTGCGAGAGGTGGTTCGTTTGGCCAAAGGTAGGCGAAGAGGGCGAGCAGCACCTCCACTATAACGGTCGCCGTGACGCGAGCCAGCGGGTGGCACTCAGGGACGAACCAGCAGCCGCCCTCCTTCATGCCGGCCGCAAGGGTTCGCAACCTGTGCGGCCAGCCCTTCATGAGCGTGTCCATGTTCACGCCTTTCGGCGTCGGGACCTCCGGGATTTTTGCCGCTTCGAAAATTGTGCCACGGGCTCGTGCGTGGCGAGCTGAGCGTGTTCTCGGGCGCTGCGAGTACGGCAGGAAGGCTTTGACGCCGGGAAAGGGGAAGAAGTCCATGGATCGGATGATACTGGGGTCGTGGGGTGTGATGCCTTCCAGGGGATCGGTGACCTGGGGGTTATCGTCTCTCCAGTTGCTTACCCCGGTGGCGTACCCGCGGAGATACTGCAATTCCGTCTCCTCGCCTCCGGCCAGAGGACGGTGGCCACCGTAGTGGAGTCTCTGTCCGTCCACAAGTCCGTTAAAGAAGGCGCCGTGGAGAGCTGATTCCACGTCCATGTGTCCGATCCAGCGGGCCCGAGTCGGTGCTGGATGCCCACTGGAGGACTGCATGATGGACGAGCGGTCGGGGGACAACGACCGGCGAGTCTCGCGTCCAGACATGAAAGGCGCGCGGAGAGGAGGCACGGGTGACTGGTGTCGAAAACTGAAATTGGGCGTCCAAAAAAAGGGGGGGCATCCAGGGGAACACTTCCGCGCTCCACGGGGAGCCATTCTTAAATTGGTCAGTGGATATGTCATCCAACGAAAGTGACGTATGTCGGCGTTCCCACGGAAAGGTCGTCTCCAGCAGTGAGCACCGGGCAGGTTCGTGTCGAGCACTTCCCTTGTCACCCAGTGAAAGGAACCTAGATTGAAGCTCTGACCAAACATCCTCGCGTCCGTCTGCGTCGCTTGGTAACGGGCGGAGGACGTGGCTTATATCCATCATGGGCGTCGCGCGCGGTATTGGCAGGTACGCCGCATCGTTTTTCGTTTTTCGATTCAAAGTGTCAGACTGTGTTCGAGGGCATGAGGGCCTTTCATATTTACTCTCCACTAAGGGGAGAGATGCCGCGATGGGCAGCGGCTGCATCAGCGCGCAAGGACATGAGAGTCCGGGAGCAAGAGTGCCCCTTTGGGAGGAAATTGCCTCGATAGTAGTTTGCAGGAAGCGTACAGCAAGCTACAGCGAGATGAAGAGGTCGAGTCTTGTTTTGTGGACTCTGTGCTCGGGTTGCGTTTAGGCCGACCGTCGGTACAGGGCTCCAGGGCGGTGAAGTTCTATGGAAGATACGTACAGTAATTGACGAGCCTTGACCCACACGGTTGAACGGTGAAGCTTCTACATGCCAACTGGCTTTTCGACACCGTCAACGTTATTCTAGCCTGCTTATTCAGCTGATGTCAAACGGGAGGAGGCTGCTGAGTCATAAAGTACAGAGATGAGGATGAGGCGGATCAATGTCGGATCCCCATCACATCACAAGAAAGAGGCGGACAATTATGAGGAGGGAGGGACCTTGGCTCTTCTACGAGTCGTCGGCGAACAGAGACAGCAGCCACTTCTCGAGCTCGTGGTTGACCTCGTGCAGCCTCTCGAGGTATACCCAATGCCCAGCTTCGAAGTCTTTGATTGTGAGGTTCGGCGCGGGCACAACGTCTTGGATGGCGGCTTTGTAGAGGTCGGCGAGTCCGATGTAGTCATTCAGCGCGGCGCCGAAGAAGACTGGCTTCGAGATCTTGATTTCGTGCGCTGCGAGCTCTGCGAATTCCTGTTAGACCAACTGGCAACACGCACGAAAGGTCGTGTCTTACCTTTGTCGTCCTCAACGTTGTACCCGCCGAGCATGCACCGATACCAGTTGATAGGCGCTTCGAGGCCGTTGTTGGAAACAGTCTTCCGCAAAGCCTCTACGTTCTAGCCATGGAGTATCATATCAGCAACTGCTGGCGCAGTGTCCGTGCTGGTGTCGCACCGAGGGTAATATCCACGACGCCCTCTTCGTGCGCTTGCCCTGGCCGATGAACTTGGCGAGCTTGTACCTGACGGTCTGCACGCGCTTCCAGAGCGTAGGGTCTGCCGGGTAACACACGTCCGCGAGTGACTCGAACTGAAATGAATGGAGGCGTCGGTCAGCTACGCGCGCAATGCACCAGGAAAGGGCGACGTGCGTTTTCCTCCATGATCTTAGCGGCGCCAGGCTGGACGAAAAACTCCTGGTACGCCGCGAGCTCGACGCCGTAGTGCTCCTTCTGCCATGCCAGCAGCTCGTCGAAGGGGAGGATCTCGACCTCAGGGCCCATGAAGCTCAAGGCAAACCAAGCGTACGCAAAGAAGCGCGTGGGATGGTAGAGTGCCATGCGCGAGAGGAGTGCGCTGGACCTGCGTCGGTGTCAGCCTCGGAGACCACCCCGCATCTAGATGGCGCCCATACCAATCGTGAGCGATGGCGATGGCGCGTGAGGGCGGGATTTTCTCGTGATCGAGGATGTCGACAATGTCCTGGGACATGAGGCGCAGCTTGTACTCGGCGGGGTCCATCGGCTTGTCAGTGCCGCCGTAGCCCAACATGTCTGGGACGATGAGGCCGTATCCTACCATGTAGACAGTCAATGTCATGCTGGCTTATGAGCATATGGGATGCATATACCTTTTGCGCCAAAGTATTCAACCTGGTAGTGCCAATCATGCGACGTCGACGGGAAGCCGTGGAGGAACACAAGGGTGGGCCTGAATGCGAGCGTGGGCTTCAGTGAGAGATATTGATAGTTCATGCCGCGAGACGTCGTCACGGTGCGGTAATGCCGATCGTAGCTGGCAGCGGAGGCGAGTGTAGCCATTGCGTACAGGAAGACGACGACAAGCGATTGAAGAGGCATCTTTGTTGCCTGAACTCCGCACGAACATGTCGCCCTTTATACCCTTGATACATTGATTGATAAGCCAATCCATGTGAAGGAAATTTTGGTGTCCAGGTGGGCTGTCTGGCGAGCGCAGCATGGAGGCCCGTGTGAGCGGCACGAGCCCCTCCTTGGTAGCCATCTATCGGCAGCCCATGCCTCTGCGACAGCATTGCAAAATTGACGAGAAAGCTCTTCCGGGGCTCAAAGGACTGTGGAGTCAGCGGGTCAAGCCGTCGAGTCTGACATGCTTTGGTGGTAACGTCATTTTATGGGCGACGAAGCACCAGGAACCAACGGCTTGGGGTGTCATTGTCACAGCACACCGTGCCCTAATAAATGCTATATCAGCCTGTGGCGAGCTATCAACCCAGACTGAACCCCTACACCCAACCGTTCATCTGTTCTCGTGCTATTCATCCTTGCCTGAGCTGATATTGCTCTGGATCCCAGTAAAAAAAAGTAAGCAAAAAGATCATTGAGTGAAGTGATGCGCAGGTAGCAAGCAGGCCACGTTCGATACCTTTTTGTGCTGGCAGTTCTACTTCCGTGTTGTTCCGGATTCCGCGGACGGGATTATCCGAACCTTGAGGTTGCTCATCAAGTGAGAAAGTTGAAGAAACGGAAAAGACTGGCACTCGCTCTGGGCTGAAATTTCTCGTGCATACCTGAAATGGGAAGATCCCATAGTCGTGAATCTTTTACATTTAAGCGGTTGACCTGGACGCAGCGTCTGGAGATTTGACTTGCTTGGGGCGGGCCAAAGAAATATGAGAGGAAATGCATATGCAACCAATGTGCTCACGAGACCTGTGGGCAAACGTTCACGAATATAGCAAGTTGCGAAGTGCAACTAAAAAGCAGGTTTACAGTATAGTACAGAGCAATGAGCATGCATATGACTTCGATGTGCAAGAATCGTGCGGGGGTCAGCGTGATGCAGAGTGTGGTGCATATATAAACACGTGTGTGGAACATGCCATTTCCTGGCTGGGCGGTGTGCGCGAGTCGGGATGATTAGCGGCGACGCCGCGCAGGTTGGCTCTGGCGCTGGGGCTGCGGTTGCGGTTGCGGTTGACGGCGAGCGTGCTGGCGGAGCTTGGCCTGATTCCGCGCGCGGCTGGGCGATTGCTCGTAGATCATTTGCTGCACGCGTGCTTTCTTCTCCTTCATGGGCAGCTGTAGGGATGGTGAGCCACACGTCCCGCAGATGGTCCGGGAGCTCATGACGCACAGTGTAGAAATTATTGCGGTCGCGGATGGTGGCAGCGTCCCAGCCAAACTTCTCCGCCATCCGTTCTATCCATGGATGTGGGTGCGAGACTGGAGGAAAGCGATTAGCGCGACGCCGGAGGTGGCTTGCGTAAAGACGCGGCGTACAGTTCGAAAAGCTGGACATTTCAGTGACGTGGCCTTCGGAGGGCGGTACGGCTGCATAACGGTGAGCTCGGCGCGTGCGGCTAAGATGGTCAACGGCAACGTACCCGACACGGCCATGGCGCGCTCTGAGACCTCATCGGACTCCTCTCCCTCTGCGCCCGGCGTGGGTGCTAGTCCCCAGGCAAGGTCTGGACGCGGCTCGTCGTCCCAATTCCATGGCATGGGCGGTTCAACATCTGCCTCGGTGTCGATCCACTCGCCGCCAGCGGCCAGCACAAGCTCTTTAATCCACATGCGTATACGCCAGGTGCGGCGCGGCTGGTCCTGGCACTCGAGCACTTGGTGTGCCTCGGAGTTGCGCAGGTCCTCGAGTGGTGTGGCGCTCTTGCGCTTCTTGCGCGGTGCGGGTGGCGACTGCGCGTCCCAGCCGTCGTTCGCAGTCGCGGCGCCCCATCCATTGAGCTCTTCGTTGGGAGCGGCGCCCCATCCATCGCCCGGCTGAACCGTGTCCCAGTCGTTGGCTGGCTGAGCTGAGCCCCAGCCGTCGAGTACCGGCGCCGAAGCCTTGCCCTTGCGCACTGGTGCCGCACTCCAATTATCCACTGGCTGCGCAGGACCCCAGCCATCGTCGGCTGGCGCAACGGTCCATGAGTTGATGCTTTCCCATTTAGAGGCGCTGGGAGACTCCAGCTTTGCGTGGGCGAGGCTGGCGACGTGGCGCTGGACGAACAGAGTCAGCAAGCGCCAGCGCTGTGTTCGCCTCAGCTTACTGGGGTCAATTCATGCCTCGTAGCGCCAGCGCAGTCAAAGTGGGCGGACGGGTTGCCGCACAGCGAGCAGTACCAGCGCGCCTTGCGTTGCTTTGTGCGCTTGAAATCTGTGCTCAGGTTCAGCGCTCGCCAGACTGCGTTGTAAGAAGCGTACACGGGTGCCGTGCGAGATCGGCAGGCTTGTAGACCGTACCAGGCGGTGCGATGCCGTGCGACATCCTTGCAGGCTTGCTGTCCGACGGTCGATGTGGTGGTCGCGGCCAACGATTGTCACGGCAATGCCCGACGGAATCTGCGCGTCAGGGTCCCGAATCGCAGACTGTGTTACAAGCCATCGCAAAACGACCAATTATCGCATATCAGGTCTCACAAGAAAATGAGTAGCTGAATCCATAAGCCAACAATCCCAATTGAATACTTCAAGGCCACGCACAATGCCCTCCTCGTACAGTATCATGCACATAGGGCTCATGCAGCCATCAATCGCGCTATTGCGGCCTTCGAGGCAGGAGAGGACGAACCATCCTGGACCACGACCTCCGAGGTGATGTCTACACCGGCCTGTAGGTCGTTCCGAAAGTGGCTGCGGCTGCGACTTCCTATGAGGCGGAGGAGACCTTCCCCATCCGATGACTCGTATTTTCCCTCTGCACCCAGCTCGATGCGGGTCATAGGGGCCGAATCGGCGGACTGGACTCTGCCATTGTTGAGAAGAATTTGTCGTGCAGGAAATACAGTAGCCGCCTGTACAACTGTCCACAATTTTCAAACGGATGCCGGGGATCTCGTCAATTTCCTTTTCGGTGAGGTTGATCCGCTTAGAAATTCGAATCGTGCCCCGCTGTTGCTTCCAGTTGCTTTCCCATCACCATAAACAAGCGCACCTTAAGCCGGCGTTCCATACAGCCGCTCAGGCTGCATGGCCTTGATAATATATATATATCTTGAAGCTGTTGATCGTATTGACTCTCCTTTCCTTCGTCGACTATGTCTTCCGGTGGCGCAAACCAAGATCCCGCCGCCGCCGCTGCGGCTGCATTGGACATCGCCCGTCAGAGCTATGCTGCTGCGATATTGGGATGCGTCACATTCGGTGAGCGAAGACGCCTCCTCCACATGTCCCGAAGATATCTAAGCTCTCTCTGGGCAGGCATGTATGTCATCCTGGCCGCCATCTGCATCCACTTCCTCCTCAAGCGGCAGACGCGGACCACTGGCCATTATATCACCCTCGGGTACACCGTCCTCATGCTCCTGATCAATATTATCTACTTCACTTGCGCCTGCAAGTGGAGTGAGATCGAGTTTGTGGAATCCTCGGTAAACCCGTGAGACTCGCGCCGTTGCAGTCCATCAAATTAGAAATTTGACCCACTCCCAGAGGGGTTTTTGCAACTTTAACGGGCGGCTCTGCCTTGACGATCACGAAGAACACGACGAACGTAGTCAACATCTTTCTTGCCGACAGCCTGATTGTGCGTACCTTGGCTCTGCGAGAAACGCAAGACGCTGAAAGAGATTAGCTGTACCGCACTTTTGTCATTTGGCAAAAGAGCCTGCTTGCGGTTGCTTTCCCGGCGCTGGTCTACGTCGGCTCGCTCGGTATGTACTAATCCAGCAGCTCATTTCGTCCGCTGACCAAAGCTCTCTCTCAGTATCGGGCATTGGCACACTGTACTGGTCGTCGCGCCCGGATGGTCGCTTCGGCCAGGCCAATTTTGTCAACTACGGCACTGCGTTCTGGTCCATATCTGTCGGGTTCAACGTGTTGGCCACGCTTCTGATCACCGGAAAGCTGCTCTATCATCAGCGTCAAATGGCACGGCTCAAGCAATCCTCCGAATACCTGTCTCTCGCTGCCATCTGCATCGAGAGCGCAGCGATTTACTCGATATCTGGGCTGATCTACATCCCCCTCTTTGCAATCAACTCCACTAAACAGTTTGCGTTCGCCGCTATCCTGGGGTCTGCGACGGTGAGAAGAAGGGTCTATCTATCGGGGACAAAACCTGACGGACCTGGTCTAGGTAATCGCTCCCACACTCATCATCATTCGTGTCGCCTTGGGCGTCGCAGTGAAGGACGATTACAACACCAAAGGGACTATAGGCTTCCGCGCGACTGGCCAGTCGAGTTATGTTGCGGGTAACACGACTTCGCACACCATGGCTGGATCGACTTGGTCTCAGACTAAGTCGGAGACTACACTCCCCACACATACGGTCGTCGAGTTTCTCCCGATGGTCAGTGCTCAGCGATTTTGCATAGGCACTTGTGGAGCTGAAAGCCCTCGCAGAACCCCGTGAACGGAAAGAACTCGTAGTAGGAGCAGTCCGACAGGACATCGCGCCAACCGCTTTGTGCTGGGATGCCGTGGAGAGGTTGTATTGTATGTCATGTAGGGACGACGGAAATGTACCTGTGCCCTTTTCAGCTGGAAAGTCAACGGTGCCCACCTGCTCGCTCACTTGCAAGCGGGATTCCCGAATGGCCTGAGTGCGCGAATAGTAGGAATGAGAACCCCAGCTATTCGACAGTCCATCCGTTTTCATTGAGAGCAAAGCCGATGAGGAAGAACGCGTAGAAAGCCGTCGGGACGGGCATGCACCAAATAGACGAACTGGTAGACAATTGCCACGTTGTCGAACGTTACGACGCCAATGATGTCGCTGGATACATCGATGCACTTTATCATGATGCACTCAGAGTTTTGCGCCATCCTGCGCATGTCTGTCACCAGGAGGACGAGCGGTCCACGAAAGATACAGAATGGGCACGGCTTGGTCCGTATTGTAGCACTGTGGTTCCTCCTCGCGAGCGCGTGTAGTAGGGCAGGCTTCAACTGTGAACCATGACGAGCGCAGGAACGGCGAAGTCAGCGACATCGACAGCACCGCCCGTTGTTCCGACTAATCGTCGGCGGGCGAGGCGACGTTCTTAGGGAGAACCAGCCACATAGATCCAAGAGTCGCACGAGAAGAGACAGAGTACAGCGTTTCGATCCAATGATCATTGCGTCGTGTGTGTAAGGGATTGAGTTGTTCGCATTTTTCAAGTTCCGATCCCGCGCCTTGGATTCGAACCTCAGCCTGCAATTGAGTATTATTGCTACCACGCAATCTTCACCGTCGGCACCAAACGCGCTCCGCGTCGCCAACAGGGCGGATATCCCAACGATCTCGAACTTCGAAGCAAGTCCACCTAGAAGTGTAGAACTGTCGCGGGTCATTCAAGGCGCCAGTTGCTGTATGAAGCGTCGTTGCCAGCTTGTGGACTAGATATCGGCACCCGCCCGACGAACAACGTGAGCTTGTCAGCTTCATACTTGAGCGCTGACCTGCGCTGACCTCTTGCATAGACCGATATCTTCCCACGCTCAAGACGTTGATCAGGATAAGTATGAGGGAGATACGGGCAGCCGAGTAGCAGCCACAGAATGTGCATTTAACAAGTCTGCAGCACACAGCTTTGCGGGGTCGGCAACGCAAGCATGCATCGTCGATATGCGTGCAACTTCGGGCAGTCATCGAGTGGATCCGCAGATCGGTTTGCAGACCTACTCGTTGCGCGAATGACCAACTCCAGGTGTCCAGTGGCTCATCTGCGCATCACAAACAGGCTCGACGACATTGCACCATGCGTTACGAATGCTGCTACGTCGTCGCTGTGGCGTGCACTATGTGGTCCGCAGATATTCTTGTGTCGCCTCGGGACTGCTTCTCAGACGCTGATGTGTGGACACCGTGGCTTGAATCCCGACACTGAACTGATCTGCTGTACGCAGCTTTGCGGGGTCGGCAACGTACAGATGACGACGTATCCTCAATTGTGAACTGGGAAACCAGATGGAGACCTGCTCGCTGGGTGACTGAGCGACTTCAGGCGCCTCGTGGCTGCTATCCATGCCACCACCTGGTTTGAACGACGTTTCCTCGCACATCTCGAAGAGCTGCTACGTCAACGCTGTGGCGTGAACTGTGGGGTCCGCAGATATTCATGCGCTCGTGTGTACCGTGGCTTGCATCCCGGCACGCAGCTGATCTGCTGCACACAGCTCTACTGGCTCAACAAACAAGTAGTACGGTCGTGCGCACGTCCTTGGTCACACACCGGGAAATTATATGGAGGCCCGCTCGCTGCGCATGTGCCCAGAGACTGCTATGCGCATCACAAACAGATTCGATGTCTCTCGTTGCGAAGGGCTCTGGCGGCAATATCGACGCTGTGGCGTCAACTATGGAGTCCACAAATCGACATGCGCTCACTTGGGATTGCTTCTAGAATGGTGCGTGGTTAACATGACTCGGAGCCCACGTTCGATCTTGGGCTGCTGTGCACCTGCTCGCAATCTGCACTCAGGACTAGAGGATTGTCGACATGGGGCTCGACACATAAAAGGCGCAGACTTTTCGACCTCTAAACCTCATTCCACATCCTTTCTCAGCTTGTTGGAACTTGCAGGTATATTTTCCTTGACTGTAGTCTTTCTTGAGCCTATGTTGACCACTGCCATGCAGCTCATTGACCATGTCCACGCCGAAGTTCAAGTGGTGCACGCAGATGCCCGTTCCAGATGACCGCCGGGCTCAAGGGGACATGCTTGCGGTGCTGGAGAACCCGCTCAACGGAGCCCAGATCACCTCTGGAAGCCAGATCCAGGGTGGCGGTGCGCCTGCATCCCTCGCGCTGCCCATCGGCTCACTGTGGGCGAACGGCCGCGTCTTGCGCGTCAAGATCCTGAACGGGTCCGACAAGATCAAGCAGAAGATTCAGCAGTACGCCAACACCTGGACGCAGTTCGCCAACATCACATTCAACTTCGTCACCACGGGCGACGCGGAGATCCGCGTGAACATCGACAACAGCGATCGGTCGTGGTCGTACGTCGGCACGCAATGCCTCACGGCGCCCGCGAACGAGCAGACGATGAACTTCGGCTGGTTGACGGACAACACGGACGAGGAAGAGTTCTCGCGCGTCATCACGCACGAGTTCGGGCACGCGCTCGGGTGCATCCACGAGCACCAGTCGCCCGCGAGTGGCATTCAATGGAACCGGGACATGGTGTATCTCTACTACGCAGCCACCAACCGCTGGAACCGCCGCACCGTGGACGTCAACATATTCCAGCTCTACGACCGCAACACCACCCAATTTTCGGCGTTCGACCCGGCTTCGATCATGCTGTACTCCATCCCCTCGCAGCTGACGACCAACGGGTTCAGCGTCGGCTGGAACAACGTGCTCTCCGCGGCGGACAAGGCGTTCATCGCGCAGATCTACCCGCGCGCGCCCGAGCCGCCGCGCCGTCTCGTCTCGGGCACATTCAACACGATGGAGGTGCGCCAGTGGGACCGGCCCGCGCCCGCCGCGTCCAAGAACGTGACGTTCGCCACGCCGTTCACCGCGCCGCCCGCAGTCGCCGTCGGCCTCAACTGGCTCGACATCGGGTACTCCAACGACGTCCGCATCGTCGCGCGTGCGGACAACGTCACCGCCACCGGCCTGCGCGCGAACATCGAGTCGTGGGACGGGTGCACGATCTACTCGGCCGGCTGCGTGTGGTACGCGACGCCGGCGGACAGCGACATCCAGACGGGGCACTTCAGCACCGAGGAGGACCACGCGTGGAACGCGCCGAAGCCGCGCACGACGCGCGCGATCACGTTCGCGCGCGCGTACGCCGCGCCGCCCAAGGTGGTCGTGTGGCTCGACCGGCTCGCGCTGCCCAAGGACAAGGTCTACCGCGTCTCGACGGCGGTGGAGAACGTCACCGCCACGGGCTTCACGCTGCACGTCGACTCCTGGTCCGACTCCGCGGTGCAGGTGGCCGGCGTGTCGTGGATCGCGCACCCGGCGGACAAGGCGGGCGTCGCGTCCGGCACGTACCACACCAACGACGTCAACTCGTCCGCCACCGCCGAGACGCTCAACGGCGGCCGCGTCACCTTCCCCGCGGGCAAGTTCACGGCCAACCCGACCGTGCTCATCGCGCTCAACGGCATCGACTCGGGCAACAACCGCAACCTGCGCGCGAACCTCAGCGCCGACTCGGTCTCGCCGACCGGCATGAACTGGCACATCGACGTCTGGAGCGACAGCCAGCTCTACGGCGCCGGAGCGTCTTACATTGCGTTCGCCTGAGAATGGAATGTATCCCGAGGCTTCAAATGTTCTCCCGTCAGGCTTGTACTTCAAATGCTATGCAATTCGAGTTCGTCTTACAGTAAAGTATCACCCAAGACCGACTGAAAACCGCTCTGGAAACCAAAATGACGTCTCAGTCTGGCCAATTAAAGGTCTTTCGCGCTCAGGTTTCGGTTTCATGTTGTTGTCCTGAATGAGACTTCCTGTCCAGTGTGGTATTACCGGCTGTCAGCGAGCCACGCCCGAGTTGGCTCCCCAGGGCCGCAGATGATGTTGCGGTGATCGCAGCTTCTGCGACGCTGAGGATGCCGTGCGAGACTCAGCCTGATACTCAGACGATAACCCGCGCCACTGCTCGTTCTGCACAATGTGCACCGCAGCACGCCTGGTCCTTAGAGCTCGCGCAGTGGAGTGTAAGCTCGAGAACATATCCCGCCAGCTGCAGCGTGTCACGGCGAAGATACTCAAGTAACGCCCATTACTTGCTACTTAGACTCCAAGTCTACGTCAAACTGTGCAAGCAACTTTGAAGCAACTGCAGCAATCAAGCAATCATACAGCGCGAACTCCCGAGTCCCACTGGCCATGGCATCTTGGTGAAGCCCTCTCGGTCCCGCACAAGAGTCACCCCGCAATCGATCGGCGATCGGCGATCGCAACTCGTCGAGTCAAAACGCGCTTTCGAACTCCGCCACTCCTTCGTCCCCTTCGCCTCCCGCCTCACATGCATCTAACGCTCCACTAAAAGCTCTGATTATTGCCACGAAAACGGCTACACTACTTATCACTTATCGCAGCTCCTACACAAACACAGAAGAAAGACATCATTCATGAAAGCTCACTCCGAGTCACAAGAAAGAGAGAGAAAAAACGACAAGTTTACAGTAACTGCGAGACATGGATGGATGGGTGGGTCAAGAAACTAACGGATTGGCGGGGTCCAGGACAGCGCGACAGCAGACAGAGCGGACGCAGGGAGGGAAGATGGATGGGATGGGATCGCGATGCAGGTCGTTTCATTCCAGTTCGTATCGATTCGGTCAGCGGTCTCGTTGGGTGGCGCGGGTCGTCCAAAAGGTCAAGATCATGGTCACGGTCACGGTCCAGGTCAATGCAGGCGGCGGTCGAGCAGGCGGTCACATAAGCAGGCGGAATCAGGCGAGGACGCGAACGGGCGACGCGTCAATGCATCAGCGCACGCGCACAGCACTCTTCGACCTCCACGCCGCACCCTCGGCCGGGCCCGCGCCCGCACTCGCACCATGGGAACGCGCCGACTTCGACTGGCCCTTGCCGTTGGCCGTGCGCCACGGGCCCTCGCCGCCGCCGACGGCGCGCACCTCGACCCTGGGCCCGCCGGCGGCCCACTGCGCGAGGTTGTCGCGCGGGCGGCCGCGCTCGCGCGCGAAGCGGCGCTTCGCCGCGCGCGCCTCCTCGCAGATGCCGATCTGGCAGTTCTTCAGCGGCCCGTGCACCGGGCACGTCCACCCGCGCGCCTCGAGCACGCTGCGCCCCGCCCCGCCGGCGTACCCCGCCGAGTCCCGCGCGCGCGCCGGCGGCGCCACTGCGTCTGAATGGAATTTTCGCGCGCGTCAGCAACTCTGAGATGGGATGCAGAGGCGGGAGGCGGGAGGGGGGCAGGGCTGACCTTTGTGGTCTTCGGGGCTCAGCACGGGCAGGCCGTATGCGCCGTACCACGCGCCGTCCTGCCCGTCGTCGTCGTCGTCACCCTCACCAACGGGCGTGGCGAGCGCGTCGTCGCTGCCGCCGGACGATGCTGCCGCAGCCGCCGCCTCGGCCTTGGGCGGCGGCGGCCACACCTGCAGAGGCCTCGCATCAGGCAAGCAACACAGACGAGGAGAGACGAGCTCACCGTCGCCAGCTGGCCCGCACTGAGCGGGCCGGCCGCGGCCTCCTTCTCCCGGACGGCGATGCGTTCCTCCTCCTCGACCTCGTCCGACCAGCGCAGGTGCTGCTTGACGTTCGCCTCCGTCAGGTCCGGGCCGGTGAGGCCCATCGGCTTGTTCTTCGGGTCGTCTGCAAAAAACAAAGGAGCTGGTCAGCGCCGGTGGCGCGTCATATTTGGAGACGGGACGCACCGTCCTCGAGCGGCGTCGCGGCTACCTTGGGCGTCGTCGCCTTGCTCGACGTCGCGGTGACGAGCGGCTTGTTCCATGCGTTCTTCGGTGGCGCTGCGGGCGTCTTCTTCTTTGGCTGCTGCTGTTGGGATGTCCCGTTGCCCGCTGCGACCCACGCCGGCGAGCCTGCCAACGACATACTCTATATGAACTCCAACGCGGAATCATAATGCAATGCGCTCACCAGGGACGAGGGTGGCAGCCTTGGGCGCGGCCTGCTTCGCGCCCAGGCCAAACATCTCGCGCGGGATATTGAGGCAGAGACAGAGCGCGGTGGGGTCCATGCTGGGGAGGTCGCACCAGGTGCTCTGGGGGTACGGGTACCTGACAACAGCATTCTGCGGGCGCCACTTGTCGAACCAGGCGTCCTGGACGTCGATGTCCTTCCAGCCCTCGCGCTGGAGGTGGGCGGCGGTGCGGTAGTGGCAGAAGTAGGCCTTGCTGCTGAGCGGGCGCTCGTCCGGGGTCGGGCTGAGGAGGAAGTCGGCCCACTTGTGCTCGCCGAGGAGGCGCTCGAGCGCGGGCGTGTCGCGCGAGATCTCGACGATGACGAGCGGCGCGGCGGCCTTGGGCTTCCACCAGATCGTGTGCAGGTACGCCGGGTCGACGACGATGCATGCCAGCCAGCGCGCCATTGCCAGCCGGTCCTACAATTATAATGACAATTGAGCGGGAATAATGGAGCGCAAGACAACTGCGGACTCGGACGCACGGCGGGCAGCTCGAGGTTGGCGTAGTACGGGTAGGGCGACATGACCGTGATGTACCGCGGCTCGATCTCCGTCGGCTCCGCTGGACGCTGCGACTTTTTGTTGCCCATCGTGCGTTGCGTGTGCGCGCGGGGAGAAGGAGAAAGAAAGGAACGTCCAATCTCCGATCGACGATCATCCTTTAAAGGCCTATCGCCGGATACTCGGCCCTGCCTCCCGTCATCCCATTTGCATTATCTGAGCTGCAGACAATCCACGACCGCACACACGTCAGCCTCACCTCGCTTCGCCCCCTGTACAGTCCAATGCGCCAGCAAGCAGCAGTGGGGTGAGTTTGGCGCCCGCCACCGTTTCTGCGCGACCCTGCGCGCGCGCGGGGTGCAATGCGCGGGACAGATGCGTGTCGTGATGGCCGTCTCGCGTCCCCAAAAAGAATGCCCCTGGCGGGGTTCGAAAGCGCGTCTCCCGCGTCCGGCGTCTCACTCTCTCCACTTAAATTACACACTGAACTGACGTCACCGTCACACACACACCTCGACCTCATGGCAAAGGTGCGCCGTTCCCTTCTCGCATACTGTAATGCACGCTCACCCTACTACATAGAACGAACCCGCCTGTCAGTCGCAAGGTGAGTTCTGCATCAGCCCTAGCGAGATTGGCTCGCTGACGGGTCACGACGGACAGCGTGCGACCTGCAGGCCTGCCTCAACAAGAACACGTACAACCCCGAGCGGTGCGACGCCCACATGCGCCGGCTCTACCAGTGCTGCGCGCGCATGTACGACGCCCAGGGCGCCGATGCGCACAGCACGGCGTGCCCGATCGAGAGCGTCGTCCGGCGCTGGATTAAGAACCACCCCGGGCCTGGACAATAGCAATAGCCCGCGCATGCAACTTGAAGTTGAACGATTGTACCAGCTATCAGATAAAGTCAATTACATTACACATCAGGACTGTATATACTCGCAACGCAACGCAACGCATTGACAAAGGATGGAGATGGAGATGGGAGATGAAAATGAGCAGACAAGCAGCAGAAAACGGCAGGCACAACACGGATTTTCTCGTCAGTAAAGGTTACACACGACTCGTCACACATCGTCCACACCCCTCTACTGCCCATACGGCTTCGGCCCCCCAACCGCAGGCGCAGGCGCGGGCGCAGGAGTACCGGTGACCTGCGGCTGCATGGGGAACGCGCCGGCCGGCTGCTGGTGCGCGAGCACCTCGAGCCCGCCCGAGCGGTGCCACACGGCGAGCGGGATGTTGCAGTTCGAGCAGAAGTGGTGCACGTCCTTCAGCCCGTCGATCTGCAGCGCGCATCAGCTTCGGGATGATATGGGCGCGAAAGATGTGCAAATGATGCTCACCATGTACGGGATGCAGCACAAGCACGCGACGAGGCCCAGGACGAGCGCCCAAATACTATATTATCGCAGGTTCAGTACTAGTGTTGCGCTGGGGAAGGGGAAGGGGGGGGCCTAATCGGACGCAACGTACTGGGTGTACGACCCCGCCTCGTACGTGCACCGCGTCACCTGCGTCTGCCCGCAATTCGGGCACAACACCGGCTTCCAGTCCACGCGAAACTCATCAGCCCAGCCGCAAAAAGAAAGCCAGCCCAACTTAGAGCTTAGAGACTCACAGCAGGAAACTGCGCGAGGTTCTGCACCCGCCCGCCCATACTCATAGTGCCCATCATCACCACGGCCGGCTGGCCGTACATCGGGCTCGCCACGCCCACCACCGGCGGCGACCCCACAACTCCAGGCGTATATTGCTGCTGCGGCTGAGACGCATACGCCTGCTGCTGCTGGGGGTACTGCTGCTGCTGCTGTTGCTGGGGGTACTGCTGCTGCTGCTGTGGGTACTGCTGTTGGGGCTGAGGCTGGGGCGGGAAGTACCCCGTATGCTGCTGCTGCAAAGGCAGAGGCTGCTGCTGCTGCGCGTACACCGGCGGCGAGGACATCAGCGCTGGGGAGGGGGCGGACTTGGTGTCGTGGGCGTGGCCGTCCATTATCATTCACTATTTGCCGCTGTGGAGGGAAGGAGGATAAGGCCAAGGTGCGGAGTAGAGTGGAATTTCGCCTCTAGATCTTGACTTTCCGGCGTTGGCATTTGGATCAGGCACGCAGCACAGCCGACACCGCCTTGCGGAGCTAGTGTGGCGGGCGCTGGACGTGGGACGGCAGCAGCAGTGAGCGCAGCCGGTTACGGTACCTACAGTGAGTTCTGCCAGTGCTGCAGGGGAGCGCACTTGCTCGAAGCCGCGAGTACGCCGGCCGAAAGAGGAAGCTGCAAACTCTGTGCAGTGTGATGTACGTAAACAAATGTGCATGGCTGTGCTCGTTGCCACTTCCGGGAGGAGTTTCGGATGTGAGGCTCAATATAAGTAATCATAATGCATAGGCGGAGAAGAAAGCGGAGGCATGACAGGAATACAGTAACGCTTGTGGAAGCCAATCGTCTCTTGAAACAGGCAAAAAAAATTATCATAACGAGCTCAGATTGCGGAAATCGACACTACAGGAAGCACAGGCACCTCGGAAAAAACCTTCTCACTCAGGCGACCGCGACGTTGTTCGTCGGCCAGTTCATGCCCGTCGCCGGCGCTGAGGGTCGCGCGCAGGTTGCGCTTCGGGCCCCAGTCGACGGCGCTCGGGCTGCCCGCTGGGAAGTCGACGCGCCCGCCCGACCGATCCACGACACGCCGCCGATTCCGGTTCCGAGTCGACGTGCAGCGTGACAGGAAGCCGGCCGCGGCGACGTTCGCCACAGCCGTCTTGACGCGGTGCAGCTTGTCCTTGGGCAGCGCGAGCTTGAGTGTCGAGCCACACGACTACCTTAGGCGGGGCGGCGTACGCGCGCGAAAGAGATGTTGCGCGTCCCACGCGTGATCCTCTTCCGTGCTGAAGTGCCCCGCTGTCCGCCGGCCGAGTACAGCGCGCAGCCGTCCCGATGCGGACGTCGTTGGCGTACCCGATGTCGACGGGCGCAGCACTAGTACTGATCATGAATGGCGTGGCGAGCTTTGGACGCGGGCCGGGCACCTCCAGCCAGCGTGTCGAACGTGCCCAAGACGCGACGGCCGCCTTGTCCGCCTTATCCGCCGGTGTTCGAACCCGTTGGCCTCGGGATGGAGTGCAGCATGATCGGACGCCGCAAACTGGGTACAGTAGTGGTTCCAACTGACACACCATGTTCCTAGGCCTGTTCCACTCGCTCGAACGCGTGCGCGCGAATTCTTGCTCGCTCGAGTCCGCGTGCCGACGACCTGTTGCTATCACGCGGATTCCGCGTTGTCGAAGTTGGATGTGATGTTGGCGAACTGCGACCAGGCAGGTGTTGGCGTACTGCTGAATCCGTTGAGGATCCTGACGCGGCCGTTCGCCCACATCGAGCCGATGGGCAGCGCGAGGGATGTAACGGGGCCGCCGCCCTGTATCTAGCTTCCAGACGTGACCTGGGCTCCGTTGAGCGGCTTCTCCAGCACCGAGGGCATGTCCGCCAGAGCCTGGCGATAATCCGGACGGGGCCTATGCGTGCACCACTTGAACTTCGGCATGGACATGGTCCATGGCTACGTGACAGTGGTCAATATCTGCTCGAGAAAATACTGGGCGCAAGAAAAATATACCTGCAAGTTCCAACAAGCTCAAAAAGGACGCGGATCGAGGCTTAGAGGTCGGCAAGTCTTTGTCTTTTCTATGTTGAGCCCCACCTCGATAATCCTCTCTATCCTGAGCGCGGATTGTGAGCAGATGCATCAAACGCGGGTCCAAGATCGAAGGTGGGGATCCGAGTCTTATTACCCATGCACGTGCGCTTGGGGAGTAGTCCCAAGACGACACATGAATATCTGCGGGCGCCACAGCCGCTAGAGCCCTTCACAACGAGCGGGCGTGTTCGTGCTGTGCAGAGCAGCCACTGTGCACCCAGCTGCGACCGGGTCTCCATACGGTGCACTGAGGACGCGCTATGTGGTCGGCCCGGCATAAGTTGCTGCATGCAGACGATGAATGAAATGCAGGGATGCAAGCCATGGTATCCACGCACCAGCTGAGAAGCAGTCCCGCGCCTACACATGAATAACTGCAGACCTCAAAGTTCGCACCACAGCGTCCACGTAGCGCCCTTCAAAACGCGTCGTTAAACCTGGCTGTGATGTGCGTAGCAGCCACTGGGCACCTGGAGTAGGTCAGTCGCGCACGACCCGAGCAGGTCTGCAAAACGACCTGCGGATCCTCTACTGTAGATGACTGCCCCAAGCTGCACGCACATCGCTGCTCCATGTTTGCGTTGTCGATCCAGATTCGTTAAACGCGCGCGCTGTGGCTGCTCGTCATCTCGCTCATTCTTTTCCGGATCGACGTTTCGAGCGTGGGAAGAAAACAGGCCTATGCAAGAGGTCAGCGGAGGCCAGCGCTTGTGTATAATGCTGACAGGCTCACATTGTACGTCGGGCGGGTCTCGATGTCTAGTACACAGGCTCCATACGACGACGACCAGCGCCTTGAATGACCCGCGACAGTCTTGCACTCACAGTATTTTTCGGATAGGACTTGGTCTCAAGCTCGAGATCGTTGAGACAACGGCCCACCCGCCTACGCGGGACGCGCTTGGCGCCGACGGTGTAGAACGCGTCGTAGTATGCCTCAGGCGCGTGCAGCCCTATGAAGCTGGATGCTTTCTTCCGTGTATGTGAATGATGTGTTTTTCTCGTCCGGTGTTCATTACAGCACATTCGCAAGCGTCTAAAGCCAAACCGTAAAACAATGAGGAATGGAATCGGTCTGTCACTCGCTCTCTGCCGGGAAGCAGTCATCAGAACGAGCCAGATAATCCGCAGAAAAAAAGTTGTGGACGCACCCGATATCAAAGCTACAATCATCCTAGGCAAAATAAGATTGAGAGGAGCTAGGATGTAGAGGGCGATATGTGCGTACCGGTAGAGATAGTAGAAGAAGGACAGCAAGTAGAAAGCGAGCTTTACAAAGCTCTCTTTCTTATGCTGTGGCAGGGTTCGGAAGATTTCCGTCGCGTCGAAGGTGTGCGTTTTCGTTATCAATATCCTAGGATAGTCCGTGTCAGCAGACAAGGGCAATAACCATACTAGGGACCCACTTGTTCACGTTATACGCCAGTAAAGGCGCGTTGATAATGAAGGCCGTCCACTGGAACGACAGTAGGAACAGCAGGACCAGGAACGCATGCGCGACGGCTTCCGGAACGACAAACTGGCGCAACAACGTGTGAGCGCAGCGTCCGAAAGGCCAGAGAGCCAACTGACCTGATTCAGCTTGTTGCAGAGGTCAATCGGGTTCATATAGTCTGCGCCGGCGGCCGCGTGTCAGCGCCCGAACGGCAGGCAAGTCAGGACACGTACCGCACTGCAAAGGTCAGATAACCGCTCCCGGTACAGGGCCTGCCAATGCGCACCTCCAGGTCGGAGAACATTATTATCTGGAGAAGATTTCAGTTAGTATGCGCGCTGCGGCTGCCGGCGAGCACACGCACAAAGAACACGGACGTGAACAGCAGCGCAGCGGCCGCGAGCACCGCAAACAAGAACAGCCATCCTGGAGACTCGTGAGCATACGCAGATGTGATCCCTGGGATAGTATTAGCTGCACCTTCACCACCCATGACGTGTGTTAGGTTCAACCGGTCGCACCAAAACACGCCCAAACTGGGCTCTCTTCCTGCCAAATTCGCTCACATCAGCCCAGCCTCTTGTTGCCCTCTAAGCGCCCGCTCCACGTCCATATCCCAAGTTCCATTCACTTTAACATCGCCGAATTTCGCTTTATCTTACTGCCTGATGTTCACGAGGAATCGACCAGCTGGCCTGCTCAAGAATCACGCTACTCACGCTCGAGTCTGTCGCCCTCGGCATGCCGCGTCTGTGGTCATCATTCAAGGCCTCGTCAGGACCTGACCTCCTCCGCCCGCCCCTACTCAAGCGGCCAGTCCACTATTCTTGATGTTCATATGGCCTTGAACTTGACGAATGGCGCTATGTCTTCTCCAGGCACGACGGCGCTTTAAATTGCTGCGTACTTGGCTAGGATACGGGAGCTTCGTGTCTTCGTAGGAGTGTAGTATTATGGGAGGTTTCTCCGGCAACATGTGCTTCCCTGTTCTCGCATTTCCTTGCCTTCTCAGGCCTAACCGGGAATTACTCATCATGTCCGAATCCCGTCTGCGAGCTGTCTCGCTACCACGCTCAGCTTGATATTCGAGAGCTGCCCCGTGCATTGAACGACTTGCATTTAAACTGCACGGCGACCTGGAAGCTCGCGGTCAGTAAGCTTGTGGAGAATATCTGAGTATCTCGCAGCTGTCTCGGGAACCGTGGATCTTGCTCCAATACTTGTGCTAGGTGTCACTGGACGACGCATCGATAATAAGATACTGGTTACCTGGCAGCTATTTTCCACATAAATTCCAAGAAATGTGTGCTTTATTCGCGGCTCTACCGACGGACGTACTCAACAAGAGCAAAGCAACTTAGCTACCAGTAGCAAAATTCGCGAGACCAATCATACACAGGTATTCTGAAAGCCCGACTCGGTCAAGCCGTCGAGAGCGACGGCTTACGCCTTCTTGGGGCAGCTGAGGAACCCAGGAAGCTTCGCGCGTGTGTCCAGCGCCTGTGCGGCGTACGCGGAGCCGTCGTACTCGTGGAGCTCGCGGCGCCCCGGCAGCGCTCGCGGGCTATACAAGGGACTGAAAGCAGGCGGGGCGGGAAGCGTGTCCTCGCGCCTACCAGATCCGGGCTGGTAGCACTATAAAATTGAGAGCAATGATGTCACTTTTCGATATATTTCCGCAGTGAGACGCTTGAGACGCACCTTAGAAGCGATGTCGAACTGATTCTCGTAGAAATCGTACGGGCCCGCTTGACCCTTCCAGGGGCCCAGACTGTAGGAGGGCGGTGAGATCTCTCGCAACATACAACCGCGGCCTCCTGAGAGAACAGACGCACCTTCCCCTGAGCCCGGCCTGCAGCTCGAGGCCGAAGTACGGATTGACGCAGACGGTGAACGGGCTAGTGGTGCTAATGCTGCTGTTTAATCCAATGCCGACAAATAAATCTGCAATGAGAGGAGTTCCTCAGCAAGTTGTCACGTGCGCAAAGCCGCAGAATTGACTGACCGGCCTCGACGTAAACGTTCGCGTCGAGCAGAGATCCGCCGAGCAGCGTCACACCTAGCTGCACGCCCGGGACGACGTGCAGCGCCGCGTTTGCGCTGATGGCGACTCCCGCTGTGAGGGAGGTAGTGATGCCGCTTTTGGGCGGGGAAACAGGGTCGACCGCGTTGCTCTGCGTGTTGGAGCCCGGCCCCACGGCCACTTGGATCGGCGGTAGCTTGAAGTCGGCGCTCGCGGTCAGCGTGCCGTTGATAGTCACCGAGCCGCTGATGTAGCCCTCCACATAGAGACTCGGGCCGACGGTGATGATTCTGCAGCACAAGCGTGAGTGTGAGATTACTTGGCACTTCAAAAAAATCGAACGCACCCTGGAACTGAGAGACCTGGAAAGCCGAAGGTGGCAAACCTCGCCCGGTTCGAGTCGTATTCCACAGTCGCCACTCCAGTAACAGTGAAGCTAGCACCCGCAGCAGCATCTCCATCTACATCAGCGTTAGAAAGGGCGCCCCTAGGATGACGACGATGGTCTGACTGAAGTAGACAAACGCCTTCTGAATGTTGGGTGGGACAATCGTTCCCTGGAAATAAAGTCCGTACGCCGTGTTGAATTCTTCATACATTCACATCAAAATTTGGTCAAGACGGTATTCAGTGCGGGTTACTTACGAGCTTGGGCCGTAACGGACGCTTGAAGGTTCGCCGTGAATGCTGGCGAGGAATCGGTGTGAACGGACATTCTGACTGAAAAGATACTATGCCATGACTTACCACCGCACTGCTTGCTGCTGTTGAAAATAGTGACGGTATCGGAGTACTGGAAATTGCGCTTGCTATCCTTGGAAGCCGAGACAGTGGTTACCTTCTTGACCCAGTTGACAAACGAGCTCCACCACCCGCGCCGCTGGACCGCAGCCCTAGTCCTGCGAGAAAGCATTGCCCGGCGGCGACGCATCTCGGTTGCCTCGGTCGGACTGTCAACGAGTGAATCCCTGATAGTCGTAAAACATGTTAGTTCCGCTCGCAAAGTATCTAAAACTCACCAATAGCCAGGCATATCGGTCACATCAGCGCGCATGTACACGGGACCATTTTCCTCAGGGATCGCGGTGAAGTCGTAGTCGAATACTAGCTGATAGACCGCCTCGGAGGCAGGCTTCCTCTTGAGATCGGCGGTGAGGAGAGCGCGTGGGTCTGGGTGGACAGAGAGCGCGTGGACTCGCGCAAGAGGGCCTTTGCCACATCCCTTGGGCATCTGAACGATAGTGTGCTCGGCCTGTCCCCGGAATACATGAGCGCAAGACGAGGAGTTCAGGTTCTTCGAGCAGAAGGCGACGACCTGGCCAACGAAGTGCCGAGTCAATGGCGGGTCATGAAGTAAGCTGCGATGGTACGTACCGTCTGGCGGTGGAGGCCCTGGGGGTCGCACCCAGTGAGAACCCAGTCTGATCCCTCCGAAAGGTCGGAGAGCGCTGCAGCGTTTGGAGAATCAAGAAAGAGAACGCCAAAAGGCTCGTCATCCTCCTTGTGGTCATCGGGGAAGCTGCTGCTGGTCTTAGCTGCGCCTTCATCGACGTCCGCATCGAACGCGACAGTCATGCTGAGGTTGTCCTCGTCTACAGGTGTGCCGGGCGGGAAAATATATCCCGGGGGCACGTTGTCGTCTTGCGCGAGAGCAGGCGTGATGAGCATAGCAGCTGGAATGTCATTAACGATGGTCACATCGGTTGCGTTATTCCTATGAAGCTTTTACCGCTGCTAATGTAGGTCGCAATGTTGGCAAGCTTCATAATGTCCTGAGCGACCACAGCCGAGAATACGAGTCCTGGCGAGTATCGTCAATCTCCAAGCATAACTCGAGAGATATTGTGCCACCAACCTGGACCAAGGAAAGGAGCAGCAATGATGAACTTCATGGTGGCTAAGACCGGCTCGTTCTGTACACATTGAAAGACCATTGATCCTTATATCCTGCCCGTCAGTGAGCAATGCTCGACGCTAATGACGCATACGATCTTCGACGAAGATCCGATGCATGCAACAAAAGCGTTCTCGAGCATGAAAAGTGTGCGAAGCATCATATGAGAATGCCTCAAGGTCGCTCAGAGATCTCGTAGATCGCCATTAGCGGAATGCAAATCATGCCTCGGAAGACGCACTGGTTATAAAATGCCAGAAATCAGTCTGCGTCGAGAGACGATACTCGTGGTCTGAGGCTCAGCCCAGGGAATAGGCGCTAGAAGCTCATAGACGTGGCAGGCGATCCGACCCAAAGCAACGTCGCGAAGTAATCACCGGGAGGCAACAGACAAAATGCGTCAGCCAGTAGTTCCAGAAGCGAATCACCATGAGGGAAACTGGCCAGCGCTACGATCCTCGTTTTTATGAGGAGCAATTGTCTTCCTACGTGAGAGTCGGCGAAGGAGACTCGATTGTTGTCGATAGACAACTTGCTTCTGACCAAGATCCGAATAAGCGGCATCCACAAAGATTAGATTTACACAGAAAAATCCCTCCGCCAACTTGGAAGGCGGAGCGATGTAAGACCAAGACTTCCAGTGCCAGGTGTTGGTGGAGAGCGAGCCCATATACGTATACTACGCACCGCAGACCCTCTTGTATATGGCATCGCGTCGAGACAAGAACGGCAGGTCGCTGAGGCAAGATCACTAACCTCGGGTCAGGTGACGGAGAAAGACTGACAGGAATCGAGAAGTGCAGCCGTGGTTCGATAGTTGCTGTAGTCGGCCAGTCATAGACAGTACATAGCAGTGAGTCGTCGCATCGTGATATTCGTGGCGCCCTAGCAAAAAAATAATATACGTCCGGAAGACGAGCGTCTGTCCGTCAAACACGATGCTGTTGAAGATATCCTCATGCTCATGAAACCCGCGAATCCGTTGTCATGACCAGCCACTTGCAGCTCGAGCTGGGGGCTGACGGCGTCGCATGACCAGCCGCTGAGCTCGTTCATACACACGAGAAGACCGACGTACAGTGATGATGCCGCTGTCCTGTCGCTTCAGACAAGGAGTGTAGCTTGCTAGTGCACCAGTAGCGCATGCTGAATCGCCGCGTCCGTCGACTCGAGACATGTGTTCTTGGAGAGCACCGGTCTAGTCAAGTCATCGCGCTGGGGGCTGCCCAATACGTGCTCAAGCGCGTCGCGGTTGCTCCTCGTCCCAGTGCATCCAGGCGGAAGATGGGGCCAAACTTAATCAAACACACCGCCGGAGCCCCGGACTTCTGATGAAGCACGAAAAACGATGGCATCGAAACTGAGACTGGGGAGTAGCCTCGTCACCAGGCACTGAAGGAGAGGTTCGAGAGCGAGTGGGTGAGTCGGGAGTGGGAAGCATCCGGTGTTTGTGCTTTGTGTTTTCGGTGTTTGTAAGTATTTGTCGCGCGCTCGGAACCTCTCCTTAGAGCCTGGTGAATTTTGTAGAGGCGAGCACCGCAGGGAACCTTCGCGACACAACTTCCCTCAATCGCCTCAAAATCAAACATATGCGCTATTAGGAGTATTTAAAAAAAATTGCAGGACTACATGATGGGTATGAAATGCACAATCGGCCGAATGAGGTGTTCCGGCAGTACATTGAGCGGCCACGGTGCATTGCACCGTGGGATTCAAAAGCGGCCCAAATGGCCTTTTAGGTCATATTATTGAGGTATAACACGATTTGGTCACTTCAAATGAACTGTAACCTTTGCATTGGCAAGAGGAAGTGGAAGACGGTGTAAACGGGGGGCTCTTCTCCCGAACCATCATGGTCCGGAATGCGTACAACGCGAGAATTGATACCAAACCCCCCCTCTCGGCGCTGGTTCACCCATAAGCAGCGGCCAGACTCAGATGCCAGACAGACAACTCATGCGCATCGAGCAGTGTATTAAAATCAACCGCGAGCACATTCTCAAAATCTAGACTCTGCTATACAAGCATGTCCGAACAACCAGAGCAGAGCACAAATCATGAACGAGAGCAGAGGAAAGCAAGCTTGCGAACGCCCTAGGCGATACTGGCACGCCGAGTACGAGCACGACCAGGGCCCGCATGGCTGCCTGCCTCAGCGGAGGCCCTTCCCTTCCCCTTCGCGCGGCGGCGTCCACGAGAGCGGACCTTCACGCGCTGCGCTGGCGCTCCCGGCGAGCCGTGTACAGGCGAGGAGACGGGGCCCAAGACAACTGGAGGGGCCGGAGGAGCTGGCCAGTACACGTACGTCCCCCAAGAATAAGAGGGCGCGGCACGGCACGCGCACGAGCATGGCGGGGACGCAGGACAAGGCACGTAAGGTGCATGCCCGTCGGGGCCGTAGGGACGCACGGCCCAACCGAAGTAATAAGAGACCTGCAAAGAGTTAGAATGCCCGCGAGAGATGGACGGGCTAACGCACCGCTCCGCAAGCAGCGCAAACGAAGCCAAGAATGCCGCCCTGTTGGACGGTACAGTGTTCGCAGGGGCAAGGGTAAAGCGCGAACGAGCCCGGAAAGCCGCAAGCAGGCCGCTGCTATACATGAGAAAGCGCCGGATAGCTTGAAGGCACGTACAGCGCAGGACAGGCAATGGAAGGCCATGAGCAAACGAGGGCGATGTCGAGCTCAAGAGTACTCGCACCTTGCTTTAAATGCTCGTCGTCGTGCGGATCGCCGTGAATAAAGTCGAAATTTTGAGAAGCTGTCGCCCACGGCGGCGACAGCGAGTTTGGCTGCTTGAATACTCGACCGCCATAAATGGACCTGTGCTGATCCCGCTGTCAGCGTGGCCTGGATGCTCAAGAGGCTACGAGCGACAGCGGCGACCTGTCCTTCGCCTAAGGACATCAAGTTTGCGCCACTTACAGCCCCGTTGGATGCCTGGGGCAATTCAGCGCGCACGAGCCAACGTCCGTGCGCGCATAACTGACACGCGGAAGAGGCGCGGCAGCATGCCAAGCCGGCGCGCGTCGCCAACAGAGGCCGCAACAGCTGTCGAGCCGATCTACAGTATCTGTCGGTCACCAAGACGCCGGCCCCGGAGCCGCGCCGCATACACGAGGCGTGACGCAATAGGTGACGTCATGACAGCGAATGTTCTCAAACCCGGACCCCCGGGCCCAAATCTCGAAATAGAACACTTACGATCGACTGGCGCCCAAGCACAGCCTTCGGCCGAGAAGCAATTCACCGAATAGACGCCGAGCAGACGCTAGACTGTCTCGCCCCGGACCGCCAACGGCCGACGCGCCTCCAGGCCGACGTACGCCGCGGTAGCGCTCCCCTCTCGCCTTATATTATTTGCCCAGCGAGGAATAATGGTGCAGTACACCAAACAAGACGTTTAAAGAAAAGAAGTCTAGCGAACCTCGCGAAGGCCGAGGCGCCCGAATATCTTTTCAGTTCCTGCTGCCCGATTGTAGCGCGATCGAAAGGGTGTTTTTACTGCTCATAAGCCTTTCAGAAACGTATAGTATAATCATGAGGCAAAGAAGATCTCATTATTCAGTGAAAAGGAAATAACAGTGACCTCACGCGCCACGAAAATCTGCACACAACTTGTCACTGCAGTTATTCGCTGTGCCCTGTCTCTTTACCATAAGACTGCTAGTACGATGCTTGACAAGTGGAGACCAAAGCGTATACGACAGCAGAGGATGTCTCTTATCAATTTATGTACCACGCGACGAATAGATACGACATATATAATCTCTGACCCCTCAAGAAACCTGCTACGCCGGCGAACTTTTAAAAATCAGGAATATTTAACTCTGAGTCAGGCCTACGCACGCTACGATATCCATACCTTGCCGAAGATGGGCTCTTGGAACTGAAAATGGTCTTTATGTTAAGACCGGAATGACGGTCGCAATATTCAGCACCCGATGACCCGTCCGTCCTCACATTAATACTGTAGAAAAAGAGATCGTTCCCATACATCAAACCTAAAATTCAGAGGTGTCTATCACACTTTCCAATAAAGCTGCCGCCACAGTGAATAGCAGTCAACCTCTATTAATAATGGATAAGCGTTTACTGCGGGCTGATGTGCGATCAACCCGCAGTATGATCTCGGCAAACAGATTCGAGACTCACATAAATATACGAGGCCCTGTCACGCCAACTCGAGATTTTACGAAAAGGGCCGCCGCAGAACAAGACTCAGACGACCTATCTACGTCCATGTCCGCTGCAGGAGGTGTAGCGTCTCGCATACGCAGTTTAACTTGACGCGGACCGTCAACCTAATCAACACACCCAAGACGCCACCCCTCCAACAATACTCATGACGCCCAGGGTCGCCGCAAGCAATGTCTAGAAGCGCCCAGGATCGTCGGCTAAAGGCGCGAGTATAAAGCCCCTCGCTAGCCGGCGTCGACCGTCAGTAGCACCCCGACCTCGGCATGCACCCTCGCCAAGTCCTGCTGCCGCCTCTGAGCCACGCTCGCTGTCAGAGTGATGACGCCGGCACTACGCGCTCGACCACAAATCGCGGCGAGCCCCATACGATGCCTGTGAGCAGCCAGCTCGAGCCACAGACACATAGTTCGGCAGTTGCGCCAGACAGCGGTCGCGCCGACGTCCAGCCCAACGTGCGCCTGCCGCCCTTCAGCGCCCTACTAGCTGCGGCCACGCATAGAGTGCAAGCAGAAGGGCCTCTCGAAAGCGATGCGATTCGTGGCGACTTCCAGATGGAGTCAACGCCGGGCGACACGAAGCAAAAGCCCAAGCGCAAACGCGAGACGAAGAAGAAGCGCAGACCTGATATCCCAGAGCAGACTGCCTCTGCACCACTGGAGATTGCGGCCGCAGCGGCGAGATGGATAGACTCAGGCGGCCGGCGTCTCCGAGCACTGTGCTTCGGATGCAACAGAACCTTCAAGACGAGAGACGGTCGCGAAATTCACTGGGCATGCTCTAAAGACTGCGAAGCGAAGCACGTCGAGGCCATCCAAGGGACTCCGTACGTAGTCGACTACAACGAGATGCTAGTGAACAGGAGGAGAGCACGCATCAGGAACGAGAAAAGGGCACGTGGTCACGGAGTCCCAGAGTAGCCCCGAATGTCCAAAGTAGAATCACAGCCTCTTGTACAGCCGCGCATGAGACGCTGGCCGATCGGTCTATCAGTCCTGGTGGCAGGCGTCAATGCTTAATTCGCACTTTTTTCTGTCCTGAAACGGCGGGAGGAAGCTAATCAGTAGACACAATTGGTGGCGCACGCCGCTGCTTCGAATTTAATCTACCTACTACCCTGTGATCGCCCGTCCACGCAAGGAGCTCCGCCCCACGCGGCCGACGGAAACAAAACGGGCATCTCGCCGTTCAGCGAGAGACTATATAAGCCGTCTGAACGGAAATTTTTTAAACCTCATGGCGACGTCGAACGGAAACTCCAGCGGCGTCAGACCTCTCGTTGCTTATACTGGCGACGCCGACGAGCCACTCCTGCCACCGGAGGTGCCGCCGCCTGGCACCGACTATGGGTCGGAGTTCGTCTCGGCTCGACAGGCTCTGGAAACGACCACATCTTCCTCCTTGCTACCGTCATCACCAGCCGCCCCTCAAGTCCCCGAGCAGCTGATCTCGCCTGTACGCCCTGCCACGACGCGAACGGCGGACGAGCTCGAAACTCCAAGCGATCGGGCCAATGCGCAGAAGGTGTCCGACGAACGGCGCGAGCGCCGCAGAGCCGACATCGAGACGTTCAACGAGGAGGACTGGCCTCCGCTGCCTAGAGGCCGCCAGCTGGTCGACGCAAGAGCGGGCGCGCAAGTGCGAGGATCATCCAGGCAGATCAAGTCCATCGACGAGCTGCGCGTCCGACAGCGCTCGACGTCGCGCACGAATGCTCAGTCAGAGATGACAGACGGACGTGTCCTGCTCCCTCTCTCGGACCGTCCGCCGCCCCCCCCCCCGCCCCCGATCTTTCAGCGACCAATTACTGGCCGACGGGCGACTCACAACACTGGGCCTCGCCAGTCGCTAAGCGCAGCGCACGGCCCAAGCCGCTCCACCAGTATTGGACAGGAAGAGACAGTACGTGGTCATCCTATCGTCAGAAGGCGTCCTGAATTTCCTTTGACAAGATTCTTGTCGCGGCCACACAGGAGCCAGCGAGCCTCGATCCCTTCTCGACCGCTCAGCAGCAGCTGCCCGCTCAAAACGACGTTGCAGCCAGGACGAGCGCTGTGGCAGACCATGCAAGCCAGTCCCCGACCCCTCCACGGGCGACGCGCGGGCCGTCCGCCCAGGACAGCTCTGCGTCATGGCACACGGCGGCGGCCACTGCCAGGCACGTATCGGCCCGCCTCACAGGTGCACGCGCAACGTCTACCGCGGCTCCAAGGTCCAGCGCGCCGTCTCCAGCCAGCGTCGTACATAACCAGACGGGCCCGCAACACTTCGCCAGCCCCAACCCGGCCCCCATGGACGTTGACGACGACCTAGCAGCGGACGACTATCACTATACCAATGAGCCGCCTGCTGCGCAGCCACCACGTTCCCCCTCTGTCGACGTCGAAGACGAGCTGGAGTACGTCAGCGAGATCGAAGACGCCGATTCGCCGGACATGTACATTCTGCACCCCGCGTTCGACCAGCGCACCGTGCTCGTCGTATCTAACGGCGACAACGACCCGATGGACGGCATGATAGCGAACGGGCACCTCGTGCACATGCTGCCGTCACAGCGACAGGCCTGGGAGGCTCATGACGGGAACAAGGCGATCTTCATCTGCGACGACCTCGACGGCCTGGACCCGTCAACGATGAACCGCACGGCGGCCATCAAGAAGTTGGCGCGCCAATTCCAAGGCGCATGGCCAGACAGCTCGCCTGAAGTCTCCCTCGCTGAACAGGACCCCAACTCGACCCAGCGCGTGCGCAAGAACAACTTCCTACTCAAGAACATCGACGACGAACAGCTGGAGGCCATCACGGGTCGACGGCACTACATTATCGGCGTAGCCAAGATCACCACGTTCTCCTTCGACCTCCCAGTATCGCCTTTCCTGGGAACGGTGCCCGAAATCTGCTTGGACGGTCCCCAGGTCCGAGAAGCTATCCTGGATAGATGGTCGAAGGAGCTGAGCGTCACCACAGTCTTCGACAAACACCTCCGCCACTGCCAGTCCTCGACCTCGACCCCAATCCCATTGACGAGGACGTTCTCCGCGAGCTCGAGGAGCAGGAGATGGCGGAGATGTTCTCCGCTGCACCCCGAGGTATGACCCAGGAAGAGGTGCACAAGAACTACAAGGCCCTCATGGCTACTCTGCGCCGCGAGGCCCAGAAGCAGCACGAGCTCGGGCGAGGGCGTCCAACAGCGCACCAGGGCCGCGCCATGAACATGATGGCCTCGTTCTTTGGCCAAATTATCACGCTGGCCTCTGCCAGCCTCGGCATCGCCTCGGAGCGCCTCCGCGCCCTCATTGGCATTCTGCAAAAGCCGCGCCAAATCAGCAGGCTCGAGCTGTTCAAGAGGTTCTGCCGCAACACGCACAAGGGTTCGTTTTTTTTCCCCTTTGTTCAGTTCTTTCCCTAGTGTTGCACACTGACGTTCTTGCAGAATGCATCGAGCGGCGGAAGTTCGACGATATCCTCGGGAATCGCAGCAAGTACAGCGCCGAAGATTACAAGGCGCTGTACGACACTTGGTCCGCTAAGTTGACGGATGAGCAGGTCGACGACCTCCTCATCCGTCACGAGATTGTGTACCCATACGGCCCCGAGAATGGTACGCCCACCGACCGCCACAATCTCTTCCAAGTCCAGGCGGACAACGTCATCCAGCTCGTGAGTGCATGATGCGCCTGCGCCTGCGGTTGCGCCTGCGCCTGCGCCCGCGGCTGCGCTTGCGGTTCTCGTACACTGCTGACTTTTTTTGCGCTACAGCTCGAATACATCGCCGTGTTCTACCACTTCGACTCGGCAATCTTTCTCTCGGGCTCGCGCATCGACTTCGACCGCGACCCATCGATGTCGAGGTTCCACGCAACCCACAACGCGCGGGACTTCCTCCAGCACAAGCTGCTTGAGGAGCCCGCCGCAGCCTTGGTCAAGTTCCAGGGTCATGTCCAGTAAGTCTCACGATATCTGTAAGATTCCGCGTGCTAACGAGAAACACGATTTGTAGGAATAGCCATCTCAACATGGTAACGGACATGAATGCCATTGCACACGGCATTCAGCCCCCTGCGCAGCGCATCAGCGAGACTGGCACAGTCCCGCCTCCTCAGCCCACGCCCGACCAATTTTATATTGCAGTGCGGCCCCGACCTGGTGCGGTTGGATATGGGCACAAGCCAGGCCAGGCATCCGGCTCAGGCTCGTCTGCGCCTGCGGGTGCGTCTGCGCATGCGGGTGCGTCTGCGGCTGCGGGTGCGTCTGCGCCTGCGGGTGCGCCTCCTACGCCTGCGCCTGCCCCCACACCTGCACGGGATGGTACAGCGCCGGTGGGTCAAGAGGACGACGAGGTGGTGATCACCAACTACACGCCGCCCATCGTCGAATACGTCGAGGCTGATCAGTCTGTGCCGGCCGACAAGGTGGTGGTGTGGACTCGGAGGACCAACACCTCGCAGATGACAAAGATCGTCTTCGACTATACGCCGCTGTATAGCGACTACCTCGGCTTCGCGATCAACCTCACTGCGGAGGAAACGTCACTGGCGCGCAAGAAGCTTCTGGACCTGTTCGACTGTGAGTACTCTTGCGTCTGCGACTGCGATCGCGCCGCCTGCGCCTCGTCCGCTCTCCGCGCCGTTTTCTTCAGGTCAATCCGGGTCGTCCCCATGGTTACGAAGACGCAAGGCGAGATCGTCGTAGAATACAACATATACGGCGACGCGCACTACCTCTCCCCGATCTTGCATAAGGAACTGCGCGACGCGCTGCGCAAAGTCCGTATCGTCGACAACTTTGCTGGCATCATAGCGCTGCGCGATCCCGACTGGGATTGCTCCGCCTGCCCGAGTCGCGGTCACCCACGGGGACTATGCAAAACCCACGACGTCGCGGGCTGGCATGCCCCACCGACCGCACCGCCCTCGCTGCAGCCCGCGAACCGTGGACGCGGCGGCTATGCGGTCAGAGCCTCCTTCAGTGCACGCGGTGCGCGCCGCGGCAGAGGCTCACGCGCACGCGGCTCTTGAAATCTCCCTGATGTAAACGGCCCTCCCCGCACGCTCGCGCCGATCCCACTCCCATGTGCTCACCCTCACCCACCCCCTCTCCCATCTTCCGTTCACGCTCGCTTGCTCGCCTGATCCTTTCAACTACGAGGGCCGCGCGAGTGTCTAGGTTACTGTCGGTTGCGCCTCGAATGTAGGATTTGGAATAGATGCACCTGCTGAGCAAATCACGTGCGACCGGAAGTGAGGGACAGGCGGCTCCCCTTCATGCCGGAGAAGGCGGACAGTTGCGACGGTCGCCCATACTGTAAGCTGAACCGGCGGCTCTGTATGCGCGACACCGGCCGGCTATGCACGAACCGCGAGAAGTGCCTAGTGCAGCCTAATATACTGACCAATAGGTGCAGGTAAGCTGCACTGGAGACGGTGGCCTATTTAGGTCGCGAACGTACCGTGCGGAGACGCTTAAGTCCGAGGGAAGGACAGTGCGTCCGGACGCCCTGTTCAGTACCGAAGGACATAGTTCGGCGCGCCGGCCGCCAGCCGGCTGTGCGGTCCAAGGTGCACTGGCCTTGGATCGCCAGACTTGCAGTGCAACCAAATACATTCCCTTCCGCTACACATAATACGGTGACAATTGACAGGCACGGAACCTCGTCCCCTGACAAAGGACCGGCGGAGCCTCTGCCTGCCTCTCTGCAAAGGAATGATAGTGCCAGGGGTCATCACGGCAGCCCAACCCAACCCAGAGGTGGCGTGGACGAGGTTGCACGCCTCTCACCAGCAATGGCGAGACCTGCGCAACCAACACCCCCCCCGGTAACACCCATACGTGAGAGAGATCACTCTCAGTCGGCTAACACGCCGCGGACGCACCAGTCCAGTGTCACAAATGACACTACACCACGATCGTATGAGCCCATCACACCTTCATGGGCTCTCTCTTCGCCCCGCGCGGTCTCTCAAACGCCCTCCTCATCTCATGCACGGCGCTCGAGTTCGCCGGTCGAGCAACAAGCAGTAGACAACCACAGCGAATTTAACGGCTCCAGTAAAAAAACAAAAGCCTACGTTCGTCTGGCGTCAGAGAATATGAGGGGAAGGGGCGCGCCCGCCATTGCTGGCAGCGTCAAATGGAAGAAACTGGCAGATAGTATCAGGCGATCAAAAATAGGGATAATGGCTATTCAAGAGTCTCACCTCTCAGACGAGCACATTGATGAGATAAACCTGCTGTACGATCACCTCCATATTGTGCACACTGCGATACCTGAAAATCCTACTGGTGCGGGCGGAGTGGCGCTGATTTTCAACAAGAATCTGACAAACTATAAGTCAGTAGTTGCCCGCGCTGTCATCCCGGGCCGAGCCCTGCTTACGACAATGTCCTGGCACCGCGAGGACACCTTGACGATTTTGGCGGTTTACGCTCCGACGAATGCCAAGGAAAATTACAACTTCTGGAACAAGCTTCGTAGATGCCTGAAACGTCGCCCTCGTGAGTTTCCAAAACCAGAAATCCTCTTGGGTGACTTTAATTTTGTAGAGGATCCAATTGATCGCTTCCCGGCGAAAGTGTCCCGTATTGATGCTCCTGCATCCTTTGATAACCTGAAGACCTACCTTGGCGTCACAGATGGATGGCGAGATACCTTCCCTGGGAAGGTTGAATGGACCTGGCGTAATGCCGCGATGTCGGCGATGTCTCGTCTAGATCGAATATACCTCAGCCGGCCTCTACTAAAGGGGAGTCGGAACTGGGGAATAGACCTCTCGGATCTGACAGTTAACGACCATAGTCGTGTACGCGTGGATTTAACAAGCCTGAACGCCCCGGAAGTGGGACCAGGGAGGTGGTCAATGAAAGAATCACTAACAAGGGACGGCTTGTTCATGGACAAGGTAAATAACCTTGGTAAACGTGCACAGGATGATTTGAAGACCCTTAGAACATCCGGGCGTACGCCAACAAAGAATGCTCAGACTATCTGGGCGAGTTTTAAAAAAGAGGTTATAAATTACGCACGGCAACGGAGCCGTGAGATCGGGTGCGCCAGGGATAGCCGCCTCTCCAAGGCCATTGCTGAAAGAAATGACGCGGCAGCCGCGCTGGCCGTAGCTAGTACGCCAGAGGCAATGGACAACGCCAAGGCCCGCGTACGCGAGGCGGAGAGCAAAGTACACAAACTGCAGGACGACGCACATGACACCATTTTTAAGCGTCGCTCGGCTCGAGCATGGGCAGTGGGTGAGACTATGCACAAAGGCTGGTTTAGTTGGGCGAATGAGAAACGTCAAAAGGACTCGATCGCATACTTAGAGCGACCAAATAAGTTTCCAATCGAGTTTGTCCAAGATTCCCGAGGGATGGCTGAGCTTGCTGGCGAGTACCATGATAGTATCCAGACTAAAGATCTGGACGTCGCGGATGAGACTAGGCAAACCGCGATTTTGCGCACCCTCGCACATATCCAGGTAGAAAAGGAAATTATTGATAGTTCAGGCTTGGACTCGAATATCACCGAAGCCGAAGTTGAAGAATCCCTCCTATCTGCGAAGAATTGCTCGGCCGCGGGCATGGACGGTCTCATATACGAGCTTTGGAAAGCCCTACACAGCCTGTACTGCCGAACGAAACAGCGTAGAGAACCATGGTTCAATGTAGTAGGCCTGATGACCGCAGCTTTCGACGACTTAGAAAGACACGGGCTAGCCCAGGGATCCACTTTCACCGAAGGTTGGCTGTGCCCACTCTACAAAAAAGGTGAGCGCAGTAAAATTGAAAATTACCGCCCAATTACCTTGCTCAACACAGATTACAAGATCTACACTAAGGTATTAGCGCTCAAGCTCGCCAAAATTGCGCCGGCAATTATCCATGAGTCCCAAGCAGGCTGTTACGGCTCATTCGCTTTTCGCTCCTATCGCCGTTGGGCTTATCGGACCTCACTCGCGCCGACGTCATACGGACCGAGTCATCAGACCGAGACCCGCCGGCGCATGCGTGGCCCCGGCCTGCGGTCAGCGGTCCGGCCGGATCCGGACCCCCTTTATATACCGTGTGTTGTCCGCTCTTTGTATGCTAGATTCGAGCTGGTTTGCCCACCGCCGATACATCTCGTCCTTTTTCCCCACCCGCAGAGCGTCCGTTCGGCGAGTATCCTCGGTCACCGTAACATAAGCTCGAATCTACCCTCCCTTACCGACGCTCCGCGTATCCCCGTTCCTTCCCCCGCCTTCACCCCGCGCCCTCGGTCAAGCTGTCGCACACCACCCCCGACGTCCAGGCCGACGGCGAAGAACTCGCCTCCCATCTCCAGCGCCTTTCGCTTTCCCCGACACCACCGTCAAGATGCCGATGACGACCGAGGAGTTCGCTACCTCCATCGAAACGTCGTTGGTCAACGCCATCAAATCGCTCGGACTCAAACCGGGCAACCCACCCACCAAAAACTACGTCCAGGCCCCGGAGGATTACGATGGGACCCGCGCCAACTACGAGACCTTCCGTCGGACCTTGGAGCTCCACGTCAAAGGAATCCCCGGCGACCGCAACAAGATACTCGCCGCGCTCGGCTTCCTGACCAAAGGTGACGCCGACGCTTGGGCACAGAACTGGGGTCAGCTCCACGACCTGGACTCGCCGGACCTCAAGTGGAGCGACTTCCTTCGCGACCTCGACGAGAAGTTCCTCGACCCGCGCATCGCCGAGCACGCCCGCGAAGCGATCTCCAAGCTCACTCAAGGCCGAGGCGACGCCGACACCTTCTTCCTCAAGTTCGACGAGCTCCGCATCAAGGCCGGATTTACCAACCCGGAGTATCACGACATCGTTCTCGTCGACTACCTTCGGCGCAACCTCAAGCCGGCGCTCGTCCTCGCCGTGATGCAGTCGCACGAAATCTTCCGGACCACCAGTCTCGCCACGGTCGAAGGACTTCGCAAGGCCGAGGTCGCCACCGAGGACAAGCTCGTCAAGATGGAGGCCGACGCTGAGAAACCGCTCGGATACTTTCAATTCCGCAAGTACGCCCTTGAGCAGGACCCGATTATCCGCCGCCACGGTGACCACGCCCGGCCACCAACTCTACGCCGCGCCCGGCGGCCAAGCCCTTCGTTCACCATTACACCGAGAGGGTGACTCAACCGGTGATTGTACCTGCCGCGGCGCCCGCTCCGGCGATCACCGCCCAGCCACCACCGGTCCTGCGCACGACCCGGACCCCATGGACGTGGACCGTCACCGCGCTCGGACCCTAGGACTCTGCTACCGCTGCAAGAAACCCGGCCATCTCGCTCGGGACTGCCAGGAGAGGAACTTCAAGGACGTCATCCGAGGCCTTTCCACCGAGGACATGGAGGAGATCGCTCGGATGGTCGAAGGAAAATCCACGCTCCTGGAGGAACACGCCGAGGAGACCGAGGACAAGGATTTTTCCGCCCCGCAGTGATTTCCGCGCGATCCCTGTGGGAAGGCGACGGTGTGCCCTCCGTACCGAATACAGATGAACGTCTTGTCGATACGCACACCGAGCGTGAACACCTAAGACTCGCCGAGGTCCGACCCTCGGCCCTAAGGCAAATGAACATACCTCTCACCCTCACCTCCCTCGACACCGGAGAACGGATCCCGGCCAAAGCTCTTTTGGATAGTGGATGCACGACCTCAAGTGTGGACCAGGCGTTTGTCAAACGCCGGCAGCTTACAACCCAAGCCGCAGCCGTCGTTCGGACCGTCTACAACGCCGACGGCTCGGTCAACGGATTTATCAAGGAGTACGTCGAACTCCTTGTGGTCGTGCGCGACGCACGCGGCCGCGAACACCGCGAACGGCGCGACTTTCCGGTAGCCAACCTTGGTGGAAAACACGACCTCTTCCTAGGATACGACTGGTTGGTGGAGCACAACCCGGAAATTGACTGGCCGAAGGGGCGCTCACGTTCACCCGCTGCCCGCCTCGCTGTGGTATGCCGAACCCGGCGCCGAGCTCGGCCCGCTACCTCGCCGAGGACTTCGCCTCACTCGCCGACGCTTTGGAGTTCGCGGCCGACGACGAAGAAGAGTATGTTCGGGCTTTCGAGTCTATCTCAACCCGCATTGAGCAGGCCGCCAAACCCGCCGTCGTCGCCGACATCCCCGAATACTACCGCGAGTACGCCGACGTGTTCGAAAAGAAGGAATTCGACAAGCTACCCCCCCATCGTCCGTGGGATCACGAAATCAACCTCCGGCCCGGATGGGAGAACGACCGCAAGCTCCGCGGAAAGGTTTACGCCTTGTCGCCGAAGGAGACACAGGCGATGAACGAGTTCTTGGACGAGAACCTCGCGACGGGTCGTATTCGGCCGTCCAACTCGCCCATTGCATCGCCGCTTTTCTTCGTCGGCAAGAAGGATGGAGGACTCCGACCGACTATGGATTACAGGAGGCTCAACGACCACACCGTGCGGGACTCCTACCCCCTCCCGCTGGTCGCCGACGTCATGACCAAGATCAAGGACGCCCGTTATTTCTCTAAGTTCGACGTCCGATGGGGGTACAACAACGTCCGAATCCGACCGGGAGACGAATTCAAGGCCGCATTCATCACGAGCCGAGGTCTGTTCGAACCCACCGTCATGTTCTTCGGCATGACCAACAGCCCGGCCACCTTCCAACGCATGGTGGACGACATATTCGGCGACCTTATTCGGCGGATCGTCCTTATCGTCTATATGGACGACCTTTTGGTTTTTACCCGCACCTTGGAGGACCATCGGACCGCGGTTCGGGCCGTACTGGAACTGTGTCGGCAGACAGGCCTATACCTCAAACTGGAGAAATGCGAGTTCGAGCAAGCCCAAGTCAAGTTCCTCGGCCTGGTTGTAGGAAACGGGCAGGTATCCATGGACCCAGTCAAGGTGGAGGCCATACGCCGTTGGAACCCCCCGCGCAACCTGCGGGAGGTCCGGTCGTTCATGCAGTTCTGTAACTTCTACCGGAACTTCATCCCCCATTTCGCGCACATCACGAAACCCTTCAACCGTCTAACGGAAAAGGGGGTCGTATTCGAATGGGGCCCGGAGCAGCAGCAGGCTTTCGAGGACCTTCGCGACGCCGTGTGCAACGACGTTACTCTTCTTCTCCCCCAGGACCGGGCCCCGTTCAGGTTGGAGACCGACGCATCAGACTACGCGGCAGGAGGAGTCCTCCACCAGGTCATCGACGGAAGCTACGCCCACTCGGGTTCTTTAGCAAGAGCTTCAGTCCCGCCGAGCGTAATTACGAGATCTACGACAAGGAGATGCTCGCGATGATGCTTTGCCTCGAACATTGGCGCCACTTCCTCAAAGGGGCCCCGGAGTTCCAGATATGGACCGACCATCGGAATCTGCAGTACTTCCGCGAGCCGCAAAGCTCAACCGTCGGCAAGCTCGTTGGCTCACCGAGCTCTCCGAGTATGATTTTACATTGCACCACCGGCCGGGCAAGACGAACGTCATCGCCGACGAGCTGAGCCGGAACATGCCTAATGAGGGGGCAGAAGACAACGCCGACGTTGTCCTCCTGCAACCGGACCGTTTTCAACTCGCCGAGGAGCACAACGGACCGTTGGACGTGATCATTCGGCAACTAGGACTCCGAGACGAGGACCACATCCTGGCCGAGGTTCGCAAGTACGCCAACGAACGCGACGAGGCAGTCAAGAAGGGCCTGCTTGCGTACCCGCAGGACTTTGTGGAGACGAACGGCGTCGTCGAGTACAAAGGCCGAGTCTACATCCCGCGTAACCGCCGACTACGTGAACGCATCGTCAGCGCATTTCACGACACACCGATAGCAGGACATCCGGGCAGGTACAAGACTTTGGAGCTCCTTAACCGGTACTACTGGTTCCCCGGCATGACCGCGTATGTTGCGCGTTACGTCCGCGCATGCGACGTTTGCCAACGCTCCAAACCGAGGCACGGACCCCTGGCAGGACCCCTACACCCCAACGAGGCGCCGAGTGCTCCGTGGGAGGTCGTTTCCGCCGACCTCATCGGGCCATTGCCCGAGTCGTTTGGCTTCAACGCGGTCTTCGTCGTGACCGACCGCCACAGCAAGATGGTCATCCTCTGCCCGACGCATGTTACGGTGACGTCGGAGGGTATAGCGCGCTTGTACCGTGACTTCGTCTTCAAACGGTTCGGCCTGTTCAAGAAGCTCATCAGCGACCGCGGCCCGCAGTTCGTGTCGGGATTCGCGAACGAGCTCTACAAGCTCCTCGGTATCGAGGCAAACCCGTCCACCGCGTACCACCCGCAGACCGACGGACAGACCGAGCGGGAGAACGCGGAGATCGAGAAGTACCTTCGCGCATGGACCAACGCCCGGCAGGATGACTGGGCCGATTGGCTCGCTATGGCCGAGTTCGCCATCAACAACCGCGCGTCCGAGGCGACGGGTACGTCTCCGTTCTTCCTCAATCACGGTCGCCACCCACGTATGGGCGTGGAACCGCGTCCGAGCGGTCACCAACGAGTCGGCCGCCCAGTTCGCCCAGCGGATGGAAAGGACCTGGGAGGAGGCCAAATCCGCACTCACCAAGGCCGCCGCGTCCATGAAGACACAGTACGACCGGCGCCGAGGTGCTTCGCGACAATACAAGGTCGGCGACAAAGTGTGGCTCGAAGCGACCAACCTCAAGCTTGCGGTCTCGTCCAAGAAACTGGCCGAACGGCGCTTCGGTCCTTTCAAGATCCTCGAAAGTGTGGGTCATTCCGCCTTCAAATTGGAGCTGCCGGAGGCGTGGAAAACCTACACCCCGTCTTCCACGAAAGCCTCCTCTCGCCGTACGTTGCGCCGTACGCCCAGCACCAACGCCGCCCCGCCCCGCCGGCGCCGACCATCGTGGACGATCACGAGGAGTACGAAGTGGAGGAGATCCTGGATTCCAAGAAGCTCGGACGAGGCGTTGTCTACCTGGTCAAATGGGCCGGCTACGGGCGCGAGCACAACTCCTGGGTCCCCAAGGGAAATCTCGGCAACGCGATCGGCGCCGTCGAGGACTTCGTCCGCCGCAACCCGGGTAAACCCCAGAACATCCACTCTCTCGTCTTCGACCGTGCCATATTTCCCTCCAACTTCTTCGAGCGCCACCATACCACAGGGATCGACTTCAACATCCCCGACCCGGTCACCGCGGCCCGCAGGGCGCGGGCCCTCGGCACGACGCTCGTTCGGTCCTAGTAGGGGGTTATGTTACGGCTCATTCGCTTTTCGCTCCTATCGCCGTTGGGCTTATCGGACCTCACTCGCGCCGACGTCATACGGACCGAGTCATCAGACCGAGACCCGCCGGCGCATGCGTGGCCCCGGCCTGCGGTCAGCGGTCCGGCCGGATCCGGACCCCCTTTATATACCGTGTGTTGTCTGCTCTTTGTATGCTAGATTCGAGCTGGTTTGCCCACCGCCGATACATCTCGTCCTTTTTCCCCCACCCGCAGAGCGTCCGTTCGGCGAGTATCCTCGGTCACCGTAACACAGGCTTTGTACGAGGCAGGAGCATAGCGGACCACACTAAAATCTCAACCTTGATCCTGAATTATGCCGAAGCCATGGAGGAGAACGGCGCGATCATAGCGCTTGACCAGGAGAAGGCTTACGATCGCATCCGCCATGACTATCTACACGAGGTCCTGGTCAAATTCGGGCTCCCGAACAAGTTTGTCACGGTTGTACGCACCTTGTATGAAAATGCGTACACCTGCGTGATGGTGAATGGCTTCCTAAGTAGTAAGTACAAGGTCACAAGGGGTGTGCGGCAGGGTGACCCCTTGTCATGCCTACTATTTAACCTGGCGATTGAGCCCCTATCTGCAATGCTGCGAGCGTCCCAATTAAGAGGCTTTGAGATTCCTGGACTCGAAGACAGGCTGATAGCCACCCTGTATGCGGATGACACGACAGTATATCTACACAGAACGGACTCATATCATACCTTGCTCGGCATTCTGGACGACTGGTGCCTTGCTGCGGGTGCAAGATTCAACATCTCCAAGACCGAGATAATTCCTCTGGGAGAGGAAGGATATCGTAGAAGCCTCATTGCCTCACGCAAATTGAATGAGGCAGACGACCCAATACCAGACGGTATCCGCGTTGCGAGAGACGGTGAACCGACGCGGATCTTGGGAACCTGGCCAGGGAATTGCGTCGAAAATGCGAACACGTGGTCGGTAATACTGGACAAAGTACAGGACCGCTTATCGAAGTGGGACAAACGTAACCTGACGCTGAACGGACGCAGCATCCTCTCGCAGATAATATGCGGCGGCCACACGCAGTACCTGACTGCGGCCCAAGGAATGCCGAGGACTTTAGAAAAGAAACTGGACAAGGTGGTACTCAGTTTCTTCTGGGGACAAGCGCGGCGGCACCCGATAAATATGGCGGTCCTGAGGAACCCCAGGGGCGAGGGCGGCGTAGGCCTCTTCCATGCGGAGGGACGCAACGAAGCCCAATACGTCTCCTGGTTGAGCGCCTTTCTGCAGCCGCGCGCGAGCAGGCCCGTCTGGGCCTTTATAGCCGACCACATCTTCCGGATGGCAATAACAACCAAGGACGCACAGCGAATTCCGCAGCAGGCACGTATAGACCCCTTCCGGCAGGACTGGCGCACGAACCCCAGACGTCTGCCATTCATGCTGCGACAGCTAATTAGAGTCGCCGACAAATACCATCTTTGCATGGACGCGCCCATGATTAAGGAAGTCGTGCGGAATGAGATGACTATCTGGGGACACCCCGCGCTCATGAACGATGTAGCGTTAAGCGGCCGTAGACCGCGTATACGCTGCATCAAGTCAGCTCATGCAGCAGTAACGGTGGAGGATTTGGAAGAGCTGGGCGAACAAGACGACCCTGACCACATAGACGCGCCGATGTGTAGGTGTGCGAATTGCGACGCTGATCGGAGTGAAGGCTGTAGGAAGCCGCACCAGTGCCAGGCGCTGGCGAGAGACATCCTTAGTGACCTCGCGCCGAAATGGAACCCGGCGACCACCTCGTACTCTCCGGGCAAAGATCTCTGGCGCACCTTTGAAGAGAGTAGGGGCACGGCGATTGAGGATGGCGAGCCCATCATTTTCGACGGCTCGCTTGACGCTGGTGAAACCCACTCGGATTACTTCCGCATTTTTGTGAACACAGTGGGCCTGGCGCCCGGAAAGGCCGAAGAGATTAGGCGTAGGGACGCGGCCAGCAGGAGATACGTGCGGCCAGACGACTCGCCGGTACAAGTCGCAATAGCAGCGGCGATCTTCAGAGCGAACTCAGATGCGGCGAGAGGCGGCTTCGTGGCACACTTCCCGGATGGAGAGGTCGACGATGTAGTGGGAAGATGCCCGGGCAAAATGTTACGGTGCGCGGCGATCTTGCCCATATGCCGCTTCCGTTGGATCTCTTTCGCCGCTTCACCCGCTCCGTCGGACCGATATACCCGTTCCGCATGCCTCTCCGGACCGCTGGCACCTCGGCTACCTTCTCTCGGCGTCACCGGACCCCTGTCAACCTCGGTCCTTGGATGCGACGCGCTATTGCCATTGTTGTCGATCACCGCTGCGCTGGTTTCCACCCGGCGTGTATCTGTTCGTCGGTCCGTCTTCTCGGTGTCACATTACGGCCTACACCTTCGGAGATGCCGCACACCACACCTCGGGTATTGCCCTGCATGGCCGGTGTGCGCTGGGAGTACAGGTGAAGCTGCAACGATCGTGCCGACATACATCCTTCACCCTCTGTCCCCTGGATGCTCGACCGCTCCGGCACCTCGGACCTCGGCCGCCACACTCTCCTCGGTCCGCGCGCGGCATGGTCCATGGTCCGGAGGCTGTCCGGATGGAGTGGGAGTGTTGATTGTTGGGTGGTACGCTCGTACCTCGCTCGCCGACGCGTTGCGCTCGCTGCTACGCTCGCCATTGCATCGGCGCCTTTCGCCCCCGGTGTCAGTGCGTGCATACATGCAAGGACACCTCGGTCTGTCTCGGATACCCGCCCAATACCCTCCATAGGCACGGACATCCTTTATCCCCTTCGTCCGGAGTCGTTCTGCGCCTTCGGCGCGACGCTTCACTCTTTCTTGACCCTCCCTTGACTCCCTTTACCCCCCATTGCTTCCACTGGCTCCAGATTACCCTCGGTGACTTCCCCGATGCCTTTCCCATCGCTTCCGGACCTCTCTTTGGTGTTGGTTGGCTTCCTTTGTTGTCCGGAGCGTTCGGATCCGGTTTGCCTCCAATCGGACTATATGTACCGGCGATTGCCCTCGGATGTACCCTAGGTTGGATCTGGTCTATTATGTGTTCGACCTTCCCCTCCTGAGTACCCTTCCTGGTCGGCTACGCCTCCAGGTCGGTGGTGTATGCAGCACACCGTGACACAAAATGCACTCGTATATGAGCAGCCTAGCAGCTGCGATGTATGCCGCTTCGCAAGCAGCGCCGCCAAACCGCCCACTTCACGTGATCACCACGAACAAGCAGCTGGTCGAGGCAATGACGGCGCGGTTACAGTTTCACGAAGACCGTGGGTGGATGGATATGCCTGGTGATGCGCGCGCACTACGGGCAGCCGCGGCATCGCTCCGTTCGAGGTCGGCAGAAACGTCCTTCACCTTCATCACGAAGGCCAGAGCCAAAGATTGGTCGCAGCTCGGGGACGCCAGGAAGATGGCGGTGATAGCAGCTGAGCTCGGACCAGATCGAGAGATAGATCTAGCTGAACGGGCTGCCTTTGATAAACCAGGTATAGCCCTCAGGAGCCTGAATCAGCGTATGGCACACCGCGCGATCCGACATGCGGCATCGGTATCAACAGAGCCGCGACGTGCAACTGCTGCGAACATTGCAAAAGCGCAGTGCAGTATAGAGCGCGAGTGTAAGTTCAGGCCGACGGAGGCACAAATATGGGAAAGCTTGCAGTCGAAGGACTTCTCGCGCCCTGCGAGAAATTTTCTGTGGAAGAGTTTACATGGTGCACATAAAGTTGGACCATACTTTGCGAAAATGCCAGAGCCGTGGTGCAGCTACAGGCTGTGCCGTAGATGTGGCGTGGAAGAATCCCTCGAACACGTCCTGTTCGCGTGCCGCGACTCTGGCCAAAAGGCAGTGTGGTCGATGGTGAAGAACTTCATGCGCCACAAGCGGGTCGAGGTGAACATAGACCTTGGAATGGTACTCGGATGCGGCACGGCACGCTTTGCCGGCGGCGGTTCAAACCGATGTAGACCGACAGAACGCCTCTTTCGGATACTGGTATCAGAGTCCGCCTTCTTGATCTGGAAAGTCCGGTGCGAATCACGCGTCGGCCATGCGGAGGACCCTGATTGGCGCCTCCCGCAGGCCGAGGTAATCAAGCGATGGGACAATATGCGCAAGCAACGCTTATCTCTTGACCGTTTATTAACTAATCGGCGCTGATACAAAGGCAATGCTATTGATCTATGGTTGGTCAAAGATACATGGACGAATTTGCTCGATCCTCGTAACTTCGCTTTTGGGAGAACACCCCGACGAACCGGAGTTTTAGTGGGTACGGGAGACGCCCGCCGCGCAGGCGTTGGCTGACACTCCAAGCCCCACACTGCCCCAATTGGGCGTGCTAAAGGCGATTTCTCCGGTCGGAGCCCCCTTTTCCTTCCTCTCCCCTGGGTGGTGGGACCACCCAACCAAGCTCCCACTCGTGGGAAAGGAGATTCCTCAGGTCACTATGTGATTGTGAGCTCTCTGATGCTCCAAAAAAAAAAAAAAAAAAAAAAAAAAAAAAAAAAAAAACGGTGTAAACCGGTCCACCAATCCACACCACATTTTGGAGCATTCCGATAGTCTGTACCTCTACAAACTATCTCAGAGCATAGTAATAGGCATAATATAGCACCTCGAATTTTTCCAAGATTTGTGGTATGACGAAGCCTCCCTGCGGTGCTCCTCTCTACAAGATTCACCAGACCTCTAGGAGAAGTCCGAGCTGCGACCAAACACTAACCAAACAACGAAAAGCCGGAGCGGCCGGACCGACTAGAGGTCTGGTTACGAGACTAACTGGGGAGGAATATGTGTGGCTAATAACTTGGGGATGCAGCCTGACTGAAGCCTCCTCGAGACTCTTATGCCCAAGCAGGTGTCTTCTATCAAGTCTCAAATGAGGAATCGTGATTGTACTAATCAGATGTACTATACTCGGCTTCATCAAGCTATAATGAAAGCGAAAGCAGCAGTTCGGGCGTATGACATTATGGGTACCTATCGGAACACTGAATTTCAGCCTGATATCAGTTTTTGTTCTGCGATGAGAGTCGCAGCCGCTGGCTTTGGCGTGATGTTGCACTCGAACGGCAGTGGATGGCTACGAGTGGCAACACAGTCAATTAGTCGTGAGCGCATCGTCATAATATGTCAACCTGCCTGATTGTGGCCCCAGTATAGTCGACCTTCAACGGAATTTCACGTCCGTGGTCATCTTTTGCTCGAGAGATGTCGAAGGTTGCAAGGATTGAAGCAATCATGAGCCAAACCGAGGCGTCTGCTACGAAGCGCCCCGGGCATTCCCTAAGAGGGCAGTGCGCACCGTGCGACGCAGTGAATGATGATTCAGACGCGACGAATGACACACTGACCTGCGTCCAAAGCCAAATGCATAAGTCCTCGGATCGGTGTTCACTCTATCGGTGTTGGCTTGATTGGCGTTCAGATACCGTTCGGGTCTGAAGGCCAGAGGGTCGGGGTAATGATTCTCATCGTGCATGATCTTCCTGGAGTGGAAGGATTGGCATGGCGGTGTCGGTGAGGAAACTTCTAGGGCCCACCAAATATTTGCAAAAATGATGCTTCCCGCGGGGATGTGATATCCGCGATACTCATCCTCCTCGATGCAGCTATGCGGCAGGCCTGAAACGACAGGTTTTACGGCGAGGAGACCAAGCAAAATGGAGCGCAGCGCACCTAATGGGACCACGGGATTCCATCGCTGCACCTCCCAGACGATCGCTTCGATGTATGGCAATCTCTCGCGGTCCTCTAAGCTCGGAAGCCGCGTGCCGCCGGTAAGCGCGTTGATTTCGTCCTGGGCCTTCTTCTGGATCTCAGGGTGGATCGTCATGGCCAGGAAAAATGAGAGCATCGCAGAGACGCTCTTCCAAATAAGTTGATGCATTGCATTGGTGCGATGCCGGACTCACAGTATCAGAGCCACCTGTGTCCAATCGATGAGAGAGGGATTGAATGATATGCTTGAGACGCACCGCCGTAAAGAGAACCGACAGTAGACATGATCAATTGCTCTTCGTCCTTCGAGACGGGATTCCCGTTCTCATCGCTCAGCAGAGTTGCTGTAAGAGATGCTGCTACGGAGGGGGTGAATGCTTCGCCTCCAGCTTGCTGCTCGGGGATAAGCATCCCAGTGGGATATGAACTTCGGGTCTGACCATGTGCTCTTTGACCATGTCAAACGGGACGTGAAACATCTTCGCGACCTCCCCCCGCCAGATGTTCGCCTGGCGGCGAAAGCCCGCGCCTGGGAGCCAGCTGGGATAATACCGAACTGTGAAGCGCCGTAAGCGATGTATTGACGTCGAAAGTGCGCCGATTCATACTCACGAATGGGGAACGAATCGACCACCCAACCTGGCGCGCTCGTCAGCGAGAAGATTTCCATCGAAACATCAGCCTGATTGATGAGTGGGTCATCCTCCTCCTTGACTTCAAGCCCATATGCAATTCTGATAATAGAGCTCCCGACTGCCCTGAAGGAAGTCAATCTGAGTCGGACCGCCGAGCGGCCGCTAACGCTTACCAGCGGAGATGGTCCGCAAAACGCTCGGGGGCTCGCAGCAGTTTCCGCAGTAGTAGCCTTGTCGTCTCCGCATGCAACGGTGCGTACTGGGCTACGGCGCGCGAGTTAAGGGATCGGCCCGAGAGTCGACGGGCCTGGCGAAAGCGGTCGCCGTAGGGCAGCACACCGAACGTGTCCCCCCATCCCGCACTGCCATAATAATGAGAGTAATAAGAGCATAGACTTAGTTTACATACAGCCTGGTCATTGTTAACCTTGGTCGGTCAGAATAATTTGCCCCGCGTTGGACTAGGAGGTCTGCCGCCGCTTCCGCAGAGCTGACAATCACAATCGGTTGGCCGAGCACATTGAGGTACAGGACGTCTCCTGATCATCAATTGCGGGGAGCGTGAGCGTGCAGTTGTGCCATGTACAAGAGAAGGTGCTCACCATACACACTTGCCCATTCTGAAAATTTTACCCATGCTCTGGTAGCAGGCACCTGCAATAAGTTCCCTAGCAGAGGTAACTGCGGCGGTCCAGGAGGGAGGCGCAATCCCTTGCGCCTGATGATACGGCTGGCAAGGAACAGGAAGGCCGCGGTGAGAATGCAGAAGCCCAGGTTTAGAGAGATCATGGTGGACATGGTGGGGATGGGAAAGGCCCGTGGGGCCGTGATAGGCAGTAGTTGTATATGGACTGTTGTCGTGCCGAAATAGCGTCTCCCATGCGTCGTGTGACCCACAAAGGGAGGTACTGACGTATCAACTCCTGTCAATGGGAACATAGACGCCAATCCACACCGTTACACTTGTGGGTTGCTCTGTTGGAATGATGCTGCATCGTCAACATTGAAGGCTCTGCGTCGAAACTTGACAGTAATTTGCGTCAAGTTCCTACGCCTAAGCTCCACAGGCAGCTGGCGCGAGCCCTATGACATTGTAGCGCTTATAGACGTGATATAGTCTCCGGTGTGACCTCGATCTTCGGGGGAGCGTCGCAACAGGATCCTCCAATGATCCTTGCTCTTGAAGCTAGCTCGTTGCTTGATGGGGAGACTTGTGTCGCCTGATGCGAAAAGTCTCTGTGAAATATTCCCACACGCGGTTGGGGGACCCGTACCAGCATATAACCATTTGCGAGTTTGCAACTGACAAGAGCGAACGAGAACGAGAAGCGGCTATTGCCGAATTTCTGGCTTGTATCCCGTTTTTCTTGTGCACGATTGCACAGACGCGATGGCGCTACGTCTATTGGCGCGTCCATTAGCCCAGCAACTACTCGTACCGCGTCTGGTGCCTGGATCGACGCGACTGTTGTCAAAGCGACACCGTGGTAATGGCCAGTCGATACAAGACAGTCGCCAGGACCGCGCGCCAGCCTCGTCTCAGTCTGGGCACCCGTCGCCATCTCCGACGCCTGATGAGGCACCTGTAGAACCTCCAGCTACTGCACCGCCGCCTTTGGAGTCAGAACAGTCTGGGCCGGCGCGGACGGAGCCTGCGACGGCAGAACCGACAGCAGAGCCGCAGGTGGTCAGCTTACCGTCACTCGACTTTGCGCCAGGCGAACAGCCTCGTACAGGTGCTCGACCACGTGGTGCACCTAGTCAAACGCCTGGACAACGATTGGCGAGTCGCCTCCTCACTTTCGCATTGGTTGCTGGTGCCGGCGCGACAATCTGGCATTTGGGTCGCGATTGGGAAGAGGAGGAGCTCAAAAAGCGCAGAAAGGTCAGTTGCATAACATCCGTCAGCTGCACGGTGGATTAATGGCAGTTTTATGAAGGAACCATTGCCCACTGGTACGGGTTTCTGGGCGTTTTGGCAGCGTGTCAAGACGCGCGCCATGGCCGTAACGGGGGTGCGGAACTGTATAGCTGTCAACGATCGTTAAGCTAATAGGATTGTTTCAGCTCTTCAGTGAACCTGCCTGGGAAGACCTTCTGCCTCCTCCCTTACCGCCGCCGCACCAAAAGCCGTACACGCTTTTGCTCGCAATAGACGACCTTCTTGTCACGTCGACATGGGATGTACGCCTCATTGTGTCTCCCCACTCTCGATATCAACTCTGACTCCGTCACATTAGCGTCAACACGGCTGGAGAACAGCAAAACGGCCAGGCGTGGACTATTTCCTCGGCTACCTCTCGCAGTTCTACGAAATCGTCATTTTCACCAGCCAGCCCTTTTACCACGCTGGACCCATATCGGAGAAGCTCGACCCGTACCAGTTCTACGTGATGTACAGGCTCTTCCGCGAAGCTACTCGCTTCGTCGATGGCCAAGTGGTCAAGGTACGAAATTCGCGAAATGTGAACAGACAAGGTTGTCGCATTGCGTCAAATTTGTTGAGTGCGACGTGTACAACTGGTCGTGACCTGTTGTTCCGTTGTCCTGTCCTTGGCGTATTGACTTGCTATTCGACATGGCGAAACTGCGTACCGTTTTCACCTCGTGTTCTGCAACGCGCGTGTTGAACGAGTGGCAATCATTGCGATGGCTCGCAACGAATACGCTAACGCTGACACTTCCCACAGGATATATCCTTCCTAAACCGCGATTTATCGAAGGTGATAGCGTTGGACACGCATCCAGAACACTATGCGCTGCAGCCGGAGAATGCGCTTATTGTCCCGCCGTGGACGGGAGAGCCGGGCGACAAGGGGCTCGTCGCGCTCATTCCCTTCCTCGAATGTGCGTGAAGAGCATTCTTCACCGTATTCGTCTGCATCCTTTGACGCCGCGGCGCAGCCATCGCGATCTACAAGCCGCAGGACGTGCGGCCGATCCTGAAGAAGTACGCGGGCAAGGACGTCGCGGTGGAGTACGCGAAGCAGGAGGCGGAGCACAAGCGCGCGTTCCTTGAGGACTGGCGCGCGAAGAACGCCGGGCGTGCGATGCCCGGCGCGGGCTTCTCCAGCGGCGGCTTCACGCTGTCGTCGCTCTTCGGCGGGGTGCGCCCTTTCTCCCCTCGCTCCCTGCCCACCTGAGCTGGCTGAACTCACGTCGCTCGTAGTCTGGTCCCAGCCTGCCGCACGGGCCGGAGCCAATGACCTACCTCGAGCAGAAGCGCGCGGAGGCGCAGCGCAACTACCTCGACGAGCAGGCGTACCTCAAGCAGAACGAGGGCGAGATTAAGCGGATGATCGAGGAGGACCTCAAGGAGCGCGAGCGGCTCGCCAAGGAGCAGGGCGGCAGCATCTTTGCGATGATGGGCGCCCTGATGCATGGCCCACCTGGTCTCCCTGCCCCTGGGCCTGCGCAGACGCAGGCCACCGCGGAGGCGGCGGGCAAGAAGTAGCGCGGACGCGGATGTGGAAAGCTAGGACGTCGGTCGCCCTCTTGCGAATACAATACTCTCCGCTCTCAGGCTGAGGTCGCCTTCTGCTGCACCTTAGGCAAAGTCCTGCATAGGTTTGCCACGATTAACGTTCCGCGTATCGCGAGAAGAAGCTGGTGGAGGATGTATAAACTCTAGTCTAATGTGTACAGGTTGACCGTACAGAGCAGCGTAGCAAAATGTCTTCAAATTTCAACCACTGGCAGTTACAAATAGTATTTGCGAGCAGCTGCGTCGAGCATTATCACAAACGATTGAGCTGTGACAGTAGGTTAGCTTATATGTGGATGGCTTATTGAGAGCTTGAAGATCTTGCCTTCGGGGCTGTGGCGGCCTGGCTTGTCAAAGGCATACGGATCTACGGCGCCCTTCACCCAGCCATCCTTCTCTGTCAGCTTGATTATCAGTCTCAACGCCTTCTCGGCAGCAGGGATGAGCGTCTTGGAACCGGTGATGGTAGCCAAGCGGTAGGTGGAAGCAGCAAGGAGAGCCGTTCCCGCAGAGTCGTCAAATTGGCCGGACTTGTCCATGTAGTTCTTGACCGCACCACTCTTTTGCTATTCATAATTTTCATTAGCTGGCGCTAGCGTCAACTAAAGGATATAGAGCTGCACCTGTCGCGCCCACGCCGCTGCGAGAATCTCCTCCGTCCAGTCCAGCAGATCTGACGATTCGCTCTGGAGGTCGCGCGCGAACGAAGATTTGGCGATCGCCTGCTGCACGCGCAGCATGCCGAACGCGGCCCACGCGTTTCCAGTTGCCCAGAGGCCGGGGTCGCTCCAGCTTCCCTCCATGATGTGTCTCCACAAATTGGTCTGGGGATCGCGCAGAATAGTACGATAGCCTTTGCACTGGAGGTAGGCGTTTTGGAGAAGACTCTTTCCCTGAGCGCCGCCCTTTGCAGCGCCGTAGTAGGCGATGAACGGGGGAGCCATGGAAATGAAATCCGCCCTATATGACACGTAGGTTGGCTGATGTTTGATGTGTGAAAAAACAGACTGACCAGGCCTGGAAGCGTTCTCTCCGGTGAGAAATTACGATGCCTTTGTGGGGAACATCGTACAGTAGATACTGCATCTGATCTTCCGCGCTCTGAGTATATTTATCTTGCCTTTTCGTAACCGACGCTATTACGTCGGTCACACCCAGACCTTCGATTGAAGTGGCGTTATTTCAGTATCCATGCTAGAGCAGGTGGATAATAAACTGACTGGCGGAATCTCCAACGGCCGCAGTGTCGATGAGGTACTTGTCCTTCGAGTCACGTGCCGCAAGTGTCTTGTCCAGCGCCTTCAGTGCAGCGGACGGAAGTTTGTCGCCGGGTTTGGCGGGGACTTTCTTGGCCTCGAACACGGACAGATGTGGTGTCTCGTTCTCCATTATGGCCTCCATCATTGTGCCAATCTCCCAGCTGCACACGTTCAGAAATCATAACAACGGTAAGGGACGGGAAGGGCCCGCACCTTTGCTGAGACGCGGATATCATATTCGTTTTCACCTTTTGAATCGTATCCCGAGAGAATTGCGGGTGAGCCAAGGTCGCGGGCGTGAGAGCAAGCGCCGCAAAGAGAGCTATGCGTCGGCAGGCCATTATTGGGCGGGTAATAGGGAAAGAATCAGGTACTAGTCCCAGGTTATAAACATCAGAGACAGTGAGCTGCTTGGCTGTTCCAGCGATTGTCGAGGGAGGCGGGCCGCTCGCCGATCACGCCTGAGTTCATCGCGGTATGGATACGGACCGAGGCCAGCCTGTTATGGGCGGTATCATAGGCCCATGCATGCGTCTGTACAATTTCGTGAAGTGAAAAATGATGGATATAAGGAAATCAACTCCCCAAGTAGTATCAACCTTTCACCCGAGGCTCAGCCTCAAGGCGCATTGAGGTTACTGCGAGCCCCACACCGACCTACGCACCGGCGCCATGGCACTCAAGAATGAACGGGAGACACTGTCTGAGCCTCGAGCATATTAGATGCACTGCGTCGACGAGTCGTATGTAGTATTATGTAGCACGGATTGATCTTCTTTTTCGGTATGGACGTCGAGTCTTGATTCATAGCAGTTAGATTCAGGCAGAAGGCGACTCCAAGTGAAGGGTGCGTCAGTGGCCACCGCATCGTAATCGTACAGAAGAAAAGCGAATTGCAAGCGGCAAGCCTGAAATGGGTCCGGAGGACTCGGCAACAGCCGTTCTCATTCCTCGTGTCCTCTCCGCATCGACCTCGTTTGAGCGGCAAATTAGCCTTGAGTACCGAAGTTTTCTAGTCTGAGCTTTTATCAGCTGGAGAATTCACGATGTATAAGCATTAGCGCTCCCGAGAGCGGAGCGCGGTGTCCACAGCCCGGCTCGTTTTCTCGACACCTCGCTCGTAGCAACGACGCATAGATCGCAATGGTGTCCGTTGGAGCTTCGGCGCTATCCATTTCTCAAAGTATGCCACATCATGCTACCCTTTTATGGATATAGAACCGTTTTCACGGCGTCTGCGGCGCTGGAAACTGTTGACGCATGACTCCCCAATGTTTGCCTCTCTGGCTGGAGCCGACGCATGAACCGATGCAAGCACACGGTAGCAGTATCCAGGTATAAAAGCCGACGCTTATCCTGGACTTGAGATGTGTTTATCGCATTTCAGCTCCTGCCATGTTCTCACTAAAGCTTGGCTTTTGCGTCTGCGTCGCGGCACTGCTGTTCCTCGTACGGCGCATCATCAAGCGCAAAGGACTGCCACTTCCACCGGGACCACCTCAGCTTCCAATTTTGGGGAATGCATTGCAGATGCCTGCCGCGAGCGAGCGCGCATGGGTGAAGTTCTCAGAGTGGGCGGCCACATACGGTGCGCATTATCCTTTTCTTATCCAGCACGAGATAATCATACTCACTCTGTGTCCCAAAAATCGCAAATCGGTGATCAGCGATTATGCTCTTATCAGAGCTCTATGTATCGTGATACATGCCTATATGCACCTATGAGATGCCTTAAGCGCCTATAAGACCTGGTAAGTACTGATAACTCGTCAATGTGGAGTGATAAGCGGTGACCGGCGCTGATCAAGGCCTGATCAGAGCTCTGCGGCCTGGGATAAGGCCTCATCAGAGGTGATCAACCCTCACCAGCAACAAGTACCCCCAGTACCTGTTCACTCAAGTCCCAGCTACTGAGAGCTCAGGCCAGTCATGAGATGGTGCTTGGGGGGCCTCCAGGAGGAAGGGGAGCCGCGGTTCAATGGAGCGGAGGTCCGGTGGAGCGGTGGAGCGGGCATGTATACTTTGCTCCACGCTTACAGACAATTGGCGTAATAGCCTAGCTGGTAGCTCGCGCGAGGGCGCGTGTGGCCAACAGGCAAACCGTTGGTTCAAATCCAGGCTAAGTTAGAAAATATACAAGTCATGTACAACCTGGAGTAAGTCTAGAAAATGTACCCTAGTTAGTAATACCAGTAAGTAGTAAATGTACAACTGTAAATACAGAAAGTAAGACCCAGCTGCCGCATAGGAGCGGTAGCTGGGGGAGTTTTCGTAATATCGGGCTGGGCGGCTGATCAGCTCTTATCCGCCTTGTCCGCATTATAAACTTATATCGGCCTTGTCAGCCGTATAATAGGCCTATAAGCGAGTATACCCCCTGAAGCTGTTTGATCAGGTAGGGGGTCGGCTGACCCTGTTATCAGGACTCATCACACTTGGTCAATCCTCATAGCCAACTTGCACTTTTTGGGACATGGCATGCCTTGGTTAGGCGACGTTGTGTATCTAAATGTGCTGGGTCAGCCCATCTTGATCCTGGGTTCTGCACAAGCTGCGATAGACCTGCTCGTCAAGAGAGGGGCAACCTATTCGGATCGGCCTCGGTTTACAATGGCGAAGCTGTATGTTTATACAATCGAATCATCCACCTCATTATAGAACCTCGCAGCTCCGGATGGGCGGGAGGCTTCGCTATCATGCCTTACGACGACCGTTTCCGTCACGCGCGCCGACTGTCAAGTCGATCTCTCAACTCGCGTGCCGTGGCCCAATACTCGCCCCTACATGCCGAAACGACGAGACTTCTATTAATGAAGCTTCTTCAGGATCCTGAGCGTTTCTCAGATCATATCCGCTGGCAAGTCGTGATTACTCAGCGTAACAGGGTGAGGAACTGAACCGATACCTTCCAGGGCCGCCGGACGTTCCATTCTTAAGATTGCATATGGATTCGATGTGCAAGACCAGGACAATCAGCTTGTCAAGCTCGCTGAGGTTTCGCTGAATATTTTCTCCGAGTCGTCAGCACCTGGATGGGCGGTCGATTCGTTCCCAGCTTGTGAGTATCAAGCTTTATAGCCACCACATTGCCTTCCACTCGCATTGTAGTGAGGCATCTTCCCCGTTGGTTCCCCGGTGCGGGCTTCCTGCGCCAAGCAGACATATGGAGGGAGCAAGCTACGGGTATGCTTCGAATTCCATTTGAGATGGTCAAAGAATGCATGGTAAGCCTGGATTTATTATTGCAAGCGGGATACTGATATAAGCGCAGCAAGGTGGAGGTGAATCAGTAACGCCCTCGGTGTCAACGTCTCTCACCGCGACTCTGCTGTGCGATGAGGACGGAAACCCTGTATCAAAAGAAGACGAGGCCTTGATTATGTCTGTCGTGGGCTCGCTGTACGGCGGTTCGTGTGCACGCTTCCCTAGGGGCGGCTGTTCGCTCACAATTTGGACATAGGAGGAGCTGACACCGTGAGCCCGCATTTTAGACCATCTGCTGGTTACTGACGCACCCTTGTAGACCGTCTCTGCGATGCTCTCATTTTTCCTAGCCGTGACGCTCCACCCCGAAATCCAAAAGCGCGCGCAGGATGAAATCGATGCGCTTACTTGCGGAACGAGATTGCCGGTCTTCGAGGACCGCGCGAAACTACCGTATGTCGAAGCGATCGCATGGGAAGTGCAGCGATGGAATCCTGTTGGTCCATTAGGTGCGTCGTGCTCTCTTTCAGCTCGGTACACCCCGCCGAGATGTCTTCGATATTTCAGGCGTGCCGCATTGCTGCTTGTCAGAGGATGAGTATCGAGGGTATCGCGTCCCCGCGGGGACCGTCATCTTCTCAAATACCTGGTGAGCCACCGGGCCTCTTCAACCGCCTCCTTCACCGCCGTACTATCCACGTTCTTAAGACGCCTAGGCAAATCCTTCACGATGAGAAGCATTACCCCGATCCATTGACCTTCAAGCCCGAAAGATATCTCACCAGGAAAACAGCCGACGCAGACGACATAAACGTCGATCCGCGGACCTATGCTTATGGATTCGGGCGCAGGTTTCTCAGTTCTTTTCCATGTGGGAATGCCACTGACAGCACGCATATAGGGAATGTCCGGGGCGCTACTTTGCGGACCACTCGATTTGGCTCATGATTGCCTCAATCCTGGCGACTTTCAATATTTCTAGAGCCAAAGATGAGCAAGGACTCGAGATATTGCCTGAGATTGAGTATTCAGGCGGTATAATCAGGTGTGGCGATGTTCAACGGACCCAGCCACCTCACGATCGTTCAATGCTGATTTTCTCGCAGCCATCCGCTACCCTTTCGGTGCAGCATACAGCCGAAGCCCTCAGCCCCCACACTGTTTGCCGGAAATAATGCATGAGTCAATCGTCAATATCGCTGAGGAGGATAGAAATGTAAATGCCTCCGCTATGTACTTCGTGGCGTGTTTGTGCCTGTTTATATGTAGCTCTCTTCTTTCAGAATCTGATGGCTGCCCATTCAGCGCTCCAGCGCCTTGCCCGGTGTTTCTTCCTGAGTATATCCTCTCCGACTCGCTTAAGCAGATGCCAGAGCAACGTCATGACGAGATCGTGACCCTGTGGCCCACATGTCTGCGACCAGATGCGGCCACTCGACCATTTTCCGCTGCTTGGAAGCAACGCAGATGACACGACTATGGTTAACTGGGATCCCTGGAGCTACACGTTTGGATTTGGCCGCAGGTGCGCATGCAAACGGTATTAGAACAGCAGTGACGTTGATCAATCCCAGGGAATGCCCGGGGCGGTTTGTTGACTTGCCGATTCAGCTATCTGGCTCATGGTCACGTTGACTCTGGCGACGTTCGACATTTCAATGGCTCGCGACGAGCAAGGACGCGAGTTCGTACCCGAGGTAAAGTACACCAGTGGCTTAATTAGGTGCGACACATATTTTTGCCCGTGACCCCCGCCGTTCGCAGCTCACATGCATCCCACCAGCAACCCTCTGCCTTTCAAATACTCCATTATACCGAGGTCGTCGACTGCGTCGGTCCTTATCAAGTCTGCTCTAGGATGCTCTCTGTAGCTATGACTCTTCGCTCGACGACTGTTTGCTCAGGTATATTGTACAATTAACGCATGCGAAGGAGCGCGTCTCAGGTCGTATCAGAGCTGGAGAGATCCGCTCCAATCGAAGACCCCATTTGTCGATGAAGTTGCTGCTTGCGCGAATCCCTTGACGGTCTGATAGTCTGGATCTCCGCCGCCATTGACGTTTATCTGGATGTAATCAGGACGCTGAATCGCTCGCCGTGAAACCTATTGCGAACCTCGTAATCTTCGCCTTGATGCGGATCGGGATTGGTGATGAACTCCCTGGTACCTTGCATGACGACACGACACGGGAAGGAGGAACAACATACCAGTAGAGCCACGGGATGCCCCATCCGTTGACCTTCTGCATGTTGCTCACGAGATTGGCGGTGCGCCCTCCCCCAACGAGGCTGCCCCATTCTCCAACAATTATCTTCTTACCGGAAGCCTTGGCCTGGTCGATGGCGTTCTGCATATAGGAATCGTAACCGCTTCAATAGACTCAGTGAGGTGAAGCGAGTAAGAAGATTTAACTGACTCTGTATAGTCATGAATCTCGACGACGTCGATGGCAGGACAGTTCGACGAGAAAAAATAGCCTGTGCGCGGTTAGACGCCCCGAAGTATTGGCGAGTCTTCTTACTCTGGACAGAGGTGCCTGCAGAGTTGCCTCCGGTGAGAATGAGTTGGTTCCTATCACCAACGTTGGCTCGTATCTGCGGAACGTCAAGTATTTGGTTCGTCGCAGTTCAAAGTACACATTGCCCGCGGCCTCACCTGTGCTGCGACCTTGCACACCCAATCCAAATGTTGAGTAAAGAATCCGGAGCCCTGGTTTATCATCGGTCTGCAAGAAGTCTCTCAGCAGCAGCGAACTCCGGCTGGAACAGTCCCAGCGTACTCGTTCATGACGGAGTAGCCGAAGATGTAATCGGCGAGGAATGACCATGCCTGGTTTCCCACGAGCGCATTCTTGTGAATGTTGAGCATGTAAGTGATGCGCTGGCTGGTGACTCAGTATATGCCCGATCTCAGGAAATAGGAACGAGCCTGATTATAGTCATCGAGAGCGGCCGCACTGGTATAAAACCCACTTTCTCCATACTTGGCCCTATCTGATGGCCGTGAGAAAAACTCTGGCTTCATAAAGGCTGGTATCGTTTACAAGGACCACCAGCTGCGAGGGTGTTCTCTGCAATACAAGACGTCAGTGAATTTTCGGCGGCGGAGAGGGTGTTACGAACTGTCGTAGACGCAAATGAGAAGCTTGATGTTCCAGGCATGTGCATCCACCTATCACACAGCCTGTAAGTAGCACGACTATGGAAAGCCGGAGTGAGCTGCCTCGGATCCACTGTGATCTGATGGTCGGACGCGCACGGTCGAGCGCGGAGCAATCTACTCTCGGCCATACCAGCTCACAATCACCGGGTCGTACTGAGAGCTTTCTAAATCCGTTGCCATCATAGCCGTTGCCGCCGCCGCCGCTGTGATGTGGGCTCGTAATGCCGACCTGCTGGCTATCCCCTGCAGAATAACTCAGTCTACGAATTGATACTTTGTACAAGGAAAACATTGCGCCTATCATGAAATACCCCTTTGGGTTAGATATTCACAGAAAATAGGGCCTAGTATAACGATACCGGTGCACCTCAAGAAACGCTCAGCGAATGACTCAAAATGCAAAAATATCGCACATCCACTTGCAATCAGTCCGGCCTCTGCCCTCCGAGAAACTGTGAGTACCTAGCGGCTGGTTGAATGCTTTTATTACCTCTCTCATGTGGCAAGTCTCCTCGAAAGGCGAGAGACTGTGGCAGAACGCGAGCTTGAAACGCCTCTGAGATTAGTAAGACTGCCAGTGTACCGCCCAAGCTGGCGGGACTGCAGATTTGGCAGGCTGAGAGCAATATGGACGTCCTCCGCCTCCCCGGTCAGCAACTGAGTCTATGAAACTCAATTTAAGTGAACAGGCAGCGGATAGCATGGGGAAGCAACTCCGGGCTGAGAATGCGATCCAAGACAGAGCTCTTGGGAGTGAGGCAATCAATCGGGCGTTTTGCCATGTTGCCAAAGTACGCGCATACGTTCGAGGGGAGGAAAAGTCTGCATCTATTGGAAGACTAGTAACATGGCGCATACATAGGTCTCAAGTCGTTCCCGGGACCCGCAAACGGCTCAGTTGAATTCATAGACATCCCGGCCACCCGAAATCTGGGCTTCGCATTTTTTGGCGTGCAATGACCGCATCTCCATACCTCTTGGGGCATTTAATATATACACTGCATCATATTAGATAGCGGTCGACGAACAGGACGAAGCTGGGACGACGGCAAAGCAGGTGACGATGTCGAGCTCCGGGTGCGGCGTTACGATCCGTCGTGTTGATTGACATGTTCCGAAGCATCTGCCATCGTCGGAAGATTGCTCCGTCGTCGTCCGACGATCAGATCCGAGGCAGCTCACTCCGGCTTTCCATACACGACGGCCAGGCGTTTATGGAAAGACCGACCATCAACTGATCGATCTAGACGAACAGGACTTTCAGCCTGAGGGCGAGCACAAATGATAGACATAACTCGCCTTATTGAGGATTGTATCGTTGTATTGCCTGCATGCGGCGAGGTATCAGCCGCGTACGAGTTGCCCTGTAAGACAGGTATCCCTGACCTGATCTGGTTAGGTTCAAGGTCCGGAGTGGCGGCGTTGCTGCTGTTCTTCTGTCCAGCGGAAACACCGTTTACGAACGTCCGGAGCACCTGTACGACCGGTGTCAGAGCGTTCTACGATTCACAAGGAACACGCACCTTCATATTGGCGTTGTTCATGCTCTGGAACAACGCAGAACGCTCGTTGGCCGGTAGCGCATAGGCAAAGTAGTTATTTGCGCCTGCAAACGAGTTGAAGCCAGAAACATGAGGAGCTGCTGCAGCGAGAACGGTTGCAAGAAGAAGCACACGCATCCTGGGGATTGCCAGAGCAGCGGGTTGCAACACGCCACCCGCGATGCGGTATTTATACTGTTCAGTGGCCAGACTACATGTGCTCCCCCAGCTGGCACGGAACCAGACGCGCGCGTCTCAGTAGGCCAGGTCAGGTGCGTAGTCAATCTTGTGTCCATGTCTTTATTGTCAGCCACAGAGAGCGGCAAACATTGAGCTATCCTCGCCATATGAGGCTATCACGGCCCCCGATGAAGACCACGAAGACATGCCCGATCAGACTCCCGAAGAGGTCGAAGTGAAAATCACGCAATACTAGTTCGTATTGAGACACCCTCGTGACGGCCATTGATACCCAAGTGTAGGACGCCTACAGAGTTTACAGCAGTAAGCATCGAGAACACGCCTCTTGAGCGGAATTTTATGTAGGGCGCACGGCTCGATCTCGTGGGCCAGAGTGATGGGCGCTTGGAGGTGGTTTGCATGTTTGCAGATGGCCGCTCACATACGCTCCACATTGACATGCTGGCGAAGAGTCGAGGTGGGATAGATAAGCAATTGCATACAGGCGCCTGGTAGTGATCACAACACAGAAGCACAGCCGGCGGCTCTCCCCAGCAACAATGGTAGTGAGCGTTGAGGATATTCCAAGTTCGAGCAGCGTTCCGGATAGCTTGAAATTTTCGGAAGAGGAAGGATCAATAGTCCGAGAAGGCGAAGTTATGCCTATGGCTCACAGTCCAGTGCCGCACATCCCCTTCCCGTCGACTAGTCTTACATCCTTCTGCCTGCAGACTTCTACCGACACGATTGCATCGAGTTCGTCGACAAAAAGGTCCAGAATGGAACAGAACGGGAAGAAGTCATTCCAGTCGCTCGGGGAAGCGAAGACGATAGTCATGTCCGTTGTATATTTGGCCTAAAACCGGTTAGGACATCGAGCATGTCTTTGTAATGCAGTTCCAGATCCAGCGAACGGAGCGACGGTGCCCCCCCAGCGCTTGTCGGCGGTGTATGCAATCCAAGGATGGCCTTTCGGCCTGTTATAGGGAAGTTCTCGAGTTTGACGCAAGTGCTGAAGATCAAAGCGAGCAGCGACGAATCACCAGAAGGACATTCGATATTGGTCAACGTCGTGATAGCAGGAGAATGAAGCGATACCCACGACCGAGGCGCGGCATGTTTGACCACAAGGGTCACGACATTGGGCAGCGCAAACTCCGGATCCGGCTAGTGATATTCGCTGTACTTGTGGTGGATATGCGTAAAATCGCACAGCAATGGCAGACATAAACCCTTTTTAGAAGCCATTGCGTGCGCCAATATTGTGAAAAGCAATTTTTCGGCCGCTTGACGTGGTTGGCGTGCGGAAACAGGGCGAGCAGGGCGGCGTAGGATAGGCGAGAACTCGGTACCCCAGATGTCGATCAACTGCAGCTGCACGTCCAAGGGCACAATCAGATTCCTGAAAGGAACAAGAGGCATGCCCTGAAGCTGGTGAGAAAGAAATGGGTCGAATGTCGCCGGTTGGCGCTATGCAGCGCCATTTTCTAGAAACGCCTGCTACCGCCATCCTGAACTCAATCAGTCGCCCAGCAGCAACCAGCATGATGTCGGTGAGCACGTCAGGGAAGAGAGCATCTATCAGTGCCGTTGCGAGAAATCGATGTCTTGGTGGTTGTGAGGACCGTGGAGCAAAGCTTCGTAAACAACGCACACGTCTTGTCTGAAATTTACTAAGTAAGTAGCTACCATCTAAGTACTAATAATAAACCATATCTATCGTCTATGAGTGACCGTTACAAGCGAAACTATCTATCCCAAGCCATTCGTTTGGCATATTCTCTAATGCGACTAACATAGCGCTCCTGGATCTCGTCGCCGTGTCCACTGGCGACCTTCAAGACGAGCTCATTCAACGGGGTTGAGCCCAACACGTCGACGTGGTCGGCAGTCTGTGCGCCACCGCGCAGATTATAATTTGGCTGATGTGGAAGCTGCAAGCATGGTAACTTCAGGACACACATTGCAGATGGACCGCACACGGCACACCTCATACGTGACGATCGTAATCCCACCCGGATTCCAGCGCGGTCTCCTCCATCCCTCAGCGCACATGGCGCCGAGGGAGAGCAAGCTGACCGTGCCGTCGCCCTCGCCGAACTTGACGCCGTTGCGCACCTTGATGGGCGTCTCTGGCCGGTCATCCGTCACGCCGACGTCGATCCAGCTCGGCCGCACGAGAGGCATGTCAAGCGGCGGACGCGAGCTCGTGCATTCCGTGTCCACGGCGCAAGTCGCATCGGGCGAGTCGGCCATCGCGGCCTCCTCATATTGATACGCCCCGCGGGCGTACCAGTAGGACCGCTTCGCGTAGAGGTCAGTGGGCAATTGACTAAAGCCTTCAGAATGGGAACACACCTCGGTGTCCTTTCCGTGGCCATACGCGCAAAAAAGCTTCATACTCGGCGCGTTGGGCAGTCTGCAGCTCGGTCAGTGACCATTCGTCACCGAAAAGGAATACAAACCTGATCTCGAGCGGGTTCCCCCACTTCCTAAAATCCTGGTCATTTTTCCGCAATTGCTCCTCGTTCCTCTCGATGCCGAACGAATAATTGCTGGCAATCATGCGCTGGTACGCTTGCGGGGTGTGCTCGAGGACCCAACTGCTCGCCTCGTCCACCGTCATGTTGCTCAGCCCGGGCTGGAACTCCTCACGGAAGCTGACGAACTGCCCATGCGAGACACCCTCGTGTGGGCAGTCGGGCGGGTCGTCGGGCGCATGCGTCGTGTTGCCCCAGATAGCCGATCCGCCCTGAGATGCATGTTGAATACGAGGAGCGGAATACGAGAATGGAGATACCCACCTTCATCCACATGCTCGCGCTGCCCGCCCAGCTGCGGAACAACTTGGCACGGTCGGCTTTGCTGAAGAACCGATCCAGAACTACGATGTCATTGAGCAATAAGACAGGTAAGGACGGAGACAGTCAACGCACTGTACGAGCCGGCAGGGTTGATTTGCACGGTGTCTGACATTTCCCCCGACAGGTAAGCTGTCATCGCCTTGGGCTTTCGACGATGGTCAGTGTTTGCCCACGTGTTCTTCCGGCAGCTTCGCGTACCACTCCCTATGGGATGGGTCAGCGCATAGAAGGGAAATGCGGAAAACTCGCACCAGGTGCGTGCCAGCAACTGAAACGAACGCTTCGATGTGTTCCTGGGCTACAGTAAGCGCCGCAAAATCACTGCACAACGACGCACCTCGACCCACGAAGGACCCCCATTCCCGAAGCTCGGGCCTTCCGCTTCCACCCATTTCAAGCTGTGTTCTGCTCAGCACGCAGGCGTGACGGTGAACGAGGTACACACAAGTACTGTAGCCGTCGCTCTCAGATCGACAGATTCATACGTCAGGAACATGGACGTACTAGTGCCACCTGTGCGCAGAATCAGCGCGGTTGTTCCTCTAGATCTCCAGCAGCGGGCTGGCGCACCGTGCTTCCCATGGAGTGCGCGATAAGGACGCTCTTCCTGCCCTCGAGCTTCCGCATGGACTCGATGCTCGCCTTGAGCTTGCTGAAGTAGCCGTCGCGCTCTTCGAGGTTGTACAGCGAGAGCCGCCAGTCGTACGCCGCGAGCCATAGGTTGTTCGTGTCATAATTGATTGCTGAATCCGTCGTCGTCAGTATGAAGCTGAAGAGAGCGGGTCTCCGACGCTCACCTGCGAGATTCTCGATGACCTTGCTCCAGATCCAGTAGCCTAGATAAGAAAGGAATTAGAATCGACGTAGACAAGCTCGCGCAAGCTGTACCCTGTATGAAACTGCTCGCGGCATCGATCCCTTGGACTGCGCGCAGCTTCGCGCCGTTGCTGGGGTCAAGGCCGGTCTGTAAACAGTGCGGTGCTTGAGAATGGGTGAACGTAATGTAAGCGCGGCAAACCTCGGGGTCCAGCATGAGAGCTGCCATCCACCGCTCGCGGTTGGACAAGACATGCCCAATCATGGACATGCCGCCCCAAATCTTCTGCCTGAAATATGCACGGTGTTCAGGTCGCGTCGACCAACTTTCGAGACCCTGCACAATGTCAATACGGTTCGCAAGCTCCTGCAGTGACACAGTGAAACTTGCCGTTGAAATTATTCCTGGAATGATGATAACGGGATATTTTGCAGCATAACCTTCGGCTGCGAGTTTTTCGCCAACGCTGAAGGCTTCCACGCCCTGAAATTGGTCCATGCTGGGCAAGCTGGCTCGCATGTTGCCCAATTCTGCGAAGAATCGGGCGAGCTCGAGCTCTGGCAGTCTGGGAACGCCAGCTTGTTCGAGCAAGTCTAATACGTCAAATGGTATGAACAGAACGACCAGCGCCAGTGTCACTGAGCGTGGCGTAAGTGCATGATAATCGGGAAATACGCCAGGCACACCTAGCACTGTAACAGGTATAAGAAATCGTTTCGAACTGACAAATCTTCGAGTCTGAGAAGTACTTTAGCAACCCAAGAGTACTTTCTAGAGTGCGCCTGCCTTTTTCGCGTTAAAACCGGTCCGATCGAATAAACGCGGGAATTTTCGAACGATGTAGTCTTCGAGCTCCTCGTCTGTAGGTGTCCCGGGGTCTCCATTAGGCGTGCTTGAGTCTCTGTGTGGTTGTAACTGCTGCGGGACGCGTTGTTTCGGCTTGCGTTGAATGAGCGTCATCGAGGCCGAACAGAACGGCCGCGGTCGGCGAGTTCCGGCGCTTTGTTTCTCTTGACAGATACAGTCGAAGCCCTTATAACCCATAGCATTTGGGACCACCCCAAAGCTATGGGTTATGGCGACTATGGCCGAAGAGGATGGGCGCTTATCCGGCGCCTATGAATAGATCCCGAAGCTTGAAGTTTGTGCTCATATGTTGGAGGGTTGTTCAAACTTCAAATATTGTACACGCATAGGCTCAAGTCAATCATGCACTACCTCTATCCCGTGGCCCTGGGATGGGAAATACATGCGGGACTGCTGAGATTTGTCTCCATGGCCTTGAGGCGGCATGCAGATCTTGTGCAGATCCGAATGGAACTCGTAACGCAGTGCCATTAGGGCGTTTCACGGTACGTTTTTTTGAGCCGTTTTTGATGTGTTTTTGATCTCGTTTTTTGTTTCGATTTTTGTCCATTTCCAAAGAACTGGATCAAAAAAGACCTAAAACGAGCACAGAAACGACTCAGGACTCGTTTTAGCCTGGCCATGCTTTTTTGCGCCATTTTTCGAGTTCGGTTTGATGGTTTCTCAGTTGAATCTCTGCTAAAATGAACACGAAAAACGCAATCAAAATGGCCCAAAAACGATGTCAAAAACGCTACCGTGAAACGCCCTATTGGCGACAGACCAAAGTAGATTACCCGTGGTTGTGACCATGTCCACTGCTTCCAGGCCTATTGGGAGTGATATCTTATAGTTTATACTCAGAAGAACAATATCCGGCTTGGGACTGCCATATGATGTATGGCTTTCGGCCCTGACAACCTATGGGTTATGGGATATAAGAAATGTATAGGTTTTGTATATCTCCCGAGTCGGGAGACGGCCAAAAGCTATGGGTTTTAGGGATTTATGGCTTAATAGGGCTATGGCTTATAAGGGCTTCAACTGTACTTAGATATTCCCTGCATGAGCACAGGATCCCTTGAGCCGAATCCGTGGCTAGAATGTCGCAATTCTTATTTATCACACAGCATACACGCTGCTCATTGAATGTGGTGTATCCAGTAGCTAGAGCGCCAAGAAAAGCTTCCTGACAATGCTTAATATTGACACTGCAGCGCGGATAAGACATACCAATTGAATTCGAATCCAACTGTGATTGTTTGCTGTAACTTGACCAAATCAAGGGTCAGTACAAGTTTAGCATGCTCAGTGGTCTACTATTGACCCTCCAGTCTCTTGCATTCATGCGTGTCATGTGGGAAGCATAACGCAGCAGGAACACGCCTCCTTACCTTGGCTGGGGGAAAGGCGGGCCATGCGGCGGCAGCAGCCTTGCAGCGCCTATCCGTTGAGGAAGGTGGAGTATGCAACGAGTGCTCGCAATTTAAACTCCATCACTGCATGAGGGTGCCAGGTGACGTGTTCCGCGGAGGCCCTGACCGATTAACAAGCGGGCGGAAACCACATACAACATAGGTGCGTGGGGATGCGGCTGCTGCTGGATGCATGCATTGCCAAACGAAGCTACAGGTCACGTTTGCCTGATCATTGATGATGAAACACCGTTTATACTGCTTGGGTACACACCCGCTCATTGCCATTGTTAATCAGACGTGGATCCACGCCACGACTCGCCGCGTGCCCGGGTGTGTGGCCCGGGTAATGTCGTTTGTCGTGGCACACCGAGCTCCCGTTTATCATGGTACCGGTCTACTGACACTCGTGGCAGAACTAGATCCAGACGCCATTATTTCGTCGCAATTACTTCGGCTTCGTGGATGACGCTCTTAGGCGCAGAGGACTGAGAAAGGCAGCTGTTCATGACTGCCATCTCGCCAAGCTTCTGAACATAGCCTCGATGTCACATTGACGGGCCATGGTCATGGCGACGCCTGGAACAGGGCGCGAGCACCGGCGCTATATGCGCCTTCCGTTTCGGGAAGGAAGGAGCACCGCCACATGTCACCGCGCTCGCGCTCGCTCTCCGCATCCCGCGCGCTATTCGCCACCTCGAGCGCCGCCAACACGGCGTAGAGCTCGTCTATGCAACCTCTATCCGTTGCTCGATTATGCGGGCGCCGGAGTCAGGACTCGTTCGGCTCCATCAGCCGACTCCTATCAGCTCGCAGTGGCCGCCCTGGTCTCGTCTCTCGCACTAGCACTCTGCCCTCTCGTCCCTGACCTCGACATGTGCATATGGATCGCCTCGCACGCGCATTTCCCGCGTATCCCGTTCGTTTAGTTTGGGCGGACTCACTTCTCTCCTTCGCCATGTGTAGATACTCCAGAGCCCTCTCTCGTTCTCAGATCGATTATCTCGCCCTCATCGCCTCGCATCATGTGTATATATTCCCTCTCTTGTTGCCGGAGCAAGACAGTTTAGTTTCCCCCCTTTCTCTCTCGAGTTCTTGAGTCCTGAGCTCGGGGCGTCCTCAAGGGCCTCAAATCGATCCGCTAGAGTCTGAGAGGCGGCCAACCTCCTCAGAGCTCACTCCTCACTCGTTCTCGGTGTCTATTATCGTTATCTACGGGATCTACGAGTCGTTAGTAGCGGCACGGACTAGTATTCCTACCGGGTCCCACCCGAGCTCCTAGCGCCCCCCCGCCGAACCTGCGCGTCATTTGTGGTGACCACCGCAGGGACCGCAGGTAGGTAGGTCCACCCGCGGCGCCCCCATCGATCGTCAACCGGCCCTGGCAACGTCCAAGCCCGAGCGCCGTACACTTCCTGTCCGCGGAGCCAGCAACACATCCCACCGCGCGAATCCCCTCCCCGAGTCGCAAGCGCCGTCCTCACTTGCTCGCAAGTTCAAGCACGCGCCATCACCGACCGATCTCGCGCTAGCGAAGAAGAAACAAGAGGTCGCGAAGAAAAGGGCGTTACGAACCTCGCCGCAGCCACCAGCCGCTTCCGGATCGTCCGCGCGCGCGTCAACACCGTCTCAGCGTCGAATTTCGAGTCGAACTGCTTCTACAAGTCGTCAGCCGCGCGTTCTAGCCGCCGCTTCGCACGTCTCTCGCTCACCACCCGCGTCTCCACCGCTCTCGCGCACCCTCGCCGACGTCGACGATTTTCCGCGACTAGCAGACGAGCCTGCTCCGTCGCGCGACTCGTCCGACCTCACACCCTCGCCGTCCCAGTCGCCTCCGAGTCATAGCGCTCTCCTCGCCGCGTTCAGGTCGCCACACACGCCCTCGCCGTCTCCATCGCCAACTGCCTCGCCTTCTCCTCCACCTCGTACACCCTCGCCGCAAGAGCCCCTCATCATGGCCGAGCCGATGCCTATGCCGACGGAGCGCCGCGCGCCCAAGTTCGACGGCGATGGTCGTACGCTGGTCCAGTTCCTCAGCGATTACAAACGCCTCGCCGATGCCGCGCTACTCACCGAACCGCAGGCGATCGAGCGTATTGTTATATACCTCGCCGCCGGTCCTCGCAAGCTCGTCGAGCGGTATACCGAGTTCCGCAGGCCCACTACGTGGGACGCCTTCCGTGACCGATTCGTTGAGGATTATCTCGACGCGCAAGAGCCCGACGAGTACCGGCGCTCGGACTACGATGCTTACCTCGTAAAGTCCAAGGCCGATCCGCCGCGTTCGGTCGATAAACTGGGCGAGTTCACGCGCTTGTTCCGATCCATGGCAGCAGACGTCCAGCGAGCTGGGGGTCTCAGTGACGTCGAGATGCGCAAACACTATTGCACTGTACTCGAGTCGGCGATCGGCAAAGAATTCCGTACTCGCATGCTAGTCGAGTACAAGGGGAAGACGCGTTCGGAGTGGCTTATCACCGAGATGCTCAAGCAGGGCAAGATTTTGTTGAAGGAGGCCGAGGCGGACGCGGATTCGTACTTTCCGCAGAAGGTCGGCGCCGATACCGCGCCCGCCGCGCCGTCGTCGTCTGTCCCCGCCGTCAAGATCGAGGAGCAGCTAAACGTTTTATTTAGCCGCCTCACGTCGAGAATTGAACAGCTGGAGCGGGCGTACCGTGCTCCGTCGGCGTCCCACGTTCATGTCGCATCCGGCGCCGCACCCAGCCCCGCGTCTGCTCTGCCTGCCGGCCCTACACTAGGCCATGTGTCGGCGACCACAGACCAGTCGTGCTATTATTGCGGAGGCGCGCACCGTATGCCAGACTGCCCGTTGCTTCAGGACGACCTCGCGAAGGGCCGCTGCTTGAAGAACGAGCAAGGCCGCGTCGTTTATCCGAATGGCGAGACGATCCGGGGCGGTTTTGGTGGCAAGATGCACGAGCGCGTCCGCGAATTCAACGCTGCGCACCCTGAGTACGAGAAGAAGGGTGGCGGGTCAGCGGCGGCGATGCTCGTTGAGCTCGGCGACACATACTTCGCGCCGTTGCGAGACTGCGATACCGCGCCCGAATTCACCGCCGAGGATGCCGCCCAAGCGTGGGCGTCCTTCGTTGCGGGGGAGTCCTTCCAGTACGAGGAGGGCGAGCGTCGGCAGTACAATCTGCGCGCGCGTCATCCAGCATCGTCGAACGCCCCGGTTTCGAGTCAACGTACCAAGTCTTCTGTGCCTGCGCCTACGGGCAGCACCGTGCCTATTGTCCGCGAGTCGCCGCCGCACCTAGAGCCAGGGCGCGTCGACCGCATGCCCCCGTCGTCGACGCCGAAGGAGAAGAGCGCGGGCGATGCCGCAGATCGACCGGGATCTGCAGCCGCACAGCCGCCCACTCCCGCTCGTCGTTCCGCGACGATCGAGGAAGTGCCTGACGATGATGCGCCACCGCCGCGTGCCCCTCCGCGTCCCGTCACGTTGCCCTCAGCTATGTCCGCGCCACGGCCCCAGTTCCAGCTTCGCTCGTCGCTCGAGACGGACGGCCTCGCGAAGGTCGTCAGCGAGCGCATCCTCCAAACGCAGGTCGCTCTGTCAGTTCAGGATCTCCTCGCGCTCAGCCCGTCTCTTCGCCGCCACTGGCACAACGAGACTGCGGTCAAGCGAGTCACTATTGGCTACGCGGGCGCCGATGATGTCGAACCGGACGCGAGCGTGTTCCATTTCGAGCGCATCAGTCAGCCTGGCGTCTCGCGGGATCTAATCGCAGCAGAGGTCGCACTTCCTCTCCGTTACCTCGACTGCTTCGTGGGTGACTTCAAAGCCGAAGGCGTTGTCGACAACGGTTCCCAGCTCGTGCTCATCAGTCAGCGCTTCTGGCAGGCGCTCGGATGCCCTCTCGACGAAGAAAGACGCATCAACATGACCGCCGCGAACAACTCGGACGCGCTCACAAAGGGGCTCTGCGCGAATCTCGAGGTCCGGATTGGCGGAATCGTGTGGTACTTACAGGCGCACGTCGTCGAGGACGCGCCGTTCTCTCTTTTGCTCGGCAGGCCATTCTTATGCGTTTCCTCGGCGCGCGAGGATAATCTGCCCGACGGGTCGACGTTCATCACCCTCAATGACCCAAATACGGGCCGTGCGGCTCGCATCCCTACTCGCGCTCGCCGTAACCCGCGCGCTGTCGCAGTCCCTACAGAACCGCCCTCGGGTTTTTGAAGGGGGAAGACCAGGCTGCCATATATACCTTATACCATGATTCTGCGCGCCCCGTCCTTCCCGACCCCGAAACCTCTCCGATTCAGCTGGAACTTTCCTCGCCCCGCATACCCGCTCCCTCGCCCGTCGCCTGCCTGTTACTGCTCGCCATCTCGTCTACTATTTTCCTTGCGCCGTCCGTCTCTCTCATCATTTCTTACACGTTTAGGATCGTCCTCGTCTCGCTTGTCATATCCCTCTTCTCGTCTGATTTGCTCCCCGCCTCTTATCGCGTTCCCTCCCCGCGTGAACTCTCGAAATCCCCGCCCGTGCTTGTACTAAAATCTGTCGTTACAGGATTTCTGTCCTCTTTTACGCAATCGACCTCCGCTCTCTCTGCGTACGACCCCACGCGCTGTGCGCCTCGCGAGTCCCCGCAAGACCATGACACGATTGCCGCCCGCATTCACGAACAGAATATCGCGACCCCCATGTCGAGGATCGTTCCGTCGAACGGCGTTTCCGCGATGCCATCGCCGGACAGCGAACAGCGTACACGCGACAGCGACCGTCGCAGCGTCACATCGAGCCCAGCGTTGCGGGCAGCGTTCCGCATCAGAAGAGAAAGAGACATCGTCAGCGTCGCCCGCGATGAGAGCGTTCCACGAGTATCTTCGGGTGTGGAATGCTTCGCCGCACAGCCGTACGAGCCCGCGCGCGCTGACTTCTGGCCTGTCACGAGCGACGTACAAGTCGTCTCACCGCCGCAAATTGGCGAGGATGAGCTCGTATTCTATGTGCAGCGCGTGCGCAGTTCCGAAGAGGCGTCTCTGTCGTCTGCGGCCGAGGTCTTCGCGCAGATCAAGTACGATATCGCGCCTGACGGTTCGCGTCGCGTCCCCGTTGGTCCAAAGCCCGAAACTGGCCGCCCGAAGAAGCCGTACAAGCCCGTCGCACGCAAAGTCAAGCCGCTACAAGAACACTTGCCTGAGGAGTACCGCGTTGTGCGGTCGCGCCCCGCCGACTGCATGGATGGCATGCCCGTGCTGCCGACACATCCTCCCGTCTGGGCACCCTCCACACCGCATCTCACGGTTGAACGCATGGCCGGGTTCAAGCTCGAAAAGGACGCGTTCCTGCTGCCCGACGAGGTCAAGCTGTTCGAATTTCTCATCGAGCAACATCAAGAAGTTTTTGCCTGGGAGGAACGCGAGCGGCGACGATTCAAGGACTCATACGTACCGCCAATCCGCTATCCGGTCGTCCCTCACGAGCCCTGGACGGATCGTAACATTCCAATACCCCACGCGATCCGCGATCGTGTTATCGAGCTGTTGAAGCAGAAGGTCGAGGCGGGTGTCTACGAGCCGTCCAGCTCCGCGTACCGTTCTGGGTGGTTTTGCGTCGTGAAAAAGGATGGGTCGTCGCTGAGAATCGTCCACGACTTGCAGCGCCTCAACAGCGTAACGATACGCGACGCGGGAACGCTCCCGTCCCCGGACGAGTTCTCCGAGATGTGTGCTGGTCGCGCGTGCATCGGTGCGCTCGACTTGTTCAGCTCCTACGACCAGCAACTTGTGCACGTGGACTCGCGAGACCTGACGACCTTCCAGTCGCCCGTGGGTCCGCTGCGCCTCATCTCGCTTCCACAGGGCTACTCGAATGCCGTCGCCGTCCAGCAGGGCAATGTCACGTTCATCTTGGCCCCCGAGATGCCTGAGCACGTCCTGGCCTTTGTGGACGATGTCACGCCTCTGGGACCGCGCTCTTACTACCTCAACAACGACGGCAGCTTCGAGTCGATTCCTGAGAACAACGGAATTCGTCGATTCATCTGGGAATATGCGGGATCGCTCAATCGCATCCTGCAGCGCCTGCGTCACGCTGGCGCCTCTATCTCGGGCAAGAAGGCTATTATATGCGCGCCGCGCGCTGTCATCGTTGGCTATGACGTCTCGTTCGAAGGTCGCCGTCCGCTGCAGGACAAAGTCCAGCGCGTTGTCGACTGGCCACTCTGCCGGAATGTATCCGACGTGCGCGCGTTCCTCGGGACTGTAGGGCTTGCGCGACTCTGGATTCGGAACTTCGCCCTCATCGCTCGCCCCCTCACGAATCTCGCGAAGAAGGATGTGCCCTTCATCTTCGACGCGGAGTGTCACGAAGCGATGCTGCGTCTCAAGGAGGCTGTCGTCGCCGCGCCTTGCATCAAACCCATTGACTATCGCTGTGGTCGTGACGTTATTCTCGCTGTTGATTCATCGATCTACGGTGTGGGGTTCGTCCTGCTGCAGCTGGGGGAGAAGAAGGAACGCTGCATCGCGCGTTTCGGCAGTATCGCGTGGAACGATGTTGAGGCTCGCTACTCGCAACCTAAAGTCGAGCTCTATGGGCTCTGGCGCGCACTGCGCAACATGCGCCTCTATGTCGTCGGTCTGCCCATTCTGCTCGTTGAGGTCGACGCGAAGTATATCAAAGGGATGCTCAACCATCCTGATATGCAGCCGAACGCCACGATCAACCGCTGGATCGCGGGCGTGCAACTCTTCAACATCAAGTTGGTCCACGTTCCCGCGACTTCGCACTCGGCGGCGGATGGTCTCTCGAGGCGCGCACCGTCGCCCGACGACCCTGAGGAGACTGACGATCACGAGGATTGGCTGGATCGCCATCTCGGGCTCTGGATTACGCTCGTGCTCGCCCGCGTCCCTCATTCCCTCCCCCTCGCTAATCCGCATGGTCGCATCGCTCCCCCTGCTCTCCATCGCGCTGCGGAGAGCGCGATGATTCAATTGCCCCGGGAGGGACCCTTCGCGTCCACGCTCGCTCTGGCACTTGCTGCGCGCGAACCGCGCTCGCACGTACCGACGCGTGAGGAGAACAGACTTCCAGACGGCACGTTCATCGTACCCCCACGTTCTGACGTTCTCCGTCGCAAGGACCAGCAACTGCACGACTTCGAGCGCTTCTTGACCGACTTTGTATTACCGCCAAACTTGCACTCGAAGCATCGGCCATGGTTCTATCGTCAAGCCGCCAAATTCTTCGTCGCGGACGGACGACTCATGCGCCGCGACCCCGAGAAGAAACACAAAGTCGTCATCAAGGACCCTGTGCGGCGGGTCGCGATCCTGGAGGCCGCGCACGACGATTCGGGACACAAGGGATCGTTCGCGACGGATGCGCTCATTCGCGAGCGCTTTTGGTGGCCAGGACTCGCGGAAGACGTCCGCTGGTACTGCGGCTCTTGTGACGTGTGCCAGCGGCGTCAGACGTTCAAGTTGAAGCTGCCCCCAACTGTCGCTCGCGTCGCGTCCTTATTCCAGAGGCTGCACCTCGACACGATGTGGATGCCGCCATCCCGCGGCAAGCACGCAATTCAGCATGGTCGGTGCGCTCTCAGTCAATGGCCAGAGGCTATCCCAATTGCGAAGGAAAACGCCGTCGTCCTCGCGCGCTTCCTGCTCGAGTTACAGTGTCGGTTCGGGTTTCTCTACGAGGTCATCACTGACAACGGTGCGCCGGTCGTCGCCGCAGTGGAAGAACTCGCGGCGAAGTGGGGCATTCACCACATCCGCGTCTCGGGTTACAACTCGCAAGCTAACGGAATCATCGAGCATAAACATTTCGATTTACGCGAAGTGCTTGTCAAGTTATGCGACGACGGCGACCCGTCGCACTGGGCCGACGTGCTACCGCTTGCGCTTTGGGCAGAGCGCATTACCGTCCGCCGCTCGACCGGCATGTCTCCGTACTACGTCGTGCACGGCGTCGAGCCCGTGATGCCGCTGGATCTCGCGGAGGCGACCTACCTTACGCCGCCGCTGCAGCCCGCGCTATCGACAGAGGACTTGATCGTCTTGCGCGCCCGACAGCTCCAACGTCGCGAGCAGGACCTCGAGGCCGTCCGTGACCGTGTACGCGCTGCGCGCTTCAAGAGCGCCGAAGATTTTATCAAGAAGTTCGGCCACTCGATACGCGACTTCAATTTCAAGCCCGGCGAGCTCGTGTTGGTGCGAAACACGCAGATCGAGAAGCACCTCGGCATGAAGAAGATCGACGACCGCTATTATGGTCCCATGGTCGTCGTCCAGCGCCGCGGCCGCGGTTCCTACACGCTCGCTGAGCTAGACGGCTCGATTTCGATACTATGCTGCGCCGCGTTCCGCGTCATCCCCTACTTCGCTCGTTCTCGCGCAGTCTTCGACATTGACGACATTCTGGCCAACGGCCGCGTGCAGCTCGATATCATTGCCAAGTTACAGACCGAGGAACACGAGGTCGACGGCGCTGACAGCGCCGCCGACGGCCGCGACGACTAAATCGCGCTTCTCCACATCAACTCGCGCACCCCCCGTGCCGCTTCTTCTCGCGCTCCCTCTCCTACTCGTACGACGAGCGCTTGTCGACAGCGAGCTCGGCCACGCGCGTCAATTCGCCGTACTCTGCTGTTCCGTTGCCGTTCTTCGCCACCATCTCCCAAATCCGTTTCCACATCTCCCAATCGACCTCCTCCTTATTCAGATCGTACTCGCTCGCCAACCGGTTGATCCTTTCGTCATAATAATACCCCTTGTCCAGTCTCGCCACCGCGTTCTCGTACGCGGCGTCCATAATCTCCGCGCAGCGGTCGATATCGGCGTTGAGTATCGGACACGACTGCAACAGGTCGAATATGTCCTGCGGCTGGTCAGCAGGCGACGGCGGATGTGCCTTCGTGCACCTTCAGGGTCTGGGCATCGTTGCGGTAGTCAACGAGGGCCTGCATCGGGATGTCTGCTTTGATTTTCTTAATTTTTAGCGTATGCGCCGCCACGACAAGCTCGGCCCACAGCGCGCTCGCGCGCAGCTCGGCGTGGTTGAAGCGTTCCTTGGGCACGATCTTCAACGTGCGCATGCTAAGGATACCATGGACGAATTGCACGCAGGTCGGGAACACCTGCTACTCGCGCTGTCAGCCAGGAAGCCGTTGCCGGTTCGTCGCTACTCACCGACGCTCGTGCTTTCTCCTCCGCCTCAAAGAGCATCTCAGCGTGCTCTCGATCGTTCCTGCCCGACGTCAGCATCGCGCAATCGGTCGCGCGGAACCGTACGAACATTCTCGGGCAGCCGTACTCTTCGTGCACAGCGCCGCAGAACGAGCAGGTTCCAAACTTCGGGTCCATCACAGGAGGATGCGCCGCGCTGGCCGGGGACGGCCAGCATTTAATTGCCCCGGGAAATGACGGGCCATGGTCATGGCGACGCCTGGAACAGGGCGCGAGCACCGGCGCTATATGCGCCTTCCGTTTCGGGAAGGAAGGAGCACCGCCACATGTCACCGCGCTCGCGCTCGCTCTCCGCATCCCGCGCGCTATTCGCCACCTCGAGCGCCGCCAACACGGCGTAGAGCTCGTCTATGCAACCTCTATCCGTTGCTCGATTATGCGGGCGCCGGAGTCAGGACTCGTTCGGCTCCATCAGCCGACTCCTATCAGCTCGCAGTGGCCGCCCTGGTCTCGTCTCTCGCACTAGCACTCTGCCCTCTCGTCCCTGACCTCGACATGTGCATATGGATCGCCTCGCACGCGCATTTCCCGCGTATCCCGTTCGTTTAGTTTGGGCGGACTCACTTCTCTCCTTCGCCATGTGTAGATACTCCAGAGCCCTCTCTCGTTCTCAGATCGATTATCTCGCCCTCATCGCCTCGCATCATGTGTATATATTCCCTCTCTTGTTGCCGGAGCAAGACAGTTTAGTTTCCCCCCTTTCTCTCTCGAGTTCTTGAGTCCTGAGCTCGGGGCGTCCTCAAGGGCCTCAAATCGATCCGCTAGAGTCTGAGAGGCGGCCAACCTCCTCAGAGCTCACTCCTCACTCGTTCTCGGTGTCTATTATCGTTATCTACGGGATCTACGAGTCGTTAGTAGCGGCACGGACTAGTATTCCTACCGGGTCCCACCCGAGCTCCTAGCGCCCCCCCGCCGAACCTGCGCGTCAACATCTAGCATAACAATCCATTTTAGGGGATACGGGGCGTGCCATGCCCCAGCACACCGTGCGCATCATGGAAGCCGCGGAGAGCCGAGGTGAGAGCGCAGGCAGCTGGCAGTCGCAAAGACCTGCCCCTTAGTACCGAGGTCATGTTACAATCCCCGAGAAAATTTTATATGGGATTTGTGGCACGAGCTGCATCATTCCCACATCGCAAATCCGGTTACACACGTACGTCTCAAGGAATGCATGTAGACCATGCTGTTGCGTGCGCGCGACGAGTGTTAGGAGGTGTTTCCCTACTTAAACGGCCTCCGGATCCGATGCTGTCTCAATTTCAGTATACAATTCAACTACTGGCCAAGTTATGGGGAGGGCCAACGCACCTTTGTCTTCCTTGCCTCGACGAGCCACCAACACTGCGGAGCCACCTCTTGCCTCTCAGCGAATAGCGCCGCTGGGGAGTGTCAAACCGGGCGTACGCGGGGAGGCTCAGTCCGCCTCTCCTCCAAGAATAGAGCCAAGCACTCCGTGTGTGAGTAACAGACCCTCAGCGGATAAGTTTCTGGGCGCGTTCTGTCTTTGAGTCTAATCCATTTGTCCTGCAGAAGAAACACGGTAAAGGCAACGCCAGAAGGCGACAAGGCTGTTTCCTTGTTCGCATGATAAAAAGTATGGGACGCGTAAAGCCTGATAAAGCGTAAAAATCGATAGCATTAGTCTCTGGGAGTCAAACTCGGAGCTCGTAGGTACACCAGCTTATACGTCACGTACACATGTGTATCCTGCGGCCTGCCGTTTGTACTGCAGAGCGCCAGCCGGGAGTTGGTGATAGTCGTGTCTATGCTGGGTTTTCTTGAGCATGGAGCAGGGCCTCCCAGACGCGCATGGGTACAGGTTGAGGGAAGAGCGGATGAGCCTTGCGATGCGCAAAACTGTCCACGACGCGCTGGCGGAACGGCCGGGGTGATGCAAGATACGCAGCCTCCAGGCCGCTGTGGGCGAACTCGTCGTAGGTAGCGGGGAAGGTCTCAAAGAATCTGTCCGGCCGTGGTGGAAGGGCGAGCAACTCGGGCTGCACAGAGGGCGCTGCGAGTAGGGAACGGACGAGACTCAGATCCTTGAGCCGTGCGGCAGGGTCAAATGCCAAGCACTGAAACACAAGGGCCTGCACCGCTCGTATGAGTAATGCTCCTTCCGGCGCTACTGACTCGGCTCGGAGTCTTTGCTCGAGTTTGTCGATGATGCGAGGTGTAGCGATATCGGCGAGTTTAGCCTGAATGAGGCTTGGGATATAGTCTGCAGGGCCTTCTCCATCGAGAGCAACGAAGCTGCAGAGGAGACCAAAGGAATAGACGTCGCGCGGAGACATGTCAGAGGGCGCCTGTGGCTCGCGGGTCATTCGGCGTATTGATTGAAGGTTGTTTCCTTGTACTAGTACTGTTTGGTGGCACTCCGGAGCGTCCCACGCCACAGTCCCACCGCGAGGCCTGTCAGCAGCGTGAAATATTCGGATGCCCAGCGTCCAGTCTGCCTTGCCCGAGAATCCAAAGTCCGAAACTTTAGCAACAAGCCCGCACGGAGAGGCATCGTCTCGGAAAAGCAATATGTTGCTAGGCTTTATGCCGGCGTGTACGAAATCGCGCGCATGAAGCGCTGCGATGCCATCGGCGACGTCGCTGAGGATGCTGCTTGCCGTCAACGGGCAGAGAACTCCGCTGCCTTCCGTCTTCCGTTCAACACTCTCAGTCAATCAGAATAATTCTGTGAGGCCTGCAGGCCTCACAGAATTATTCTGTTGAGGTTTCAAACTCACATGTAGGATAGTCCCAGAGGGCTTTTTATTTCATTTTACCCTGAGATAAACCTCTTCGGCGACAGCTCCGGTCGAGGCGCAGCCGGCGCTTATTGCCACAATGCGTCGCTCATGCCGGCCGCCGCGTCAAGCCCGTGCGCACCGTGATGATCGTGCTCCGGCACTGCCGCATCAGCTCGTGGACTCGTCTCCACCGGCGCTTAATAGCCTGGCCTGATCTCCGTGGTCAGCCGTGGGCTCGACGTGCATGACGGACGGCCCTGCGGCCTGCGCGGGCGCATTTCGCACATGCAGCTTGTGCATTTCGGTGTTCAGCCTGTACAGCTGTCACTTGCGCTTCAGGGCGGCGGTTGAGCAGCAGTCCGCGGAGTCTCGGCGTCGGTCGAGGATACGCTCATCATGAGACTGAGAACAGCGTCGGGCACCGGCCGCTCGTCGGATTTGGACGCGCGCCTTTTCTCGGAACGCGAGGTATGTCGTCTGTTGCTCAGCGCAAGAATGGATGCCTTCCCGTACGCTATTCCGCTAAATCTGTGTGCTCCAAATTCCATCAAATGGATACATCCGAGAAATAGCGGAGGGTCCGCCAACCCGCAACGCACTTGCATCAACGGACACCGCAGATCGGCAAGGTTGCCTCAAACTGTCGCTTTCCCGTTATGTCCGTGCCATGTCCGACGGCCCGCAGGCGCATGGGCCTTCAAGCCCGATCCTGTCCAATCCCAACGACGCCGCAGGAGCACAGAACGTCAGAATGAGTCCTCCAGCCATGCCAGGATGACTTCTGCGTTGCTTGGAATGAGAAATGCATAACCACGTGCGGCGAACCTCTACCAACACTCTCATACCTCGTATAAGTGCACAAATAAGTGCTCTCTGACTTAGAGCTAGGGCAATGACTGGGTCAATTGACTGACCTTGTTGGGTGTTACGGCCGTAATCAGCGCGGTTCTCATCAATCTGGGTTTGCGGGAGCACGTTAAAATCTGCGTGAGGGGGGGTACCCCCTACGCAGATTGTCCTCTGGCCAGAGATCTACGCACGTCGACTTGCATCAAAGAAGCGTGATGTCCTTGCTTGCGGACTTCTTCCGTCGGTTTAGGGCACGTAGATTTAGCGGAATACCGTACGGGAAGGCATCCAATAACGACATGCCATGAGTATTCTATTGTTCTGTCAGCCGTTGACCTGGTAACTGTTTTGATTGAAGGGAACAATCGTTCGATTGTCGGTGGCGGGTCGAGAATCCCGCGACTTTAAGCTCCGCTCTCGTCTCTCTTCCCCTTTCCCCACCCACGGTCATTCGAAGGCCGCGGCCGCTCGTCGTCGTCTTTTCGTGCATGGCCTGGGCAACGTGCTCGCCGCAACATTCAGCCTTCGTCGCCGTCGCTGCATTCGTAGCGGTGACCACCACCATCGTCGTCGCTGCATTCGCGGCGGCGGCCTCCGCTCTCTGTTGCCATCGCGCCATCCGGGGAAGATGCGGTCAATAACTTCTTGGCGAGGACGGCAGGGATGAGGCAATGAGGGTTGCGGATGCGACGTCGGCTGTGGCGGGACCAGTGGGCACCGGCACTAATGCCGTGCGCTCTGGCGTAATCGCGCGACCGCAGGTGCTGGTGTGCTGCAAAGACAGCGTGCGTAGACAATACATTCGGCACTTTGCTTTTTACTGACGATATCACCTTTTTTTTCTGTTCCATTTTCTCTCGGGACTCCGTGCACCGCCTTACAATCATGGAATTTACCCCGTTCTGGAATTTACACCGGTATTTACCCCAATCTCATTTTAATCCTCGTTTTTACTGTCGGCATTGGGGTTTAATCCGATTTACTTCGTTCTCTATCTGCATGTGGGGGAATGATCGGCGATTGTCTTTATCGGGATATTTGCATGCATCTTATCGTGACATACCCCGATTTACCCCGATCGCCGCGACTTGGTGCGTATCCCGGTATATCCTCGTCTGGCTCCATCTCACCCCCGTGTTTATCCGGGTTTACTTTATCTTGCTGTACTCTCCCGCTTGCCACTGTATATACCCGTCTTGTGTATATCCTGGCCTAACCCTCAATAAAATAATTCCGATGAGGCTTGAAGCCACTTGAGAATAATCCTAAGTTGACTGAGGAGGCTCTTCCGTTTCTTGAAAAATGCGTCCAAATCTGGATGCCGCTCGTCTGCCAACTCTACAACCAGAAGAGGCGGCGTGGATGTGCTATCCATGTCGAATGATATGCCGAGCAACCTGGTAATATTGCGATGGTGGCGGCCAAGCGAGCCCATTATCTCCGTCTCGGACATCAACTCGACCATCGAAGTGCCATACGACGTGAGCGCCTGCGCTCGTGACATAGCGTCAACGTCTTCGAGGCCATCCGTGAGGCGCGCGCGCATGCGTTTCAAGGCCACTGGCACACTACGACTGCCCAGTCGCCACTGGGCGGGATAAACCTCGAGTGAATGCCCTCGGCGTCGTTCAGAGCCAGAGCTCTCGCCCAGGTGAGTCGTTATTTCTGACGGGGGTATTATGGGAATGCTGAGAGTAGTCACCACTCGCAGCAGCTGGAGCTCTACAGTGCCATATTTGGCGTATGCCGCATCAGCGAGCCGTACCTGCTTCCACCTGGGCAACGCTATTAACGGTGGATGAATCGTACGTGTACTATCGTCTCCGGCTGCGCTGCTCCCTTGAAATGCGGCACGGGGCGGAGTAAAGCTGGAGTTGGAGGACGAGGACATGGGGAGTGGTCAGCCCTTTCACAGCCCTGCGTGCGGAGACAGAGAAGATTTCGGGCATGCTGTGGCAATGTTTGCTTCCTGCTAGTCGGACCTCTGACTCTCTCACTCAATCCCCAGCGCGCCATGGCCAACGTCCTGACGGAGATTCCAGGCTTGGTGGATGTTGCGTTGCGATTTTCGCGAGCCATCGCAACCAAGATTCGCCAGTACGCTGTTGCTCATGAACTTTTCCAGACAGACCTCGACCAGACTATCGGTTTCATGGCGCAGCTCGAGCTCTCCTTGAATTTTGTGCTCGAAATCGCACCTACTCTGTCCCCCAGCATCCGTCGCGTTATCTCTGACGCAGTCTCCCGCCTGAATGCGCCGCTCGCCAACACCCAGAACTTGCTTACCGACTCTGTAGACTCGGATGGGAAACTGCGGCGCGTCTGGTTCGCCGTCTTCGGTAGATCGGCATTGCAGAAGTCTCTCGCGGCGGTGGACAAGCAGCACGACCTCTTTCTGCGCTGCCTACATTACTCAGTACTATTTGGCTCTGCTACCGTCCAGAGCCGCGCCACAGCCTCCGCTGCCAACGGCAGCCGCGGACTCAGTAGAATCGCAGCGTTCCGCGAAGCCATCGCAGGGTCACCGGCGGATGCGCGGCTGCTATTGACAGAAGAGACTACGGCGACGGCGGGCGTGCGCATGCGCCTGCATGTGCACAGCGATATCCGCGTTGCGGAGACGGGGAACGGGCGCTACGCCATTGTCGAGTACCGAGACTACCAGCCAGACGATCCGGCCGCTCTCCGCCGGATCCGCGACATTGCCTCAATCCTCAGCGCTGCTTCATTAGACATGTCAATCTTGCCATGTCTAGGCTTTAGACCGCTGCCAAACACCAAGCGCTGCGAGCTTGTGTTTCCTCTTCCTGCGGCCACGAAACCGCGCACACTTCGCGATCTGTTGCTGGCACCAGAGAACGACAAAGGCGTCAGGCACGCCATCAACGATCGCATTCGTCTGGCCGTGCAACTCGCGACGGCGGTTTTGTATATCCACACCGCGCGGTTGGTTCACAAGGCGATATGTCCCGAGAACATCGTCGTCCTCGACAGCCAGGACGACCAGGAACCTCGGCGCTGCTTCCCGTGGACCCTTGGTCCCGCGTACCTCGCCGGCTTCGACTTTGCACGGCATGAGGATGCCGCATCCAAGCGGACGGGAGACGAGATATGGTGGCGCAACATCTACCGCCATCCACAGAGGCAGGGGTCCCATCCTGAGACGGACTTTTCCATGCTGCACGACATATATAGCCTGGGCGTCGTGCTGCTGGAGATCGCCTTGTGGGACTCATTGGTGCTCGTCAGCCCGGACGGCGCGCGTAGACCCGGCCGTCACGGGCGTAGTCTTATGTCTGCCGGCGGGCAGATGAAGCCTTCAGACGAGATCCGACGAACACTGCTCAAGAAGGCGCGCGAATACGTGCCGCTGGTTTTGGGCACCAAATACTGCGAGGTGGTCGTTATGTGCTTGGACTGTCTTGACGGCGGGATCGGTCCCACAGAAGATCTCTTGGATGGTGACGGTGTTTTGCTGGGCGTGGTATTCATCCAGCGCGTGTTAACGGTTCTCGAGGAGATATCTGTTTGACATGACGTCCGGCCGATTTCGACGAACTGTGACTTACGCGTATATGTATCTAGTATTGTGACGAGTGCTGTGGGACTTGCAGTGGACAAAAGTGCTTCCAATCAAATGGTCAACCTGCGGGCATTTTCGTTCCTGGCGCTTTTAGACATATTCCTCCCGAGCAAAGAGCTTACGAGAAAGGCCGCGGCCAAATACCGCCAGCAGGATGCGAGCGTCAGCGAAGCGGGAGCTGTAAAAACACTCAGCTGACCGCCCTGCTGGATACAAGGCTGCCGACCAGTGCGCCATGAAAAGGACGATAGTCCACCCAGCCGTTGCAGTTGTATCCCAATAAAGCAAAGGAGGCCGGAAAGCGATACGATAAAGCAAGGGAGCACTATGTCTACTCTACAACACCGGAATCCCGTACAGACAGGAATATCGTCTATAAATCTGTAAGCTGGCTGCCCGACACCTCCTCCTTCTCCTTCTCGTCGACAAGCGGCGCGTGCTCGTCCGCCCAGCGCACCTTCGCGTCCTTGTTCTTCCGTCTCCGCGCCGAGCCGCCCTCCTTAGCATGCCCGTTCGCGGCCTGCTCCTCCTCTTCCTTCGCCCACAGTTTGAGCGCCTGCTCGAGCGACTCCCACACTTTGACGCCGGCCTCTTCGGAGTGGAAGTCTGCTGCGGGCGGGAAGGGTACGACGGCGCAATCCGCGTAGAGCGCGCCCGGCACGAGGACTTCGGTTTCCTCGCGCTCCCCCTCGGCTTTAGCTGCGGAGCGCGGGACGAAGAGGACGTGCAGCACGGACTGGACTGCGTTGGCCGGCGTCTTGGTGAAGATGTGCAGGAGAGGTTGTAAGACGAGATACCTGCAGATGTATTAGCACGGTGCGACAGGTGTCAGCCGCTGCGGCCACACGATTCAGTGGCGCTGGGCGGCAAGGAATCGCTGCTCATAGTAGCCGCACTACAATTGCAGGGATACGATGCAGTACTCACAGTAAAAATCCCGAGTTTTTGAACGCGTGCGGGCCGGAGTGAGTGGCGCGAAGAAACGGCGCGACAGTATCGGTGCGGCTGATGCCCGGCGACACGCTCACCGCCGCAATATTAGAGGATTTTCCCTTCTCCTGCTGCGGTTGCGGAGGTGGCGCGTCGGCGACAGAGTCCGGTACGGGCACCGGCGGCGCTGCGGGAAGCGCGTCGAGCACGCGTTGGAGATGGTGGCCAAGAATGACCATGCGCCGCGACCTGTGGCCTTCGCTGGTGCTCGGCGCAGCGTAAAACGGATTTACGACGTAGACGAGCCGTATGTCGCGCTCCGCCGGGGCGACGAGTAGACCAGGTAACAGCAGGGTAGTCAGCAGGAAGCTCGCGCGCTCGCCGTTCGTGCCGCCGTAAGCGTATTCGTGCGCGAAGACGATGGCATCGAGCCGCGCCGGGCTTTGTTTGTCGTCCAGCCTGGCCAGCATTTGGCGCGCGAATTCGACGATGCTCGTTCGGGAGCTGAGGTCGCATTCTTCGGCGAATATTTCGTCGTTGGCCGTCTTCTGGCGAATGAGAGACACCAGCGCTGCCGCTGGGCCGGGCGTCGAAGTCAAAGCAATAACTCTGGCGCCGCGCTCAGCCAGAGCCTCGAGTAACGTGAGGCCAAGTGGAGTAAAGCCGCCAGTTACGAGCACCGTACGGTCGTGCAGGTCGCGGTCGCGTGTCGTTCGCCGACCCTGGGCAAAGGCGCGCAGAACGAGCACAGCGACGAAGGCCAGCGCCAGTGGAAAGTAGTATTCCGAAGGCACATTTGAGGCTAGTAACGAGGATGTCGCATGAATAGGCATTCCAGCGTTACCTGAGTGAGATTCAGAACAAACTGAACTCGTCGGGAACACCCGCACCTCTGCCTCCTCAGCGCCTCAGCGGCCCGCCCCACATCAGCCAACGTAAACTTGGAACTGTAACCGTTCTAGTCGTACCACTCGGAGTCTTTGTATCTCGTCATGATCTGGTTTACTCAGGCAGCTCAACTTCAACGATGATTCCTGGATCAATTTTTGAAATGGAAACTCTGCTTTTCTCGGCGCCGGTAACCTGGACAATTCATCTAGGTATCTGGCCTTACCGTGGATTTCGCAAATCAGCAGCTACAGCGCTTCTCCGACTTCTTGCTGGCAGGCGACCCTTTCTAGCCAACCGATTCCGGCTCATACATCAAATCTCTGGCTCCACCACCTCTGAATATCCCCCCGTCATATGTGGGACCTGTGGTTTTGAAAGGGCATGATGGGGCATATTGCCCTTACATTGGCTTTGGGCCCGGTTACACAACTCAAGCCGGTGATGATTTTCGGGAACTTTGACACTTTGCTCCTTCGATAGAGGCTCCCTGCACCATTGTTATACCACGCCGCTACGCAGAAGAACAGCTATGTTTTGAGCTGCAATCCACTCATCCATAGTTCGACAGTTGTGATCATGATGCACTCGAGGATGTCGACTTCGAGGATTACCTTTCACCTTCATGCGCACGGCATCTATCTCTATAGCCTGCGCTCCTCTGGGCCTGACGCGTTGACGATTTGGATAGCTGCCGGCGAGTGACTCTATTTGTCCAGAAGGGCCTGTGTCCCTGCCAAAGCAACATGCGGCCTGCGCGCGGGGGTTAGCTGGTACTCTGCCTTCTTCTTACCGGTCTCGCTCAGTTGCCAAACCTATCACTTTCTCCTGCACTTCCTACATTCATGGACTACTACGATCTCGACAGTCTGAAAGCGCAGCCCCGGGTCGCGACATCGTCGGAAAGCTTGCTCGACTATGAAACCAGGACATCAAGGACGCAGCCACAGACTCGGCGGAGGGAAGGCTGGCCGCTCCTTTGGGTTCTCGGCGCCCATCTTTTGTTGTGCATCGTCGAAACCGCGTTGGATTGTGTATTCTGGCGCGCTAGCTTTGGGGACAGCGGCCTAGCATGGGGTTCCCGCGTTGCGTTGTTTCACGCTGCAAATTGGCCAGTGGTGAATGGCAACGGCACTACGTGGGTGTTGCATTAATCTCTTCCTTCCTTCCTTCCCGCAGCGATGAACGCAGGCTCAATTTCAACTTCGTAGAATTGATACGAAGGCGCGACCGACGTTGCAGCTGGAAGACCTCTTCATGCGTGGCGCTACCAGCGGATATAGCGCGTTCCCACACGCGCACGCCGACGTGAGGAACGCACAGCCTGGTACGGTGTTCATTATCGACGAAACGCGGCCGACGTCTGCCCTCGGCACTGTGTACAAGGTCAATGGGAAGGCGCTCTCCATCTCCGCGCCGGCTCTGTTCGCCTATCTCAGAGAAATGCGTACGTCTTCGTTCATTATTCGCCAATCGCAGTCAATTCAACGCTTGCAGTAACGCAGACCAAGTCTGACGTTGTTAGGAAGGAGCTCCTGTCTTCCATCGCGCAGTGTATGTTCAGTCCATCTTGATATGCGTGCATATCATGAGGCTGACGCAACCCAAGTGTCCGGCATCACCTTCGCACTCTTCGAGCACGGCTGGCTGTTCGGAGGCCTGCTTCAAGCTGCAGTGGGCGTCTGCATCCGTCGGAAGTACGACGTCTTGGACAGCAGCACGGGGTGGGCCAAGTGGGGCTAGATATTGCTGGAGCTCACGATTCGCTTCGCGGTCGTCCCTGCGATCGTGTTCATCCCGGGGTGCCCATGGTGGATCGTGCCCATTGTCGTATCCGTGCTCCAGGCCGCCATCACATTCGCCTGGCCAATCGCGCGTAGGGGAGTCGGCGCAGTGCGACAAAGCGGACTCCGAGTCGGAAGGCGCGGAATGAGGTCGACATCGTTCCCGCATTGAGATTGACCGACGATGATGTTGAACGCTCTCAGAGTCTCATTGTCAGAGCGTTCCAGGTTACGTACCTAATGGGTGTGACCTGAAATCGTGAATATTCTGGTAGGATATGTCAAATCCCCGGAGAGAGGGGTGCTCAAGTGGTAGAGCCGATGCGCGTGCGCTTCTAGGAAAGCGGACACCATATATGATATCCCGTTCTTCGGCTGTGCCTCGGATACAGCCCGTTTCCACGAATCGGTGTTTCACTTGGGTATTCCAGAATCGCATCCGGATGCTCTTAGTTGCACGAGACACGTCAAGACGGCTGCTCGTCGTCACCATCGTAGGAAGCAGTTCGGTTGCTGATGGTTCCATCACAGGCGCGCACGAGCGTGGCAGCGGTGAGTTCATTCGTTCGGAACAGATACAGGACTATCAAGAGCGGTTAGCAGGCATTTGTGAGCGTCGATGCTATGATCCAAGGGAAAGCAAACGCGTCCATCTGGTCCTGCAGCGTCCGTCTCGAGGATAGATAGACACGACGGTCGTTGCGCGGAGACATCGCGCTGAGCGAAAATTGCTCGTACAGGCAGTTCGACGTTATGGCGCGAGGTCAAATTCAATGGGAGTCGAAGGGAGTCGAAGTCACACGCGGAGCTTCCTGCGCAATCTGGGTGCCGACAGTTCCGGACAAATCCTGCGATCACGTGCCTTGGCAGTCGGAATCCCGATTGCCAAAAAGATTATTCTGCTTTCCCAGACGAACAGGGAGAGGATACCAGTTGCCACACTAGTCTCATTAAATAAAGCGACGGAGCGTCGTGTCCAAGTCGGCAATCTTATAGCTGTTGAGCATGAATTCCTCTTACAATTCTCGAAGCTAAGTCGACCGAAATCGCGGTAAAAACCGTATGCACACAGCGTATGTATACAGCGCAACATTATAGGGTGCAGTAGCAAGATGCCCCTTCTGATACACCTTGCTGTTCTGTAATGTTATATATTCATACCGAAAGCGTGAGTTGGACGAAGTCGCCACGTGTTCATCCGCTGATATCTTCGCCTCTCTAGTGAGTAGCGCTGTTTCTGTTCTACATCAGAAAGTTATAGAATACCGCACGCAGCCAGTAATTGAGAATGCTCGGACGGACCCGGAGTCCACACGTCGTCGGACATCCGCTCAGACAGTGTGTCTGATCGAGGCAGGATCCCCGTTTATCATGGAGGTCTTACGCCCATCTAGGTCGAAACGTGTATGATTCTGAGGATTACAATATGCTTTGTCATGTAGGGCGCCAGTTGGATTCAATCAGCATTGTCTGAATCATCGTACGGACGTGCGGCTCTATCAGTGTGTAAGCTGAGCGCTGAGCGCTGAGTACTGAGGCGCTTGGTGATTAGCACTTCATGATGGAATGCTCAGTTAGAGGCAGCTAGTCCCGGTATTTAAGGGGGTCTGAGTCTTTTCAACCGAGCCTCTCACTCACATCAGTACCTCTGGTATTCTTCCACACGTCGTCAGCCATAGATTATGCCTTTACTTCGGCTCATCAGCAACGTCAAGGTACTTCCTACTCCTTGGTGTCGTCAGCATCCTGATCAGTCAAACATAGCCCGCCGACGTTCAGGCATTCATAAAGGAGTTCTCCAACGTGCGTAATTAATTGAAAACCGTTTATGGCACTGGATTATTTCATCAGCTTGCTGCCGTGACCCTCGAGAAGCCTGAGAAGTTCATCGCGATCGACTACCAGTACAACGAGACGTTCTCGTTTTCCGGGACTTTTGAACCAGCGTACGCGCTCGAGATTGTACGTTACGACAAGCCCTCCATTATCTTTACATACTAACGGCTCATGACAGGGATCTATCCTTAATGTTAACCCCGAGACGAACGACAAGTTCAGCGGGATCTTCTCCGCGTTTCTCAAGGAGAGGCTTGGCCTGCCCAACGATCGCGGCTTCATGTGAGCATATTGCTTCTAGGGAGACCGATTCTCACGCAAAGCGTCCAAGCATTTTCACGGACGCCGGTCCCACAGGCATTGGGTACGTGGATGTGCGGCGAGGTCGTATTACCCAATTCTGATTTACTCTCAGCTACGGAGGTACAACAATGGCTAAGATATTGGAGAAGAGGAAAGCGAATCCGTGAACGTCCTGTGTAGAGGCTACCATTTGAACGAAAGGAACACACATCTCCCCCCCGGCTATTAACTTGTGTTCCAAGAATTTTGAGGGTTCTACTGAAAGAAAGGCATGGCATGGGCTTGGCACATGAACCTCAAACTTCTGGCGCGTGTATGCAGTCATTCGTTCTCTTATCGTACAACGAGTTCGGACGATCAAGCTGGGGCTGTCTGACTGGACGGCGAAGTGCGACGCACGGCATTCAGCTCTTGTTCCTCAGTCTCCATCAGGAAAACGCGCCGGTGCTGTTGTGGAGAGCCAGGCATCTGTTTCGAGGACCATCGTCGAAAGCGAGTGTTGTACCATTCTACATCACACATGAGGAGCACATTTGCGTGAGGCGTGAAGCTCTGATGTAGAACATAGATACGCAGTCTTCGTAGCAGTGCAACAAGACCAACACGTGCCTGGCACGCCGCGTTGACAGGAAGTCGGACTAGCGCAAGTCATCGGGTCGCAAGGGGATAATCGCAGGAATGACGAAAATTCATGCAGCCACGAGAGCAATTCCGGCGGAGCTGGGCGAGGGCGAGCAGGCCTAGCACCCATCAGAGCTGCTCCGGTACTAATGCATCTGGAGGGGGTAACGGTTGCACTTACAAGTCATTTCAAGCGGAGCTTGCACGTGTCCTCCTCCTCCTCATCCCGACCAAGGCACAGTGTGCTACCTATCGACTAGCCAACTGGACGCATCGGTGCCTGTTATTGGCGATCCGTCACCACTTTTCTAGGCAGTATCTCTGCATAACCTGGTGCTGTCCACACACAAATCTACGGGAAGGACTTTGCCGCAACGCAAACTGTCGCGAGATTGTCTGGCGCGTACAACTGGCGTTATGCACTTTGTCCTTTGCTGTCGGTTGGCCTGGTCACCGTGCGGCCCTGACCTGATTTGACAACCGGACGAGCATTTGTCAAACCCATAGCAGCTGTCTGCCCGGTCATTGGGCCGCCCGGTTAGCTCTTAGCTTGGACCATGACTCGAGTCCATGCTGCTCTCGCCGCGATTTTACTTATTGCCGACGCAAGAGGGCAACGTGTCGAAAGTGAGCACGGCCAGGCGTACGGTGTTCTGCTTGCGACTCAGATTTTGAACCAGCCTGCGCAGGCGACTGCTTAGACGGCATAACAATCTTCGCACCACATGATGGAACTATCGTCTGCGTATGCTGCCTTTCTCAAGTCCAGGTTGCGCGCTGTGATTACCTGCACTATAACTGTCGTCCTCATGGAGCCAGCACTGGCAATGATTATTTTCGCATCGTTCGGGCTCCTGATGTATGTCATAACCTTGCACTTGCTAGATGCATTGACATTTAGAGAAGCAGTGGCCATTCTGCTTAGAGCCAGCCTCTATCCTACCACCTTGTACTTTCCAACGGTGTGTTCTCAATTCATTCTCTGGGCAAACGTTCCCCACTCTCATTGAATGGCTGTCATTTTCTTCCTGTATCACACGATCCTTTGCGCTTACTGACGCAGACAATTGCTTAGTCCAGCACCAGCGTTTGACTTCTCAACATCGTCAGAGGGACGGACTCCCAGCGACCCCGGCGGGGACGGCGGCGGTCGTGGCAACATCAACCCTGCGGACGGCGAGGCTGCCCATGCGACACGCGACAAGCTTATTGGCGCGGCGGCTGGAGGCGCCCTCGGCGGGGCCATTCTGCTCGCTGCTCTGGCAACACTGTGCATACGCCGCTGTCGCCGCAAACAGTCCCAGGAACAGCGCGCCGGTGACCCTGACACGGCTGACGAGGACAACGACAACCAGACCATCCCGAGTTTCGGCTTCCGAGGGAACGGCGAAGACTACGACCCTTTCTCGGCTCCGCAGCCGTCGCCGTTTCCGAGGCCGCGGGGCGCGTCAAACCCGTACCTCCCAGAGGCAGCCGAGACGGAGAGTCGAGACGGCGACGACACTGTATATCCGGCGTACTCGGTGTCGCCGACGTTGCGCACGACTTCCAACACACCTCTCGGATTGCAGAAGTGGTCGGACCTGCCCAAGCTGCCCAAGTTTGACTTTGAGGACCCGTGAACGTGACGGCGTCGAACTCTCAGACTCTCGCGAGCAATTGTGGAACCATAGACCAACTTTGGCATGCGCTGGACTTTATTTACGGATCCTGGTCGCCGGATCCTTTTTTGGACTACATCCTCGTACTCCTCCGTCTGTCCTTACCGAGTTATCCCCAACGTTCCTTCTTCTCGCGTAGTCTAAAGTACATATAGTTTTCCTTTATCTGTCGGGAATAGTCGTCGGTTTTGCTGTAACTCACATCATCCTGGCGATTCAGCCATAATTTTCGACAAGGCCAGCACCGTCCCTGAGTTTGTGTCAATTAATCGAGAATGCTTAGATTCAATTCTCTGCTGCAATAAGGCATCGTGGAGGGCCGGCTTCGCCAGCAGGCACCTTGCTTGCTTTACAAGGAGCAGATGCAGTTTATCATAATGAGTCAAACGTGGGGTTGACCGAGGTCAACGCAGGTGTGAAATGTAAACCATACAGCGAATTTGAACTCAACCGGAAAACAAACAACGCAGCAGAAAATCGCATTTACTCAGTTAGAGACTAACGCTTCAAGTCTTCTTCTTAGAAAAATAATCATCTACTTATTCCACGTTGTCGACAATGTTTGCAGAGCAGAATGGCCTTTCGATGACTAAGCCGGCAAGCGGACCGGGTGGCAAAATCTCGGATCAAAGTTGCAGGTCTCCCAGCGGACAATTATGAGGAAGGAGGGACCTAGCAAGCAAGGTGATTGGAATTTTTTTCACACTTCACGCGGGGGCAACACCGCAGCCCATTCCTTCTGCTCCTGCGAAGCTGCGCCGCCAGCGTATCGCACCTGATCCTGAACACAGAAAAGCGTGAGAGCTAAGAAAGGTAAACATAGGCTTCATACCTCAGGCCTGTTCTCGATCAAGGTCAATTCGATAGTGTCGGCATCGAGGAACGGTGCGAAGACTTTCGTCAGTGCTGCGAGGAGCCTTGCGCGCGTGTCCGCATCGCGCCCCGCTTTCACAAGGCCAATAACCCGCACGAAGGGCGCAAGCTTGCCATCTGAGAACGAGTCCTCCGGCGCAACAGGAATGAATACGATCTTGACTGCAGATGTCGCTGCGCCAGTCACAGCCGAATGTTCTGAGCCAATTGATCAGCTTGAGTACTAAATAATTGCACTGGCCGCTGCCTACGAGCAGTGATTCCACCTACGATCTCCTGCTTGTTCGCAGCTGTGAAAAGCGAGGCTGGGTAGTAGATGCGATAGAACGGCATGGTTCGAGCTGGCTCAGTGGCTGGAGGCAAGCTGTTATCGGCCCGACGGCCCGATGGCGTTCCTGCGTTCGAAGCAGGGGGGCCGCATGATAAGGATAGTCAATATCGGGTGGGGGTGGGTTTGGTTCGAAGTTTAAAAAGTTAAGAATACTGATTAACTGACTGAATGAATATAATGCTAAGATTGAGCTCGGAAGTCGTCTCCAGGACAGATTAGGAATAATCTATTATGCTCGCCAGCGTCCTGTAGCTCAGCTGGATTGTGGCACCGGGCGCTTAGTTCCGCGGCTCCTAATAGGCTAATTTCGCTCTCAGCTGAAGCCCTTTGGACACAGACAATCACTTGCGATGTCTAGCCGCCCTCGTCCCACCAAGTACTCCATTATTAAAGAAGGCTGGGGAAGCCGACCGAGGTTTCAGTACTCCTACGGGCTCAGAATGGGTGTGTCACCGCCGTTTGAGGTAGTGCAGCTGCAAAGGAGCTAATGCCAAGGGGGTGGCAGAAAAAAAATTCTTGCACCGTCCCGAATAACTCCATAATGCATGTTCAGCGACCCCCTCCCCCCTGTCACGTGACCTGACAGGTGACAGTTCCCATTTTGGGAGACCGTATTGATTCCGAGGCTCAACTGGGCAGACAGTAATTCCAAGTGAACCAGTGCTATCACATCACCAAATATATGCATAAAGGTACTGAGATTGTTCTTGTGTCTCATCTGAGCAGGGTCAATGTGACTGCTTGCTGAGATGTGATCAAAACCAGTCCTACTGTGAGTTTATTGCCCCTTCAAGTTGCTACCTATCAACACTCTGCCTGAGATTGCCAAATTTGCCGTATACTTAGACTAACTGTTCTCATGCACGCTGCAGGGCTCACTAACGGTCAGGAGCACAGCAGCGGTCTAGTCTGATGCCGACGTCGGGAGCAATGGGCTCAAAACGGGCTGTTGACTGCGATTCCTTCAGCCCGTATGATTTTCCTACTTGAGAGACCGATGGTGAGTAATATCGCCTGCTGGAAGGCTAACTAATCCTCCACGACCTAGAAAAAAATTAATTCCATATGATTAAAAAATTCCATAGCAGCCTCTTCGGGGGACCGTCCCCCTCCCCGTTGCTTCCGGGCGCTTAAAAAGTGCGTACCCCTTGGCTAATGCTGAAGTCCCGTTATTATCGCAGAGCCTGATGACCTTGCTGAGGGTGACCGTATCCTCGACCAGCTCCTCAAGTATGCAATTGAGGAGTGGGAGGACGAACAAAGAGGCGAAAGAGCAACGGGCAGGGGTTAGCTGGCCGGTACAGTAACTTGCATGTTGTGAATTCTTATGAATGGATCTTGTTTCCGCCCTCATTTGATCGTGAATCTTAGAGGGCCATTCGTACCTAAGTAGCGACTGCGCTGGTGCTTGCAGGGCCGGCGCTACGGCAATACCGGCTCGTGCGCCGAGCCCCTATTCCTTTGCGCCGGAAGGCGTCACCATGTAAACTCGGTCAACTCACTTGCTCTCTCTCAACCCACATCATGCCTTCTCTCGCACTCACGACTAACGTCAAGGTGTGAGCTCGAGCGTCACGTCAGAACTCGACGCTGATGCTAGAGGACAGCCAGCCGATCTACAGGCATTCGTCAAGGAGTTCTCCAAGGCACCTAATACACCGCGCACTTCGGCGGATACGTACTGATTCCTGGAACTGCCTGACACCCATAGGTCGCAGCTGAAACGCTCGGAAAGCCGGAGAAGTACATCATCATCGACTTCAGGCACAACGAGACGCTCTCGTTCTCGGGCACCTTTGACCCTGCATTCAGGCTTGAAATCGTGCGTCTGAGTCTGTGTCAGCACACGAAACCTCTAATTATGATGTAGTTGTCGCTCAACAACATTAACCCGGAGGCCAACAAGAAGTACAGTGCGGCCTTCTTCGCGTTCTTCAAGGAGAAGCTCGGTGTGCCCGGAGATCGCGGATACATGTGCGCCTTCCTCTCGCCCCCAAACAGACGACTGACATCTCATACGCTAAACAAGCTTATTCACAGACCCTGGTAAGGCGTTCCTGGGGTAAGCATCGATCGCGGTTGCTTTCGAGGGAACATGCTCACGTTTACTGTTCGCAGCCACGACGGGACGACATTCGCGACACTCTTCGGGAAGTAGACGAATTCGATGTGCCTCCCATAACATGACCTTTGTACGTGTATGAACCACATCTGACCAGGCAAGAAGCAATGTCACTCGACAAGTCAAGTCACTGACATCAGCGGTACCCTGAACTTCATTCTGAGAACGTGAGTTCAACATCACACATTGTAGGGATGGATCTCGGGTCCCTGGAGCGCATATCCTGCTATAGCTACTGCGTACCGTCGCGCACGACAGCGCAAGGTTCGAAAAATTATCCGCAGTTTTGTACGTACTGAAGCGCTGACCAATTGGTGGCGCCGGGGATAACGGAACAATACCAAGACCCTGAGTGCGATGCAGATCATTGTTAATCTTCGGCTGTCTTGGCCAGCTCCAAAACAGACCTGTCCTCTTTTCCGGTCATTTTGCTTTCTTCTCTTCGCCCTCGACATGGTCCTGCACCATGCTCGAACTTTACATGCCTTCTTCGCTACACTCGCCCTGCCTGGCGCCGTGTTGGGGCTCAGAAATATCTCGGTACGCCACGATCACCGTTGCGCTAGTCGTGCGTCAATCCTTGGCCACAGATCGATAACAACAATGGGCGCATGACCTATTCTCCTAGTGACATTCTCTCTGAACGCGAATGCAAGGGCCATCCAGAAAATACAGACTGTCTGGGACGGTGGTCAGTAAGCTGCGCCGTTCCCGGACCATGGTCCTGAGTTGACACCGTGCGCTATGGCATTGACATTGGCAGGTGGACAGAATCTGGGACTCATGAAACGTTTGGCCCCAATACTAGCTGCTCGTTCCTATTTCAAGGTGCGGCAAGTCAAAAAAGTTGAATTTGCGGTCCTGACGCAATACAGGGAGCTCCTTGTACCTCTTTGGTGTCACGCTGGACGCTGGCGCTCGTGCTTTCGCCCGGATAGACGATAATCCCGCCACCGTAGTCGACTTCGCATCCCCGACACGAGGGCCACATCACGGCCGACTGCTCTACCACATGAGTGACCTGGACCCGACGACGAGCCACACTTTCACTCTAGAATACGATAGTCGCACATTCCGAAATGGTGTTCAAACTCGACGATGGATGGGCATCGATTACCTTGTCTACACCGCGAGGGACGACAGCCCAGACACGGGCGATGATGTGTACGTTGAGCTTCTGAATTCCGAATGTGTGCAGGAGCTCACGGACCTGCAGCTCTATTGCATCTGCACCCGCCGCCGAATCAACGGATAATGCAGGCGCGTCCACAGCAGGCGCTGCTGCGACCGATGAGCCAACAGATTCGAATATCTCCGAGCCGTCGTGAGTTTCAGGGCCTGATACCGGCGCAAGCTCACACCATGCTAATGCAAATATTGCAGTCATTCGGGAGCGAGCCTCAACTCGGCGACACTGGCAGGCATCGCCGCGGGCGTGACGTGCGGCGTTGTCTTGCTGCTCGCGGTGCCGCTCGGCTGCTGGCTGATGCGGCGCCACAAGTCCCGCGCCGCGCCCGTGCAGAATATCGCGCTCAAGCACGCGTCCGGTTCTGCGGAGACGCTCGCGCAGTACGCCTTTGCGCACCCCAGTCGCGCCAGCAGGTCGTCCGCGGATTACGCCGCAGTGGCCAACTACAGCGGGCCCGGGACCCCTAATCCGAATCAGCTGGCGTTTGCGCGCCCCGGCGAGCCGCAATACTTCCATCCCGACCAACGCCGGTACTCCGCTGCTTTCGTATCATCTGTGAGCTCGCCAGGCATCCCTGTCGACGAGCGACTGGAGCAGCCTGATGCGCTACTGGAGTTCGGCGAGCCGCTCCCACGCAGAAATTCCAGGCCGCTGAGGTTCCTGGTGCATAATCCCGACGCCAGCAGCCATGGAACAGCGTCGCATGTCGGCTCTGATCTCCGGCACTAGCATTGCGCCGTGCGGTTGGCATGCTCGGCGTCCTGTGGACTGGTTCTAGTTGTGATATGATGTGACGCTCTCGTTGCATTTGCTGACAGTTGCTGTCGCGCAAGAACTGATTATTCCAGTTGTTATCCTTATAATTCTCATGTATAATATGCATAATATAAACTCGGTACACCACATCTCAATATGCCACTCTCTAGTTATTGCAGGCTTGTGACGGCCGTGCTGCGGATGTTACTTCTCCGTGTCCATGCTGCGGCACGTTGGAGATGGTCGTCCCACCGTTCGTTCATGACGCGTGACGCTGAAGCCCAACCAAACGATCACCGTCTAGGGAGCACTGCGATCATGTCCCAAGCGTACATATTATGGAAAAACACGGCGAACGTCGCCCGCCCTTCACTTCAGGCTTCCCGCCTGTCGGGTTTCTTCTCCCCGCCGTCTCTCATGACGCCGTGGCGCGGCTGGATGTCGCTTCTTTTCTCAACGCACGCTGCCTGGGGCCTCATTCCCATTGAGGACTCGAATCCGAGGGTCACTTACACTCCTGCTACGCAGTTCGCGGGTCAAAATGCTTCATCGTGTCGTGAATTTTTGTACGTCGCACATGCTCGCATTCATGTGTTCCAAATTCCTATTAGTGTCACTCCCTACAAGGTGGACAGAGAGAAAGAAGACCTGGCACGGCGAGCAATATCTTTCATTCCACTACCGGTGGCGCTACTGTGTCTCTGCCCTTCGTAATCGACGGTGAGCCAGCTCCGTCAGGATTACCTCACAGGATGAGCATGTAATAACCTAGCGCCGTCTTATTGATCCCGCAGCCGAGCACACCGTCACACTGGACTATGCCAGCGACCTCGGTAACGGGAGGGTGGAGATTGACTACTTCGAGGTCGAAGATCTGAGCTCAGCAGCGTACGTGTATTTATCCGTTCTGGAGAGCTCCTTTCGTTATCAAACGATAGAATCTCCACGAGGGAGCCGGAACCGGAGGCAGCAAGCGCAGCGTCCGACATGTTCCCTTCGCTCCTGAACTCAATTTCACTCGCGATGGGTGCCATAGCACTCCTCTTTGCGCTGCTGCTCACGTCCTACTGCTGGTACACCCGACGGCGGAGGAATCGCATGGCCTTGACTCGGACCACCCACTGTCCTTCAATGAGCATCGACGTCCCTCTGAGACAGCTGCGTCTCGACGACCATCCGACGCCGTGCAGGCTCTTCGCTCCGCCAGCCGCGTCTTCGTACCGTCCTAGCTCTCCGGGGATGCCAGTGGACGAGCGCGGTGCAAACTGCGGCTTCCCCACGCTCTCGCAGATTGCGGGCGACATTCCCGACATTCCAGGCTCGGCGGCATGGTTCCCCTGAACGGGTCGCACGCTTCTCAACGTCGCGCACTTACCAGTGCACAACCCGGACCTTATTTTGTCTGAGGGCGGGTCTCAGCGTCGGTGGCGTGGCAGGGATTGCGGCTGATATTAGAGGTGTGATTATTCATATTTCGGGTGTACAATGCAGTTTTTTATACGCTTTATACTACTTTTATAGCCGAAATTTATATTCCAACCCTGGCATGCCCTTTTATAATAGCCGTCCCAAGCCGGACGACCGGCGAATTTGCACCGCAGTCGGCGTCAGATCATTTTCGGACATCCGCCGACTGCACTGCTGCCCGGCCGGCCTGCTTCACCTTCTTTCTCCGCCCTCGCGCTGTCTGTGGCAGCGGCTGCGACGCTTGTCAACTTCCCATTTCCGAAATCTTTCTTGAGGAATTCTTGCGTGCCTTGTTCTTCCCGGAAATGCGTCCTGTGGCCGTCGCATCATCGTTGGGGCTGCTGCTGGCGCCGACGCTGTCGATAGCGACGACCATCACGGTCGGACACGACTCTGGGTATATTAAGTACTCGCCAGAGCCTTTGGCCCCAGGTTCGTGTACTACGGTCCCATTGGAGGCGCAATGTCGCAATGCCTGGTACGCTCCCTGAGGTTTAGTATTATCCGCATGCTCACACAGCTGAAGGTGGGTGCAGACGTTACCAAACGGCCGTCAGGTGCACCAAACGTACGGAGAGAATGCCTCATTGCAGTTCAGATTCACAGGCACGCGTGCTTTACTGTGGTAGCTGTCCGTTTGCTCATCTTCGATTTATCTCAGGCCATTCAGTCATGTTCATTGGATATACTTCGCCCTCTGGTGGGCTGGCAGACATAAGCGTCGACGGAAACCAAACAAAGCGCCTAAACTTCAGAACGAGCGATGCTACGATTAACTACGACGTTGGGATGTGGACTAGCCGGGGACTCAGCCAGGGGTCCCACACCGTTAAGCTGCAGTACGTACGGGACACAAGCATCGATTCGAACACCAACTGGGTCATTGGTGTCCAAGGCTTTATGATAGACAAGTGAGTTCGGGCTCAGTATACTCACAACCCTTCATGAAGTCCTTTTCAATGCATTTTATGGCACAACGGTGATAACAGGTCTTGAACAACTTTGTTCAAATCTCTGTCGTTGTTTCAACTCTTTTCATTTTTCGCATTGCCAAAATTTGCATTTGAAAGGATTTTATCGGCTGTGACTGTTACGTTGAACCGGTGGCTGACCCGCATTGCACAGCGGAGACAACAGCAACGAGAACTACACCGCCAAGGACAACCACGACAAGGTCATCTCGCTGGCGGCAGGGCTCTCTGGCGGCCTGGCCCTGCTGCTTGTCATCATGGCTTGTATATTCTATTGGTACAAACGCCGAGGTAAACCGCAGTACCAACGGTGGGGCAGTCGCCCGTTACACCCAATGTACTCGACTGGCTTTGTCGATCAAGGCTATCCCAACGCGGGCGGGCCTATGCATCCGGCGTACATGCAGCAGTACCCCGCCTACAACCCTGGCTCGCATGTTGCGGATCCGTTCGCGACGCCGCCGCGCGCGGGCAGCAACGTGACAACTGCGTCACAGCCGCGCCACTACCAGCACCATCAATACTCCTCCTCTTCCTCGGCGCTGATGCTGCACGGCAACAGCTCGCACTCGCACATCTCGTCGAATGCGCAGCCGCAGTACCCGCCGCAGGCGCGAGCAACCCCCACCCCCGGATCTTCAGCGTCGCGGCCGCGGCTTGACCCACCTTTGCCTGCGCACGACGACGGCCGCGCGCTCGAGCCGCCCACGCGGCCGTGGCCGGGGTCGCCGAGCACGGAGACGACGCACAGCTACGAGAGCTGGACGTCCTCCGACTTTGGGCCCGTCCCGTCGCCCTTCGTCCCCAGTGGGCCGCCGCTCCCCGCGTCCGCGTCCGACGAGAAAGGCCGGCGACGGCAGCGCCGGCAGCCCTCGACACGTTCTGCCGGCCCGCCGCCGTACGAGTCGTTGCGGTAACTGTTTGCATGATCTGTCATCTTGGACCTTGTTACCGTTGCTCTTACTGGGAAAAGAGGCTCTTGCGCTTTATTCTCTCGACCACTCACGCCCACATTTTCTCAGGCTCTGCGGTGCATCTATCTCAGCTGTTTATTATTCACTCGGCACGCCCCTTTGTACTTTTACTCTAGTAGCTTACCACATAGGATAGGATAGGATAGGATATAGATGACCATTCTCGCGCTCTGCAACTCCTGACCGCGTTTCGCGTCTGGGGATGATCGAAGCGATGATCATAACAACGACCCCTGGGCGCCGATCCTCGTCTGCCTGGTGAAGATGTAGGTGCACACAGCATCGCGTCGACTTGTTCGCCAATGTTGGTGCCTTACATTTGCTCTTATCTGCTTCAAACGCGTACACAGCTCGCCTTACAGTACATGTCAGATTGATTATCAGTGGATGGTTCACTTTGCATCCCCGAAGATCTTGGCCATCGTCGTTCCGTCGTGTCTGCGAACAGCGAGCGTGAGCACGTACCCTTGGAAGCGCCCGAGGTGAGAGCTTACCCCAAGAACGCCCTGCCAGGGTCAGAAAACGAGCTTATTGACGTGTGAGGTGACACTCTGTTGTCTGTTTGGGCAGCGCGAGGGGGCGCACATGTATCCGCGGTCACCGGGTACACCGAGCTTCTCCTTGAGGAACGCGAAGAAGGCCGCGCTGTACTTCTCGTTGGCAGTTGGGTTGATGTTGTTGATCGATATCTGCATAAATTGAATGATCAGAGTTTATAATGCTGACAGAGACCCGCACGCACGATTTCAAGCCGGAATGCGGGGGCGAAGGTGCCCGCAAACGAGAGCGTCTCGTTGTGCTGGAAGTCGACGACGACGTACTTCTCGGGCTTGCCGAGGATTTCAGCTGAGACCTGTGAGTAACAAAGTAAACCAGCGGTCAGCTACATATCCTTATGTCAAGTGCACGGCATAGATGCCTTAGAGAACTCCTTGACGAATGCGTGTAGATCGGCGGGCTGCAGCGAGAGACCATTGATATGAGCCCTTCAACCAGCCTCTGCGCTGTGTTCTACCTTTACGTTACTTGTGAGGGCGAGCGTCGGCATGTCGTGGAGTGAGAGAGAGCAAAAGCTGATGCATTGATGTCGGTGTCTCGGTTCACGAGCCGTTGCGCCGGCGCTATATAGGGTGACATTTGTTCTTGTCTGCTCTGGCTCATACATGTACAAAGACCGTGATACAGCACAGTTCCGTTTGTTCGTCCACTATTTACTTCCCAAAGATTGTGGCGAACGTCGTTCCCTCGTGGCTTCGGAGAGCGAAGGTGAGCATGAACCCCCGCCAGAGCAGTTGAGGTAGATGCTTACCCCAGGAACGCATTACCAGGGTCAGAAAACAAGCTGATGAAGTATGTGAGACGACATTGGTTTAGCTAGACCGCTAGTGAAGGCTCACATGTATCCGCGGTCTCCAGGCAGACCGAGCTTCTCTTTGAGGAACGCAAAGAAGGCTGCGCTGTACTTCTCATTTGCAGTTGGGTTGATGTTTCCTAGAGACACCTATATAATATCATTACTGTAAGAGATGTGCTGGCTAGTATGCAAACGTACAATTTCAAGCCGGAATGCAGGGTCGAATGTCCCCGCGAACGACAGAGTCTCGTTGTGCCGGAAGTCAATGGATATATACTTCTCAGGCTTTCCGAGGGTGTCAGCTGAGATCTGGCCAGCGATCAGCGCTGGTATGCTTCTACATGCTATGAAGTACCTGCCTTGGAGAATTCCTTGACGAATCCCTGCAGATCAACTGGCTATGTTCGGTCATATACTGATCGTATACTGTATAGTCCGCCTGCGATTCACCTTGACGTTACTAGTGAGGACGAGAGTTGGCATTGTGTGCGTGGGGTAAGAGGAAGAGCTGTGGTGCCCATCTTCGGGCGCAAAGAGTCACAGGGGCCGGCTCTCATGCCGGTATTACCGGCCGCGCCAGACCAGGGCGTCCACGCTCTTACTTAGCGTGAGATTAAAATGGCAAGAAAGTAAGATGCATCCAGGTTCACTGCAATCTACTCCCTGACCATTGTGCTCTCAACCCGTTGTTCCTCCTCCCACTCCTCAATGGCGCCCTTGAGCATTTCTTCGAGTATAAGTTCACCCTCTTCCATGTCTTCGGCATCTACAATTACGACAAAATATCAATCGAGCATCGCGAGAGTCAAACCATGGCGACGCACCTGTTTTCAGCCCATGGCAGCGCTGGAACCACGATTTGTTTCCCCAGCCCTGCTTGATAACGGATTCTTTGGTAGGACGCGGACGTGTAGGGCCTGTAGGCATCGCAGATGGCTGGCGAAGAGATTGGGCAGAGAGCGACTGCTGATAGTGAACCATGCCCTGCGCGCATGCGACCAACCGCTTACTTCCGCGGAACGATCTTCGATAATCACGTTGGTACCGAGGAGGCCGAGGCAGGCTATTATATCGCTGGTAAAGTGGGCGCGGAAGCATCTTTTGTCGGGGATAAGACCGTGCAACTCTCGCATGGACAAAGTTGCCTCTTGCCGTGAGCGACCCGCATCTCGCGGTCAACATACAAGAACGAACCCACAATGATACACTCGGAACTAGGCCCCTTTCTTCTCCATCTCAATGAAGTCGTGTACAAGATCTATCGCAAAGGCAGTAAGTGCGAGTCGAAGCACAAACCCAGAGCAAAAGCAAGCGCACCAACAAGCATGCGTTCGTAATCATATTCGTACTTCAACCCGAGCACGTTCTTGCTCTTTGAGTTGTCGCACGTCACATAGGTGCCAGGTTCCATCCCGAACCCAGTTCCGGGCTTCCCTACAGGGACGCGGTCTGCAAATTCGGGGAACCGCTTATGGATGATGTCCACGGCCTCTTGATTACTGCATATGCCATCCATCGCGATGCAGTAGCGCTGGTTACCCGCCGCCTTCGGCGCGGCGAGCGCGAGGACGTGCGCGCGGGCCGTGTCGCGGACGTCAACCCAGACGTGCGCCCATGTATGAGGGACGTCCGCTCCACATTTCCCGGAGAAGATGTCGTAGAGTCCCTGTATCGATGTGCTGAGAGACGTGAGAGATTGGATATTCGCGAGGGGTCCGAATACGATGGCGCTGTAGAGCTTATTTTAGCAAGTCCCATCAGGGCGGGCGTGCGATTACGAGTCGCCACGAACGCGTTAAGAACGATTACGTCAAATGAGGGCTGCTCTTCCTTGACCCATTTCCATAGCTCTTGTTCAGCAAAGGTCTTGCTGCCGAAATACGCCATCACTGCCAGCAAAATATTAGGAAGGAGACGAGGATCAGAAGCAATGTCAACAGACTGGGATGAGCCTTTGCGACTTCCATTGTAACGGGATTCCAGTCTCAGAGGCAGCCATTGAGTGAAGCGTGAGAGACCGCGATAGTAAATCAACTCACCATCCTCCGTAATGACCTTGCCTGCCGGCCCAGGCAATTTCGCGCAGTCAGCTACAGCCGAGAGACTGTATTGGCCTGATAAGAAAACAGCGTTTACGGCATTGTTGAGAGTCCCGCTCACCTCCCCGTGTAAACGATCCGTTTGACTGTTGGCGCGTGCTTCTTCGCGGCCTGCAGGATGGACAGGGTCCCTTGAATGGCCGGTTCGATTATATCTACCCGTATACCATCGTCAGTCAACGCTTCAGCTCAGAACCTGGGTAGAAAAAACCTTTCAAGGGATCTGTCGGATGGAAATGGAAAGGACTTGCGGTGTGGATGATGTAGTCAAAGCCAGGCTCGGCCTTCACAGCCTCGTCGAATGCTCCAGGCTGCGCGACGTCCTTGACGAAGGAGAAGTCGAGTTGAGAAGCATAGTCAGAGTAGAGCTTGAGGATGTCCTGCTTCTTGCTTTCGCTGCGCACGGTCGCGCGAACCCAGTATCTGCGGAGGTGAGCTTGCTTAACGGCTAACTTATGAGGACGTGAGCGACGAACCCGGCCTGGAGGAGCTGTTTGAGAATGTGTGCAGCAATGTAGCCAGAAGCTCCTGTAAGCAACACGCGTTGGCGGGGAGGTTGAGTCTCCGCAGGCATTTCGACTTCAACGAGATGGGCGAGCGTGGATCCCGTAATATCTAACCCGCGCCAATATATATATGCAAGCTGGCATGCGCAGCATGGAACGTTCTTCTATATCGCCGATGGGTCGATGAGTCTAGGACGGTTTGGTCGACGGACCGCCTACATCAGCCTTCGGGAAGCCGATATGATATAGAGTAGTATGCAACGAAGCAAATAATGCCCAGGTACGATGACGGACAACCTGCATTAGACACATGAATTACCGCGATCATAAAGTCCGTGCGCACTGAAGGAAGTCGCAGGCGCAGTCTTGAGCAGAGATACCGGCCGCGACGACAAATTCCATACTGTGTCATGTCAAGTCGGAAGCTGTGCTGAAGGATCTCCATAATCAATCGAGCGCTGGCCAGCAACAAAGATGGAAAGAAGAATCGCGCATGCTGAACGGATCAAAGTTGAACCACGTTGCCTCCCACGAGAGGCAAGAAATGAAGCTTGAGGCTTGCTCGGAGGTAGTGGAAGAGTGTGCTCGGCAGATCTCGCGGAAGATACCTTTGGCGTTTGAGTCCCAATTGAACGGCCCGTCATAACTCGAGAGGCCGAGAAAACCAGAACGTTTTGGGAGGGCGAAATACGCAAATATTCCCCAGCATTAGAGATATCTTGCAGCTATAGAATTAAGGCGCAAGGCCCAAATAAATCTTGCGGCCCTAGAGGTTGTCTAATAACCTCCAGAATCTAGAAGTGGTCGAGGGTTGCACCAGCATTTTTGAACTAGAAACCGCGCCAGAGCAGAGCTCCTCAGCAAAAATGTCAAGTGCGCACCGGTCTGCGTTTTGGCAGCTAAAATAATTCAGCAGAGCCTGCGTCGTGCACGCCCTCAAGCAAGAGGTCCCAACTAGGGTGATGGCGGGAGGCAGGAGGGAAAGAAACGGAAGGCGGAGTTGCGGATGAGCGGTCGCGTATCTCCGACGATATCATCCTTGACCTCAATTCCTTTGAATGGGCCGGCGGAAGAATGTTTCGTACGTGCTACTGGCCGAATTCGACATCGACGTTGGCACTACGCTTTCGCGCCAGTTGCCATGGCCTACAGGCGTCGACCCCCAGTGCGCACTAGCCAGTCGACTCGGTTAGATGCTCATAACGCACTCAGGCTGCTGGCCGAGCTGATGCTGCCCGAGGGCGTGCACGACGTCGAGCAAGACTGGACAGTCTTTATGCTCAATCAAACTGCCGAGAACACCTGCGAAATTATGATCGAGGCGTCGTCCTCTGAGGAAGAGGAAGACGACAGCGACACCGGCTCTGGCACCAAGTCTCAGCCAATATTACACGTTCTCAATCTCGTATTTCGAAAATTTGACTCTACGGCCAAGCGGTAAGCAACTTTTATTCTCCTCAGATGAGGCCTAAATGAAGCAGAAAATGGGTTGTCAAGGCGCTAGCAATATGCACACACCATCCTTATATTCACATATTCAAGGTGCGCATAATCCTTCTGGGTATCACAGCGCTGTCTGCGCGAATCCGCAACGATAGTCAAAAGGGGTTTGCAATGTTACCAGCGTTGCGAGCTCGCAATTCGCAATTCTCGCAATGGCTCGCAACGCCCACAGACCTTGGATTCTGCAGCAACTTGTCTCCTCACGTTGCTCAGCACCTGTCTGCATCGCTCCTTCATAGATTCACGCATCACGCCTGCGTAGGCGGTGACCGGGATGGCAGAGGAACGTCGCGGTGCGGCACAGCAATCGCAAACAGCGAGTGTGTCCACTGCGCGGCGCCGCAGAGATGAACCGAGTGTCATACGCCTGCGAGTATCCTCAGGCCTTTCTACTAAGCTTACTGTAACGCGAGGAAAGGCTTGGGAGGCCGTGGGCAGTGGACAACAGGCGGAAACGACGTCCCCTTCACATCATCCCCCCCCCTCCCTTTCCGCCTTCGTGTTCGTCGCGCAAAACCTTGCTATGCGCATAATCGCTGCCCGCGGCGCACTTCCCGTCCTTTGCCTAGTTGCTTTAAAGCGAACGTTGGCGTTCGTTGCGGCCTTTGCTGTGACGCCTTGCGACCTTGCTGTGACACCCCCTCATCAGTGCTGTGATACCCAGTTCAGCTGCAATGGATCGAATTGACTGTCTACCTTTAGCCAGTCCTTCTCGTCGCCCTGCAAGCCTATTTCGACGAACCGTCGGAAGCATGCCTCAACAGGTTATACGAGGCCGTGACCGCAATGGACATCGCAATGGCACCAACGCTATCCCGTTACGAGCGCCTCATCATGCGACAAATGGACCGGCGAGATCTCTTCGCAGAGAAGCAACAACAGCTCCCAGCTGGCACTGCGGCGACGGGGAATCCCTCGCGGTCCGTAGAGTCGTTTGAACAGACACGAAGTCGCACGTCGAGTATGATGTCCGGCTCTACGGATGTCGACGGCGAGGCCGAGAGCGTGGACTCCAACCACAAGGTCGGCATGACGCTGGGCGAGAAGGACTATCGATACTTCTACACCAGCATCAAGTATGCGTCGCGGCCGCCCGCACCGCCCGTCGTGCTGCCCGTCAAAGTGCCCCTGGCATCGTTCCCCGAGGACGTCGGTGAGGTGCGCATCCTTTGTCGTGTCGTTTTATGGGTTTCCACTGAAGCGCGATGGGCAGTACTCGCTGGTCTCGCTCATCCAGACGTTCTCGGGCCCGAACGCCCAGGTCAGCGGGCCGATACACGCGCAGCTGCACACGAACGGAAACTTGACGCACCCCATCGTCGTCCTGTTCAACGCCCTCATAACGCAGAAGCGCGTCATTTTCCTCGGCACGCGCGCGGGACAGGTGTCCGAGTACGTCCTCGCGGCGTGTGCGCTCGCTAGCGGGTGCGGCACCGTGCTGCGCGGCTTCGTGGAGCGCGCGTTCCCGTATGCGCATCTCGCGCTGTGCGACACTGTCATGCAGAATGTGTGAGCGCGCTTTCCTCTAGCCCACAATTACCAGGATGGCTGACGAAGAGCAGGCCAGGCTACATCGCGGGCGTGACGAACCCGATCTTTGAGCAGAAGGACTGGTGGGACCTGCTTTGCAACACGACGACGGGAAAGATGACGGTGCACAAGAACATCAACGCCGCGCCGCCGCCGCTCGCGCACTTTCCCAGCGTGCCGAGCACGCCGCTGCCGGGTCTGCCGCGGCAGGATACCCTGGGCAGCCAGGATCCGGACGACGCGGCGGGCAAACAGGCCAAGGCGCGCGACGACCACCCCGACAACATCTTCATGGAGGAGGTACCACGTCTCCTTTTTTGTCCAGTCCCTGTGCTAACGTAACGCAGATTCTGCTGATGATCCAGCAACACCATGGCGAGTCCAACGTGCGGCAGCGGTTCACGGAGTACGTGCAGCGCTTCGTGCGGATGGCGGCGCGGTACGAGGAGGAGCAGTTCCGGCACACGGACATCGGCTTCCGGAGCGCGGCGTTCAGCGCCGCGGCGGGCACGCTGGGGAGCGGCGTCGTCGTGCCGGTCGACGGCGCGGCGTGGGCCAAGGAGCTCAACGCGAACGCGTCGCGCATCGAGGGCTGGCGCAAGACGCGCTCGTACGAGTACTTCGCGGCCGACTTCCAGACGCAGATGGAGCACTCGCAGTTCCGCACGATCGATATCGCGCACCAGCTCGGGCGACTGCTGTTCATGCGCAGCGTGCCGCCCGCCGAAGCGGAGGCGATCGCGCGCACGTTCGCGCAGGTGTGCGGCGACGGCGGGTACGAGGCCGTCGTGGAGCTGCTCGCGTATCTGCCGCTGAGCCGCGGCGGGCTGACGCCGCTGGCGTTTGGGCTGTTCAGCCAGAGCGAGACGGTCAGAGCGAGCACGGTCGAGCTGTTCAACCGATTAAGGAACTGGGAGGTCGGACGAGTGTTCATCAGGCTGCTCAATCATTTCCAGCGGTGCGTCCTCCTTTCGCATTGTCGCCGGAGTACTGAAGTTCGTTCAGATTCGCGTATGTGCGGTTGGCAGCGCAGCAGCAGCAGTTGCAGCAGCAACAGCAGCAACAGCAACCTCTGCATGCCTCTCTCAGCGCCCCGAACATCGCCATGGCCCGCTCGCCGAGCAATAATAGTCAAAGCTCTCTGGGTCACTGAGGTCCGTCGTACAGTCTCGTTCCGATTTTTTCTCCGTTGCTGGATATTGCGATGAGGGCGCCCTACCCTGTCTATACCTCGCGTGTATGTGCATCTGTGATTATAGTAATCCGTGTTCGTTTTGATCGTAAGCTTTAGGAGAATAGAAATGCATTTCAAAGTTCACATGCATATGCCCATAGTTCCTGTGCCCACCTACCTATCTACCTACATGCTGAGGACTCAAGATGGAGCCGCTTCAACTGCAAAAGATAAGGAGAAAGATGGGACCGCACTCAGCAGACAGTTGAAAGATCATGGAGGTTAGTCTAGGCTCGTTCAATAGGCATGGGAAGACGATTTCTTGGGCTGCAGACATGTTTATTGTTCATGGAAGTTACTGAATGCTCGTTCAATAAGCAGGGACTCAGAATATCATGTTGGAGCAGCGAAGCACAGCGTACATCTTGAGTCGTAACACCCATGGAATGACGGGATACATTCGCGAATACAAGGATGCTTCGACGAGTCTTCGTCACATTTTTCTTCGCTTTTGACAGCAATAGTCTTCATCTTGTTCTTGATTTTTGATCAATGTGGCAAGTTAGAAGCCTGCGAGCAGCAGACTCCCAACTCCAGCGACCATGGGCGCGTAACCCCAGTGATTCCATTCTCCCTGACCGTTGGCCTTGCAGATGGCGCCGTCCGCGAAAGCCACGCCGCTGGCAGCGATCACGATCCAACCGAGTGTTTGGCGGTGGCCAAAGTACGCCGCTGCGTACAACGCCAGTCCCATGAACACGTCTCTGACGCCGTAAACCGCCAAAAGCGCGTCGAGCACCTGTCTGTCTGCGGCAAGGACGGGCGGCTTCATCTCGAAGAACGTGAGCGCATGCTCTGGGCGCAGGACCGCATTGATGCCGAATCCGACGAATATGGTCCCGAAGACGGTGGCGGCGACGCGGAGCGCGGAGTGCGGTGAGGTGCGCGAGTTCGACATGTTGGAAGGGAAGATGTCGACAAGGTTCGAAATGTGGCAACGGGCTTTATAGTTTGCTCTGTTTGTGCGTCTGCTTATTCAGCATTGCTGTCTCGAGCGGATCCACTAGCAGAACACATCAATAGAGCCCTTGTATGGTAATTATCAATGAAGAAATGGAGTGCTGCGGCTGCTCTCAAACTTACATGAGACCCTGGGGTCCGTAAATTCGGAAATTCGAGGTTCACATACAAGTCCCGTAGCGATTGAGCGAGAATCGCGTCCCAGTAGAGATACAAGAGTCAAGCGCTCAGTCGTTCATGCGTTGAAGAAGCCGTAAGATGTGCGATATCGTCCATTATACAGCAGTCTCGGTCGCGTCCTTGAAGTCGTACTGCGGAGGCTCGGTCCTCTCGCCGCGATTCTCCGCGCGCATCCTATCCACGACATCCCGCACAACCACGGGATCGGCTCCCTGCGCCAGCATGTGCTGGACCGTCTCACTCTGCTGCACCGTGAGACCCTGACGTTCCTGAACCCCAGAGTCCATAGCAGCGGGGCTCGCCACGAACGGGCGTGCAATGTACGGTCCGATCGGCGTACCGGTGTGACTTTCAGCGGAGATGCCGCCGCCAGACCCGGCGCCGGGTTGAGGGCCATAAGGATTGTAGCTGTCGCCAGACGCGTGCTGGCCCACGATGGGAGGCTGGAATTGCTTCTCAGAGCTGGTCTGAGGCCTGGGATTCCGGGATGCACGACGGCGTCGACGGCGGAGGAGGAGAAATACGAGCGCAAGGAGCGTGATGAGTGCGAGACCGCCGACCGCCCCACCAACTGCGCCCCCAATTACGGCTGCTCTTGATTTGGGATGGCTCGATGCGTCTGCAGAGGAGGATGGCTCTGAGGATGCAGGGAAAGACGCTGAGATGTCTGGCGACGCACTGCTCGGCGTCTGTAGGTTCGACTCGGACGGTTTGGAACCCGTGGTAGATGGTGTCATGCCTCCGGTGTCACTAGGACTAGCACTTGGCGACGTGGGAGAATTGCTAGGACCATTTGGTGGACTGGAGAGGAATAAGAGAATGTCAGCCTATTGCCAAATCGACAATTGCACACTTACTTGGCCGTTGTTGGATTCGGAGTGCTCGAGGACTGCGTCTAGCATCATTCAGAATAACGCAGATTGAGATGTCTTTGGCGTGTACTCACGACAGCAGCACATACGCCGTCGAAGAAGCTACGTGCCGTTTGTATATCATTCTGAGAGCATGCGCCTTGTACGCAACCGAACAGCGCATTCTGTGCGCTGGCGGATCGACATAGACACGCGAGATTCTGGACAGAGACAGGAGAGCATTCCGTCTGAGTACTTCCTAGACAGCTGACAGCGCATCCTGGAATTGGCTGTCATTAGCCAGCGTCGATCATGAGCAGTCATTTCGCACCTGGCGGATTCTGCGCGAACGCTGCGGATAGTAGGAAAACGAGAACGATTGCCCGTTCTGTACAACGCATAGATAGTAAGAGGGCAAGAGGCATGCGCGCCAGTTTCGAGTCGGCGAGATGGGGTATGATGCAAATGCGGCCGCGCCAGACGTTGCGTCATTATTGGAAACGGTAAGAGCCACCGTAAGAATATAATTGTTTCGGTATTTGCGAACCAGACTGGCATACTCTTTTACTGACAGTACTATTAAAGAGCATTGACAGCTGTATCGTTGCAGGCGACGATCCCCGCCAGCTGTCGACTAGACTGCCGCATCGCCCCATGTCAGCTGCGCTGCCAGCGCTTGGTCTCGCCCTTCCTGGAAGCCCCAATGTACTGGCGCATGCAGCTGCAGTGCTTCAGCCATAGCCTGCTGGTGTTCGTGGCAGGATATTGAGGATTTTCTCGGGGCGAATGCGTGCGGCCGCGCGCGGACCGGGTGAGTCCGTGTTTGGTCCGTGTGTTTTGCGCTGGTTTTTCGGGTTCGCTTCCTGCCACGATCTGCCCAGTGCCCGGTAATGGTATGTATCACCCTGACATATAGCATTTTGTACACATGCCAGTGCTCCCCGAGCTTGTTGTGGCGCTCGAAGCTCGTGAAGAGGTATTTGATATGCACTAATGTTACCTGGAGCTGTGAAGCTAAGCTTCTGGGGTCACTTTTTACTGGTATACAGGTATCATTCACCCTTCCCTAATGATCCGCCCTCGATGTCGAAAGGCCACGTGGATCGGCGATGCGCTGGGTCATCTTCCTGGCAAGTGATCACAGGATTTTCTTCCACAGTGGCGAGCGCGTCGAAATCAGGGTACAACGCTGAGCCTTCTCTACTTGCTCACCTGCATGGTATCAACCAGGGCTGGAGATATACAGGCAAGCACTTACCCATAATAGGAATCAGCTGAATGCCCACTGCGGTGCTAGTGACAGGCTAATCATCATGACTTTCTCGCGTGGCATTGCGTTGCGTTCCAATCTCAACTGAGCGCACATGGTTACGCAGTCGCCAGCGGCGTAAGAGCCATTATGCCACGCTATATACATATGTAGGACCTAGCCTCGCAGCTCACATCACCCGTTGTCCTTTCTCTTTCGTGAATTTTCTTTACCATGGCCCTCGCTGGCCTTTCTTTTGTTCTTTCGATCCTTTCTTTTGCTGCTGCTTACCAGCCCCCCACTAATAACACTCTTGTGGCTCGCGATGGCATGGGCGCTATCAAGACCAACAAGGACGTTTCCAAATGTCCTGGTATGTACGGTGGCCTGCAGCGAAACTAGGAGCGTTAACTAGGACGCAGGTTACAGTCTTGAGTCTGTCGACGAGAACGCTGTAGGTCTGACGGCCAAACTCACCTTGGCCGGCGACGAATGCACGGCGTTTGGCAAGGACATCAAGGACCTCACGGTTGAGGTGACCTACGACACCCAGACCAGGTGTGTTCCCGCGGTCTCAATCTTGCTTCACAGTATTCGGCTGATACGAGACGACTTGAGACTTCATGTGAAGATCTACGACACCGCGAAGAACCAATTCCAGATCCCGGAGTCGTTCATCGAGCGTGCCGGGCCCGACGATGGTGCCTCCGCCGACAGGTCTGACCTCGTCTTCAACTACAGCCCGAAGCCGTTCGAGTTCTGGGTCACGCGCAAGGGCGACGCCGAGGACGTGCGCCCGTTGTTCGATACGCGCCAGAGCTCACTGCCCAAAACGCCCATCGCTCCCACGCGCCAGGACGACGAGCGCACGGCCCTCAAGGGCTTCAATCTTGTCTTCGAGGACCAATACCTTGAGGTCTCAAAGTTTTCCATCTCCCGTCCGCTTGATCTGACGTTTCGCAGATCACGTCTGCGCTGCCCAAGGGCGCCAACATCTACGGTCTCGGAGAGTATTACTCTTCCAGCGGCTTCAGACGCGACGTTGGCGAGAATGGTGGTGCTGGAACTGTCCAGGCACTCTTCACTTATGGTATGCTTCGTCATCGCTGCAGTCACCATCTGACCCTGGTGGCTATTAGAGGGCTCGGTCGAGCTTGACCGCAACTCGTGAGTAGCGATTTACTTTCCTTGGGCACACATCTCAACAACATATCTAGCTACGGCGCGCACCCCTTCTACATGGAGCACCGCCTCGATGCATCTGGCAAGGGAAAATCGCACGGCGTGTTCCTGCTCAAGTGAGTGGCTACCGTAGTCTCGCGTCAAGACCGCTCTTACCGTTCCGATAGCTCGAACCCCGCGGACATCCTGCTCCTGACGCCTCCGGAGTCCGACGTGTCGCTAATCCAGTACCGCTTCCTCGGTGGCATTCTCGACTTCTACATCCTCGCCGGACCGGAACCCAAGAGTGTCATTGAGCAGTACGGCACTCTGCTAGGCTACCCGCTCTGGACTCCCACTTGGGCGTTCGGCTTCCATCTCTGCCGGTGAGAATACCTTATGAAGACGATTAATTGGCTGATCGTTCTATAGCTGGGGCTACGACAATGTCGACGAGTGGAAGAAACGCACCACCAAGATGCGTGAGGCGAACATCCCGCTCGAAGGTTCGTGATTTCTTCGCCCTAGCTCCTAGCTTAAGTTCCAGCATTGCCGTAGTCCAATGGGTCGACATCGACTTCTACGATGGCAACAAGGACTTCACCAACCACCCGCAGAACTTCCCGATGGACAAGGTCAAAGACTTCTTGTCGGAGCTGGTGTGTATTCCCTGTTACCTCTCGCACGCTATCAGGCCTGACCATGTTGTTTCAGAAAGAGAATAAGCAGCGCAGTATGAATGTCTTCCCCCTCGTGAAAGAACCGTATCTCATGCCTGCGAAGTGATTCCCATTGTCGACGTCGGCATCAAGATCGAGAAGGGAGTGCGCGTTCACCATTTCGCGACTAGGAACCGGTCAGCTCATCGTCGTACCCTAGAACCGCGCGCACGACAAGGGCGTCGAGCAGGACGTCTTCATCAAGATGAACAACGGCTCGCTCACCCGCGGAAAGGTCTGGCCGGGAGAGACGGTGAGCTGCGGTTCTTCTGGTACGATGAACACACGCTGAGATAACTCTCTGGTATACGGTAGTACTTCCCTGACTGGTTCGCGCCGAAGACCGAGTCCTGGTGGACTGACGAGCTTAAGGCTTGGTACGACGGCGGTGTCAAGTTCGACGGCATCTGGCTGGACATGAACGAGGTTGGCTTCGACTTTCCTCGTGGTCTTCCCAGGGATTCTAACGGCTCTTTCAGGCGGCTAATTTCTGCAACGGCATCTGGTACGTCTCGTTGACCTTCAAGCGACAGAAATACTGATGAAATGTGTAGCGGAGTGACGTACGACCCGAAGACTACGAAGAGACACGAGATCGAGAGCAGTGAGATGGTCAAGCGCGCTGATACGGATGGCAAGATGACCGGCCGCAAGAAGTCAGGCAGCGTCAACTTCCCACCCTACACCATCCACAATGGTCTGCTCGGATGCCATAGCTATAATCACAGTGCTTTTACTGACCTGTCGCATAGCACCCGGTGATCTCATCCATCACACCATCGACCTGTTCTCGAAGCACGCCAACGGTGTCCTTCAGTACGATGTGCACAACACCTACGGTCTCGGCGAGGAGAAGGCCACGTATAACGCGCTCCTCAAGATCAACCCTAATGAGCGTCCATTCATCATCTCCCGCTCGACATTTGCTTCGTCCGGTCGCTGGACTGGTCACTGGGTTCGTTCCGTTCTTTCGTCCCTCGTACCTCAGTCAAGACTAACATTATCAGCTCGGTGATAACCACGCCAACTGGTATCTAAAACCATTAAAACTTTAGTCCTCCCAGTTCTTATTCTTTCTCAGGTGGACGATGTGGTCGACCATCCAGGGTATTCTACAATTCACCATGTTCCAGATTCCCATGGTTGGACCCGATACTTGCGGCCACAGTGCGTTTTAGTCCTGCGCTTCTTCTGAATAGGTTTCTGACACAGTAACTCTGTAGTGGGCAAGGGGTCGGAGGAACTGTGCAACCGCTGGATGATGCTGTCGGCGTTTATGCCGTTCTACCGCAACCACCACACCAAGGACGGCAATGCCATCGAGCCGTACCTCTGGGACAGCGTCGCCGAGGCATCTCGTACGGCAATTGCTGCTCGTTACTCGCTTCTCCCGTACTGGGTTCGTCTGCTCTCAGTTGAGCCTGGTATTTATGTTGACATCGTCTGGATGCAGGCGACGCTCTTCGCTGATGTGTCCCTCGCTGGCACGCCGCCCGCACGCGCGCTCTGGTGGGAGTTCCCAAACGATGAGTCTCTCTTCGGCGTCGACCAGCAGTTCATGGTCGGCTCAGCGCTCATCGTCACTCCCGTTCTTGAGCCCAAGGCTACCACGGTGAAAGGTGCAGTTGGGATGTCCCAGTACACTCTGCGGCCATATCTCACACGAATTGCACTGTCAGGTGTTCTCCCGGGCAACGAGGAGAGCGAGAAGTGGTACGACTTCTGGACGCACGAGGTCGCCACCGGGAAGGGCAACCAGACCATGGAGGCGCCGCTCGGCAAGATCAACGTGCACGTCCGCGGCGGTCACGCGCTCCTCCTGCACGCGGAGCCGGGGTACACGACAACCGAAACGCGCGAGGGCCCGTACTCGCTGCTCGTCGCGCTCGGTACCGACGAGAAGGCCGTCGGTTCGTTCTACCTCGACGACGGCATCTCGTACCCGCCTGGCCCCAGCACGCGTCTGTCGATCACCGCGGCGGACGGCAGCGTCGAGCTTGCGCCGAAGGGCGAGTTCACCATCGAGCAGAAGCTCGAGAAGATTGAGATCCTCGGTGTGGCCTCCAAGCCCGCGAAGGTCACCGTCAACGACGAGGCTGTCGCTGAGGATGCGATCGAGTATTCTGAGGAGAAGAAGATTCTCACCATTACGCCCAGCGCTCTTGATCTCAACGAGAAGAATGTCGTGACCTGGGAAGCCCCGGCTCCCCCTGCCACGCCCCCGCCTACTACCACGCCTGCTACTCCTGCTCCGAGCAAAACGTGCAAGCCGAAGAAGCGCTCTGCCGTGAGGCGCTCTTCTTCCGGACGCTCTTCGAGGAAGTAGTGGGCATCTGTAATTTATGGCAGCAGCCCGTGCTCTTTGCGATGTAGTCTATGCCTATGACTCTATTATCTAACTTGTTTTCGATGTTCAAAGGCTTGCGGCTGCAGCCGCAGCTTCTCTATGCACTGGGAGCAGAGTAGAGAATCCATAGAGTATCTATTGAGTATCCCAACTTGACATTCAGATGAATTGCACGAGTTTCCCAAGAGTATCATATCCTGAACTACTCTGGAGATACTCTATGCACAAGGTAATATATTAAATGAGTATCTCATGAGAACATTTGTGCCTCAAGAGATACTCATCCAATATATTACCTTGTGTATAGTGTATCACCAGAGTGGTTCAGAATATCATACTCTTGGGAAACTCGTGCCATTCATCTGAATGTCATGGCAGGATACTCAAGAGATATTCAAGGGATCCTCATCCTTGCTCCCAGTGATGAGACCACCGGCAAACCGTTTGGCACAATGCGGCGGAGATCCGGGAAAAGCCAACGAACGGCCCGCTGCGAAAAACAGCAGATACCGTTTCCACGAGGATACATTATGTATCGAACCGCCAGCATCCATCCAGCGTCAACTTTTTATCGATCAGAACAAGTCCACACGCCCTTGCAAGGGAGCAACGACGGCCGCGACCTTGCTCTCCATGGAGAACATGTCGCCGCCAGCATACGCAACCATCTCGCGGTCGTTCTCGTTGACTTCAAGCCCAAACAGCGCGTCGACGTTGGTCGTGGCTAGCCGAAGAGCGTCGGCGTACGAGATATCGCCGTTGCTCTCAAGTACCGCCTGCACGCTCAGTCAGTCATTAACTGTTAAAGTGATGAGGGTCACGGTGCGCACCCAGTTGAGGTCAAAGCGCAATTGCCTCGCACGCCACCTCCAGAAGCCGGGACGCCCGATGGCGACGGAGACATTGTGCGCGAGCAGGATGGAGATGTTGTTCCCTTTCTCCAGTGGCGGGCGGCGGGCACTGTCGCAACGCAGCAAGCGATCAGTATGTATTGACCTCGGGCTGTGAAGACGATTGGCTTACACGCGACGCTGATCCCACGCATTGGGATAGGTGCGAGGGAAGGCAATGACGCCGACATTTGCGCTCGCGCTGGATGGCTCTTGGTGAGTACACGCCCATTAGAAGATAGAACGGGACATGTGCGTACAGTTCGGTGGCGAGCAGGTGCGCCTCCGCCGCGCCAGAGATGGCCAGCTTCAGCTTAGCGTCGGGTCCGAGGCCATTCTTCAGTTCGATGACACTCGCAATGATATCCGCGCCGTCGGCCTGAACGATCAACGGAATGTCGCCCTGCAAAGGCGAACGAATAAGGAAATTTCCTTCATCGATACGAAATGAGCCCACGCACCTCGACAGCCTTGGAGAAATACTCCTTGACTTCGCCCTCGCCATGCCCAGCAAGCAACCGGCGCAGGGCAGCAATCTGCGTGCTAACGCTCCACGGCGCGCCGCGCACAACGTTCACGTGCAACGAGACGACGCTCTTCGGCACCGCGCCGTCTTCGAGACGGTGCGTCGCGCCGAAGGACACGGCCGCGCTCAGCCCGCCGAGAAACTGCTGGCTGGTCATGCCGAACGTGATGGGTACGGTGACCGCGCGCGTCACACCCGCGCGGTACGCCAAGCTGCAAATAAAATAGAGGCTTCAGAAAACATCTTTAGTGCAGAGTGACACGAACAGGGCGTCGCGCGTCCCGAAAACCAGCCCGTCCGCAGCACGGATGAGAGCGCCGTTGCCGAGGAGGGACGGCAGCGGGTCCTGCACGGCGCCATCGGAGGTGCTCGCCTCGAAGTCGATCTCCAGCAGCCCATGGAAGCCGCCGAAAGTCGTCAGACCGGGCGCGATCTCGCCGCCGCGTAGGTCGACCACCCGCTCCTCTGCAGACTGCGCGCAGACACCCACGCACGCGATGCGCCCGCCGCGCACGACGACGTCGCCCGGGCTAGGGACCAACTCGGATGCGGACGCCGTGGCGCGGCGCACGCGCTGGACGTTTGTAAAGCGCACCGTTACGCCGCCCTTGACGCGCTCAGGCTCCAGCGGCGGCAGGCCCTCGTACTTGACGGTCGCCGCCGCCTCCTTGTCGAAGTTGGGCGGCGCGGGCGCCTTCTGCTGCTCAAGCGAGCGGCGCGTCACCACGGGCTTCTCGAGCTGCGGGATGCCGTCGATGAAGACCTGGCCCGGCGTCGCGCCCACTTGCAGAGGGTGGCTGTTCCAGATGACCAGGTCGGCGTCGTAACCTGTGGGTTTTCACACGTTCAGTCGAGTACCGGAGTATGGGAAGAAGGACATGACATACCCGAACGCAAGTATCCAAGACGGTGGTCAAGCCCGAGGACCTTCGCGGGCGTGCTGATGACGGACGCGAGCGTAACGTGCTCGGGGAGACCGAAGTAATGCGCTTGCTGAGCCTCGAACAGCAAATCGCGCATATTGATGGGATCGGGTGCGTCGCTCTGCGCACGATGAACACGATTGATACCAAGACATAAGCAGGTGCAGACCTTCATAATCACTTCCAAGCCGGCGTCATGCAAGATGCGTGGGGCAAATTCGGAATGCCTGTACGCTTCACGCTTGTATCTACCAGTATATTCATATTAGCAAAGGCAGGTATAGCGGCGTCTTACAGACCTCGCGAAGTTTGCGAAGATAGCAGAGGCCGGCGCCCCGCCATAGGCCTTCTTGAGCACGTCGGGGATGAGGTAGGTTTCGTGGGCGTGGTGGAAGGAGGCGATCTTGAAGCGGAACTCGTTTGACAGTCGCACGAGATTGTCCAGATCGACTGCTTCGTAGCAATGAATATGGGCCTGCGTTTCTAGGGTTATGATGTTGTGTGTGGTGCTCGCAACGATGAATATACACCTTGACACGTCCCCGGAAGAGATCCACAAGGGCTTCCAAGCGCAAATCCTCGGGGAAGTCCCCCAGGCCGTCCCACTGACCTATCTGCGCGCGAGCGCAGAACGCATCCTGGGCGTCTTTGACCTTGCGCGCCTCGTCGTAGATAGACCTGGAACATCTTCAGCAGTTTTCAGAGCGAGCAAGAGCATCCGTCGAACCTCATCGCCCAGATGGAATCCATCCGAGTCCCGCTGTACACGCGACTGGGATTCTCGCCACACGCGTGCTTTATGTGGCGCCACTTTGGCGGGTTGGCGGGCACGATGCCCGTGCCGTTGTAGGTAAAGGGGGGATCGACGAGCTTGGAGAATGTCGAGCGCTCTTTGGTGGGCCGCAGTTTGACAACGAAGCCTTGGCCGCCTGCGACGTCTCAGAAAGACACAATGTACTGGATTCAAAGTGATACCTCTGAAATACGTGTTAGTGAACTGTCAACTCGGAGGAGGGCTCGCACGGTGCTCACATGGCGTTGGCTGAACCGGGGATAATCAGCGCTGTCCCCACTCCGCCCGCGATGGCATGCTCGTAGGCCTCGTCATGGGTGTTGATACCATCGAGCGAACGTAGCCTGGACAGTGTGCTTCAGTTAACGTGAAATCCTGCGCCATGAAGGAACGGACCAAGGTTGCACGATGCCATGCCGGGAATTGCTGTCGGCCGCGCCATTCAGCAATGGCAATGCGCCCACTCCAGCGTGCGAATGAAGGTCGACCAGGCTGCGTATACATGTTAGAGTGCAGTCTCCAGAGAATCCGTGTCCAGAGCTCACGACGGCGTCACCCAGGCACCTTGCGCGTTGAACGTGTCGACCAGGTGCTCGTCGACGTCGAGCGCAGCCAGTCCGCGCCGTCCGAGATGGCCAATATATTTGATGATGCCCTTCGCGAGCAGGACGTCGCCGCCGTGGATGACGCGGTCGCCAGTCCAGAGCGTCGCGTTGCGGATGAGCGCCGGGCGCGTGCCAGGCTCGAACCTGTCCGACACCTCGCGCCGCTGGGCAAAGTCGGGATCGGTGACAACCTGTGCGTTCAGCGCGCTGCATTGCGCGAGAATGGCGGCCGCGTTGGCTGGGGCAGCAGGCTGCAGGTACGCCGGGGAGCCATAGGTCGCCGTGTAGTAGTAGCCAGCGGCAAACGAGAGCAGGGCGACCGTAGCTGTGAGCGACACGCGTCTGCGGGGACTCTCGAACGCGGACTTGGACATTTCGACGTGAGAACGGTCCGAGTCTCCGGTGCCGCGCCGGATGTCTCTTGCGTCGTCGCCGCTGGACGTGCGCCATCGAGCACTGGCGCCTTTGGTCCCTTCTCGCTCCCAGCGCTCCCGGCCCGTCGTCGGCCGTCGTCCGCTGCGCCGCGAGCTTCGGGTGTTCAGGACGCCTTGTCAGTGCCACTCTCGCCGCCGTGCCATCGCCGCCGTTCGCCCCCAGCACGCGCCCATTACTCTGGCCCGGCTTTCTGTGTTCGTTGTCTGACGCCGAGCACGCCACATCGGGCTCTCAGTACTTGCTCGTTGCTCACGACGGCGGCGAGCTCTCTCCCAATCGCCTGTTCTCGCCGCGCGACGTCCCCGTGCGAAACTCTGAATACCCGCCCAGATACGCCTCGCTGCCTGATGATCGACCTGCACAACGAGCAATTCATGTCGCAGTCGCGCGACTAGTGAATAAATGGTCCGCGCAAATTGAATCACGCACCAAGGACAACAACATCCTCGGCAAGTTCGAGCTCTCCCCGTCGCTTACTTGTGACCAAGATTTCTGGATGGTCACGGCGAGTTGCGCTCACCAAGTGCTACAGAGGCTGACAACGCGGTGGGTCGTGCACTTTCCTTTACAACCAGGCAACGAAACGTTGCAGTGCAGCCTCGAGTCGCACTCCTCGCCAAGTCGTGGGCGGTGGACGCGGCCGGTCGCGTCTCTCTTCTCTCCATCGAACCGCTCAATTGTCTGCGGTAAAAACTACATCAGCGTGTGAGCGAGAACAAAAGCTTCTCGTACGTACCCTTTTCAACTCTTTCAGTCAACGTCAGTGCAAACTCTAGCTGACCGTTGTTTGCATAGCGCCTCGCGGTAGACTTCGAGTCGTACACCTACAACCTCCTCCGGCCGTTCTGGTGAGGCGGGATCGAGTCGGCGGACGCAGAGTCGCTTTGCGCGCCGCTGACCGGGGACGGCCGGTCGAAACTCTCTTCTTGCCGTCGAACCGCTGAATGATATGCAACGCAAACTATATCAGCGTGCGCACGCGAAATGGGGCTACAGGTACGTACCGTTCTTACTTGAAACTGAAAACCTTTTTTGCGCAAGTCGTATCTGACGAGATTTAATGTAGAGCACGCAAACGACAGTCAATCAGTACACGGACCACGCTCTGCGACCCATAACATTGGCCGTTTCCATAGGTGTGCTTCAATTTGCGTTGTTTGCTCTCCCTGTTAGCTGACGACTTATGGTGGATAGGCCATTATACACCGTCTCGCGCGCTCGGAAGAGAGGCCCAGGCGCCGCAGAAAACGGGCCAGAGACGATTATTGGACGCCCAGACTCATTGCGCGCCGATTAGCTGCGCGGGGAAGACGCGCTTGGAGTTAGGCGGCCTCGGCTGGCTCGCCGGCGTCAACATCGCGATCGCAAGAACGGCGCAAATTCCCGGCTTATGAACGTGAGCCAAGGCATGCCTGCATGTCCCTTATGACGCTCAAGAAGTTTCATAGCCCGCAGACAATTGCTGCGAGCTCGAAAACTTCGGCTCGGTCCTCGGATAGCAGCCGACTTCAGCTATGCAAGCATTCTATAAACACCCCATCCAATCGCACATTCACGGAGGCCTCGTGTCCTGCAACGACGTCCGTGAAGGAATAACGCCCCGAGTCGGCGTAAAGGCCGCCGACTCGGATTGTGTGCCCAGAGCATCCAGCAGCACCGCTGCCGGTGCGCTCGTTATTTCGCGATTCCGCGCTCATGACATCGCTCAAGGACGTCGAGCGCATCACCCCCGGCCGCCGGAAGGCTCATATCCGCAGGTATGAAATTGGATCGCCCACAGACGACCCCGAGCGCGTTTGGGCTCATATCCTCGCGCAGACGCCCAGCACCCCTCGGACGGCCGGAATACGTCAGCAAGACCGTCCTGCGTCGATACCCCGCATGCAGGATCTCGCAGGTCGGGCCCTACAGCCGTTGGCCGACCCGACCGACTCGGAAACTCATCAACGCGAAAACCGCGGAATCCCGGCCGCTGGACGTGCGCGCGAGTGTGGGGATCGGTGTGCATATGCAGAGATGGTCGCAGAAAATGGGTACATACGTGCCTTCGAGATAGTTGGCTCGCAGCAATAAACAGTGCCTTTGTTTTCTGCACGATCCACCGTTCCGCGGCGTGGGAATGAGCCTGCCGCAGCGGGATGTCAGCGTCAACGATAGGCTGGGCAGAAGATGTGAATCAGCTACGTACCTGCCAGGCTGACGATCGACCTTGACGCCGATTGAGTGAATCCCGTCCGTCGTCGTCTTGCGCGACGACGACCGTCTCCTGATTTGGATTCCAGGAGATGATGATGTATCAGCATGGCTCGTCAATGGGATTAAAATAGATAACTGACCGTGTGTGTGACGTCGAGCGCGGCGACGACGCGCCGTTGCAAGCGCACAGACGTGCCCTGCATGTAATTGGGGACCGTGTGAGCTATATGCGGTGGCAATACGACTCACATGAAGACTGCTTGCCTGTACGAGCGACGACGATGTTGGATGACGCTGAGAACGGCGATGATGGCTGCCGATGGTACGGACTGCATTTACGCAGCTCGATCTGGCAGCGATGGAGCGTGAGCACGGAACGTCGGAGGCATCTGCGAGCACGCTACCTACGCCGAGCAGCACGAGCGACGAGGCGGAGAGGACGAGGAAGAGCGGAAAGGAAGGGGAAGGTCGGATGCGGATGGGGATGCGTCCCCGCACCGACTTTATACCCTCGCAGGGAGCTCTCCGCGCCCGTATCTATTCCGGGCTGTGACTGCGCAGGCTTACGCACGGCGTATCGTACGATGGGTGCCGTGGGAAGCACGACAAGTCGGTGCCGAGGCCCCGGTGTGCCTGTGCAACGCATTTAGCCACCCCGGCAGCGCTCGCGAAGCCCATTCTACGCCGCCCGACGCATCCTCTGCCACAATTTCTTTCACGCACATTAGGTTCTCCATCCTCAGCGCTAAGAAGCGCCCATTCAGCAGAGAGCGAGCGCAGGGGTACCCCTATGCGCTCTGGACGCGGAAAAGGTGCTAGAGCTCGGACAGCGCCCAAGCGCGTTTCCTGCGCGTATCATCGGAGGTTCTGACGCATGATCGACCGGAGATTGATGGCCGTGCGCTGAGAAGCCCGGGAAACCAAGGAGAACTGAACAGCGCGCGAAAGGCGCCGCGTACCGCAGATCTCGTCCAACACCTCAATTCTGAGTAATTCTGTCGTTTCCAAGGAGAATACACATGCCGTCATCTACGCGCAGCATGTTACGTCGAGGATTTGGGGGAGCCGGCCGCCAGCGGCGAGTTATGCGCCGTTCTTGCTGTCACGAGCGGAGTTTGCACGGTGCTTTCCCGCCCGCTCCCGCACGTGAGAATGAAATTTTCGTGGCTCACGGTTATTCAGACGCTAAATGTGCTTAGTCAGCGCACGTACCTAATCTTTTAAGCCCCAATAAGCGCCCGTAATGGCTAGGGTGAGGCAAGGGGTCCCAGTAGGCCGCTGAGGTGGATTTTGCGCGTATCGCCAAGCAGCGCGCTGTAACCGCCGTAGTTTTCCGAAGTCAGCACGCCATCACGCTTCTAATGCGAAGCTGATGGCCGTGAAACGAAGAGTCTATGCGATACGCGCCGTTTTCGCTGAATGGCTCAATTGGTTCCTCGACCTCCGGTGCGTTTCTAGGCCTCATCCCATTCATATTTTTAAGCGAATCAGGCTGATTAAGTGGATTTAATGTTTCCTCCGTAGTTTGAGGCCGGGAGTGCTGCACCGCGATCGCGGCCGCCGACTGGGAGCGGGCGTTGTCCCTGCTGAGCGGAGTTTGGAACACACCTTCCTGGTCCCGTGCCCGGAAATCCGACCGATTTTTGGCGTCACCCCGGCCGGTTCGCCTCCGAATTAACGAGCGCTTAATATATCTGAAAGCCTTTGAGCCAAATAAGCGCCCGCGAAAGTGGGAGTGAGGCAAGGTTTCCCATTTACATTCCACATTCTCGACCGCTCCCGCCGTTTTGCGCAGTCCCAGCGCGCATGAGCGCGTCTGATTCAACTCACGTGATTATTTACAGGTCTCCAAAGACGGAGATGAGGAAGTAGAGCTTCTCTATGCCGCCAAACCCCTGCCGAACGGCGGTCGCGTTTCCCGGCGGCGCAGCATGCATTCAGTGTGTTAAAAGCATCAGGATTAGCCATCAGTGTGTCCTTAATGATGGTTGAGCCGTGAGAAGCAATGAGTCGTCAGCGGTTCGTACGCACACCGCGTATTCCGTCTGCTATGCCGTGTCTACTCGAGTCTCGGCGCGCCAGAACGACCTGATTCTATCTCAAAAGAGACCACATATGTCCTCATTTTGTGAGGCTGTGACCATGCAGTCGCATTTTCGCGCAGTATCGGTTTGGTAGATTTTGACCCAACATGCAGCTTGCATCGCTCTGCCAAAGAATCTGTCAACGCCCTCACGAATCTCGTAAAAAGTACGTCTACGTATAGTGCACGCTTGTGTGGTTGATTCAGTATCTGAACGTGAGACTGCGCTTGTTTTTCGACGAGGTATGTGTGCCTGAACGGGGCTTGAAGCCGCTCACTGGCATCCCGCTCAGAACTTCCAACTTCCAGCGAGTTGCTGTGATCGCTATGACATTCAAAATAACACCATAGCCACTAAACGTCAATTTCAGCTATAACATACATGACCTGCCTGCCTTCATTGGCCGAGGGTCTCAATCATTGCCAGTTGGGCGGCGGTGCAGAGTCGCCACCGGCGTCAGTGTCTGAAGTCTCGATCGACGCAAAGAAAGAGCCTCTTTACCGCTGTGCATATTATATGACGGAGAGTTGACATATAAAAGCTCATCCCGGCGACGGTGCAGCATGAGATTCGGGTGCTGGGCCTCTCTGACGATGATGGTAGGCCAAATGCGTGCCATCCATATCGCTTCGGCGCTGCGGCGCCGGAATATCGTTCTCCGAGGCTTGTGTGAGTGACGAGCTGATTCATGAGTTTGGGAACGACTGAATACAAGCGCTACGCGATGATCGAGAGCAGGAGCACCGCACTCGGCTCGCGGCGAGAAGTCACAACACGGCAAAGTTTTTCGCTTTGGTCACCCGCCGGTTTCTCTTTCCATTTCTCTCCAGCGACATTTGAAAAAGCGGGCCATGCGCAGTTCAGCTCAAGACCGACGCGTCAACCCCCTCGTCGCGCTGATGCGCTCGTGGTTCTCTGGCCGTTCCCTCGCTCTGCACTCGCTCTGCACGTCGACGCACTCATGGGTGCCATTGAAACGCTCAGCACACGCAATGCTGGCACGGTGTCGGAACCCGCGGAGGTGAGCTGGTCATTGGCGGATACGATTTGCGCCTTCTTTGCTCATGTTTGTCGCAGACTCTTTCCCCTTCACTCACCATCGGTCATCGAATTTGCGTGCGCAAGCTCCCCTGCCCACCACCAATACCACGCTCATGGCCTGCACTCGCTCAAATGGTACGTGTTCTGTCTAAGCTGGTGCTGTCCCATAGCAGCCGGGCTAATGGCGTCTTGTGCAGACTGCGGCGCTCTCTGCCACTCGCCGGATGCGTTCAGCGGCGTCCTCTGTCCACCGCGTCTGTGCTATGGCTCTGAGATTACGGTAAGCCTTTTTCAACCCAGATTCCCGAGCAACAGCCTCTGACTATTTCTCATCATGCAGATGCTAGCATCTGTCTGCCGCCGCGCTGTACGCAACGATTCTCGTCAACGCCTCGGGCTTCGACGAGTCAAGTGGCTTCGAACGGGCTACGCGGGACTTGAGGATGTTGCGCCTACGTGTTTGGCATGCTCCCCGAGCTTCCCGCCGCGATGCTGGTAAGCACAAGTCCGTGCAATGCCGACTCGGTCTGACCTTTCGTAGCTCTTCAGCTCTTGGGAGTGCACGCGCCAGAAAACTGACATACGATATGCCCTCGGTGCTTGCGGAGTCGACGTGGCGCTGCCCGTCGCCGCGGCCTGCCCGGGAGCGGCGTCGCGGCTGTCCACCCTCGCAACCGTAAGCACTCGGTTCTCCGTCAAGCGCCGCACCTCTCGACATTAGGCGGCGCCGGAAGGATGGGGTGTCTGTGCTCTATCAATGCCTTGGACCCTCTCTCCGCTTGCTAACCGCAGGTACGCGTCTGCTACTAGTTGCAACAACCTGAAGCTGACCGCACTCCTGCAGCCATTCACATCTAACGGCCACCCTGCTGCGCGGAAGGGCTCACGGCGATGGTGTAAGATTATTCCATTGTGCCTCAGCTCGCGCTGGTGCAGGGAGGACGCACCGGAGCCGTTCTTGTTCGCACCAAGCCACAGTATCGAGGTGCGGCGGACCGTCGAGCTCCAGCAAGGGCTTCTCTCCCTCATTGCGTATGGTATATACGCCTGATTTGCATCTGTTCGACGCTTGCTCACGTGTTCTCAGCACATGAATTGCTTCGCGAACGGCATCTCGAATCGAGCTTCGTCTCGGCCGCGAAGCTTCCGACCAGCACCTTGCGATTTTGCGTATCCACCTCGTCCGCAGACATGGTAAGTACTTCATTTAACGTCCCTCAATCACCCTCTCACGCTACCTTAGCGCGTCTATCGATCCCGCGATGCGCAGGAAAATCGCATGCCATGGAACCGCGCAAAACGATCGGTGACAACATCTCGTAGGTACGTCGAACTGGTGCGCTTTATTTACTGGCCCAATGACCCTGACTCACGCAGCATGCAGCACCTCTGCGATGACGGCGCGCAGGCCCTCGAGCGCTCATTTCTGGAATGTGAGAGGAGGTTTTGGTCGCCGTTTCGCGTTTCCGGCCGCCAGTCCCCATTCGCGCACGGCAGGTACGTCATTTATTGCTTCTCTATGGCTTACTTATGTTGACATGCAGTGGAAATTGTTCCCACGACGCGCGGAAAATGCGACCGCTATGAAACCGCGCAAAACGCGCGTTCGGAGAATCTTGTACGATAGTCGAACGGGTGCGCGCCGCGAGCTCCAGCCATGTCCGTGACCTACTCGCGATGCGCAGCAGCTGTCTCGGCGGTGAGATGAACGTCCGGCGTCGATTTTTTGTGTCGGTCGCAATCAAGATGGGCAGGCAGCGCGCATCCCGCCGATTCGCGCCTTCCCCTCTCGCACCAGTATGCCCACCCTATGCGCGTACCAGGACCCCCACTTCGCGCGTCCGCCCTACCATCCGTTCGCGTGTGGTGTCGGCCGAATCCGCGCCCACCTCCACATCGCGCGCGCTGCGCACCGCCATTCCCACCATCGACCCGGCATCGTTTTCACGTGCGGATTGCACCCATATTCTCACACTCCAACCGCCATGTTGCGTCCTAGCCAATGGCCACCCAGTATGTGCGCCAAAACGCAAGTCTCGCTGCTGAGCAGTTCGACGTGGGTAAACCGATTTTGTCTGTTTTGACTGTCATGCGTAGCGTCAGGCCATACCGCACCGGCGCTTATGGCTTCCGACTGACTCCAAAAATGTGCTCCAGCGTGTCTCCCGCGACCGCAAGCTCGCCCACCACTTTTGTGTTCACCGCGCTCTCCAATTAAGCCCATTTCGCTGTCCTCGTTGTCTCGTACAACAACGGGCACATATCCATTAGTTAGCGCAATAGAGCTGTTTTGCCTGTCATCGCGTCCGAGTTGGTCCCCAGCAAGCCTCTCGCCGCCGTCTCTCAGGACCTGCAGCCCTCCAAACGCCCGATTCCCGTTGCTCGCACCTCGCTAAGATAACTCTCAGCCAATGGCAGCACGAGAAAAGTGGTCGAATTTGCCTCTGAAAAAGGGAAAACACGAAATTTCCGTCGTACTTAGGAAAGCGTCGACAAAACACGGTGCGCCGAACCAAAGACGCGGCGCATGAATCGCGAAACTGTATGTATCGCATAGATAGTGCACACGGCGCACTGGCGCAGCAAACACACACACGGCCATCACAGCATGGAAGCCGCCGAAAGTCGTCAGACCGGGCGCGATCTCGCCGCCGCGCAGGTCGACCACCCGCTCCTCTGCAGACTGCGCGCAGACACCGACGCACGCGATGCGCCCGCCGCGCACGACGACGTCGCCCGGGCTAGGCACCAACTCGGATGCGGACGCCGTGGCGCGGCGCACGCGCTGGACGTTCGTGAAGCGCACCGTCGCACTGCCGGCGACGCGCTCGGGCTCCAGCGGCGGCAGGCCCTCGTACTTGACGGCCGCCGCCGCCTCCTTGTCGAAGTTGGGCGGCGCGGGCGCCTTCTGCTGCTCCAGCGAGCGGCGCGTCACCACGGGCTTCTCGAGCTGCGGGATGCCGTCGATGAAGACCTGGCCCGGCGTCGCGCCCACTTGCAGAGGGTGACTGTTCCAGATGACCAGGTCGGCGTCGTAACCTGTGGTTTTTCACGCGTTCAGTCGAGTACCGTAGAATGGGAAGGGGAGATGACATACCCGAACGCAAGTATCCAAGACGGTGGTCAAGCCCAAGCACCTTCGCGGGTGTGCTGATGACGGATGCAAGCGCAACGTGCTCCGGGAGACCGAAGTAATGTGCTTGCTGAGCCTCGAACAGCAGGTCGCGCATGTTGATGGGGTCGGGCGCGTCGCTCTGCGCACGATGAACACGATTGATAAAAAGACATAAGCAGGTGCAGACCTTCATAATCACTTCCAAGCCGGCGTCATGCAAAATGCGTGGGGCAAATTCGGAATGCCTGTACGCTTCACGCTTGTATCTACCAGTAGGTTCATATTAGCAAAGGCAGGTATAGCGGCGTCTTACAGACCTTGCGAAGTTTGCGAAAATAGCAGAGGCCGGCGCCCCTCCATAGGCCTTCTTGAGCACGTCGGGGATGAGGTAGGTTTCGTGGGCGTGGTGGAAGGCCGCGATCTTGAAGCGGAACTCGTTCGACAGCCGCACGAGATTGTCCAGATCGACTGCTTCGTAGCAATGAATATGGGCCTGCGTTTCTAGGGTTATAATGTTGTGTGTAGCGCTCGCAACGCTGAATACACACCTTGACGCGTCCCCGGAAGAGATCCACAAGGGCTTCCAAGCGCAAATCCTCGGGGAAGTCCCCCAGGCCGTCCCACTGACCTATCTGCGCGCGAGCGCAGAACGCATCCTGGGCGTCTTTGACCTTGCGCGCCTCGTCGTAGATAGACCTGGAACATCTTCAGCAGTTTTCAGAGCGAGCAAGAGCATCCGTCGAACCTCATCGCCCAGATGGAATCCATCCGAGTCCCGCTGTACACGCGACTGGGATTCTCGCCACACGCGTGCTTTATGTGGCGCCACTTTGGCGGGTTGGCGGGCACGATGCCCGTGCCGTTGTAGGTAAAGGGGGGATCGACGAGCTTGGAGAATGTCGAGCGCTCTTTGGTGGGCCGCAGTTTGACAACGAAGCCTTGGCCGCCTGCGACGTCTCAGAAAGACACAATGTACTGGATTCAAAGTGATACCTCTGAAATACGTGTTAGTGAACTGTCAACTCGGAGGAGGGCTCGCACGGTGCTCACATGGCGTTGGCTGAACCGGGGATAATCAGCGCTGTCCCCACTCCGCCCGCGATGGCATGCTCGTAGGCCTCGTCATGGGTGTTGATACCATCGAGCGAACGTAGCCTGGACAGTGTGCTTCAGTTAACGTGAAATCCTGCGCCATGAAGGAACGGACCAAGGTTGCACGATGCCATGCCGGGAATTGCTGTCGGCCGCGCCATTCAGCAATGGCAATGCGCCCACTCCAGCGTGCGAATGAAGGTCGACCAGGCTGCGTATACATGTTAGAGTGCAGTCTCCAGAGAATCCGTGTCCAGAGCTCACGACGGCGTCACCCAGGCACCTTGCGCGTTGAACGTGTCGACCAGGTGCTCGTCGACGTCGAGCGCAGCCAGTCCGCGCCGTCCGAGATGGCCAATATATTTGATGATGCCCTTCGCGAGCAGGACGTCGCCGCCGTGGATGACGCGGTCGCCAGTCCAGAGCGTCGCGTTGCGGATGAGCGCCGGGCGCGTGCCAGGCTCGAACCTGTCCGACACCTCGCGCCGCTGGGCAAAGTCGGGATCGGTGACAACCTGTGCGTTCAGCGCGCTGCATTGCGCGAGAATGGCGGCCGCGTTGGCTGGGGCAGCAGGCTGCAGGTACGCCGGGGAGCCATAGGTCGCCGTGTAGTAGTAGCCAGCGGCAAACGAGAGCAGGGCGACCGTAGCTGTGAGCGACACGCGTCTGCGGGGACTCTCGAACGCGGACTTGGACATTTCGACGTGAGAACGGTCCGAGTCTCCGGTGCCGCGCCGGATGTCTCTTGCGTCGTCGCCGCTGGACGTGCGCCATCGAGCACTGGCGCCTTTGGTCCCTTCTCGCTCCCAGCGCTCCCGGCCCGTCGTCGGCCGTCGTCCGCTGCGCCGCGAGCTTCGGGTGTTCAGGACGCCTTGTCAGTGCCACTCTCGCCGCCGTGCCATCGCCGCCGTTCGCCCCCAGCACGCGCCCATTACTCTGGCCCGGCTTTCTGTGTTCGTTGTCTGACGCCGAGCACGCCACATCGGGCTCTCAGTACTTGCTCGTTGCTCACGACGGCGGCGAGCTCTCTCCCAATCGCCTGTTCTCGCCGCGCGACGTCCCCGTGCGAAACTCTGAATACCCGCCCAGATACGCCTCGCTGCCTGATGATCGACCTGCACAACGAGCAATTCATGTCGCAGTCGCGCGACTAGTGAATAAATGGTCCGCGCAAATTGAATCACGCACCAAGGACAACAACATCCTCGGCAAGTTCGAGCTCTCCCCGTCGCTTACTTGTGACCAAGATTTCTGGATGGTCACGGCGAGTTGCGCTCACCAAGTGCTACAGAGGCTGACAACGCGGTGGGTCGTGCACTTTCCTTTACAACCAGGCAACGAAACGTTGCAGTGCAGCCTCGAGTCGCACTCCTCGCCAAGTCGTGGGCGGTGGACGCGGCCGGTCGCGTCTCTCTTCTCTCCATCGAACCGCTCAATTGTCTGCGGTAAAAACTACATCAGCGTGTGAGCGAGAACAAAAGCTTCTCGTACGTACCCTTTTCAACTCTTTCAGTCAACGTCAGTGCAAACTCTAGCTGACCGTTGTTTGCATAGCGCCTCGCGGTAGACTTCGAGTCGTACACCTACAACCTCCTCCGGCCGTTCTGGTGAGGCGGGATCGAGTCGGCGGACGCAGAGTCGCTTTGCGCGCCGCTGACCGGGGACGGCCGGTCGAAACTCTCTTCTTGCCGTCGAACCGCTGAATGATATGCAACGCAAACTATATCAGCGTGCGCACGCGAAATGGGGCTACAGGTACGTACCGTTCTTACTTGAAACTGAAAACCTTTTTTGCGCAAGTCGTATCTGACGAGATTTAATGTAGAGCACGCAAACGACAGTCAATCAGTACACGGACCACGCTCTGCGACCCATAACATTGGCCGTTTCCATAGGTGTGCTTCAATTTGCGTTGTTTGCTCTCCCTGTTAGCTGACGACTTATGGTGGATAGGCCATTATACACCGTCTCGCGCGCTCGGAAGAGAGGCCCAGGCGCCGCAGAAAACGGGCCAGAGACGATTATTGGACGCCCAGACTCATTGCGCGCCGATTAGCTGCGCGGGGAAGACGCGCTTGGAGTTAGGCGGCCTCGGCTGGCTCGCCGGCGTCAACATCGCGATCGCAAGAACGGCGCAAATTCCCGGCTTATGAACGTGAGCCAAGGCATGCCTGCATGTCCCTTATGACGCTCAAGAAGTTTCATAGCCCGCAGACAATTGCTGCGAGCTCGAAAACTTCGGCTCGGTCCTCGGATAGCAGCCGACTTCAGCTATGCAAGCATTCTATAAACACCCCATCCAATCGCACATTCACGGAGGCCTCGTGTCCTGCAACGACGTCCGTGAAGGAATAACGCCCCGAGTCGGCGTAAAGGCCGCCGACTCGGATTGTGTGCCCGCAGAGCATCCAGCAGCACCGCTGCCGGTGCGCTCGTTATTTCGCGATTCCGCGCTCATGACATCGCTCAAGGACGTCGAGCGCATCACCCCCGGCCGCCGGAAGGCTCATATCCGCAGGTATGAAATTGGATCGCCCACAGACGACCCCGAGCGCGTTTGGGCTCATATCCTCGCGCAGACGCCCAGCACCCCTCGGACGGCCGGAATACGTCAGCAAGACCGTCCTGCGTCGATACCCCGCATGCAGGATCTCGCAGGTCGGGCCCTACAGCCGTTGGCCGACCCGACCGACTCGGAAACTCATCAACGCGAAAACCGCGGAATCCCGGCCGCTGGACGTGCGCGCGAGTGTGGGGATCGGTGTGCATATGCAGAGATGGTCGCAGAAAATGGGTACATACGTGCCTTCGAGATAGTTGGCTCGCAGCAATAAACAGTGCCTTTGTTTTCTGCACGATCCACCGTTCCGCGGCGTGGGAATGAGCCTGCCGCAGCGGGATGTCAGCGTCAACGATAGGCTGGGCAGAAGATGTGAATCAGCTACGTACCTGCCAGGCTGACGATCGACCTTGACGCCGATTGAGTGAATCCCGTCCGTCGTCGTCTTGCGCGACGACGACCGTCTCCTGATTTGGATTCCAGGAGATGATGATGTATCAGCATGGCTCGTCAATGGGATTAAAATAGATAACTGACCGTGTGTGTGACGTCGAGCGCGGCGACGACGCGCCGTTGCAAGCGCACAGACGTGCCCTGCATGTAATTGGGGACCGTGTGAGCTATATGCGGTGGCAATACGACTCACATGAAGACTGCTTGCCTGTACGAGCGACGACGATGTTGGATGACGCTGAGAACGGCGATGATGGCTGCCGATGGTACGGACTGCATTTACGCAGCTCGATCTGGCAGCGATGGAGCGTGAGCACGGAACGTCGGAGGCATCTGCGAGCACGCTACCTACGCCGAGCAGCACGAGCGACGAGGCGGAGAGGACGAGAGGAAGAGCGGAAAGGAAGGGGAAGGTCGGATGCGGATGGGGATGCGTCCCCGCACCGACTTTATACCCTCGCAGGGAGCTCTCCGCGCCCGTATCTATTCCGGGCTGTGACTGCGCAGGCTTACGCACGGCGTATCGTACGATGGGTGCCGTGGGAAGCACGACAAGTCGGTGCCGAGGCCCCGGTGTGCCTGTGCAACGCATTTAGCCACCCCGGCAGCGCTCGCGAAGCCCATTCTACGCCGCCCGACGCATCCTCTGCCACAATTTCTTTCACGCACATTAGGTTCTCCATCCTCAGCGCTAAGAAGCGCCCATTCAGCAGAGAGCGAGCGCAGGGGGTACCCCTATGCGCTCTGGACGCGGAAAAGGTGCTAGAGCTCGGACAGCGCCCAAGCGCGTTTCCTGCGCGTATCATCGGAGGTTCTGACGCATGATCGACCGGAGATTGATGGCCGTGCGCTGAGAAGCCCGGGAAACCAAGGAGAACTGAACAGCGCGCGAAAGGCGCCGCGTACCGCAGATCTCGTCCAACACCTCAATTCTGAGTAATTCTGTCGTTTCCAAGGAGAATACACATGCCGTCATCTACGCGCAGCATGTTACGTCGAGGATTTGGGGGAGCCGGCCGCCAGCGGCGAGTTATGCGCCGTTCTTGCTGTCACGAGCGGAGTTTGCACGGTGCTTTCCCGCCCGCTCCCGCACGTGAGAATGAAATTTTCGTGGCTCACGGTTATTCAGACGCTAAATGTGCTTAGTCAGCGCACGTACCTAATCTTTTAAGCCCCAATAAGCGCCCGTAATGGCTAGGGTGAGGCAAGGGGTCCCAGTAGGCCGCTGAGGTGGATTTTGCGCGTATCGCCAAGCAGCGCGCTGTAACCGCCGTAGTTTTCCGAAGTCAGCACGCCATCACGCTTCTAATGCGAAGCTGATGGCCGTGAAACGAAGAGTCTATGCGATACGCGCCGTTTTCGCTGAATGGCTCAATTGGTTCCTCGACCTCCGGTGCGTTTCTAGGCCTCATCCCATTCATATTTTTAAGCGAATCAGGCTGATTAAGTGGATTTAATGTTTCCTCCGTAGTTTGAGGCCGGGAGTGCTGCACCGCGATCGCGGCCGCCGACTGGGAGCGGGCGTTGTCCCTGCTGAGCGGAGTTTGGAACACACCTTCCTGGTCCCGTGCCCGGAAATCCGACCGATTTTTGGCGTCACCCCGGCCGGTTCGCCTCCGAATTAACGAGCGCTTAATATATCTGAAAGCCTTTGAGCCAAATAAGCGCCCGCGAAAGTGGGAGTGAGGCAAGGTTTCCCATTTACATTCCACATTCTCGACCGCTCCCGCCGTTTTGCGCAGTCCCAGCGCGCATGAGCGCGTCTGATTCAACTCACGTGATTATTTACAGGTCTCCAAAGACGGAGATGAGGAAGTAGAGCTTCTCTATGCCGCCAAACCCCTGCCGAACGGCGGTCGCGTTTCCCGGCGGCGCAGCATGCATTCAGTGTGTTAAAAGCATCAGGATTAGCCATCAGTGTGTCCTTAATGATGGTTGAGCCGTGAGAAGCAATGAGTCGTCAGCGGTTCGTACGCACACCGCGTATTCCGTCTGCTATGCCGTGTCTACTCGAGTCTCGGCGCGCCAGAACGACCTGATTCTATCTCAAAAGAGACCACATATGTCCTCATTTTGTGAGGCTGTGACCATGCAGTCGCATTTTCGCGCAGTATCGGTTTGGTAGATTTTGACCCAACATGCAGCTTGCATCGCTCTGCCAAAGAATCTGTCAACGCCCTCACGAATCTCGTAAAAAGTACGTCTACGTATAGTGCACGCTTGTGTGGTTGATTCAGTATCTGAACGTGAGACTGCGCTTGTTTTTCGACGAGGTATGTGTGCCTGAACGGGGCTTGAAGCCGCTCACTGGCATCCCGCTCAGAACTTCCAACTTCCAGCGAGTTGCTGTGATCGCTATGACATTCAAAATAACACCATAGCCACTAAACGTCAATTTCAGCTATAACATACATGACCTGCCTGCCTTCATTGGCCGAGGGTCTCAATCATTGCCAGTTGGGCGGCGGTGCAGAGTCGCCACCGGCGTCAGTGTCTGAAGTCTCGATCGACGCAAAGAAAGAGCCTCTTTACCGCTGTGCATATTATATGACGGAGAGTTGACATATAAAAGCTCATCCCGGCGACGGTGCAGCATGAGATTCGGGTGCTGGGCCTCTCTGACGATGATGGTAGGCCAAATGCGTGCCATCCATATCGCTTCGGCGCTGCGGCGCCGGAATATCGTTCTCCGAGGCTTGTGTGAGTGACGAGCTGATTCATGAGTTTGGGAACGACTGAATACAAGCGCTACGCGATGATCGAGAGCAGGAGCACCGCACTCGGCTCGCGGCGAGAAGTCACAACACGGCAAAGTTTTTCGCTTTGGTCACCCGCCGGTTTCTCTTTCCATTTCTCTCCAGCGACATTTGAAAAAGCGGGCCATGCGCAGTTCAGCTCAAGACCGACGCGTCAACCCCCTCGTCGCGCTGATGCGCTCGTGGTTCTCTGGCCGTTCCCTCGCTCTGCACTCGCTCTGCACGTCGACGCACTCATGGGTGCCATTGAAACGCTCAGCACACGCAATGCTGGCACGGTGTCGGAACCCGCGGAGGTGAGCTGGTCATTGGCGGATACGATTTGCGCCTTCTTTGCTCATGTTTGTCGCAGACTCTTTCCCCTTCACTCACCATCGGTCATCGAATTTGCGTGCGCAAGCTCCCCTGCCCACCACCAATACCACGCTCATGGCCTGCACTCGCTCAAATGGTACGTGTTCTGTCTAAGCTGGTGCTGTCCCATAGCAGCCGGGCTAATGGCGTCTTGTGCAGACTGCGGCGCTCTCTGCCACTCGCCGGATGCGTTCAGCGGCGTCCTCTGTCCACCGCGTCTGTGCTATGGCTCTGAGATTACGGTAAGCCTTTTTCAACCCAGATTCCCGAGCAACAGCCTCTGACTATTTCTCATCATGCAGATGCTAGCATCTGTCTGCCGCCGCGCTGTACGCAACGATTCTCGTCAACGCCTCGGGCTTCGACGAGTCAAGTGGCTTCGAACGGGCTACGCGGGACTTGAGGATGTTGCGCCTACGTGTTTGGCATGCTCCCCGAGCTTCCCGCCGCGATGCTGGTAAGCACAAGTCCGTGCAATGCCGACTCGGTCTGACCTTTCGTAGCTCTTCAGCTCTTGGGAGTGCACGCGCCAGAAAACTGACATACGATATGCCCTCGGTGCTTGCGGAGTCGACGTGGCGCTGCCCGTCGCCGCGGCCTGCCCGGGAGCGGCGTCGCGGCTGTCCACCCTCGCAACCGTAAGCACTCGGTTCTCCGTCAAGCGCCGCACCTCTCGACATTAGGCGGCGCCGGAAGGATGGGGTGTCTGTGCTCTATCAATGCCTTGGACCCTCTCTCCGCTTGCTAACCGCAGGTACGCGTCTGCTACTAGTTGCAACAACCTGAAGCTGACCGCACTCCTGCAGCCATTCACATCTAACGGCCACCCTGCTGCGCGGAAGGGCTCACGGCGATGGTGTAAGATTATTCCATTGTGCCTCAGCTCGCGCTGGTGCAGGGAGGACGCACCGGAGCCGTTCTTGTTCGCACCAAGCCACAGTATCGAGGTGCGGCGGACCGTCGAGCTCCAGCAAGGGCTTCTCTCCCTCATTGCGTATGGTATATACGCCTGATTTGCATCTGTTCGACGCTTGCTCACGTGTTCTCAGCACATGAATTGCTTCGCGAACGGCATCTCGAATCGAGCTTCGTCTCGGCCGCGAAGCTTCCGACCAGCACCTTGCGATTTTGCGTATCCACCTCGTCCGCAGACATGGTAAGTACTTCATTTAACGTCCCTCAATCACCCTCTCACGCTACCTTAGCGCGTCTATCGATCCCGCGATGCGCAGGAAAATCGCATGCCATGGAACCGCGCAAAACGATCGGTGACAACATCTCGTAGGTACGTCGAACTGGTGCGCTTTATTTACTGGCCCAATGACCCTGACTCACGCAGCATGCAGCACCTCTGCGATGACGGCGCGCAGGCCCTCGAGCGCTCATTTCTGGAATGTGAGAGGAGGTTTTGGTCGCCGTTTCGCGTTTCCGGCCGCCAGTCCCCATTCGCGCACGGCAGGTACGTCATTTATTGCTTCTCTATGGCTTACTTATGTTGACATGCAGTGGAAATTGTTCCCACGACGCGCGGAAAATGCGACCGCTATGAAACCGCGCAAAACGCGCGTTCGGAGAATCTTGTACGATAGTCGAACGGGTGCGCGCCGCGAGCTCCAGCCATGTCCGTGACCTACTCGCGATGCGCAGCAGCTGTCTCGGCGGTGAGATGAACGTCCGGCGTCGATTTTTTGTGTCGGTCGCAATCAAGATGGGCAGGCAGCGCGCATCCCGCCGATTCGCGCCTTCCCCTCTCGCACCAGTATGCCCACCCTATGCGCGTACCAGGACCCCCACTTCGCGCGTCCGCCCTACCATCCGTTCGCGTGTGGTGTCGGCCGAATCCGCGCCCACCTCCACATCGCGCGCGCTGCGCACCGCCATTCCCACCATCGACCCGGCATCGTTTTCACGTGCGGATTGCACCCATATTCTCACACTCCAACCGCCATGTTGCGTCCTAGCCAATGGCCACCCAGTATGTGCGCCAAAACGCAAGTCTCGCTGCTGAGCAGTTCGACGTGGGTAAACCGATTTTGTCTGTTTTGACTGTCATGCGTAGCGTCAGGCCATACCGCACCGGCGCTTATGGCTTCCGACTGACTCCAAAAATGTGCTCCAGCGTGTCTCCCGCGACCGCAAGCTCGCCCACCACTTTTGTGTTCACCGCGCTCTCCAATTAAGCCCATTTCGCTGTCCTCGTTGTCTCGTACAACAACGGGCACATATCCATTAGTTAGCGCAATAGAGCTGTTTTGCCTGTCATCGCGTCCGAGTTGGTCCCCAGCAAGCCTCTCGCCGCCGTCTCTCAGGACCTGCAGCCCTCCAAACGCCCGATTCCCGTTGCTCGCACCTCGCTAAGATAACTCTCAGCCAATGGCAGCACGAGAAAAGTGGTCGAATTTGCCTCTGAAAAAGGGAAAACACGAAATTTCCGTCGTACTTAGGAAAGCGTCGACAAAACACGGTGCGCCGAACCAAAGACGCGGCGCATGAATCGCGAAACTGTATGTATCGCATAGATAGTGCACACGGCGCACTGGCGCAGCAAACACACACACGGCCATCACAGCATGGAAGCCGCCGAAAGTCGTCAGACCGGGCGCGATCTCGCCGCCGCGCAGGTCGACCACCCGCTCCTCTGCAGACTGCGCGCAGACACCGACGCACGCGATGCGCCCGCCGCGCACGACGACGTCGCCCGGGCTAGGCACCAACTCGGATGCGGACGCCGTGGCGCGGCGCACGCGCTGGACGTTCGTGAAGCGCACCGTCGCACTGCCGGCGACGCGCTCGGGCTCCAGCGGCGGCAGGCCCTCGTACTTGACGGCCGCCGCCGCCTCCTTGTCGAAGTTGGGCGGCGCGGGCGCCTTCTGCTGCTCCAGCGAGCGGCGCGTCACCACGGGCTTCTCGAGCTGCGGGATGCCGTCGATGAAGACCTGGCCCGGCGTCGCGCCCACTTGCAGAGGGTGACTGTTCCAGATGACCAGGTCGGCGTCGTAACCTGTGGTTTTTCACGCGTTCAGTCGAGTACCGTAGAATGGGAAGGGGAGATGACATACCCGAACGCAAGTATCCAAGACGGTGGTCAAGCCCAAGCACCTTCGCGGGTGTGCTGATGACGGATGCAAGCGCAACGTGCTCCGGGAGACCGAAGTAATGTGCTTGCTGAGCCTCGAACAGCAGGTCGCGCATGTTGATGGGGTCGGGCGCGTCGCTCTGCGCACGATGAACACGATTGATAAAAAGACATAAGCAGGTGCAGACCTTCATAATCACTTCCAAGCCGGCGTCATGCAAAATGCGTGGGGCAAATTCGGAATGCCTGTACGCTTCACGCTTGTATCTACCAGTAGGTTCATATTAGCAAAGGCAGGTATAGCGGCGTCTTACAGACCTTGCGAAGTTTGCGAAAATAGCAGAGGCCGGCGCCCCTCCATAGGCCTTCTTGAGCACGTCGGGGATGAGGTAGGTTTCGTGGGCGTGGTGGAAGGCCGCGATCTTGAAGCGGAACTCGTTCGACAGCCGCACGAGATTGTCCAGATCGACTGCTTCGTAGCAATGAATATGGGCCTGCGTTTCTAGGGTTATAATGTTGTGTGTAGCGCTCGCAACGCTGAATACACACCTTGACGCGTCCCCGGAAGAGATCCACAAGGGCTTCCAAGCGCAAATCCTCGGGGAAGTCCCCCAGGCCGTCCCACTGACCTATCTGCGCGCGAGCGCAGAAGGCATCTTGGGCGTCTTTAACCTTGCGTGCCTCGTCATAAATGGACCTATGACAGCTTCAGTGTTTTGCAGAGCGAGCGAGAGCATCCGTCGAACCTCATCGCCCAGATGGAATCCATCCGAGTCCCGCTGTACACGCGACTAGGATTCTCGCCACATGCATGCTTTATGTGGCGCCACTTTGGCGGGTGGGCGGGGACGATGCCCGTGCCGTTGTAGGTAAACGGGGGATCGACGAGCTTGGAGAATGTCGAACGCTCCTTTGTTGGCCGCAGTTTGACGACGAAGCCCTGGCCACCTGCGACGTCTCAGAAAGACACAATGTACTGGAGTCAAAGTGGTACCTCTGAAATACGTGTTAGTGGACTGTCGACTCGGAGGAGTGCTCGCACGGTGCTCACATGGCGTTGGCGGAACCAGGGATAATCAGCGCTGTCCCCACACCGCCCGCGATGGCGTGCTCGTAGGCCTCGTCATGGGTGTTGATACCATCGAGCGAACGTAGCCTGGACAGTGTGCTTCAGTTAACGTGAAATCCTGCGCCATGAAGGAACGGACCAAGGTTGCACAATGCCATGCCGGGAATTGCTGTCGGCCGCGCCATTCAGCAATGGCAATGCGCCCACTCCAGCGTGCGAATGAAGGTCGACCAGTCTACATTTACGTGTGAGAGCACTGTCCAGGCAGAGAACGCGAGCCAGAGTTCACGTCGGCGTCACCCAGGCACCCTGCGCGTTGAACGTGTCGACCAGGTGCTCGTCGACGTCGAGCGAAGCCAGCCCGCGCCGTCCAAGACGGCCTATATATTTGATGATGCCCTTCGCGAGCAGGACGTCGCCGCCGTGGATGACGCGGTCGCCAGTCCAGAGCGTCGCGTTGCGGATGAGCGCGGGGCGCGTGCCTGGCTCGAACCTGTCCGACACCTCGCGCCGCTCAGCAAAGTCGGGCTCCGTGACAACCTGTGCGTTCAGCGCGCTACATTTCGCGAGAATGGCGGCCGCGTTGGCTGGGGCAGCAGGCAGCAGGTCCGCCGGGGAGCCATAGGTCGCCGTGTAGTAGTAGCCAGCGGCAAACGAGAGCAGGGCGACCGTAGCTGTGAGCGACACGCGTCTGCGGGGACCCTCAAACGCTGGCCCGGGCAGGCCTGACTTGGACATTTCGACGCAGTCAGATCGTAAGTAACTCCGGCAACGGGCACGGATGATGATCGACAATGACAGGACCCAGCGCGTTGGCGCAGGATTTCCCACCAGATGGTGGTCGGTCCGACAGAGCATGACATTGACAGAGCAGCTGCAGCCGCAGCTGCAAGCCCTTGGTCATCGACGTCGACAGTCGGTCAAGAAGAGGACAAGTCAGATAAAGCAAGATAATAAATCAAAATAGAGCAACGCAGCGCGAAGATTATCGGCTGCGGCCAAATCACACAGGCATAGAGTAAATTGAATTCAAATAAACCTTCAAAGGCTGGATGCCATGGCTGCCTGGAATGGTTGAGCCCGTACGAGAACGAGCCTACATCGTCTGCGCCAGCATCAGCCCGTGCGCCAAATACATTTTTGATTGCGCAGGCTCACTGTCATAATAGTACGAAAGTCGGCGGCGGGCTATGGGCCTTGACGGCGGCGAGACGCGTGGCAAATGACAAGAAACGAGCAAGAGACGATAAAAATCGGTGGCACCGGATTGTCATGCTCTGGATGCCACCAAGGTGGAACGGCACCTCTGAGTGCAGCGGCTTGGGCAGGGGAGTGAAAACCATGTGCCACCTGTCACGATCGTGCATCTCGGGCAGCTGGCTTGCCTCAGAGACGCCGAAGCGACCGGAGACACAGCGCGTTGCATTGGCCTCGAGCCGAGCTGGTATTCCGAGAACTACGTCTTGAGTCGTACGGATAGTGAACCTGGGCCTCCGGTGGTTGGGCGAGGCACAGAAGTACGGCAGGGCGCCCGATTCAAATCTGGCCTGAATGCAAACGTGAGAACTCGGGTTCAGCAGAATGCTTCGAGGTGCAGATTACACACTCCGTTTCCTCAATGCTGGCCTACTGTCTAGCAGTAACCTCGTCCTGACTGACAGCTTGTAGCAGGCGGTCGTCAGTGTTTGAGTAGGCCGATACGAGTAGTACAGTGACGCTCACTCATCCAACACGCCAGCCTCGTCGGCGTTGAAAGCGCCCTTGTCCATGGTTGTGTCTAGCGACTTGTAAGAACAAATCTTGCATATGTATGTCAGTTAAGCTGGCTCACTGCTAACGCACGCGTTTCATTTTCGTTTTGTTGGCGAGTATCTTGTCACTGTGTACTGCTCCGAGTAAACCGTGCAGCAACCACGCACACCAGATCGTGTACGCGCTTGCTGCGATGCTACTCTGCGTGGACTGGCGCGTCCGAAATTTGAACGTTTGAACTGCGAAGGAAAGAGAGACTAATATCATCGGGGCCGACTCGATCGCGTCTAACTCCAACTTGAGCGGAGTGAAGGTAAGTGAAAAGAAATCGAAGCCAGCAGGCGGGGTGCAGAGCGTACAGCGCAGACTGCATTGTAGAAATCCACTCGAGATTTCTGGTACTTAATTTGCGCCACTACTTACAATCGGAGCCTATCCACCAGGAATCTGGTCATCCAAGGTGCCAGGTTTCACGTGAACCCAAAATCAACGCCTTTCCCGCAAGTAATCGCCTGGGTGGCCAAGTCCTGGTATGTAGCTGTGACGACAGTTCCGGTAATACGACTAAAACGATTGAGCTTGCGGCTGCGGCCGCAGCTGCTGTGTCATACCGAACGGTTTGGCAGGCGGGAAATCCTGCGCCAACGCGCTGGGTCCTGTCATCCAGGATATTTAAGGCGTGCGCGTTGCCGGAGTGACGATCTCACTGCGTCGAGATCATGTCCAAGTCAGGCCTACCAGCATTCGAGAGTCCCCGCAGACGCGTGTCGCTCACAGCTACGGTCGCCCTGCTTTCGTTTGCGGCTGGCTACTACTACACGACGACCTATGGCGCCCCGGCGTACCTGCAGCCTGTCGCCCCAGCCAACGCGGCCTCCATTCTCGCGAAATGCAGCGCGCTGAACGCGCAGGTCGTCGTCGAACCCGACTTTGCTGAGCGGCGCGAGGTGTCGGACAGGTTCGAGCCTGGCACGCGCCCCGCCCTCATCCGCAACGCGACGCTCTGGACTGGCGACCGCGTCATCCACGGCGGCGACGTTCTACTCTCAAAAGGAATCATCAAGTATATTGGCCACCTCGGACGGCGCGGGCTGGCTGCGCTCGACGTTGACGAGCACTTGGTCGACACGTTCAACGCGCAGGGTGCCTGGGTGACGCCGACGTGAGCTCTGGCACGTGTTCTCTGGAGACTGCACTCTAACGTGTATACACAGTCTTGTTGATCTTCATTCGCACGGTGGAGTGGAACCGTTGCCGATGCTGGACGGCGCCGTCGACGGCAATTCCTTGCACGGCATCGTGCAGCCTTGGTCCGTTTCGTCGCGGTTAGAAAGTCTTCAGTCAACTGAAACACGATATCTAGGCTACGCTCGCTCGATGGTATCAACACCCATGACGAGGCCTACGAGCACGCCATCGCGGGCGGTGTGGGGACAGCGCTGATCATCCCCGGTTCCGCCAACGCCATGTGAGCACCGTGCGAGTCCTCCTCCAGAGTCGACAGTCCACTAATACGCATCCCAGAGGTATCATTGCTCCATTTCTATAGTATGTGATATTTCTCTGAGACGTCGCAGGCGGCCAGGGCTTCGTCGTCAAACTGCGGCCCACCAAAGAGCGCTCGACGTTCTCCAAGCTCGTGGATCCCCCCTTTACCTACAACGGCACGGGCATCGTGCCTGCCCACCCTCCAAAGTGGCGCCACATAAAGCACGCGTGTGGCGAGAATCCCAGTCGCGTGTACAGCGGGACTCGGATGGATTCCATCTGGGCGATGAGGTTCGACGGATGCTCTCGCGCGCTTGGAAAATACTGACGATGTTCCAGGTCTATCTACGACGAGGCGCGCAAGGTCAAAAACGCTCAGGATGCGTTCTGCGCTCGCGCGCAGTCGGGCCACTGGGACGGCTTGGGAGACTTCCCCGAGGATCTGCGTTTGGAGGCCCTCGTCGATCTCTTCCGGGGACGCGTCAAGGTGTCTAACAGTCGCTGGGAGTAGCTCAGGCGCCATGCTGACCATTTTGACGCAGGCCCAGATTCATTGCTACGAAGCAGTCGATTTGGACAATCTCGTCCGGCTGTCGAACGAGTTCCGCTTCAAGATCGCTGCCTTCCACCATGCCCACGAAACGTACCTCGTCCCCGATGTGCTCAAGAAGGCTTATGGTGGAGCTCCCGCATCTGCTATCTTTGCAAACTTTGCAAGGTCTGCAAGGTAAAGCAATATTAGCTGCCCTCGCTGACACGAATGTTCCACTGGCAGATACAAGCGTGAATCCTACAGGCATTCCGAATTCGCCCCGCGCATCTTGCATGACGCCGGTCTTGAAGTGATCATGAAGGTCTGCACATCCGGCGCATTGCATTATCGCATATTTATCTTGAGCAGAGCGACGCGCCCGATCCCATCAATATGCGCGACCTGCTGTTCGAGGCTCAGCAAGCGCATTACTTCGGTCTCCCCGAGCACGTTGCGCTTGCATCCGTCATCAGCACACCCGCGAAGGTTCTCGGGCTTGACCACCGTCTAGGATACTTGCGTTCAGGTATGTCATCTCCCCTTCCCATACTACGGTACTCGACTGAACGTGTGCAATTCCTTCAGGCTACGACGCCGACCTGGTCATCTGGAACAGCCACCCTCTGCAAGTGGGCGCGACGCCGGGCCAGGTGTTCATCGACGGCATCCCGCAGCTCACGAAGCCCGTGGTGACGCGCCGCTCTTTGGAGCAGCAGAAGGCACCTGCGCCGCCCAACTTCGACAAGGAGGCGGCGGCGGCCGTCAAGTACGAGGGCCTGCCGCCGCTGGAGCCCGAACGCGTCGTGGGCGGCGCCGCAGTGCGCTTCACGAACGTCCAGCGTGTGCGGCGCGCGTCAGCGTCCGCGTCCGAGGCCGAGTTGGTCCCTAGCCCGGGCGATGTCGTCGTGCGCGGCGGGCGCATCGCGTGCGTGGGTGTCTGCGCGCAGTCTGCAGAGGAGCGGGTGGTCGACTTGCAGGGCGGCGAGATAGCGCCCGGTCTGACGACATTCGGCGGCTTCTATGCTCTGATGGAGATCGACTTCGAGGCGAGCACCGGAGACGGCGCCATACAGGACTCGCTGCCGTCTCTCCTCGGCAAGGGCGCGCTCATCCGCGCGTCGGACGGGCTGCTATTCGGGACGCGCGATGCGCTGTATGTGCCATTCGAGACGCCCCGAACCTATTTCCTGAGGCTTTTGCTGGCAGGTTGGCGTACCGCTCAGGCGTAACGCGTGGGGTCACCGTGCCCATCACCTTCGGCATGAGCACGCCGCAGTTCCTCGGCGGGCTGAGCGCCGCCGTGTCCTTTGGCGCGACGCACCGTCTCGAAGACGGCGCGGTACCGAAGAGTGTGGTTTCGTTGCATGTTAATGTCTTGCGCGGCGCGCCGTGGACTGTCAGCACGCAGATTGCCGCGCTGCGCCGCTTGCTTGCTGGACACGGCGAGGGCGAGATCAAGCAGTATTTCGCCAAGGCTGTCGAGGTGCGTTATGCTTGTGACTGAACCTTGACGATGGCTCGTTACTGAGATTGTTTACTTTCACCTGTGTAGGGAGATATCCCGTTGGTCGTTCAGGCCGACGGCGCAGACATCATCGCGAGCGTCATCGAGCTCAAGAATGACCTTGGACCCGACTCTAAGCTGAAGGTGGTCATTGCTGGTGCCGCGGAGGCGCACCTACTCGCGAAGGAGCTGTACGCCTCTCCTTTGTTTCTCCCGGTCAACCTATTCTCACTCATAGCAATCCAGCGCGACCGCAAAGGTCGGCGTCATTGCCTTCCCTCGCAGCTATCCCAACTCGTGGGATCAGCGTCGCGTGTAAGCTAGTCGTCTTCATTGTCTGCGGTCAATACCTACTGATGCCTTGCTTCGTTGCGACAGTGCTCGTCGCCCTCCGCTGGAGAAGGGGAACAACCTCTCCATCCTGCTCGCCCACAACGTCTCCGTAGCCATCGGCCGCCCCGGCTTCTGGAAGTGGCGCGCGAGGCAACTGCGCTTCGACCTGAACTGGGTGCGCACCCGCCCTCCCACACACATCACTTTCATAGTAGAGTAGTGACTGACGAACGCGCAGGCGGTACTGGAGAGCAACGGCGACATCTCGTACGCTGACGCTCTTCGGTTGGCCACGACCAACATCGAGGGGCTGTTCGGGCTTGAGGTGAACGAGGACGACCGCGAGATGGTCGCGTATGCCGGCGGTGATATGTTCTCCATGGAGAGCAAGGTCGCGGCCGTCGTTGCCCCGCTGCAGGGTCGTGTGGACTTGTTCTGATAGATTAAAAGTTGATGCTGGATGGATGTCGACGTCCTCTTTGCTCCTGTTGTTGTTCAATAAATAATGTACCCTCGCAGGAATTGATCCTCACAAGTGTTAACTTTCTTGATTACCAGCAGGAAGTAATTCGTCGGCCGCCCAGGAGCTTCCGCCACGTGCAGTGTGCACGACAATCCGGCGCCACCCGGATTGGTTCCGCACCGAGTTTTGGGCGCTTACCGTCTCTTGTCTTCCGAGTTTCTTGACATTGCCGCGCGTCTCGCCGCCGTCGACGCCCATGGCCCGCCGCCGGGTCTCGTACTACTATGACAGTGAGCCAGCGCAACGAGCAATGTATGCGGCGCACGGGCTGACGCTGGCGCAGACGATGTGGGCTCGTTCTCGTACGGGCCCAACCATCCCATGAAGCCGTTTCGCATGCGCATGACTCACCACCTCGTCGCGGCATACGGCATGCTCGACAAAATGACGGTCCTCGTGCGTGGGACGGGCTGCATATACGGACTTGGTCTGAGCGAGCTTGTAGCGCCCGCGACGCGCAGAGCCCATACAAATGGCCGCGTTTCATACAGACGAATATGTGGATTTTCTTTCGAGAGTTACGCCGGAGACCGCAGAGGAGCTCACTGGCGGTGCCCAGCGCTGTGAGTCGTGTGCTGGCGTTCTGAGCTGGTCCTGACGGTGCTTTAGACCTGCTCAGCGAGCTCGACAATCCAGCCTTTGAAGGTTTATTCGAATTCTGTTCGCTCTATGCCGGCGGCTCATTGGGTATGGATATCCCCAGGATATTAGCAGAATATCGTAACTGACTGTACATGCATTGCAGACGCTGCTGAACGCATAAATGCCGGCTCATCCGACATTGCCATAAACTGGTCCGGCGGCCTGCACCATGCCAAAAAGCGCGAAGCATCCGGCTTCTGCTATGTCAACGATATCGTATTGTGCATTCTGGAGCTGCTGCGAACGTTCCCGCGCGTGCTGTACATCGACATCGACTGCCACCACGGCGACGGCGTCGAGGAGGCGTTCTACGGCACGGATCGCGTGCTGACGCTCTCGTTCCACAAGTACGGCGAGTACTTCCCGGGAACGGGCGCGCTGGCCGACCGCGGGCGCGGCAAGGGTTTGGGGTACAGCATCAACGTGCCCTTCAAGGACGGCATCACCGACGACGCGTTCCGGGATATCTTCGAGCTCACCATGCGCAAGGTCGCGGACTGGTACCGCCCGGACGCGATCGTGCTGCAGTGCGGCGCGGACAGCCTCGCGGGCGACAAGCTTGGCTGCCTCAACATCAGCATGGAAGGCCACGCGAATTGCGTGCGCTTTGTGCGCGCGCTCGGTACCCCGCTCGTGCTGCTCGGCGGTGGCGGGTACACGGTCAAGAACGTCGCAAGAGCATGGACGTACGAGACGGCGTGCGCGCTGGGCGTCGAGGACGAGATTTCACGTGACCTGCCGTTCAACGACTACTTTGAGTGGTTTGGCCCGCGGTATCGGCTCGAGGTGCCCGCGAATAACATGGACGACCTCAATAAGCGCGACGGGTATCTGCAGGCCGTTAAGTGCGTCGTCTTCTCCGCTGCTTGTTAACGAGCTGACCGCGCCACAGGGAGCAAGTGGAGCAACATCTGCGCGACTTGCCCTTCGCGCCCAGCGTGCAGATGCAGGACGTGCCGCGGCAGAGCGTCGCGCAGGCATCGGGTATCCGCACCGGCCTTGAAGACGAGGACGAGGCGTCGCTCGATCTCGACGCACACATTAAACGTCCGTCCCTCCCCTCTTTCATCCTCCTTCCACTGACGCCAAGCAGAATTTACCGCGCGCGCGAAACGCCGACGCGAGATGATGGTGCAGCGGCAGCAGCGCGAGATGGCGTACCTGCAGGACCAGAACGTGCTCTCGCAGGAAGACACGCACCCGCGCTCACGCTCGCTCCTCAACGGGCACCACGCGAACGGGAACGGGAACGGGCTGCAGCCGACGAGCGTGTCGAGTCTCATCGACGCAAAGCTGCAACCCGTGCGCTCGCTGGACTACGCCAGCGAGCGCCGCTTCTTTGGCGTGCCGGACGCGTCGCAATGGGAGGGCAGCGAGCGCGATTTGGACGACGATGAGGACGAGGACGTAGAGATGGACGACCACGAGAACGAGGAGGACGAGCGCGACGACTTTGCGCGCCGGCGCGGGTCCATATGGGGTGCGGGGCTCGTCGCCGCTGCTGCATAACGATATCCGTTCTTCTCTCTCGTCATTCCCACTCCCTCATCATCGTTTTGCTTTGATTGCATACACACATGATCCCGGTTCACCTCGCCGTGTACACCATATGTACTCTTATACTTAGACAATTTAATCCGCCTCACCCCTTGTCATGCGGTAGGCATGGATGGTTCTCTGCAACCAGCCAATGAAGGAGCCGAGGGGAATGAGACTGGCGGTCGTATTAGTACCTCTTGCTGACAACTCCCAGTTTCACGCCGTGGTACCCTTACTACGCTCTATTATCATTGTGATATTCTCAGACCCCGAGGTTTCGCGGAGCGAGTCGCGGCGTACAGTCCGAGCAATCGGTCGGGAGGTCGGACATCCAATGCAGCGGGAACGTCAGCACGATGGCGTGATCCACCGGCAGCTCCGTAATTCGCACAGGATTCGCAGTACTCGCGGCAGGGGCATGCCTCGCCGATTACTTAAACTGGATCGTGAATGCGCTCTCTCTCAGTCTGCACCACATCAATCCAGAAATGAGCACCTTCGCCGAAATCTTCCCGCCCAGAAAGAGCGCATGGACGGTGGAAAACATCCCGGATTTGACGGGAAAGGTCTTCATCGTCACGGGTGGCAATAGGTGAGTCTTTACTATACGTTCTCCCACAAGACCTCATCTAATTCACTCCGGGGGTGCAGTGGCATCGGAAAGGAGACTGTGAAGGTCTGTATGTCTTTGTACAGTAGTCTTGCCATCGCTCACTTTGCTGCAGCAACTGCTCAAGAAGGGCGGTAAAGTCTACATGGCATCCAGAAGCCGTCAACGAGCGGAAGAGGCCATTGCTGAGCTCGAGGCTGAGACGTCCGGACGGCGGGCGATTTTCCTCGAACTGGACTTAGCGGACCTCTCCTCCGTCCGACGTGCGGCGCAGGAGTTTACGGAGAAGGAGCCGCTGTTGCATGTGCTGTTCAATTCAGGGTTGGTGCTTCTATCATATTGTTCGTAAGTCGACTGATGCGTTTTTGTCTGCAGCGGTGTCATGTCGTGCCCAATTGACATGATCACCAAGGACGGCTACGACCTACAATTTGGCACTGTGAGTTCATCTTCCTCATCGTCTACGAGGGGGGCTTTACTGTAACCGAGATCGTCCGACTGCTTAGAACGTCATTGGGCACTACTACTTCACAAAACTGCTCCTCCCCACGCTCCAGCACACTTTCGCGTCCTCTCCGACAGGCGAGAAAGCGCGCATCATCAACACCAGCGGCTCGATTTACAAGCTCTACCCGCGCATCAACTACGAGACCCTGAAGGACGGCCGCGCGCGCCGCAGAGTCGCCTCGACAAAGCTGTATGCGCAGTCCAAGTTCGGCAACATCCTCGTAACGAACGAGCTCGCGCGGCGCCACACGGATATCGTATGCATCTCGCTACATCCAGGCGTAATCCACACCGGTCTCCAGCGGCATATGCGCGTACTCAGCAATGAATGGTTGGCGGTGAGTGGAAGGCTCTCACGGGCTTGACTCTCCTGCGTGACATAGACAAATCCCTCCATCAGAGCAAGCTCTTGAGGCCTGCGTCAATGGGTGCCCTTACGCAGCTATACGCGGGGACCGATCCTGCCGCCGCAAAGATGAACGGTTGGGTATGCGCGCTAATTCGTCCTGGTGGCTAACTGACCGAGATTCGCGCGGCGGCTAGTATCTCATCCCATGGGCCAGGGAAGGCCGTCTAACAGCTGCGGCAAAGGATCAGAAGGAGGCTGAGAAGCTTTGGAATTGGCTGGAGGACCAGGTTGCCACGTTTGAGCACGGCGCTGCAGCTCGGACATAGCGCGTGCATTCGCCACTCCAATCAGAACGCAGGTGATCGTGGGAAGGCTATATAGAAATTGCACTCTCGCTCGGGCCCCGCGGTGACGTCCAAAATGATTCCTTGTCGATTTCTGTGGTCCCGGCGCAATCTAGCCGACCGTCGAGTCAGCGAAGACGGACATCCAGGTGCATCTAGAGATGGCGATACGTACATCCAGTCCGAGCGTTGAGGAATTATTCAGGGGAAGGACCCTAAAAGTACGCGGCGCACGCTTGGATGTGTGAGCGAGAGCGCCCGCGGTAGATTCGATGCTTCACGCACAAATCGCGCCGCTGTGAAGCTATTTCACATTGAGGTAGAGGCTTGATGTAGTTTCTCCGCTCAATGAGTGTAGGGCGCTCGCGGGCTGCATGATAGCGGCCTGAAAGACCATTCGCGCGACTTAGGCGAACGTTCTTCATCGGACATACCACATACGGCAAGTGCGAGTATAGTTGGACCCGGCCCTCTGTTACCGGCACCCTCAGAGAGAAGCCGGCCGGTGCGACGTTCCAGACTTGGTCTGGGCGACTAATACAGTCAGTGCATGCCTTTCTATAGCATTCCTCAAGCTCAAATATCTTATGGACGGCAATTTCACATCTAGTTTTGTGTTCAGGTGAATTAGACCGTCAACTTCTGTAAAAACCGGGGTTGCTCTGGAGCGCTGTGGAGCCTCTATAGCGGCCAGAGCTGCCAGAGACACGTACCCCGATCTGGAGCAAGGCGTTTGCCGCAAAGCGCTCTCAGATCAAGCGGTCTGCTCTGAAAACGCTCTGATAGCAAGCCAAAAGCGCTCTGGAGCATGCTCATTCAGGCAACTCCGTGATATCCACGTCCCGCTGATACCGGCGTAGCATTTGATCATCGGATTGCTTGCCTGTTCCTTGCTCGTGTCCTTCCTCGTTCAGTAATAACGACGTATATTATAGCATAGTAGTACAATAACAAGTGGGACTGGGACACAAGTCCGCGTGTTGGCGGGGAAGAAGTACGCACGAAATCCACGACGCCTCTCGCTCTCATTGCCAATGCTCTTCGCAGGAAAGCTACTTGTCATGAGAGTGAGTTAAAGGTGTATCAAAAATAACCTGGAATACACGTACGTGTGTGGGATTGGGAGGCGATGGTTCCCTAAAAAAATGTTAACGAATGGGCGAGCACGACAGCACGGAGCAGGCAGCAAGTGAGCATAGCAATCAGAGCAACAAGAGACACCAAAGCCAGCCGGTTTATCCCAGAGCAGCGGAGAGCCAGGAGTCAGCGCAGGAACAGAGACAGAAGACTATCAGACCGAGCAGAGTAGACAGCGACTCGGACAACGACATCTTCAGGCAGTATAACGAGCAGGGAGATGCAGAACGGCCGGCTTGAGGGTTTGGCTGTTGCAGGGAATCTTGTAGTTTGTGAGGCTTTGAGGGACGAGTCGGGCTCGTCGCTCCTGGGGTACACCGCGTTCGGGGAGGGAAAGAGAGCAAGTAGATTCCAAGTCAGCAAAAGTCGAACCATGTCTTCGAGTCGCGCAGTGACCAACCTGGCTGATGGCTACGGGCCGATGGCAACCATCCGGGCGCGGCAGACTGAGTGGCGCGGCGCAAAGCAGTCAGAGCAATTAAAAGCGCGCCAGAGCCGCTGTATTTGGCTTCGGGATGCTCTGGAGCATCAATACAGTGCTCCGACGCGCTATGGTGCTTTGAATTGTGATCTGTAGTGCTCTCAGGCGCTATAGAGCAGCCAGCTTCTCTAGAGTACTCCTGGAGCAGTGGCTGGTGCTCTAAAGCATTTGGGTTTTTACAGAAGAAGGTGCAGGGCCCGAGACGAGCATGCTGATTACTGCGGCAAAATCCAACAACGACTTGTCATTGGCAATCTATAACAATTGAGTGGCGACAGTGTGGCGCCCATGCGCCATTTTAGCAAACGCCTGAGTATAAGAGACAGAGAGGCTTGGGAGCATAATCTTCAGACATGATACGCTCACTTCCTCTCATTCTCCTCGCCGCACTTAGCCCAGCTGCTGCGGCTGCACTCGGCACTGTGTACTACTCGAGCTCAGACCCTGCATTCTCGTACTCGCCTAGCGATGCGTTCTTCACGTATAACGCACCAGGCGGTTATGACGACAAAATCCACTTCCTGAGCGACGGCATGCACTGCAATTCCTCGATAAGTTTCACCTTTCCGCGTACGTCATGACCACTCCGCGTTGCGCACAAAATCCCATTCATTGCCTGTAGAGCCTTCGTGAGCATCCTACAACGGCAAAATGCTCGTACACTAACTTGACCAGCACAACTTTCAAGTTCTACGGTTATCAGAGACCGGATGGAGGCATGTATGCAGTTACAATTGACAACGGACCTGCGACGACGGTGGATTACTACAACGTAACATCCGGCGGCAATTACGGACCTGTGCTCATCTTGTCGCGCTCCGGGCTCTCAAATAACAAGCATACGGTCAGGATTACCAACATCCTAGACGCCCGTTTCGGGACCTGCGGTCAATCAGGCAGTGAGCGTCATGTGCTCCGCGGCGAGCGTATCGCGTACTGAAGTTTCTGTAGTCGATCATTTCGAAATAACCGCCAACCGCCCGGGAGCCATCGCGCCAACGTTCCCAGATGGCTCGCAGCTCGGCTCCGTCGCGTACCCAAACGGAATTACGGACAGGAAGAGCTACCGGCCTCACATTTCGGTGAGATCTCGGTCTACGCGTACCGCATGCGCTTACGCCACTCACCTTGCAGGTGGGTGCGGATGCAGTTGCGAATGGAGGCAATGGAGCTACCATGCGCGTCCTATTCGACCTCGGCGCTTCCGGTGCATGGACTGTCTGGAAAGGCTGTACTTCAGATGCATGCAGTAAGCACAAGGGGCGCCGCACGTCGATTAGTGTACTGACCCGAAGTTCAGAGGCGCATTCCGAATATACGCCCTCAAGCCAGCACTTTGCAAACACGAGCATCACGCAGACCATTTTCTACGGCGACGGCGGGCCCGACCAAACGCTCGAGTCGTGGGTCGTGCAGGACACTGTGTCTGTCGGTGGCATCCCCATATTGGAGACGAAATTTGGCGCTGCTTTCAATATACCCGTCGACTATGATGTAGATGGGAATTTCGGTGTGCACCCACTTTAGTCTCCTGTGTGACCGCACTGACACTGAAGTCCAGGTATGGCAAAATCGTGAGTTCACCTTCAGCGTATCTCGCACTCGCCTAATGTCATTCCCAGGTACTGTGGCGGACAGCTCTGTGTCGCGTATCCGAACTTCGTTGAGAACGGTTACATGCAGGGCGCGTTGAGCGCGCCAGCCATCTCGTTCTACGAGGTAAGTCAGGACAGTGTACAAAGCGCGCAGATACTCACGAGTCATAGCTCGCTGAAGGCGACTTGGCCGCGGATGGCGTGTCCTCAACCGTCGCCGTTGGAGGGGTTGATAAGAATAAGTTCATCGGGGCGATGGACTGGGTGCCCGTCACGCAAGGCGACTCATGGTGGATAGTCAGTAACTTCCAGCGCTTCGTCACCGGCGGCGCGGGTTCCATCGGTAGCAGCACATACGACGCAACCGAAAGGTTCATCCACAAACAAATGCTCTTCGACACAGGTCAGTATTCAAACTGGCATGCAGCGGATGGCACATGCTTACCAAATTCAAACCCGAACCCGATAGGCGCAGACGGCCTGCTCTATGTCCCGAGCGACGACTATCAGACCCTCCTGACTGTCCTCGGCGCGCAGGACAACTTCCCAGAGCCTTTCCGCATCCCATGCGGAGCGACTATGACCTGGTCCTTCGGTGGGACGCAGAACCGCAACTACACCATCGGGCTCGCCGCTACTGAGACGAACGCAAATGGGTTCTGCTTTCCGCTCTTCTATGATGGCGGCAACATCGGGAACTGTGCGTCTGGCGGCACCTCAGGCGCCATCGTACTGACACCGCAACCGAAGGGCTGGCTGGCGCGCCATTCTTGAGCCAGTACTATATCAGCTTCTACTTCGGCGTGCCAGGCGGCATTCCGAGTACCATGGGACTTGCGACGAAGAATCTGGGCGCCAGTGCCGCGACGGTCCAACCGGTCGTGGGGCAGGCATAATTAATTGAAAGGATAATCATAGATATCATTTGGTATGGGGTTATGGACACATGGTAGAGCTTACATTGGCCTGGGACTTTGAGCACACTACGATTCGTGTATAGAGATCATTGCGATTAATTGCAGACGGATAGGTTCTCTGTGGTGAAGGTTAGCTCACGCGCAGGATTATACAGTGTGCGTACCCTTCAACTTGAATCAGCTTAGAAGTCTGCCAAGGGGTACTTGCGCCCTTCCTTCGGACAGACCACAATCATGCGTTTGTCCGTGAAGTGCTCGATATCAAAGCGCCCGTAGCCCGTCGCGCCTCCCAAACCGGCGTGGTCCATTCCAGGCTCGGTGTGGATGGTGCTTCCATTGATCATGACAGCGGCAAAACGGATGCGCTGCGCGACTTCCAGCGCGGCGTACAGATTCTCCGTCCATACCGAGGATGTGAACGAGTACTCGGACGCGTTAGCCATCGCGATGGCTTCTTCTGCGTTCTCCACAGTCGCAACTACGACGACTAGGAGTTACTTGAGCGGTAGTAATCTTGAGTTTTGACTGCAGATGACACACCAGGACCGAACGACTCCTGATCCCACGCACGCATGCCCGGGTGAACTCCCGTCAGAACGTGCGGCTGTACGACAGCGCCGACGTGCTTAAGGTCGCCAGCAACAAGCTGCGCGCCCTCGCCCACAGCGTCGCGCAGGTTTGCCACGATGCTCGCGGCGCTCTGCTCCGTGAAAACAGCAGAAAGGCGCGCCGCTGGATCGTGCGCGGGGTCGCCGCTCCTCAGCTGCTGCGCCAGCTGCGCCAGGTGCGCGATCAGCGCGTCCGCCACAGCGCGTGTGGCGATGACGCGTTCCGTCGACATACAGATCTGGCAAAATCATCCAAAGCTGCACGCAAGGCGGGGGAGGGTGCGTGCGTGCGTACCTGTCCGGAATGCAGCATGGCGCCGAAGATGATAGCGCGCGCCGCATGCTCGACGTCCGCGTCGTCCAGCACGATAGCGGGCGCCTTGCCGCCGAGCTCGAAGACGCACGGCTTGAGGTACTTCGCCGCCTCCCCGGCTATGATCTTGCCCACGCGACTACTGCCGGTGAACTGCACGGCTATGCTTCAGCCGGTGCGAAGCACGATAGGATGGCTTACGTACCGTAATCTTGCGGACGAGCGGGTGCGCGATGAGTTCCGCTGTCCGCGCGGGTGAATCCGCGCGGGAGATGTTGATGTAATTGAGTACGCCGTCCGGCAGACCGGCCTGAACGTAGCGTGAGCGCGCACAGACAGTGGGCGTGTGGCGTGCTGACCTCTCGTAGAACTTCGGTTACAATGGCTTGCGAGGCGGGACTGGCCTCAGAGGACTTCAGAACGACTGTGTTCCCTGAAAGCAACGCGTGCGTCGGTCAGTCGCTAGGGCGCGCAGACAAAGCATACCACATATGAGGGCGACGGCAATCGAACGCATGGACAGGTTGACGGGCGCATTCCAAGGGCTGATACAGAGCACGACTCCGTGTCTATAGGCAATAAGTTGAGTGACTGTGCAAAATGATCAACACGTACGCGCGCCGCTGCACAAAGCATTGTCCTCCTGGCATCTGGCTGGGAAAGGTTTCGCCTTTCAGCTGAGCAGTCAGAGCAGCGGCCTCGCTTGCCCAGACGATGCTCCCATGGATATTGGGAAACATCATCTCCTTGGTCGCCGAGGTCTCCAATGTCACAGTGCGCGTAATGAGCTCCCTGTACTTTTCCGACCCGAAGAGCTCAGCAGCACGGTTGAAGATGCGTCGTTTCTCTGCGAGTGGCGTATGCTCCCATGTTTTGAACGCCTGTCATAGAGGACCATTGAGCTGTCGTCAACACAAGCGGAAAACACTCACTTCCGCCGCTGCCTCGACAGCCGCAACACAGTCCTCGGCGCTCGCACTGGCTGCACGGCCCACGACCTTCTGGGTAAACGGGTTGTGGACGTCGAATGCCTGGCCGTCCGAAGCTGGCCGGCGGACACCACCAATGACAAGAGGCGTTTCAAGCATGGGAGATCAGAGGAGGAGCAGAGCGCGCAGGATGGCCCGTATCCGGCTTCATGTAGAAGCGGTATAAGACTCGATAGGGCATTTCGCCTTCAGGTTACCGGCAGCTCTTGGCGCGGGAAGTGGTACACATTATGAGCGTGAGCGCTCTGAGCCCTGAGTCCAAGCTAGATTTTGCGTCGTCCTCTATGGGCTTGAATTGCAGTGTGGAAGCATCCAGAGCGAGCGTGCACGTGAACTGTCGAGTATACGGAAGTCGAAGGCGTGGGATCCAGAGACCAGGCAGCTGTATTAACCCGCACTGGCAGCCATGGTAAGGCGCCTTGAAACAATCAAAGCCCCAAAGAGCTGCTACATAGGGACTGACGCGCTGACGTCGAAAGCGGCAGCCCTCGGATGATAAGCTCGGAAAAGCAGCTGCAGGATGCGGTGGATGGCCTGCTTGGCCGTTCGATGCACAGACCGCGTTGACCAGAAAATCTTTTACGCGTATCTCCGAGGTTCGGCGGTAACGTGACCACCGGAGCAATTTGAAGCCGCGAAGCGTCGCAACCGTCTTACAATTCTCAGCAACAGCTTCCCGATAACCAGGTGGGTTGCCTCAGGAAAGTCAGGTTTCAGGTTTGGAACATTAATTATGTGATTTTGGTTCATCCTCGGCACCGTAGTGACCAGTCAGCAGCGGTCGTCAGCAGTACCGTGACTCCATGATCGCAGTCATCTCCCGCTCACCGTCGAAGCGCCAACGCGGTTATTCAAGTTATCAGTCTATTACTGCTGAATAAGCTGACGCGCTCAATTCTTTCAATACATACGCAGTTTACCAAGGAGTGATGCTTCGATGACTTGTGTTCAGAGTCGCGAAGGAACGAAGCATCCGACCAACTGTGACGTTCAGCAGCTGATATATATATAAGGCTCACACCACAACTCGGCCATCGAATCAGCTGTCCTTCTCAGAATGTCGAAGAAGGATTTCAGCGCAGCCATTGTCGGTACGATGGTCCTACCACTGCTGCATTTCAGTCTCATTGAGATGATCCCCGTCGCAGGCGGCGGAATCGGCGGCCTCTTCTGCGCCATCAGTCTCGTGAGAGCGGGAGTGCCTTTCGAGCTGTTTGAAGCGACGGTAAGCATGCAGTAATATAATTCAGCTTGCAATTTCCTCTCATCATATCGCACGCTGCAGCACAAGTTCGGCGAAGTTGGCGCGGGCATCGGCTTTGGTAAGCTTGTCATCTTTCCATTGTTTGCGTATCCTCACATCCACTCAGGTCCTAATGCTATACCTGGCATGGCATATCTTGGAATCCTCGAGGAGTTCGAGGCTAGCGCCAACCACATCGTGCGGGATTGATATCCTTCCAGCTTCTCACTACTGGCCTGCTGACGAGATTATGTCCCTACCTATAGAAAACTTGGACTATCCTCAAGGCTGACACGGAGTATGAGCATATCGTCGATGTAAGTCGCGAAGTCCCAGCATACAGCGCTAGCTACTTCATCTCACCCTGACAGTACGTTCGCCCCGGGAGTTTCGGCACAACATCGTCCATCCACCGCGCCCATATGCTCGACATTCTTCTCAAGCGCGTCCCCGCAGAGCGCTGCCATCTGAGCAAGCGCTGCACGTCGGTCGAGCAGATCTCAGCTAATCCGCCTCTCTATCGGCTGCATTTCGGCGATGGGACGACGCACGAGGCCAATCTTGTCATCGGCGCGGACGGTATCAAGAGTCCGGTGCGAGATTTCGTGCTAGGAACGCGCGTCGAGCCGCGGTATACTGGGACGAGAGCCTTCCGCGGTTTGATCACTGCTGAAAGTTGGGAAGGCCTTGTGGGAACGAAGGCCTCTTCCTTCGTGCTGTATTGCGGCATCGGAAAGGTGCGCCGGCGCTGCATTCAGCAGATGTACGAGCGCAACTCATGTATCTGTCTAGCACATCATCACCTATCCCATTGATGGAGGATTGGTGCGTACCTGGGGATTCTCAGCCTATACTGACGTCGCGCAAACTAAATTAGGTTAATTTTGTCGCGTTCTCATCTGCGCCGCTCGAGACACGATTCGCGGACGGCACGGACCCGCCGCCGAACGAGTCACATGTGCTTCCAGCAGATCCAGAAGAGGCGCACCGCCTGTTTTCAGACCTGGGACCACACGTGCAGGGCGCTCTCAAGGCATGGCATAACTTGCTTTGGCTTGAATGTGTGGGCGTGTAGAACTGATTTTCATTTCGGACTCATGCGTAGGGCATCAAGGACATGACCGTTTGGAAGATCAAGACTCACTGGCCTCCACTCAAGACCTATGTCAACGGCGGCGTTGCTCTTCTCGGAGACTCTGCACATGGCATGGTGCGTTGCGCAGCATAGCTTCCTCTATTTTCCGGGATTGAGTTTCCTTCAGACTCCTCATTGTGGACAGGTGATCCAGAAATTCAGAATGCATCCCTTCCACTGTGACCTCATACATATTCTCAAGGGAGCCGGCCAAGGTCTAGAAGATGCCTATCTCCTCGGGCGATTCCTCGGCCACGAGAACACGACACTGGCTACACTCACAGAGACTCTCACTATCTACGACCGCTTCCGCCGTCCCCACGCCAACCGGGTCGTGGAATACGCTCTTGAGGTTAAGCTTCCTCTAGGCCTCGCGGTGACTATTCTTACTGCGCCACAGACCGGAGATGTTTGGGAGGGCTGGGGACCTAGCGGCACTTCCGTCGAAGGACGCCGGAAGGACTGCACCAATCGCCTAGATTGGATCTGGGACCACGACATCGACAAGGACTGGGCTGCGGGAGCTGCCCTGTTAGATGCCATGGGACCTCCCAAGGGAATATGATGAACCGGTGTCAGCTTCAGAGTGTTGATAGGTTGGCGTAATTTGAGCCATACTCGAGTCGCATGGTGCGCCGCGCACGTGACACCGAAGACCAGCTACCTTTTATCATTACTCAGCAGCACTGCTGCATTTTTCTTGTCAGCGTGTCTTCCGTGTGATTTGAGATTAATCAGCAGGCCCAAGAAGTCGAATACACTGGTCAACGACTGCCGGTCAACCGGTCCGACAAGGCTTATCCATATTCTCCTCATGCAACTCCTCCCTGGCTTGAGGCTGGTGGCTGGCCTTCATGAGGGGGCCAATCAGTGACACGCGCTGCAACTGCCAGTAGCGACTCGGTGCCGCTGCGCAGCCCACGAAGCTAAAACTGAAGCAGGGGCGGGTCGGCTCGCCGGAACGACCGCGCGCGTGGGCATCAGCAATTTACTGCGATATCTGCGAGCGTTCTGCGCTGGTTCTGCGTGAACAGCAGTGTGACCTCCGTCAAATTCGGACGATTTGAAGCCGCGAGGCACCGCGCCCATTTCTCTTCAAATACGTTTCTCGTCGGCAGCTATCAGTACCACTAGCGAGGTGAGCTAACGCATCCACATAAGGTATTTGTCGTTGGCTCTAGGTACAGTATCTCGATAAACGAAGATTAAAATTCAGTGCGCAGGTTGGGGAAATCATCTCCCGTCCACGGTCGAAGCGCTGAACGGCCGCGGGGTCTTCCTGAGCATCAAGGTGACACATACACGTGGTTTACCAAGCAGGCGCATCTTCCGACGTCCGCGTTCAGAGTCAACGAGCCGACGGAGAATACGACCATGCGTCATTCAGCAGCTGGATCATATAAAGGTGCCTGAAGCGAGCTCAGAGTCGAAGCATAACCTCCCCATTCCCAATGACGGACAAGGACTTCAGCGTGGCCATCGTCGGTGCGCCTTATCGATTTTTTACCCGCATCCGAAACTCATTCCATTCCCCCGTCATAGGTGGCGGAATCGGCGGCCTCTTCTGCGCCATCAGTCTCGTGAGAGCGGGAGTGCCTTTCGAGCTGTTTGAAGCTACGGTAAGCATGCAGTAATATAATCCAGCTAGCATTTTCCTCTCATATCGCACGCTGCAGCACAAGTTCGGCGAAGTTGGCGCGGGCATCAGCTTTGGTGAGCTTTTCATCTTTCCATTGTTTGCGTATCCTCACATCCGCTCAGGTCCTAATGCTATACCTGGCATGGCATATCTTGGAATCCTCGAGGAGTTCGAGGCTAGCGCCAACCACATCGTGCGGGATTGATATCCTTCCAGCTTCTCACTACTGGCCTGCTGACGAGATTATGTCCCTACCTATAGAAAACTTGGACTATCCTCAAGGCTGACACGGAGTATGAGCATATCGTCGATGTAAGTCGCGAAGTCCCAGCATACAGCGCTATCTACTTCATCTCACCCTGACAGTACGTTCGCCCCGGGAGTTTCGGCACATTATCGTCCATCCACCGCGCCCATATGCTCGACATTCTTCTCAAGCGCGTCCCCGCAGAGCGCTGCCATCTGAGCAAGCGCTGCACGTCGGTCGAGCAGATCTCATCCCGGCCTCCTCTCTACAGGCTGCACTTCAGCGACGGGACAACACACGACGCCAACGTCGTCGTTGGCGCGGATGGCATCAAGAGTCGCGTGCGAGACTTCGTGTTGGGAGAGCGTATCGAGCCGCGCTACTCGGGAAGGAAAGCCTTCCGTGGGCTGATTACAATGTTACATTGGAAAGGCCTTGTGGGAGAGGAAACAGCGTCCTCCATCGTGCTTTATTCCAATGTCGGAAAGGTGCGCAACTGCGTTATGGAGACGTTGTATGAGCAGGACTCATCTACTGTTCAGCACATCCTCGCCTATCCTATCGACGGCGGGCTCGTGCGTACTATGCTTTCCCCTCTAGCTACAATCACTGATGTCGTCGCGCGAAGTAGGTCAACTATCTCGCCTACACCTCAGTGCCCCCCGAGATGCGATTCACCGATGGTTCGGACCCTAACCCGAACGAGCCCTCCGTGCAGCCAGCGGATCCAGAAGCAGCGCTGAGCGCATTTTCAGACATGGGACCAGCCGTTCAAGGTGCTCTCAAGGTGTGAGATTAATCGACCGCGATGTGTATGACTTGGCACGCGGCACTGATTCAGATTTTCAATTTGAAGGGCATTAAGACGATGACAGTCTGGAAAATCAATACCCTCTGGCCTCCGCTTAATACCTATGTTAGCGGCGGTGTTGCGCTCCTTGGAGATTCTGCACATGCCATGGTGCGCAGTTCCAAGTTGCTCCCTCGGTCTCCCAATACTGAGAGCGCTTTAGACGCCCCATTGCGGGCAGGTGAGTCAATTAGTCGGGTTTCCCGCATCCTACAATCTCACACATGATACTCAGGGCGCTGGCCAAGGGTTGGAAGACGCCTATCTCCTCGGCCGCTTCCTCGAGCACAAGAACACAACTCTAGCCACAGTCAGCGAGGCTCTCAGCGTCTACGATCAATTCCGCCGTCCCCACGCGAACAGGGTCGTGGAGTATGCTCTCGAGGTAAGGCACTTTCTGAACGGCCGTTCCGACTCTGACCGTCCACCACAGAGCGGGGATGTCTGGGACGGCTGGGGCCCGAACGGCAATTCCATCGAGGGACGCCGCAAGGACTGCGCCAATCGCATGGACTGGATCTGGGACTACGACATCGAGAAGGATTGGGCCGCCGGGGCCGCCCTCTTGGATGCCCTGGTCCCGGGACCTCCGCAGTGAAGCGTCGAATGTATATAAGAACTTGGCTTGAATGTATATGGACTGCTCAGTGGTTGTCTCTTTTGCTGTAATTCAATGAACGCGTCGCTGTTTCAGAAATACGCAGATAGAGGCTAGATGGGAGTTAAGCTTGACTGTGGAACGGCGAAAGCATCTGCTTTCGGGCCACAGAACTCGGCTACGGTTACGGTACTCGACATTGATCAGACGTCGCTCTACGCCGTTCAATACGGATGCCACAAGCTGAATGATCATTTTATTGCTTCGTTGATATCCTGACCACCTGCCGAGCCCCATCGACATCCGTTGTCAACATAGAAACACATTCAACTTGAACTCACCCCTGTCCTAGGGTCATGCGAAGTTGGTACGAACATGAAGACAGCTCCAGTGGCCATCTAGTGACGAATGCTTATGCTCACGTGCGCTCATTGTCCCACTCAGTCCGATGGCCGGCTGCTTTGTCTGATTCAGTGATTGCTCTGTCTCCGACAGCCCAAGTGAATGACAGCCGTTGCAAATACGATTGGCCCTGGCTTGTCGCGCTTCTTGTCTTCTCCTCACCATGCGCAACGGATACTACGCTGCGGTCCCAGCCCTCGTTGCGCTGTACGCACTCATCAAGCTGAGCAGAATCGGAGAGCGCGAGAAGGACCTGCCTCCTGGGCCGCCGACGGTGCCTCTGCTCGGAAATCTGCACATTTTTCCAACCGGCTTTGCCCACTACAAGTATGGCTTCTTGGGACTAGTTCTATTGGGCTAACTCGCCGACAAGGTTCACTGAATGGGCGAGACAGTATGGCGAGATATATAGCGTGAGTCTCGTATACTGGCGTGCGGGGGTGCTGATGAGTGACACGCCGACTCCAGCTCAAGATCGGCAGCGGCACAGCTGTCGTGCTGACAAGCGTTGAAGCAGTGCGCGAGCTGATGGATCGTCGGTCGGCGACAACAGTCGACCGTCCGGCAGTGAGCACGACAGTCCTCGCTGCACTCTGTCCTCACCCATCACGCGTTAGAACTTTATGGTCGACCGCATTACAAGTAAGAGCTCGCTTTGTGACGTCTGCGTTTGCTCATGCTCTGCATTCAGACGGAATGAACATGGTCCTTGCTCGTGTGCGGCGCATCTGCAACGCTTCACCGCGAAGGCTGACCCTTTGCAGTACACTGAAGACTGGCGCGCTCTCCGTCGTACGGCGCACGCTATTCTAACTCCTCGCGCTTGCCAAGACCATGTCTCTATTCAGGCTGCAGAAGCAAAGCAGCTGCTTTTCGACATGTTGCATGATCCTGAGGTGCGTTTTGATCCCGCGAACCTACATATCCCTGTTCCTGATCATCCATTTGTAGCACTTTTACACACACATGCAGCGCAACTCATCGTCCATCATCATGAGCGTCGTCGTCGGGCGCCGCGCGCCGCGCTTTGAGACGCCCGTCGTGAAGGACTTCTTTCACGTCCAGCACCTCTGGGAGCATGCATTGACGCCCGGTGCCCATCCTGTGCGTATACGCGTAAATAGCTGGGTGTCTGAGGCTGCGACTAACATTTATATTACTCCTGCAGCCTGTGGACATCTTCCCAGTCCTTGGAATTGTGCCCGAGTGCTTTGCATTCTGGAAGCGACTCTGTCGCGAGGTCCGCCGTCTTCAACGCAAGCTCTACTTTGGTCTTCTCGAAGAGTGTGAGAACCGTCTCCAAGATGGCAAGCCTACCGGATGTCAGTCATTTCGCACGCGCTTTTCTCAGACTGTGGCTGAAGCATGCCTTGCGCGATTTGCAGGCTTCCTCGAAGAGGTCATTGAACGGCGCGCCGAATTCGGGCTGACGCGGGAACTTTCGGGGTAAGTATGCGCCTTTCAGCATGCAGATTTACTTCATGTCTTGCGTCGTGACTAGGTACTTGGGCGGCGTCCTGCTCGAAGGCGGGTCGGACACTTCGTCGTCGTACCTCCAGACGGTTGCCCTTGCTATGACTGCGTACCCTGATGTACAGAAGAAGGCGCAAGCGGAGATCGACCGTGTTGTGGGACACGACCGTGCACCTACGTTGGACGACTTGCCCGATCTTCCGTACATCCAGGCGCTCATCAAAGAGGTGGGGGACCCTGCGAATGGAGCCCGCTTTGCTTTTCCAGCGGCTGACTTGGCGATGGCAGGTACACCGGTGGAGACCTATCGCTCCGCTGTGCATTCCCCATGCCTCGTTAGCGGACGAATACGTCAGTGATCACCATATGCCTTCGATTACCCTTTGCTGAGGCATTGCTCCTTGCAGTACAAGGGTTACTTGATCCCGAAAGGCAGCACGATCTTCATCAACAACTGTATGTCGCTCTCCTCGACTCGCGGCTGGTCTCAACGTGCCCAGGGGGCATCTTCCATGATGAGCGTATCTTCGAGAATGCGGGAGATTTCGTGCCGGAGCGCTGGCTGAAGAGCGAGTTCGGCGTGCGCGAGGGGGTTGATACGAAGGATTTCCGCGAAGATTTGGTACGTTCCCAGTAGTCTTTGTTCTAATCGGCCGACTCATGACGTCTTCAGTGGTTTGGCTAGTGAGAGAGATGCGACATCGTCGATACAGCTGCTTAATATCTGCTTTTAGCGGCCGACGCGTCTGCCCCGGCATCCACCTGGCGAAGAATTCCATTGTGAGCTCCTTCATCCCCGATAAAGACTCTTTTCATGGACTTCGGATTGAATTATAGGGCATGAACACCACACGGCTTCTCTGGGCGTTCAACTACGAGCCCGCAACAAATGCGGAGACAGGTTTACCGGAGCAGGCTGATATCTGGGACTACGCACGGGTGAGTCTCATGCCACAGCGACCGTAGTGTGCCACATACTGTAGCTCATGCGACCTCCTCGGCGGAAAGGGAATCCTCACTTGCCCGTGTCCTTTCAGAGCTCAGATCACGCCGCGAAATGCGCAGATCGCGGATATTATCGAGCATGACTTTTTCCTGGCGACATCCGAGTACGAGAGGTACGAGGATTTGCTGTCACCAGAGGACAAGGAGTACGTGGATGAAGTACGGAGACGAGGGTGAGACTGTGTCCTTGAGACTTGGCCAAGTCTCTCAGGAAGCCCTGGCGTTGTATGTCTGACCGGCGGGATCCATCTCGACAGTGAGCACCGAACTTATCAGCATTGTGGCGCAGGGGTTAGCGCGCGGGGCTCATAACCCCGAGGTCCCACGATCGAAACGTGGCAATGCTAGTTCTTTATGGTCGTGAGAAAGAGGACAAGTTATGCTGTATTTGCTTGCAGCCCCAGCCGCGGTACATACCCACCATCAGGGTGGCCTCCAGCTTCTCTTTGCTCGGTACATCCGTGCAATCCTCCATGTTCGCCTCATCTCAGAGCACCGCCTGCGTTTTCTGGCATCGCCCTGGAGTGAGTCAACGGGATAAGATAGATCACGACGGATTCATCCGAGGGACAAGGATCCCCCGCTCAGTCGCCTCCTGCTGATGCCTGAGTATGTTCAAGGCATTGTTATGCTTCGAAAATATGGCATTAGTGTTGGACTTACCATATGTTTCCCCTGAGGAAGCGTTCAAGCTTTGGTAAGATTTCACGCATCGTGTTTGTACCCTGTTTGTACCTATACCGTATTACCTCATCACGTGTTGAATGAAGTCTTATGTTGATGTTTCTGGAATGCCATTGGCCAGAAATGAAAATTGGCGTTTGGAAGGGAATAGGACGAGGTCAATGCGGGCTGCCGAGGGGCTGCCACGTCCGAAATGTCCAGATCCTCCATCATTGACGCTGGCATGCCATCACCGCACAATGATGGACCCTCTGCCACCGGCATGTCACATAAATAGGTAGCGGCAATCGTTGCCCGCTCTCTCTCACACGCTCTTGGTCATGCTCGCTTCGGTTGGTTTCTTGTTGCATTTAGCGGCCCTGGTGCACGTTCGCGCGTGTCCAGGTGATGCAGGCGGTCACGCGCACTCCAAGAGACTGCAGCCCGACGCGACAAACACGGCTGCGTGGCCGACACGTCCTCTCGAATGGGGCGATATCAACTTCATCTCGACGACAGACACGCACGGCTGGCTCCTTGGCCACCTGAAAAGCTCGGACCCCGAGCCGAATTACAGCGGTGACTTTGGCGACTTCTCTTCGTTCGTGCACCACATGAAGGCGCAGGCTCTGGAACGGGGCGTTGACTTGCTCCTGGTCGATTCCGGCGACTTGCACGACGGAAACGGACTCTCGGATGTCGTTCTACCCGGCGGTGTCGATGGCCACGAAAGCAACAAATTCTTCGCTCAACTGCCTTATGACGTCCTTGCCCCAGGCAACCACGAGCTGTACATCTACGACAACGCGCTGGACATGTACAACAACTTCATCCCGCATTACCCTGGCCGCTATCTGTCGTCCAATGTCAACATCACACTCAACGGCACGCGATCCGTGCCTTTTGGGTCGCGTTTTGCAAAGTTCAAGACTCTTCGTGGGCGCAAGGTCACCGCGCTCGGCGTGATGTACGACTTTACGGAGAACATCTCGGGAACTACTGTACAACCCGTGGCGCAGATGGTCCAGGAGTCGTGGTTCAAACAGGCTATCCAAGATGAGCCAGCGTTTTTTTTGCTCGTTGGTCACATGCCTCTGCAGAAGGTCTGTCTATCTCGCATGCTTAGACTCCGTTTACTCGTACTAACACCTCAGCAGAACAACTGGCCGCTCGTTATCTCTGCGATTCGTGCGCTCCACCCTACGACGCCTGTTCTGATATTTGGCGGCCATTCGCACATCCGTGACTGCGCAGTCTTCGACGACCACACCGTCGGTTTGCAGAGCGGAAGGTATATGGAGACGGTGTACGTGTGCTTCCTGCTGCTGTGCTGCGGTCTTAGAATAACAGTTCGTCAGCGGATGGCTCAGCGTCAAGCTCCCTCATTCCAAGAAAGGCAAACCGGAGGAACCTCTGCATTTTTCGCGCCGTTATTTGGACCCCAATCGCAACACATACGCATTCCACACCTCTGACCACGGCAAGGTTCCTTCCGGCGCGCACTATCAGCCCAGATTCGACACGCCGAATGGTCTCAAAATCACGCACGGCCTGAGCGCGCTGGCAGAAAAGTTGAATCTGACCTTTAATTATGGAACCGTACCACAGGATTACTATATGACGCGGTTCGTAGTAGATGTCCCTCACTGTTCCAGCTGACACAGTGTCCAGCGTGCAGTACCCAGATCCTTCTTCGGTCGTCACACTCTTTATCAACGAGGTTGTCCCAACTGTCCTTCGTGCTGCAAACCCGGAACGGGCATCCATCCCGAATGTGATCGTCGTTAACGCAGGCACTCAGCGGTTCGACGTGCTCAAGGGGCCGTTCACCCTCAACGACGCCTTCATTGGTGCGTCAGCCCGCGCTTTCCCACGCGTAGATCTGAGCATGCCCACAGTATCCCCATTCTATAACACGTTCGTTTACATTCCCGATGTACCGTTTGACATCGCACGTCAGGTCGGACCACTACTGAATGTCTCCGGTCTTCCGTCAAAGCGCTCCAACTCCGTGTTGTTCGACCTGGACACCCGCACGCTTGAACGCGCCGATGTTGACGCTTATCACGAAGCATGGACGCGTGACATGTGGGACCGTTTCTCTTCATCTGCCGTCGATCGGCGCGCGGAGGATGACTTGACTCTGGGCTATGTGACAACGGATAGCTGCCCTGGCGCAAATGACGGCGACGACACGCCGCACCGTGCTGTGCCTGTGCTTAAGCGCCCTCCCTTCGTCTGGGCGCCGCTCCCGACCAACGTACCGGGCGACCAGGGCGTGGATCTCATCTTCACCGACTTCATCCAGAATCAGACCTTGACCATCCTGGACCGGCTGGTCCCCGGTAAATATGGAGACGGCAACGTCAAGCCGTACACGGACGCGTCGCTGACTGTGCATGAAGTATTCTTGCGGTATGCGGAGATTGCGTGGTCACAGTGATCATCCAACTGCTATTTGATACGATACAGAAGTCTTCTAATCGTGCATAATATTTGGCTCTCTGCCCCACCACCACCACCACCACCACTTTTCCGTGCGACGAACTCACAATCAGCCAGAGTCTGACCAGTACTGTATGATTAATCTGTCTGTGACAAGCGCTCAGACCATGTGGGTCTTGTTGCAATGTGGAATGACGACCTCTCTATCTTGGGATGCACATGCAATTATCGCGCAAGTTGAGAGAGAAACAAGGTTGATCCGATTCCAGACGGATCGACTACATAAACAAGGATATGTCTCGGTGAACTACGGGTATGCTACTGTCATTAAACCCGGTGTGTTGTATCCCATGGCACGCATCAGTGCATCGTATGCCTCAGGCGGCTCCGTGGGGAAAGCCATTGTAGCAGGCCAAAGCTGAGGCGGACAGTCCCTCTGCTTTTTCTTCGGCGCACGCTGCTTTTTGGTCGATGCAGTGTTTTTCGGTTTGGGAGCCTCCCTCCAGTCTCTGACGCGCTTTGTGTAGGGTGCCGCTCGCTTCTGCGTGGAGTTTGGCGTTGACACGCGTCCGGTGGATGTGCGGGCCGCGCTGCCATGCGAGTGAAACTGCGGGAACATGATCTGAGGGTGAGGGTGTGCACCGTATGGGAATTGCGGCATCACCATGGATTGACTGAGCATCTGCTGGTAGACAGCCATGTTGTAGGGCGACTGAGACGCGAGGCATCCACTGTCAATGCTGGCTGCGCGCGCGCGCACTGATTCCTGGCCCGGAGCGAAATCCGTCCTGATGCGTGCGACGTATGCCTGCGAATGGTCGTTAGACGCCGCCGCCCTCAGTGTGATCGTGGCGCGTGCACTGTGCAGGGACGGGCGGGGCGACGGCGTCGATGTGCTGCGCATCAAAGGCGGGAGTCGCGGGACGCCGCTGCACTCGCAGTCTACTGTGCTGATGGACGGCGGGCCGGCGTAGACGAGTGCGAAACTGGTGAAACTCTTTTCGCTGTGCATTTCCCTAAGCTGCATAGTCGCACAAAACACCTTGCCGCCGTCGTACATCGCGAATATATGGAAAGTCCCACGGCCGGCGCTCCCCTGCTGATGCGCTATGCCGACGTCTCTCAGTGTCAACTGGCTGTGACTCTCGTTGCCGCCTTTCGGGTGCTGCAGGGTGCATACGGCTTCTGGCAAGCCGCTCTGGGACACGTTTGGAAACGGTTGGTCATAGTGAGACCAGTCCGCCTGGGCTAGCATGTCCTCGATGGCGTAGAATATCAGACCACACACTGCAGACGCCGCAACGATGCCTCCATAGTCAGATAGAAAGATCCCGCTGCCCTGGTGTGAACTCGCTAGCCGTCGTGCGAGCGGGCGGCGCAGATCGAGGGACACTACGCGATGGCCCCGGTAACCCTTGCGCACCATGCCGCGCGGGGCAGCCACGACGAAGTAGCGCCAGATTTCCTCGGCCGTCGCGTCGGCTCTCATAACGGCGAGCTCTGAGGATATGCGCGAGTTCCTCGACACAGCAAGATCGAGCTGTGCCTTGAGCATGCGCGCGTTCATCCTGCAGCCGCGCCAGAATGCGCACACGCAGCACGCGGCGTAGGAGTCTGCCGGGCGGAGGTGCGCGAACGCGATCTGGGCGATCTCAACGGGAAGACGGGCCTGCCAATACCGGGTCTGGACACAGGCGTGCACGAGCCCAGGGTAGGTGCGGACGAGAGCGTTGCTGTCGGCAGTTGGTAGATGCTCGAAGAGTCGGACGCACGCGTAGGGAGGAAGAGGGAGGATCATAGCTGCTCAAGAGGCAATAGTAGCAGAGTTGAGAGTGAAAGCACTGCCGGCCAGAGACTTGTTGCACGTTTCACAAGAGCGCAGACACACAGAGGACAGCCAGGGGTTCTCGTTGGGCGCCTAATGTGGGAAACCAACAGCGCTTTGAGCACATATAGCTAGGGGCTCTCCAGGGTACGTTACACAGAGAACATCCAAGCAGGGCATAAGCCAGAAAAAATTCTGAGGTGGTCGGAAGCAAGTGAAGCGTCCCGGCAAACGACGGCGACTCGAGTGCGCAAAATCCCTGCTTTCTTCCGTCATTTGCACTGGCAGAAACAAAAATCCTGGGTGACAGCGACGCAGAGTCGAGCTCGTCGTCGAGCTCGTTGCTCAACACGCTCAAAGTCAACGAGAACTATGCCAAGGCCTACGCCGAGCGCGAGGAGCGCGAGGAGCTGCAGAAGCGTGCGTCCAGCCGCGCCGCCTTATAACTCAGGGTTGCCTGATAACTCACGCTGGCCCTAATTGCAGTTGATGAAAATTACGGCGAGGACGCGGGTGACGACGCGCTGTCATAGGACGATTCGAGCAGCGAGACGGAGGACGAGGACGGCGAGGAGCTCAGATCGCAGGTCGACGCCGCCATCCTCCGCATGCTCGCCCGCATCCACCAGAAGGACCCGGATATTGACGATAGCGGCACCTATGTCCTCTAGGAGGAGCATCAGAAGACCGCAACTGCGCGGCCGCTCGCGAAGGAAAAGGAGTAAGAATCCTAGGATAAAGTACGTTACGTTCACTTTAATATTCTATTTCATTTCCGTTCTGAGCGTTGCTTATTATATTCTACTTCTAGCCACTAACGATTAAGCAATACGCGCTGAACGCCGTGCTGTCCGTTCACGCTCGCCATTGCCGTCTTTACAACCCACGCATGTCGAGGAACAGCGCGCGCTGCGCGACGACCACAGCGGCTGCAGAGGCTTCGTCGTGCTGCGCGAGAAAACGAAAGACGAGATCGAGCGTGAGGAGGAAGAGTACCGGGCCTTCCTCGAGCACGAGGTTCGCGAGGACATTGCCGGCCTCGTCGAAGTCGAGATCAAGGAGCAGTAGCGACAACAGCAGCATGCTGAGGACGGGGACAACAGGCGGGATAAGGATAAGAAGAAGTCGAGGAAGAGGACGGAGAAGGAGAAGGCGCGCGATCCGGATGAAGACCAGAAGTTCTCGCTCGAGTGCGTTCCCCATTCCGATTCACTGGTACTCAAGTTCTTATCTATTCGGTCAGAATTTTGTAGCTATTTCCTAAATAGAGGCTGGGTCGACAAGTCTGCGAAACGCGTGCCGACGCATGGCGGAGTGACTTCGTCGAAACCCTCATCCCGGGCCAAGGTCAACTCCAAATGGTAAGCGGAAAAGAACGAAGCGTCGTCATCGGGCGACCAATCCAGCTCAGAATCGGACGACCAAGCCGCGAACAACGATAAGGACGAGGAGGCGGACGATGAGGTGTTCGAAGCCGCCGCGGAGCAAAGGCGCAGCGACGCTCAATGCGCACCCGTGCAAGATCCCACCGCTGGTGCGGCACGAGGACACGTGGTGCAAGGAGGTGCGCGAGCAGCGCAAGACGCTCAAGGAGAAGACAAATGAGAAGCTCGCGGGCGCGAATGAGGGTAATGGGGCAGGGATTGGAATGGAGAGCCGAGAAAAAACAAGAAGCGCCATTCTGCGGTGGAGGGCGAGGCGTCAGCTTGGTGAGTTTTTTCTCTGCCTACGAGTGTGGTGTTCGTGCCGGTGCTCATGACTTTGGTAGATGATATGTTGTAGTTGTGCAATATCCTTATTTCAAGTACTTCCTTGGAATTTCCAGTCATTGGGACGTCGCAAAAGTATGATCTCAGAAGGACTCCTATTGGCTGAGACTGTTGAGAGTCGCCGCCGTCTTGGCGCTACCAGCCTTCCCGATTCTGCCCGATTTCCGTCTCACGCTGGCTCACTGGCAGGGCATAGGTGCCACTTCGCGTAGCACGTAGTCTCAGGATTACTGCGGATGCGGTGTTGCTCTCGCAATTCAGATAGGCACACAAGTCTACGAAAGAAGGTATCCATTGACAGTGTTTCATGCAAAAGGAAACAACGGCAAAAGAACTGAGATTGAAGCGCGCTTAGCTGCGGTACCTGTTGGAGCGCGTGAGTTCAAATATATGCAGCACGACAATGAGAATCCGGATTGCTTGCATGCTGAGAACGCGCAGCGATGGGAAGAATAATAAAATGCGGAAGATCGGACGCACCACATCGTCGTCTTTCGGGCACGGCGCATCTTCCTCTGGAGCTGCATCAAGCCGTACAGCAAAGCCTCCGCGGTCGGTGGGCATCCTGGGACGTAGATGTCGACGGGAACAAGGCGGTCGCAACCGCGCACGACGGCGTAGCTGTAGTGGTAGTACCCGCCGCCGTTCGCGCAGCTGCCCATGGAGACGACCCAGCGCGGCTCAGCCATCTGGTCGTACACCTTGCGCAGCGCGGGTGCCATCTTGTTTGTCACCGTGCCCGCGACTATCATCACGTCTGTCTGGCGCGGCGACGCGCGGAACATGTATCCCAGACGATCCTGGTCGTACCGCGGCGCGGCAATGTGCATCATCTCAACGGCACAGCATGCAAGGCCTGTGGGAACGAGGCAGGTGAGGAGAGTGGGGTTTTATGGTGGTGAGGCTTCACCGAATGTCATGGGCCAGAGAGACCCGGTGCGACCCCAGTCCATGATCTTGTCCAGCGTTGTGGTGATATATTCTGCACGCCGTTGAATCAATAGTTGCAGCCGAGATCGTGCCATCAGTTGAGGAAGCGGTCATACAGAGCGGAGGGCAGTTATTCGAGAGATAGAGCGGGTCGTTGAGGTTGTAAGAGTGTTACAGGAAGGGATAGCCGCCGGGGAGAGCGCGCATGGGAAGGCAGTTTACAAACCTGCAAGTCAGACGCCGAACAAGCGCCGACACCCACTGTAGCACGCACCCGCTTTGTTCTTAGGGATCATGAGACTCTCTGCGTTGCTGCCTCGATTGGCGATGACCGTCGTAGGTTCATGAGTCGCCGCATTCTCAGTCGCCTGAGCACCCTGGATCGCACTCGAATGGACACCCCGCAGAGCCAACAGGGACTCGGGCTTCGATAAACCAGGCCAAATGCCTATGGCTGATGAGCACAGTAGTCGTTGAAACGAGCTGGAGGTTACCTACGGCGTGCAACTGAACACCCAACCCGCAGTCCAGCGACGGGCGCTAACATGATGGGGGAGGAATGAAGCCAAGGGTGAGCTCAAACTCCGAGCGCGAGTCTCCCTTCAGAAACTCACCAATTGGGCCGGGACAAATCGCATTCTCACGGTTTGTTCCGCGGGGGCCCCAGATTATTACCCCAAAGGTAATTACGATTATGCCATTGCAGATCCTACCTTTTTTAGAAGGTGCACTGCTCTGTGATTTGTCCCTGGCGCCAACATTCGGCTTCGGCTTTTGCGGACTTTCCATCCACACTATCGCATTGCGCAAATGGTTGTCATCACTGCATCGCCCTGATTTTTATTTTTTTTGGCTGACTTTACCCCTTCTGTCAAGATCGCACCCCCATCACATCACAATCAGAGATAAAGCTACGCCTTCGTTCCCCCAATCTCCCTCCAAGTGTTTATGCCATGCTTCCTGTTGCTGAGGTCCCAGCTCTGTCTCGGCTCCCTGAGCCATTTTGACAAGCTCATTCCTGCTCGACGCTTGGTCCTTCCTCGTCGGTGCCGTCAAGAGCATTGAATTATCCAGTCCGGAGCGCCGTGTCCATCTCGGTTCGAACTGGCGGGATATTTGAATGTCGACCACGGAATCGACGCCGGATGAGCGGTACCGATCTCGGGAATTCCACTTTGACTGAACACCTAGTCCGCTCTGAAATTTCATTCCCTATATATGTGACCCCACGCACGCATTCTCCGCCATCATAACAACTCGAACCAGTTTCACTCAAATCACTCTCGACAGTCCACAACCTACACTCACTATGTCTACCGAGACCTTTGCCCTCCCCATGGAGATATTCGCCCAGGTGGTGACATCTTCCACGGCCACGAGAATTCCGTCCACCCGGACCTCGTGCTCGCAGACGAGCCTAACACCGACCACGATGATTACATCATCGACGGTATGAACTTCACCAAAACCGCGAAGCGGATGTTGGCTCGGGCGAATATGCCTGACCTCATGCCTCCCCTCGCCAGAAGCAATTCAGAGACTTCGAGTATCGCGCCGGGGACCTCCACCGAGGAGGTGAAGACAGTCTCGCGTATGTGACCTCGGAATTGTCCCCTCGGTCATCGTGCCGCCTATTATTCCCGCAATTGCGTTCAACCTGGAGGCCAAGTCAACTACATTGTGTCCGCTGCTGAATCCGGAAACCGACTCATTCGAGTATCCAATCGCGACTTTCGACTCCATCCCTATGCCGTTCCCGCAGTTCTGTGCACCTGCGCCGGTCGCAGCCCATCAACTGCCTTTCTACAGCTTTGCTGCCACGCCACCGCCGGCGTTCAGATCCTGCGGGCGTCCCGTCTCAATAGGTGGCTGGAATCTCCAGGCATCTTGGAGACCATCATGTCTGTTCTTGCCTACAACTGATCTCGTCTAGACAGAGCGCCGTCTCTCTTGCTCTTTGGCCCTGCCCATTAATATTTACGAATCAATGAGGGTTTTTGATAGGACACCCTCTGGACTGCGTAAACCACAGTAGTCTGACACGTTGCGCTCGGCATGGTGGTGCCGTTGTCAACCCTTGCGCCACCGCGGTTCCTGGCCAGGAGGCCTATAAAGCCATGCACTTGCGCGGCGGACATCTCTCTGATTTACCATCAATCCACCTTGTAAAGGCAATCACTAAACTGGCGATGCCTATGGAAAAAACTCAACGATTCCCGAACCTTGATCTACGTACAGGAGCTGATCGGCTGCATGGAAAGTAAGTCACACCCTCAGTGCATATTCTTCATTCTTATGTTGCGAAAATTGCTCCGATGATTGAAGCCTGAGAGCACATGGTTTCAGCGGGCTGTGGGCGAAAACACGTTCCTCGTGTCCCCCGGGATATATCAGACGTGGCCATGTCCTACTCGCCGGCGTGGGGATGAGGCGAGATTGTTGCATTTCGTGACGTGGGAGCTGGCCCAGGAGACCGGCTTTTACTTCACGAAGTGCTTCAATCACACCTTATCCCCGCCCGGTAATTAGGCTCCCTTTTACGCAGTCTCAAGACTATCCTCAGCTGTCCAATGCGTGGAAAAATACACAAGTGTGCGACTTTATTTCACTCACTTCAAAGCTAATGCTAATTGCGATGCCAAGAAAAGCAGCAGAATCCAAGACCAAATTTGACAGATTCTCGTGCCCAATGCGATGCGATGTTCAATTCGCTCCATAGACTGCTCGATCACTGAGAGTCTAGCCTCGAGCGTTGCATTGCTCATTGCTGATTCCGCGACCAATTGGATCGAACCCTGCCTGGACGTGCAAACCTCGCAAATGAAAGTCTCTGAAAGTGAATCAGAGGATTAACAGAGGAAAGTGAATGACGTACCACTCGCGCATTCCGTACAGCACCAGGACGACTGTGTCATGGTATTTCCGCAACGGTGCAGGCTGCGAGAGTCATGCTCTACTAACATGGCATCACGCCTTTGATTTTCGCATGCGTGCGAGACCGGGATGACTGCTCGGCGAGCATATGCAGGCGACGCTGTGCTGATGCGTCCAATGTTGCACGCGTATGGGGCACGTGACGACTTCATGATCACGCGATCACTGCCCGTGAAGGATGGGCTCAAGCACATATAGCAATCAGTTATGCTCTCACCCCCAACGCATCTAATAGCGTAACTTCAGCTTGTAGTGCTGCACACCAAGACGGCTCGGCGCCGGTAGCACACACCTATATCTTGCGTGGGTGGGAGTGGCATCGCAGTAGACGCATTTCACGTTGCTATATTGCGCTGTAAGCAGGTAGAAACAAATGAAATTGATATACTGACACTTCAACGCGTTCCAGATTTAGCCTGCGCTCCGCCAGAAAGCGATGGAAGGCTTCATCCTCGTAGGTCCATCGAGTGACAATTGATGGTGAGCCGTCGTGTGATATTGGCCAGATGCGTGAGTAGCGGTGCGGATCTTTGACTATGAGCAGTCGCATGTGCGCTTCGACCGCTGCCTTGCGGTCAAGTAGTCGTTGGCGGAAGAAACTCCAGCTCCATGAGCGACGGCGAATATCATTCTTCACAGATCGTAGCGCCATATTCCATCTCTGACGGGCCGATGGAAGAGTAGAATGGAGCGATGGTTGCCGTATCAGGGGTGAGGCGCCACGACTGAGGCGGAAGGAGCCCAGAACGGCCATATCTTCATCGCCGTCGCTCCATGCGCCCCAGGATCCCTGGATATAGTCTGATATACGGTCAGGATGGCGTTGGAGCTCTCCGACATACCGCCAGATAGGTCGCCGTCCCGAGAAGACGTAAGCCTTCCTGAGCACGACTCGGGAATTGGAGGCCATGCCGTTTGCGTCGGAACGCGCAGTAAGAGTTCCAGTTATCGTGAATTTCCCGATTGTATCTTGACCATTACCAGAGATCGTGTCGTCAGCATGAAAGCACAGAGTGAGTCCAAGCCAGCCTTGACGATTGCCATCGACGGAAAGATAATATCCAGCCCATATACCTCCGAAAGATGCGTTCGCCGCATTGTCACTAGCATAAAACTGCTCGGGCATGTCGCAGCTTGATATACCATATACCAGAATTCGGGCATCTGGTTCTGGTTCTGGACGAGCAGAGTCGCCTGAGATCGTCTGCTCATGCAGATGGAGATGAACACTTTTGTTCAGGTGCCAGTGGTAAAGGGATGAAAACTGCGTGAATAGTCATAAAATGGCTTCCAACCAGAAGATATGACTTACCATTCCATGCAGGGCGTGTGTGAACTGAGACTTGGGGTCGAGGCTCTGATTTTCGTAACTTGCTGTCGCAGATCAATCAGGTGAAGAACGACTCGAGTTCCGGAATACTCACATATCAGGGTGGCCATACGGTAGTAAACACCCTGCGCTACAGTTTCTAGAGACTTCTGGGCGTCATAGAGCTCGAGGTCATTGAGCGGAAAGGTTGCGGCGAGATTCATGATGTCGGCATGCCTCTGGAGGAGTAACGTGAGGAGGGGGATGACAAGCTATGAGGCCTTAGTTCAGAGAAAAATAAAAGATGCGGTACAACACCTACATGCTCGATCGGTCGGTTATCCATTATGAGGGACAGGGTGTTTGACATGTCAATGTGCCATTGATATAGGTCTAGATTCTGTTCGACACGGGCGTACTCGGCGTCAACGAAGTCATTGAACCGGCACAGCACGTCGCTGTCGTCCTCAGGATGATCAACGGAATTGAGGCCATGGAGGAGACAGTCGATGATGGTCAGACTCGAACTAGACAGATATCTTTCGACACGGGCACGATTGCAGGGTAGCACTTGCTTCGCAAGTCGCATCATTCTCGCTCGTTGTGACAGCGCTTTGCGCGCATATTGAGCTGAGACGAGCCGAAACCCTGACCAATGCACCCTCAGGTACCTGTACGCCAGAGAAATAGAAATCTGACGAACCTACGGACCAGAAGGCAATCCACTTGAGCACGGAATACCCGTCCGGCCGACTCGTAGTGAAAGCGTTTACGTCTCGGACAGTGACCCAGCCAGTAGCATCGGGATCAAAGGCTTCAAGGATTGGGCGGAGGCGAGATATTGCGATGTAGCGAAGTGCCCAGCGGTCTTCAAAATCCTTTCGGGACCTCGACGACTGCCTTGACTGCGATGCATTTGTGCTACGCGCCGGACTGGCGCCAATCCGGCGGCTGAATAACAGGGAAGCGCTGGACGACAGTTTGCGGCCCCGGGCAATGCACGACGCATCATATTCCACGTCGTTTTCTTGCACAAAGCACTTCTCAAAGAAGTGATCGTGAATAGCAGCGACGAAGTCTCTGCCCTTGACGCGGGTCTTCCAGGCCTGGAGGGCAAGTTAGTGGCTTGGTGGACTTGAGGGCTCGCGCTGACCATGTCCTTCCATATATGCTGCATATCCTGTTGAGCGAGCTCAGCTAAACTTCCCTCGTGAGCGCAGATAGCGCACCGGGTCGATGAGACGGTAGTGTGGACCCGTCCCAGGTGCAGTGATCACGCGCTCTTCGCTGAGTCGCATCGAGTTCTTCATTTCCGCGAGCTGAATCTGAACGGCATCGAATTTATTGTTGAAATCTTGACGATCCTCGGCCAACGCATGCCCAAGGTCGGACCTCATCTCGAGGCGAATTGCGGCCATTACTAGTCGGATGTCTTGCACGTCAAATGTATCCCAAACTTGATCTGCGCCTTCTTTCATCTTGACCTGCAATTCGGCAAAGATCTATAGATCGTTAGTAACACCGACACGTGAATACATGGCAGCAAACCTTTTCGTCTTCGGCACACGCATCGGCGCCGCCGTGCGTTTCGATAAACCGCAGCAACTCTCGTTCCTTGGGCCGTTCGAGTTGCTTGAACAGGAGCAACGTCGATGTCGTGTCGCGCGTAGACTCAGCTAAGCCCTTCATCTCATCCACCACGCTTCGCAGGTCACCCACACCGCGAGCAGTATAGCTGGCCAGCGTCAAGGAGATGTGGGCCCTATGATCGCTGAATACGGCGTCGTATTCAGCGAGCCGATTCTGCCAGCGCCCCCCGTCAAAGAGCTTCACTAACAGCACCATCAGCTCACGTGGATCGCTATTGTTATAAAATCCGTCCAAATACCTATAAACCGCTTCTGCACGTATTTCTCGCAGACGGCACTGCAGTCGCGAATGTCCTTTGCCATGGCACGCAGACGAGGTCGTAGGCGTCCTTCAAGCGTTGTACCATCGGCGTCGGGTTTGCTCGCACTTTTTATGTCCTTAAGACTGCTCAGAATCAGCGACAGGCGGAAGACATATAGCACTGAGTGCATACTCAATCAAAACTGTAGCGACTCCGTAAGAAAACGAACTCGAACCAATACTACAAGCAGCCCACCTTCAACGGCATCCAGCATGCGACTCTTGATGAGCAGGACCTTGGCATCGTTCTCCCGCCGCGTCAGCTCAAGCTCCATCGCGGCCTTCAAGGCGAGCACAACGACTGCAGGCGGTGTTCAGCTCATGGCGCCCAAGTCAGGATAAGGAGACCCGTACCCGCAACGAACGGATGCGCCTGCTGCACGACATCGAGGGCGCGTACAATGGCCTGGCAGGAATCGGCGAAGCTGCTAACCGTCTGCTCGACGACTTCGCGTTCTGCTGAGGCCGAGTCGCCTTCAAGAAGGCGGACTGCAGCATTCTGCTGAATGATATCTGCGGCATCCACGGCTCGGCCGCCTGCAGAATCTGTCAGAAAGTTGGCAGTCACAATTAGGGCTCATACACACTGAACGCAGTGAAGGAGCTTTTGCCGCCGCCGCCGCTGGGATTGATGGAATTGTCAACGACTTGCTTCAGGTCCTCGTAGGTTTCAGGAGTCGAATGGTTACTCGCGTCGTCAGAAGGAGCTCCAGACACCAGTACCCTGGACATAGTTGCGCGTGTGGGAATGGAAGCCAAGTGACGTTGGGGCACCTCAGCACAGTCAAGCTGTTATATACCCTGCCGCACCGAACCGTGTCAGCGGGCAGCTGTGCAGATAGCGAGTCGGCGGACGAAACCTGGGCTGGACGTACTAGGCACGCGTCCTAAATCCGACCGGACAAACACGCTTAGCCGACGGAAGGAGCAACAGATTGTTAGAAGTCACAGTCGGTCATGCCACGAAGCTCCAAAGGGATAGCTCTGAAGGAAAAGTTCCCGTCCGAGCATAGAGGAGAGCAGGCAGGAAAGCGGAATGGAATGATTACGAGAGCAATGCTGAGGCCGCAACTCGTATTTAGCAAAGCCCATGGTCCGTGGTGCCCGAGGAAGCTGACATTCGAGGAGCAGGACCGTTGACAGTTTGCAAAGAGTAGCTCACGGTTCGGCCAGAAAGGAAAGCATCGGGCTTTGAAAAGGTCCGCTATCATTTCTGATAACGGTCATTAGACCTGACTGGCCTGACCCCGCGAGTGACTCAGATAGCGAACGAGAGCTCTCTGTGAAACAAAACCAAGACAGGCCGCAATAAAACGCATCAAGACGCGGGAAATGTGATGCGGGATAGTAACTAATAGTACATTGACTGAGTGTCCATCGTGTATTTCAGTTCGTTTGACTGAGTCAGTCCACGCTCCGTTCAATTCCACTGTGCTGCAACGAGGTGTGCAATGACCGGGCGGTGATCACTCGCGTACACGCCATCATCCGAGAGGGTCTCGGTGACCTTGTACAGTATCGAATTCCTGATCGGAGCATGATCAGCTAACGCGCAACAAGCCACAGCATGAACTTACCAAGGCCGGTTGGACCCTCCGAGGATGAAATCGATACGCTTGTAGTCGCCCGAGTGGCCCACATTGGTGAAGCCTCCACGTGGATATGAGTTCATCTAGTCATCAGATAATAACAAAGACACATGCCTGTGTAGGTGGCAAAATGGCCCTCAATGCGGTCCGGCCGCGTCTCACCTCGGAGGTCGACCAGCTTAAACGACGGCGCGCCGTTAGGTACCGCGTATTTCTTGGCGAACGCGCTGTCGATGCTGAGTGGGGGACGCTGGCCCGTGGCAATCTGGTATGCTCCGCTGTCGGGGCCGTCCTGTTGGCTGGGAGGCAGGTGTCAGGTTTGGACACGGAGTGGCACCAGGACTAATTTCAATGCTGTACCTGTTAAAGTCGCCTGTCAGGATGACTGCAGTGCCTTCGACCTGTTCCTCGTAGCGTGCGCGCGCGAGGACGAGCGACGCGCCATATTGGCGTTGCTTGTCGCTCCGGTCGTCCAAATGAGTGTTCAACACCGATACGTCGGGGCCTCCTGCTTTGGGTCGCAGACGGACGACGGTACAGAGGCGGAATGAACCCGCGCCGGGATAGCGCGAAGGCTTCGAAGGAGAGTCGCTGGTGGCGTTGATCAGTAACGCAGTACAGCTTCGTAGACTCGCGACGTACGAAAGCCAGAATGTATCCCAGTTCAGCAGGTCATATCGGGACCTGCGCTTATGTGAGAGCCATTACTGGGAGTTAGGGAAGGATGCCGCACTTGCGGTAGTAAATCGGGTTGAACTCTCCCCTGTTCTGCCCATCATCGCGTCCAACACCAACCTGCCAGTGGGGTGCATTTTCAGCCTATATTTCTAAATAATGATACTGCATGGCCTTACCCAACCCCAGTCGCTTCCCAGCAGCTCCTGTAGGTCCTGGCACTGCCTGACAACGGCCTCCTGGAAGCCTGAACACGTCAACGTCGGCTTCGAGCGAAAGGAACGCCACTGCTCACCAATAACGTCGAGGTCTTCGGTCTCGAGCTGGCGCCAGACGCGCACCCGGCGCTCGCTCCAAGGCCGCTCACGGTTCATATCCTTGTAGAACTCGGGCTTCTGTAGCGGCGGCGGGAGACGGTCCAGCGACTCCTTGACCGTGCGGCCATCTGGCCAGATGTCAAAACGCAGGTTGTATGATGCGATCTTGAGCGGGCGCGCCATTGCTCGTTGTCACGGTTGAGCGCAACGTTGACGACAGGAGAGGCAAACTCCGGTCCGGTCGCCGATCTCTTTCTTGTCAATCTCAGAACCGTGCCTCGCGGACTGTCAGCAGCTCTGGGGTTCGCAAGCTGTCAGACGCGTCCTGATCACTGCGCACTATTTCAGCGAACCACGTGCGATGTCGGGACTACATTTGAACCTCGACAACACGCCTCTCGCGACTTTTGCAGGGGCTTTTTCCCCTTGCGAAACGACTGCTCATACGCCGAGCGATGCCTCAGGACTCCGTCTGCACTTCGGGCGTCTCACGTGCAAGAACGATAGAACACCCGGGTACGGACCGCAGGGCACGCGCTCACGCGCTGGTCACGACGTCTCCCGCATCCGTCATCGCTGGCGAACCATCTTCTCCCATATAAATGGAATCCGTCTAAACCCCATAACAGCAAGCCCTCGCTTCACTGCCCACCATGAAACTTCAAGCAGGCCTCGCCGCCTTTTGCGCTCTCGCAGTGTGCGCGCACGCCGAGACCACGATTGCGCCCACCATCGCGCGGACGCCTCCAAAGTCTACCAAAACTCTGGACAGGCGCGTCGCGAGCTTTAGCATCGAGTTCGCGTACCTTCCGTCGTTTGGCGGCAACGCGAGCACGCCGAATGAGCTCACGCGCGCGCTTGTCGACCGCATCGTCGAGCGCACTGGTGTGGGCCCAGACGTCCGACCGGGTGGAATCACGGTGGACAGTTCCGTCTATGATCCCAACCTCAATGTCGCGGTGGACCGCGTGACGAGTTCAGTGAGTCAAAGCAACGTTTTGTGCGCAGCCCAAGTTTGACTTGGGGAAACGCGTAGACTGGAGGCATCTACAAGACAGTATTGTTCGTACTTCAGCACTGGAGTGCAATGGAACGGTATTATCTAACATTATATTTGCAGCGGTCCTGCCTATTTCGAGGCTCTCGACGTCTTCCCAAAATCATCGCGCATCCTCTGGAGTGTTAACTTGGGCAATAATACAGTTAGCTTTGCTCAGGCTGGCGTGAAAGGTAGGACGCAGCTTCTTCCCTCCGAAACGCGCGTCTGAATCCTCTATGTAGCTGCGATCAAGTATATTGGATGGAAGCGCTTGTTCGCGCTCGAATGTAGGTGACACTAGGTTTCCCCGTCGAAGCTCGCGCTGACGTCGCTGCCTCAGTGGGAAATGAGGGTAACTGCATCTTGCACTCCATGACGAATGTTGACATTGACTTTACTATCGGACAGCTGATCAGTATCCCAAGGGCCCAATTCGTCCCTCCACATGGGGTTCTCCAGATTACACGTCCCAATTTCTGGTGCGCAAAGCTGAACTCATATCACTCCCGCATATCTCACGCTCCCTCCATAGGGATGGACGTCCTACCTGACGCGCAACCTCTCCTTACCGTCGCACATATGGTTCGCAGGCGGCTTCGTCGAGGATCCCACCCCTGCGGCGCCAATGACCATCAAGTCGATAATCAATGAGGGCATAGAAACCGGCGGCGCAATCAAGCTCTTTGGCCAACATACCTACCAGTATTCCACGTGCGATCCCGCGCGGAATGCTATTGCGACACTCGAGCATCTTGTTGACCATCGGAATATCACGGTGCGCCAGACTTGACCTCCGCAAGAACATTAACTGAGAAATTTCATAGGCATACCTCGATCTATGGAAGCCTCAGATAGCCGCCTCGAACGCAAATGGCAAGGAATTCATCGTCGGGGAGTATAACAGCGTGTCGTGTTCAGGCAAACAAAATGTCACGAATGGCTTCGGGCAGGCGTTGTGGACGGCGGATAGTAAGCACTCATATAAAAATGGTTTCTCTGCCTCACAGACTTTGAAAGCCGTTCTTTACGGCGCATCTATTGGCATTTCGCGGTTGTATCTGCACCAGGGCGCCACGCTCGTATTCCAAAGCAATCAACAGGCTAACAGGTGTGCCTCTAGCTCTTTCACACGGGCGCAGCTCTGAAGATGAGACATCGCAGCCCGGGATACAGCTGGTACGACATGTGGTACCCAACCGACTCAGAGCGCTACGGCGCCGCACGCGCCGGGCCGTCCTACGTTTCGTACCTCCTTCTCGCCGAGGCCGTCGGTCGCACCGACTCCGCGCGTATTTCGGTACTCTCCCTTCCCGCCGGCACGTCGGAGCAGGTCGCCGGATATGCTATCTGGGAGCGAAACACCCTTGCGCGCGTCGTCATCCTCAATATGGAACCACGCACTGCGGACGGTGGCGAGACTGTGCTGGTCGACCTCAGCAAGTACGCGACACAGGGGAGCAAAGCAAGCGTGAAGCGTATGACGGCGCCCGCGCTGCAGGAGACGGATTCAACGAAGACGACGTGGGCGGGGCAGTCGTATGCTCAGGGTGTGCCGCAGGGCGCGCTTGTGGTTGAGAAGCTGGACAGTCGTGGACGTGTGAGTGTCCGTGGCTCTGAGGGCGTCGTTGTCTTTTTGCGCTGAGTACCGTACGGAATGAAAATTCGAGCCTTGGAGCTTCTTGGGACGTACTGCCACCCGTGAATTCCCGGCATGATTGGCGGGATTGCCCAATGATTGCTGCCAGCTGGCTGTCATTCACTCGTTGAACTTTGCCTCTACAGCCCTTTCCCCGGCCGAAATACGCCTCATTAACGCATATTCCAGAGTAATTTTTCCACACCTTCACGGGCGTTGCTGCTCGGTGTTGCAAGATCAGATAATTAACCAATCCGGGACTCGGACCGCGCCGCGCCGCGGCTCGCTTTGGCTCACGCGCTCAGGCCTGCTGGTCACGACGTCTCCCACGCATTCGTCATCGCTGGCGGACCGGCCTTCTCGTCGGTATATAAACCCTCAATCAATAGCCATGCGCTCCTGCAGGTGCGCCGCCTCCCACCACCGGCATGAAGCTTCAGACCCGTATCAAGCCCCTCGCAGCGCTCTGCGTAGCCGCCGCTGCCGTTGTGCACGCGCAAAACCCCATCACGCTCGACATTGCGCGCACGCCCCCAAAGTCCGCGCGGACGCTCGACCGGCGCGTCGCGAGCTTCAGCATCGAGTTTTCGTACCTGCCGTCGTTTGGAGGCAACAACAGCGCGCCGAACGAGCTCACGCGGTCTCTGGTTAACCGCATCGTTGAGCGCACTGGCGTGGGTCCAGACGTGCGGCCCGGCGGCATCTCTGTGGACAGCTCCGTATACGACCCTAACCTCAAGGACGCGATACAGCTCATCACAAGTCCAGTAAGCACATGTGTACCAAAACTTCTCCTATTTAGGCTCACGAGTAATGAATGTAGTCGGGAGGAATCTACAAAACTATCTTGCAAGTTGAACAGCCCGAATTGTATCGGCGAGAGGCTAAACGACGCCTTGCAGTGGTCCAGCTTACTTCGAGGCTCTCAATGTCTTCCCTAACTCATCTAGGATTACCTGGAGTGTAAATCTGGGAAATAACACCATTGGATTCGCACAGGCTGGTGTAAAAGGTTTGTTTTCATTTTCACTGTTGAACCCTGCTGACGATTACTGCATAGCTGCGGTTCAGCACATTGGCTGGAAGCGTCTCTTCGCGTTTGAACGTGCGTCAGCTGCGTTTACCTATGATCCTAATCTGAAAGCCCGATTGCAGTGGGGAACGAAGGTGGGAATACACTCAAATAATAGATGAAGATTGACTTAACGCGTCTGTCTGCAGCTGATCACTATTCGTGGGGAACTACTCGGCCGTCTACATGGGCATCGGCGGACTACACCGCCCAGTTCCTCGTCCGTAGCATCTTCCGCAACTTGCGCTCATCTAATATCTTCTCGCAGGGTTGGACATCGTATCTCACTCGTAACCTCTCGCTTCCCCAGAACGTCTGGGTTGCGGGCGGCTTCGCAGAAGACCCCACGTCCGCAGCGCCGATGACGACGCGCTCGATCATCAACGAAGGCGTCGAGACCGGCAACGCAGTAAAACTATTTGCACAGCACACGTACCAGTACTCGACCTGCGATCCGCCGAGGAATGCGATTGCCACCCTTGAGCACCTTGTGGATCATCAAAATATCACCGTACGCGCCCGGTTGCTTATAAAATATGAGAAAATGGCTGACGCGACTTTCTTTGGCAGGCGTATCTCGATCTCTGGAAGCCTCAAATAGCTGCTGCCAATGCAAATGGCAAGGAGTTCATCGTCGGTGAATATAATAGCGTTTCGTGCTCTGGAAAGCAAAACGTCACAGACGTCTTTGGCCAGGCGCTCTGGCTCTCGGACAGTGAGTCTCACAGGCATCTCTTGGCAAATTCACGATCTGATCATATGTAGCCATTCTTTACGGCGCGTCCATTGGGATTGCGCGTCTACATCTGCACCAGGGCGCCACACTCGTCTTCCAGAGCAGCCAACAGGCAAACGGGTGGGTCTCGCACGGTTATTCGCTCGCTGCAAGTTCCGACTGACTTCGCCTCAGTCCCGGGTACAGCTGGTACGACCTCTGGTATCCCACAGACTCGGACCGCTATGGTGCCGCGCGCGCCGCGCCGTCATACGTCGCATACCTCCTGCTCGCCGAGGCGGTCGGCAAGACCGACAGCGCGCGCATCGCGCTGCTCCAACTGCCCGCGGGGACGTCGCCACAGGTCGCCGCCTACGCGATCTGGGAGCGCGGCGCCCTCGCGCGCGTCGTTATTCTCAACATGGCACCGTCCGGGGATGTTTCGGTCGACTTGAGCAAGATTGCGAAGGGGAGGACGGCGACGGTTAAGCGCATGACGGCGCCGTCGATCGACGAGAAGGATTCGACGAAGACGACGTGGGCTGGGCAGTCATTTGCGCAAGGGGTTGCGGTGGGAAAGGAGGTGATTGAGACGCTGGACAAGCAGAATCGTGTCGGCGTGCGCAGTGCTGAAGGCGTTGTCGTTTTCTTACATTGAAGACAAGAAAGAAACTGCAACAATTAATTGTTACTTTGCTTGCAGGAACAGCTTGAATTTTAGCGTGATATTGAGGAGATTGAGAGCGATAAAATCGTGTATGCATTTCAAACGTAATAATATATGTGCGCTGGACAGTGAGTGGTACCGAGTGATAATGGTACAGTGGTACTTTTGAAAGGATGCTATTAGATATTTGTTACTCCGTTGGAGGCAGGCGCAATGTGCTGCCCCTTCTCAGCCCTCGACATCGCCGCCTCGTCGGAGGGAGCAGACGCAGAGGGGCCGGCGACCGTGCCAGTACCGTTGCGCATGAGAGGCATCGGCACATCGGGGCTCTTGCGGTAGTCGGTCGTGTCCTGGTCCGGCGCGAGCTTCCAGTACTTGGAGCCCTTGATTAAGATGTAGATGATGGAAGCGAGTACGGCGCCCATCGTCGGCCCCAGCCAATAGATCCAGTGGGTGCTGGAGAACGACGTGACGACGGCAGGGCCGAAGCTGCGCGCGGTGTTGACGGAACCGCCGGTGAGCGGGATGCTCCAGAGTTCGCAAATGAACAGGGTGATGCCAACGCCGACCGGTGCGAACGGCGTCGTGCGGTGCTTCTCGACGGCAAGCATGAGAACCGCAAGCGTGAGCTATATAGAATATGGTAAGGACTCTGCTCTCTCTGGGCGAGGGAATGCTTACGAAGGATGTGACAAACATCTCGATAAACAGGGCCTGAGCGCGGTTGATGCGCGGGCTTGGGACAGTGTTCACTGCGAGCGGCCCTGGCATCAATCCCTGCACAATTGCAGCAGCAACAATGCCGCCAAGAAGCTGTTGTAAGGATGAGCATTTGCCTAACTGCTTGCACGGAGCTTCCACGTACCTGCGCGATGACATATAAGATGTAGCGGAAAGGCCTGATGACACCGATGATAAGCAGCGCCGTTGAGATGTTGGGGTTGAAGAGAGCGCCGGAGACGCGGAAGAAGAGCCAGGCCGCCACCAACAGCGCAAAGCCGAAGCCGGCGGAGATGTACATGAAGTCGGCAGCATTCGAGGCGTCTCCCGACGGGTTGTACTGTAGTGAGAACGAGATGAGTGCCGTAGATTTGAAAAGCATGGAGAGAAAGCTCGCCACTGAGTTTAAGTACGACGCGGACTGCGCAGTGCCTAAGCTGAGGATGAGGAACACGCTGCACAATAAAGCTTTAGCGGGAATTGATATAAAAAACGGCATGGAAGGCGTACCATGTTCCCAAGAACTCGAATGCAGCAGCAGTGAGGTCATTCCTCCAGTCTCCGAGGAATCCCTTGTTTTTCATTTCGTCGTCTGTCGTGGTCTGCGTGCGCAGGGGTATCGCGAGGTGAAGCTGCTTGCGGGCCATGGTTAAGAGCGTGCGGAAGGCGGCAGATGCGGAGGCGAGCGGCGGTAGGAGCGGCGGAATGTAGGAAGGACGCTTTTCGCACGAGGGATTAAAAAGGTCAAGACGAGACCCTATTTGGCACGGGCCCGGATGTGGGCCGCGCACACCCGCAGGCGCGTTGAAGACACGGCTGGCGCTGACGTCGCAGCCAAGACTCCACAGCGCCACATCGTTTCAAAACAGGCTGGAGTCGGCAGCTTGTCTCGTGGACGAGGTCCGCCAGCGCCGGCCAACAACTGATTGCGAGACAGAGACGGGACCGAGATCGAAGCGATCGAGAAAGCTCGAGGACAGCGCGCCGCCGTGCGCGCTGCATCCAACAGGGGCGATCGCGGTGACATGCGCGAGCCGCGTCTTGCAAGCTATACCGTCTGAGCTTAGACTGCTCGCTTGCCAGTAGTGTTCTGTCGTCATTCCGAGAGGGTTATCTCGTACAGCAGCGCATAGCCAGTGCAGCCGTGAATACGCGGTCAGCCACAGGAGGGCACAAGCCGAGCGGCAGGTCGCCATTAGGCTGTGATAGATGGGAGAAGCAAGGGTACAGAAATCGGGCGTCCTCGAGACACCAAGACGCCCAGTACTTGCAGAGATGTGAGCATTGCACAAAGTTATGGCATCGACAAGGCGTACATGTTGAAAGACAGGAAGAACCAAAAACAGGAGGTTGACAGCAAGCGGACCTAGGACCGATGTGCCGGCCGCAGGAAAGCTGCCGTTCCAGCCAGTGCGCCCGCGCCGTTCATCTCCACACCATGCTCGTCAACATTCATAGTACTGGCCCGAAAGCAACGCCGGCAGCGGAATCCCCATCGGCAGTGGACATGAAGAACATTCAGCACGCCATTGCCGAAGCTGCGACGGGCCTCGCGGAAGGCGGCGTGCCCATCGGCGCATGCCTTGTGAATAACCGCACGGGTGAGGTCCTGGGCGTGGGGCGCAATAGGCGCGTTCAGATGAATAGCGCCATCCGACATGGGGAGACGGACTGCCTCGAACGCATCGGCCGGCTGAAAGCATCAGTGTACAGGGAATGTACCATGTACACCACCCTTAGCCCTTGCACCATGTACGTTGTTGCTTTGCGCAATAGGCTGCGGGATGTAAAGTCGATTAACAGTGGATGACCAGGTGCACAGGCGCATGCATTCTGTATGGCATTTCGCGCGTCGTGGTTGGCGAAAACGAGACGTTTGTTGGGGGCGAACAGATTCTGAAGGACCACGGCGTCGAGGTGATGCTACGACTGTTGCATTTCGAGTGTCTTGAGAGGCTGACGATTTTGCAGGTCATCAATTTGAGTGTGTCGTGCGCGCCTGTGGGTTTCATGCACTGACAAAGGAGCTAGATCTCGACGAATGCAAGGCGATGATGAAGCAATTCATCAAAACCAGGCCAGAAGTTTGGAACGAAGATGTCGGAGAGGAAGACGCGTCCGAGTAATAGCAGGACCTTGAGCTGAGGCGGAAGCGCTTTTCGAGCAGTCGACAGTCGCAGAGCGCGAAACCTTGTCACATGCGGCTTGGAACAAGAAGCGTATGTATATTGCGCACTGGACATACAGTAACGTAGACGAAGGCGAAGGAGATGTATGGAACCACCGACCCACCCGGACAACGTAGAAACCCGGAGTCAGGGCATGGGTGCTAAGACGCTCCAGTCGTTCTAAGCGCGCGTTGACACTCTTGAAGAACTGCCTCGTGGACGAGAGAGGCAGCGAGCAACGTTGGGAAACTGCTTGTCGATACACGCGCTGCCGCACAAAGAAGAAAACTTTGCTTCCGGCGCGAGAGAGCCCTTTGTACCCCCGAGTTCAGGGCCGGTCGTGCGGGATATTCAAGACGGTTAGATTGAACAAACCACAATTTGACTGGGTGCACAGAGGCCTTTGTAATATACACGTTCAAGAAGAGGCATTTGGAGACGTCGAGCTACGTCGGGACAGGAACGACAGATAGCAATTTCGATATTTTGGAGGCCTTGCGCATGGTCTGGCAAATGAAAAACATCCAGACAGCGATCTGGGAAACATATGCTGCGGCCGCAAGAAGTGTGGCATAGCTTCCATCGCTGAACTTGTGTGGGAATTCGTATGCGACGAAGAACAGCGCGAGGGGAGGCAAGAGGACACCGTCGACCATCCAAATGCACAACGTGCGAGCGTTTTGGAGAAGCGTTCGACCATTAGAGTCGTATGAGGCCTTGAAGTAAAGTGATAGTATGAGGGTCATCCACTGTTTCATACTCAATTTGATGAAATGACGCGGTTGACTACCGAACGTACCGGCACCTCAAAAACCCAAAGAACTACGACGGCGCGATGGAGCCGATAGAAGGATTCCCAGTTGCTGGGTGGCTGTATCTCCTGCCTTTCCGCCGTCCACTGACAATTCACTAAAGAAGCCACTGGAATCAGAAATTTATCAGAATGTAAAGCTGCCAGTGGCGATCTTGCAAGTACTTCACCTTCGCGATTGAGTATTGCCGTCACCATTGCCCACATGATCAGAGGGATAGACCATGGCATCAACGACTGGGTGAGATTTTCAGGTTTCTTGCCGGCATCATGGCTGAGAAGCTGCGTATCGTCGAGCATTTCGATGGAGTTGTGTGATTCACGCTTCTCGGGAATGCGGATGGGAAAGTAGATTTGCTTGAGACAATAGTAGCCAATGAGCAGGATGAAGAGAGGCAGTTCTTGGGCGAGCCAAATGCACCAACTGCGCCAGCCATTGTCGGTCTCCTGCATTGCGGGAGGTGCAAAGGTTAGCCTGCTCCCACCGAAGCTGGGACGGCCTTTTAAGTTCGTCAACACGTGTGCACCACCGTAAGCAAATCCGCTCGGTTGTCACAGGCAAAGCTTCTCTATAGACTTTTCGAAGGCGGAATCTATGAGGCAATGTCCACTTCAGGGTCGGCCATTCAACTTTACAGCAAGTCACGTTCCGATCACGTGCCATGCGGAATTCGGTCCACGAAATCCTCGGGACAGCTCTGACTCAGCTTAATCATCGTTAGCAATAATTATAAAGCGCTTATTTACAGTACAGTCCTGCGATAAAATTGGTCTAGCCGGTGCCAAAACCTCCGGCCGCAGCGTCATGGTGGATGCTGGAATGCCGGCAGTCGGTAGTATTAAAGCAGCTTGCCTTTCAACCTTCACCATCGCACATCCAGAACCTTTATCTCTATGTCAGACTTTGCATCCTCGCTCAAGGGGCGCATTGCGCTCATTACTGGTGCGAGGTAAGAATGCACTGCGGCGCAACGAGCACATCACAATTGATTCGTGATTTCGTTTGCAGCGGCGGCATCGGTCGCGCAACAGCGCTCGCACTCGCCGCGCGCGGATGCACGCTCGCTTTGCACTACAACTCCAACACAGATGCAGCACTGGCGCTTTCTGAGGAGCTAAAGCATCGCTTCTCTTCGAACAACGCTCAAGCTGTACTCTTCAAAGCGGATCTCTCGACTTACGACGGTGCGCGCGACCTGCACGCGCGCGTCGTCGAGACGCTTGGCCACCCGGACATACTATTCAATAATGCCGGTGCGGGGCTCGTCTCGGGTGTCAAGAAGCTCGAAGACGTCGATACTGAGACCTTCGAGCGCACGTGGCGCGTGAACTGCGGGACCGCATTTGAGCTCACGCGGCTCTGCCTGCCGCACATGGAGGCGCAGGGCTGGGGCCGTGTTATCTTCTGCTCGAGCGTCGCAGCGCTTGTCGGCGGCGTTGTAGGTCCTCACTACGCGTGCGTGTTCCGTTATCTGTGGCTAAACTGTCCCGCTGATGAAATTGTACCTGCCCAATACTATAGGTCAGCCAAGTCGGCCCTGCACGGTCTCATGCACTGGATTTCGCAAACCTACTCGGCCAGCGGAGTCACCGCCAACTGCGTCGCTCCGGCTCTTATCACGAACACTGGCATGCTGCCTGGAGAGCCTGAAGCATTGAAGGTACGCGCTTCAAGCCATTTCTTTGCGCTTTGTCTGATTTTACTTGCAGAAAAGGATCCCAGTTGGCAGACTAGGCAAACCGGAAGAAATCGCGTCCACAGTGGAAATGATCGTCACGAACGGTTATCTGACGAACAAGGTACGATATTCCATGTAATCGCGGCTCCGAAAATGCTCACAGGGATCTCAGGTCATCACAGTAGACGGAGGCTTGATTGCACGAGACTGAAAGCGTCCACGTGTGAATATCTACAGAGAACAAGAAATGTACACAAGGCTCAAGTATTCTAAAACTCGTTCCGTAAGCCTCGACTCATCTCAAACCTGGAACGGAGAACCTACAGAAACGCGTCCGAGTCACAAATACGTCGTGCGTGGAGCCGATGCTCTCACGCGTCCGTGGTGGTGGTATCCGGTGCCTCCGCTTCCTCGGGCTCCTCGGAAGCAGCTGCAGCTAAGCGCCTCTCCTCCTCCTCCCTCGCCTCCCTCTCCCTTCTCCACCTGCGCCGCATAGCGGTGAGTCGCACCATCTCTTTATGCATGTGGGACTTGAGGTGCGCACGAGCGGCCGTGCGGTACATCCACTCGGAGTCGCAGACATCGGTAAAAAATATCCTCGCTCAGGAGCATTCCGGAGCGCTCCTGAGAGACAGAACCTCGGGAGCAAGGGTCCCTTCTGCGGAGCCTCCGAGCGCAGCCCACTTGCTCCCAACATCCTCCGGACTACTCCGGAGATTGTCAGGAGCACCTGGAGATATGTCAAAATGTACAGAATCTGTAGCCCAGCCATTTGCTATTGTTAATTATCCGGAGTAACAGTTCTTACTTCATCACAAGCATCAGGACATATGAATGTGGAATGAATGCATTGCTCATCGTTAGGCAAAAGATACATGGCACGTAAATACAGACAAAGTAAGTAACAGACACTGGTAACCTGGTGCTCGTGCGGCTCTCAGAGCCCCGGCTGGGGCGGCGCGTTTGCGGTGTGCGCAAGCGCGGTGCGCTCTTTGCTGAAACGTGCTCACGTCAGCCATGTACGAAGAGAAGCTAGCTACAACTTACCGAAGATATCGCGCGGCTGACAGCGCAGCAGGACAGCCAGCGCACCATCGCCGTCCAACGGACTCGGCGAGTTTGCAGTCGGATCGTGGAAAAGCGGTCAGTGGCAATCGACGACGGCGCGACATACCAGAACCCTTCAGCCAGCCAGCTTAACAGCGGGTTGGCAAAGCAGCAGTAGCCCTGCATCACAAGGTCAGTAAACGATCTGGCAGCCATCGAAGATGACCTTGACGAACCGGTGGTACTTAATGCACGATGCTGATCTTGAGCGCAGGTGTGTGGAGCACAGAAAGGGGCCAGAGAATCAATGGAACGGTCAGTCGAAGGGCAAACACGGTGTGACGCACCGGAAAGGCGTACGCGCAGGCACTTGCTGCCGAAGCACCATTGCCATTCGGTATTGTAGCGCACTGGGTTCTTGATCTTGAGCGCCTGGTCATGGAGGCGCAGCACTCCGTGAATCGGGAAAGAAAAAGACGATTAGTAACGAGCTGGCACACAAAGAGTGAGGTCGACGGACCATATGAAGCGTGCCCCAGCGGCGTAATGGCGCGAGAAAACTGTGCGAGATAGTCAGTGCACAATCCTAAGACTGATGAGCGCAACTTTGCATACCGGGGCAACCGCGACCGTTGTTGTGGTCTGGGGCGGCAAAGCGCATGACGACTGTGCAAAGTTGCTGCTTCCGCGTTCCAGAACAGCTCGCTGACAGCTGTTGCGGGCGCACGCCGTCTTGCCTGAGTGCAGCGTCGCAAGGAGCGCTGCGCGAGCCGGGGGCGATTGGAGCGATTGCGGGTCCTGTCCCTGTCAACGAGTAAGGATAAGCTACAGGTTATCTGCGGGCGGTGAAGAATTACATTTACCGCATGAAAAAATTGTGTCTCGGACATACAGGCGCTACGGGAAGAGCGCACTGTCAGGTTCGCAATAAAAGCGATGTTGTTCCGTTCAACGCACCCAGGCTCCATTTATCCTGATGTGCTTCTGGTGCGGCACGACGGCGTCATTAGCATGAAGGCACATGCACGGCAGGCCCAGCGTCCGAAGGTTTGGCATTGGTCACCGAGCGTGTGGGAGCGGGGAGAGAGGACACAACACTTCAATGTCCGACTGAACATGGCTTTGTGCATCACAAGTTCATGTGCACGGGCTGTAATCTAAGACTTTTCGGGATGCAGGATGCAGCATTATTAGCCGGAGAATGACGTTTTTAATTGCCCATCGAGTACTGTTGAAGACTCGACAGCCAGATGATATTTACAGGAAGTGTGCATAGTCGTGAGGGAGTCGTACTATTCCGACGTTGGAGCAGCACTGCTGCTCATTTTCTCGAAGTCTTCGGGGCGCAGGTAACCCGCTGCATCCTCAGCGTCATCCTGGGGCTGCGCGTTGATGCCTGCTTCTTCGCTAGACCAACGTTGAGATGCAGCCTCTAAAATAATAATAATAATAAAACTCACCATGCTGTCTTCCAGAGAGCTTTCCCAATCCTCTCAAGGATGCCCGGGGTGCTTTCCTCCGCCTTGCTGAGAGAAAGCAGGTGGCGAGTATAGATCGGTTCGTACTTGGCGGCGTTGAATGGGTGCTTTTCATATGTACCATTCTTCCAGCGGCGTAAAATGCACTCAATCTCGGCAAAATGAGTGAAGAGTTGAGGGCTGCCTAAGCGGGTACGTACCGCAGTGAGCAGGAAGGCAATGAGCGGCGGTGGTGCGTCAGCAAAGAGCGGGAGATTGGGCCCAAGCGCCAGCGGCCTGCCTTTCTTGACCACTCGTGTCAAGAAGGACTTGCGAAGGAGATGGGGGAGGATGGGGCACTCAAATGCGCCATCACGCTGAAGTCGGTGTGAGCGCAAATATAGGCGTGCCACGGCTGAGTTTGGACTCAACGAACCGTCTTGTACGACTTGAACGTGAATGCACCATTCGCCAGTAACTTGTCAATCCGCCTCTGGCGGGCATCCTCGGTCAGGCTCGCAGCCCGCAGATCGTATTCCGCTGCGACCAGTTCCTCTGCATCTTCGACTACGTGGCCGCGGAACTAGTGTAGCCGATGTTCGGTTCGGTGCGGTTCGGCGGCAATTTTTCCGAACCTCGAACCGAACCTGGTCCCGAACCATCAAACCCGAACCTGGGGTTCGGTTCGGGTTCGGTTCGGGGTTCGCACCTTGAACACACTATATAATCAAAAATATATACTTTAAATACTAGTATGAAGCACATATGGATGGTGGTTGATCATAATTCATGATTATGACTCTCTGTTAATGTTATAAGGTCTTGCAGAGCCTGATTTTAAAGCTGCAAGCTTGCATATCACATTGTGGGAATGTATTATGTCATCTGATTGCCTCCTCAACTCCTTGCTAACAATGCCCAAGGTTTCATAGACACCTTTGTATAGCTGATATACATGTTACATAAGCAAAACTGGGACAAATGTGGTCTCTAAGCCAACAAAAGTTGAGATGTCTGAGCTTTATATAGGAGGAGGTTCGCAGGTTCGGTTCGGTTTGAACACGGTTCGGACGAGGTTCGGCTTGGCACTGAACCTGAACCTGAACCAGCCCGAACCTCGGTTCGGTTCGGGTTCGGTTCGGGGGTTCGGAGGTTCGCGAACCGGACTCCGGCTACACTACGCGGAACGATGATTCCACGCCGATGGCCTGGCACAGTCAGACATTCACTACAATTTCTGCGTGCAAAGGACTCACCAGATGCGTCATATGGGCTGCATACTCTGCATCTGCTTTCGCACGCTCTGCTCGGTGGGCTCTTTTGTCGTCATTGTCGCTGTCGTCCTCAGCGCTGCTGTCTGAGTCTTGATCCGACTGCGGCGCCGTATGCTTCTTAAACAACTGTCGCGCCACCTTCAGTGCCCGTTGCTCCTTGGGAAACGCGTCTTTTGTCGCGAGGATGGCGGTGTAATCTGTGCGTATGTCTTCCCCGATGATCTTGCTCGTCGGCGACAGGAGACTGAGCGGAGGCGCCTTCTTGCCGCGTGCCACCTTGGCACGTTTGTATGGTGTATGAGGCCCAGCGGTGCTACTGGGCTGAGCACCGTCTTCCGAAGATGACGACAGAACGACGTCCTCCCTTTCCGGCGATTTTTTCTTGTGCTGTCGAGCTTTTCCTGACTTGTGCAGTGCCTCGGGCACACCGACAGATATCTACAGCAGAGGTATCAGCATTGCACATGCAATAATAGACACTCACCTTTGCAATACCCTTAGGAAGTGGATTTTCAGCTACAGCATCGGGTCCTGCCAAGCGTGCGCCGTCACCGGCACTGTCGCTGGAGCCGGTCGATGGGCGATTCTTCCTCTTGCGATTCTTGCGTGCTGCCCTCTTAGCCGCTTCAGCCCCACTGTCGTACCCTGCTGCACTGTCGTTATCATCGCCGTCTGGGCCCTGCCTGCTGTGGTCGCTGTCCGTGGCGTCAGCGGTCGGCAGAGAACTGGCTTTGCTGGCGCGAGCGTCTGATCTCTGAGACCCTGAGTTCTGCTGCTGCCGCTGGTTCTGCGCTTGCTGGTATTGTTCTTCGGACTGTGCGGCAGCCTGCTTGCGCCTTTCGATTTTTTTCCGCTGCTCTGTGCTAGCTATCAGTGCATAATGCATTATACTGCAGGCGGACAGACCTTCGGCTTTCTCGCGCTTCTCCTCAGCACGAATAGCCTCCTTCATGGCTTGGCGTTCCTTGGCCGTCATGAGTCGGGGGTCTACGACAGCAACATTAGCGCCTGGACCCTTATCCTTGTCACGGCTGCGCCTGCTGGACATGGTTCGGAGGCAAGAATGAAGATGCTCCCGCATGTACACTAACTTGCTGTGATCTTGGAACTCGACTATAGACGGCTTGACTCCTAGATCAGGTGGTCAACCCCTTTATTCAGTATTCCAGACAGAGAACTCGATACAGATGCTGTGAAAAAGCAAGAGCCAATCTGTGTCTGGGTTTGAAGAAATTTGTCTCTTCTTCTCTCACTCTCACTATCGTCAGCCAGCATGGGCAAGGGACGCCGCCGTCTTCCACCTCCAGGCCCCAAAGCCTACGTATGCCGCACGTGCAAGCGATGGTTCGGCCGTGAACAAGACTTCAAAAGTCACCGAAAGCAGTCGAAGAAATGCGAACGGCGACAGAAGACCTTCGAGGGCAAGGACCGTCGACCTTTCTCAAAACAAAAGTCCTCAAAGGCTGTACCGCATGTACCATCTCCCGACGTCCCTATGGATGTAGACGACGAAGATCCTGGTCTGACGGAAGGTGCTACAGGCCCTGAGCTACTGAGAGATCGTCGGGCCCGCGTTGAGGAGGTCATTGACGAAGGCGATCCACCATCGTCTTACATCGAGCAGTATCCAGTCCAAGCCGAAGCGGGAAAGGTGCTGCGTAAAGACAAACCACCTGTGCAAGGCTCTTTCGGTCATTTTCATGGCGACGGCACGAACGACTACCACCCGTTTGCAAACGAGGACGAATGGCTCCTCGCGCAGTGGCTCAAGGCCGAGGGCCTGACCGACGCAGCCATTGACCGATTTTTCCAGCTGCCGGTATGCAACCAGTTTTTACTGATGCATAACATTCTGATTCCTGCTAGAAATCAAAGAATACATCCATTAAGAATGCGCGCCACCTTCACCAAAAGATCGACGAACTTCCTGGCTATGGCGCCTGGCAGCGCTCCTTCGTAACCGTCGACAATTCGTCCCGCCAGCACGAGTTCTTCTTTCGCAACGTGATTGAAGTTCTTCGAGCGCTCTGGGCCGATCCAGCTTTCGAAGGGCACATGTCGTTTGCACCAGCAAAACACTTCTCAAATGCGACGTGCACAACACGACTATACACGGACATGCAGACTGGAGACTGGTGGTTTGAGATTCAGGTTCGTGGACTGTCCAACGTCAGCATATCAACTGTCACTCACTCAAACCATAGGGCAAGTTGCCCGATGGCTCAACCGTCATTCCTATCATCATCAGCTCCGATAAAACCGAGCTCAGCCAGTTCGTAGGCTCAGCCAATGCCTATCCCATTTATATGTCTATCGGGAATATAGCGTCGCATATACGCCGTCAGCCTTCCCGGCATGCGCAGATTCTGATCGGCTATCTGCCTACGACAACGTTGGAGAAGGGGAAACTCACGGAAACAGCGCTTCGGAACGCGAAGGCCCGCATCTTCCACGCTGCAGTCCGCACCATCCTCGAGCCGCTTCGGACAGCTGCAGCAACTGGAATCGAGTTGACTAGCTCCGACGGCGCAGTTCGTCGCTGCTATCCCATTCTTGCCTGCTATGTTGCAGATTATCCCGAACAATCGCTCGTTGCCTGCACGCGCAGCGGCTCCCGCTGCCCCAAGTGTGACGTTGGCCAGGCAGACTTCAGCTCTGGAAAGGAAGGACGCCCGCGCGACCCAGACGAAACACTGCATCACATTGGCGAAGCTGCAAAACTTGGCAGCCCCACCGCCGCGTACAACTACCTGAAGCCGCTTGGATTGAACTTCCACCCCGAGCCATTCTGGGAGGGCTGGCCGCATGTCGATATCCACCAGTCCATCTCCCCCGATATCCTGCATCAGCTATACCAGGGCATGGTCAAGCACTTGACTGCTTGGGCACGGCACATCATTGGCGACGATGAGCTCGACGCACGCTTCGAGCGGTCCCCACTGGCGCACGGCCTGCGGCACTTTGACGACGGCATCAGTGTATTGCAGAAGGTGTCGGGGCCCGAGCATCGTGGCATCGCCAAGCAGCTCGTTGCTTGCATGGCAGGCATCCCCGAAAAGGACGCTGTACGAGCGGCGCGCGCTCTCCTCGATTTCACGTACATGGCGCAGTATGCCTGCCACTCCACGGAGAGCCTCGAGATGCTGGACGACGCACTTGCCGAGTTCCACAAGTATAAGGATGTCTTCGTCAACACAGGTGCAGCGGATTGTGAGTGTATTGTCGACTCATCTTGCCGCTACAGTACTAACGACGTGCGCAGCCCTGGACCTGCCAAAGCTCCACAGCCTCGTGCATTACTCGCAGTCCATCCGCCTGTTCGGTACCACCGATGGATACAATACAGAGCAGATGGAGCGGCTGCACATCGACTGCGCGAAGAAAGGCTACGACGTGTCCCACCACCGCTCAGCAGAAATCACGCCGTTCCTGTGCACCTGGTTGGAACGCCGCGAGAAAATGTTTCGCTTTGCGACGTACCTCGCCGACCGCCAGGGAAGGCAGCATTCAGCGCTGAAGCGGCCGCGCAACGATCGCGAGAAGCCCGCCGTCGCCTTCGCAGATCGTCCCAACGAGACCGTGCCCGCAGATCGCATCGTCCGAGAGCACGGCGCCGAACTCTTTGTCGAGCAGCTTAGGACGTTTATCAAAGCCCAGGTCAGCTCGGAGTGGAAGAAAAAGAAGCGGCACGGACCAGTGCCAACGCTGGATATGGCCCTGTTGGGACACATTGGCTACGACGTCTGGCATCGCGTCAAATTCCATACGCCGGACGTCCAGACCGTGGCCGCACCTTCCACACTGGACGTTGCAGAGGCTGCTCCGGCACGCAAATCTTCGGCGGGCAAACAGCTGCCCTCGCGGTTCGATCCTATCATGGTCGAGACGGACGGCAACGGTGTCGCAGGCGAGGGCGGCATGGAGGGTACGTGCAGCTGCTCCTCACGTTATACGCGGCTGACAGTCACAGGCATCCGTATCGCGCAGCTGCGCGTCCTGTTTGAACTGCCAGAGTACATCCAAGCAAGAGTTTTCGATAGGCACAAGCTGGAGCGGCCGGGCAAGCTGGCATACGTCGAGTGGTTCACCCGCATTCGGCCTGGGGACGTCGACGATGTCACCGGCATGTATGTCGTCCGGCGCAGCTTGAAGACGGGCGCACAGGCGGGAGTGCGGCAGGCGGGCATTATCGAGGCCGTCGATATTCGCAGGAGCGCACACCTGATGGTCAAGCTGGGCGGCAACCGGCCTTCCATTCCGCTCCATCTGACTGTTTATAACGTGTATGAGCGCTGGGCGGAGTTCTGGCTCAATAATTTCGTCGACAAACCTGCGTATAGAACGATAATATAACTCTCAATTTGCCTGCAATGTCTTGTACAGATAGGCGATGAGGCCTGGAGGGGAAGGAGCGCGCGGAGCGGCCGGAGAATGCTACCCGGTTGCTCCGAATCTGACTCTCGACATCCCGGCTCTTCCACGGCTCCGAATGGTCCTCAGCAAGCGGAGCATTCGAGCGCTCCTGAGCTTACAACGGCGGCTCCGGAGCCAGCATTTTTTACAGATGGATCCGGCAGCAGACTTTGTTGTCCTCGTTGCGCGCGACGAAGCATTTCGGTAGCTGTTTCCTTGGCATCGCTTGTGAGTGGAACTGGGGATGGGTGAGTGCTGAGGCCAGGCTGCGAACGACCCTTTTTAAAGAGGTCTATAACCACAAAATTTGCCACCGTGACAACTGGAACCCTGAAGCGTGGGCACATCACCAACTCAGAGAACCACTGAGGCGATGCTTGAACAACGATGCGAGGGTGGCAATTCATAGTCCTTCTTGAAGGATATCGATACTCTCTGACAATTTGATAGTAAAACGCCTCAATAATGCGTCGGACAGTGCGTTCTGATAGCTCAAACCGTCTATTTGCACAATAATAGGACCGGTGCAGCTTGAGGTTGAGTCAATTGTTCATTGCCTATTCCCGAAGCAACTCTGTGGATCTACATCGCTATTCTGCAGTACGATTCCATACATATGCAGGTCATTCCTCACGTCGAGCCCGTCGTTTCTGCTTCTGCTTTGTCCCCAGCCTGCGCGTGAGCCAGCTGCGTCTCCTCGGCCAGGCGCCTCTGCCTCTCCTGCTCCTCATTCGCGCGCCGTCGCATCCGATGCAGCTCATGCATCTTCTTAATCTCCTGGTGTTTGCGAGACTTGAGGTGCCGGTGGGCGCTCGTGCGTTTGATCCAGTCCCAGTCGCAGATCCGGCAGCAGACTAACTTGTCCTCGCTCCGCGTTTTGAAGCATTTGGGGAGCGGCTTCGCCTTGCGGGGCATCGTAGGGCAGATGCGGGATTGTCTGGGGTGGTGGTTTACGATCATTTGCGCAGGACAAGCAGAGCGACCGTCTTTATAGGGTTCGCGACGGCCACCACGACCACGACCATGCTGTACTAGCCACAATTGCAACCACGCCTCTTCTGACGCACCGGTGACACAGCGATCTGTTCCCATAAGACAAGGCATATTCATTCATATCCTCATACAACATAATCGAGTCGAAGATACAGTACAGCAGTACTACAAATCTGTCATGCAAGTCCGTTCCAGTCAAGCGTTACGGTTCGCGGCCGCATGGGCAGCGGCGATCCGCAGTCTCTCCGCCCTCCTCATCCGGGCCTTGTACAGGATCAGGTTCGCCTGGTGCTTCTCCGTCCTGAGGTGCATGCGCACGCTCGTGCGTAGCATCCAGATCGCGTCGCGCCCGCAGACGAGGCAGTGCACTCTGTCGTCCGTAAGGCGCTCGCGGAAGCACAGCGGCAAGGTCGTCCAGCGCGTCATTACTGCAGTGAAGTTTTTGTAGTTGCCAATGAAGGAGGAGTGAATGTGTAGGGCTGTTGCGTTGGTTGTTGAGTACAAGTTTGAGGTTGATGATATGTTCAGAGGGTGAGATTTACATAGGTGCGCTTTTTATACCATCCGCGAGGTGCAGGTTACCACAATTCCCAGGTGTTGGCGCAAGCTCGGCCACACACCTTAGAAGCGTACTGGTCGGTCTCAGTCCGAGGCGCCGTGGTGCAAGCACAATGCGGTTAAGTACCCAACCACCACCGCCTGCCGCCACCCCACCACCGCTCTCTCAGGCTTTAAATCTAGCTGCGCAGTCCCAGCTCTAATCCACTCTCACAGACCCAAAAAGCCTCACAGACGACCCTCAACTCTCACCATGCCCCGCAAGAAGAACTCTCTCCCGGAATGCTTCGTCACGCGCGACGAAGACGCCAGGGTCCACTGCACCATCTGCGGCGGGCGGCAGTGGATGCTGCGCGCCAGCGCGCGCGAGCACGTTAAATCCCGCCGCCACAAGTTCTTCGCGGAGATGCGGCGCCAGTGGGAGGAGAAGGAGGAGAGAGAATGGCAGCGCCGGCAATTGGTGGCCGGACAGGAGGGTGACTCCGAGGAGCAGGCTGGCGGGGCGGCGGGCCATTCAGGTTGATGATCATGCGGGAGGAGAGGACAAGGCGTTGGCTAGAGTATTTGCATTACGAGTCTGCGCATCCAATCGTTGACTGGAAGGAAACAACGATTACATTGATATTCTCGATGATATGTACTTTACTCTCCTTCGCCTCAGGCTACTGTATGATAAAACAAACGACATCGAAAATCAGGCCCGCTCGCGGCCTCACGATGCGTTCTCGGCGCCCCGTTCTCCGAGTCCCTCCGCTTCCATTTCGCCCTCGTCCTCCTCCTCCTGCACCAAGTCCTCTTCGCCGACTCTCACGTAGGAACATAAATAATCGTTCCCAGTTAGAACTTGTCCCTCTCAAGCTGCGCCGTCTCCTCCTGCAAGTTCTCCTCCGGGCCCGCCCGCCGCTTCCCCTCCTCATTAACCAGATGCTTGAAAGTCCGCATATGCTTCCTCAAGTACGCGCGGTTCATCCAATCCGACTCGGTGCCGCACACGCAGCAGTAGATCTTGTCGTCCTCGCTCCGGGCGACAAAGCATGACGGGAGCGGCTTCTTGGGCGACATAGCTGGCTGGTTTGGGAGGTCCGAGGATTACTGAAGATGCGCACTGCCTACCCGTGGGCGATTTAGAGCGCTTGGACATGGGCCGCGCAGCGCTCCTTTATAGGGCATTTGAAGACCAACCACGGGCGTGGAAGATGACTGTGACCACGCCTCGAAGAACCACGCACCGAAGCGATACACACCCCGCCGTGGGCCACCGTCGCAAGTCGAAAAAGGCCGCGGCGGCGGCTGGTACTTACCCACACGCGACCAGATGAATCCTCACCGGAAGTCACACCATGCCGGGCCCAAAAACCCCTCCCACGCGCGCCGACGACACCAAAGTCCGCTGCACCATCTACCCAGGAGGGCGCTGGATCCAGCGCGCAGGCGCATGTCAGGAGCCGCCGGCGGGAGGCGAGGGATGCTGAGATCCGCATGTGGATCATGCGCGAGCATCTGTTTCAGCGGGCGCTGCCTGTGGGAGGGGTAACTCAGAGTTGGGAGCTAGAGTCCATGGCGATAGAGGTTGCGAGTCCGCAATATGAACGGGGCGTAATGTAATGTAGATGCCAATGCACCACGCCACGGCTCGGATTCGAGTATAGCCACGGCTCGCGCGGCGAGCATTGAATATTGAATATTGAATATTGATGATCCTGAGAGTCATGCCGTGGACCTGTCTTCACGTTCCGGTGTGCAAGACTAAGCTCCGCCGCGGCGCACGCCCTAGCAAGAGTGTGCCCAGGGGTGCGACGAGTACTATAGCAACCTCGGTGCGAGTCACAAGAGCGTCAACTTGAAGTCAAGCCGCAACATATCGCAGAGTCTTCGCCGATATGAATGAGATGCGGAGAAGTTGAACCGTGCAGCACTACATATGTTCCACTTCAGCCATTTTCCCCGCACAAAGCAACACAAAGCTTCAAAGCACAGTGCCAGTATTACATTGAAGAACATCCCGAGAATCAAGAAGCAAGTCTCGAAGCTGCAGCCGAATTAAACGAGAACCGTTTCCCCTCGAAGACGCTTCCCACTTCAAGTTCCCAAGCCTCGAAGACGCGCCGGACGAGAACCGCTTCCCGAGCCTCGAAGACCGTCGCCTCGCACGCCTAAGGGGCGAGCCGGGGCAACATCGGCATTCAGCCTCAGAGAATCCGGAAGACAAAGCTCGAGCCCTTGGATAAAGAATTATCGAGGACTTGAAGAACCGTGCCAGTAGGAAGAAGGGAAATCATAAATGCTCACGGCTCTTCGCGCAGACGCAGCGGGGTTGTGGGTCTGCGGCGAGAGAAACCCAAGCACAGGGGTAAGCCGCGCGAAGACCAGCCCCTGAGCAGCCGCAGCTGACCGCTAGGAAGACAGTCGGCAAAACGTGAAGCGGTGGTCCCGGGGAAAGGAAGACGGATGATCGTACGGTGCGTACGTACGCGGAGCAAAAGGGCAGCAGGAGGGGACCAGAAACTTGGCTAGTATCGCAGCGGTCCAATAGCAAACGCCCGCGACAGACCAAACTGTGCGCGACACTGATAAGTTCGGGGCGTGCCTTGTCGCTCGGATCGCCGGCGGGGAGATGTCGGCGCAGACGTCGGACGGGCCGCGCCGCGTGAAGCAGGGCGAGACGCCGGGAGCTGTTGGTTGCAGGCGCGGACGTGGGATGTGAGAAGCGCGACGTGTACTGGGTATTATGTGGACTGGGGACAGTGCAGAGTGTAGCAAGAAAGCAGCGAATAGTACATGGATGGATGGGATAATTTAAGTCAGCTGTGAGCTGCGGGCGGCGTCAGCACAGGAAGGAAGCAAGCATTCGACGCACGGCTGACTGGAGGACGCGGCGTCGGGCGACCAGCACTGGACGCCCTCGTCAAAGAGCGCCTCCTCTGCGCGGACGTCGTGGCGGATGAGGAGGCGGATGCGCTCGTGGGTGTGCTCGCTGGCCTCTGCGCGGTCGTCGATGAAGAGACGGGTCTCCCTGAGCATGGCGGCGACCTCGCGCACGGAGGCCTTGAGGGCGTCTGAGGCGACGCCGCCGGGCGTGCGGACAGTGCGGACGACGACGCGGCGCAGGGCGGGGAGACGGGCGAGCAGGAAGGCCTGGACGTCGCGCATGAAGAGCAGCAGGTCCTCGGAGCGGGGCACGTCGGCGTCGAGGATGAGATGGGTGAGGCGCGGGGTGAGCGACGAGATGGGCTGGGCGGGCACCTGCGACGGGCGGAAGACGAGGTGGAGGTGGGTGACGGCGGCGAAGGAGCCGCGGACGGCGTAGTCCGTGTACCGGTAGCTCGCCCGGTCGAGCAGGAAGACGAGCGTCGGCCGAAACGCCCGGGAGATGGCGAGCACGGCGAAGGCCTCGTAGCAGCCCGAAAAGCGGCCGACGCGGCAGAAGGCGTCGACGACGGTGCGCGGGTGCACCTCGGCCGGCGTCGAGAGGCCCAGCTCGCAGATGAGGTGCCGCGTCCAGCAGCGGAACATGGCCCCGCCGCCGTCCGTCGCGGCGAGCAGGAAGACGCGCGTCCGGTTCTCGCGCGTGACCTCGACGACCCGGTACAGCTGCGGCAGCGCAACGCTCGACAGCCGCCGGCACGTGCGCGCGACGCCCGCCAGCCACGCCCGCCGCCGCTCGCCCTCGTTGTCCGCGTCCTCCGCCACCGCCGCAGCCGCGTGCCCGACGATGATCGACAGCAGCTCGCAAGGCAGCCGCTCCAGCGCGCCCATAACGGGAAGACGGGCGGAGTCGGACTTTGATTTACATTCTCAACCTTGTCCCTCAGTCCAGAAGACGCGAAGAAGAGTGAGTGCCGGCCGTCCTTTTAGTCAAAAACTTATGTCTATTGCAGAGATTATCGACTTGAGCGACGAGGAGCTTATCAGTCTCGGGCTGGGTCTAGGGAGGGCGTGGGTTGCTGATTTCGACGGCACGATCATGCAGAGTTGAGAGTACCCTATGTATGCCATTGATGCTGCATAAAAGGGATTCATAGAGACAGACTCGGAAGTTCTGGTCAAGATAACGCTGCGCTTCACGGCGCTGCCACAGCCGCCGCCGCGAGTTTGGTGAAGTTCGGAGTGCCGAGCCCAGTGGCCTGTTGTCCGACGCGTCAACTCCCACCGCTGCGCACTCTGCAGCGGAGAAAGACGTAAGACTCACAGGATCCCAGCCAGTCTTTGCCGGCCATCCGTTCGTACCTGCATAAAATATCATTTCAATATCACTAACCGCATCTCACCCATCCGCTAAGCCAATTACGCACCACATCCAGGATTCGAGCCGGCCACAACATCATTGAACGCCTGCCCATTCTGATACAAGAACGGCCCGAGGAATCCCATCGCCGACTTGCCCGCTGCCGCGCGCAGGTCGTTCAGCAGCGCGACGACGGCACCGAAGACGGCCGCCGGGCCCGCGGTGCTCGATATCTGGAGGTTCTGCCCGGCCCAGACGACAGAGTAGCGATCTCCGACGAGGGAGACGTCCGGGGTGATGGCGCCGGAGGTGTTGAAGTAGCCCTGGTTCAGGCCGGGCGTCTGGTTGCGGTAGGAAATAAAGGCGTCCAATTCGAAGCGTTCCAGCGCGAAGATGTTGGAGTAGCCGCCGCTGGAGAATGCTGTCACGGTGGCGAGATATCGGCAAATGATCGCATGCAGCGCGGTAGTAGGACGTACGTGCGGCCGTTTCCACACCAGCTGCGTTTAGGGTGGTCGCACCGACGGATGTCACACTGCCAAAGAAGTTGTGGTGAGCAAAGTTTCATGTACATAGCGGAGGGAACGCACTATGGGCAGCTTGCGGGGAATGTCGAGCGAAACTTCGTGCATTCAGAGTCGGCCTGCGATCCCGCAACGCCTCCGTCGCCAGAGCTAACGACGATAGTGATTCCCCGGGCCGCCGCGGCGGAGAATCTGTTGACACACAAGAAACTGCCAGTCAATGTCAGCATCCATCATGAACCCAGGTGACGTTTCCTGATCACGCACTAAGCTCTCAGATAGCCAATGGCGTCCTCGCTGGAAGCGTATGGGATGACCACAACTTTAGGCGGGTCGGTTTGCGCAAGGAGGTAGTCGACGGCGTCTTCCATGGCTTGGAGCTCGCCGTTTGACCCCACAGAGATAAAAGTCACAAGGCTTCTCGCAGTGCCCATAGTGTACTGAGTGACGGTGTTCTAGGACGTGATGAGACCGGTCGAATGCTTCAATGGGAGACAGAATCCGAGGTACCGCGAAGACGCTAGCCGCGAAGGGATTCTGGGGGTTTACACCACCGTTCACGAACTGCTCGCTGAACGTGGTATTTGCAGGAATATCGGGTCGCTGCTGAACAAGGAATTTCTGCAGGGTTGGAATTTGGTTGGAAAGATTCGCCTCCAAACCGTTGAATAGGTGAGCTACTCTCGAGTGAGAACTCACTCGGAGATCGGCCTTGTTAGAATATTGGTTGGAAATACCTAAACAGTCGACGTGGCGTGAGCGCGAGGCGGCTTTGATAGGCATGGTGCACGAGCGCGTACCAAGTACACCGACAGTTGACGGCTGTGTCGCGGGAGCGCTCGGGATGCCGTACCGGGACTGCAGGCATGCGGGCGTGACAGATGTTGTGCAGTCTGCCGAACCCTGGCGCTTTTCGGCGTGGGACATGCCAGTAAGCGTGTCACCTTCAGACTGGGTGATAATCGGGGACTGTGGCGCCCAGAAGGAGATGCCCGGGGACAGGAATGCGATGTGCGCCTGCAGCGCGGCGGGAATCGAATATTTCAGGGTGCGAGTGCCCTCCGTACCGCTCTCCTTGTGGCGGAAGACGGTGAAGTCCGCGTGGAAAATGGCGTTGGCCTTGAAGACGGGGATCGTGAACTCGATGCTGTCGCCGGTTGAGGAGATCGGCGTCGCTGCGATTCCCTGGTCGGAGAGCCATTCCTTAACCGCGGATTGCGTCTCGGCAGTCGGTGCGATGAAAGCTTCAACCTGCGTGTTCCATCAGTGCTGCCAGAGTGAATGCGACGCTTTTAGAGACTTACCTCTGCCTTCGAGAGATGCTTCCCGTAATCCAGACTATGAGGGTCGCTGACGCGGTAGAGGGCCTTGATGAGACCTTCTCTGTCGCGCGACTTGAGAGCAAGGCGCAGCGTGAGCGATGCCTGCGCGTCGGCCTTATCCAACGCGACAAATCCACCGGGAGGGCTGGCGCGGTGCTCATGCACGCGCATCGCGGGCTTCGACGTCGTCGCTGTGGAAAGAGTAGCCAGAAGAGCAATGAAGAGGGGGCGAATGAGAGACCTCATTGCGTGCTGAGGTCGGTAGTTCGTGCGCAGCGAAACCACCGTCATCGGCGAGTTCTTATCGGACGTTCTTATAGCAAGCCATCAGTCATCGAAGTCGAAGACGTTAATTACAAGGAGAACGTACGCCACAGTTCCTCATAATTCACAGCTGATCGCCTTCCCCAGCGCTGGCAAGTCGTCGGGCACTGTGGAGGGATGGTTCTCAGTATGAAGAAGCATTGTCTATCATCACCCGGTGGCTAATCGTTGATCATACTAAGCCTGAAACGAGCTCAACACGAAGCGCCATGAATCACCTCCGAAGAGTGGCACCGTTACAACTATGATCCTCGCAAAGGAGATATGTCTGTGTTTTTTGCCCGGAACTTGAAGTCAACAATGAGATCCTTCATAGAGCAGCAAGTCGACGATGAGATCCTTCGTAGTGCAGCAAGAAAGACAGTCCCGAAGCCGGAATTATGTCTGATTTCGAATGGGCAGACGAAAGTGGGGACATGTAACATTGAGGAGGTCAGTCAACGTCCGATCGGTCAAACGTCCTGTCGGAGAACAAGTCTAGCGTCCAGATCATTAAGTGTCTGCTTTCAGAATCGTCAGGCCAGAGCGCTTCACATCAGAGTGACCATAAGCCGGAGGCCCTTCCGATTCAGCGACCGTACCAGCCGCAGCATCCTTAGGAGGGACGAGCGGCATGGGCTGCGTGGTGCTGGCGGATGCGGAATGAGGGTCGTATTCGCTAGACGATGGCCGGAAGACCTGTGGCGGGCGAAACTGATTGTTTGGGTCCTCCGGGTCGATCTCGGTGCGGCGCTGTTTCTTGGGTTGGCGGCGGCGCCGTTGTCTGCGGCGCGTGTGATGAATGAAGAGTGCGACGAGAGCCGCGACGGCCGCGATACCGCCGAGCGTGCCGCCCACCGCTGCGCCAACGTTGCTATGCCGCGAGGAATTGCCGTCCCCGTCGTCATCATCATCGTCGTCGTCGTCGCGCCCAGAGATTCGCAGCTTGAGCTTGTCCGTATCGATAATGGGATGAGCGACCTCGTCCGTTGATTCTCTAAGGCGCGATTGAGTCAGAACTGCTGAGAGGGTACTACGGGAGGGAAGCGCAGCAACATCCGCAGCGAGGCAGTGCGACCGGGAACAGAAGAATAAGGATGGTGAAGGGCGACAGGGTCAGGCAGCCATGCACAGTGCACTCACATCTTGAACAACAAGTTTTGTTGAGGCGGAACTCGTTGAGCTTGCTGCGCTGCATTAGTATGTCATGGTAGACGGAGAACAAGTGAGTACTGACACTAGGGGCGCAAAATATGCGAAGAATGTCTTCCATCTTGACGTGCTCGTCCGGTGTGCACGCGAATTCTGCGCATACGGAGACTGCAGCACTAGTATAACCCGACGAGCAAAGCAGAGTTGTGTCCGTGTCTGTTGAAATAGGGCACTCCGGTCGGACACGAGACATGCACGAGACGGCGCATTCTACCACATCATCAACGGTGCCTCCAGCCAAGCCCATGTGCGTGACATACGAGGTAGCTCAGCAAGCGCGAAAGCGTAGAGCCAGAAAGCACAGAGCAGAGTCAGATGCAGAGCCATGGTGCGAAGTCTGAATGGCTGCCACGGTAAATGTGTACGGCGCGCGGGTTCCGGAAGGCCGGGCAGCCTTCCCCTGTGAAAAGAACCTTCGCGGGGCCAATGGTCGGCCTATGGCAATTGCATTCGGGGGTTATTCACAAATATGCCAACAGCGGCCAAGCAAGAGCTGAAGCATCGTGACAGGGGGGCATGGGCCGGCGTGCAATGGCTAATGCGCAGGAGAATCAGGAGCACAACCGCCGGAATCTCCGCTTGAAACTCTTCACTCCTTCCGAGCACTTCCTCGTCCTCGCCGTCGCGTGCCCCACGACCACAGCAGCTCTCCCGGCAGCCGTCCATTGAGGGAATTCAGAGAGTTATGGACAGTGATCGTTAATCCCGCAGCGCGGAAGAACAATGCATTTTCTCGCGGTTCTACGTCTGTCCATGTCCACGATTGCTACGGACTGGCGATACACGGAGTTCTGGCAGAGAGCCCTATCTCGACAAGCTGCAAGACTGCTCAGCTAGGAGCGTAATACCTACTATCTGCCACTTGCAGTGCCAGGGTATCCGTCCACCCGTCCGCCGCACTTGGCCGCACTTGGGCCTCCCGCTGGCAGAAGCTCGTTTCGAATTCGGTAGTAGGCACTCGCTGTGGAACACTGTCTCGTTACTATGTCGCGTATAGTGTCTCGCCCGGGCGACGCACCCCTCCGACGCAGAAGTGGCAGAATGGCTGCGCGCAGCACGAGTGGCTTCTTCTCCCGACGCTGACAAATAATTATACAGGCCCTCACGATCATGCAGTTCAACTCTTCGAGTGCTATCAGTGGGAGATCATTCCATATTCCAAATTCGGAAGCAGGATGGTCTTCCAGCTTCAAACCTCCCAGATGCAATTGACCCCCGGCAGCCATCTCGCCACTGCATGACGACCGCAATCGCTCCACATCAGTCCATAGCGACCCCACCGACAAATCCCCTGCCCACGGCCCTGAGTGTAACATCGATACCGCAGCTTACGACAGCTGATTCATCATGACCGGCCTCCGTACAGAACAACATGAGTGTCATACGCATTGCATCAGCACTCCTGTGGGCGGCGCTGCAGCTTTCGCGCTGGGCTGATTCATCGACGCGCTGCGCTGACTAATGCATAGCTCCGAGAGCATAAATATCGACCTGCCGAATGCGGTAGCGGCCCCTCCCTCACTGTCTTGCAACTCTAGCTTTCAGAATGCCGTCCTACGTCGTCGTTGGCGCCTCCCGCGGGATCGGGGTCAGTCAAAGCTCTTCCCTGCGTTCAATCTTCAACTGATGATCATGATCTTCGGGTTCGCCGATCGCCAGGCTGCATTCGTCAACACGCTCTCCAGCAAGCCGGAGAATACCGTCTTCGCCGTCGCGCGCAACCCGGACGGCGCGCCGGACTTGCAGAAGCTGAAGGACCGGACGAACGTGCACTTTGTTAGGGGAGATATGACGGATGCTGCGTCGCTGACGGTACGCGCTGGCAGTCCATTCCTCGCGAGAATAAAAAGGTTTTGACGCGACGCATAGGCTGCAGCGGACACCGTGGCGAAGGTGACGGGCGGCACGCTCGACGTGCTGATCAACAACGGCGGCATCCAGGGCGAGAAGTGGGTTGCTATTGATGAGTTGTGCGTTTCCTCACTGTCGGGCTCATCCCACGCCGCTTTTCACCGCGTCTCATCACATTTCGCACACTCGCAGCCCGACGCCCGAGGACCTCGTGCGCGACTTCCGGCGCACATTCGACACGAACGTCATCGGCGTGATCCTCGCGACGAACGCCTTCCTCCCGCTCCTGCGCAAGGGTGAGCTGAAGAAGGTGCTCACCGTGAGCTCCATGGGCGGCGACGTGACGAACGTCCGCGAGACCGCGCGCAAATACGCGCCGGCGTACGGCGTGTCGAAGGCCGCGCTCGAGATGGTCGGCGTCAAATACGCCGGTGCGTCTGAATCCAAAAAGCACACCTTTATATCGTTGTTTGTGTGTCGCTGACGCATGCCCTCCGCGTGCAGTCAAGTACAAAGACGAGGGGTTCGCGTTCCTGACGATCTGCCCGGGCGTGGTCAACACCGACATGATGGCGCCGCCGGGTACGCTCCGCTCCCTCCCTTCCTTTTCCTTCTCTTTTCTCAGTCCAGGCTGCTGCTGAGCATACGGAAACAGAAAAACCGGAGGACCAAGCCAAGCTGCAGGAATCGATGGTCAACCTCAAGAAGTACATCCCGCCGAACTGGAAGGGGCCCATACCGCCTGCGGAGTCCGTCGCCGCGATGCTCGCCGTGCTCGACCGCTGGACGCCGGAGGACTCGGGCAAGTTCGTGAGCCACCATGGCAATCGCACCGATTGGTTGTAGATTGTGGATGACAGAGGGCAGGAATTTTCTGTGCATTGCTTGTCTGTTAGCCACAACAGATGATCTCATTTTCAGAATCAAGACAACGACAATATCGAATGCTCGAACAGCAAAGAACTCGTGTGATTCCAGCAGAGATTGCTCTGAGGGCCAACCTGGAAGTCTTCTCTGCGCCTTCATTTAGACATTCCCTTTTCAGAAATAACCTGAAATATGATCGAGCGTATGTATCCTGCGCCGTCCGCCTCGAGCTCTTCGGGAGAGATGTAAGCGCATGAACGATGCACACTCGTGACAGCAATGAAACGCACAGTGAGTCGAACGTGCGAATGGGATGCATACAGTATAGGACAGAATTTTCATTACATGTACACCTTGCTGTGTTTGGCGTCGCAAACCGGAGGGCCAGCTGCGCGGGCGGGGTTCCTCCAGTGACCGGCAGAGCGGGTGCGGGCTCCTGCTCAGCACAGACAAGTGAGTGTTCCGCATTCCACGCGGGTTGTCACATTGAACCACGCCCCCTAGCACCGCTGCCTCCGCACAAAAGGCGACGCTCTCCGGTATCGACCGGGAGTACATCGTCTACTACGGCCTCGAGCCAATTTCTATCCATTGAAAGCTTCCTCAGACGGCGGGGCGGGCACATACACCTCAACAGACGGGGTCAGCGCAGGGGCCAGGGTCGCCAATGATAGCGTTGCCGTCGTAGCTCGCCTTGACATCCTGGCGCTCACCAGCGTCACGCCAGTGAAGCCGCTCGAACGTGAGGAGCGCGCCCTTGTTCTGGAGCAGCACGGCCACAGCTTGAAACACCCTGCCCGCCACGAGACGCTGTCGGAGCGTTGGAGAGATATCTGGCGTGCCCGCGGTAGTGTGTACGGCAACTATTGATCGCTCTAGCTGGCGCGTTGTGTTGAAGGGTCTGACGAGCGTTGCACAGCGGGTGTGATCGTGGCCTAGTACCGGGCTATTGCTCAGCTACCTTTCAAGCGCCAGGAGGAGGTAGCGAATGCAAAGAAGGCGCACTGGTTTAGCATCCTACTGTCGCCAGCCTGATACGCATCGGCCCTTGCCGTCGTGGATTGAGCTAATGCGGTGGTTTTCGAGCTCGCCGAAGCCGTTACAGGAGAAGGTGCCGCGGTAGTGCGGCTGGAGCTGCAGAATCGGCGGCAGACGGTTGGTTCAGAGTGTCCGCCTTAGTTGACGGCGAGCACGGCGAACGCCTTGTGCACCGCTACAAACCGACGATACCCGCAGATCGCAAGGCAAGGCTGCACTTCCGCTGGCATTGATATGCTCAGCTGGTAGATTGAGTGCCGCGCCACGGCGCCGCCGCCGTCCGTCGCGGCGAGCAGGAAGACGTTGCGGTTCTCGCGCGTCACCTCGGCGAGGGAAGCGCCACAGCTGACAGCTTAGCGAGATGCGTGTGGCGCCTACCAGGAACGTTGACACCGTGCCCGACTATTATCCACAGATGTCTAGAGCTTGCATGTGGTAAGAGACAAGCAAGAGAGGCGGAGTCGGATTTGCGCGATCGACAGAAGTTGATCGATGATCGATGATCCCGCGGCAAGGAACAACAATTTCATCAGCTGTAGAGAAATATATCTTGGTAGCCAGAACACTAAAAGTACAGGCCGTGAAAGGTCCATCAATTATACTATACAGGAAAAGATAGTAAAGTAAGCTAATACGTGTCCGCGGTCGAAGGATGTAAAAAGAAACGCGGTTTATTGGCGTACATGTCGCTTCGATGATGATGAATCAGTGTATATAGATGCAACAGGCTACAGACAGTAGAGCCAAGACGCATTGCCGCACAATCCGGGGACTATGGAGCGGGGGTGAGACCAAAAAAAGTAGAGCCAATGAAGTCACAAAACAGGGGAAGGAAGCCGGAACAGGTAGGGTGTCTAGGGACCGAAGTGTATCTAGGGTCGCACATGGGGGTTGGAAACTGAGTCGTCGCGATGGTACAGAGCGCGATCTACTAGGTGTAATAGTCCGTGTATGAATCTGTGGGGGTTCTAGGAGCGGCGACTCGTGCTGCCGTGTGGTGGGGAGGGTGGCGGTTATGTTGGGCGCGGGCGCGCCGCAGGCGTGCTCGCTAGGCGTCTGCGGGCGCGGCATCCTCGTCCGCGGGCTTGAGGAATGCGCCGCTGGTCCGGAGGAACTTGACTGTCGCAAGCAGCCCCTCCGTCGTCCCCAGAAAATCCGCCACGATGAGCTGGGGAGAGCAGGCATAGAGGGGCGCGCGATATGGCTCCAAGTCCGGGCACCCGACCAATATATGGTCGCGCGTCTGCAGAGGCACCCCGCACGTGCATGCAAAGCCGCGCTCGGGTTTGTTGATGGCCCGGAAGTACTCACCCGTAAATGCATGTCCAGTTCGGCAGTGTAACATGTCGCTTCGAGAATGTAGGGACGTGGAAGCTGCAAAGTCGGTCCTTGCGTGCTTTCGCTGCGGACTCCTGGATGACCGGTTGCGGCAGGGGAGGAGATATGCCGTGCTCGTCGTTTGTAATCTGGAGTGTCACCACTGCTCCCTGCGCCGGTTGCTGAAGGCATGAACCCGTATGGGCGCTGCCCGTGCAGCCGAGAACTGCCCTATACTTCTTCTGAAGCCATATGCCAATGTCTTTGCGCTGAATGATGGCGGCGACGACGGCGAGTATGACGAGAAGTATGGCTGCAGCGTAGAGCGATTTGTGGTAGACGATACAGTTGGCAACGATCAGCAATCCGGCACCTCCATTGTAAGCAAGAGCTGGTATCAGGGTCTGCAGAGATAGGCATCAACGGATAGAGTTCTATCAGACACTTGGAGACGGACGAGGAACGTGTTGGCTCTCTGAACGCCCGTGCGACCGAAGACCAATGCCTGGTAGAGCCCGATAACGATCGGGCGAATTCGACGAGAATCTCGACGGCCCTGGCCGCACGGGGTTCCGTTGGTGTCAATACGAGGGCGTTGAGCGGTCTATGGAAGGGATGAGCACGGCGCGATCGAGAGCTACGGGAATGAAGCGAACCCGTAGAGACTGACGACCTGCACTTGCGAGTCAGCGCAGCATTTTGTGGCTCGGACGTCAAGGCGTACCTTGAACGCCTGCTCGATGATGCCTTGCACACAAGGAGTTTCAGTTGAGGACGACATTGGGAGATGAGAGACGGCGAGCGAGCGCTGTGCGCTATTTATCTGAATGCAGATTGGCGCATAGGATGCGAGAGAAGTGCAACCAGAGGTCCAGAACGTCTTATCGCTTGCGCCAACGTCAGGGCCGTGCAAGGGGCCTTCCGGATTGCCGATGCTGAAACCATCTCACAACCCGTGGGAAAACCAGGTTGTTTGGCCATCAAGCCGACGGGCGTCTGACTCCCCGACGACCGACTGAGTCTCGGAACGTTGTCCCAAGTTGAAATCACTCACGGTGACGAGCCAGAAATGCTCTATTCCCTGCATTAAATCAATAAGAGAGACAAAATAGTGGAAAAAGCAAGTTCAAGGGACTATATTCCGAGTCCTTCCGAGCATGGCAGCGAGGTGCCGGCGGGCGCTTCGCGGCCTGATGCCCAAACATGCTGGTTTTCCCACGGACCCAGGTCGTACACATCATCTCAGCATCGGCTATCCGGAAGGCCCCTTGGGGCCGTGCATTCACTCGTCTAACTGGTGCCGGGCGCGTTTCTTTTCAGGACCTCGTGTCAGGTCATCTGATCGGGATTACAGTTCGGCGGCTGCTCGCTTTCTGAAGACGCTGCTTTGAGCCCGCGTTCAAAACTTAACTTTGGCCATCCAGTGAGCAATACAGCTCTGTTTGAATGTATCTGGGCGTATCCTATGGGACATATTGTGCATTAGATTTGGAATCGGCCTTTACAGCCGATTGCAAAACGATAGACCCCAATAGCACCCGACGCACGCTCCACGTCGGAAGGGCGGCGCCGCCTGAAGCGCGCAGCTCCATGCCTCGGTCGAGCTCGGTCAGAATGGCGCTGGGACAGCTCTGCATGTACCCAAGCGTACTGGACCTCCCAACCGCCCCTGAGATGCTTCCAAATTATCCTAATATAGCCTTGTCCCAGTCAAGGAACTCCAGCTGAGGCACTGAGGGTTGCGAGGCATCTACAGCGCATGTTTCTACCACGGCCGCGGTTGCCGGAGTACAGTCGGAAGGCGGCTCACGACCTTTCCGACCTTTCCGAAAAAGCCCCACTTTGCTCAGTGGAGTGCGCGTCGGGTGCTATTGGGGTCTATCGTTTTGCAATCGGCTGTAATCCCAAGGTAGGTAGGTCGGTAGGTAGGTAGGTCGGACTGACAGGAACCTAAGTCCTAGATTCGAAACCACACACCTCCGGGCAGAGGTCCGGAAAATGAGTTGTGATGTCATGAAATGAGTTACTTGTACAGTATGATGTCATTCCCAGTGAGAAGGCGCACGCGCGAGCGCGCGCTCGCAGTATGAGAAGCTTGGCATTTCGGAGTCAATTCGGTGATAACGGATGATGATGATGATGATGATGCATTCCATTTTTAAAGTAGCTGTTGAGGTACATATAACCTATGAAACTACTTCGAAAGACATATTCAGGTGCTAAACTATGCTGGTAACATAGTCCAAGAGCAAGAAGGCGCGTTCGATGATGGGTAAGGTATGAATGAGTGGGGTAATATGATAGGGATTAAGCATGGGTAGAAGGATATGGGTCTGCTCGCGCTGGTCGTGCTGCGGCATTCTAGGCATAGGGAGAGGAAAGAGACTGAGAATAAAATAGAAACGAAATCATGACTGAGAGGAGGATGATTGGGTTGGGTAGGGAGTGCGGATCTCAAAACGGCCTGTGTGGTCAATGTATGTCATCAGAGCGCTCAGGTTCTTGCGCGAGCCCAGCAAAGACCTAGCAGAGAGAATCTGACCTTTGAGCTGACTACGGAGCTAGGGTGCTGTTGAAAACTGTTTGTTAATAACAACGTTATTAACAAAGTGTTATTAACATGTTAATAACAGAGGACCCCAGGAGGGCCTTGTTAAAAACAAATTTGAACACATCAATTGCTGAGGCCCTGGCACATTGCAGGGACATAAATCTACTTTTGTATGAGCCTGAGTGCCTCAACATGAACTCAAGCTTATGTTTTGTAATCTCAGAAGGTATGGAGACCTAGGCCAACGCTCTCAGCTGTGAGTGTATGATGACTAAGCACTGCTCTGAGGCTTGGCCAAGGCTCCCAAAACCATCAACATGAGGTGTGAACACCACAACAGCTTGTGGCATCTCCTTCGTGCAGTAATATACTAATAGTTGACAAGAACACTTACAAAGGGTCATAATTGGGTCATTACTGACTTTCTGAGCTTCCTTTGTTATATTATGTAAGTTTGTTATTAACAGTGTTTTTAACACCGTGTTAATAACAGGTTTTGTTAAAAACATGTTAAAAACTCCCGGGGAGTTTTTAACAGCACCCTATACGGAGCGCCTGACGGGGAGCACGGAATCGAGAGCAACGGAGGAGGAAGTGGTCCACGGTTTCGGGTTCACCGCACTGCAAACATAGAGGTGAGTCTACCGCATGAATGCGGTGCAAGTAATGGTTAAGGGCAACATGGCCTGTCCGCAATTGCGTGAGAAGAGCGGCGTGACTCCGCTTCAGACCATGGTATGCGCGCGGTATCTTGGCAGAGGGCAACGAGCTGTCAAACCGGGCATAGCGTCTACCACGCTCTGAGCTCGCCCATCGCGTTTGCCACTGCACGCGTACAGCCTTCTTGAATGTAGCACGCAGGGCTGCCGCGCTATCAGGGAGCGGGTGGTCGCGGATAGTGGCGAGCGGGGTGGTGTCTCTCGCGGCTGCGCGTTTTGCATGCAAGTCCGCGAGCTCGTTGCCAGGAATGTCCTCGTGCCCAGGTACCCAGACCAAGGTGACGTTCAGATCAGGGCGTGTCTTGCGCAGGTGTGCCATACGCGCGTGGATAGCGTTCGTGATAAGCTGGCCCGACTTTGGCCGCGGGTTGTGCGCGCGGACAATGGCCGACTGGTTGTCCAAGCAAATGAGGACGTCGTCAACGCCCGGCGTGTCGGCCACAATACGAAGCGCAAGCAGAATCCCATAGAGCTCGCTCTCAAAGACGGTATGGTGAGTGAGCGGGCCGAGGTAGGCTCGCAGTGACACCATGCCGCCGGTGATAACGGAGTTAGTGCTTTAGGTACGAGTGACGTCATGTAGTGAGTTAGTCCAGCCATCTCAGCTTGCAGCAGCAAAAAATCCTGACGGGATATACGGAAATATAATTCCGATGACCCCTTGTTTCCGACTAAGTCCACGGCAGTGACAGTAGAGGGATCCAGGCGCACGCATAAGGCAGTAGTTGGATTGACAAAAGTTGATCCCACAAGGAACAACAATCACTGGGCTGCGTATTGAAGAAAATAGCTTGGCAGTCCGGACTCCGAACATTGAAATTACAGGTCATGCAAAGTCCAACACTTACCGGAAGGTATTACGTAAAAATACAAGGGGAATATCGGCCAACGGTCGACGGAATTACAGCAAAAGAAAGGCCGATTATTGGCGTACATGTCGCTTCAGTGTCATGTTGTCGGGATGCGAAATCTTAAACTGCGTCAAACAGTTACCGTGCACCATCGCAGTCCGCGCCTGTACATTTAGCCGTCCAGAAACGCAGAGAACGACAGCTAGACGATGGGATCTTGAGGTCGTCATACAGCAAGCGGACATTAAACGGACTGATTAACGAACCCGTGCGTTCCAAGTTATGAAACGCGTACATCCAGACCGTTCCTGGCCTGCTCGACGAAGTGCGTGAACATTGGGTTTGCAAGGATCCAACCAGAGTGCTCATGAGAATCAGCCGATGCTTGTTAGACGGCGCATGTTTTGGGAGAGCATCGCATTTGTGGCACCGATGGTGAGGTGCGTGAGACGCCAGAACCAGCTTGTAACCGTGCAGCGCGGCACAGGCAGAACGGAGGCAGGAGGTCCCATTTAGAAGTCATCAGTCAGACATGTGAAGCCAGAATGTGTTATCCGTGCACAGCGATGCCGGCAAGCCGCGCGGATGCCCTCCATGAGCAGCGGCGGACAGGACGGCATACTGGTAGATGCCTCATTGGACGGGCGATGCTGAGATCGGAGCTCGCGAAGCGTCAGCTGCGGCAAGTGATCGAGCAAGTTCTTCAGGCCTATCGTCTGCAGCGTGAAGAACATCGTACGCTCGTCCGGGTTCTCCCATCCAAGCCCAAGATGGCGCAGCGACGCCTTGCACGCAATCAGCGCCTGGTGCGCGCGCACCAGATTAGTCACTTTGATCTCGAGCCGCCGAAGGCGCGGAAGCGCTGCGAGGAGCTGGCGCGCGGACGCTGGTGCGCCGAATATGTCGGGCTGCAGCAGCGTCGTCACGTGGTTGCCCTGCTCGAGGCAGGCGAGAAATTCAGGAGTCGCGGCACCGGGTGGGGGGATGAGCCACTCTATCGTCGCGCGCGACTGCTCGAAGAGGTGGCAGAACAACTCGTCGCCGCCGCCGCGGTACGCGAGCCGGCGCAGCCTGAACACGTACCTGGTCCGCGCCGCGGGCAGCCCCATGCGGAACAGCTCCTCGCCCACCGGGCCCTCGAAGACGTCGCGGGCGTCGTAGCCTGGTCCCCGTACCGGGAATATATCGAGCACCTCGAGTCGCGGCGTGTGCAGCAGCATCGCGGAGATCACAACGACGGAGAACGGCAGTCCCATGCAGAGCACCCGTAAGTCAGACAGAGGGTGGCACTGCAGACCGAGATATAGCTCGGTGGCTCCATAAGAATCCCAGAAATCGTGGGGCGTGTAGAGGCTCAGGCGCAGGACACGCGCGCGTTGCCAGAGATAATGTGAACGTTCAGTCAGACTATCGGCGGCCTGCCAGAGATATAGATCGTCATCTGAGCCTTCTACGGGGCCGGTGACACAGATAATGTTGCTTCTGATTACCTCGGCGTCAGCGTCGCATAGTTGTCGCATTTTTTCTTCTACATCGTAGTACTGATCAGTATGAGCGGAAGCTGTCACCTGTTTCAGCGTGGAAGAATAAACCGAAGCACTTGTACAAACCGCGATTGGAAGAGCCTCCGGGTCTGTTCTCATGGGTTTAGGGCGGGCCTGGTGCAGGAAGAGACAAGGAGTAATAGTATTTGGTCATGTTGACCACCACATCATCCTTTCAAGGACAAAACAATGTTCTTAGTCTCCCGTAATTCTACTTGAGAGTAAACAGCGACTCGGTGGCGGCTTAACATGCGCCGCGAGCTGCAGCTGCAGTGCTTCATATCTAGACTGTCTGTATGACAGTGAACCAGTGAAACCTGTTGCGACTGTTTGGTCGCTATTCGTCGTTATTGATGACGATGAGCAGTGAGCTCAACTGCGGGAACACCACTAGCACTCACTGCCATTCTGACCATCACAGAAATGGAAAGAGAAGTTTATAACTTAAATTACAATTGGGATGCTGGACAGAAAGTTACAGGTTGCGGCGTTTCCGGGATGCGTTGCAGACTGTTGGTGCGGGAGCCGGCGCCTCGGTGGACGGCGGTGCGGGCGCGGGCGCCTCGGTGGACGGCGGTGCGGGGGCAGGCGCCTCCGTCGAGGGAGCGGGCGCAGGAGCCTCAGTGGACGGCGGCGCAGGAGCGGGAGCCTCGGTTGTAGGAACGGGTGCGGGCGCCTCAGTCGGCGGGGCGGGCGTGGGCTCCTCAGCCGGCGGCTGGGCAGGGCCAGGCGGGGCAGGCGCAGGCGACGGCGCGCCGCCGCCCGCGACCTCGCCGACATACGCGTTGAAGTCGTTGACGTCGCAGCTGGTCTTGATGTCCTGGTACCCGTCGCCCTTCATCACGCTCGCGCCGCCGCGCACGAGCTCGAACGTCTGCTTGCCGGCGCCCATGGGCGCGGAGACGGTGTGGATGCCCGCCTCGACGTCGATACTGACGGGCGCGTTGCCACCGGACGTGATCACGATCGTGCCCTTGTCCTTGAGCATCGCGGTCACGAAGACCTCGTCAGCCACGAGGTCCGCGCCGTCGGGCGGCGGGACACTGTCGGAGCATTGCAGCGACTTGGACTGCCCGCGGTAGTAGTAGACGACGTGGTCCGCATCGATGTACTGCGTCGGGTCAGACGAGCCGGCCTTGAACGCTGCGATGTACGGCGCGGCGACCGTTGCCCAGTGGCTGTGGTCGTGGCCGGGCACCCAACTGGATTTCATTCGTCAATGAGAATGGTACGGGGAAAGAAGGGAGACGGCATACCGCTTAGCGCCATTCTCGCCGCCGGCGTACACGTCGTCCTTGCCGTCGTCGTCGTGCAGCGGGCCGATGTAGTGGCTCTCGCCAAAGTCGTTCCACGTGATGATCTCGACGAACTGCGGCTGCAGCTCGAGAATCTGTGCCCAGCGGTCGGTCCAAAGGGTGTCAGCCTTGAAGAGCCAGTTCTTGTTCCAGCTGTCCGCGCCGTAGTGGGTGAAGAACCAGGGCGAGACGGGCGCCATGTACGGCTTGCCGGCCAGGTTCTGGATCCACCACTTATCGCCGTCGGTCGTCATGGGCGAGTCGACGGGCTTGTTGTCTTGGCTCGGCCACGCGTTCCACTGGAATCCGCAGTCGGCGTCGGCGGTCTTGAGCGCGTCCGGGCCCCAGGCGGGGCACGAGAACAACGAGACGCCGGCCTGCTGCTCCGCGGCGCGGAACGGGAAGCCGTCGCCGATGAAGCTCGAGACGAAGGTCTTGTCGCCGACCTTGAGCTGCGCGGGCTCGCCGGCGAACTGCTTGATGAGCTCGGCGACGGGGCCGGCGTCGGTGGGCGAGAAGGACGAGAAGTCGAACGAGATGAAGAGCTCGAAGCCGCCAACCTTCGCCGCGGCGTCGTAGGCGAGCTTGAGCTGGGTGGGCGTGTACTCGTCGGTGCCGGCGTTGAGCGCAAAGCCGTCGATGCCGACCGCCTTGGCCTGCGCGATGTCCTTCTCCCAGTCGGCGGCCTCGTAGGACGCGACGATGCCCAGCATAAAGTGCGCAAACACCTTCTTGGGCCCCGCGTCCTGCCGCCGCGCGAGAGTCGCGTTCACTGGCAGCCGCATCGAGCTCGCCGTCGCCACAAAGGCCGCGAGCGCTGCAAAGGTCGAAGAAAGACGCATTGTAGAAGAAAAAAAAGTAAGAGAAAAGCAAAAGGGAGAAAGGAAGGGAAGTGGAGTTCAGATCGCGTACAAGCACGCCCTTTTAAGCAGCGTTGCCGTGGCACTGATGCATTACCGCCCTGCGCATGATCAATTTACTGGCGCTCCCGCATGGCCACCCGTCCACAAGCATAAGACATGAGTACCAAAATATCTGAACATATGCTCTGTATACAAAGTGTCGCTGTCATCGAGCTGGTCGGTCGAAGAAAGACTGAGCGTAGTTTCTCCGATGAGGACGGGATCAAGCCGGCCTCGGCCATTGAAGTCCGTGAGCCGATTAGACGCGCTGTGGCGCGGCACTGCAGATCCGCAGCTCACAGGCTCCTGAAAATCCTCGACTCCGAACTCGTCCAGACGCACCTAATCTCACAGGACGTCGTGTGAATTATACGAAAGAGGACGAAGATCCCTAGCTGTACATAGAAACGGATGATGCAGTTGAAGTTTGAAGAACGAGAATACTGTACGCCGAGGCGGTGTACATGTTGCATTAATCTCATTCATCTAGGCGGGAACGGGCATCGCTGATGCGGAGGCGCGCGAATGACGCTGACGGATTTCCTAAAATAGCGAAAAGACACATCCTGGAATCTCTGGGCATTTCTGCGTACATATGCGACAAGCACGACAGATGCAACTTGAACGTTCATTTTAGTCGATACGTCACAAACTCCTCACAACTTCTAAGAATGTTGAAAAGACAAGCAAGGGAGGATCTACATGAATTCTGAAGCATGCGATGAAGCCGGTACGATGACGAACGTCCAGTACAAATGCATTAACGTTGTTGGCCTTGCGACTTGTCCGAGGATAGCACCACAGGTTTAAGGGAATCCTGTCCAGATGTATAACATTAAGAAAGTAGCCAGGGACCGGACAGTTCATCTGCCCCGCGCAGTCGTGGTGTATGGAGGAGTACAGTATACTTATTCTAAGTGCGCTTCTGCATCTCATTACTCCACTGATACAGTATGCGATCGTTGAGCTGCGGAACTAGCAATAATCTGCGAGAGATGTGATGACAGAGTGCGTAATCCGCGTACGACGACGCCGGCAAGCCGCATGAATACCCTCCATGAGTTGCGGAGAAAATGGCATACTGACAGACGCCCCGTCACGCCGGTAAGTCACGAACGACAGTTCACGAAGCACCAACTGCGGTAGGACGCCAAGTAGGTTCTCTAAGCCCGTCTCCTGCATGCGCCGGTCGTCGAAGAGATTGGACCCGCATTTGCCTCCAACCGGAATGTACCATGCGACCACAAGGTAGCGCAGCGAGGCCTTGCTCTCAGGCAGGATCAACGTTGGCGCTAATCCTATGAGATCCTTTGCGCCGAGGACGAGCCGACGGAGGCGCGGGAACGCTGTGATGAGCGGGTGCACAGCGTCCGACCAGTAAATGCCAAAGGGATATATGAGGGTGGTCACGCAGTTGCCTTGCTCCAGGCACTCCATGATCTGCGGTGTCTGAACGATGATCGGGGGAGACAGCCATTCTATCGTCCAGCGCGACTGGTTGAAGATGTGGCAGAAGAACAGCTCGTCCGTGCCGCGGAACGCGAGCTTCCGCAGCTTGAAGGCGAACCGAGCGAAGGGAATTCCGTTGTGGGAAAGCTCCTTGCCCACCGCGTCCTCAAAGATGGGGTGGTCGTCGCAGTCCGAGTCGCCGGTCGGAGTCACGTCGAGAACCTCCAGCCGAGGGGTGTGCAGCAGGATCGCGGCAATGAAGATGCTGGAAAACACCTGTCCAATGCACAACTCCCGCAGATGTGACAGCGGGCGTTGCTGCAGGCCGCGGTACAGCCTCGTGGTCCCCTGGGAATCCCAGCCGCCCTTCGTCGTACGGTGAATCAGGCCCACACGCAGGACGCGCGCACGCTGCCAGAGATAGTGCGAATGCTCAGTCAAGCTGTCAGCGGCCTGCGAGAGCAAGAGATTGTTCTCTAGGTCGTCCACGGCGGCGGCGACACGGGCAATGTCCTTGCTTATGAGCTCTGCAGCGGCGTCTGATAGTATCTGAATTCTTTGAGGTGCATCGTAAGTGCGATCGAGCGTGAGCTGTGACCTAGTTCAGCATGGAGGACGTGATTGCTATTTGGAAAATAACAACAAACCACGATTGGAATGGCGTCAGACAGCATTGGGTGATGGTGAGTGTTCGAGGAAGACAACGTGTTCTATTTGTTCATGTTGAGCTGCTCAAATCTTCACAGCGTATGAGCGGACCCGATCGGTCGCGACAAACTCCTAACGCAACAGTCAGTCCGCGTTCCACCGCCACGCGCAATTTCTTTGTGCCATTGACAAGGGTTGCTATCAGATAACGGAGTAAAATGCTTCAGATGCTCGACATTGCGGCAAATGTGAATAGACGCGGCAACTCACATAGTAGCACTCGAGCGACTCTTGACGCATTGAATCCAAAGACTAACTGTTACTTGCAAGTTTGCTAATAGCATAGTCTACAGTAAGCTGCTATGATGGGGGCAGAGGTAATGACAGCGAGTGACAGCGGGGAGCAAAGGACGACGCGCAGCAATGAATAATGTTATGTAGCAAGCAAAGCAAAGCAAATGCGGATGCCCTAAGTCGGCGAGGAAGACGAAGAGGCAGCGCTATTGCTGGTGGAAGGAGGGAATCCGAGGTGCGACAGGGCGCCGCGCTCGATGGCCGCGAGAACGTAGTTGGATTTCTCAACTATTCGCATATAGTCGTCAGCCAACTAAATAACGAAAGGAGAATGGCTAGAATATACGCACTGTGCGACTGCAGCATCTCATCAAGTTTCTCGACGCTGCTGATCTCAGGGGATCCCTCCGGGCGGGGAAGCAGGCGCGCAACGGCACGCATATGCTCAGCTGGATCCATACCGTCCTCCTCAAGCCTCCGCGGGCGCTCGAACTCGTTCAGCATGAGCATCAGATCCTTGAAGAAGCCCTCCTTCGCAGGGCGGGCAGCCGGCTCGGGCGTCGCATCCGGCGTGACGATACCATGCGAAGGGTTGACAGCCTCGCGCAGCACGAGCGCACGACTGCCGTCGTCCTCGACGAGGCTCTGTACGACGTCGCTCTGGTCAGGCACGTCATCCTCGTCCATCGCGACCTCATTCTGGCGCCGCAGCTCGCGCTCGACGGCAGGCAGACTCGGCGGCAGCTGTCCAGCGGGCGTCTCGGGGCTAGGCGGTGCGAGCGCGCGGCGCTGGTGCGCCTGGATCTGCTTGAGCACCTGCGCGCTGGGCGCATTGAGGCGACGCCATTCGTCGACGTACGGCCCGACAAGCGCGCGCCGCTCGCCACGCGACGCAAGGTCGCCGAACGCCAACGCAGGGGGTGGCACAAACATGTCGGGCGGCGCGCGCGCACACGCGTCCAAGTACGCAAACACGGCCTCGCGTTGCTGCATCTGCTCCTCGACTGAGATGGGGGATGGCACGGCAGACGCCTCCCTGCTGATCGGCTGAGAAGATATCTGCGCGCGAGGCGCCGCGGGCTGAGGCGGCAAAGGAACGGGTGCCACGGGCTGAGATGACAAAGGAGCGGATATGGGAGCGACAGCGGGGGCAGCAGCGGCAGGTCGGGACGGTCCCGCATCATCCTCAGGGAGCTGAGGCTGAGGCACCGGCGGCGTATCCGGGATGACGATGACCTCCCGCGGCGGACGGACAGAAACGGCCTGCGGCTGGTTGGGCCGCACAGCCGCAGCCTGCACGTATGCCCCAGCAGGTCGCGTCGGACCGGGACCTGCTTGTCAAAGAAAAGGCAAATTAAACTACTCCGTCATCTGCAAAAGTTATAAGACTGCTCACCACCAGGATGAGGCGGCGCAATCAGGCCCCTGGCCACCAGACTCCCGATCCACGCGTCGACCGCACGGATACGCACCCTGCAGTCCTCGGCGTATCCCGGCTGCGTGTTCGCGGCGTCGGACCTGAGCTCGTTCATCCAATGCTGCCGCTCGCTGATGCAATACTCGAACTGCTCGCCCGGAGGCGCTGAGCGCAGCTCCTGCGGATCGCGCGTCTCGAACCCGTTGTGCATCATCCTGCGTGAGCGACCTGCATTTAGGTTTGCTCCCGTTAGCCACACTCTCACGTGACCGGAGAAAAGAAAGTAAATGAAGAACGCACGATGATTCGGAGGAGCTGCTTGAGATGGCGCGACGTTCTGTGAAGGCGCGAGTCGTATCTGCTGCGGCGCTGCTGTAAATACATAAGTCGTTAGCCACGCCGGAACAATCCGATCAAGATCGAGGAAGAACATACGTTGTCGCGGCAACTGAGAATGGGACGGCACAACGACGGTCGGCTGCACGAGATGGCGCGGAGGCTGCTGCGCGTGAGAATGTTGATGAGGGTGCGGAGGAGCATGCCGTTGCTGTGGATGCTGGACTGCGATATGCGGCTGTCCGTGAGCAGGAGCAGGATGCTGCGAGGCCGCGGAGTGCTGCATTGGCGGACGGGACAGCTGCTGCTGCGATGGTGGGGGATGGTACTCGATGGGAAAGAAATTGTTACCGACCTGGACGCACTCGCGTCCGTGCTGGTCGATAAACCGGGGTGCGTCCACAGGCACCGGGTGGAGAGATGTTGCGGCAGGCTGGGAGGGTTGGGGTTGGCGGGGAGCGAGCTGCGGGAGGACGGCTTGCTGCCTCTGAGCTGTTGGCAGCGGGGGCGGATGATGTACTGGCGGAGCACCGACGTCAGGCGGATAATACACCCCCATGCCATGAGCGGCAGCATGCAGGGCAGCGGACTGCTGCTGCGATGGAGCCACGGTTTGCGACCTCTGGAGTGGCGAAGGTTGCACCGGAGCAGGACCGACATTCGGAGGATAATACACTCCCATGCCGTTGGCCAAAGCTTGCATCACCTGCTGCTGAGATGGCACAAACGACCCGTCCACGGGAATCTGAACCGGAACGGGACGAGCATTTGGGAACAGAGGTGTAGCCGTAGTTGTTGGCGTGGCCGGGGAGACGCTGGTCACGGATGTAGCAGAATTCCTCCGGGGTTGAAATGAGGGACCCGGATGAGCCGAAGGATGTTGACCAGCAGGCGGCGCGGGTGGATACATTTGGTGCGAATGAGCTGATGCGTCAACACGAGGGCGAGAAATGCGTTGCTCTCTACCCACAGGATGTTGCATCATCTGAGGGTGTTCATTTGGCGTAGCTGGCCAGGATGCGTTTGGGTGGACGGGTTGACCGTGAGCGGATTGTGGTCGGGACGACGGTAGTTGATGCTGCTGCGTGGATACCGGAGTGCTGGAGCTAGAGGCTTGAGATGGTGGCCGAGGGAAAACAGGGACTGAGACTCTGGGCCGTTGATTTTGGTTTGATGCGGATGACGTCGAATGCGAAGACGAGGGCCGAACGATGGCGCCAGACGGGGTATAATGCAGCTCGCTTGGGTTCACTGTCGTGGGTTGTGGTGGCAACATAATTGGGACCGGCGCGGCCGATGCGCTAGCGGCAGGCGTGCCTGGAAAAGATAGATTCTAGACAACACCGCGTGGCGTGTGACAGTGAGCACGAACCTGAAACGGAATCATGGTGAGGAGTAGCGATCGGCGCTTGGGTAATCTCGGCGGAATTGGTGCCGATCACTGTGGATTTCGCCTCCTCATGGGGCGACGCGACCCCGAAACCGGCTGTCGACGCTGTGGGACTCTCGAGCTTGACGTGGGCGTTGAAGACGGCGGGTGAGAGCGTGGCGGCGTCGGAGGACGAGCGGTTGTGCGAGACCTTGCGCCGTTTAGGCGCCGGCGCGCGCACGATGCCGTCCTTCGCGTGCTGCACGGCGAGCCAGCGTCGGATCTCGTCGGCTGGCACCCCCAGTGTCGTCGCCCACGAGTCGGACATCGCGTCCGACGGCGTCGGCGTGACGCTGTACAGCTGCTGCAAAATGAACAACGTCGTGCCGGCCAGCGCTGAAGAAGCTATCCACGGCCTCTAAGTGAGCATATACGACGGCTGAGCATTGTATGAGCGGACCTGGCTGCGCGTCGCCTTGCTCGGCTTGCGCGCTCGCGTCCGCGGACTCGATCTCCATGGCGCTACTGCGTTTTCGCGTCAGGTCCCGTTTCTCTTCCTGAGCGTCTCTGCACGCGTCGTCAACGGCCCTGAGCGCGCGTTCCGGCGGAGATAGCACGTACGGCGCCGGCGTAGAGTTGTTGTCAAGCGCAAAACTCTGTGAGGGAGGAGGACAGGAGGCGGCTTCTGCCGACGGACGTGTCAATCCCGATTTCGTACAGGCTTTAGGCTGACCGTCATCAGCATCAGCGTTCCCTTCGCCTCCTGCTCTGCGCTCGCAGCTGACGCTGACGCCTGCCTGTTCGGGGAGATTGTCCGCGTCCACTCGGTTTGCGCCCGGGATTTGCACCGCCAGCTGAGGCTCAGGCTGAGGCTTGCAGCCCTCGCTAGCCACGACCGTGTCGGACCGCGCGGGCGAAGGGGACGCGTCGCGTTCCTCCTCCTTGGCCGCGGCCATCTGCGGCTTCACCGGCACGATGCACCGTCTATTCCACGCGGGCATCGCAGATATGCAAGTTTACGGCGCTGAGACGGGCGCGGGGATGCCAACTGAGATCGGGTGGCGACTGCCAGGGAGGACTCGAGGGTGAGGCTGGCAGAGCAAAACAGCAGCGCGCCGCCGCCGCGAGGCAATCGACGCTATTTATTACACATCAATATCATACGGTCCGAAAGAACCCAAACGAACATGCGCTTGCGATCGTGTGGGAAAGGCCGAGAGCAGGCACATGGCGCGGCGGGACCCCAAAAGCATGAGGCTTTTTGGCTGCCCGCTGGTTCTGCCGCAGCGGAACTTGAATCCTGTCTGTCACCTTGCCCCCCGATGTGTTCCCCCGCCAGTTCTTCGACTTGTCCCCTGCCAGCAAGACGGATTTGAAGGTGCTCGTGAAGCAGTATCAAGACGATGCACATATCGCTCAAGATCCATATCAAGACCAATATCTCAGTATGATGGACCCTGATGATACCGGACCCTCACACCATCGGTTTTGCGTTGTCAACGCGCCCAGGCCAATAACCAGGGGCTCACAAACTCTCATCATGTTTTCAAGATTCGAATTTGGGGCACAGTTCAAGCCGGGGTGGCCTCAATCCAAAGCATAATCTCAAACTTGTGCCAAACCTTGCACTAGCTCTTAGTGTGCACAGGCAACCAAGCCAGGGTCAAACAAGCTACTCGATTATAACAAAACTCTATGAAGCTATCGGGTTGCTCCAGGACACGGGTTACTTTGGTGAAGAAGCGAGCACGTCATGAAAGGTTGCCGCTTGTCAAAACTGTCCATGAGCGCACAGCACGCTGTGATCTTAGCATTCTCGACCAATCGGATATAGCAACAAGTCGACAGAGCCGACGTTGCGCATGCGGGTCATTGTAGGACGTCGTGGGATCCATTGTGTGGGACATGAAAAGACAAGGTACGCGCGTAGCGAGCTCCACGCACCGTAGCTATTTTCAACTCCCAACACCCGTCCTGTCGCGCCCGGACGTCCAGAAGCTAATCGCTCCAAAGCGGCAGTTCGGTCAGTCACTTGCGCAGGACCCCGGACACACGAGGAGAACAAGGAAGAGCGAAGCCAAGATGCGGAAGCAGAATTCCCGTGCCGACTCCGCTTCTCTCTTTCGTTTTTGGTTCATCAAGCACACCACCACTGACTGGCACATGTGGTCGAGGCTCTCCGTCACTTGTTACTGCGCCGTACACAGCACCCGCTCCGGCTTCCTCTGTAACCGTCTTTGTTGAACAAATACTTGTGCGCCTCATCATTGCTCGTCTGACTGGGCTTCGAATTCTCTGAGTCTCCCGGTCCGCGTCCAACTTCGACCTCGTGCGCGCGCATGTGCCCACTGTCAGTGTTTGTGTGCGGGACGAAGCTCAAGCTGCTTCTTCTCTGAGCACATATTTGCTCAGCGACCCTTCCTGCGCAGCCGAATCCCAAGTTCTTCCGCCACAGGCCCCGCGCGGTGTCAGGTGTTCTTATCTCTTTTACCTATCGCGGCATGCTCTCCTCCACAGACACCCAATCCACAGCCTGGGATCTCTCCCTCTCCCACACCCGGCCGCGTCGAGCGCTCGCTGACTCGTGGGAGCAAGGTCGGCGGAGACTTCCAAGCTTCAGGTTGCACCCCTGGACCCCTGCCACTGGCGCAGCAGGGTAGGCCGATTCTCCACTAATGGCAAGGCACTCACACACACACACACACCCAGAAGGAGCACGGCCCCTTGAAGTTGAATCATTACAAGGCCCTGCTGGCCCTGGCCCTGGCCCTTGCAGTTCAGCGAAGGCGAATCCGAAGGGCGGATGCCGCGGAATGCAAAGGGTCTTGTTACAGTTGGACTTCGCATCTTGCATCCCCGGTCCATAAGTGCGCTAGCCGTCGCGTGCCAGATACTCCTCGACGCCTTCGAAGGCGGGTCTTGTCTGCGTCTACATCCGCGCACGCGTCCACATACACAAGAAGGGCGCAAGTGGCGGCGTGCCAGCGACGCGAAGCCTTCGCGACGCGTCACTGGGCACTCGTGGAGCACAGCTGCATTGCGCGCTGGGTGTATGATATCGCGCTCGAGTGGCACGGAGTAAGTACATTGCGCTTTGTCACTTGTGGCGCGAACAGACGCATTGCGCTGCGTGGCACGGCGAGGGTGGCACCAGAAAATTAAGGCGTGCATTAAGTAGACTATGATATCCCCTTCGTCAATACAGGATCATTGCTCGTGGCACGACGTCGATGGCGGGAATGAACTGACGCCAAACGCCACTTGCATCCCCCAAACCAGTGCGCGCGCTCTCCCGGAGCGGCGGCGCCACCATCATTTTTGCAAGTTGAATACTGTACTGTCCCGCCGTCATCGGCGATACTGGAGCTCGTAGTCCGGGGAAGCAACGACGGCTTCACGACTGCGCGATGAGCGGGAAGGTGCTGCCCGTCATCGTCCCTGGCGCGGGGACCATCTGGAACGCGACCTACGACGCCGAATCAGCAACGGGGAAAGGCCAAAGGGAGGGGGGGAAGACGCACCCCGATGTGGCTCATGAACCGATTGAGCATGCGCTCGCGCGTCTCGTCCTCGCGCGGCTCGGGCAGGCCGTGCTCCTTGAGCAGCGCGCGCGCCGTGCTCGCCGTCGCGCCGAACAGCGTCGCCAGGTCCTTCGGGAAGTTGGGAGACGGCGTGCCGGACGGCGTGAGCAGCGGATGGAGTGGCTCCGTGAGGTGTGAGGAGCGCAGCAGGGCGTTGGCGCGCCGGGCTTCGCTGTGTGAAGGTGAACGTGTGTGTTAGACGGGGAAGAGTCGGAGGGGAGGGGGACGCACGAGTTGTACAGCCCGTGCCGCACGTCTTCCAGCTGTTTTTTGTGCTCGGCGAGCTGGTCTTTCAGTTGCGCGGGCACTTGCTTCGTCAACTGAAATATGATATCGTCAGGATCGGCGGGAAATGTAGGAAGGGTCACGCACCTCCTCCGCGACGCGCTCCTGGACGCGCTTCTGGATGCCGTCGCGCACCATCTGGCGCACGGCGCCGGTGAGATGCTCCGCGATCTGGCTCTTGAGCACGTCGCGCAGGAGCACCTCGACCTCGCGCATGCGCTCCTCCTGCTTCGCCTCCTGGCGCTGCAGCTGTCTCCGAAGCTGGTTAATCTGCGCATAGCCAGTCAGAAGTCGGATCGATTAAGCAGCAGCAACAGGAGCGGACCTGGTGCGCGGTGTCGATGGCCGGCCCCAGTCGCGCGACACGCGCCGTCTGCTCGCCCAGGTGATCGAACGTGTTGCCCAGCGCGGCGAGCGTCTCGCGCATCGTACCGAGCAGCTCGTGGATGGCCTCGAGGTCCGGCGGCGGCTCGGTCACCGTCGTCTTGGGCGTCGCCGTCGGGTCCGGGGACACTGCGCGCGACGTCGCTCGGGACATGTCGTCGTCGAAGAATGGAGAGAGGATAAGGATACAGAATTGGCTGTCGCTGAGATGAAGTGCCAGCCAGGATCGCGCAGGGAGCAGATTTTATAGCATGCTGGGCCAGGTGACTTGGCCGTGCGCAACGTGGGCTACGCGTGTGCGGCCTCGAGGCCTGTATTCCCGGACGCGCATCGTGCATCCTGAGAAGGCGGTCGAACGCGCGGGAAGGCTGCTATCGACCATCGATAGGAGCCCCAGTGCTGCGCGCAGTGTCATAGAAAACCCGGACTGAGCTCGGTTCGCTCATGGACGCCTTCCTTGCCATCTCACACCCGTCAGCATTGGACCAACGAAGTAAAAGTGTATTAGAACACGTAGCGTCAAGTAAGGAGAAATGTACAAAGCACAAGTGAAAAGTAAGAGAAAGTAAGTGGAAGGATATATGGAACCACCGACCCACCCTCCCCCTAGCGATGGCGAGCGCCGTCGGGTCGGGCATGGGTGCTAAGACGCCCCAGCATCGTTCTAAGCGCGGCGTGACACTCGGAAACTGCACCGTGGAACAGAGGGCAGCGAGCAACATTGGGAAACTTGGTCGATACCGCGCTGCCGCACGAAGAAAAAAGCCGTTGCATCCGCTCCGTTCCGCCTTTTGACCGCGACCGGCTTGGTCCGTGCGCACGCGCTCAACGGTCTGGTAAACTACCGTGACTATGCGAACAAAAACTCATCCAATCGCGGTTAGTACGAGTCTTCTGACACTTACCTTTAACAATTCTTAACGGAGAGTCAGCTTGCCATCAATGCTACTGCCTACCATGAGCCTCGAAGAATACAACGATTACGCCGCGCCGACGCTGAGCTCATACGAAACAGTATCGCCTACGTTAGCGCCTTTGCGAAGGACCTGACGCGCAATATGAATATCGGGCAGGCCGCCGACAGCCTGAATGAACACTCGCACTATCTCTGGCAAGGCGTCCGTGTCCTGCGCCTGAGCCTCTGCACGCGCCACGATTTCTGGGATTCTTATGGAGCCACCGAGCTATATCTCGGCCTGCAGTGCCACCCTCTGTCTGACTTACGAGTGCTCAGCATTAGATCGCCGTTCTCCGTCCTCGTCCTCGCCGCGATGCTGCTGCATACGCCGCGACTCGAGGTGCTCGACATATTCCCCGTACGGGGACCAAGCTCCGACGCCCGAGACGTCTTCGAAGACCCGGTTGGCGAGGAGTTGTTCCGCCAGGGGTTGCCTGGCGCGCCCTACGCGTTCAGGCTGCGCAGGCTTGCGTACCGCGGCGATGTCAATGCGGCGGGCGCGGGTGCGATATTCTTCTGTAATCTCTTTGAGCAGTCGCGCGCGACGATAGAGTGGCTGATGCTCCCGCCTAATGCCGCGACTCCTGAGTTACTCGCCTGCCTCGAGCAGGGCAACCGCGTGACGACGCTGCTGGATCCAGACCTATTCGACGAACCAGAGTCCGCGCGCCAGCTCCTCGCAGCGCTTCCGCGCCTTCGGCGGCTCGAGATCGACGTGTTTAATCTGCTGCGCGCGCACCAGGCGCTGATCGCGTGCAAGGCGTCGCTGCGCCATCTTGCGCTTGGATGGGAGAACACGGGCGAGCGGACGGGGTACTTCACGCTGCAGGCGAAAGGCCTGAACAACTTGCTCGATCTCTGGCCGCAGCTGACGCGGCGCGAGCTCAGATTCCAGCATTACCCGTTCAATGAGACATCTAACAGCATGCCGTCCTGTCCGCCTCTGCTCATGGACGGCATCCGCGCGGCCTGCCGCCAGCGCCATGCACGGTTAACACACTCTGGCTACACTAATCTGACCGATGACTACAAGGTCTGACGTCCTCAGGCTGCCTCTGTCCTTCCTGTGCCGCGCAGGCTGCACGGTTACAAGCTGCTCACAATCGGCGACTCCAAGATGCAATGCTCTCCGAACAGGCCGCGCGGCGTCGGCTACAAATTGCCTTCGACATTCTGGATTCTGGTTGGGTCCTTGTGAAGCCAATGCTCGCGCACTTCGTCGAGCAGGCCAGCGATGCCCTGGATGAAAGCGTCTACGCCCTCGGAACGCACAGCTTCGTCAATCAGTCCTTCTAATGTCCGCTTGCTGTATGACGACGTCAAGATCCCATCGTATACTGTAATCCTCGTTCTCTGCATTCCTGAAGGGCAGCCTGCACTGGCGCACGTGAATCCTTTGACGCAATTCAAGAGCATGATAAATAAGTCAACTTTGACAAAATCAAGAAACCATGACCCAAAATTCATGTTTCTTCGTAATCATTCATTTTTGGTTTTCTACCTGAGGCAAATGGAGCTACAAATCTGCAGCGTCCGGAAAGTTCGAGGCGGGTTTTCCTACTCACGGATATATCGGCAATCTATGAGCCCGCAGACGGCGCTTTTAGCGGTATCCCCGATGTTCTGCCGAATGTCTCCGAGTTTGGCGAGATCTGACATTTTACCTCCGGAAATGCATGCCTGGTGGAAGCCGTAATAATCTCTGCCAATGAGATTCTTCACTCTTTAAAATTTGATTTATTTACAGTAAGAACATAGCAAAAACCGAGTGCGCCCATAGTGTCTGTGTTGATGGCTGCCCGTGTTCAGATCGACCGGAACTATCGAATGTTCCAGAACATTCTCCAACCATACCTCTAGTCAACGACTGGGCCAACTTGTGCTCAGGACCAGCTCGGGATTTGGTGCGCGGATGTGGTAGGTAATTTTAGCACATCGCGGGAACAGACTGCAGCACATGTGAAATCGGGCATGGCCCTGACACCGTGATGCTGTGCTGCATGCTGACGCTTGCCGATCCTCCGTCGATCGTAAGCTTCTTGCAGCCTGCAAAACTCGAAATCGCGACGTCCTGGCAGGGCAGTCGTCGAAGGACGGTAGAAGGACGGCTACACAGCCACACAGCCGCAGGTATATAAGCTGGCCGACTCGCCCGCGGTAAATCCCGCAGGTTGCACCCATCCCCCCCCCCCCCCCCCCCCGCCTCGGTCGAACCCCCGTCCGCATCGACGTTGACAAACACACGCGCACACACACACATCCACGCGCACAACCATAGACACTTCAAACTCTCTTGTATCAGTCACTTGACGATGTTGAAATACGTTGTAGCTTGTGAGTTTTCTTGAGCATAAATCCGACTGCTCTCGTCGTCGGGTTTATGTCTCTGTAGTTCTTCGTAGCTGGGTGATCAGCATGATCATTCGCCTGGTCGCCCTGTACAATGTATCTATCACTCGTATCAAATCGTTCTTTGTTACGGAGCCGCCCGACTCGGACAGACTCTTGGAGGCCTCCGCAAACATGCAAGTCCCGCAGAGGTGACGCGCCCCACCTACTTTCTGTTCAGCTCTGACCCGCTCGCAGGGGACCCACTTCGGACGGGGAAATGAATGTAGTCCCGGAAGGATGCGAAGAATTCGAATGCAACCTCTGCAACATCTTCTACTCTCGCGAAGAAGATCTCCACCTGCACCGTGCCGATTATCATAAAGACATCTACTGCGTCGACTGTCAGCGCATGTTCAAGTCGCCGAACAATCTCCGGATCCATCGTCGTTCCAGCATCCATATCCCCGCCAACGTGCACTGCTTGGCCAGGTGCGGCAAGACGTTTGGCCTTGTCTCCGCCATGTGGCTGCACATCGAGCGCGGCGGATGTCCCACGGCTGTCGCAGCACTCGGCAACGCCATCGACAATCTCATCCAAGTGGACATCGAGAACAGCATCGTCAAGCCCGGTATGCGGCTCAGTGATGTGCGGACGGTGCGGTGGATGGTGTCGCCTGACATGTACGACACGGATACCAAACTATGGCATTGCTACATGTGCAACAAGACCACCGTAGGCCCCGGATACATGCAGATGCACCTCGACGGCGGTTCGCACGACCGTAACGTATTCCACTGCCCGGACTCCCAATGCCGCAAGGAAAGCAGCACCATCAGTACTCTCATGAGGCACTGGGAGAAGAAGGATTGTCGCGGGTATAAGATTGCAAGGAGGGTCTTCCAAGGAAGGACTTAGAAGTAAGTGCACTCGTTCAGGGTGGTATCCTGCTTCTAGAGCTGATGAAAGCCAGGGAAGCGGGTTCACAGACCCGTATACGACATGAAACAATAGGGGGTGTCACAGTAGTCGCAACATGTCGCAACGGAATCCGCAACGGAATCCGCAACGGAATCCGCAACGGAATCCGCAACGGAATCCGCAACGCAAGTCGCAACGCGTCGCAACGGCCCGCTGCGACGTGTTGCGACGTTGCGACTCGAGATGTCGCAACGTCGCAACGAGTCGCAACACGTCGCAACAGGCCGTTGCGACCTGTTGCGACTTTCGTTGCGGATTCCGTTGCGGATTCCGTTGCGACCACTGTGACACCCCCTAATCCTCTTGAATACCCAGATACCCATTGTACTTGGTTTCTCAGATATGGGTCTACAGCCACTTCTTTTGAACAACGTACCTTGAATGCAATAGATCCTTTTGGTCGTGTACGCTCAGCACTTGAAACAAGAGGATGCTGCGGCGTGTGGAGAGTAGCTCCCGCCTTGCGTACTCCGGCGTCCCTGCGAGCGTCAAGCCGCTTTTCAGCTGGCTCTCATCTCTCGTCCTCAGAAACATCAACAGCCCGAACCGTCTCATCAATTTGACTGAGACCACGTTCCTCAACTCTCTGGCACGAGCGATACGTCGGCAGCAGTGTCATGAGCGCGTCGACAGCTGCGGTCCCGAGAAGCTGTCCAAAGGCTCTTGCCCTTGCGTCTCCTGCCCCCATGCCTCCAGCGACAATAGCGTCCAACGAAGAGTTCGAGTCCATTGTATGCATACATAGGCCAAATACCCCAGCACAGTGCTGATAAATTGAAGCGGGCCTCTGCAGGGTACAACATCGTCATAACTCCTACAGGCCCGTGCGGGCAATACCTGCTACCTTGTGAACTTAAGGTAAGAGGAAGAGCAACCAAGCGGTTTGCCAGCGAGAGCATGTGAGAATGACGAATGAGTTGGAGTCACCGGTCACGCTAAAGTGCTGAAACTTCGGAAGAGCTCATAAAGTCGACAAGACAGGACTGACCGGTCAGCCATGCGAGCATATGGCGAAGGGCACTGAACATGGGATCTGAAGCAGAATTGTTTGGCATGCCGGATGATGGGCCGGCGAAGGAAGAACTTGTCTTCCGAGATGGAAATTGGAGCCTGACGCGATGGTGCAGCGTCGGAGACCGAGTCCATATGAACAGTGTAAGCAATCATGTTGCATATATGAGTGAGCAGCAGGCTGGAGACGCCCAAGACTCGTCGATCGGCTCTTTCTGCTTCCAATAGTAATTCGATCGCGCATGGAAAGAAAGCAAGACCCCTTTGTCATTGGCACTAGGGTCAGAGCGTCGTCTCAGATTTCCTAAACATACCGGGAGGACCAGCGTACCTTCAGATTGTGCTCACCCTGCAGCCACATCCTATCAACTCTCCTGTGCGGCATATTTGCGCACTTGCCTGTATTCCCGCATCAAAATCGATGGCGAGATTCAACGCCTGGCTTCCGCGTCCGTTAGTCCCTGCCTTTCTGTGCAATTGGTTCGTGCAACACCAACATGTAAAGTGTGCACGTCGTAGCGGAGGTCATCAAGGCTACCGAGATTGTGCCTCTCAGCAAAAAGTCTGCGAGCTGCACTGGTCTGATTGCGGATCCTTTCTGCTTTGAGCATCCATAGAAAGGCTCTGCTGTTTGCACGGATGCAAAGCTCGATGTTGCGAGCTCGAGAGTCGAGGACTGGTCATGGATCAGACAACGGCACGGGCGCTGCATCGGACCGAAGAACCGCAGTCATCCGCGGATAAGCACCATAAAAGGCACGCTTTCCGCGGAATATTTCCATAAAAGGAGATTGTGCAGCAGGAGGAACGTTTCGTATCAAACAGTTTTCTATTGCGGATTCCGGGAGCGAACTCTAAGACCTACTACCAAGGTAGCAGGAATGTTCACCAGCGCTTCGTGTCCGCCCTGCAAGAGCATCTATCCCGTCTATGAGGAATTTGCACTGAAAGCCCAACCCGATCGACTGAAGTGTTACACGCTCGACGTGTCGGTTGTCCCTGTGCGTTCAGAAGTCCAATATCCAGTAGACATCCATCAACCGGGCGCTGTTTCCTTAGAGTGCAGCAGACGATGAGAAGATTCTCGGAGTGTGTAGATGAATATATGTGCAGCTTTCATGCAACTGACGTGTCTAATATGCATGCACAGATTCCGACATCCGTGCTCTATAACGCTGGAGAGAAGCTCATATCGTTCGCGGGAGCGGACCGCGAGGCATTGACCAACATGTTCAGGCGCACCGTTGACGTCCGTGACGTCCTCGCGGCGCCGTCATTCCTGATTGCTACTGGGGATAAGAAAGTTCGCAGACTGTCGACCTGAGCAAGCAGTTTGTACCAGTAAGAGAAGATAACTGTTAAATACTTAACCGAACCAGCTCAAGTCCAAGTTTACGAGGCTGCACAACTTGAAGCTCGAAGCTCGAAGCTTGAAGTCTGACGATTAATCACGAAGAGAAGTTCATGGTAAATGAGATATATAAATATTTAATACTTAGTACAACCATGAGGGAGCGTGCGTGTTGGATTCAAGGGCAATTCATTTTCACTTTACTCGTCAAACTCGATGTGGAACCGGCCGAGGCTGAGCACGCGGCGGCGGCGCGGCGCGTGGAGCGTCGGCTGGGCGAGCGTGTTGCACGTCTCGGTCGGCGGGTCGCTGGGCTCCGGCGCCGACGGCGTCGTCGAGGTCACGGGCGGGTCGTCGGCGGGCGGAGCGGGAGCGGGAGTGGTGGTGGGTCCTGGCGCAGAGCCGCCAGGAACGGAGACCGTCGATGTCGGGGCGACGGTGGCCGGCGGCTGCGCGGCGGCCAGAGTGGGCGTCGGGTCGCACGCGGCCTTAAGACCCTGGGGGAACATCTGCAGCGCGACGGTCTGCAGCGAGTCAATCTCCTGAGCGGGGACGGTGCCGACGTAGGCTACAAGAAGAAAACCGTGAGCTATCGGGAGACTTAGGCAGACAATTTGGCGCACCATTGAAGTTGTAAATGCCGCACGGGCACTCGTCCGTGATCGGCATGAGCGAGACATCGGAGAAGACCTCCTTGCCGTCGCGCGTGAGCGCGAATGCCTGGGCGCCGATGCCCATGTCGACGGAGAAGGCGGACGCGCCGGCGGGCGCGTCGAAGGTGTAGAGGACGCCGCCCGAGTTGACGGAGACGCTTCCGGGAGCGGTGAGCAGCGGGACGACGAAGACCTTGTCCTCCATGATCTCGAAGCCGTCAGGGCGACCCATGAAGTAGTTGCCGGTGCTGTTGTCGGCCGGGCCCATGGTGGTATCGGTCGAGTCGCAGTTGACGTCCTTGGGCGTGCGGCGGTACCAGTAGATGACCTGGTCCTCCGTGATGTACTGCGAAACGTCGGTGCTGCCAGCCTTGTATGCCTTGATGAACGGAATGGCCATGTCGAGCCAGCCACCGTGAGGCCTATGGAGCACGTAAGCGGCATGCCACAACTCAAACAAGAATGACTCACATGTCGTTCACCCACTTCGAGCCGCCATCGTCGGTGTGCGGCGAGTTGAGCGGGCCGATGTAGTGGCTTTCGCCGTAGTCGTTCCAGGTAACGATCTCGATGAAGGTCGGCTGGAGCGTGAGGATCTCTTGCCAGCGGTTGTACCAGAGGAGGTCGCCTGGGAAGACCCAGTTCTTCGAGTACGGGACCTCAGAGCCGAAGTGCGTCGAGAACCAAGGCGATACCTGCGACCATGGTCAGGATGTGCAATTACTGCGCTATAAAAACCTTCGTACCGGAGCGATCAGGCCCTTGCCCGGGCCGAGCTCAGCGAGGTAGGCCTTGTCGCCTTCGAGCACAGTGACCTCTTTGCCGCCCTTCGGCGCTTTGTTGTTGCCGTCGTTGGGCCATCCCATCCAGTTAAGAGCACCGTCGAGCTTGGAGAAGTCGCCCATGCCAGGGTGGAAATTCGGCGCCATGTAGAGGTCCATGCCGGCGGTCGCGCGGACGGTGTCGACGTCAAGGGCGTCACCCGCGAACGAAGAGACGAAGACCTTGCCGTCGACCTTGAGCTGAGCCGGGAGGACACCGTATTTCTTGACCATCTCGCCGACGCGGCCAGCTTCGCTAGCGTCCTTGAACCAGTTGAAGTCGAACGAAATGAAGACCTTCATGTCGTTGTTGGCCGCAGACTCGTAAGCGTAGCCAAGTTGGGTCTGTAGCACGTATGATGTGGTCAGTGGACAGCTTCCAAAGTGCGATTGAAGGGCGTACGTCAGTGTACGGGTCAACACCGATGTTGAGCGCAAACGCGTCGATGCCGATAGCCTTCGCGCGCTTCATGTCGTCGTCGAAGTCAGCTGCGCTCTGACGGTTGGAAACGATGCCGATCATGAAGTGCGAGAACACTACGGGACATTCAGCTAAGCAACGCAGCGTGCTGAACATCAGGACATACCGAGCTTGGACGAGCTGTTGCCTGCGTTTCCACCGCCCGACGGAGGAGGAGGCGGGTCAGCCGGGCCCGGGGGCGAGGGCGCATCAGTCTGGCCAGGAGCAGGCGCCTCGGTCGGCGTAGGAACTGGGTCAGACGTGACGGGCGGCTGAGGCGCTGGGTCGGACGTGACGGGCGGCTGAGGAGCAGGGTCGGACGTAACAGGCGGCGACGGGTCAGTCGGCGGGGGCGTGGGCGCAGAGGTCGAGCCTCCCGGGACAGAGACGGTCTTCGTCGGCGCAACGGTGGCTGGCGGCTGCGCGGCGGCCAGAGTGGGCGTCGGGTCGCACGCGGCCTTAAGACCCTGGGGGAACATCTGCAGTGCGACGGTCTGCAGCGAGTCGATCTCCTGAGCGGGGACGGTTCCGACGTAGGCTACGAGAAGGAAAGCGTGAGCTATCGGAAGACTTGGGTAGAGGGTCTGGCGCACCATTGAAGTTGTAGATACCGCAAGGGCACTCATCCGTGATCGGCATGAGCGAGACATCGGAGAAGACCTCCTTGCCATCACGAGTAAGAGCGAAAGCCTGGGCACCGATGCCCATGTCGACGGCGAACGAAGAGGCGCCGGCCGGAGCGTCGAAGGTGTAGGCAACACCACCAGAGTTGACGGTGACAGTGCCGGGCGCGGTGAGAAGCGGGACGACAAAGACCTTGTCCTCCATGATCTCGAAGCCGTCCGGACGACCCATGAAGTAGTTGCCAGTCGAGTTGTCCGCCGGGCCCATGGTCGTGTCCGTGGAGTCGCAGTTGACGTCCTTCGGCGTGCGGCGGTACCAGTAGATGACTTGATCCTTGTCAATGAACTTCGAAACGTCGGTGCTGCCAGACTTGTATGCCTTGATGAAGGGAATGGCCATGTCGAGCCATCCACCGTGAGGCCTATGGAGCGCGTAAGTGGCACGCCACAACTCAAACAAGAATGACTCACATGTCGTTCACCCACTTCGAACCGCCATCGTCGGTGTGCGGCGAGTTGAGCGGGCCGATGTAGTGGCTCTCGCCGTAGTCGTTCCAGGTAACGATCTCGATGAAGGTCGGCTTGAGCGTGAGGATCTCTTGCCAACGGTTATACCAGAGAAGGTCACCGGGGAAGACCCAGTTCTTCGAGTACGGGACCTCAGAGCCGAAGTGCGTGGAGAACCAGGGCGAGACCTAAGGACATCGTAAGTACAAGGAATCTTTGGGAATAAAACGGCTTACAGGAGCAATGAGACCCTTGCCGCTGCCGAGCTCCTTGAGGTAGGCTTGGTCACCTTCTAAGACCGTAACTTCCTTGCCGTCCTTCGGCGCCTTGTTGTTGCCGTCGTTGGGCCATCCCATCCAGTTGAGGGCACCGTCGAGCTTGGAGAAGTCGCCCATGCCAGGGTGGAAGTTCGGCGCCATGTAGAGGTCCATGCCAGCGGTCGCGCGGACGGTGTCAACGTCGAGGGCATCGCCGGCGAACGAAGAGACGAAGACCTTGCCGTCGACCTTAAGCTGAGCCGGGAGGACACCGTACTTCTTGACCATCTCGCCGACACGGCCGGCCTCGCTAGCGTCCTTGAACCAGTTGAAGTCGAACGAAATGAAGACCTTCATGTCGTTGTTGGCCGCAGACTCGTAAGCGTAACCGAGTTGGGTCTACACCGTAGACAATTCAGTGAACATGCATCTCGTGTGTAGAAGATTGACCGATACGCACGTCAGTGTAAGGGTCAACACCAATGTTCAACGCAAACGCGTCAATACCGATGGCCTTGGCGCGCTTCATGTCGTCGTCAAAGTCGGCCGCGCTCTGACGGTTGGAGACGATGCCAATCATGAAGTGGGAGAAGCTGCAAAGTCAATTAGCAAGTGCTCATAAAGGAGTTAGTGTACATACACAAGCTGGCTGTTGCCATCGCCGGCGGGAGGAGCAGGCGCAGGGTCGGTCGGCGGGGCCGGGTCCGAGGGAGCAGGGTCAGAGGGAGCGGGGTCAGAGGGAGCGGGGTCCGAGGGTGCAGGGTCCGACGGGGCCGGGTCCGAGGGTGCTGGGTCCGAGGGAGCGGGGTCCGAAGGAGGCGCGGGAGCGCTCGAACCTCCACCAACGACAGTACCGACGTAGATGTTGAAGTTGTTGACCTAAAGCACCTCTCAATTACCGAATTCTATGAGAGACACTCGACGCTCGTACCTCGCACTGATCAGAGATATCCAGGCCACCGTCGCCAGACAGCACGTTGGCGCCGTCGCGGGTGAGCGCGAACGACTGCTTGCCGACGCCCATGGGCGCGGAGACAGTCGTCACACCAGCCGGGGCGTCGATCTCGGTGGTCGTGCCGCCGGAGGTGATGACGACCTTGCCGGGAGCCGTGAGCATGGCGATGACGAAGACGGAGTCGCCGTCGAAGTCGGCGCCGTTGGGCGGCGCAACGGGGTCGGAGCACGTGGCGCCCTTCGGGGCGGGACGGTAGTAGTAGACAAGTTCGTCCTTCTCGACGGTGACAGACTTCTCGCCCGCCTTGAACGCCTTGATGTACGCAGCGGCGACATCGCGCAGGCCGTCGTGAGGCATGTCGCGGACCCACTTGACTGCGCCAGTCGGGCCACCAGCATAGCTGAGAGATCGAACGGTGAGCAGGACTCGTTTCCTTCATACGTCCCGACTTACACATGCTCGTCCTCAGGATGGAGAGGGCCGATGTAGTGAGACTCGCCGAAATCTACGCAGCAAAGTCAGAATCCATGATGAGATGTTGACAGTCGGGACCGAACTCACCGTTCCAGGTGATGATCTCGATGAACTGCGGCGCCATCTGCAGAATCTGGTCCCAGCGCGAGCCCCAGAGGTAGTCCGAGTAGAAGATCCAGTTCTTGCTGTAGGTGTCCGGACCGTAGTGCGTGAAGAACCACGGCGAAACGGCTACGTTCATGAGATTGAGAACGAACCCAAACTCGCGAACAAAGGCACTCACGAGCCATGTATGGCTTTCCGCCGAGGTTCTTGATGTACTCGTTGTCGAGGTCGGTGGTCATGTTGCTGTTGATCGGCTGGTTGCCTGTGTTCGGCCACTGCACGCACACGCATGAGGACAGTTATCGAGATGACGATGCTGGGAGACTCACAGCAGACCAGGAGAAACCGCAATCGGCCTCGCCGTTGATGAACGAGCCGGGCTGCCAGTTCGGGCAGGCGAAGAGAGGAACGCCTGCAGCGGACTCTGCAGCGCGCCATGGGAAGTTGTCGCTGGAGTGGCGGCATGAGTGGCGCAATCCCGGGCTTGACGAGCTCAAACATTTGACATACCCGACAAAAGACGACACAAAATGCTTTCCGTCGTACTTAAGCTGGCCGGGGGAAGAGTCAAACTTCTTGATGTACTCGCCAATGAGGCCGACGTCTCCCGCGTTCCAGTAAGCGAAGTCGAAGCTAATGAAAACCTTGAAGCCGGTGGCTTCAGCAGCGGCGTAGGCGTAACCCAGCTGCTCATCGTTGTACTTGTCCTTGCCTGTCAGTCAAAGCGCAGCAACTCGTGAGCAATTCCATCAGCGACCTTGCATTGCGCTTTGACGTACCAATGTTGAGAGCGAATGCATCAATGCCGATGGAAGCGGCGAGCTTCATGTCGGCCTCCCTGCACGCCCAACATTGTCAGGAACCATCCAGAGGTGAACATGGTGTGAGGTGCGACGCACCAAGCGGCCTGATCGTACGTCTCGACGATACCGACCATGAAGTGCGCGGCGACAAGCTTTCCGCTGTCCGCGCGCTTCTCCGCGGCGCGCGCGGGAGTGTTGGCAGGCAGTGCATTGACAAAGGCACCAGAAGTTAAAAGTGCGGTGGAGAGAAGCGACCTCGAAAGCCGCATCGTCGCTGAGAAAAGAAAAAAAATGAAGAAGAAAGAAAAGCGACGATGGGAGAAGGGAGAATTGGGAGAACACGGGCTCGGGCACGCTCGCCCTTATATGAAGTGCGCAGCAGGCATCCTGCCCATCAGGTGATTGACAAAAAGGTGCCGGGTAAGGACGCTATCTCGGAAGAGAAGCAGAGGCCCATCAGCATTGAGAGAGATAAACTGCAGTGGTTGTCATGATGCTTCTTCTTAAAGACAACACTGCCCCGCGGAGTGAAGATTAATGCAAGTCGGCAGCGAAAGCAATTGCCTCCAGAACGCAGCAACATTTCACAGATGGGAGCTGGTCGAACTGAGAGCATGCGTCGGATCAAGGATATTGGTCAGCGAATGAGATAGATTCGCCCAAGTCCCAGTTAGGCAAAAGTATGACCGTCATAGCAACGCATGGTCCCGAAGGACCGTATAGATCGTGCAGCAATTGACAGTGGCGTTGCTCGTGAGGTGATGCATTATCTGAGCTGGCACGGTGACGGCCAGGTGCGAATGAGATCCCGCTGACTATTCAGGCGCACGATGCGCGGAAGTGCGGAGGCGTCATATAGCCCATTCAAGACATATGGATGCAGATGGTTTGGCGAGTGAGCGCTAGTGAGCACTGCAGAGATGCGCCAGCGAAGTAGAGCCAGTTTTGCGAGCAGAGCGGCAACAAATAGCCGTAAACAGCATTTTCGTTGCTCTGCTCTGGCCGCCAAGCAAAATGCTGGCCATTGCTCGTAGATATTATGCTCCAGTGGTGTTTCATATTATCGAGCCTCGATGCGCACTGGGAATAATGCCAGCCTGAGCTCCAACTTCTGAAGGGCCCGATAATCAGAGTGATCATTAACCATTTTCCCGTCATGGTCTTGTTCAAAGCCTCCTGTTGGTTACTTACAGATGGGATGGGCACGAGCCTAGGGAAGACAGTGCTCTCCTGCCCAGCCTTGCGATAAATCCTCCGAGTTTACTGTCGAGGTACCTATGCGGTTCTTCGAAAGGAATGAGCAGGATTGACGGCGCGAAAGTCTGAAGCCAGTTGTTCGAAGGGACCAGATCTACGACTTAGCAGGCTGGAGTTGACGTTGCTACGTGCTCTTAGATTACAGTTTATTCCGTCTGAGTCTGGTTCCACTTCCACAGCACAATCACAGTACGACACCTTGAGGCTGGAAGGGCGGTTGCTGCGGTGGTGCACCAGCAGCAGCAGCATTCTGCTCCTCTTCCTGCCGTCTTCGCTCCGCCCACCGTCCGCGCGCCCACATGAGGCCCGTGACAGTGGCGCAGAGCAGCAGCAGAATGACCGTGTCCGAGAAGTCGTCCTCCTCCTCCCCATCATCGTTGTGTCTCCTCGGGCGCGGGTTACCATCCCAGTAATCGTCCGCGCCGTACTCGTCTTGGGCGGCGGCGGCCTCGGCGTTGCGCCGCTCGCGCGCCCACTGGATGGGGTCCTCGTCCGGCGTCGGCTCGCGGTCGGCGTCCACGGGCCCTCCGCCCTGCTCGCCGCCGTCCGCCTGGCTACCCTCGCCGGCCTGGCCGCCCTCTTGACCACCCTTTCCGCCGGCCGCGTCGCCGCCCTTGCGCCCGCGCAGCCGCCGCACGAGCTCCTCCTTCGCGCGCCGGAGATGGCCGCCCTCCTCGTCGCCGTCGTCGCCCCACACGCTCAGCGCGCGCTGATTGCCGCCGGTGCCCGTCAGCGACGCCCACAGCGCGCGGGCGTGCAGCTTGACGAGCGAGAGCACGATCGGGAAGTACGCCTCGGCGTTCGTCTCGAGCGCCATGTCGTAGTAGCGCTTCGCCAGGTGGAAATCTTGCGTCACGCCCCGCCCATTCTCGTACATCCATCCCAGATTCCACATGGCCAGCGCGCTCACGTGCGTCTCCACGGCCGAGTGGTAGTACCCTGCAGCCTTCTCCCACCGCAACGCCTCAGGCTCGTCTTCGACGCCCAGGCCGTGGTAGTAGTAATCCCCGACCTTGACCAACGCGTCGATGTTGCGCTGTGCTGAGGAGCGCATCCAGAATTTGAGCGCTACACGTGCCGTTTCATTGTTGACCGGCGTCGCAAACGGCGTATGACGCAGGCTGTTCTTGTCTGCGCAGAAGCTCGTCAGCGGCATGCGTGTCGACAAAGGACAAGAAAATACCCTGGTCGAGGACGTAGGCCAAGTTGTTCTGTGCGGACTCGTAGCCCCGCTCAGCGGCTAAGTACCACCGGAGAATGGCTCCCTCTTTATCATCGCGGAACCACAGCGCCTCGGCCTCGCCCAGAAGGTCCTCAAGCCACGAGCCGCGCTCCACGACGTGCTTGTAGAACGAGACCGCGTACGAGCACGATCCCAAAAGTCCGGCGGTCTTGTACGCATTGGCAGCGTGGATTTGCGCAATGTAGTAGTACGCCTCGAACGGCGAGCCGTTCTTGATGGCATGCTCGAAATACATGATCGCATGCTGCAGGTCGCCGCGCTCTACATATACCATCATCAGCGGAAGGCCAGAACCAGGAAGTCAAGACGTACGATAATAATGCTTGCCGAGGTTGACCTGGGCCTCTGCGTGGTCTTGGTTGGCAGCGATGGCAAACTGCGCGAGCATCTTCTTCGTATCCTTGACGCCGTCGACGAGGCCGTCGCGCCAAATAATGCCCAACCCATTCGCGCACTCGGCGTTGGCGTTCTCCGCGCCGCGCTCGAACCACATCTTCGCGACGCGCGCGTCCTGCTTGACGCCCTCGCCGCGCAGGTACATCCGGCCGAGGTACGCGCTCGCGATGCCCGCGGCGATCTTCTGGCCGTCCGTCGCACCGTCGCGCCGGTGCGAGAGCGGGCTCGCCGGGTTGTCGCGGGGCCAGACGTGGCGCGCAATGCGCAGGAAGTATGCGCGCGCGCGGTGGTAGTCGCGCGGGACGGCGCCCACGGCCTCCGCCCCGCCCGAGATCCCGCCGCCGACGGTGTACAGGCTGCCCTGGTAGAAGATGCGCCCCAGCCGCAGACCGAACTCGATATCGCCCCGGTCTGCGTTGAACTGCAACAGGTGAGGGCTGATTCTTGCCAAGAATGCAACAATTGGCTTACCTGGTAATACTCGACGACGTCGGACCATTTCTCGCCTGCAGCGCGGGCGCGGTAGGCGCGAATAACGTTCCGGTTAATATTCATGCCCGTCGACGCCACACTCGCGCCAATACCGTGCACGCCGCCGTCGAAATCTGACAAGCGCGTTGGCAGCAACGGCAGTGAACGACCGCCCGGAGGCCCGTTCAGGAAGGCAGTCATGGCTACAGACGACATTAGCGATTGAGCAAAGCGTTCGCAGGGCGCATACCTTTATCAGCAGCCGACTCATACCACTGCAGCGCAGCCATGCAGTCTTCTTTGACGCCAATTCCCGACCAATGCCTGAAGCCCAGCGACATTTCTGCGCCATAGTCGCCGGCATTGGCGGCGAATGTGTAGTACAACAGCGCTTTCGCCTGGTCAGCCGTTGTCGCGTTGCCGTAGCCTGTTGCGTGGAAAAATGCGACCATGGCTTGCGAAGTAGCGTTGCCTGTGAGTGATGCATGCTGGGAGAACAGATTGAAAGCGCGTTTTGGGTGTCGAGGTAATATTGCGGGTGGGAACTATGACAAGTTAATAAAATATGGGCCAGGAGAGCCAATACAGCGTACTAATGATATGTGAGCCAGCTTGAAGAGAGCGTCGAGGTTGCCCAAGTCCGAGGAGTATTGCAACAAGTCAATAACTTTGGAGGCGCGCCGCCGGGCGTCCTCGTGTCGTCTGGAGGTAATGGCCTCCTTTCCAGTCACATATCCAATAGCCCGGGAGATCCAAGGCTGATATATGAGCCGCAGTGCTATTCGAAGGGCGCCGGATATAGGACCCTGGTACGAGGAGAACAAAGCAGCCTCGCCGTCGGTGTTCTGCGTCGGCAATGGCGTCGAGGGCAACGAATCAAGCGTATGCAAGGCTCTTTCATAAGCCTTAGCAGCTGAGACGGTCGTTCAGAGTGAATACGCTGGTTGCAGGCTCAGGCCAAGTACCTTCGGCTGCTCGATCGACAGTATCTGGTGTTGCCTGCCGAATATTAGCTTATGCTGATTTCATAATATTTCGCGCACATTATCAGCTGTGCCTTCGCTTCCCAGAGGCTCCTGGGTGGCTTGTGCCAGGACGCTCGGGGCGAGCAGAACGACGAAGAGAGCCTTGCGCATACGTGGTTCGGCTACTGCCGATTGCGCGTTCTGGCTCTTGGCGTCCCGCCACGTGGAAGTCCAAATTCAAGGGCTCAGTTTCTATCCACATATTCCGGCGAACAGACTCCTTCTCATTTTTCTTATTCATGATCAGTTTTTATTCAGAATCAAGGTTGTGACGGCAGTTACTGTCTCAGCGGCGCCGAAAGTGGTACTACGGTAGCGTATTGTTACGTTCCGCAGGCCCTTGTTCGAGTGAACGCCTCGTTGTATCTGGTATAGTTCAGGCGCGTGAAGAACACAAGACAGCGCGTTTTGCTGTCGTTGCATCGTTCTTTTGCAGAGCCTGAGACTGTGTTATTGGATTCTTTTCTAGGCCCGAGCTAATTATCTAGTACAAGACCAGCCACACTAGGCACACCCCCTATCCACCTCCCTCTCCCTCTGACCTTACCCCACGATGACCCCAACAAGACGCAGGCTCTCAATTTCGTCTCTGTCGTCCGTCGCGTACGGCTGCGTTAAGCTCGGCCTCGGCGTCACTGTGGCCGCTGGCGCTGTGGCATATGCTGCCGTTCAGGTTTACCGCGGGTTCGTCTCTGCTGTCTGACAATGTCGGCATGCCCTCATATATCGCAGGCCTCACGCCCTAGACGAGGACGACTTTACCACTACTCACGATGCAAATGACATGAAGACCAAGACGAACGGTGTATCACGCGCGGATGAGACGACTGAAGCGTGAGTGCGGTCTCAGGCTTCGAGCTCGGCGATTGAAACCTGATTCCCTTCCGCTAGCCACACCGTAGACAACGCCAACGACATTGCGGACGACCCCAACGAGCACTCTCACAATGCCAGCGAACATTCCGCGAGCACGCCCGAGCCCGAGCCGTGAGTACCAGTGTCGTCATAACTCACAGCATCCAGTGCTAACCGCCGCGTTTTCAAGGACGCCTCCCGACAGCCCGCTGCCCGAGACGCCCATCGACATGGTGCACCGTGACGATTCGAAGGTCGAGCAAAACCAGAAGTCTCCCTCTCCGCCGCTCCCACGACACAGGAGGAAGGTCTCGTTTGCTCCTATTCCCGAGACCGAGGAGGCAACCTTCACGTCGGAGCCCATCGCAGTCATCCAGGTTGAACCCATCGCCACGGTGAAGCCGCCGCCGCCTATGACCGAAGCAATCGCAACGCAGACCGCTCCGACAAAGACCGTCAAGAAGAATAAGAAGAAGAGCCAGAAAAAGAAGAAGACCTCAGCTCAGACTAACTCGACTCACGCTCAAAACACGGTCGTTTCGTCGTGAGATTGGTGCGATCTGGAACGCCTTGGTCCTTTTCTATTTGCTACCATGTAAAATTTTCGTCTTTTCTGCCAGTATTATCTTCTCTATACGATCCGTATTACGACTGAACCTGAGATGACCGAAAAAGATATACAGACACGCATTTTCAGTTCGGGCGCTTGACGGCAGATTCCGCACTTTGACCTCTCGACGCGTCGTGCGAGCATGACACGGATATAGTCTCAGATACTTGGCGCAGTATCCCGGCGTAGGCGATTCAGGATGCAAAAACACGTATTTACGCTGCTGGGCGTGTCGCTGCTGCATCTGGCTGGCATAGTCCTCTTCTGTCGCGGGTTTCTCCTTTCACGCCGCGCGCTGGACCGCATCAACACCTGTTCTCCGGCCGATAGCTCTGTGGAATGCACTCTGCCAGCGACTCATAAACGAGCCGTAGTGCTCATAATCGACGCTCTGCGCTTCGACTTTGTCTCTCCATCGCCGCCGGAACCGCGCTCGCCATATCACCACAATATTCTTACCTTGCCCAGAGAGCTCTCTGCCAAACAGCCGGATCGCTCCTTCCTGTTTCATAGCTATGTGGATCCACCTACGACGACGCTTCAGCGAATAAAAGGTATCACCACCGGCTCTCTGAGCACGTTTGTCGATATGGGCAGTAATTTTGGAGGCAGCGAAATCAAGGAGGATTCCCTCATTGTGCAGCTCATGCGCGCCCGCAAGACCACGGCGTTCATGGGCGACGATACCTGGTTGACCGTCTACCCGACGGCGTTTAACATCAGTCACCCATTCGACTCGTTCAACGTCGAGGATCTCCATACCGTCGACAACGGTGTCATTTCGAACATCTTCCCGCTGCTCCAACGCGCCTCGCCGCAGTGGGATGTCCTTGTTGGGCATTTCCTCGGTGTGGACCACGTCGGACACCGCGTTGGGCCGGACCACCCCTCCATGCGCCAGAAGCTAGCGCAGATGGACGATGTCCTCCGCCGGATTGTGCAGCTGCTGGACGACGACACGCTGCTCGTCGTGCTCGGAGACCACGGCATGGACGAGAAGGGTGACCACGGCGGCGACGGGGCGCGCGAGACGAGCGCGGCGCTGTGGTTTTACAGCAAAGGAGCCCCGCTCTCGTCACCGTCGGCATCTGGGTTATATCCTGCGGCGCTCACACCGCTTACGCGCTTTGTGGGCGCCGAGCATGAGCATCGGCTCGTGCAGCAGATAGACCTGGTGCCCTCGCTCGCGCTGCTCCTCGGCCTGCCCGTGCCGTTCAACAACCTCGGCACCGTCATCCCGGAACTGTTCGGCGCGCGACTCGACGCGGCGCTGCAGGTCAATGCGCAGCAGATCTGGAATTATCTGAAGGAGTACCGCGCCAGTGCCTCCGGCGGCGAGCTCGACGCGTCGTGGAATGCGTTATCCGCCGCGTGGGATGCAGCGAAGGACAGTGCGGGGCGCACACATTTCACGCGTCTTGCACTCAGCTCCTGCCGCGCGCTCTGGGCCCAGTTCAACGGCACGCTGATGCTCGTCGGCCTCGTCCTCATCACCGTCGGGACAGCGTTGACGCTCTTCCTGTTCCTGACATATGGCAATGCGGCTTCGCAAGGCTCGCAGTCGAAGCCGTGGCGTCTGCATACATTTCCCTGGTCTGCGCTACCAATTGTGCTGCAGGCGTTGTCGCTACTTTCGAACTCTTTCATCCTCTGGGAAGACCGCATGTCGCTCTTTCTCCTCATCTCCTCCACCGCGCCCTCCTTCCTCACAGCGCTGGTGTCCCCCGACGCGCGCCTGCGCAACCGCTTGCTAGGCTATACGATGCTGCTCGCCCTATGCGCACGCCTGATGAGCCTCAGCACTGTGTCGCGCGAGGAGCAGGCGCCCTACTGCCACGAGAAGCAGAAGTCGTACTGCTCCGCGACGTACTACGCCACGGGCGGCAGCCAGGCTCCGCCGCTCCTCGCCCTCGTCCTCGCCCCGCTCGCCGCGGCGGTCCTCCCGGAAGTCCTGCGACGCATGTTGGCTATCAGCGCGAGCGACCGTGGGCCCATGCGCGCGTTGCTGACATATCTCGTGCGCGGCGCGCTGCTCTGTGGGTCCGCCTGCTGGGTGCTCGAGTACTTCGAATCGTCCGCCTCTGATACGTCGACGGCATCAACGCTCCGCCTTGCGCGCACAATCATCTCGCGCACGTCGCTTCTCACTACCATCGTGGGCGGTGGCGCTTTCTGGTGGTTCGGCCCGCTGTGTCTGGACGTGCACCGCAGCGCCGATGGCAAGCGCGTCGAGGTTCTCGGCTTCGCCAACGCGGTCGGCGCGCCGTTCCTCCTTTTCGTCGTCCTCCTTGGCGGCGTACCGCTGTGGGCGACGACGCAGCTCACAGGGCAGATCATACTGCTGCTCGCTCTGACTGCGCTACTCGCGTGGCTGGAGGTGGTCGATTCGGTACGCGACATCCGAGCGCTCCGCAGTCCCGTAGCAATACCAGCACAGGCTGAGTCGACGCCGCCTGTTGTGACATTTGCGGAATGTGCGCCCGTCGCTCTGCTAGCGCAGCTTGCGTTCTTCGGTACCGGTCATCAGGCTACGATGCAGTCCATTCAGTGGAAGGCCGCTTTCCTGCTCTCGCGTACGCTCCAGTATCCCTGGGCGCCGATCCTCGTCGCCATCAACGCATTTGGACCGCTGCTTGTCTTCGGCGGCATGGGCAGTGTCCTGCTTGGCGCATGGTGCGCCGGTCCGCGCGGACTTGCTCAGGTATGGCTCTCACGGTGATTTTCGCGCGCATCCCTCGCTGATGTCCGCTCAGACGGAACGCAACGTAACGCGTGCCGCACTCGGCGTCATGCTCTACTTTTCGGCCCTCCTACTCGGCGCAGCGACCTCAGCCGCAGCACTGCGCAGGCATCTCATGGTATGGAAGGTCTTTGCGCCGCGGCTTATGCTGGCGTGCTGTGCGCTGTTGGCCGTCGACCTCGGTGTGCTGCTTGCCCTCGGCCTAGGGCTCCAGCGCGTGCTCGCCAAGGTTCGGCATGTGTTTAGAAACGTGCCAGGTGTGGCGGACGGCTTATGACCCAACGGACGCGATTGTTTATAATTGGAGAATTGGTCGGTATATATGTGATTGAAGATCGTACGTGGCTCGTCAAAGGCGCGCACAACACCGTTGCCGCTGATACAAGAGGATCTCGTGCTGCGTGGAACATACCTCATTTATCCGATGCTAGTGCTCGTCCTGCGTGCCACACTCCCAATCTGGTCGCTTTAACAGCGACGCTGACAGTGGGCGCGGCCACTGCCATAGCGCAATCTACGAGAAATCTGCAGGTCATGACGATTGGCGAGGATTTCACGCAGTGCATAATGGCGTGAGCCTTATTTCAAAGCTTTATTCGCAGCAACTGACTGCCGAGCTGTCAGAATGGTTGGCAAGTACATTCGTAAATTGCACCGAACACAGATATGTGAATGCGTTCTATTGATACAATGCTGGTCGAATGCATTACTGACAGTCGACAGACTCTTTGTTCAACCTGAGCTACGACTTTTAAATTGCGCCCAGCACAAATATGTGAATGCGTTCTATCAATGACTTGTCAAATCCGTGGCTGACAATAGACAGAGCTGTCCAGCTCCAATTGTCCAATCGCATACCGTGAAACTGCATGTCCCTCTAGTCCTGCGCATCCCCAGTCGGTCGCTGATCTCGTGGATCGCGGCAGACGATAGAATGCGAACCTCTCTATCAGCGAAGAGCGGGCTGCATATTTTGGTACACTCATCGAGTGCTCCTTTGACACCTTCTCCTTTTGAAGCGCCTCTCGTATCGCTCCCAGCAATGTCCGCAACTGTACCAACGCCTACTGGATATCTTGCTCGTGAGTCTTGTGCAACATCTCACCTGCCAGCTGGAGATTTATGGCGTAGCAGTCGCATGCATTACGTGGCTGATATACGATTATTTGATCACACTGGACGAGGAGGTATAGCATATTCGCCCAGGCTTGTAGTTGACTGTCTCATTGGTTGCAAGGTCGATCTCATCTGGGTGCGTGGTCTGAAATCGTCCGAAAATGGTGAACCCTGACTCGATTCTCGATCAGAGGCGAAAATGGTCATTTACAAAAGCCATTTTTCTCATAGTATGATTTCGTCATTCGTGCTCCACACTTTTACTAATTGAAAAGATAGATGCGATGGTCGACATTCGCTCTACTGTTGACCGAAGTCATCGTCTATGTGTTTCTTGAGAAACTCAGTCAATCGGTACGCCGGGATCTTGCATGGTTGATATCCCCTGGAAGAAACCCTCCACAGCAGTAGGCTCTTCATTTTAGGCTTCGATCAATACTGACATCGAAGGTAGATGTGACGCATTCTCTTGGGGTAGCGCCATAGCAACATTCATCGTGGTATTCGAGGTCGAGAGTGAGAGATCATTTCGACGCCTGCTTTCGAGACGCCTATTCACTTGCAGAACAGTAGTCCTTCAGCTTCGCATCTACGTTATGTACCAGCGCTCGCGAAGGATCCTCTGTATCAACGCCATGCTCTGTTTCGCGGTCATCCTCTGCGCTGGCGGTGTCGTTGCCAAATACTTCCCACAGGCCCATTGTGAGTTGAATTCACATTTCCATTACCAGGGACACTCAAATTTGGAGCATAATAGTTGTCTCAGTACCTGACAACATTATCGGTGCGTGCTATGATGTCCGACCGGATGTCGTGGCTACAGTATGGGTCGCGCGTAAGTGCGCATAGCCGCTTCAACTGATCTTGGCACCCAGAGCGCTGATGAAAAGATCTGCAGCAATGTGCTACGAGCTCTATCTTGCCGTTCTGGCTATGTATAAGGTTGTGCACGACCACCGCACGTTCGGGCATATAGACGGCGGAATACTCTCTGTTCTCGCCCGCGATTCCGTGAGCTATTTTATCTTGTGAGCTCCCGTCACAGGCCTTGTCGGCGCGATGGACTCAATGGCATGCATAGGATCGTTATCGTAGCAGCCGTCAATATCACGTCGTGGGTCAAAACGGAGGTTACCCCTGGAGATTCCACGGTGAAGTGAGCGAAAACCTCATCCCGCAGGTCCTCGCTGATTTGTTGCCGCGCTGTAGCTTGGTGCACGCCGCGGGAGCCGTTGGTGGCGCACGACTGATTCTGAGCATGCGCGCCGCTGTTTTGCGACCGGTTGCTTTGCCCACGCATGACACAGCGGCGACAATGCACTTTCAGTTGAAGAAAACGCGACATGCCAGTGGGTGAGGCTCGGGGGTATGCCAAATCCTGGGCGAGGACTGACGTCGATCTCATATAGAAGCCAGAGAGATACCTTATGGACACAAATGGAAACAGTCGATCAAGTCCGTCCACAGGATGCGTGAATTGCGCTTCATGCTTCATGTATGATTCTAGCCCCTATCGTCTGTTCATCCGAAGTCCAGTATACAGAGCCGTGACAGCATAGCGCTCGCATATGTGGGTTCTCAATGATGTGTGTATGATGGCCACTGGATGTTCTGCTAGTTTGGTCAACAGGAGCCCACGAGGCGTCGTACGCAATCGAAACTCGATCAACCCGCTGCTTCCTCGACGGAAGCGGCGCACCCGCCTCGAGCCGCAATCCCCGACCACGCCGTTGCGCGCGTACAAAGGCAAGCGATGTGGGACCAACGATATTCTATCCTCACCGATAACTTCCTACACTCACAGCGCACTTCTACGCTCTACCACTCTCAATCACAGCAGCTATGTTCATCAACCTTCGCGCAATCGCCCTCGCCCTCTTCGTCGTCGTCGCCGCAGTGCGCGCGGATGACACTCCCGCCAACGGCACGACTCCAGACGCGCCTGCAGGCAATGGTACGTCCGCCGACGCCCCGGGCACGCCGAACAACGGTACGACTTCGGAGGAGCCGCCCGCCGCGCCGCAGCCGTCCAACGGGCCTACCGGCTCGAACAGCCGCCGCGCGCTGCAGGCGTGCGAGTGGTCGTGCCCGTGGCGCGGCGCGGACGGCCGCGAGCTCGTCGAGTTCGACATGGAGGGCGTGTTCACGTGCAAGTACGCCGACGCCGTCACGTGCGTCTACCAAAAGGCGCGCTCCATTCTCCCTTTCGCCTCTCTTCATCACACAACTTACTCGCCATTCTCAGACTACTGGCGTGTTGACTCTCAGCATTGGTGACTGTCCGAACGGTGCGACGGCGCTTACGGCCGGTTGCATCCCCGGCCAGGCGACGAACGGTGGTCTGCTACGCCAGGTGCCTCGAGAGCGCAAGTCGCGCCGCACGAGCCGTGACATCCAGCGCGATGCGCTCGCGAGGCGGAGCATGCTGTGATTGTACGTCGCAGAGTCTGTCAAAGCTACGTCATTGCCACCGCCCTTACCATAAATTATCCCATTCCTACCCCTACAAACCCCCCTCCCCCAAGGTAATAAGTCTTGAATCATCAATTCTGCGTTAGATTAGTAATGGGCATTCACAATCCTCCGTATATACTGGTCTTTATGTGCACCGTGCCATTCCTTTAATCACCGTACTTGAAATGCAATAGATGAGCGCAGTTCCCCTAACAAGTCAACCTACCCTCGTAGACTGGCCCTCGCAACATGGACTGGAGTTTTACAAGATGAGTTAGATCTTCCGGACGATTGCATCTCTAAACCCGGGTTTCAGTGGGCAGTGCGCATTCCTGATGCCGAGCCCCACACAATTCTCGGGCTTGAACCCCAGTCAGGTCCGCCCCCGCCAGAACCCGTCAAAAAACGACATTTTTGTTCGTCCGATGACAAAACCCGCCAAAACCCGCTGTCCTGAAATAACCTCGGAGACATGGCTGTTCTGTGCGGCATTTTGATCAATGCGACGAACCATATCATTCGCTCAAGGCCTGTTCGTCGCATTTGCCGCCGCTGGGTTGCGTTTCGGCACGCTGAAAAGACTGTCGGCCAGGTTGGGAGTCAGACAATCTTTCTTGCCTTCGTCCTTTTTTTTTTCACCAAGTCCCTTGTGCCAGCCGTTTGGTGCGCATGCCGCGGCCCTTGTCGACGCGGTGCTTACCCTCGTCGGCGCGGTACTGACCCACTCCGTAGCTTTTAGTCTTCGTTACACCGTACGACGCGTGGTGCGTGTCACTCGCTGGCCGGTTGTGTGATGCTGACCAACGAGGGCGACAGCCAGCAGAGTTTTGATCACAGGGCTCTGGTCTACCTGTGGTGCGTCCTTGGTGCAGCGGCGTTACTATGCGACATGGCTGACCAGTCCCCGACAGAAAGCTTTTACCTTTGCTGTGTCACGCGCCCTCCGTGGTACGTGATTTCTATACTTTTCGGGCCTCTCCTAACGTACCCTTGTAGATTTGCCGCTTGCCTCAGACAGCCATAGGGGTACCGACGCCGCTTTCTCGCATTTTTTGGCGCGTGTAGTGTTGTGTTCGTATACCGTTCGTTGCGTAGTTACTATAGCTAGATTTGCATTATATATGAGCCTCATTTACCCCGAAAGCACAATGCATGAGCCAATAACGATTCAATAAGAATGCTGAGCAATGCAGATGATAGGCCGGGACGCGGTGGACAAATTCAGACAGATCAGCCAGATGTCTTGAACTGTCGTGTTCTGTCGGGTTTTGGCATGTTATTGTGGCAAATTCCCGTCAAAACACACCAAAACCAGACAGATTTTGGCTGGGCGGTTTTTGTCGCCTTCTGACGGGTTTTGGCGGGGGCGGACTTGACTGGGCTTGAACTCTGAGAAAGTGCGTAAATGCATTTCCCCGGGGGTGCTCCCTTTCTCTTTGCAGTCACACCACCACCACCTGCAAACGATAGCTCAGTTCGCAAGTGCTCCATCAACGCAAGTTGTTCCATCAGCGAAGCCACATCACCTAAGTCGAATTATCAGATGCTTCGTGCCGACTTGCTGTCTACCTCTCAGCAAGTGATACTGTACTAATACGCTGCCCTCTCAGGGCTCGTAGTTGAGGACCAGTGGGACTCTGTGAGACATCAAGTACAATTGTTCAGGACGAGCAAACTGCGCTTCTCAATCTGTAATCTGCTTTTTCCGTATACTTTTGAGAAGTATCAACAGCAGCAAAGATTTCTCATTGCGCGAAATGACCATTGCGCTGAATCGGATGCAACGGAACTCAGCCCGGAGTCAAACGCTTGTCTGATTCTTCCGACGCGAGCAAGACACGAGCGCGCCCCTACGGACTTTTTCCTGCTTACAAGGGATATTCTCGATGCCTTGCTGCTAACAGGGCCTCATGAGCGGTGCCTTGATGATAGCTTGGCTTTTGAATCGCATCTTCTTCCGGAAGAAAGGAGCCGACCTCATATTACAGACATCTGCGCCTTCTTCTGTTGCTGGCGTTCTGTTCAACCGAAATTATTCTTTCTTCGTTAATGGGGATACAACTCTGGGAGTCTGGGCTCACATCTGATGGCGACAACAGCACGTTCATGCAAGAGCGCACGGGCATCTCCTCTGGTCTCACCTACGCGATCGGCTGGCGATCAGCCCATCCTCCTTGACGGCCTTGACGGAAACGGTCCTTCCGCCTCAGGCCGCCGGTCTGTTTCACGACCGACCATGCCTCCGGGCCCATACAAAAGCGGACGACGTACAACCCATATTCTCCATCCTCAGCGATAACCTATCACATCCACAGCAACCCATCCGCTCCACTCTCACCCCAGAAAACCAACAGCAACCATGTTCGTCAACCTCCGTGTCATCGCCCTCGCCCTCTTTGTCGCCGTCGCCGTCGTCCGCGCGGAGGACACGCCTGCCAATGGCACGACTCCAGACGCGCCCGCTGGCAACGGCACTACCGCAGACGCGCCTGCCACCCCGGGAAACGGTACCTCCGCCGACGCCCCGGGCACAGCGAACAACGGCACGACCCCGGAGGAGCCGCCTGCCGCGCCGCAGTCGTCGAACGCGCCCACGGGCTCGAACAGCCGCCGCGCGTTGCAGGCGTGCGAGTGGTCGTGCCCATGGCGCGGCGCGGACGGGCGCGAGCTCGTCGAGTTCGACATGGAGGGCGCCTTCAAATGCACGTATGCTGACGCCGTCACGTGCGTCTACCAAAAGGTGCGCTCTTTCTCCCCCACGCATTTCCTTATCATATAGCTGACGCGCTACATTCAGACTACTGGAGTATTAACCCTCGGCATGGGAGACTGCCCGAACGCCGCGACGGCGCTCACGGCCGGCTGCGTCCCCGGCCAGTCGACGAACGGCGGCTTGCTCCGCCTGGTACGCCGCCCCCGCCAGTCGCGCCGCACCAGCCGCGACATTCAGCGTGAGGCACTTGAGAGGCGCAACATGCCGTGATCTGTCAAATTCAGCTCACTCGTGCTTTGTCGCTCTCATTTTCGAATAACTTATACTATTATACTATCACCTGATCACGCTATCCCTCTCAACTCTTAATGCTCTGCTAATAGATCAGCAATGGACCTACTACTCCGAATATACTCATGATCGTCTGTACCGTGTCCCTCAGGCTCGTTGTGTCGCCGTGGATACTGCACATGGCAAGCACATGCAATAGAGGAAAATCGTCTTTCCCTCAAGCCTTCGGATTACTTATGACCGCAACTGGCTGGAATTTTCCTCGCGTTGGTTCAATTGTGCAACACAACCATTCACTTCTAAGGAGAGAAAGTAACCATCTCGGTGAACTTTGTCGATCTTGATCAGGTCGTGGAACCTCTCCGCAACTATCGAGCGCTTCCCCATGTCAGTACTGGACGGAGATCTACCTGCTGCAGAACTACGAGTAGTAGACTAATTACGGCCGGATCATTTTGCCCCTATGGTACTTGTACACAGTCTTTCGTTGCAGCAGGCTCAATACCTTACGGTGGCTATCCGCAGGGCTATCGAAGTTCGAAGGACTCGAGGGACATGATGTCTGGAGAAATACTAACAGCAAAAATCTCCGCCTGCATGGGGACGAAGCATCTTGATGATCCACGACCGAAAAACTTGTTCCAGCGAGCATCGCCCGGATGCAACCGCCAAAAGGTTCCGCCACTCAATCCCGCGGCGGACTCACCAAATTTGGCTTTCCGCTTTCGCGCTCGTTTAAACGTTATACTGCTTTCTACAGACGCTTGCACCAGCTGAAGCGGTGAAATAAGCCTTTGTATAAGGTGCCCTGGCCACAGTTCCCATTCAGACAGGTTGGCCGCTCATGACATTTAGGAGTCGATCTGCAGTCTCGTCCTGTCTGTTCTGACTGTCCACCGCGGCCAGTCCAGCGCTAAAGCATTTCTGCTTTTCGAGATGCAAAACTACTCAACAACACGGACGTCCTGGGAGCCATGGATATAGTCTATAGTCTAATACTCTATGCTGCAGCACTGTGATCTACAGGCACTGGAGCATGCGGGCGGCACAAGTCTCGCATGCGCGATCGATTTTCGATCTGACCGTTTCCTCGGCGTCGGCGGAAACGACGCACCCGCCTCAAGCCGCAGCCCCATTTCGCGCCCGACCACTCGCCGGTGCTCGTACAAAAGCTGGCGATGCAAAGCTATTTTTTTTCATCCTCCCCGACAGTCACCGCGCCTCACCTGCTCTACCTCTCTCGAAAGCCTTAACTCGCCAGCAAGATGCTCGTTAATCTCCGCACCGTCGCCTTGGCCCTCTTCGTCGCCGTTGCCGTCGTCCGCGCGCAAGACACCCCTGCCAATGGCACGACTCCAGACGCGCCCGCTGGCAACGGTACGACTCCCGACGCGCCTACTGTCTCGGGCAACGGTACCTCCGCCGACGCCCCGGGCACATCGAACAACGGTACAACCGCGGAGGAGCCGCCCGCCGCGCCTCAGCCGTCCAACGGGCCCACGGGTTCGAACAGCCGCCGCGCGCTGCAGGCGTGCGAGTGGTCGTGCCCATGGCGCGGTGCCGACGGTCGCGAGCTCGTCGAGTTTGACATGGAAGGCGCTTTCAAGTGCACGTACGCCGACGCCGTCACGTGTGTTTACCAGAAGGTACGCTCTCTTCCCCCCCACACATTTCCCTCCCACATGTCTGATTCTCCTCTCTCAGACTACCGGCGTATTGACGCTCAGCATCGGCGACTGCCCTAACGCCGCGACGGCTCTGACCGCCGGCTGCGTCCCCGGCCAGTCGACCAACGGCGGCCTGCTTCGCCAGGTGCCTCGCGACCGCAAAGCTCGCCGCACGAGCCGTCAAATCCAACGCGAAGCAATGAACAAGCGCCACATGCTTTGATCATCTCTAACATTCATAGACACTTGTTGCATTATGCAAGCCGTAAATTATAACTCCACATACTCTCATACTCGTACAATTAATACCATAGCGATTCGCTAGCACCCTTCTGAATATATCCCAGTCCAATCAATAGCCCTGTTCCCCATTTAGCACTGGTGTTACCCGACATTCGATTCCTTTGGCCTCTGACCCTCCGAGTATTCTTAATGCTTGTCAGCACCACACACTTCGTCACCTACCGGGAATTTCTTGATGTCGTCGTCCAGATAATTTCTATCAGCAGAAATTTGGAGCAGCGGAAAGACTCGGATGCGTCCCCAATCACTGCGTCACCTCAAACCGACTTGCATCACTTGTGTCATAGTTTTTTCTTTCATTATTCGTGGTACCGTCCCCTCAACTGCCCGCTCAATGTCGTGTCATAACTCCTTCCGGCAACGGAGCAATGGATTCCCGGGCACAAGTTAACTGTTGGTGTTGCGCTGCAATTTCCTTGCTCTGTCGGGAAACAAACCGCGTCAAATATGGAGACTTCAATCTGCCACATGCAGGTCAATCTAGATCCCAGAAGGAAGGGGCACGATCGGACTGTTCATCAGCACGGGAAAGACCAAGCTCCTCCCCAGCGGTCGCTGCCCACGATCGCGTTAACCACTGTGGAAACGAAGATGAGAGGGGCGGGAGCAAATGAGAGATCCGGCGATTGATTCCGAAGTTAAGAGAGCGATGTGGGCAGCTAGACCGCTGGCGCCACAGTTTTTAGCGCCCAGTCGGCCGTGCATCAACCGACCGACCGCGCTTCAGCCGACAGTTCGGAGTCCTTCCCGAGAAATGAGATCTCCCTCGGACATGTTTTATATTTTTATTTTGCGCAATTATAAATACATATGTACCAAAACCGAGTGCAATATTTGCGTTAAATTGGGTTTCCACAGATATCCGAACTGTCGGCTGAAGCGCGGTCGGTCGGTTGATGCACGGCCGACTGGGCGCTAAAAACTGTGGCGCCAGCGGTCTAGCTGCCCACATCGCTCTCTTAACTTCGGAATCAATCGCCGGATCTCTCATTTGCTCCCGCCCCTCTCATCTTCGTTTCCACAGTGGTTAACGCGATCGTGGGCAGCGACCGCTGGGGAGGAGCTTGGGGAAAGACTCGCAGGGTCGCAGTAAATCCCGTTCGCTGCGTAGAAGTGCGGTGAGCACTAGACTTTCCAGGCTAGACCTCGACGCTGGCAATACGGGCGGCCGTCAGACTGAAATTTTCATGTTCATGTGGCTACGTCGCATGTGTCATTTCTCGGGAGTTTGCAACGGACCTGGAGACTGTATCATGCTCCGGAGGATGTCAAACTCAGATCCATGGCTCTCGCGGCGAGATTGACCAGCACATAGCTCAGGACGTTGAACAGGGCCTGAGGATTACTACCGGACTTCTGGTGTCCCGCGGCGAGTGCTCGCATGCACGCCCGGTAATCCAGGCACGCCGATGCTCCCTCCACCCATCTTCACCGTGTCACTGTGCGAAGTACACGGTAGTTCATGAGAACGGCGTGCACTCCGAGGGTCCCGCAGGGCCGAGACGTGTTCTGGGCTGAGTTTCGCATGCAAGCGCCGGCGTCGGCAGAAGCAACCGTGCTCGTGAGCACGGGCATAGCCTATGCGGCGGTCATTGAGAGACTGTATTGAAACTTGAAGCATTGCGGATCCCGCGTCCTATTTAATTCTCTGACACCTGTCAAGCTCTCTGTCAGTGTCTCGGCCATCACACACTTTACCCGAGCACGGCGAGGAAAAGCGTATAAAAGGGAGGGCGTTTCCGCTGGGAGGCCCTCATCAGTCCTCACTGAACGGTCTCACCCAGTCTCGCCATGCAGTCTCGCGTCTCCGCTGTCCTCTTCACCGTCCTCGCCTTTGGGGCTCTTCTTGCCGTCGCCAGCCCCGTTCCCGAGGCGTCGACTGAGGTCGCGGAGGTCAAGCGCGCTCCCGCGCTTCTGGCCTACCTCAACCTCTTCCTCGACCTCGAAGTCAAGATCAAGGCCATCCTCGTCGTCATCGGTGAGTTCCAGATGCTGCTCTTCGTCTTAAAACTGGCGTGCTCATCGCTTCTGACTTCTCAGCGGGTTTGAACGGAAAGGGCAGCTGCGCTGGACCCGTCGCGCAGATCGTCGTACTCATCAACGCCTGCATCTCGGCGATGATAAATCTCGGCGTCGTGGTCGACATCAGTGACACTGATACCCTCAACACCATTGTCTCCGTTTGCGCGCAGATCCTCCTTGTAGGCGGCTTTTCTTTATTCTGCCGCTCTTATCGTGCTGAACCGTCTGCCTCAGGACATCCACGCGCACATCACGATCTTTGCGTCTATCCTAGTCAACGTGCTCGCAATCGTCAACTTGGACATCGCGCTCCAGGGCCTACTCCTCAACCTGAACATCTGCATCAGTGGCATCGTGGCGCTCATCGCTCCGCTGTGAGTTTTGCCCCTGGTCACTATTTGAGTTCTCTAATTTGTTCTTTGCAGCTGCGTCAGCCTCACCGCTAATGTCAACCTCACCCTCAGCCTCGTGCTTGTCGCCCTTGGCCTCTAAAATACCGATTGTTCTAGTTCCTTAGCGCCTTGCGTACCGTATGTAATCAGGCATGTTAGTCTTACCGTACGTTCGGAGAAATCATACACACGCTGAGATTCTCATGGTGTGTCCGGCCGCCATTCAATCGGATGTAAATGTTTTCGGCTGTTTCCTGCAGGCAGCTTTCCCGACTCGAATTAAACCCCCAGGACAAGAGCTAAACCTCTGTTTACCACCGGAAATAACAGCGGCAATGCATCGCTACAATTGCTAGGTGTACTATTTAGAGCACGATGTCTCGGTCTCAGTATCTGCGGCAATTCTTGCTTTCAGAGTTATCCGGATAAGTATATCCGTAAGGATACCGCGGTTCTGGGGCCCACAATTTGACAATGTAGTGTAAGGCACTATGATAGCAAAGTATGAGAGCCGTAGGCTGTGTTTATGGAAGGTTATTCGCAGATTTGTGCTGAGAATGGGCACAAATGAGACTGCTCAAATCGCCAATTTTTGTACATATTCAGCTTATAGAAAGTATTTTCAATGATTATGTATATGTCTCTCTGCTATAGTGCCTGAGGAGACGAGCTGGGACGTCTTTCGACGTTGCGGAGGACTTGTCGCGGATGCAATCGGGAACGTGAGGTGGCCGCCGGCTGGACACACCACTGAGATCGAGTTCTTTCTGCTTCCTTGAACGCCCAGAGACTTCCCTGACGCACGTGAGCACTGAGAACCCTGATGGAGCATAGCGTGGCGCTTTGAGCCTATCTTCAGCCACCTCTGGTAAACGTAAGAGCCTGATCGGATTGCTACCTGAAGCATTGCCGGGAGAGGACCCGTGACGGTGTTGGTGGTCCCCGCCTCCTGCTCCCGCAAACTGGATAATCCCGAAGTTAGCGTGTGAACGCCATCTGCCTACGTGCTTGGCGTTGCAGAACTGACCCGTGGAGCTGCTGTTAGTGACATGGCTGCGGCATCAGCGACGACGTCTAGCTACACCATGGGGCAAGCAAACTCTCTGATACCATGTTGTTCGTCGTACCTCGTGAGGGGCCTTCTGTATGAAAGCGCTTGAGCGCGGGAAATTGCCACATACGGTGCGGCAGCGGTCCGTAGTGGAAGTTTGGTTTTCCGAGCGGAGGAATTTCACTGGACCGGTGTTTGCTGTGCGCACACACCCCGAGGGAAAGTCCCTGCACACCGTCAGGCTTTCCCAGTTAATCTTTAACCCCCCTGGGAGGCATCAAGCGCTTTACAATGACTTCTGGCACGGAGCCGAATAAAGCGAAAAGCTTTTCTGATGCGCACTGAGAGCCGCTCATCAGGCTGAGTACTAAGAATATATTAAACCGCGCACAATATGTAACATATGATATTCACGTTAAGTAGTTGTCGAGATTCATATGCTGCTCGAGAATGTCGGGGTCTCGAACCTTTTTTTTTTTTTCTTTTTTGCAGTTTCCGATCGCTGGAGAAAGTACCACTGGTTCACTCCCACCAACATGAACAGGTCATATCCCGACTTGCGCTGCGTCATTTCTGTTTGAGAAGGCAACCCCCGAGAAATGTTGTTGCCGTTCAAAGTCCGACCTTCGGAACTCTTCCTGCTCCGCACCACAGCATTAAGCCAGCGTCAGCCAGCGTCTGACGGATATCGTTCCAACCCCCGCTGCATGTCAAAACTGTGCTACGACTGATGCATGAGATGATGTCGCTGGCCCGGCGCCCAAGTCACACAACAAGTGTGTAGGGTCTTCCCCGCCGACACGCGCTCCGTCGCACGATGACGTTCATTGTGTCTCGTGAACCATTTCCCACAGGTCAACCCTGGAAACCCGTCCAAGTCTTTGACAACAACAGAATCGTGCTATTCTGGCTGCTGGCCTCAACGCAGCGTCACTTTGTCTTCTTAGCCCGCACACCCGCCGCACACGCGCGTTCTAGGGTCTCGCGGGGAGCCAGTGTAGTATCCGGGCTTCTGCACCACCGCCGGCTAATGCGCAAGAGGGATTTCACTGCCGTCATCTGGTCGTCATTGGCCTCGAGTATGAATGCTGCTCGCTGCCTGCGACTGCTCCCACTACTTTTGGAGTGCTACACAGCTGGTTATGTCTTTGTCTTTTGGTCTTTTTCTGGGGGAAAGATGCATCATCTTCCTGTTCTTGGCCGCGCTTTGCTTCAAACACCCAATACTGGCGGTCCTCCGAAAAAATGCCGACGCGTGTTGGAACAATCACTTCGATCGCGCTCAGGGCTAGCTCTTACGCAGTGCAGCGCGACTTCCGCCCAAAGTTGAGGATCAGGCTCTCAGTGCTATGACGCAACGTGCTCTCCCCAAAATTGTGCGCGACCTATATCATCGCGAAGGGTGAAGGTATAAAAGGAGGGACGAGGACGCAGTCAGTTCCTCAGCTCAGCAACTCCAGCTTCAGCTACTAGTCGCTCCTCGACGCGTCTCACGTTCTCCCAGCACTCCCAAGCCATGCAGCAGTCTCGCCTCATCTCGCTCTTCTTCGCGTTCTTCGCGTTCAGCCTGTTCGCGTTCGCCAGCCCCGTCGGCAAGGACGTCGCCGTCGCCCGCGCCACGGACCCGCTCACGCTCATCCTCAACGCCTTTCTCGACCTCAAGGCTAAGATCGACGTGAACATTGCTGCTCTCGGTGGGTGATATTGGCGCGCCTTGGGCATGTCTGACTCGCAGCCGCGACTCTTCAGTCAAGCTCGACGTCAACGCGGATATCTCGGTCATCATCTCGCAGATTGTCGTGTCTATCAACGCCTGCATCAAAGTGCTCGTGAGCGTCGGCGCCGTTGTGGACCTCAGCGACAAGGACAAGATCTCGGCCATCGCCAACGTGTGCGCTACGATCATCGTCGTGCGTCCACTTCCATTGTGTCTTTGCCTTCCAGTGGGACTGACAACCATTTCCTCTGTAGAGTCTCTCTGCCTGCATCACCGTCTTCGTCAAGATCATCGCAAACGTGACTGCCTCTGTGACGCTCGACCTCGCCCTCCAGGGCCTCCTCGTCCAGCTCAACCTCTGCATCGCGGGCATTCTCGTCATCATCGCTCCTCTGTACGTTCATCGCCCATGGACTTCATCTGTTACTGACTGCTCCTCCAGTGCCAGCAAGATCACCGCCATTGTGAACCTTAGTCTTCCCACGGTCATCGCTCTCCTCAAGCTCTGAACAATGCCTTCCGTATCACGCCTTTAATCCTTCGTTGTTGAGCGTAACTTCACCCTTCTGTACCTCGGCTGCCGTTTTCCTGTCCTCACGTTGATCGAATGAACCAATTGTGAACTTTTTCTTTTCTCACCGAGCGGTGTCACCGGCTTCGCTCTTTCGTTTTACTCTGGCACTGAGTTTTACTTAATGCGTTCCTTGGGAACGGTGGAGATTGTCTGCGAGTGGAAGAATCCGACGAAACAAGCCGGCAGCTCTCACGCCGCGGGCGCCTTGCCAGAACCCAGAGCAGTTTCCAACAGTTTGACCGCCGCATCGGCCGAACCCCAGCTAGACTGGTACCCCTGTCCTGCGTGCCTGCGGGGCACAACTTCCCATCAGTACTTGCAGTCTCGTCATCTCGTACCGCCGAGCTCACCCATAATTGTACACGACAGGCACCCCGTCGGCGTCCCGGCGCTCAACCTCAAGCCGTATCCCCCCTTTCCTCCCGGGCCGGAACCCACAACCCTCCTCGATCAGAATGCCGCGGAGGTCGTCGACGGTGGGCGTGCGCCCGTTCTCCCGCGCGGAGGGCGGCGCGAGCTGCGGGCACAGCGCGAGGTTGCGCGCGAGGATGGCGCCGGTCGTCTCGGGCCTGGGGCGCGGGTGCCAGTCGCCGGCGTCCATGCACCCGCCGAGGACGACGTCGCCGCTGCGCCGCGGGATGATGTACGTCGGCGGGCCTGCCTGCGGCCCTTTGTCGCGCGGCGCGAGCGTCGCGCCGTGCCGGATCCACGGCGCGCGCACGACGGCTATCTGCCCGCGGATGGGGTGCACGAGGGCGTCTTCGACGCCGCCCAGGAACCGCGCGCCGAGGCCGGCGCAGATGACTAGGCCGGCCGGGGGTGAGGGCGTGAAGGCGCCCTGCAGGACTTGGTCGATGTGTTGCACGCGCTGGCGGATGATGTGTCCGCCGCGGGCGAGGAAGCGCTGGTGGAGGTAGGGGAGGTAGACGGGTACGTCTATTGTTACTGTGCTGAACTCCACGCCCCATTGTGCGCCGGGTGGGAGTTCATTGGGGGTTAGGTAGCGGAACTGCGGATGAGATATGAGGGATCACGTGTGAAGGTGAGAGTGAAGGTACTCACGTCGGGCATGATGTCCAGTGCACTCGCGAGCGGCTCGGGCGGCGCCTCGGGGTAGTACTCGCTCTGCGTGATGCGCAGGAAGCAGCCCTCGGTGTCTGCGCCTGGTGCCGACATCGCCCACATCACTTTGAACGTCTCCCTGTCCAGTTCTCCAAGTTCGGACAGTGTACTCAGTACCAGATAGCTGCGCGTGTAGTTTAAGCGTCACAGCATACCCATTTGCCGCGGATCCGACTGATCGACAAAGCTAACATGCTGGGCGCCCTGCCAAAGTGAACGAATGCACCGTCAGATGAGTGCAACAAGAATGCGATATGGAGGGGGTGCTGACAGCCCATGGACTGGCATATTCAGCCGTCTTCGCGTCGCCTGGCAGCGAGTCCGCGATGATCGTCACGTCGTAGGACTTGTCTTGCAGTCGAAGCGCCGTCGACAGTCCGACCACGCCTGTCAGTGGACGGATCGTCGATCAGCCCCGAATTTCTGAACATGCGTTGAACGTGCCTGCGCCGATGACTACAATGTTCGACATGAGGTGCTTTCAGATCACGACTGCCGCGAATGAGCTTTAAGAGCGCTGAACACGGGGGTAAGAGGACAAGACCCGCTTCGGAGTTTCAGCTAGTAATAGGTTTCCCCGCCTTCCACCTGCACCAATACTTAGCTCAACATATCGTCTCAGTTCGTTCACGAGGTCAGATGCAATTCCCTGTGATCCACAAGTGTCGCATATGAACGCATCCCACTTCCCAAGTATGAATGAAATGTCAGCACAATGGTAGCGGATCACGCTTGGCCGTATATGAAAATGGGGTGTTCTGAAGCTTCGGATGCCCGCAATTTGGGCATTTCAACCTTGTATACGAATGTGGGGATGTGTGAGAAAGGCAGATGAGATCGTCAGATTATCACGAGTGCATCACCCCGATTGGGAAAATCAGTGCGCCCGGAACAAGGGCCGGAGACCCTGGGCCAGCGTGGTCGGGGCGCGATGGCATCGAGCGTGCCTCGGGCTGGCTCTTGTGTCAAAAAATAAAGACAGGGGTCTTAAGAAAAGAGGTGAGAAAGCGGGCATGCAGGCTGCAGCATGCTAAGGGCCTGAGGGAGCTAAAGCATTGCAGAGAATCATGTGCACAGTGCAGTGGGATGTTTAGAGACCCCTGTAGTCGGCGTCAATTCGATCAAGGATGGACGATGCCTATCGGAGACGTATCAACCCTGCGGTCTTCTGTTCTGGCATCTGTGGCCAGCGAAGCATTGCGCGCTGTTTCTCAGCCAAAGATTTTGAGTGGGAAGGGGTGAGAAACGGGAATAGGAGGTGCCAGGCGCACGTGGTGGGGGAGATCGATGCCAGGCTCAGGCTGATCGTTTGATTTTCACGCGGGTGCGTGGTTTTGGGCGTGATCCAATTGGGGGCTCTGCCAACGGCGCTTGCCGGACCTCACTCTCCTCTGCTCTCTGCTCGCTTCCCGACGATGGCCGCTGCCCACGCGAACTCGTCGACGTCGGCCGGCGCGGCGTCGCCCAGCAACCACGACGAGGAAGACTGGGAGGACTACCAGCCCGGCGGGTACCACCCCGTGCGCATTGGCGACACCTTCCACGACGGCCGCTATCGCGTCGTGCGCAAGCTGGGCTGGGGGCATTTCAGCACTGTAAGTAATTGTACACTTTGTTTACTTACTTTCTGACTAGTTGTTAAAGGTCTGGTTAGCAAAAGACAACAAGTGAGTGTAACAACATGTGCGCACAAGACTAGCGCCGCTAACGCCGGCCGCTCAGAACGAACTCGCACGTCGCGCTCAAGGTCGTCAAGTCGGCCGAACGGTACACGGAGACGGCGTTAGACGAGGTCCAGCTGCTCGCGCGGGTCCAGCGGTCGTTTAACCCCGCGGCGCCGCACGCCGGGTGCGCGCACGTCGTCAAGCTTGTCGACCACTTCTTCCACGTCGGCCCGCACGGCCGCCACGTCTGCATGGTCTTCGAGGTCCTCGGCGAGTCCATGCTCTCCGTCGTCCGCCGCTACGCCGCCCACGGCGTCCCGCTCCCGCTCGTCAAGCAGATCGCGCGCCAGGTCCTGCTCGGCCTCGACTACCTCCACGTCCACTGCGGCATCGTCCACACCGACCTCAAGCCCGAGAACGTGCTCGTCGCCATCGACGACGTCGAGGAGGTCATCCGCGCCGAGCTCGAGCTGTCCGCCGACGCGCCCGCGCCGACCGTGACCGGCGTCCCGCCCAGCGACGGCCGCGGCGGGAACCGCACGCCGCGCGGCGAGAGCATCGTCGCCATCACTGGCAGCCAGCCGCTCTCCGCCAGCGCCTCGCCGTCGTCGTCCGCGTCGAGCACGAACCTCGACCGCTGGGCGTTTGCCATGTCGCGTCTACAGGTTGACGGCGAATCACAGGTCAGTCCATGTTTATAGCCCTTTTCCATTAGCTCAGCGGACAGACGCAACAGAGCGCGAAATCCGGCGTGTCGACGCCCATCACGCCGCCCGACGCCGAGCCGCTCATCGTCAAGGCCAAAGTCGCCGCGCCGCAGCCGCCGGCGCTCTCGCTGCTCACCCAGCAGGCGCCCACTGCCACCGCTGCGTCAGAATCCAGCACAAAACCAGGCACGACGTCCGGCGCGCAGACGCCCGCCGTCGCGACAGAGCCCCCGACGCCGACGACGCCCGGCGCGACGCAGGGCCCGCAATCGCATCCCGGCCGGCCCGGGTTCGCCGAGCGCGACGACCACGACCACGACCATGACCACGACCAGAACGAGAGCCTGGAAAGGGGGCTTGAGAACGAGCCGATAGAATCGCTGACTGTGAAAATTGCTGACCTGGGGAATGGTGCGTCCGTCCCGGTTTGGGGGATGCTGTGGGTGGCTAAATTGGATGGATGTTTGCAGCAACGTGGATAGAACGCCATTTTACGGAGGACATCCAGACGCGACAGTACCGCTCGCCCGAGGTCGTGCTCGGCGCGGAGTGGGGGCCCAGCGCGGACTTGTGGTCTGCGGCGTGCATCGTACGTATACCTTCTTTTCCTCCCGACTTTCACTTTTCCATTCCCATTCCCATTTTCCCTCCCGCTCCCCTCGCGAAGCCTTTTTTTGCCTTTTTGCCATGTGCTGTTTGAATTGGATCGAATCTGTGTGCTGCGTGCTGATTGCACTGGCAGATATTCGAACTCGTGACCGGTGGCGATTACCTGTTCGACCCGAGCGCGGGCCAGCGGTTCACGAAGGACGACGACCATCTGGCGATGATCATCGAGCTGCTGGGCCCGATACCGAAGCGCGTCGCGCTCGGCGGGCGGTACTCCAGCCGGTTCTTCCACCGGAATGGTGCGTGGCTGCCTCATTCCCTCTCCTTCCATCGTCGCTTCGTCTTCCCTGCTGCCCGGGAACGAGGATGGTCCTCCCCCCGCCCCCCATTGAAACGAGGCCGGTCGTGCTGACGCCCTCCCCTCCCCTCCCGCAGGCGAGCTGAAGCACATCACGAAGCTGCGGATGTGGCCACTCGAGGACGTGCTGCGGGAAAAGTACTGCATGCCGGCGGACGAGGCGGCCGCGCTCGCGCGCTTCCTCGAGCCCATGCTGCGCCTCGACCCGCGCAAGCGCGCGACGGCCGCCGAGATGCTCGAGAGCCCGTGGCTCAAGAGCGGCCCGCTGCCCGTGCCGTGACTCGTGCTGGTCTTGCCGTTTGTCATGCTCGCTGTGGTGGTGGGCTTGGTTGCGCTGGCTGTGGGTGTGCGGGTTGAGGTGGATATCGATGCTGGTGGGGAGTTGTAGCTGTGGAGACTGCAGTTGCGAGGGGCTTTGACTGTGGGAGTGGGAGTGGGAGCGGGTGTGGGTGTAAGTTATGGGGATGACTGATTGCTGACTGCCTTTTTGCGACTCTGTTTTTTGGCAACCGTTACTTTCTGTAGTTCTAGGATGTGTAATGCAGGGTCCGAGTTCTTTCTTTTTCGCTCTCATCATTATCCCGGTCTTCACGATGGCCGCGCACATTGAGGCAACGTTGGAGTGTTCTCTGGCACCTGCTGAGGTTGCAAGGTACTGTAGGAGGGTTACAAAACTGTAGTGGATGGCACAAAACGCGCGTGCGGGATTACGCGACGGATGCATGTCCCTTTCTCTCGCCCGGCGACTTGCACGCGCGCAGCTACTCACCCCGACCAGGCGAATATCGCAGATAACTGGGCTGCTAACGCGATAGTAAGTTATACAATGAATATCTGTGCAGTGTTAACCTGACGCTTGTACTTGTAGCACCCATTCCCAACACATGCCGGGCCAGATCACGCTTTACAGTGCGGACGTACGCGCACCCTCTTATACCAGCGGATGCCGCAGCAATGCTGAATGGAGGCCTGGACTACTTAGGTCTGCCCGTGGGCACAGCGCGCGCGTATCGCGCTGCGCGAGGCCGGCGCTGAGCATACAGAGTACAAGATCGACCTGGACAACAAGCCTGGTGCGTTGCGCTTGGGATCTCGGTGCCCGTCGGGTTCAGCTCATGGGGAAGCGTAGTATGGTACGCGTCTAGGGTCCACGAAGGCTCTAAGGTCCAGTACTTCACTACTGTCTGGCTTGTTGGACGAGTCGCTGAATCAGCGTCATGGTGCAGGTGCCGATCATTGCGTACGGAGGACCCAAGACGGACCCGGAGACGCCGTCCCCGGAGAGCGTCAAGATTCCTGAGAGCGCGATTATAGTGGAATGTACGAATATTTTCTCTGTCTGTCTGAACTCTCAGCCTGAGCTGACGAACGTCACATTGCCCCTTCAGTCATTGGCGATTTGTTTCCTGGCACGATCATGCCCACCGACGCTGTCAAGCGCGCGCAGCTGCGCTACTTTGTGGACCGCTTCACGCAGGCATTTGCGGGACCCGTCAGTATTTCTCCTTCCACGCTGGAATCCTACATTCCTGCTTACGCGCCGGATTTGGTATTGGTAACAGTGCGTGGCCTTCTCCTACCGCGGCGAGCAAGCCACCGAGCTGCTGGACGGAATCGCCAACACCATCCAACCCCTGCTCCCCGCTCCTTCCCAGGGCCCGTTCTTCCTAGGCAGGAAGTTCAGCGCAGCAGAGGCGCTCCTTGCGCCCTTCCTCGCGCGCCTGCGGTTCTACCTCGAGAGCGACATCGGCGGGTTCACGACGGAGGAGGGCCGGCACGTCCTCGCAACGCTGGACACCGACCCGCGCTTTGCGCCGTTCGCGAGGTACTGGAAGGCTGTGAGGGAGAGGCCGAGTGTGGTCGAGACGTTCCCGGTTGACGTTATTCGCCGGAGTGCGAGTAAGATGTTCTTGCCCGTTAGGGAGAGCCGGTTGAAGGCGCTACAAGGGTGAGATAGCTGAGGTGCGCGCGCGTGTACTATAAATGGGTGATAACGCAGTCAATTTGGACCAGAGCCCTCAGGAAGCTGGACTAAGTATCAATTATTGTGGGCGTAGAGACACGAGGGTCATCCGCGCCGAGCTCGAGCTGTCCGCCGACGCGCCCGCGCCGACAGTGACCGGCGTCCCGCCCAGCGACGGCCGCGGCGGGAACCGCACGCCGCGCGGCGAGAGCATCGTCGCCATCACCGGTAGCCAGCCGCTCTCCGCCAGCGCCTCGCCGTCGTCGTCCGCGTCGAGCACGAACCTCGACCGCTGGGCGTTTGCCATGTCGCGTCTACAGGTTGACGGCGAATCACAGGTCAGTCCATGTTTATAGCCCTTTTCCATTAGCTCAGCGGACAGACGCAACAGAGCGCGAAATCCGGCGTGTCGACGCCCATCACGCCGCCCGACGCCGAGCCGCTCATCGTCAAGGCCAAAGTCGCCGCGCCGCAGCCGCCGGCGCTCTCGCTGCTCACCCAGCAGGCGCCCGCCGCCGCCGCCGCCGCCGCCGCCACCGCGTCTGAATCCAGCACAAAACCAGGCACGACGTCCGGCGCGCAGACGCCCGCCGTCGCGACAGAGCCCCCGACGCCGACGACGCCCGGCGCGACGCAGGGCCCGCAATCGCATCCCGGCCGGCCCGGGTTCGCCGAGCGCGACGACCACGACCATGACCATGACCACGACCACGACCAGAACGAGAGCCTGGAACGGGGGCTTGAGAACGAGCCGATAGAATCGCTGACTGTGAAAATTGCTGACCTGGGGAATGGTGCGTCCGTCCCGGTTTGGGGGATGCTGTGGGTGGCTAAATTGAATGGATGTTTGCAGCAACGTGGATAGAACGTCATTTTACGGAGGACATCCAGACGCGACAGTACCGCTCGCCCGAGGTCGTGCTCAGCGCGGAGTGGGGGCCCAGCGCGGACTTGTGGTCTGCGGCGTGCATAGTACGTGGGGCTTTGACTGTGGGAGTGGGTGTGGGAGCGGGTGTGGGTGTAAGTTATGGGGATGACTGATTGCTGACTGCCTTTTTTGCGACTCTGTTTTTTTTGCAAACGTTACTTTCTGTAGTTCTAGGATGTGTTGCAGGGTCCGAGTTCTTTCTTTTTGACTCTCATCATTATCCCGGTCTTCACGATGGCCGCGCACATTGAGGCAACGTTGGAGTGTTCTCTGGCACCTGCTGAGGTTGCAAGGTACTGTAGGCGGGTTACAAAACTGTAGTGGATGGCACAAAACGCGCGTGCGGGATTACGCGACGGATGCATGTCCCTTTCTCTCGCCCGGCGACTTGCACGCGCGCAGCTACTCACCCCGACCAGGCGAATATCGCAGATAACTGGGCTGCTAACGCGATAGTAAGTTATATAATGAATATCTGTGGAGTGTTAACGTGACGCTTGTACTTGCAGCCCTTGAACCGGCGAGCGGGCGGGTATGCTGTGTAGCGCCGCAGGCCTACTTGTCTTTACTGGGAGGTCTGGAATGAGCAGTTTTAGGACCAACTCAGAACTACCCGCATCATGATCCCCTAGAATAGCCACTGTTCTCACGTAATTACTTCGCTTCGTGCTCGTGCCGTGGACATAGTCTATCCCATACGATTGTCATGTAATTCAGTGGCTGAAGCTCTCTATTCGGCTTGGAATGGGTACTGGTAGCCAAAAGGTGGGTAGATTTATGAGGTAGGTGACCTAAAGCTCGAGTCCACGTGCTCCCGCATTGAACTGACAAGCTTGGCTCGGTCAATGATAACGAAAACCGACAACGTGAACGTGTATTTCTCGGTCTATATAGAGTCCATTCCGCGCAGTAAACATCTTAGCGCTTCAATACGGATAGATCAAACATGAGTTCCCACGTAGGAAGAGAGTGCCGGTTGCGCTTCCAGTCTTCGACTTTCTCCTCGTCGAATCCCAGTTCAACGGCCAAGTCCGCAACACTGACAATAAGAGATGATGAGCAGCTCACTCATAGCGGCTGAAGGCACCTACTCCTCAGGAAGGCGATATACTCCCGTCTCCTCTATGGCGCAAACATCCGCAAAATCCACGAGGACCGGGTATTCCGGGTTGGTCGGAGGTAACAATATGTTGCGGAGCGCCAAGTCCTGCATAGATACGCCGCATGCCTGTACTGCATGCCCTGCCAATGATAGGCCGTCCGCCTTGTAAATGTAACAACCATTAGTGGCTCGGTGACCAGATGAAAGAATGACTCACGAATGCAGCAATGACCTGGACGTTGGCTGGACCAACGGATTTGACATACTCCGCGCGGTCGATATTCTCTATGTACTCCATGACTAGCGCAACACATCGCTCGTTTTCGGGGAGCTGTACCTTGAGACGACACGGATTAGCACTCTTGCAATGAGCAGAGTCAGTCGAACCTCAAAGAACCCGTAAACGTGTGGAATAATAGTGCCCTGCAGTGACGACATCTGCCTGTAGGCCCAAAACTCGCGCTTAAAGCTTTGCATTGCGACACAGAGATGCTCTCCGAAGACTGGTGGATCCCGCTCGAGCACGCTCCAGCATTGCTGACTCATGCGGGACGGGCGATAAATCTTGACCGCGACCGGGGTGGAAGACGTATCGTCCAGGTCGCCCAGTATACCGATGTAAACCTGAGAGTTTTTGTTGAACCCAACATGCAAGGCCATTACGATTTGAACCTTCTTGCATGTCCCCTGACGGAAGACCCCAGGAACCTCCCGCTGCTCCGGCCGCGAAAAGTGAGCGCAGTGGTTGGGTGGCGCACATCGCGGCGCATCGGCGAGGTAGTTATATGAAGGAACATAAGTTGGGTCATTATGAGGGTTCCAATCCGTCGTGTACTGGTTACCGAGCTGCAGAAGGCCGTACGGCATGCAATTTTTCCTCCAGGCAATCAATCGCGACTTTACGATGGACTGACCAACTTTGGTATCTGGGAGGTGCAATGGAAAGTCGTCAGGTCCTGGCATGTCGTGCGGGCTTCCGGTTGGTTGCAACGCAGGAAGCGAAGGAGAAGTTGAGTTGGCGGACATGGAAATAGTTTGCCCTTTTCTTTGGCGGTAGTTTGATGAGACTCTATCTCTACGCAAGAGCCACAAGAGCACCGCACACCTTCACCGCAGTACTCCGGTGATATGCTGCGAAGATTCGTGGTAGGCTTGACTCGGGCGTGACATTTGACACAACATCGACAACGATCATTTGTGCCACTGATCTCTACGTCCACAAGGTCGGGTTTACACTGGTGGAAGGGATAGGTTCGGGACGCTTTCAGGGAATATCTCCCTGACGGAAGGTCCTTTGTGGCTTGTGCGGCTCATTGCCTTTGCGAGACGCGTCATCGATGGCAAACAGTTTCTGATGTGACTTTCCGGCCTCTGTTCAACACTATAAATGTCTGCTCTGTGTAGCTCCATCGGACCACCTACAGTATCCATATACTCACTCGCGCACGATGGCCGAAGAAATCGACTGGCAGCGATATGCCAAGGACTTCATCAACCTACTCGCAGACAAGGACTATTTCTTACTCAGGCGTTTTGTCGAGCTCTTTGGAGATGTGGATGACTCAGACATGGACCTTGCAGCAGGTGAAGGACCAGAGAGGGCCGCTAAGCGGCTGCGCGAAGCCAAGCTGACGACGCTGGCGAGCATGGTCACGTCAATGCTCCCCGAAGTCAAAATCCCCGAACGGTCGTACAAATCGGGTGACAGCACGTCGGTAGTGGACCACCACCCTGTCATGCATGCCCACTACGCGCTGAATCACTGGGACGCACACGCGACGACCCACGCATTAAGCCCCCTGCAGGATCAGCTCATGAAGGAGGAGCCAACCTGGGTGATTGCGAACAACATCCAGCACACCCTTCTATGCGAGGCGGACACCTCGTATGTGAAAATTTTGTATGAACTTTCGCGTTATTCACCGGAGCAAACATCTTTAATCTAGGGCCATGTACTGCATGAACGCGATAAAGCCTTGCGTTGAGCTGTTGAATCTGAAGATATCGGGGCCACTTGACCAGCTGGAGCTGCATGTTCGTGCACAATATTCTTCTAAGCAAGAGAGAGGTGCGTCCGCTGTGACTGATTGTCTGTGATGCGCGTTAACTATAAACAAAGGCTACGGGTCAAGACAGGACTATACGATGGTCCTCCACGACAACAAAACTCACAAGGAACGGCCAGTGGTACTTATCGAGTTCAAAGTGAGATAGTCCCGAGATATGATTCGATTCTTCTGAAAATGTTTCCCATAGCGGCCTGACATTATCAAACTCAACAAATGGCAGTCACAGGCGGCCGAAGGCATAGTAGTGATTGCCAGAGAACTGAAAAAGGCATTGAGGTGGTTTCCGCAGGTGTTACAGTGCGTGGACGTCCATTGTTGCAGGTAAAACCAGCTGAACGTTGATCCGCGGCATGCAGATACGCAGGGGATTTGTCGGTTTCTCATTCGGCAGTCGCGGACGGCCGCACTTTTCTCCCCGTCATCGTCGGTAACTTGGTAGACCTCTCCGAGGCGGATAAAACCAAGAAGGCCAAAGCCATCGCCGAACTTCCGACACCGAATGACGCCTTTGTTCCAAAATCTGCATACACGATCGAAACCTGGGATAGTGAAATTCAGGTGCAACAGGCCGGCAATGCAAGCTCCATCAGCGCAGGATTGAGTCTCGCATACCTGTTGTACAATGGCATCAAATCGAGGGAGTATGGCGGACCCCTGGTGGGGCAGGCGCGCATCGACCGTACGGCGGCAGGACTCTACATACCCACATTTGACCTCTTTGAACCCGTGTTTACAATCGTGCGCAAACCTCACGAAGGATAGTGATTCACGATGTATCCACATTGTCGCGATTACGAACTTTGATCCTATATTTGTATCATCCCCCGTCATAACCATTTCTACGTACCAGTGAGAACCAAGCGAGAACCCCACTACTGGTATGTGTCGCACTATTGTAGCACGTCGATAGATTGCAGGCGTCCCTGAACCGGGCGAGGGATTATACCGATTTCAGTGATTGAATAACCTGCGGCGTTGTGAGTTTAGTATGTGCAGCGAGAACCATTCCAAACAGTTTCGCTGGTTGGTACATGTAACAGAGGGCCACGACTCGGAGGAAGAGGGCTCTGGGGATTCGCCTTGCACCGCTTGAACATCTGCTTCGTGGCATCGAGAACAAAATATGTGGTGAGAGCCGCTTGGTCGGCGATGTAAGGCAGTTTTGCCATCCCTGCAACGTTTTGGTCATGAGTTTGCAAGCTAGCAGCGTGTGATGCGATACTTAGCATTTCTGCACATCGACGAGGATGTCGGTCCGCATCGTTACCCCAGTAGCATACGTTCAGCTACGCCCCGCGTTTGACGACGCGTTCATTCCTGAACACAGAACTGGCACCAGGCTTGCCGCGCGTACTGTCGCGCAAGGTCCGAGTGGAGCGCGGTCCCGGGATAATCCAAGTCTGTCAGTCTCGCGACGGCGCGACTATATTCTGCGTCGCATCGCCCGCGCAAGCAGGTCGGAATTAGCGTTCGCCGTCCTAGTTTACATCGTCCTTCGTCCGAAGCGTGTCGATTTATCCTCACAGCGCCCATATCAGCCTTGCACTCTGGAATTATCCTGTAGCGCGGCGTTCAAGCTGGTATCCCAAGGCACAGGATGCCACTGAGAGGAACCGTTCGGTGGCAGCGCGGCATGAATGCGAAAAAGATGCGGCGAGGGTATCATATTCCGAACTGACGTCCAGCACAGCGGCCTCGAGGCTGGCGCATCACCTAGTCGTGTTCACAAGCAACGCCTTAGAACAGGTGATATAAACTCTGGCAGATCTGCACCGTGCCAATGTAAGAAAACGCGTTATGGGGAGCAGGACGATTGGAAGGCACTGTACGCACCACGACAGAAGACCGGCGTCCGGTCACGGACCAGACACTGCGCTGCGAATATAGACTTGTCCGCAACTTTTCGCGATGCGTCCATCGCTAGGCTGACGGTGTTTGCGGCTGGCCGAGCAGCCCGAGCAGAATGAGCACCGCGTTCGGGACCTTCGCTCGCGCGCTTAAACTGAATTTTGTAAATGAGGACACACGACGCAATTGACGCGGATAAACCTCTTGCAGATAGATCGTGTATCCTCGCCATCAGGGTACACCGCCGGCGATGAAGGGAATCACGCGAGGACATGATAGTCGTCGCTGCGCTCGCTGTCGATGTGCGAGCAGATAACATGCAGGTCAAATATGATGCGCGTGACGGTCGGTGACTTAGCAGCATGGCGCAGTGGTGCAGCAAGCGCAATGTTGGCACTTTCAGGAAGAAGGAAGCTCCTCAATGTAGGCAGGGTCGTCTTCCGAAGAGCAGTTTGGAGGACTTGTTTCGTGGGGCCGAAGCGTACAAGTGCGGGGTCGAACTTCGAATGGATCGTTGTGCTGGCTCACAGTCGTTACGCATTTCCAGGACTGTAGAGGAGCGATTTTCACCCGCGACGGGAATATTCTAACCAACATTCCCGCCTGCGGCGACGGTAGAAATAATTCAGTGTAAGGGAATCATTGGATGATCAGACCGTGACGCACCTGGATGCAATCCAGGCCTCTGGGAGGGGGAGCCAGCCGCCCATGGAGAGTGGCTCGCAGGCTCCCATTACGAAATAATGCGGTGACGCCTCAGAAGCCTCGTATCGGGAGCCATATTGATCGACGTTCTCGACGTTGAGAGGAGCCTGGCGCACAACGTAGACAAATCACGCGCGGCGTCCGTTGCGTCGGAAAGTATAGCGCACAGTCACAGGTGATCCATGTGCACGGACAGCGGCATGCTGTGTACTTCCTCGATGGATTGTAACGGTATGGGTCCCGAGTCTCTGGCTAGAGCCCGTCTGCGAACCCTGACCGCTCGCAGGATGCAGTGGCTCGAAGGGTGGGATATCGTGCCCCACGGGAATGGCAAGGCCGTATACACCGGCGGAGATCGGCAGGCAGTGTTTTGGGAGGCCTGCATAATTGCGCTGGAATCCGGAATGCTGCCTGATATGCTAAGCTCGTGCTTTCCTGAGCTCAGTGCCCACAGTCTAGCATCTCAGCCGCTACGATCCATGTGGTGATGCTCGTTGAGACGTAACAGCTCAAGGATCGCGGGCAGGTGAACTTCAGCCTCGTCGCATAACTGTTGAGCATTTTCATTGTGTATCAGAATCAGCGAAAGTAGGTATGCCTCATGTCAACAACGGACGCACTGAAGAAATGAACGTTGAATTTTCGAGCCATACAAGTACACAGAGCGACCGCTTGATGGGCACGGCGGGCAGGAAGAGCGTTCGAATGGCGCAGCGCTCTCGTTCATCCGACCAGTCCGTACTCCGAGTCGTCCTCGCGCCCTGCGTTCCCCTGTCGCTGCTGAAGACACGCGAGCACAACTTTCATGACGCCGAGGAAAAGCTGGCGGCGTCCGTCGTCTGCTGCCGAAGTCGGCGTTTTCTTCAGAGCAAGCCCGACGACGACAGGCTTAGAAGCTGTCAAAGGATCCTGCGTCCAGACTAAGGTCGCGATTTGCGACACGTAGATACTCTGCATCGTCTGCGCGTCCTCAGGCGAATCTCCGAGCGCAGGCGGAGGCGCGCCAAAGAGAGGACTGAGAACGATGGACGCGGGAGGCTCTGGCAGCCGTATTTCCTCGTCTAAGCCCGGTACCGGGACAAGGGGCGGAATAATCGGTGCCGCAGACGGCATCGTCGCTTGAACCTGCGCCGCGTTGTGTAAGAACCAGTGTATACAGCAACTTGAAGCTAAAGGGGAGATGGAGAACAACGCGTTTTCAACTGACCATAGAGCCTACTTTGCCAAGCTGAGTTACGAGGACAAGGATGCGGTCCGCAAATGTTTGTATCAAGACTTCTGTGGGTATCCCGACCACGTCTTGCTCCGCGTGAACAGAAGCGGGAGGAATGGACATCGTGCGAGATATTTTCTATAGGGCGCTCAGGAGTGGCAAAGACAGATCCTAGCGATCGAGGCAGGAGGTAGCGTCGGACTCTGAAAGCACTTTGTCTGCTGCCCGCATCGCGCAAAACATGCAAAACATCCCTCAGACATCGAAGGCCTATAATTCTTGATACTTAAATGTCATAATATATAAAGAGACATGATAGTTAATCCCGTAATTCTGGCTTCCTTCGGTTTCCTTCATCTTTGACACGATTCCCCTAACCATATTGATGCGACGGGCTTAACAGTGTTGCTTGAGTGACTATCTATACGCGTGCGTCGATCGCTTTAATTACGTTGCGGCTGGCGCTCACTCTGCTCACTGGTTACAGTTTACGGCGCGTCCTTCGCGACCTCGGGTTTTCCGAGAAGATGTGCGTAAATTGGATTAGAAAGCGCATGCTCGACGACAGCTGGGCCGCCATTTTTGACTTCTACAACGATCCTGCGGTCATTGACAGAATTATCATGCAGTGATGCTTGGCATCTAGCGCGCCGGTGTGACTTCTCTTCGCGCCTTTGCTACGCAGGCGTGATATATCGAGCATGAATAGACGACACGCCTGTGAAAGCTTCCTCCAGGTACATACCGTGTGACGCTGGATAGCGGGACGCAAGGACGACGTAGGTGAACTTCAAGCTGCAAGTTAAATGAAAAGATGCAAGCTTGTTGAAGCCGAGGATTCTGATATAAGGTCGCATTCCTGCGCACGGTACATACGCCCTCGTGGGATCAGGAGTAGCGACATCTCGATCTCAGGCTCTGAGGGATCCCAGTGTCACTGTGTCAGAACAGAAAAGACTCGGCGGCAAACAGCCGCGCGCGATTCAACTCCGGCCCGGCCGTCTCTCTTCCTCACAAATTTTCAGCCCGCGATGATTCGGTCCACCGCAGCGCGCGCCGCCCGCCAGGCAGCCTCGACGCCTCCGCCGCTCGTCCAGCTGTCCGTCCGCGTGCAGCCCGGGGCGTCCAAGTCCGAGGTCACCATAACCGACTCGGAAAATCTGCAGCTGGCGGCACGCGTCACGGCCCGCGCGCACGACGGCGAGGCCAACGACGCCGTGCGCAGGCTGCTCGCCGACAGCCTGGGCGTGTCACGCTCGCGCGTAATCATCGTCCGTGGACTGAAGAGCAGGGACAAGGTCGTCTCGGTCGACGGCATGACCCGTGACGACGTCGTCGCCGTCCTCGGCTCGGACACTTGAAGCTGCTAAGGTTCGTAGCTTCGCCGGCTTTTTCGCCTATACTTTCTTCGTGTGATGATAAAGGGTGCAAGCACCCGATGTTAAACCCAGCTCGTCGAGGCGGGAGTAACGCCCCAGCCTTTGAGATGATTTTTTATTTTTCTGATACTTTACTCAGTTATTGCAGCGTCGCTATATTTGCTTACGTTGACCTGCAGGTATTAGGCTTATGTCTCATCGTTAAACCGACCGCAGTGCTCGAATCTTTGATCGCTGTAAGTCTTTTACACACCTCTGCTTCATTTCCCCTTTCTTTCGAATCTGTCCACGTGATGATAAAGGGTACACACACCCGATTAAACCCAGCTCGTCGAGGAAGGAGTAACGCCCTATCCTTTGAGATCATTGTTTAATTCTGACCTTGCGTCTCGTGTTACTCGCGCGTCGAACATGTCGAGCTCATTCTTTTTCCAGTTCCACGACATGGAAACTCCCACGGCGTTGACCTTCATGGGCGGTGGATGCGATGCACGGACGGACAGGTCACTGTGCATCTCCGTGCGCATGGAGCTCGCCCACACTGCCGTCCCAATTGCGGATGGATGCAATGACGTGCATATCGAGTGTCGCTGTGCGTCGCTTTGCCCTCTGTCCATGTTTTAATCGGGCGCGACGCCGCGTCCAACGTTGTCAAACCACATGCTATAATAAATGTCTACTGATTATCGCAGACCCTGCGCAAGGGGAACCCTTGTGCCTACGCCGTTATACATGGTTTGACAGTCTACAGGGTAGCACGCTTCAACCTGTAATCTAAATGCGCCTCCCATCGGTCAGGATGCAGAATTCGCACGGGGTCCGTCGTCCAACGTACTCGAAGACCCAACGCGCGCTATTGACGGCTCGATCGTGGCTGCAGCTCATCTACGACGCGCGCCTCGTTTCCAGCGCTGGTGCGGCCGACTCGGTGCCGTCGCGGACCATGTACGCGGACTTGCGCACATGCGTTGCATCATGCCGCGGTGGCATCCTGAAAAATCGGGTGGGCCGACGAAAGTCGCTCAGACTCCTACCACTGTCCCCGGACGAGACGCCCAGGACATGGCGTTGGGATTGGTCGTGGCGACGATCTGCATGGCGAAGCTCGCTACCGCGGTGGCCGTTACAACGCTCATGTCACGGCGCAGCACATAATAGTGGTTGCTGGGCACCGGCGGAAAGCTGCTGTTTGGTTGGCGAACCATCATGATACGTTTTACAGCACTACTACCCTGAATCTGGACTCGTCACTGGTCTATTCTCTCTCTCTCACCGATACACGCGTCTCTCGCAGTGGCCTCTTGCTCTCATTTGCTATCTGCCCATGGGCACCTCCCGCTCTAACGCTAGCTGTGCACTGAGCATCACCTCGGCGTGAGCTTGGCCTCCGAGGAGGCTAGCGTCCGCTGCTTCCTCGGAGGACAATTTCAACTACGAACCTTCCACTAGACAAGTCAACAAAGTTTATGTAGCTATCTGCGCTCTGCGACGTGAGGCTGTACTCATTTGCACGTCGGACGATTGAGGCACATACCACGCGGCGCACTGACTCAGATTCTCTGGGTGCGATAATATTCATATACTGGACATATATTTCGAATCCTGAAGCTACTACATCCTATATTTCGGACCGCGCTCTGCTCACGCGTCCTCCATCTTCACGTCTCTCCTGTTGATCGGGAGCAGCCCCTTCTCTACTAGGCTACAATACAGTAAGAAAAGCAATGAAGTCGCTGGCGTGATTTCGATCTTCATTGAGTGTTGGCCATATGTTTGCCAAAAAAGGATGTTGGTAAAAGGATCGCCATGTTCACCATGATCCTCGAGTTGTTTCATTATCATAGGAATGCTGGTCAAGCCGTCCGAAATCATGCAGTAGTCGCACTTGTACTGTGCTCGGTACCTGGGGAAAACGTCAGACTTCGTGTACTTGGTTACGGCTGGCGGCATACATCAGAAGCTGGGTGAGGTGTTGCTGCATTGCCGTACTTGGCATGTCTCGCACTTGTTTGTACTGAAGCGCTGGCTTTCCGTCTCTCTTCTTGGTCGTGGTTGGGTTAAGGCCAGAGAGATCTTCAAACCGCACTTTTCCTGGCCGCTAAGGTTCAGGGTATGAGCTCTTACGGATCCTGTCAGATAACAGTGTGGTATCCATACCTTTGCTTCTACAAACGCCAGGACCTCCTCGTAATCGCCGAAGGGCTTGGTAACCGATTTCTCCAAGACGAATGTATGATCCACACATGTGACGACGTCAGATTCGCCCTCGCCCTTGTTTGCGATAGCTGGGACACCTATGTTCAAACCTACGAGAACTTAGCTCGAAATAATCGAGGTTAATATATATATGCGCACCTTTTAGTTTGACGAGAGCCTGCTCGTATCCTGTTCCAGGCTTGCCAGGGGGATACTGTGGGGCCTCTGCAGGGAGATATCAATGAAAATATTCTACCTCGTCGGACACGCGCATCATTTGAGAGACTGACATACCGTCCTCTGCACTGCGATAATGCTGCGCACGAAGATGAACAAACACCCGCTCCACGGCCCTTCCCTCACTCCGGCGGCTTTCGTAATGATTCTCGAGCATGCAATTGATGGCCATGAGGCACGGGTCAAGCATGTTGACTTGTAAGTAGTCGCTGCGAATAAATATGAACAATAACTTCTAGAATCAGCACGATCAAGTGCGTACCTCACATCCGCCTCCGTCTCAATCAAATGTGTCGTCCACGACTTGTAGGTGCCGTACAAGCGATGGAGCGCATTGTAAAAATCATCCAGAAGCTCCCGCTTTAGTCCCCCCTTGTCCGCGACGTTCCGAGGGGAGATCCTCCAATGCAAATACTGTCCATGACGGCTGTATTCGCTGGGAGCTGCAGGCGGCAGCTCCTCTGCTGCAAGACCCAATGTCGTCCAACTTGTTGGGAGGCTAGGGCCACTACGAATAAACTGGACGAGTGGCACGGCAGCATCATACAATATTAGTCGAGCATTGGCCAGGAGCTTGTCAGGACGTGGGTCAAAGGAATAGATTCGTTTCAGAAACTCGATGGCTAGGGCGTTGTTATCCTTCTTCCAGACCAGAAAATATTTCAGCACCTTAACAACCTCCTCGCCGTCATGGCCTTTTGAGACCATGTGGTAGACGGTAGTCAATGGGACTTCGGGGAGATTCGACATGGCGGGTAAGACGGTTGACGAGGGGCTACTGGAGTGGGTCTGGGGGGGATTTTATACACTTTACGCCTAGCATGGGAAGTTTGTGCAAGCTGGATGTTGTACGAAGGCAATGTTAGAATTCCTATCATTGACCCGGCATGTGTTAAGCTGGCTGAAAGCGAGCGACACAAGCCCACAAGGGAACGGCAGTGCAGTCCAGCGTCGACATGCCGACCTGTGCTTGCCCAGCATAGAGTGAAAGACTAGTTGTGCAGGAACTTCGAGACTTGCGCAAATTATTCCACCAGACTATTCCGCGCAAGTTTCGCGTAATGCCAAACAGAAGCTGACGACCGAACACTTCTTATCCAAGAGATCGAGCTGCTAGAGATCAAAATGGTGTTCTTGACGGTTCGACACATGCCACTCCTCGACGAGATAGAGTATGACTCACGGCGATCGACCGGAGCTTCAATGAAATACTGTGATCGTCGTCTTGTAAGCACATGAGTCCCTGATAACACGATGAAGGGGACTGTATTACCATCATGATCATTCTAGAAAGCCGAAGAGGCAAGTCACGGTCATCACAAAGGAAATGGCAAATCCAGTTTCCTGAGAGCGTTCAATGATGATACCGTTTCCTTCGAGCGATTATCTTCGAACATAGAGTCTGCGAAGGAGACTAGAGACGCCTGTCAACTACCTACCTACCTACTTACCTACCAACTTCATTCTCAGTGCTCATTCGCGTTCCAAGATCGCATTTCGGGGAAAACAAGTCCAAGCCATCGCATCAACAACAGTCCAAAGTCTCCGCAACATATCACAAGCCGATTCTCGTTTTGTTTGTGAGAGCGTCCGCATCCTGAGGCCTGGGGCCTGCCCGAAGGCGCAGGCCGCAGACAAGCCGCGGATCGCATCAGCAGACTGGTCAAGGTGAACCTACAAACAGGCGGTGTAGTCGATTGTTCTTATGGCCAGGGGCGGTGTATCAACTGTATCACCGCGATGACTGTTGTGCTGTCGTCGCGTTTTCTGTGTGGTGACCCTTCAAGTTCTCCATATTGACGTAAGCGGTGGCTTGTGCGGATTCCGTAAGCTGACTTTGTGCGAGTCGGTGCGTACCTGGGGAGTACTGCGAGAGGTAGGCCTGTGAAGCTGACGTAAGCTTCCGCGCTGGAATGTCCGCTTATTCTCCTCCCACCCTACCATCACCCGTTCGTCACGACCAGTGGATCCCACGCTAATATGTAATCCGAGTAAGGAGTGGTGTTGACACATCACTAGCTGAATAGCGGCGACTTCTGCTGCTTGGGTCAACCGCTGCTACAGTAAGTGCCGCCAACAGGGCGTATCCATTCCCAACACATGCCGGGCCAGATCACGCTTTACAGTGCAGACGTCCGTGTACCCTCTTATACCAGTGAATACCCCAGCAATGCTGAATGGAGGCTTGGACTACTTAGGTCTGCCCGTGGGCACAGCGCGCGCGTATCGCGCTGCGCGAGGCCGGCGCTGAGCATACAGAGTACAAGATCGACCTGGACAACAAGCCCGGTGCGTTGCGCTTGGGATTTCGGTGCCCGTCGGGTTCAGCTCATGGGGAAGCGTAGTATGGTACGCGTCTAGGGTCCACGAAGGCTCTAAGGTCCGCTATTTCACTACTCTGAGTCTGGCTTCTTGGACGAGTCGCTGAATCATCGTCACGGTGCAGGTGCCCATCATTGCGTACGGAGGACCCCAGACGGACCCGGAGACGCCGTCCCCGGAGAGCGTCAAGATTCCCGAGAGCGCGATTATAGTGGAATGTACGAATAATTCTCTGTCTGGCTGTGCTCTCACTGGCAGCTGACGGTTCCGATTCAGTCATTGGCGATTTGTTTCCTGGCACGATCATGCCCACCGACGCTGTCAAGCGCGCGCAGCTGCGCTACTTTGTGGACCGCTTCACGCAGGCGTTTGCGGGACCCGTCAGTATTTCTCCTTCCACGCTGGAATTCTACATTCCTGCTTACGCGTCGGATTTGGTATTGGGAACAGTGCGTGGCCTTCTCCTACCGCGGCAAGCAAGCCGCCGAGCTGCTGGACGGAATCGCCAACACCATCCAACCCCTGCTCCCCGCCCCCTCCCAGGGCCCGTTCTTCCTGGGCGAGAAGTTCAGCGCAGTAGAGGCCCTGCTCGCGCCGTTCCTCGCGCGCCTGCGGCTCTACCTCGAGAGCGACATCGGCGCGTTCACGACGGAGGAGGGCCGGCACGTCCTCGCGACGCTGGACACCGACCCGCGCTTTGCCCCGTTCGCGAGGTACTGGAAGGCTGTGAGGGAGAGGCCGAGTGTGGTCGAGACGTTCCCGGTTGAGGTTATTCGCCGGAGTGCGAGTAAGATGTTCTTGCCCGTCAGGGAGAGCCGGTTGAAGGCGCTACAAGGGTGAGGAAGCTGAGGTGCGCGCGCGTGTACTATAAATGGGTGATAACGCAGTCAATTTTCCATGGAAGTGCTTCAGAGCTACATTGGGACTATACTTCATCGGTCTGAGGGTTCAATGGACGGACTATCAGTCTGGTCGCCATTACACGAGTAGAGCTCGCAATTTTACTCAGGGCATTCAAAGACAGCACAGTACAGCACTCACATTTCTTCATGTATACCAGTAGTGTTGCACTATTATTTCTATCATTTCTGCGCCTTCGAAGTGCCGAGCACATTTTTCGGGATGAGCAGCAGGTAACGGAGTTTGCGGACCGACCAACCTTGGTATGCTTCCGCCACCATCGCCAGCTGCGCGCCCTGACGGCGACGCGTCCATACGAGCGACCGACACTGACGCTGCGCATGCACGCGTGTCTGCACTGAGCAAAGGATATCTGCATGACGCCTACACGCACCAGCTCGTTCCCCGCGCCCGCTTCGTGCCACCACGACCGCCGCTCATTAACCACGGCACGCACGTCCGCTCGCTCGCAATTGACGGCCTTGTCCATTCATGGCTGTCGCTGGGCGATGGCCGCAAACAGATTCTGAGCGTCGGGGCTGGGAGCGATTCCAGATACTGGCGCATTGCTGTTCGTTCAGTTCCAGCCACATCAGATCTCGAGCCCTTATAGCTGCGTAGGCCGGTCCTCTCAGCGACAAAATCGCAAAATACGTAGAAATTGACTTGCCTGAGAATACGAGCGCCAAGGCGATGGCGATCCGCAAATCTCGCGAACTTAGCTCGCCTTCGTTGCTCGGCGATCCGGCGCACGTGTCCGTCAGTGCGTCCCCCCCCCATTGTCCCTGTCCCTTTTCAATCTCTCAGCATAATTCAATCTAAGCACAGCTCTCGGAGGTCAGGGCCTCTCCGCACCGCGTTATGTTCTGAGGCCATTCGACCTTCGCAAGGACGATCCTCAGCAGCTCGTGACAGACGGCACGCTCGACCCCTCGCTTCCGACTCTCCTGGTCGCAGAATGCGTGCTCGTGTATATCAGTTCTACACAGAGCGATGCTCTTCTTGGATGGCTGAGCTCCACGTTTACTACTTGCGGCGCGGTCATCTACGAGATGTTTGGACTCGACGACGGTTTTGGCCGTGTCATGCGCGAGAATCTGAGTGTACGTCGCCGGGCTCTTGGTCATCATACTGTCCTAACAGCATGGATGGACTACTAGGCCAGACACGTATCCCTGCCGGGTGTGGATGCCTATCCAACACTTGATGCTCAAGCGCAGCGGTTTACGAACAACGGATTCTCGACATCTGCACAAGCTCTCTCGCTCAAAACAATACGCACGCAGCACATATCGCCGGATGAGAAGGCTAGGTTCGAGCGTCATTCTCTTGCTCTTTCCGAAACTGAAGGCCACGCAGGATCGCACAACTTGAAATGCTCGACGAGATTGAGGAGCTTGAGCTTGTCCTCGCACACTACGTCGTTGGATGGGGTCTCAAGGCGCCAGAAGGTAGCCCGTTGACTTCATGGACATTGCCTGATGGACTCCCTGTGGCTCTCTGACCTGTAGTAGGCTGTACACTACGCAACGCATAGTCAAGATTCGCTCTTCACATTCAATCGTACACAAACCTACGCTGAACAACTTCATGGCCGATATTCCAACTCGCAGATCATTTGCCGTCGAACAGTGCGACCTGCTCTTCTAGCCAACTCCATAGCTTTCCAATCCCTGGACATTCTAAGCAGCCCTTCCCGCCAGTCTTTGACTCAATTGGCGGGATCCCTGTCATCACATGGCACTGGCAGGATGTCTAGTGGCGGGAACATCTTCGGCCAGCAGGAAGCTCTCAGGAAATTTGTGCGTTTGTGCGGCATTCGCTCGACTTTTTCGCTCGTTGTGCGGCATTCGCTCGACTTTCGTAGACCGTTCTATCACGACAGGACCCGCGAGCATTAGACAATGTGCGCTTCGCCTCCATCCAACCTGATTCTGTTCAATCCATCCGCATCTCCCCACGGGCACTCGCCCTCCCAATGCCCAATCCACACAACAGCCTGGCGCTCGCCAAGCTCGTCGCGCAGGAAGCGCGTGGCGCGCTCGACCTGCGCCTTCGTCATGCCCATGAACGCCTCGTCCAGAATAACGAGCTCGGGCCGCGCGACGAGCGCGCGCGCAAGCAGCACGGTCGCGTGCTCGCCCGGCGCGAGCTCCGTCACAGGCTTCTCCGCTGCGATCCCCAGAGTGCCCGTGACGTCACGCACGCGCGCGGCCTCGCTGGCGGAGCGCGCGCGCCAGGCGAAGTGGCCGTCAAAGCCCGTGCCGACGAGGTCCGCGGCCGTCATTGTTGCGCGGCGCGGCACGGCGGCGGCGATCTCAGGCGAGGTGTGCCCGATGCGCTGCGCGAGGACGGGTGTGGGCATGCGCGGGCGCGGCAGGCCGAAGAGGTGAAGGTGCTTTTGCGTGTATGACTGAGGGTGCGCGCCCGTCAGCAGGGACGTGAGCGTTGTCTTGCCTGAGCCTGGGAGAGGAACGATCAGTTCGACAGGACGCGAGAGCAATGTGAAGGGGCGGTATACCATTGTATCCCTGGAGATGCCACTTCTCGCCAGCGCGGATGGTCCAATTGATATCGCGTAGGACCTGCGAATGCGAATCGTCAGTAGAGGAGGTTTGTGCAGGTTGAGAAAGACTCACGTGCCGCTCGTGGTATGCTACGTTCACATTCTTCAGTTCAGCGAGGACGTCCCCTCGGTCGTCGACATGCCGGCGACCGGGCCTGATGCTGGAAGCCGACTTTGACGACTGCATTACGGCTGGCGTGAAGCTCGACGCGGAAATCGATTCGGCGCGCCCCTCAGATACTCTGAGTACGTGGGTAATCCAGTCCGGCAGCGGGTCCTGGGCCCGCAGTGCCATGATGACTCGTGGGGCCATTTCCTGGTGCAAAGAACGCAAGAGCGCAGACAGCACCGGTCGCGCATGCGGGTCCAATCCAGCTGCCCGACGTCAGTATTGGCAGTTGACAATGAGCACGCTACTGACTTAACGGTTCGTCCAGGACAAGGAGTTTCGGCGCTGGGGTACGCAACAAAGCCTGCATGACACGCGCTCGCCGAGTCTGGCCGTTGGATAAGGCGATCAAGGGCAGGTCGAGTAAGTCGTGCACTTCCAACCGCGTTGCCAGAGCGTCGATTTGTTCCATTTTCGCACCAGCATCTTGCAATACATGGCGAAACGTGCGCGCATCCTCGCCACGCGCGGCGCCATAACGTGCAGAGTAATCGTAAAAGGATGAGCCCCAGGATTTTGGTCGCGTGCTGAAGGCCACTGCATGGACAGCCTCTCTTGAGTCCTCTCCGCCTAGGAACGGCAATGGATCAACTCCTGCAGGCGATAAGCGAAGATGGCCTAAGAGTAACTGCGTTCACGTCAGAGCATTGCATTTTCAGATGAAGCAAATAGTCAGAGATCCAGGTGTACATACTTGTATAATGGCTGATTTGCCGCTCAAGACGCCTTCTGGATTTGCAGCAGTGTTTTCAACGACGGCCCACGCCTCGCCGTCGTTGACAGTCCAGTCCAGGTCGGCTATGATAGGTGTGGCTCGATGCGAGGCTCCAGGACCGAAAACAGATGAGTGCGATATGCGAACGACTGGAAGAGACGGCTTTGCAGCTGTAGACAGCAGGGCACGGGATAGGCGTAGCATTTTTCAACTTGGTTGAGCGAAAAACGCGCTCCAAGTCATCGGCAGGGTTTAGACGCCCGCTGGTGCCGTTGGTGCACAAGGACAACACGCATTCAACTCCGAAACTCATTTCCTTGCCTCCGTCCTACAGGTGCACGTGCTCTTGCTAGAAACCAATCAAATTACCCTCATCCTGATTCCTGAGCGCAGGAATTTGAGGCGTCAAGCTGGATTTATTACCCACCTTGACGACTACACCCTCAACAAATGCAAAGTAAGAGACGGTAAACGATGGTAGGAAATAAAGGCGAAAGACTACTATACATGATCTTGTACTGTACCAATGTTTATAATTCGTCACGTTCGGGCTCGAGAAGAGTCGTCATCATATTGAGGTGCTGGCGTGGAGTTTTCCGCGAGCATGCGCTCAATCACATCCACGACGGCAGTGCCCTGCAGGCCGCGGTTGATCATGGTCTGTACAAGATCGAGCTGCACGGGTGTAAGACCCGCGGGGAACGCCATCGGCGGCGCCGAGCCCTGCGGCGAGACCTCGTCGCGGTAGCCGTAGGACGCCGACTCGCTCGCGATCTCCGTCTCTGGCGAGGCTGGCCCACGGAACGACGGTGGCGGCGGCGGGTCGCCTTTGCGCCGCGGGAACGACGCGCGCGCCGTGTCGAGCACGAGCGGCCGTGGTGCCAGCGTATCTGGAATCGATGCGGGGACTTCTTGGTCGGGACTGCCGTCGTCGCGGTACATGTGAGGTTGCGCTTGGGCGCCGCTCTGCAGCGAGTCGCTGTGCTTGTGCGTGCTCGACGTGCGCATGGGACCGGACAGACCTGATGTCGAAGACATTGCCGAGACGCCATATGCCTGCACGTGGTCGCGCTCCTGCCGCCGCCGCTGCCACAAGAAGCAGCCAATGATCCCTACCACCAGCAGTCCGCCGAGAAGCCCCCCGACGATGGCACCAATGAGCCCGCCCGAAGAGGGAGCGCCGCCGCCACCGCTCTTTCCGTTATTACTATTATCGTTCGGCGAGGTTACTTCTATGGGAGATGTCGGATCGGGAGAAGGGGATGAGGAGGACAAGGAAGGGGAAGACGTCCCTGACGCATTAGGTCCTGTTGTATCTGGCGATGGTGTCTGTTCGTCTGGCACAGTTGAATGAGCGGGAGGGGTTTCGGTGCTGCTGGGTGGGTTAGGGGTCCGCGTACTCGGCGGGTCCTGAGGGCTAGGCGTTGGTTTTGGTGTGCTGAGGTGGTTCCGTCAACGATTAGGCAGCGTTGCCACAGCGAAAGCAGAGCCGCGTACTTTGAACTCGGAGGCGGCGGTACTGTAGTGTCCGGATTGTCCACCTGGGTGCGTTTGAGCTCTCGAACTTCGAGGCGATTACATTGCAAATGGAACATACCAGAGCCGCACATCTGGTGTTCCATGCGTCGATGGCGCCCGCCGCACCACCGCCTCCCCCGCAGATCTTGTTAATGCAGTTGGGGACGGCGGTCTTCATCGACGCCGTCGTACACATGCATTTCAGAGAGTTGATGTCGCATCCAGCTGTGGGAGGCGTCAGTCAAAAAGGCCACTCATGCTGGTCGTCGGAGCATACGCGTCGCGTTAACCGTGATGCAGCGCCTGGTGCAGTCTGTAAAGGGCAAAGGCTGGTGAGCGGAGGCGTCCCTGGATCTGAGAATCCGCTAAACGACGCACCAGGCAACGACTGCGCGGCTGCACGACCCGCGAGCAGGAGAGCGACGGGAACCAAGGCGAGACCGAGCATCCCCCACCGCGCCCAGGCTGGCTAAGATGAAAGAAAGAGGAAGAGGGCGGCGAATCAAGAAACCCAAGCACGCATGCCGTGTACAGTATGGGCGCCCACAGCCTGATCTCCACCCTACGCCCGACGGATATGCGCCCGCGCGCAAGGCACCAGAACACGTCAAAGGATCCACATGTGATGACAGCTGCCACTCGTCGGTGTCACAGCGCGCGTCTCCGGTCCGGGATACCATAGTAAGTGAGCAGCTCACCGAGCTGAGGTGTGCTGTTGAAGATAGGCTCAGTCATTCGGCAGTCTGCAGTATCCTCTGGTCTGAGGTTCTGAGCAACGTCAACGGGAAGGATGAGCGGAAGAAGCCGCTGCAACTAAGAGCACAGCACGGATCGACCAGGGAACAGCAAGCCTCGTTGCATACTGCACAGCTTCTAACGAGATCTGCTCGCAGTTCGCCAATGCAAGCAGGGATCCCTCAACTACTTCCTTCTTGCTTGGAATCGCCACTTCCGCGCACTCCGCATCGCCCAGAAGCTCTAGTCAATCAGCGATCACGCACAGGAAACCAGGAAGGATTGGTAGCAAAGTGTATAAGTTAAAATAACAAGAGGCTCAGATGGGTATCAGAGCGGGAGAAAAACAGATTATTCTTTCTTCGTTTTATGCACCCTTGACAGCGGAGACCCAGTCCTTGCCGGCGTGGTTCCACTGCCAGGTCATGGCGCCGCCGGTGAAGCCGTTCTTGCCAACGTACTGCTTCAGGCACTCGCCGAGCGGGCCCGGGTCCATGAAGCCGTTGCTGGCGTCGGCCGTCGTCGCGGGCTTGCCGACCACGATCTTCGAGCCATCGACGCCGTTCGCGATCATCTCCATGACGGAGGTGCCCGGCCAGGCGTCGGCGGACTTCTCCATGAGGCCGGCACAGTCGGTGCTTCAGTCGCAGTCAGCACCTTGCCGGGGAGTCTGGGACAGAGGGATCACTTACTAGACGCCCTCGCCCTGGTTGTAGAACTGCATGTTGTACCAGTCGATGAGGTCGCCGACCGCCTGGTGGACCTTGAGGTAGCCTCCACCCTTCCACTTCTCGCCCGGCTGGAACCACGGTGCCAGCGGTGCGTGCTGCAAACATGGGTCAGACGCCGAGAATCGGTGCAGAAGACGAGGACCGACCGTGATGATGTACGGCGACGGCAGAGCGTCACGAAGCGCCTTCGTGAACGAGATCAGCCAGTCCTCAGCACCCGAGCCGTTGTTGAAGGCATCGAGGTCCTCGTAATCCTGTTTGAACGGGATGAGCGTTCCTGAGCTCCGCGATGCAAGGGAAGTGCACTTACGACATCGACACCGTCCATGCCGTAGTCCTTGACCCACTGAGCGAGCGACTGGGCAGCACCAACCGGGTCGACGCCGCCGGTCGTAGGGAACTCGGTCGCGCCGAACGCGGAGATCATGAGCTTCGCGCCGTTGGCGGTCATGCCGTCCTTCAGCTTTTGGCGAGTAGCAGCGTCCATCGACTCCCAGGACTGGGCGTTATCCGCGCGCTGCTTGCTCATCCAGAAAGCAAGGTAACTAAAATAGTGGGTCAGAGCGTGCCCCAGTATCGCTTCCTGCAGGGAGTGGAACGTACAAGCCAGTGTAGCCGTCGATGTCAGCGGCGGTCGGGAAGTTCTGGTCCGAAAGCCAAGCATCGGCGTAGACGGTGTACTGAGCACCCGAGGTGCTTCCTCCACCGCTGGGTGGCGGAGGAGCCGGGTCGCTCGGAGCAGGATCGCTTGGAGCGGGGTCACTCGGAGCTGGGGCGGGGGTGGTCGTGGGCGGTGCGGGGGCACACTGGCGGCGCGCGACTGGAGCCGTGACGTTTGTCGGGAGGGCCGACACAGCGCTCAATGCAGAGAGCGCAAGAGCGAAAGCAGCTGCCGAAGTCTTCATCGTGAAAGAAGAAATAAACGAATAAAAGAAGAAAGAATAAGAACGAAAGAAAAAAGCGCGGGGTAGAAGTGAGGACGTACCGTAGGATCATGTTGCCGCTTTTATACGGATGGTCGCTGCGGTGTCGCCTGACAACGGGCGCTCCAACTTCGCGTGGCGCCCGCAGAGCTGTGCTGTTCCAATTTGAGATTGTTCCGAGTCGGGCATTGCACCGGTACCTGCTCAAATGCCCTTCAAGTTGTGACTGGTGAAGGAAACTTGAGGAAGGAGGTCTCAAGAACAGCCGCAGAATGAACTGTCATAAGGCAAGACGACCAAGAGATATCACGATGAGCACCGTAAGAGTCGGCGAGGCCGTGCCAAGGGGCCCGCACGATTTGGATCCGTGATATCGTCTGGGGGAGGGGGGGTCGTGGGAAATGATCTGGCGTCTACCGGCATCCCGGCAGATGCGATGTCGGTCGATGGCTCGGACTGCCACCGAGCTGCGGTCTTATTGCAGCCGTCTCAAACGCTCACTGAGCGTTTGAGACGGGTGCAATTGAAAATGCGCGATTTCTCGAACAGTCCGTGCAGGTGAATTCAAGCAAAGTACACAAGTGAATGCTATTACTAGGCTGCAGACTGGGACGCTAGTTTAGTTTTATACTCTTCAATGGCATCCGAGTCAGGCAAGCGAGCAACTTCACGATGTCGTTGCGTCTGCTCCTTCGAAATCCCGAGTCTCAACGACTCTTCCGAGCTAACGTGAGTGTCTACTAGTAAGCGCATGATGTGAGCTGGCTCGTAGTCGGCGTCATCGCTGTGAGCAGCGGCGCAATGGAAGAGTGCATTGTACTTCCAAATTGTACGGAGCTGCCCCGATTTCGATGGCGCGCACAGTGCACAGTGAATTGGAACATTGCTTGATTTGCTTGTATCCGTGGATTCTGCCGCTTTCTTGTAGTTCATGTTCTCGTAGTGATATTCGCAGCTCGATGAGATTTGAAACTGGTTCTTCCGGCGCCTGAGCATTGTAGTGCAAGCACCGAGGCCGCAAAAACCGCATGGATTGGCAGGGACTTGGTCCTGGGGAATGAATTAGTGCAGCAAATATTGATCTGACGTCAATCTTACGCATTGCGGATCAGGGACCTTTCTCAGTGCGCGAAGAAGGTGCTCGCCAACATGATCCCGCATCTTGGATAGCTTGAGATTAGCACGGCAGAGCTTACATGGCAGTAATTCTTGCGCTTTGTGCTTCTTCTTTGGCTCAAGGTGCGGCGGCAACGACTGCACCTTGAAAATAACTTTGCCTGAACTGCGTGAGGAGAGCACAGCACTGTGAAATTGGGCGCACCATCTGCAGAACGCAAAGGCAGATCCTTCATGTTTTCAACGACGGGGAGGAGGAGAATGTTGGACATGATCTCCTCTGTTTCAGGGTTGAGCGCGTCCCAAGCGTCCTCACACGTCTGCAGCATGTCATCCTGTGAAAAGGACCATGTAGCGGTAGGTCCGACAGCTAAAATATAATCAGAGAATACTACTTCGTTGCTCTAGGACGCACTTTCGGAATTCCGGACTACCTGGCTCAGCACCGGAGCCATGATAGACGTAATCGCGGCAGGTACCTCAAGGACATAGCGCGCGTGCGAGATCTGCGTATCCATTTTGTCATCCAGCTGGAGATACTCTCCGGTCCAAGTCCACGTGCGTGGCTCCGCCTGCTCAAGACGGAGCACTTGCCCGATCACCACCGTCTTGAGGTTCTTCGAGTTCTCCTCAAACTCATCGAGAGTGAGCGAGACACGCGCTTCACCCCATGACATGCGAAATGCTGAAATTTCGAGCAGGACCAGTGCGTAAGCTGTTCCGACGCGCGCAAGAAACGCAACAATGTCGCCAACTTTGACAGTAGACCCGTCGTCCATCTGCGTGCCGCCAAGAGCCACTACTTTTGAGTGGTGGAAATCTTGGAGAGAGCGCCCTGCTGCACGGAGCGGCCGGGTTGTGAGCTTCTTGTTGGACTCATCGGTAGAGAGTGTTGCAACATAGGCAGACTTGTAGAATGTCTTGCCCTCTGCATTCACGAATGTCGGAAAAACCTTCTGGTGAATTGTCTGCGATAGCTCCGGTGATGACTCGTCAACGACCGTGTCGGGAAAGAAGTCGTCGATGTCAAATCCAGGTTCTACCATGGCCGCGTCGAGCTCGTCTGACGGATTGCGTGTATTTTCCGAAGCATCCGTTGCGTCGGCAGCTCTATCTGTGGTCTGAGAGTGCGGCTGAACAGCACTGGTCGTGCGGTGACGGGGAGAGGCTCCTGCGCTGCTAGCCTCCGGTGCTGGCTCAGCCATTGGAATATGTAAGGACTCAGCTGGTTCCGCGCGTTCCGAGCGGTTCTCAAGCTGTTCATTATGCAGAGTACGCTCATCGACGCCGACATAGAGCCCAGCAGGACGGAGCACATCGTGATTAGGGCGAGAGAAACAAGCCTCGAAGTCGAAGTCTGGCCGTCCCGGGAAAGCCTTACGAAAGCGGGCAAGGGCTTTTTCGCGGCCAGTCGCCCACGCCCGCGCAAGGTCCACATTTCCGACGCACACATCTCCCTTCCAGGAGCGCGGGTTGAGATGGTCAATCCCGATCGTCTTCGACACATCGAGTCGGCGATGACCACGATCGAGATCAGGCCTCCGCTGAAATATGGCCTGGATGAGACACGCAATGGCAAGCTTGCTCGAGAGCTGAGAAATGTCGAAGTTGCGTGCGTGATCGAGAGTGCGGACCTCTGAGAAAACCTGCTCCAGTCGATCTGTCCCCTCGAGCAGTAGCCAGAAGCAGAGCGTCGGGTCAAGGAGCTGGAGGCGAGCAACAATCGTAAAGATGTTCTTCACAATTGCCTGTGTGTCGTAGTAAAGTGCGCCGGTCATGCAGGTGTTACCGTGTGCATCGTACAAAATGACCGCAGCATGTGCAAATGCCGCCAGTGACTCCAGTTGCTGCTGTAAGTTCATCTCAACGTCGATAAATGGGCAGACGAAGAACCAAAGAATGTCCGAAAAAAACTGGACAGAAGAGCGCCGCTTTGATTCGGCAGGCGAAGAGACTAAGGCGGGGGCGTTGTTCAGCTGCTGGAGCGACTGCATTAGACTAACGGCCTTGGGCACGTTCTGCTTGTCTGCAGGGTCCAGTAAGTTGCGCGCGGTCAGGTACTCCATTGCTGTGAATACCCGGAGAACCATAATGACGTCGTGCGGGCGGATATTCGTACCATAGAGCATGATGCCCTCGGAACTCCGCAGGAGGGTGGCAAAGCGCTTGAACACATGCTTCGGATCGCACGTCGTTGTCATCCCTCCGTCCGCGGACATGTAGCGATTGAAGCCACGCAGCGGAGCCAGCTTCTGTCCGAGCGGTGTGAGAGGTGAGATCTCGGCGACAACGCAAAGAGCGTGCTTTGCGCGGCGATACGTTGCATCGCCGTCGCTGCCGAGAGACCAGATGGGGCCGTTCAACATGCGTCCATACTGATGCAGATTCCAGGACTCCACAACAGTCGTAAGCCAAGCCTGAAGCTGCTCGGCCTTCTCCTTTTTATTGGAAGGGGACGAAACGAGCGGGACCGGCGTGTAATGCTCGCGTTGCGAATAGGGCGCAATGGCGACAATAGTGGCCTCAGTGCCGAAGGCAACTGTTTTCGCATGTAAAGCACGTCTAATCGTCTCGATATTCTCAACGGAAGTCGCCCGAGTGTCCAGACTGCCGATAGTCTCGCGAGCCAGGCCAAGAACCTGGTCGCGGTCTTGATCGTAACGTGCGCGTGTCTCAAGCGCCACTCCATCGAACATGAGTATATTTCCAGCGTGAGAGCGGCTGCGGCTGGACGGAACCGGTGGAGGGCGAAATTCTGGGTCAAAAAACGCGGCGATATTGTGCAGAACATCGTCACGAAGAGGTATCGCGACGGAAGCACGCATCCGCGGAATCTTCGCACGACGCTCGAGCGTGCGCTTCGAGAGGAGCCCAAGTCCCTTGCACATTGCAAAGTGCATCCTCTCACCACCAGCGTAGGCCGACAAGAGCGAGATGTCGCGGAACCGTTCATCAGAGACGTGCGGGTGATACTGTCCGTCGGCTGCCAGTTTCAGAACAGAGAGAACTCGAGCCGGGGTTGATTCAGTGCGGAGTGATGCAGCAATGACCCAGCGCACGCGCTGGATATCGTTCTTGGAGAGAAACAACAGAACGCGTTCATGATCCCGCACGCGATTCTGCGCATTGCGGTGACGCCGGCGCAGGGACTGGACCTGCGTAAAACACAAGTGAGTTACCAAGCAAAGGGCATTCATGTGCACTCACCTTGGATCGTAATTTCTTCTTTTCTGCAACGTGATAGTGCGTGACGGCAGCAAGCTGACTGTGTGTAAGCTTGTAATATGGGGTGTTCAGCGGTGCATCTGCACGAGCGCGTTCCAGCATGTGAAGAAAAGCGCCAGAGCCAATGACTTTGAGACACTCCACACAGGCCTCAGTGGCGGTCGTCGTCTGCTGGCGGCACTTCTCTGAGCGGAAGTAGATTCTGTTCAGACGTGTATTATAGCCACACGGCAGCCAGCCCAGGGAATCATCGATGTGCTCCTGGAACGGGTACGTGTTCCAGAACGAGCCCCAAGTCCAGACATAGTAAGCACCCGGGCAAGAGTAGTACACCGGACGCCTCGGGGTGGACGGAACCGCGGGGAGACTATGAGAGACTACAGGTGTTGTGAACTATGAGACGGATAATTTAGCCTAAACACCTTCCATTTGAATGTAATTAAATCACCTTTCTCTGCTCAGCTACGCGCTTGTTACAATTTCTAGACTTGCGGTGCGTCAACATATTATCTGCAACCGCCGTCGGGCCCGAGTTGACCTCAAATCCGCAGAGATCACAGACAAAGAAGTGATAGCCAGTATTCTCGTCGTATTTGGACCACAGCTCGAGGTCAGAGGTCACACGGATTGCACGTGAGCTGGAGCTCCGCGCATGGAAGACACCGCTGGGAGGAGGTACAGCCAAAAGCTGTACGGTATTCGGCAGAGCACTAGACATTGCGCCGGTAGAGCACTCGATGGGACGGTGAGTGTAGCAGTACAAGGAGCGTAGCTTATCGATCCAGCACAATGCGCGTGCGCTCGCATGCGCTGGCAAGCGGGCCGCACCCGCACTCACGTGCAGAAAGCGCAGCTCGGTAGCAGTCCGAGCCATCGACCGACATCGCATCTGCCGGGATGCCGGTAGACGCCAGATCATTTCCCACGACCCCCCCTCCCCCAGACGATATCACGGATCCAAATCGTGCGGGCCCCTTGGGCCGTGCGGGCAGTTGCGGTGCATGACGAACAACGATCATGATTCTGAGCATTCGTTGGTCTGCTGGCTGTGTGTGCTAAGAATACACGTTGGGCTTTCCGATCGCCAGATGGGTGTCGGGTGCGAGGGTGCCATGTTATAATACGAGTCCGGGGATGGAAGAATCCCAGTGACCAGGAACTCGATGACGAGCAAGTACGCAGCTGGTTCAAGCACGCAGCGAATGTCTGGAATATTTTTAGTCCGCAGTTGTGACGATTGACCGGAGCTGGATGACCAGGGGAGGGAAGACACCGGTTCACGCTTTGGACTCCGCTCGCCCACTCTGCAACTTCTCGCTTACTGAGGAATTCTGCTGGGACTCTACCACCAACTGCCTTGCGTCAGTCAACACTTGTCCTTCAAAATTTCAGCAATTTTTGCCATTGCTTGTCGCGTAGCTCATCTGTTTGCGGTGCTATTCTGAGTGCGCGTCTCAGGCGGCCGGCGTTCAACGTTCAACATCCCTGCCCGCGCCGAACGTTTTTGGACCGCTTGGACCGCAAGAATAGATATCGAGCCTCGCCCACATTTCTGCCATAACCATCATATCGTCGCCTCTTCGGGATTGCATCGACCAGACCCTGCGTCTACGCGCCTTGCTTTCAACGCCCGCAGGTCTCTGTTTGACTCGAAGATCAGCAGTAACTACGGTACGCACCACGATGAGCCGTCCAAGGGGGACAATGGCCGCGTCTACACCCCTATCTTGGTCAGGAATCTGTGAACTCGACTGGCCCGCTCAAGCTCATATTCGACGGCTACCGGTTGGACCTCGCACTCCGGATCACCAGCTGTCACTCCCAGCGCACGTAGGCGCTCCAGTCGGGTATTACGGATAGCCTGAAAACGATCTCAGTGGCTTCTTGAATACCCTATGCGAGACCTCTGCAGCTCTGTGTCCCAAAAAGTGCAAGTTGGCTATGAGGCTTGACAAAGTGTGATGAGTCCTGATAACAGGGTCAGCCGACCCCTACCTGATCAAACAGCTTCAGGGGGTATACTCGCCTACAGGCCTATTATAGGGCTGACAAGGCCAATACACTTCATAATGTGGAAAAGGGCCGATAAGAGCTGATCAGCGGCCCCGCCCAATATTATGAAAACACCCCCAGCTGCCGCTCGTATGCGGCAGCTGGTCTCTGTTACGTACACTTACTACTTACTCGTATTACTACCCTGTATACATACACTGATCTTACTCCAGTTGTACTTTCCGACTTGACCTGATTCGAACCGAGGGCTCGCCTGCAGGCCACACGTGCCCTCGCGCAAGCTACCACCTAGCCTATTCTGCCAGTTGTCTATAACGGTGGAGCGAAGGATACAAGCCTGCTCCACAGCTCCACTGGACATTCCGCTCCGATGACTGCGGCTCCCACGGCTCCCAAAGACTCGTAATTATGTTCTCATGGATGACTTAGTCTACTAGCAGGTAGGGCTTGGGTTAAAATGTAGTGGGGGGACTTGCTGGTGATGAAGGTTTATCACCGCTTATAAGACCTTGTCACAGGCCGCAGTGCGCTGATCGACACTTATCGCCATTATCACGCCGCACTGACGGCTTATCAGTACTTACCAAGGCCTACAAGTAATTAAGGCATCCTATAGGTGTGTATAGACAGTTATCACAGAACATAGTGAGCTGATAAGAGCATAATCGCTGATCACCAGTTTGCGATTTTTGGGACATGTACGCGCTGTATCGCGCCATTCTCGATGTCTGGCTGGGCAGAGTACGCGGCCTGCACCCTTTTCACCGACTTGCGCGCACGAAGATCCTTGAGCTCCCCTTCGTCACCACCCTGAATTTCTCGAGAGGACGGGGCGCGCCGACGGGCTCGATTCGCTCGAATATTTCTGTGAACTTGTTGCGATCTGCGCATCCCAAGCGCCACGCACGCTTCCAGACTAGATCAGTTTCAGCCCGCTTCTCAAGCTTCACCAGAACCCTTTGCGAACACTTGATCGACATCCGGTGAGGCGAGCGGGACCTGAGGCATCGAGCAGGTAGTCTACTATTAATCTGCTCATCCCTATCTCCATTCCAACATTGCGCGACCAGATGACAGAAAAACCAATGCAAAGAGACCCTGGAAAGAAACAGTGGATGTGATCTATGTGTTGTGACGAGATTTCCGTCCAGCGACAGGAAGGAGGATGCAAAGTGTAATGCCGTCGTTCGTCGGGCCGACGTGTCGTAAAGTGCGTTGCAGCGTCGTGTGTGTGCGAGGAATGGGAGATGGGAGAGTGGGTGAGGTTGCAAGGAAAGATCATGCCAGATGCAAGGGGAATAAAATAGATAAACTAGAGCAAAGCAAGGGGCCAGTCGTGCGCGGCAGAGGGCAGAGTGAAGCGCAAAATCCAGCGCATGCGGAACCGTCTACTCGTAGACGCGCAGCGACTTGATGTTCCAATAGGCCTCGGCGAACGCTTCCGGGTTCTGGGAGACGAAAGCTGCAGGGGGTATAGGTTCAACTCCATCCTATCATGTTCAAGAAAATACGCACCCTCGCAGGCCGGAGTGCCGCCAGGGAACGTGTGGCCGGCAAATCCACCACCTATGAGCAGCATCAGGGGGCTGATAAACAGCGGACGGTACCGCAAGACGCACAGAAGGTCAGGTTAATGATGATGCGGTTAGGGCCCATCTTCGAGCTGAGCGGGCACATATCACTGTTGAACGCTGCCGTAGGCTACTGCAGTCAGCAATTGGCCTCGTCCGGTAATTACACACAACGCACCTTGCCCCAAGTGGCCGGGTTCACAGTATCGGCGCCGTTGCGGACCTCGGCGGGTACCCGCTTGTCCTCGCGCGACCAGAACCACATCTTAATGCTGTGCGCCGTGCGCTCCGTAGCGAAGAAGCCGCCGCCAATCTGGTTAAGCGCAGGGCCAAAGTCGCGCTGCGAACAGACAGGCGCTATCGGTACAACCGCCGAAGCGTAGACTGGGGAGCATACCTTGGAGTCGCCAAACACGCCGCAACCAACGTTGCCGTTGGCGAAGGCGTTGCAGTCGTTGGCCTTGGTCAAGCTGCACAAGACGATCAACAATTACATACAGCGGGGGAGAGAGCTTCCACGTACCCCTTCATGACACGGTTCGCAGCAGGTTGTGTGCAGCCGGGGCCAGTGTGAAGGCTGTAGAGGTTAGGGCCGATGTCGTTGGCTCCCTCGATGATGTCGACTTCGCCGTTGAAGGGCCAGTTGTCACCGGACATCCACTGGGATTATAGTTAGCAGTCCGCATGTCAATGCACTGAGCGAAGATAACGCACGTAAGCGGGCCACGTCCCACGACCTTGCGGCATGTGGACCAGGTCAAGGACCTGAACGTGGGTCGTGTACTTCTTCTTGGACTCAACGCGGACCGAGTCGCGACCTTGGCCGGGGGCCAGCTTGCGAGTCGCGTCGCCGCGGATGACAAAGGAACCAGCATCGGCGTGCGTGAGGTTCTTTTGGCGCGCCTCAGACAGCGATACGTATCTGGGATCGATGAGCGGCCGCTGAGTTGCGTAGAACACAAAATACTTACTTCACGAGGCCATCAGTGGGATCTGGGCGCGTGAAGAACTTGAAGCCGTCGTAAAAGTTGTCGCCCTGGTAAACATGTCAGCACGCGGCGCGCGCCACCGGGATAGCAAGTGGCACCTGGTAGACGTCGGAAACCTTGTAGGTGGTGGGGTTGACTTGAAGACGGTGAGCGATATCACAGGATAACGAGGGGATCAATGACTTACTGCCCCGCGCAGCGTGATCATGGACGGAGTTGTGCCCTGTAGCTGCCGCGTTCGCAGAGGTGCAGGAAAGGATGGTGGTCAAGGCCACCGAGGCGAAAGAGAGTGAAACGTAACGCGACATCGTAGAGCTCTTCTAGCCAGGCGTTGTAGCCGGGACAGAGACTAGGGAGGAAGAAGGCGGGGAGAAGAAGGGAGGCGGAGCAACTGTGTGGGAAATCTCCAGCCAGGCAGGGCCTTATTATAATGCCCTTGCCGCGCATAAGCAACACCGCCCAATGATGCCAAGCAACCATGTTGGAGCAATGAAGTTGAGCCACAAATTGGATATCCCTTTATTGTTTCTTTCTTCCAGCTCCACAGTGGCCTCTTTGAGCCAGGATATCGAGGTACGACGCCGTGAGCATAGTAGGAGAGTTGCTTTCGAGGCAGCTTGGAGCTGATCATCAGCCCAACATATATACGTGGGCAATATGTAGTTACCTGGGCACTGATAACGATGGTGATCTAGGAGCTGCTTCAGCTGGTCCGCTGTACACTCTTGTCGTCCTTGGCGATGGCTGGAGACACCTTCGCCTCGTAGACATGCACAATGCGCGTGGCCGGCTGCGGGCAAGGACAATGCAACGCCTTCTGGCCAGGCAAAACGTTCCGGTCGTCTAGGGACAAGCAAGGCAACCGCGCGGTATCGGAAGCAAACGAAATGAGCGGCATGTCGACGGCACGGGCAAACATGATGCCGAAGGGGTCGAGAATCGGAGAAATGCAACCTCGAGGAGACGATGGGTAGATGACAGCCGATTGCAAAACGATAGACCCCAATAGCACCCGACGCGCACTCCACTGAGCAAAGTGGGGCTTTTTCGGAAAGGTCGAAAGTCGCGACCTTCCGAATGTGGTCCGGGCCGTGGTAGAAACATGAGCGTTGTAGATGCCTCGCAACCCTCAGCGTCTGAGCCGGAGTTCCTTGACTGAAGACGATTTTGACTCAGGAGCAGTTGGGAGGCCCAGGGGGTACCAGAGCAGTCCCAGCGCCATTCTGAATCAGGCATGGAGCTTTGGTGGCGCCGCCCTTCCGACGTGGAGCGTGAGTCAAACGTTTTGCAATCGGCTGGAACTCGGCGTTTAAGATTGCCAAGTGGTCCGGGAGCGGTAGAAAATGAGCAGTGACTTTGCAGGAACTTGAATCACAGTTTGTAGACAGTCAAACGCGTTCGGCATTGTTGCTGGGAGACCAGTTTTGAGGACTTGCCCGTAGCGCACCCTAGCTTGGCTACAGCTTTCGACCCAGGGTTGATTCAAGGAAGATTGCTGAGGCACATGCACGATCAATGCAGGGACCCACTGTACAGCCACAAAAAAGACAATCGCTCCAAAAATCCAATTTGCAACCAAACACAGGTCCTGATGCAGCAGAAATTGCAAAGTCGAGGACGGTCCTTGACGAGTCTTCCTACTCGGCTATAGCGTGCGAATGATATAGCGACGGTAGTATTGTTCGAGAACAATGCCGTGTCCAGAGTTAGCAACCATAGACGCCTGAAGACGCCATACTATCACCTGAGAGAACTTCCGCCACTGCACAGACCACAGACCTGTTGACGGGTTGAAGTGGCAGCAGCTAGATGTGTGGTATTACTGAGAATCCAGCACACTAGCAGCCAGGATCAGCGCTGCCCGGGTTTCTGCGCTCATGCTGATTGTTGAACGTGAAACGGCGATGCTCCGCAAGAAGGACAAACCTTCGAAAGCATCGGGAGAAGCAGCACGCATGTACTCGCTCGCTGCTCAGCGGGCCGCACGTCCAGATAACAGTCAAAAATCGGGCCAATTGGGGAAGATCAAAAGGAACCGAGGCACGCCCGGAGGGAGAAAACGCGTCTGCAGTTTGGCTCCCGTATGTCCCCGACGGCGCGAACGAATGGCTGCGAGGAAAGAGTCGCTTTGCGTGAGTACGATTTCGATGGGGTTGTTCACAACATTCCAGGCACAGGCGACCTTCGCTCATCCGGACAGAAGCCAGAGAGGATGGCGTTCCCCAGACGTCGCGCCAGGCCCCAGTGCTCCAGCATGAGCTTCGGGATGTGCGGGGAGGCTCGGAGCATGGAGCACAGGCCACTGGCTCTACGGATCTTCCTGAGAGCGCTCCCGTAGGAAAGCTTTCGTCGCATATAAGGCACGATCCACGGGAGAGACAGATATTGGTCTCCACTCGAGTTCCACCAAGCTGCCATGTCCATGACCACGCAGACTGTCGCAAGCAACCCGGTTCCCCTTCACCTCGGGAAGGCGAACAGCGCGAATGGCATGAATGGCACCAATGGCGTCAAGGCACCAGCGTCAGACTACGAGGTCCTCGAAGATTATACCGGGAATTACAAGTTTGCCCCAATCCACGAGGCTGAGGTGTCGCGCGCCATGGTGAAGAGGTGTGTACGGTAGACGGCACCTTCGTCAGAGTGCTAACAGGAGAGTCTAGGTACTTCACCCAAATGTATGAGCGTGCGATCAGCGACGTCGTCATTGTCGGTGCGGGAAGTGGTGAGTCCAGACAAGCGTATAGTCAGCCGAGCAGGCCGTTCAAGGCGGGACATAGCCGGACTCTCGTGCGCTTACCACCTGGCGAAGTCTCGCCCTGACCTCAAGATTACCATCATCGAGGCAAGCGTGGCGCCAGGTCAGCCGGCGGCATAGCCGTTTGTTCGAAATAGTTAACAGGCAGTAGGCGGAGGTGCATGGCTCGGGGGTCAATTAATGACTGCAATGTGCGTCCAGACCGCAGCCACCCAGGTTCGGGGAGCCGCACACGAGACTAATCGGATCCCACCAGGGTCGTGCGAAAGCCAGCTGACCGATTCCTAACCGAGCTCGGCGTGCCATTCGAGGACGAGGGCGCCTTCGTGGTCGTGAAGCATGCAGCCCTGTTCACGTCAACGATTCTGTCCCGCGTGCTCGCGATGCCCAACGTCGTCATGATGAACGCGACCGCCGTCGAGGACCTCATCGTGCGCACCGATCACGAGGGCAAGCAGCGCGTCTCCGGAGTGGTCACGAACTGGACGCTTGTGTCCTTGAACCATGACACGCAGGTCAGTTCTCTCGACACGACGACTAAGCCGCTGAGCCAATGACGACTCGCAGAGCTGTATGGACCCGAACGTGATCGTCGCGCCTGTCGTCGTCAGCGCTACAGGGCACGATGGTCCGATGGGCGCATTCTCTGCGAAGCGGCTGGTTAGCACAGGGTTGCTGGCCGAGCTAGGCAACATGCGCGGCTTGGACATGAACCGCGCAGAACCAGCTATCGTGAATGGCACCCGCGAAGTCGTTCCAGGCCTCGTCATGTGCGGTATGTCGTTTTCAAACTGGATCCAAGCAGCAGTGCAAACATGATGCAGGCATGGAGCTCTCGGAGCACGACGGTAGCAACAGGATGGGCCCGACTTTTGGCGCAATGATGGGCTCTGGAATCAAGGCTGCTGTCGAGGCAATGCGCGTCCTGGACACGACCAAAGTCGCCGAAGGCAGGGTGATTGGGAAAATCGCGGCGTAGGCGACAATCTGGTTGTTCCGTCGAAAAGGCGTGCGTGTACCATAAGAGATTACCACCAACTCGAAAGATTCTGTGGGCGCTGAGCGGGGATGGCGGCCTGTGTGCGCTAGCATGGAAATAAGGTTGAGCGTTCTGACAGAACAGCCCGGTGGCAACTTCCGGAGCTCACGGTGGCTGGGCAGCCACCCAGTCAAATAAGCGTGCACGTGCAAAATGTTTACAGTTGCTGAGAGCGCTGAGCCAAGACTCCGGACACCTCCTGCACGTGTTGGTCGTTGCTGCCAACCGTAGCTCTCAATAATGAGCCTTCGGCCGATGCTCTGGGAACACTCGTTAACACCATGTCGCAGCGCCTCAGAAGGGGGGATGGTGGGTGTTTCAACGCAATGGTGAGAAACCCCACGTCTTCAATTGCGGTTTGACGTTGTGGATCCCAGTGACAGTTATTGACTTCGGCGTGAGAGCGCATGGCAACTCAACGAGCAGATGTTCCCGCAAGGCTAAACAGACTCGTCAGCGGCCTTCGAAGGGAGCTAGGGTAAATAATCTGAGCAGATTAGCGTGGAAGCCGGGTGTAATGTCCCTTGAGTGCTATTGAGGAAGGACGCGCGAGCCTCGAGAACACTCCAGTGAGCGCGGCGGAGAACGGCTCAATGGATCGTCGCACGTACTGCCATGATCAGCACTTCTTAAACGAGTTCGTCCAGTGCAAGGGAGTAACGAAGCGTGTGCACAAATTTATACGGTTGAAAGATGCAGGAACTATTATGGAATAAGCATCAAGCCGCGTTCAAACTTTGACGAGCGCGAGCTCGATCGCCTGAAGAGAGCCAGTTGACGGATACGTTGCTGTGTTGCTCATCTCCTCGCCAAATATGTCAGCGTCCACGAGCTCGTAGCGAGCGACCTGCCAACGTCCGTCTGACTCTAGAGCGGTACGGACTAGAAGGTATTCAGGGTGACGCTCACAATGACAATTGCAACCCACTCACAGGCGTCGGAACCATCGAAACCCACGGGCACGGCGGTGTAGCTCCAAAGCTCCCCACCGTTCCTGAGCACGAGGTGTGCTTCGCTGATGAGGCGCAACGTGAGCTCGATTCCCGTGGGGCCACCGGCGGCGTAGACGCGGGCGTCGCCAGCAATGAAGGGCGGATGGATGGCGACGACGTCAAGAGGTGGCCCATCAAAGTTCGCGAGTCCGTCCGACAGTTTGAATTGCACGGTGGGTGCGTTGAAACGGGCGACGGCGAGAGCTTTGGGATTGATGTCCACACCAAACACCTCTGCCTTGGGAAACAACCGCGAGAGATGCAGCGCGCCGATGCCAGGCCCGGTGCAAAGATCGAGCACGCGGTACGGCAGGTGATGTTGCAGACGCAAGGCCGCGAGTGAGCTCAGGACTCGCATGTACCGGTAGGAGTCCGGTCCGAAGAAGATCGAGTCGGGCGCCACCGTCGGCCAAGAACCATGGACATAGAGGTCATGCCTCCGACTGAGCGACAGGCTGGAGACGCGAATGGTGGGCATGAGAACACCGTTCTCGCGAATGAAGACCTTCGACTCGATCATCTCGGCGAGGAGCGCGGGTGGCATTAGATCAGTGCCGCTGGCAATGGCATTAGCTCACACCCGCGCTGCTTCGCGTAGACGCACGCGCATGCAGGTATACTCCAGCCGAAGATGTCTTGAAGCGTAGTGGCCACCAATGCCCCGCCTGCGAGATGCTCGCGCTTGGCGATGACGCGTGCGTGTGTCTCCGGAGTTGGGCAGATGAAGGTGTAGGCTTTGGAGATGAGGAACGCGATGAGCTTCCCGTAGGCGACGACGGGAGCCTTCTCGACGGTAGCACGCCGAGTGATGACTGTTTCGTTCGTCAGAGAGGGCATTTGAGTATTGGGAGATTCTGGGTAACTGCATACGTTAAGCTTACGGGCGCGCGTTTTAAGGAGATCCCAGAAACCTACAATTCCGCGGGGTGTCAGCTCGGCACGGGGTCCTAGACTTGGCGCGGAAGAAATGTCGCAAACGGGTGGACGAAATCTGTATCAAGCCAAACAACAAAGACAGCCGCTCGATGAGCAGAGCAAGCTTGCCGATCGCCGGATGTCATCCTGCCCTTCAGGTACTGCATCGGCGCCGGGGTGAAGATTTGTGTAAACGTGCGTTTGGCGAATCAAAAAATAAGCAGGTTGCAGGAGACGTCGATTTTATGGCCGCACCGAAATCTCGACAGGCTGGTAGATTTGTGTTTGAGATCAGGGTAAGCGAGCAGCAACAGGGTCGAACCAGGAAAGAAACGCGACCAATCCGGAGCGCGCATGAAATGGAATCTAGGGCGCTTCATCAGCATTGCCCCTCATGCTGCGCTCGTGGATATAGGTTATGGAAAGTCAGGTGCGCACGGCCAGCACTGCGACGCAAAGCTTGCAGAAATTAATGACACTAAAATTGGTGCTGGAAGACCGGAAGCCGACGATAGGAATAACTGCAAATCGAGGGTGGTAGGGTTGCGCACCTCAGCTTCACCGAAACACCGATCTGGGGGCCACGAGCTGCCGGCCACGGGGAATCCGACCGAATGCTATCATGGCGGTCCAGCATGATCCACATTCACTCCCAGCCGTCGGTGGGAGACGGCGATGCAGGTAAATGTATATCCCTGTGAGAAATCGACCATAAATAGTCCATAATCCGTACGGCTGGAGCTTGGAGGAGTCCCTGCGATCACGGCGTCTTCTCAGAGCGCCAGCCTGTGCCCTGCGAAAGAAGAATTATGACTGAGCAGTGCGTCACATATGGGCGATTGTCCATAAGCCTGTGTTGGCCGCAGATGCACGAAGCAGATTCAAGCCATGCGTTCCTTCCAATGCGGGATAGTCGTTAGTCCAGAATACTGGGTATCAGAATCGTGGATGCGGCGCAGATTCAAGTGCCAAGTTCGGGATGCTCGATTGACGCCCAAGATAGAGAACAAACGAGAGAAACGGGACCACTCCATCTATCTGGATTCGTGGCGTAGGCACAGAAGCCTCGGATTCCGAAAGAGCGCAATCCGTGGGTACTTCCATACACGACCCTTTCGAGACGAGCACAAGTATGATCGGCCTTGTTCAGTAAAATATCAATCCAAGAGGTAGTAGATCCACCAATACGCTCATCTCGGGGAGGGCGGCACTTTTGGACGCGTTTCCAGTCCGAAGTAGGTGGCAGCAAGCCACGTGCAGTAAGTTTCAGGGCGACGGAGAACAGTACCCGCACCAGTTCAAACAGCGGCAAACTTTGGGGTCCGCGTACTCTTGTTCGTGAGCCGAGCCTTCGACCGTTAGCCGCGCTGCCACAGATGCTAAGACCGACGCAGGCGCCAGACGCCACGTGCAAGTGTGAAGAGTGCCTAAATCCGGCGGCTCACCCGTGAACGTGGACAAATGTTGGCAGGTGATGACCCACAGTTACTTGTCATCGGAGGCTGATGAATCTCGCAAGAGCAGCTTGCGGAGCGCCAACGGGAAGAAGGCCGACAGAGGCAGTGATCCCATTGCATTCAGTTCGGCCAGACCATCTCGATGCGAAGGCGAGAGATGTCAAAAATATATCAGTGTCGCCCATGTTTGTGAGCGCAGTACGAGCCGGCGCGTGGAGCACTAGGAAGGTCGTTGGGTACTGGCAGCGCCGTGCAAGCACTCCTGAGTCATGTGGCTGAGACTATCGGCTGCGCCTGCTAAGCTAGCCACATACATGTCGCCAGTTCAACTCGGGCGCACGTCGTACGGACACAGCAAAAGTCAATCGGTGAGGCGCCAGACCGGATAAGCAAAGTCTGCGGAGAGACATATAGTGATGGCCCCAAGTCGTCCGAGTGTCTACTCGGCGGGATTTGGTACCTGTAAACGTACGGTGTCAGTTCTGAGCGCGCACCGGGACTTTGAGTGATAAAAAGCGCACGTTGATGATATGGTGCGTGGTTGACACACAGATCCCAGGGAGTCTTCACTACAGAGGGAGACGGTGTGATGAATAAGCAGCTGTGGTGGCGTCGCGCGCGAGTGTAACCCGAAGGCAGCTGTACAATGCTCACCATCGATGCAGCACCCATCAGGATCAAATGCGTCTGTCGAGCATCGTATCGGCTGACACCAATGGATATAGGCAGCTAGTCCTTGGCGGCGGGAGCGGCGACAAACGTTGTCGACGTCCTACGGCGTCGGGGAAGCCAAAGGAGTGGATAGTTGATGGGCACGACGCTTCGACGCGGACGAATCCGCGAAGCTCGACGCGACGCTGACGGCTGATAAGGTCATTGAATTCTGTATTTCTACCTCCTGGGTTACAGCGACATCTGTGCTGGTCAAATGTTACTCAGTAGCTGGGTGGGATAGGCGGATAACATACCGCCCACGCAATGGAGTGTTTCGCCATGACAATATAATCGTAGATAATATTGGGCGGTATGCATCGACGCAAACATGGCCGCTGCCCAGCGTACAGCTTGAATTTGGGCACAACTGGACGTGAGTGGGCGACTGCGGGAAAAGATGTTGAGTCGGAACCAAGGTGCTGCCCGTTGGTTCCGGGCGGAGCCCGTGGCACCACCAGGTCGGCGACAGCCACCCAGTCAATTGAAGAAGAAAATGGGGTGACAGAAGCGTAACCACACTAAAATTGAATTAATCAAGTCTTATGCTCTCTTTTTCTCTCTGTTCAAAATGCTCTGATTATTTTCTTTGACATTCGCCTGTGGACCTTGCGTGGACCGATGCTTCAAGTACGGAAGGAGTCGCGACTGCAGTGATAGAAAAGATATACCTGCATCAGTGTGCTTCAGATGCTCTGAGAATTTTCCAGTTCTGCAGCGCGGCAGAATTACCATATTCTACAAAAAGGCAGAGCCGCTGTCAGCTGGGCACGTCATCGAGCGAAAAGCACATCGAGCGCATAGGGCTCGGTCAGAATCAGCTACTCAGGGGACCTCAAGTTGTTGGCGTAGGTGGCAGAATCAGTGGCATATCGCCTGTCCCAGCGAGGATACAAGCAGAGATCAACTTGGTGACATGATTGACATCGATACCGCTGACCAGGCGCTCAACGTCAGACCGAGAGCGTCGGTATGGCTGATACAGAGCCCTGGTAAGATAATCACAATCCCTCCGGCATGCGTCATTCAGAACAATTCAGCTCGATTAGACAGTCCTCGGTTGCAGGCGCGAATATCACGCCGTGAGTTGTCGTGCCTCACTACGCGGGAGGGCAGAACCTCTTCAAGAAGCAAAAGAAGCGACCGGGATGCGCGTCAGCTGCGTTTCTGCAGTGCATGCAGTGCATGATCCTTGGTAACGGGGCCGGTTGGTGCGCGCACAAGATCCCGTGCCTTCAGCGGACCCATACGACAGCCGTAATCTCGAGAATCTTCCCTTGTGTATGCACAATGAAGAGAGCCGCCGAGACCAGCACTTTGGCTTGGTGTTGACGCGCCGGTGCTGCTACCAGCAGGAACGTCGACCTCGAGGAGGTGCACCACGAGTCTGAGCAAGCATGTGGGTATCCCCGAGTTTCAGAACGCTGTTGTGGATGAATACTGCCTGTGGTAGCCGCGCAGTGGAGGGGTGGCCTGGAGTTGCTATTCGAGACAGGTAAATCGCGAGCGTACCGACTGGCCGTCGTTGTAGGAGAGCGAGCAAGGAATCAGTTGCAGATTAAATAAATGAAAGACGCGCGTAAACTCGCAGAGTAGTCGGAGAAGAGAGCGACGCAGAGAATCACAGGCCCACGGCGCGCAATGCACGAAAGATTTCTTCTGGCGCTCAGTCGGTAGATTTCGAACATCGGTTGGAGATTCCACAGCATATCTCATATGCAGCGTAATAGAGCACGGAAACGAGCAGATCCTGGTATCCTGGTAGCGCGCCTCGTCGCAAGAGAGGGCGTGTTGAGGTCGAGGAGAAGGCTGTGTTGTTTGGAACTCCGCAATTGCTCCTCATCTGCCGTACGCTCAGTCGGGTTTCCGTCCAAATGAGTCCCCAAATTTTCATCCAGGAATGCATAAATCTCTAAGAATAGTCTCTTATAAATTATTTTTCCTCACATAGACAAGTCTTTGATCAACTATGATCACCCAAGAGAGGAAACACAACAGAGTTTTTGGTCTGGGGTCCTCTCACAGCCTCCTCACAGGTTTGAACCATGCACCCGGGGCGTCATACCACTTTCTACATAACCTATCGGCAAATTCGCAGCTTGCCGATGATACACGCACATGCGGCAACGAACAGTTCCAAGTGCCCGTGGGCCTCAACGGCGTGATCTCTCGAGCGCGCAATCTGCTCTCACTGTGTTTAGCGAGTATCATATACTCCAAATAGGGCTCGAAGATCCGGAGGTTGGAATCGTCGTGAGTCGTAGAGCAAACACTCCGTGAGTCCACGTATGGCCCCGTTTCCTGCTCCCGATGTGAGAATGGAAAGCTGCATGGCAAACAAATGCATCGCAACTTTTGGGGCGGGATGAGGCTCATGTTTGCGGTGATGAGAGCGCCGAAAGAAGCGAAGGGACTGCGGGAAGCTGTGGGGTGAGAGGAACTATTCCCACGCTGGAAACCTGCGCGGGAGTTGCGCAAGGGAAAACACTGGCTTCTAGCTTTGCAATTTTGGTCTTTGCTCTCTTCGAGCTTGAGTGAGTCTCCTCGCGGAATGCCTGTGCGATGAGGCCGCTAAATGATCACCGGGATCTCTGGCACGATTCGGCCGGACCCCTGCCCCCTCTCCCTTCTTTCTCGTAGCCCCTGACAAGCTATTCCACATAGACTGTCACATCCACTGCCCGAACAGTGTGTCGTCGGTCGCGAATGCGCAATAGTTGGCACGGAAGCCGCTGATCTCCGAGTCTCAAATGAGCGCTTCCCCACACGCTACCTATTGAAGACAAACCAATGGTGGTTCCGCATTTCGAACTGCAGGAACAGGGCCCCCCACGGGGGGATCAGCGCTTCCGGCGCCGAGCAAACATACAGACTTCACACACGCAAGACGATCCGTTCCCTGGCCCGAGAGACGGAATCCGTGGCGCGATAGACTGCGTATTGGCTTTGTAGGGCATTCTTCGACTCAGGACGGCTTACCTTGCGCGGCCACATGGCATCCGAGACGCAAACGGGGCTCAGGGAGATGAATGAAACCGTGACCCTCGCGCGTGTTTCCGGGCATGCTACTGCATCTCATTCCCAAGAAGAACCGGAGCGGTACTCTGCTGACGATCTCGGACTATGTACGTACCGTCGCGTGTTGAACGTCTCGTTGCTCGCCAACAACCTGAAGCGCTCCCCCGCAACGGCGTAGCACAGCTCCAACCATTCCCACGACAAGCTGGGACACGGCAGGGAATCAGGGGGGGGGGGCTTCCGGGGATCAGCGCTGAGCGGTGGGTAAACAGGACGGTGGGGATCGTCCGCGTCCGTCGGGCTGAAGCACTGGCAGCTCTCTCGCTCTCAAGCAAGCAATGAGCTAAAGAAGACATGGCATTGCAAGCTCTGAAAGACTAAGGCTTAGAATGGGCAAGGGGAGCGGTGTCGGATGACCACTGGTAGCCACAGCTCGTGCCGGTTCCGGACTTGGAGAACACCGCCAGCGGCACTTGTACTGCTACCCGTAGAAGCGCCGTCTCATACCTCGTATTCTCGGAGAACCAGTATTGCTGCTACTGCAGTTGCGCACCTCCTGTGCGTGTCGGGCGAGCTGTGCGCCGTGACTACTAACTACTGCCTTCCGCATTGCCAGGTCTCTCCTACCCTTTCCAATACTCTCACAGTACAACTGAGCCATTGATGATTTGTATAGCTCATTTAAAATTCTCCATCACCGGAAATGGGGCTCAAACGGACTCAGCCCTGCTTTCCGCGCTGAATCGCCCGACCAGCAAGACTCTTCAGAGTCCCATCTATCCCTGCCGCCCATCTCACCTCATCCTCACATACTGATCCCAGTCTCTGTAAGGCCAGGCGGGAAATATCTTGAACCCGAGTCCCAACGGGACGTCCCCGTTCCACAGCGCAAGCGTGGCATCGCCGAGCTGCTTTTCCCGTCTCCATCGCAAAACGGGCGCTCCCGCCCTCTCCACAAGCTTTCAACCGAAGATCATCACAGTGAAAATAGACTGGATTAGGTAGAATCTGTACGTACCGCCTACCTCGCTCGTTACTGTTACTGTATAGCTGAAGCACTCTATTATTTGCGGTGAGTCTGTCCGGCAGCGCCCCCTATAGCACTCTAGTAATTGCGCTGAGTCTGTCCGGCAGCGCTTCTTGAGCTGCATAACACCGGGATGCTTATACCCGCATGCAGCAGAGCAACGCGAATCTCAGGAGCGATCGCAATCGCGGACGTCTCAGTGAGACCGAATTCGTACCATGGCATCGTACGACTCATGATCGGGCCAGCGGACGTCTGGAAGTCCGTCAGTGAGTACCGAATTCGTACCACTGGCATCGTACGACTACTGCAACCTCACGCTGAATTTCTGAAACTACAGGCGATGCATGCTTCGAGGTATTGAAACGCTGCTCCCCATGTGGGGTTGGGGCTCTGTTGTCTTTGGTTGGCAAGGGCATGCGCATGCACTCATGAGTGCAAAAGCAGAAGGAGAATCAACAACGGGACAATACGGCGGGGCGTTTCATCGTTGTTCTTTTCAGCTCATGATGCACGTGCTCTATTGTTCAGGATTGTCCATCCGCGAGGCCATTCCACAAGTATCCCAACGACTTCGGAATACTTTTCTCATTATGAGAAATTGCAAGAAAACTAGCAGCGTGCGTGAGAATGAGTGGGAGAGAGCTGAGAGTGGGCCGGAGGATCGGGCCGTAGTCGATAGTTGCCGTCGCGGGATCTGCGGATGGCGTCGGAAGCAGATTGGATCCGCGACTGGCACGAGTTGCCTGGACAAAGGAAGTTGCCGGTGCGCCCTGCAGCGCTCGCCGTCTTCCCCCTTCCCCACCGCCCAATGCACTCGCGCTCACCGTCCTCGACGGCCCCGACGCACTTTGGCTCACTGTCCTCTGACGACTCCTCGATGCTGGCGACACCCTACCCCGAGGACGCAGACAACGGCGTCGGCGTGAGCTCACTGTCCTCTGACGACTCCTCGATGCTGGCGACACCCTACCCCGAGGACGCAGACAACGGCGTCGGCGTGAGACATCCGTCGTCGCCGGCGTACCCCAGCAAGACGCCCGCCATCGCCGCGCCGTCCCAGGCCTCGCTGCTGCTGGCAATGCCGACGAAGAAGCCCCGCGCAGAGCTACCCAAGCATACATACGGCCTCGGCGACTTTGTCTTCCATCGTACGCTGGGTACTGGCTCGTTCGGCCGTGTGCACCTAGGTACGTTCGACGCTGCCGTTCGACACTTTCAATCGCTCATACCGATCGGCAGTGCGCAGCAAAAACAACTTTCGGTTCTACGCTGTCAAAGTGTTGAATAAAGAGAAGGTCGTACGGATGAAGCAAGTCGAACACACCCTCAACGAGCGCAACTTGCTCTCGCACGTGCAACACCCGTTCGTTGTCAATCTCTGGGGCACCTTCCAGGATTCTTCGAATTTGTATATGGTCATGGACTTCGTCGCCGGCGGCGAGCTGTTCTCTTTGCTACGCAAGTCGACACGGTTCCCGGACCCAGTCGCCAAATTCTACGCCGCCGAGGTCGCGCTCGCCCTGCACTACCTGCACTCGAACCAGATCATTTACCGCGACCTCAAGCCGGAAAACATCCTGCTCAGCGCCGACGGCCACGTCAAGATCACCGATTTCGGCTTCTCCAAGCTTGTGCCATCCGTTACCGGCACGCTCTGCGGCACACGCTACCCGGACCTCAAGCCGGAAAACATCCTGCTCAGCGAAATCGTCGAGACTACCAAGTTCTACAACAAGTCCGTCGACTGGTACGCCCTCGGCATCCTCATCTTCGAGATGCTCGCCGGCTTCCCGCCATTCTTCACCACCGACCCCCACCCGAACCCGTTCAAGCTCTACGAGCTCATCATCCAGGGCAACGTCGTCTACCCCGCCTACTTTGACGACAAGGCCAAGGACCTTATTCGCCGTTTCATCACCTCGGACGTGACTGAGCGCTACGGCAACATGAAGTATGGCGCCAAGGACATTTTTGCGCACGCCTGGTTCGCGGAGGTGCCTTGGGAGCGGCTGTACAAGAAGGAGATTCCCGCGCCGTATGTGCCCAAGATCGAAGGCGACGGTGACGCCAGCCAGTGGGTGCCGTTATACTTTTCGATTCTATTCTTGCTGACCACGCCGCAGGTTCGCGCGATATACCGAAAATAACACGCTGGATTACGGTCGCCAGGCAGAGGACCCGTTTGGCGCGCTCTTCCCCGACTTTGACTACTCGTCGTAACCCGCGAAGCAACGTTCTGCATGCTATGCTTATTGCGCTACATATACCTTTGGTACATACTCCCCCGCTCTCGCCGCTTTCTCCCTTTTCTTCCCTTCCTTCTTTCCTCGCGCGCTCCCGTCCTGCGCGTCACACGCTTCGCTCTCTTCATTGTTTATTTTCTTGGGCTGTTGCAACGGACCTCGCTTCCCCACGTCGCTTGCTGCCATCTACGACCGCTTCCCCCACCCCTCGCCCGCGCCGACTTGTGCATTGTGACGCCTCACGCATGTTTCAGTTATTGGTTCGTTCGTGTATCGTGTGCACTTAGCGCTGTGCTGTGTCGACCACAGATCCTGTTGCCGTTGTTGCTGTAGTAATAGCATCCCCTCCATCTCCTGTCTGTCTGCAATATATCATTGAGCATCTCAAACGTCCATCCTTATTATTGAAGCACCCAAAGGTCTATGCTCTCGTTGAATTAAGGACTCGAAAAGCGGCTACGCCGCAAAGCAGTACGCCAGCTACGTTGAGCGTCTTCACTCTGGCTCCGAGGAGATGCATTTCTTCTTTGTGCGCGAGCTTGACGCTTGCTGTTCCCCCGTCCAGCGTCACTGTCAGTTTGAAGTTCGACGCTCGAGTTTGATTGTCCTTTTTGATTCCGTCAACTTGCTTCCGACCCGGCTGCAAGGGGCAGGCATCGGCAAACTCCGGTACACGGACTGGGTGGGGGGTGGGTCCAGACGCTTATAACTTTTTTATTTGGACGGGGTCCGGGACCGGACTGGGTGGGGGGTGGGTCCAGACGCTTATAACTTTTTTTTTATTTGCTTCCGACGGGGTCCGGGAGGCCCATTTGAACATTGTCTGTGTCTCCCACAGCATATTCCTTTCTTAAATTGCTCCAAGAGCTTTAGCAAGACTCTATGAAGCAATTTGGCCACCTGAGGAGCAGGAGCACGCCGGGAGCGGCGATGTCCGAGGGCTTATGTCAGCGGTTTCCTTCTCCAGAACTTACCTCTGCCAGGAGCACAGCTACGCTTGCGCTGCGTCTATTGAGCTGCTGGACGCTTTGAAAGTCAACATTCAAACATTTAACGGGAGTTGACCCAGTTTCAGTTCCAAATACGGCATCCGCGGGGTCAAATTTGCTTCCGAGGGGGGGAGGGGGGGGGGCTCGGCAACCCGCTTATGACTTTTTTTCGGGTGCGTGTCCACTATTTTTCCCTTGCCTGCCCCTTGCCCGGCTGTCATTGTCCAGCGACTCAGGATTGCTTCACTAGGTTTGAACCTCGCCGGGCCGACACACCTCGCTTGGTCTCTATGCTCTATCCCAGCAGCGTCTTCACCACTGGCAACAGCGGCGCCTCGAGAACTCGGGAGCGACTGCGTGGAATCTATAAGACTGGTGCTCTCATCCGTCAAGGCCTCACGCTAATAGATTCTGGCTAACGCTACGCGATTACTGGCTACAAACTGGCTACCCACATCAGGCGAGTCTCGAAACTCGAGTGGCTCAGGCTTCATGGTTATCTGCATCTCAGGCAGCGCTGATGGGCAGTATCTCCGCGGACGTTAGAGTGCTTATAGGGGCCGGGGGGTGCTACAGTATCTGGTATTGTGACACGAACTCTGCGCCTCGCGAATCCCGCCCGTCTCTACGTACTGTACATCGAGGCAGTGACTAACTAAGTGCCGCAGCGCTCCTTCATCAGGGGTCTCTGCTCCGAGTCGGTTCTCGAAACTCACAGTATGCAGCTTCAGGGAATCTCGGTTCTCACTTAACATCGGAGCCCCCTCAGGCTCCATTCTGCTGCAAGACGCGTTTGACTCTTACGCATTGAAATTCTGCTCCAAAGGTTCATGTTACTTCACTGCACTCACCTGAAATCAGCATCCCGGCGGGTTGGGTACGCAGCTCAGAATGCGCTGTGGTTTGATTCACGACATTTAGGGGGTGGGGGCTGCTAGAGTACCAGCACAGTATGACTGTGGAGTCTGCTCTGAAATACTAGTACTTGGCGGTACCTCTGAGGTCGTCTGTACTAGTACTACTACGCACTGTGCATCCACTGACAGGCGCCTGCCAGTGCTGCAGCGCCTCCGAATTTCATTGACCCTCAGGCTCGGAGACTGGTCACCGGCATGGCGATCTCATTCGTGACTCGTCAGACCCTCCGGCCGACTGAGCTTTCTCCGCCTTGTTCTCTCACCTGAGAGCACTGGCAATTACGATTTCGCTGCCACTGGTAATGCCCATGAGGCGTATCTCTTGGTATTTGGTTCAGGACAACAGGGGTCGTTGTCGTCCGCCTGCTCCTACTCTAGCTCCGGCGCCGGTTCAGACTGCGCCTGCGGGCTCGCGACGCGGCGGCGGAGACAGCTACAGCATTTAAGCTGAACATGTCCCCGACAACACTCGAAGGCTAGGCGCAGAGAATGCATAGCCAGTAAGCTGGCCACAGTCTCACCGACGGCCCTCGACGGACGCACGTGCTGCTGTCCGAATGCGGATGGGCTTCTGCCTGATTTCCGGGTCGCGCTGGCAGCTGATGACGACGCTTCTGAAGTAGTACATGGCATTCGTCTTCGAGCGCGTGAGATGGAAGTCCTCAGACCTCCGCTTGAGAACAGCGAAGTGCGTCGGAGAAGCAGCAGCGAACTCAGATTCCCTTGAAGCGCCGGCAACTCCAAGCCTCGAGAATGACGATGATTGGTGGTGGTGCGAGACCCAGAATCCAGCGGACACAGTTGCAGTGTCAGTGCAGCCGAGCATCAGAAAAAGTAAATGCAAAATTCGTTCATCCAGGTGAGAAGGAACTATAGGGCAGGTACAGACGCGCTAGCCAAATAGAAATCCAGAATCAACAGTCTTCAACACATTGAATTGGATATCCTGGGATTTAAAAGCGTAAGGGGAAGAGAAGTGACCGTTCAGAGCTTGAGGAGGGCGAGGACGAGCGGGAGAGTGAGGCTAATGGACCCCTTGACCTTGACGACGCTGCAAAGTTACGAAAAGAGTGTATGAGATTGGTTTCTGCGATCACGGAAGAAGAATGGACGTACAGAGGGGCGATGATGACGAGGATACCGGCGAAGGACAGGTTGAGGTGGATGAGGAGGGCCTGGAGCGCGACGTCGAGCGTCACGACGGCAGTCACGTTGGCGAAGACCTTGGCAAAGACGCTGACGGACGTGACGATGCTCTGCGAGAGAGAAAGTTGTTAAAAGGCTGATGTGGAAACAGCGCAGTGGGATTGAACGTACGACAAGGATCTGGGCGAAGACGCTGGCAATGACCGAGATCTTGTCCGTGTCGCTAAGGTCCACGACGGCGCCGACGCTTACGAGCGCCTTGATGGCCACGTTGATCGCCACAACAATCTGCGAGACGACGACCGAGATGTTTGCGTTCACGTTGAGCTTGACTGCAGGGATGGTTGAGTAACGAAGTCATCAGTGGCAATGAGCGAGGTTGCGCGCACCGAGAGCAGCAATGTTCACGTCAATCTTGGCCTTGAGGTCCACCAAAATGTTGAGGATGACCGTGAGCGGGTCCGCAGCGCGGGCGACGGCGACGTCCTTGCCGACGGGGCTGGCGAACGCGAAGAGGCTGAACGCGAAGAACGCGAGGAAGAACGAGATGAGGCGAGACTGCTGCATGGCGAGGGAGCGCTGAGAGAACGTGGGATGCGTTGAGGAGTGACTAGTAGCTCAAGCTGGAGTTGCTGAGCTGGAGAACAGAGTGCGTTCCCGCTCTGCCTTTTATACCTTCGCCTTCGCAATGATCCAGAGTGTCAATAGATTTAGGATAGACACGGTTGCGTCAGAGAGCCTAACCTCTAATGACGGCAGAAAGTCGCGAGACTGCGTAAGAGTTAGCCCCGAGCGCGATCAGAGTGATTGTTTCAACACGGGGCGGCTGCTTTTCGGTCGACTGCCACTGTGGGGTGGTTGCGGCGAAGCGCGGAGAAGAACAAGAAGATGATGCGTTCTTTCTCCGGAAATTCCAGCGTTTGAGGCCCATGAACAAGTCTGCAGTCGCCCCAAAGCCAAGGAAAGCAGTCTGAGACACGGGCAGCGAGCAGCAATATTCGAGTCTAAATGACGGTTGCCCGATGACGACGGTGAAATCATTCAAGCACATTAGCTTACGGTGGTGCAGAAACCCGGATACTACGCTGGTCCCCCGCAGTACCCTAGAACGCGCGCGCGGCGGGTGCGCGGGCAAAGAAGACAAGTGGCGCGGCGTCCAGGCCATCCACCAGAATAGGACGACTCCATGGTCGTCAAAGACTCGAACGAGTTGACAGGGCTGTCCTGAGAAATGGCTCACGAGATACAACAGACGTCATGCGTGACACGGAGCGTGTGTCGACAGGCGAACCCTGCACACCTGTGTTCGAGCTCGGCGGGCCTCGAGCTCGGCGGGCCCGCGACATCATCATCATTCATTAGTCTTTGCACAGTTCTGGCATGCAGCGAGGGTCGGCAGCACATCTGTCAGGCGCTGGCTTGACCCTGTGGTGCGGAGGAGGAAGAGTGCCGAAGGTCGGACTTTGAACGGTAACAACGTTCCTTGCGAGTCGCCTTAGAAAAGCCATGACGCGGTGCAAAAGGACCGAAGTGGTCTCTGTGCTGTAACACAGATCACAGTATAATTGGATAGTTCAAGTTTCCATGAATACCATTCAGTGTATTTAATGCACAATGAGCGGCTCTTTCGGCATGAAGGGCGCGTCGTGGTAGGCTCCGTACCAGAAGTCTGCGCGAAGCGCACAGAGGCGTCTATCTCTCTCTGCGGGCAGTTAGCGAGTAACTGGGTAAACCTAAAGGGATAAGGGTCTTTCCCTGTGTATGCCATGCCAACACTGGGACGCGCATTACGCGCAACTCCTCTCAGAAGCCAAACTTGCCCGAAAGGACCTCAATACGCCATATATGGCATTTATACGCGGTTTGATAAAAGATGGCCTGGCGAGACACTAACGAGAATACCGTCATAGCCAAGGGAGAGGTAGATTACCCGACCGTCAGAGATGGCAGCATCGGTCATCGCATACAGTCAGCTCTACCATGGTCTTAGACTCACCTCACGGGTCATCGGGAAGCGTAAAGCGTGCAGGCAGATGGCGTTCACACGCTAGCCTCGGGCTTATCCAGTGCACGGGAGCAGGAGGCGGTGACCACCAACACGGGTCCTCTCCCGGCAATGCTACAAGCAGCAATCGGATCAGGCTCTTACGTACTTATACCCGAGGTGGCATAGGCTCAAAAGGGCTCAAAGCGCCACGCTATGCTCCATCAGGGTTCTTGGTGCTCACGCGCGTCAGGGAACTGTTCGGCGTTCATGGCAGCAGAAAGAACTCGATCTCAGCGAACGTACGGTAAGACTAACGTGCCTGATTACATACGGTACGCAAGGCGCTAAGGAACTAGAACGGTCCTAGAGAAGCCCGAGGACAACGAGCACGAGAGAGAGTGGTAGGTTGACAACGGCGGTGAGGCTGACGCAGCTGAAGATGATGGATTAGCGAACGCAAATAGTGACCAGGGGCAAAACTCACAGCGGAGCGATGAGCGCCACGATGCCACTGATGCAGATGTTCAAGTTGAGGAGGAGACCCTGGAGCGCGATGTCCAAGTTGACTACGGCAAGCACATTGACCAGGATGGACGCAAAGACCGAGACGTGCACTTGGATGTCCTGAGACAGTTATTCAGCACAGATATAGCTGCATCATAAAGGGAAAACCGCGTACAATGAGGATCTGCGCGCAAATGGAGACGATGGTGTTGAGGGTAACAGTGTCACTGATGTCGACCACGACGCCGAGTTCGATTATCGCCGAGATGCAGGCCCTGATGAGTACAACGATCTGCGCGACGGGTCCAGCGCAGCTGCCCTTTCCGTTCAAACCCGCTGAGAAGTCAGAAGCGATGAGCATGCGAGTTTTAAGACGAAGAGCAGCATCTGGAACTCACCGATGATGACGAGGATGGCCTTGATCTTGACCTGGAGGTCGAGGAAGAGGTTG